>OY997264.1:142029798-143279798 GCA_963921465.1 Triticum timopheevii | reverse complement strand
CTGTTTCATCCGTTTTGCGGTACGTCACACCCCTCCCGATCAACAGGACCCCCGTTTCGACCGTAGGAGGTCCGTTTCCTCCGTTTTGCGGTACGCCACACCCCTCCCGATCAACAGGACCCCGTTCTGAACGTGGCCAGTCGAACACAAGGCCGTTTCCTCCGTTCTGTGGTACGCCAGGCCTCGTTTCCATCGCCTATTTCGTCCAAGCCCTCCCGATGAACACGACCACACATTCCGTTCCGACCCAGCCGGTTGGCTCCCACGCGTTTCGTTGCCTCCCGATGAACACGACACATTCCATTGCCTCCCCATGAACACGACGCATTCCGTTGCCTCCCCATGAACACGACAATGACGCTGTTTCTCCGTTCCGACCTAGCCATGTACACGAGCCCTGGCCGTACGTATGCGCGAGTAGGCGTTCGAGACCCTGCCCGTATGTACGTACGTGGCCGTATTTTCTTTCTTGCACCTTGGCCGCTGTACGTACGTGTACATGCTACGTGTGCGCCTCTACTACGACACGTTGCGCGCCTCTACATCGACTAGTATGTACATACACGTTCGCGACCAGAATGACAACGCTATGTATGCTTCGACTAGATGTAGCTGGTGGGTCCCAGCAGTCAGGGGGGCGAATCATTTTTTTTGCCTGGACGCACTTCCTCACGTGCGAAGGTGTAGGTGGTGGGTCCCAGCAGTCAGGGGGGCGAATCCTTTTTTCGGACGCACTTCCTTGTGTACAAAGGTGTCGCTGGTGGGTCCCAGCGGTTAGGGGGGGCGAATCGTTTTGTTTTTTTTGCCCGGACGCACTTCCTTGCGTGCGAAGATGTAGCTGGTGGGTCCCAGCAGTCAGGGGGAAACGTTTTTTTTTCGCGAAATACAGTGGCCCGTCCAGTGGGTCCCAGCTGTCAGGTGGAGGAATCATTATTTTCCGCGTAATAAGGAGGCACTTCCTTGCTGCGGTCGTGGACCCAGCTGTCAGCCTCTCCACGTATAGTCCACGTCCGATGGAAGTCGTTCCTTGACCATGTTGACCACGCCGCGCCAAGAGCACCAGGGCGGTGGACGACGGCGAGGCAGTGGAAGCCCGTGCGGAGAGGAGTACGAGGGTTCACTGGTTCGTCTGCGGTGTGAGGCTGTCGTCGCCGCAGGGCCTGGCCAGCGGTGGGAATAGTAGGGGGCGGTGAGGCCTCCGCGGCAGCACAGCCGGCCACGGGAGGCAGGAGCATGCGGCACGACCGGCGCTGCTTTGGGCGGCTAGAGCAAGAAGACCAGAGGTTGAAGAAGCACTACGGCCGTTGGATGGACATCGTATGGTCACTGGAGCTAGAATCGTTCATATTGACTAAAGTTGACAAAGGCCCCCGTCCCAGTCAACTTAGTAGGCCCACGAGTCAGCCTCCCACCATGGTGGGTCCCAGCTAGCAGGGGGAGTATTCATTTTTTTTTGTAATAAGGAGGCACTTCCGGTGGGTCCGAGCTGACAGTGGGGGGAATGTTTTTTTCGCGAAATACGCTGGCCCGTCCGGTGGGTCCCAGCAGTCAAGGGAGAAACGTTTTTTCCACGAAATAAGGTGGCCCGTCCGGTGGGTCCCTGCTGTCAGGTGGAGGAATAATTATTTTGCGCGTAATAAGGAGGCACTTTCTTGCGGCCGCCTTGACCCAGCTGTCAGCCTCTCCACGTACAGTACTCTTCCGATGGAAGTCGGTCATTGACCACATTGACCACACCGCGTCGAGAGCACCAGGGCGGTGGACGACGGTGACGCCTAGGAAGGGGACGACGCGGAGCCGGGGAAGACGCGGCAGTGGAAGCCCGCGCGGAGAGGAGTACGAGGGTTCACTGGTTCGGCTGCGGTGTGAGGCTATCGTCGCCGCAGAATAACAGGGGGTGTGGGTGAGTGGAGGGATGGCCTAGCCAGCGGTGGGAGTAGTATGGGGGGGTGAGGCCTCCACAACAGCACAACCGGCTACGGGAGGCAGGAGCAGGTGGCACGACCGGCGCTGCTTTGGGCGGTTGGACCAAGAAGACCAGAGGTTGAAGAAGCACTACGGTCGTTGGATGGACATCGTACAGTCACTGAAGCTAGAATCGTTTATATTGACTAAGTTGACAAAGCCCTTGGTACGCTCCAACTTAGTAGGCCCACAGGCCAGCCTCCGAAACGGTGCGCTCCAGATGTCAGGGGGAGGAATCATTTTTTGGGCGGCCGAAGCTAAGAATATCCAAGATTGAAGAAGAAGCACGACATTCGTTGCATAGACATCCAACGGCCACTGCTGCTAGAACCGTGTGTTGACTATAATAAGTTGACAAAGCCTTGCATACACATCAACTTATTTTTTTAGGGCACGCGTCACTTAGTAGGCCCACAAGTGTGTGGCAGAGAATTTATAGCCCATTTGCGTTTTGTAAGAATGTACATCCCATTTTTAAATTCTAATGTAATTTACAACAGCCCATTTACAGTTTGTTAAAAGTACAACCCATTTTCTAGCTAGGACAACGATTAATAATTTCAACCAACCGTTGAAGACAGAATTCAATAAAATTTCCCACATTTTGATGGGATCCGAAATATTTTTATCCCGAAATTTCTAGTCAGATTAAATATAAAATTGTATTACGTAAAAATCCAACGAAACATTGCGCGCGCAACAATGAAAATTTAAGATTTTCAAAATCCATAAATAATATTTTATAAACTAATTTCGTGTTTGGTGCATTTTTTTATAGTTACTGCCCAGTTTTTATAATTACATCCCATTATTATTTTTTAAAGCCCATTTTCCTGTTAATCCTAATGCATCCGTCCTAGGAAAGATTTGCAGCCCAGCGGGGCGGAGAATAACAAGTTGACCTTGCCTGTGTATTCCTCAAAAAGACGTATAGCTGGGCTAGCCATTTTCATCTTGAAAAAAATTAGTATCTGGGATGGATATCTGGCCTGGGCTAGACGGGCCACAGCCCGCCCAGTTAATAATTCCTAGTCAGATTAAATATAAATTTGTATTGCATAAAAATTCAACAAAATATTGCGCGCGCCACAATGAAAATTTAAGATTTTCAAAATCCATAAATAATATTTTATAAACTAATTTCGTGTTTGGTGCATTTTTTTATAGTTACTGCCTAGTTTTTATAATCACATCCCATTTATTATTTTTTAAAGCCCATTTTCCTGTTAAGCCTAATGCATCCCTCCTAGTAAGATTTGCAGCCCAGCGGGACGGAGAATAACAAGTTGACCTTGCCTGGGTATTCCTCAAAAAGACGTATAGCTGGGCTAGCCATTTTTATATTGAAAAAATTAGTATCTAGGCTGGATATCTGGCCTGGGCTAGACGGGCCACAACCCGCCCAATTAATAATTTCTAGTCAGATTAAATATAAATTTGTATTACGTAAAAATCCAACGAAACATTGCGCGCGCAACAATGAAAATTTAAGATTTTCAAAATCCATAAATAATATTTTATAAACTAATTTCGTGTTTGGTGCATTTTTTTATAGTTACTGCTCAGTTTTTATAATTACATCCCATTTATTATTTTTTAAAGCCCATTTTCCTGTTAAGCCTAATGCATCCCTCCTAGGAAAGATTTGCAGCCCAGCGGGGCGGAGAATAACAAGTTGACCTTGCCTGGGTATTCCTCAAAAAGACATATAGCTGGGCTAGCCATTTTCATCTTGAAAAAATTAGTATCTGGGCTGGATATCTGGCCTGGGCTAGACGGGCCACATCCCGCCCAGTTAATACCCTGCTCTCCTCTGAACAACTACGAAATCATCGCCAAGAAAAACTCTGCAGTGCTCATGCCTCAAAAACACAAATATTGCTCGAGCTGCTTGGTCCCAACTGTCGGCCGCACCTTGTGCAATTCTCTCGTTTATATTGACTACATAGGTTGACAATGGTGTGGGACCGTGATGTCAGGAAACCAGGAGAAAGCAAAAAATATATAGTTGTACATAATAAGGAGGCACTTGCGTACGTACGGCTATGGCCCTAGTGGGTCCCTAGTGTCATCCAGTCAAAATAAAGTCATCTCCTGAATCCTCGTGTTCGTTGACCATGTTAACAATGCTCGGCGCCACGGCGAGTGCAACAACTCGAAGGACAACGGAGAGGGCCTCGCGGGCCCTACGGAGGTCTGATACAGCGCCCGCTGCTCATTCAGGAAGCCAGGATCATCGGACACCTATGAGCACCTTCGAGAAACTGAGACGGCATGAAACGGTAAGGCTGCGCTTGGGAGCTCTGGTTTATTTCAAACCTGTATTAACATACAAGTGTAATTTACCCGTCATCGGAAACAACGCGTAAAATACAGGCGTAATGAAACCGAGGGCCCGATGTCTATAAGTAAAACCAGCGGGTTACGCGTGTAATTTGAGAGACTAGTGTATATTTTACTAGCACTACTATATGGACGACATTACCAGACGATACATGCACGACGTGCGTATCATGCCATCCATGGCAAGGCTGAAACAACATCTAACGGCTGGATTAGCAATCATCCAAGTGTCGTTCAGCGTTTTTATCGTGTGTGAAGTACTTCTGATATTTTACTAGTCGAAATCGACCAACCAAGCGCCTTCGCCCGAGACCATCTGCTTTAATTTACAAGCCTCAGTTTTACAAGCGGTTTTGGTTGGAAAACGACGATCCAATCATGGCCTAATATCATTAGTTGGTCGGAAGATCATATGGTTTCACGTCTAACCTACCCGACATGTCGTATAGGCTATGAATGAAACATCAGACGATGAACTTCTTACGCACGGAAACAACAGAAGAGGATGATCTTCTTAACAAGCAAATCAATGGCATTAGATCGACATGCAAAACAATACGAAGCATTATTCTCAAGAGGCACGGCGAACAGCTCGTGATGTCGCATGCCACAACATTCCAAGCTCAACTTTGCAATCAAACACAAGGCCTGGCATTACATAGACAATATTCAGAACAAACTTTTAACACAGGAATATCTCAGCAGAGTAACTATTTACTTCTAAACTAAACACAAGAATAGGAAAAACACTCGACGCTGCTCACAGCAAGGGCGTCCCACTCAAAAATATCAAATGCATGTCTTCTGGCTAACATCAATGAGCAAATTTTGACAAGGTTTTCCAATTCCAATATATTAAACTGACGTCTTCTTGCTAACATCAATGATTAAACTTTGACAAGCTTTTCCCATTCAAAATATGTAATGCCTATGATCGTGGAGTCCTGTCGTAGCTTCTTGTACTTGTTTAGGCACTTTTTGCCCAGGGAACTCCATGTGTTGTTAAATTGCCAATGGTCTCTGCAGACTAGTCATGTCACCGGTGTCTAATAATACTCTGTAAAGCTTCTCGGTCATTCCTTCTGTAATGTACCGCAAACAGTGATTTCTGCGAAGTGGAACGACCAATTGGACCCAGTAATGCAATATTTTTGCCTTGGACACATTGGCTCCTTTTGTGCAGTTCAACTAAAATCGAAGTGGGAATAAAACCAAGCTTTAATTTTGATATCCCTGTAAGCAACAATAGGTATAAGGGAAACAATTACTGAGAAATAACGGTTGATGACTTGTCTTAATGGGAAACAAAGCAGGAGAGTAGCAATTCTCCATTAGTGTGATTCATTCATATTGACTGAGACATTATCTTAACAATGCCTTGTTTCAACATGTATAAAGAACGACAAAGCAGAAAAGTACCATTCCTAAAACAATGCAACTGATTCATTTTAACAGAGACATTATCTTAACAATACCTTGGTTAAACATGTAGAAAGAACTACAAAGCAGGATAGTACCATTCCTAACAAGTGTTGCAGTTTTGAACTAAGATTCAGTAGTTAATTAATTCTGAGAGTGGCATTGCTTAATTTTACCAGCGGAATTAGATTAACGAAAAGCATAAACAGTTCCAGGGGAGAGTGGGCGCAACAACAATATGTGCTTCCATCTACTTATAAAGGGGGTGATGCAGAGTTTGTTGTAACAAAGCAACAAGCATCATGTCTGGGTTGGTCCCATTTTTGTTCACTACTTAATGGGAAAAGACAACAATACAATAGCTTCAATTCAACATTTATTTAAAACAGTACCAATACAAGTAGCACAACATCTCAAAGCACACTGCACAATCATGTGGATGAAGGCCTGTACTGACCTTTCATGAGAACACCAGGATAAAATACGAATCTGCCAACACGAATAGGAAATCCAATCTCGTTTTGTGCAGTTGCATTGAAATCAAGCAAAGTGTTTCGCGTAGCGAAGCAAAATGTCGCAATAGCAACAAGTTGAACAGATATCCCTGTTTAAACAGAGGCAAAAAAGGAATCAATTACTGGCTAATAAAGGAGGATGAAACATGCGGCCACAAAAATGGTAATCCCGCCAATCCCTAACAAGTGTTGCAGTTTTGAAATAAGATTCAACAGTTAATTCTAAGAGTGGCATCAATTACTGGCTTATAAAGGGGGTGATGCTGAATTTGTTGTAACAAAGCAACAAGCATCATGTCTGGGTTGGTCCCATTTTTGTTCACTACTTAATGGGAAAAGACAACAATACAATAGCTTCAATTCAACACTTATTTAAAACAGTACCAAAACAAGTAGCACAACATCTCAAAGCACACTGCACATCATGTGGTTGAGACCAAGATTTGAAACAACTCGCCACGCAGACTGGAAACAAATCTTGATCTCCTTTTGTGCAGTTCCACCAAAATTAAGCAAAGTCATCGGTGTGACATTCAAGTTGAACTGCACAAAACACTCTTAAAACATAAGTGTTTCGAGTAGCGAAGCAAAATGTCGCAATAGCAACAAGTTGAATCAATACCCCTGTTTTAACAGAGGCAAAAAAGGAAACAATTACTTGCCGATAAAGGAGGATGAAACAAACGGTGACAGAAAGAAGCATCTAACTTATCTTGGATGGAAAACAAAGTAGGATAGTAGCATTTCTAAAACGGTTGCATTGATTCATATTAACAGAGACATTCTCTTTAAACAACATTCGCTAAAAAATGTAATTTACTTTTAACAGTGGCATTGCTTCAATTTTCCGGAGGCATTCTTAGATTAACAACAGCAAAATAGCTGTATCGGACATGCTAGCACCATGTGCGTCCACACATATAAATGGGTGATGCAGAGTATGTAGCCAAGCAGCATATCTGTGTTGGTCCCATATTTGTTCTATTTGAACTTTTTTCCGATGTGAGGGCAGCAAATCTAGTCCTGCACAAACTACCCGACCCCCCCCCCCCAGTTTCTTTCCCTTTTCAACAAAGAGATCGGTTCCTTACATATGTGTGTACTGGGTTACCCCCTTTTTCCCTTTTCGACCAACAAAGCGGTTGGATGGCCAGTCTATACTACTTTTCCTCCCTCCTTTCCCCATTGAATCACATCCTAGATTCATGCTCCACCCCACCGCACCTTTCTTTCCTCTTTGAACCAAGACCTAGATTCGACTACAGATCAAAAAAGATCCACATGCAGCTAGAGCAACGACGGTTTCAAAGAAACTTATACCTTAGGGTCGTCGGGATGTGGCAAGGCGTGCGGCGGGAGGCCAGATCTGCCCACACTACGTACGACAGCGAGGAAGAAGGGGTCGGTGGCCCTCCCGCACAGGCGCTGGGTGAAAGAGAATAGCGCAGCCGACAGTGGATTGCCTCCCTTGCCGAAGGCGATAGAGTTAACGCTGCACCTCCTCCCCTTCCCGGTGCGACGGGATATGGACACCTCCTTCATCAGCTGTGAGGGGGGAGAGAGAGACAAGAGGCCAATGCAGTCTTGTTTAGATCTGGTGAAGAGAGGGTGAGAGACTGTGAATATAGCAAACCCTAGCAAATGAACGCTGAGCCTCCAGCGTGTAACATATATGTATTTCGAGGAGTGTGTGGAGAGTGCAAACCCTAGCGAACAAGCGCTGAGGCTCCCGCTTATATATATACTAATGTAGTATGGACTGAGCTCCGGTGCCTTCACTGCATCTGCTTTTCGCTGTATGACAGGTGAGCCAGCCACATTTTGGGCCCACCTGTCATAAACCCAAAGGCAGGTGCACTAAGTCAATGAAGCTGCGTCCATATAGTAATCTCGTGTGTATACGACTAACATATAGTGGAGTGGTTTTCTTATTATCTCCATAACAATAGTTTTAAATTGTGTAAGTACGAAACGAAACTCTTTATTTAATGTACAGTGAAGAAAACTAATACTACTTCCAATGAACTAACGATCCACGCCCACGCGTCCTGGTCGCACTTCCTGTCCTTCATGTGTGGTACACTACCCTCCCTTAAGTGAACAACCACACATGCGCCAAATTATCAGAAACGTTTGAGAGTGTGTACAAATAAAGAATTTTAATTTCAATTATTGGAAAGGTTTGAGAGTATTACAAAGTTTGACTTCAGTCAAATCTAATATGCGGAGTAAATAAAAATGGAGGGCTACTACGTCCATCCGGGTTTTTAGTCCACACCATTTTTTAAATCAAAGTTAATAGCTGGACAAATAAAATTACAGGGGAGTTGGAGACAAAGTTGTGAGAAGGCTTAGAAATCAATACAAAACTTATGCTCTTAGTACCAACGTCGATCCTTCTTCGAGGAAACATTTGGTTCATGGCCAATTGTGTGATAAAATTGCACCAACGTGAAAGACGAATGCGTCTCCAACGCAACCAAGGTGAATTGACGAAGGATATCATCTTTGTGCGTAACAAGCAAAGAGCACTGATGGAAGACAACTTGTTTTTCATTGAAAATCGATCAGCTTCACCAGCCGATGCAACCGTGAGGCGCAACCATGAGCATCAATAGGTCATCGTGGTGATGCATCATCCATTTGGCATCAAGTTTGGGTGAGGCACCTATGAAGTTCGACAAATCCTCACTGTGGTCTGTTTCTTCTTAGTGATCAAGCTCGAGGAAGGAAGAACCACGTGGCAGAGGACAGTGAGGCGGAACAACAATGGCCATCCAATTTTGTGCAGTTCCACTAAAATTGAGGAAGACATGCCCGGGTATGGAGACACGCATCGCTGTTTCCAAAAATATAAAAAGGGTTAGCAATGACATCTCAATTGTCAATAAGAATTAATGAAAAGTACACCAACAAACAGAAGCATCATAATTATATCTTGATGGGAACTAAACCATGATACCCGAGAAAAAAAGCATTTCTTCATTTAACTAGTGATAGTACTACCACCATATGGACAATGACCGCACAACCACCATGTACGTTTTGTCGAAACAACATGTATACCTCCACTGAGGCATAAATCAGGACAACTTTTCGAGTGGCATTTCCTCTATAATAGTACTAGTAGGTGATGTTGGACCAGCCGACGAACCCTAGCTACTATGCATGGGGAGCTGGGGAGTAGTCGCATAGAAGAAAACCCGCACGCAGCGACCTGGGGAGATGGACCAGTACAAGAAGTTATACCTCAGGTGGGCGAGATGTCGTTTAGGCGGGCGGGCGGGATCTGCCCACACGAGGACAGCGAACAAGGGAGCGGAGGATCTTCGTCCGCGCCAGCGCCGGCTCCAAGAGGACGGTGCGCATCGGCTCCCTCCGTCGCCGATGGCGACGACGTCAACGCTGCACCTCCTCACCTCCCGCAGTGGACGAGATTCGGCCGGATCTGTGACCACCGGTGAGGAGAGAGATAGAGTGGACACTGTCATCTTGTTTTGATATGGAGAGGGTGAGAGAGCGAGACGCGAGAAACTCTATCAAACAAGAGGCTATAATGGAGTAAAAAAAACTCTCCATAGCAGGTGGTTTTAAATAGAATACGCGCGTTTCCGAAAAAAAAAATGAAAACTGGCGGACAATTTTTTAAGGGTCTGTCTAGGACACATCTAGATGTGACATAGTTATGTCACATCTAAGTTGATGTCCACTCTGTTTGTGGTCTATTTTTTTGTCCTAGTTTTGTTTGTTCCTTGTTGCTACATTATATACTTGTGGGAGCTTAGATGTGATATCCTTAAATAACATCTAGATGTGAATTAAAAAAACTGATTTTCTAACGTACCAAGAAAGAAAACTCGATCAAAAACACGCCCCCGCTTCCAGGTCGCGAGAGTCGTCGTGCACACACACATAGACATAGACATGCATATCCGTGTTTACGTAAAATTCCATTTTCATCTCCATCTCCAATCATATTTGTCCAACTGACACATTATTTACGTTGTTAATTATATATGCAGCAATATTAACGTACATCATCTCTTGTTTGCGCACGTTCGGACCGCTGCCACGGCCGGTCCTGACCAACCCGAACCCTCTTCATCACCCGCGCGTGCTTCCCGCCCGAAACGGTCAGTGCCGCATTCATGCCCGGACAGAGCGGACGCGACCTCTCACTGGCGCCAGCATTGAAGCGGCGCGCTGGCCGAGAGAGCGTCGCCCGTGCCGCTTCCGGGTGCACGCGGCTGCTCCGCATTCAAAGGTCGCAATACCCGGCTACAACATGCATGTAAAAAGTTCTTGGGAGTCCGTGCTACAGCTAGCTGTCCTCCCCCAACTCGTTAATCTCTTCCAGTAGTGCTAGTACTCCATGGCGCGATCCATCGACAAGCAGGCGGTAAAGTTATCGTATACTCGGTTTACGGTGAGTGGCATGCCGAGCGACCGTGTGGGGTCGAGTCATGGAGGAGGGTGAGACACGAACACGACAGACGTGATTTAAATGTTAGTTTTGCTCGATGGCGCGATCCAATGAAACGAAACGTTGGTTTCTCTCCGTTTCCATTTTTTCTCCGAAAAATGGGAACTTTCCACTCCATTTTCATTCCTATTCCAAGGTTGCCCCGTTACAACATTCTGTCAAATACAAAGGAAAACTAACACGCATGCTGATGCATCTCAATGATTCACAGATCATAGCTGATATTTACTTCACAACTAAAGAAAAAAGTTGTGAGAGCGTGTACGAAAGAAAAACTACTCATGGGGTCACTACGACTTAAACCCTAAACCCTAAACATGATTTAATTCCCTGTCCAGGTAGAACCTGTCGAAGGAAAGACGGCTGGCACCCTCGGATCATACGATGCTTTTGTGTAGTTCCACTAATATCGACCTGAGCATCCCTGATGGCAAAGATATTGAAGAAGTGTGATTAGAATAATAGTACTGGCACTAGTTCATGAGACATAAACTCATCACAAGTAGAAGCCTGTAGAAGTAGAGAAAGATCGACATGGAGATGGAGCTACGGCAGTGGAGCAAGCCAGCTCCAAAAGGAAGATGGACTACCTAGGACGCCGGG
Organism: Triticum timopheevii; assembly: GCA_963921465.1. NCBI lineage: Eukaryota > Viridiplantae > Streptophyta > Magnoliopsida > Poales > Poaceae > Triticum > Triticum timopheevii. The sequence goes on along the minus strand of OY997264.1, from coordinate 143,268,470 downwards.
CTGTAGCTAGAAGGGCAGTTGGGACGCGACATCAGCCCATACCGCGGTGACCCCTGATTGGGACGCACCGACTGTGGGTTTTCTCCCTCGCCGATGTCGACCGCGTCTACGCAGAACATTGTTCCCTTCCCCCTGCTGCGGGATCAGGCCCGTCGTTCTATGCTTGTGAAGAGAGCAACCTTAGCAAGCAGGCTCGTAGCTTAGGCTCCTGCTAGTGTATATATAGTGGTTTTCTTTTTCTCTCCATATCAACCATTTTATATTGCGTACGTGTCATTCAAGAGTGAAATGATGGTTGCTTCTTCCCACTAACTTACTGTGTGATTTGACTGATCCTTAGTGGCCCCTACACGTACTCCCCCTACGTGTATGCAACAGTCACACGTACACATGGACGCAAAAATGCGCGCGACGACCTAATGCATGCATGTCCGAGCACACGACGGAACACACACGGTCACGCTAAGTGCTCAACCTACACGTGCATGCACACACATACTCAGTCAGGGTGAGCTAGTGACTGTATAAACACCGGAAAATATATATATTGAGCGCAATGAGCGTATTATGAAGTCCACTGACCGTATTTTTACAAATATACAGTGACAGACAGTGTATTTATCTCGTTTGAAATTAAGCCATATTAACCGGAGAGGAGGCAGTATGGACTAGCATTACTTTGCTGTGTCCTGTCAACTTGCCGAATGAGGAGAAGGTTGCAGGACGGGAGAAGCTTGCACGCGGTGGCTCGCAGGACAAGGAGAAACTTTTGACTAATGCAAGCTCTCCCTCGCTCAGGCGGTGGACATGCAACAGTTAATTCGGTGTCAGATTGCCAGAAGCATACACTATACTACTAGTGCTACTATTGTTCGACTTCCCGAATAGGCGAACAACCAAGCGCAAAGTTTACTAGTACTAGTACTACTACTATAGTCTATAAAGGTACGTACTATACTAGTACTAGGAACCGGATGGAGGAGCGTCTGCACTCTTATTATAATTTTAAAATGTGATAAAGCAATCTTCAACACATTTGGTTCTCTCCGAGGGTTCTCGCATGTGATAATGGAGGTTGATTGCATGGAACACTCGCCACAATTCTTGCTTAATTCTGGCTCATACCCTGTTACAAATAGTAGCGCTTGGTAATATTTCCTTTTTTTGTTATTCAGCATGTAAACAGGTGAGCAAACCTTGCGGCGCATCTTCGTGCGAACCGTGCTTGCTGCACTTTGAATGTGGCCGAGAGCTGGCTTGATGAAACACCTCGCTTCCTACTTGTTTTTTTGCGGGGTACCTCGCTTCCTAGTGACCAGTGTCTTGGCTGATCGTCCTAAGAATGCTTATATATGAATAAAGCTCTCTCATTTACCCGCAAAAAAGATTAAGCCATATTAACCGAAATGGAGGGAGTATGGATTAGCACTACTTTTTGGTGTGTCCCGTCAACTCGCAGAACGAGGAGAAGCTTGCAGGACAAGGTGAAGCTCGCTTACGCCTTTTGACTAATGCAACCTACCCTCGGTGGACATGCATCAGTCCATTCGGTGTCAGATTGTCAGAGGCATACACTGTAGTACCCAACATGCGGAGTACCATCATTGTTCGACTTCACGAAGAGGCGAAGAGCCAAGCGCAGTAGTACGAGTAGTAATACTACTAGAACCGCATGATGGAGCATCTGTACTGTTATTTTTTTATCTCTGATAAAGTACACGTTTATTCCGGAGAAGGGCGGAAAACAGCAGCCCAACATGTAATGAATGATATCGATCAACCAACCATGCTCGAATATATCTTGGCCTCCATGCGAGCCCGTCTGTGTGTTCTCGCTCCTCGTCTCTCTCAAGGAACGGCGGGTTGGCTCTTTGCCGTTAATTGAGATCGGTTTGCTCACACTCCTGTCCCACATGTCAGTGATATGCCAAGAGGAGGTGCGTTGACCGACTGGCCATACGCGTACTAGGTTTTGCACCTTCATACTACTCCTCCCTCCGTCAGAGTTTACAGGGCGCGCTTCATTATGATGCATTTCTCTCAATGCATTTCCACCACCAGAGAGACTTTAGACGTGTTTGATTTAATGCTCAATTAATTAGGGCGTGGTAACCGCAATCAAGTCCACAATTTTCTCTCCATGTACTCTGTACTATACTACGGAGTGGAGTAAGTGCATGCATGTGTGTACCCGGGGTGGAAGCACTGCATGCATGTGTGTACGCATTATTCCCTCTAGTAATAGACCCCGTGCTATAACTACCAATGCTATTTTTCAGGCCGATCGCTAGTCGCCTTGGTCCCACAGATTTTTTTTCTTTTTTCTGAAACGCGCTGTATAAACAGTGACGGATGGAGTAGTATGAGCGGATTCAAAGAAGAGCGTATTGATGGTTGCTTCTTCAGAGCAACTTACAGTGGGAAAGGTGGGGCTTACGATTTGACTGCTCACTATTAATGCGGCACAACGACTGGGCTGAGTCTCCCGTGCGGTTGTGCACTACCCCCTCGGTTCTTAAGTATACTCCGGAGTATATTTGTCTTTCTAGAAATTTCAATGAGTGACTACTCAAATACTTGTCTTTTTAGAGATTTCAAATGGACTGGCACATACGGATGTATATATAGTACATATTTTAGACTGTAGATTCACTCATTTTGCTCCGTATGTAGTCACTTGTTGAAATCTCTAGAAAGACGAATAGAATATTTAGGAACAGAGGGAGTACACATACGAAGCAAAATGAGTGAATCTACACTCTAAACTATGCCCGTTTGAAATTTGTAAAAAGACAAATATTTAGGAATGAAGGAGTATAATTTTGTGCATGGCACATGGACCCGGATGATGAAGAGACTTCTGGAAATGCTATCAAGCTTCCATCATTTGTTTACATAATTGACGTACTATACAAATAATTTTCCAGCGACATGAAATTGTACAATGGTGTGAGCTTTCAGCTTTTGTTTCGCATGTCTTGCCATCGATGCTCTTTCGGAAACAATAAAAAACTAACTTCCTTGCTAATGCATGCCAATTATTAGCAGATCAGAGCTAATAATTACATCACAACTCAAGACAGAGTTGTGATAAGGTGTTAAATTAAAATTGATCCATGCTTTCATTGGCAGCAACGTCCCCCCAGCTCTGTCTAAATCAACAAGGCATGTTGGGAAAAAAAGTAGCTGTCTGGAGCATGCAACATTCCGATCATTTTGTGCAGTTCCACTAAAATAGAGCTGAGCGTCCCTGTTCCAAAGATATTAAGTGTGATTACGATAATAGAGGACTGCTGATGAAACAATAAACACACAAATAGAAGCCGGTCACCTTTGCAGTCTCTCTTAAGACTAACTAGTTGGAGAAGATTAGGCTCGAAGTTGGATGAGGAGGATAGAGCAAAACCAATCTCCCTTTGTGCAGTCGCACTGAAATGTAGAGACATTGCCCATGTGACATTTTAGTACAACTGCACAAATCACTCTTAAGAAAAAAGTGATTTGTGCAGTTCACCAAAAGGTCACAATAGCAATGAGGTGAAATGGATAGTCCTGTTTGCAAAAAAGAGGTAGAAAGGAAACAATTACTGGCCAATAACAGTTGATGACACATGCGACAACAAAAAAGAAGCATATTCCTTGCCCTAAGGGAAGATAACAACACGGTTGTGTTTGTCTAAAACGGTGTGAGGACGAGAATGCAATATGGAAAGTACGCTGGACGAGCTACGTTTTGGGCAAAGAACTATGGAAGATCCACATGCAGCGACGTGGGAAGACGGGCAGCGGAGCAAGGCTGGAGGGGATACCTGGAGGTCATCGGGATGTAACTAGGTGAGCGGCGGCGGGCGGAATCTACGAGCAGGTGGCGTAGGCCCTGCCGCCCCGGAGCTTGGTCAGAGAGAACGGCGTGTACCGCAGATCGGGACGTGCTGCCTCAGCGCCGTCGAACGGAGAAATGATGCACTTCCTCCCTTTCCCCCGGCGGACGGGATGCGGCCGGATCAGTGACCAACGGTGAGAGAGAGAGAGAGGCCACCGCACTCCCTTTCCCCCGGCAGATGGGATGCGGCCGGATCAGTGACCAACAGTGAGAGAGAGAGAGGCCACCGCAACCTTGTGTGAGATACTCTGAAGAGCGACAAACCAGGCACGCAAGGCTCCATTGTATATAGTGAGCGGACTACCTTTTTCTCCATAAAAATCGTTTTATATTCTGTGTACGTGCCATTGAGCGCTATAACTTTATTTAAAAATAATGCGGCAACACGTCAAGTCGAACTTTGTTTCGTGCAGGCGTGGTACACGACCTCCCTAGGTAAACAACTGCTACAGGCGTTCAAATTAGCACGTGGGCTGCCATTTCGTAAAGAAATGAGCTCCACCATGTACCCGCGCGGGTGTGGCTGGGCACGAAGCGTGAGTACGTGCATGGTGCACCTATTCTCTTTTTGTATACGTACACCACCTACGTGGGGTTGTGTGAGAGAGATACAAACCTAGAGAGATATAGTGTGTGGGTTCTTGGGACTGTTTTTGGGGGGGGGGGAGGTCAATCAAAAAATGTAACATACGCAATGTGTGTGAAATAGAGTCCTGGATATAACATATATATAGAGGGGGCGATCCACGAGAAGAGAGTGGAGGTATCATCGGCTTGAGGTGTCCATAGAATCGAAAAGAGGGATGATGTGTGTGTGCGCGCGCGTGCGATCGATAAAGAGTGCCATCGAATTTGTGTGTGCCCACGTCAAAGATATAGAGTGGCTGGACTACTGGAACGTGAGAGGGGACATGTGTAGTTTGTCTCTGTGGCATGGATACCTACCTGCAGCGCTCGACTATCGGTGTGTGGTGGGGGAAGAGAGAGGCCCAATTAACTATAGAGGTACAATGGCTGGTATGTGTGTGGAGGAGGAGAGAGGCCTACCTCATGTATTAAGGAGATCGATCTGCCTCATGTATTAAGGAAGATCGATCGGCATCCATGCATATGTGCGGGAGAGGAATAAGGTTGGGAGAGAGACATAGCTAGTGTGTTGGAAGGGGTGGTAGTGGAGTTGCTTCTAACAAATGGTGGGATAGGCTTGCTAGACAAACGGAGGGCACGCCCGCAATATCAATAAGAGAGGAGATGGATGCTTGTTGTATGTGCACGTGCGTGTGAGAGATGGGTCAGGAGGCATGCACGAATGATGGGGGGGGGGATGATGTGGCTGTGGTAAGCAGACATAACTACATAGGAAGATCAATCGCCCTTTGTTAGAGAAAGGAGAGACATAACTTGTGAGGTACGTCGATCAATGGGGGGGTAGTTAAAGTCGATCTAGGTATATGTTGGGAGATCGATCGGTATACATGCATGTGTGTGTTAGAAGCAAATGAGGCACGAGGAGAAGGATAGAGAGAGAGAGGGATGCATGTAGGAGGTGGTACGAGAGGCATACTATATCGAGCGGGGAGGAGTGTGTGAGTACGAGAATGATGAAAAGAGTGGTGGGAGTGAGGCATGGACGGTGACAAGAGAAGAGGGGAAGCTTGTGTTTGTGCTAGGCACACCTGGCTAGAGAGGCATATCGATCAATGTGTGCCGTAAAGAAGGAGCTGGGGGGCCTACACACACCATGGGTGAACGACCTAAAGTGAAAAGCCGAATTTGCGCGATGGAGCTAGAGAATGCTGAGGGAGGGTGAGAGGGATGCGGGCGTGTGCATGCACAAGAGAAAGTTAGCGCTAGCTACAAAGATAAGAGGGTTGTGTGGGTGTAAAAGACGAATAGAGATCATATATACTTCATTATAAAAAGCGAATTCAGATATTTGAAGAATTTATCATAGTGTTTTAAACCGACGCATGTGTGAATATATATAACGGTGATACACATGGTGTGTTTATGAACATGTTATACTACATTTAATATATTTTATCTCTACTCTTATAAAAAACGGAGTTGTTGATGATGGTGTGCCTGCCATCCTGCATTATAGGCCGTCCGATTTATATCTGGCGGATAGCAAGGAAACTATGATGGTTGAATTTGGCAACAACCATGATTGTAGATTCTTACTGAAATAAAGAAACGAATTCAAATTTAGTTCGAGTTGCAACGGTAGTATAGATATTTGGAATGCACTAAAATGTTGGTATGAGTAGGTTACATGCATTACACAGCAAGCGAAAAAATTTAATCGGACATAACATGGATTCATACTCTTTCCTTCCATCTATATAGGGCGTAATGAGATTTTTAAGACCGCCTTTGACTATTGACAAGATTAATAGTACATGACATGCACAATGTGAAAATTATATCATTGAAAGAACCTTTCACAGACGAAGTTAATGGTGTGCTTTGTGTAAGTTGCATGTCATATATCATTGCTCTAATATTTGGTCAAAGTTAGCATCGAAAAATGCATTAGGCCCTATATAGATGGAAGGAGGGAGTAGCTTTGAATAGCATTTGTATAGTAAAACGGGGCAAGACTCTCTCTTTGTGTGGTGTGAATAGTTTTATTTTTTTCGTTTTCTTTTTGGTTGAGGAACGTGTGAATTGATTTGGTACGTACAAGTACAATATTACTACACGTTAGGCTTGTCCCTGAAATTCAACCCGCGTCTTGTTATATCCCGAAAATTCAGATATCGTGCTCCCAAAACTGGCGCCTTCACAACCCGCGCCTTGCTATCCCGAAATTACAACGCGCGCGAAAACTCCCTCCAGCTGCCAAATCCCGACACGCGAAATCCCCCTTCTATCCCTGAGCCGATAGGGCCGCCAGTTCAAATCGGTGGGGGGTACTTTTGTAACACACCCAACATTTTGGACAAGCGCGTCCCTAAGTCATGCTTCACCCCCTCCCATCGCCCCCTTTTCGCCATTCGAAATCCCAGGCCACCATAACCTCTCCGCTCCAGCCGCGAAACCCCACCCTCCTCTGTCCGCCACGTCACCGCAGCCCAGCCGGAGCCTCTTCCCCGACGACATCGTCCACCGCAACAACTCGACGTCCCTCGTCCACCTCCTCGGATGAGGATCCGTCGTCCATCTCGTCGTCCCGCCGGTTTAGCCGCCCCGTCCTCCACATCCAAGGAGCTGCTCCGACGATCGCCTCATCTATCGCGGCTGCTCCATCCCCACAGCGCTGCCTTAACCTGCTCCACCAGAACCACAACATCCTCACCGGCTCCTCAGACGAAGCCGAGGCCTACTCGGTGCCACCAAAGAGGTTGTACACTCATCGCATCGCACCTTCTCCTTAACTCGACCTCCCGGCGCCGACGGTGCTCCATCCCGCACCCCCATGGAGCGGCTACCTTGAAGCCGGCGCCGCGGACGACATCTCCACAGTGGCTCTCCCCCAGTGCGAGGCCCCTTCGGCGGCGGCGTCCATACCAGCCGGATCTGCTGCTGCTGCTCCGGCTCTCACTCGCTCGCTCGCGCTGCTGCTGCTGCTCTGGCTCTCACTCGATCGCTCGCTTGCCCAGCTGCTACTGCTGCTCTCCCCCTTGCTCGTGCTACTGCTCTGCTCCGATTAAACCACACTTCAGTCAACTGAATCAACTTTTGGGTCAGTCGATTTTCAGGGGTTGGGGGGGGGGGGGGGCTCGCCGGAGTTAAGGAAGAACCACCCGCAGCGGGACGGGGGCTCGCCGGAGAGGTACCCCACTATCTATCTTAGGGTTCAAGGTGGGGGGCGGGGGGCCTAGAGGGCTGGCCGGGGCGGCGGTGGCGAGTTGTTTCGGGGCGGCGAGGCAGCGCTGGGGCTGGCGGTTCGGCCGGTGGTGGCTGGCGGCTCAGGGGGGTGCAGGTTGAAGATGAACTGCAGGCCCTCCCTAAACTACATGTCAAGTGCCTCTCTGCTACCATTGCATTCAATTTCGACAGTAGCATTCAGATTCCACAGTAAATTTCAGTTTCGACAGTTAAGTTCAGAGTCAACAGTTTTTACCTCATCTGTTGTAGTCAGGTGGTTTTTGGTGATGTTAATTTTACATCCATTTTACATCATCTATTGGAGATGCTATTAGAATCCCACTTGAGATTGACGATGTCTTTCTTGTGCTACTTCAGCCTTGACGTCTTACGGCTCACCGGAGCTGCTCCAACGATAGAACGATCCATCACAACAGAGCAGTGCCATGGACGCCGTCTACAGATTCCTCAGATCTTCCTCCACACCTCCGACAGCCACCTCTGCCTCAACTGCTTCAGCGACCAATCCAATGATGCTAAGGTCGACACGGCTACGGCAAAGAGGTTGTACACTTGTTGCATCACTTATTACTATACATTCACGTGGATCCATTAGGGCTATTTTGGTTCAACGGAAAAACGTCGATCCACTGGTTGTTACCATCACTCTAAATTTCTGCATGCTCTCCTTACATAATCTCACCATATTTTTTCGTATGCATGTCAGATATTGTACACAGTCATGCTGAACATGTAGAGAAAAAGAGAAGAGTTTTGCGCGGCAATACAATGTCATGCAGACATCGCTCCATGGTGAGTTCAATGGCAAACCCTCCCCACCCCTCTCCAGATTGTAATCCAGAGGAAGATATCTGTTCTAAGGCGGATTCAGACGTCGCTGACCACTCCTATTTACCCCCAAGGTGTTTGCTCTACCTTGGCATGATGATGTTAGTCATATCATGCATATGTTGCCTTGCAGTGCCTACTTTTGACATCATATATGTCATCTGCTTAGTTTAGACATGTTCTGTATTGCCACCTGTTTAGTTTCTATATCATATATGGGAATTATGCAGTCTCATGTCTTTTAGCCAGCCATAATATATGTGAAATGTGCAATGCCATCCTTTTTAACCAGACATCATATATTTGAATGATATCTTGCCCATCCATTTCTTCATTACATTTCCATTTGTCGACAATGTTTGTACATTAAACTACTCTTCCTATGAATCAGCCATTTGGGTGGGAGATGGAAAAATTTGGAGTGAAAACAAGGCCTTCAGAGCAGACAGTGCTACCTGTCGAAGCAGATCTCTTGTTGGGTCCCGATAGCTCCTCAGAGATGAATTCAGAGACAGATGACCAGTCCTATTCCCCCACTAAGGTGTATGCTCTAACTTGGCACGGTTATACTGCTCATATCATGCATACGGTGTCTTGCATTGCATAGTTTAGACATCATATACACAATATTCAACACCATGTTCTTAGTTCAGACATCATATTGAATGCCCTCTGTTTAGCATATATATCACATATGTGAATTAAATGATGCGATCCTGATTACTTAGATAACATGTAGGTGAATTATGTCATGCGATCCTGTTTAGTTATTCATCATATCTTTAATTATGTTATGCTATGCTATCCAGTTTAGATAGACATCATATATGTGAAATTATGTCATGCTATCCGTTTTAGTTAAACAATATACATGTCAACTATTTCATGCCCTCTTTTTTCCACACTATCTATTGCATCTGTCTCTCATACAATGTCTGTACATTCAACTATGTTTCCTATTTATCAGCCATTTGAATTGGAGCGGGTGATGCCAGTATCTAGCGGAATAAAGATACGGTCTTCAAATAAAACAATGCTACCTCTTGGTGGAGATAGCACCCCGGTTGTACATGCACAAGAACCAGCCCTACCACACATAACCCAAACTCTCGCAGATTGTACCCCTACTGCGATGGACAGAGAACCGGCTTCACCAATCTAACCCCAACCCCAGCCGATAGTAACCCAGTTCCTGTTGACACAGCACCATCTCCACCACAGAGCTCCCAAACAAGAGCAGTTAGTAAGGCAGCTCCAGTGCCCAAAGGGCCAGTACTATCACGACGAACCCCAACTCCACCAGTTAGTACGCCTATTCATGTGGAGGAAGCACAACCAGCCAGTCGTAGTTTAGCATGTATCGCATTTGATGTTGTTAAATCGTATGTGCGTATCTTCCCATCTTGGAAATATTATACTAAAGATGAAGGAAAATGCCAGTTGCAGATGTTTGTCCAGGAGTTATGTGTAAGTAATGTTATTCATGACAATTACTTTGCTTCGTCCCATACATCCTACCTCCATGATGGTTATAATACAACAAATTTTCCCATTTTTCTCTATAGAGAAGGACTGATTTGGAAACTTAGGATGAGGTAACCTGTGCTAATACCTCTGCTATATTCAAGAATGCTTGGTGGCAGTATCGGAATTACCTAAAGAAAACGTACTTCACCGACAAAGAAACTCATCAAATTCCCTTACGTTCTCCCGAGACACATTTACTGGACGATGACTGGGAACGCCTTGTTCTGTACTGGTCCCAAACTAAGAATGTGGTAAGGTCTATGAGCTCATTTTCTATTTTTAAGTATTTTATTCTTGTGTCTTACTATACTCTGTTCATGTAGAACAAGTGCCTAAACTTGAAGAACAACTGTTCTAATTTAAGATTCCATTGCTATCATAGTTCAAAAAAGCGCTAGGCGTTAATTATGCGTTTTGCCACCGCCTTGCGCTTTACTGACCAAAGCGCATGCTTATGCGCAGTTATGCACAGATTATGCATAGCTATGCGCAATGCGTTTTGCCAACGCCTAGAGCCTAGGCGCGCCTTTTTTAACTATGATTGCTTTGCTCTTGTATCACTGTATTTACTCATACAAACTTATTTTTAAATTGAAGGATCCAATCGAAACTCCAATGGCACAGCAGGTATGTTCACACATGTTTCTTTAACAGGTTTGCTCTTATCAATAGCTCTGTTGATTTCAATTTCAATTGTGTATATAGTTGACTTTCATATCATGCACATTACTAGCATCACAACAGAGCCAATAGTGTTGTTGTACATGTAGACCCGTGGTACCCATCTGAAATCTTGTTGTGCCGTGTAGTTTCCCATGCTTTGTATTCTTTCACTGCTGCTTTGTCTTGAACTGATATGATTTGAACCGTGTCTCTATTTTGATTTGGCAAGACAATGCAGTGACCATAGGACATAGATATATGTTTGTTTGATGCTTTTATTATGTACTAGTACTTGGCAATAGAGAACTTGGTAGTTTAATCCTGTCCACCTTACTAATGAACTAGTTCACCGAAATGTGTTTCATATACTAGTACATGCTAAACTTGTTATGTGTCTGCTTGTTTATTCTTTTAGAATGCTAACAGAATATTGGGGAAGAGTGCCTTATTAAGCAATGGTAAAGGAAGTAATGCAGATAAGGTTCAGGATAGTGACACATCCTTGTTGGTCTCCAAGAAAGCTGATAAAGCAGCTAAGGAAGACTATCTTGAAGACGGCAAGACAACCCCAAAGTCCTGTCTTGGTTTAGTGTTCGAGTTACTGGCCACTACCGCTTGCACAAGCTATTCAAACTCACTGTCTGAATCAGTTCAATTTCTCGAGTCTCAACTACAAGCTGAAAGACATCAATCAATTGTGCTGCGATAAGAAGCAGAAGGACTGCGGAAGTCCCTGGAGCATTCAGATGCATACTTTCTGGTGCAATAGCAAGCGTTGGAGGATTTTAGCGCCAAACAAGACAAAGCTAATCAGCTTGCTAAGCTTATTGCCAGCATGGTGGATACCCAGGATAACGTTTCTTGAGCTCTTCTGAAGTTGTTTCAGTTATGCTCTTGTATTGCTGCCGCGTTTATTTGCACTGGTGGCCAATTTTGACGGCCAATGTATGTAATATGCTGCTTTGTTCCCTATATTTGCACTGGTGGCGAACTTTGATGCCCAGTGGATTTAATATGTGTAATAGCGGTAATAGGCTAGCATTAATTGCTTGCTTATTTATTTCCTTATTGTCTTGTTTAGTTGTTTGCTTGTAGTCATTGCAGTTCTTTTTCTGTGTTTTTCTAGTGGCCACAATAGCCTATTTTTGGTAACTAGGCCAAAATAATCATGGCAACACACGGACTGTTGTAACCATGGGCCTCCTACAGGCCGTATGATCCATGGGCCTTCGTCCGACCGTAGGATCCATTGGCCTTTTATACGGGCCATAGGATCCATCGGCCTTCTATATGGGCCTTAGGGTCCATGGGCCTTCTACGGGCCGTAGGGTCTATGGGACTTCTATGGGCCGTATGATCCATGGGCCTTCTACGGGCCGTACTATCCATGGGCCTCATACGGGCCGTAGGATCCATGGGCCTTCCATGGGGCGTATCATCATTTCGCCAATCATGGACCATACTATTCGTGGACCATAACGGGCCGTTAATAGGCCGTATTTTATAACTCTATGAAAACATCCCAACGGGTTTTTACATGAAAACGGCCCAACATATTAACGGTCCGCAAACGGGCCGACTGTAACGACGGGCTGAATTTGGCCCACAAGCAGAAAATGACAGTACCGGGCCGTATGTAACCGAATGCTGCAAATGAGCCCAAGAATCAATGGGCCCTGAGAAGTCCGAAAGATAACTTGGGCGGGAAACGGCCCAATGGAATAACAGGCCGTTAAAGGGTATAAAGTGATACGCTGTTCTTTACGGGCCAGTTTCACCACTGGCCGTTAATGGGCCAAGAGTTACAAAGGTCCTCATATGGGCCGAAAGAAGTCATGGGCCACACATGGGCCGGAAGTTAAAACGGGCTGACTCATATTGGACGGCCCAGATGACGCTACTGGTCCTAATTTGGATAGGGCATAACGGGCCCTGGGTTAGCGGGCTATAAATGGGCTATATGCGAACAGGCCGTTAACAGGCTTTCCGTGGTCCGGGCCGCCACCTTTTGACCAAGTCAAACGGGCCGGCCTTTTCACAGGAATGGGCCTCTGTTGGGTCGTGCCACATGTCGCCGTATCATAGGCGACTTCGGTCCAATGAACGGATGACATCTGTCCCAACGTTGAGCCGACACGTGTTTCCTCCAGCCAATGATGATTTTACACGTGGAAAATCCCCATTGGTCGGGGCTGTTAACGGGTTATCGGATCCAAAACACGACCCGATAGCTTAACAGTGTTCCATTACGGTGGATGCCATGTGTCAGTCACCCTTGACGAAAGCACTTCTGTAATGCCCGATTTATCGTCATGGAAGTGGACACTTCCGTGATGATAATTTTGGTAATGTCATGGAACACTTCTACAATAGCACATGTATGACTATCTTGATTCTGTCATAAATTTGTCATGGATGTACATGCATGACAAAAAATGCGACCTACTATGACAAACACGTATCATCACGGAAGTGTATTTTTTTTGTAGTGCACTATAAGCGAATCATGAACGTATTGCAACACCCTACAGCGGGAATCCCTCACGCTTGCGCGACACGGGGAGCACCATAGGATAGCAACATAACCACAAGCAAATCAAACCAATCATAGCAATCCATCAATCGTCGGTAGGACAACGAAAATCTACTCATACTTCATAGGATGGCAACACATCATTGGATAATAATATGAAGCATAAAGCACCATGTTCAAGTAGAGGGTACAACGGGTTGCGGGAGAGTGGACCGCTGAATATAGATGGGGGAAGGTGATGGAGATGTTGGTGAAGATGGCGGAGGTGTTGGTGTAGATCGCGATGATGATGATGGCCCCCGGCAGCGTTCCGGCGCCACCGGAAGCAAGGGGGAGAGAGCCCCCTTCTTCTTCTTCTTTGTTGACCTTCTCCCTATATGGGAGAAGGGTTTCCCCTCTGGTCCTTGGCTCCCATGGCGGGGCAAGAGCCCCTCCGAGATTGGATCTGTCTCTCTGTCTCTCTCTGTTTTTGCGTTCCCAGATTTTGCCCTGGCACCATTTCTTTTATATTCGGAGATCCGTAACTCCGATTGGATCGAAACTTTCTCCCAGATTTTTCTCCGAAAATTAGCTTTCTTGCGGCCAAAGAATAGCAGCAACCACCTTACGAGGGGCCCACGAGGGTCAGGGGCGCGCCCAGTGGGGGTAGGTGCGCCCCCTGCCTCGTGGCCACCTCGGGCACCGTCTCACGTTGATTCTTCCTCCCATATTTCCCAAATATTCCAAAAATATTCTTCGCCCATTTTTATCCCGTTTGGACTCCGTTTGATATGGGGTTTCTGTGAAACATAAAACATGCAACAAACAGGAACTGGCACTGGGCACTGGATCAATATGTTAGTCCCAAAAGATAGTATAAAAAGTTGCCAAGAGTATATGAAAGTTGAATAATATTGGCATGGAACAATCAAAAATTATAGATACGATGGAGACGTATCAGCATTCTCCCTCTTTATGTAAACCATGTAAAATAAGAGAGAATAGCCATAAGTATTGTGACATAACGTGTAATAACAACCCATAATGCAATAAATATCGATATAAAAGCATGATGCAAAATGGACGTATCAACTCCCCCAAGCTTAGACCTCGCTTGTCCTCAAGCAGAAGCCGATATTGAAAAATATGTCCACATGTTTAGAGATAAATGTGTCGATAAAATAAAATATGGACATGAGGGCATCATGATCATTCTTATAACAACAACATATATATATATATATATATATATATATATATATATATATATATATATATATATATATATATTGTCATATGATTTCTTATGCTCAAGTAACAATCTATTCACAATGTCAAGTATGATTCAGAAACCTCATTGAGAACTAACAAACTATAATCTCAGTCATTGAAGCAATTGCAATTTATTATAACATCGGAAAGAGTCAATATAAGAGCTTTTCAGCAAGTCCACATACTCAACTATCATTTAGTCTTTCACAATTGCTAACACTCACGCAATACTTATGGTTATGGAGTTTTAATCGGACACAGAGAAAAATAGGGGCTTATTGTGTTGCCTCCCAACCTTTTACCTCAAGGGTAATGTGAACAATAATATTTCATGCTAACTTACATCCAATTGGATATATATATCAGGATCTTTCTAACACGAGGTGCTTGCCAAAGGATAAAATATAAAAAGGAAAGGTGAAGATCACCTTGACTCTTGCATAATGTAAAAGATAGGCCCTTCGCAGAGGGAAGGAGAGGTTGTCATGTGCTTTTTGGTTGGATGCACGAAATCTTAATGCAAAAGAACATCACTTTATATTGCCACTTGTGATACGAACCTTTATTTTGCAGTCCGTCGCTTTTATTACTTCCATATCACAAGATCGTATAAAGCTTATTTTCTTCACACTAATAAGTCATACATATTTAGAGAGCAATTTTTATTGCATGCAACATGACAACTTACTTGTAGGATCTTACTCAATCCATAGGTAGGTATGGTGGACTCTCATGGCAAAACTGGGTTTAAGGATATTTGGAAGCACAAGTAGTATCTCTACTTGGTGCCAGGAATTTGGCTAGCATGGGAAAGGCAAGCTCAACATGTCTGAATGATGCATGACAATATACTTTAACTGAGATGTGAGAGAACATAACCCATTACGTTGTCTTCCTTGTCCAACATCAACTATTTAGCATGTCATACTTTAATGAGTGTTCACAATCATAAAAGATGTCCAAGATAGTATATTTATATGTGAGAACCTCTCTTTCTTTATTACTTCCTATTAATTGCAACGATGACCAAAACTATGTTTGTCAACTCTCAACACCCTTTAATTATCATACTCTTTATATGTGAAGTCATTACTATCCATAAGATCAATATGGTCTCTTTTATTTCTTTTATTCTTTTATTTATTTATTCCCTCAAGATCATAGCAGGATAGCAAAGCCCTTGGCTCAACACTAATCTTTATTATATATAGCTCACAGACTCGATTACATAGAGGGATCACAAAGCAAAACTCAAAACTAATTCATACCAAAACTTTATTCTACTAGATCAAGATATTACCAAAAGGATCGAACTAAGTAAAACGGTAAAAATAGGAGTGTGATGGTGATACGATACCGGGGCACCTCCCCAAGCTTGGCAGTTGCCAAGGGGAGTGCCCCTACCCATGTGATTAGTTACTCGGAGGTGGTGATGATGGAGTTGTTGATGATGTAGGCTTGTCGTCTGTATTCCAAGGCATAGGCTCACCATCATAGAAGGATGATTGAGTCTCCAGGATCCTCAAATCTGCATCCAAACTCATCATCTTAATTCTATATTCATACTCATAGTTTTGGTTTTGCAGGTCATAGATCTAGGCTTGGAGGTGCTCGATTTTCTCATGAAGCTTGAAGATGGTCTCCCCAATGTTCTTGGCGTCCAGCTTGTCACTACTAGAAAAAGGGCTATAGATGGTTCTGACACTAATGGCGCACCAGACAAGCGGTGCGCCATTAGTATATACTAATGGCGCACCACCTTATGATGCGCCATTAGTGTTGAAACTACTAATGGCGCACCAGGCCCACGGTGCACCATTAGTACCATTTTTTTTGAACTAGTGCGCCTGTCCAAACATACTAATGGCGCATCCGCAGTTAGTGCGCCATTACTAGTTGTAACTAGTAATGGCGCACCAGCAAGAAAGTGCACCACTAATGTTATTTTTTATTATTTTTTTATTCCTTTTTTTTTGCAAAAGTACTAATGGCGCACTCACATGCGGTGCGCCATTACTAGTTCAAACTAGTAATGGCGCACCGTGGCAGGGTGCGCCATTAGTATGTTTTTTTTTGCAAAACTACTAATGGCGCACTACCACGGGGTGCGCCATTAGTAACCTGGATTACTAATGGCGCATTTGTTGATGGTGCGCCATTAGTAAGTGGGCAGCAACAAGATATTTTGGACAGCCTCTCCTCCCACACTCACTTTCTCCCCACTTCATTCTCTCCACCCCCTCCTCCTTGTCTCGGGTGCCTCCTCTTTTTCACCTCATTTCCACCATAGATTCATTCAAATTAAGTGGTTAAGTTACCTAGTTTTGCTAGGTAAGTAAGGGGGGAAGCTATATTTATGTTGTTCTCCCTACAACAATGTGCACATGCACTTTTTATGGCCTAGCTAGATCTATGTATGTTCGTGGTGTTGCATATGTTTGTGGTGTTGCATATGTGTTTGTGTTTGGAGGTGTACCGGTATTTGAAATGCGATAGTTGCCAATATTTTGCCGGAATGTTGATTCATTTCCGTTTCGGCGAGAATTTTGGCATTAAGCATTCTTTTTGGTCCTATTTTTAGGGAAAGTCATGCCAAATTTTTTCTTGGTTCTAAAATATCGTTTTGCTCTACCCCGCAGGCGACCATGGTCTGCACGATGACCGAAGGCATCGTGAATAGGTTTTTGAGGTCCGCGAAGGCCGAGATGCTTCAAAAGAACGAGACGGAGATAAGATGTCCATGTCGAAGATGCAAGCTGAATAGCCTTATTGCGGACCCGGATTCCGGGAAGGTGCGGGACCACCTGCTCTTGCGTGGTTTCATGGATGGCTATCGGTGGCAAGGTGATGAAGATGACTACGAAGTCGTCCATGGGGGCCGGGCAAGAAATGAGGAAGGGCAGCAAGACAACCACCGCGGCTCGGGGGGGCGAGAAGACGAAGAATCCCCAGGAGATGATCACGACGTTGATGCTGTACACAGTCATCATGTAGAAGATGCAGGGCATGATGATGATGCCGGCGGAGCAGACGACGCTGGACCATCGATGGGCTGGGTGCAGGACCCTCATATTCAAGAGCTGCTTCTCAAGCAGATGGATAACGCAAGAGCTGCCGCTCGAGAGAAAGCCAAGATGGATCAACTTGAGTTAGACGCGGTTACTCCATTGTATGAAGGATGCAGGCCCGAGGATACCCGCCTGAAAGTAACGCTCATGGCTCTGGAGATGAAGGTAAAACACAAAATGACCGACGCATGCTTCGACGAGAACATGTCATTCTGGCACGAATGTCTTCCCAAGGGGAACAAGTGCCCGACCAGTTTGGAGGAGGCGAAGAAAATCGTGTGTCCTCTGGATTTACCGCACGTGAAATACCATGTGTGCATGAACAATTGCATCATTTATCGGGACGAGCACGCGGAGTCTACCATATGTCCGGTGTGCGGTGTCACTCGATACAAGAAGAGGAAGAAAGCTCCTCGAAAAGTGGTGTGGTACTTTCCGATCACTCCTCGTCTGCAGCGGTATTTCGCGGACCCTAAGGTAGCAAAGCTCCCGCGTTGGCACGCGGATAGGGAGGAGAAGAAGCGAGAAGATGACGCAAATGATCCGAAGATAGATAAAAAAGACAAGATGCTGAGTCACCCTAAGGATGCGAGCCAATGGCAAGCGTTGAACTTCGAATACCCAGAATTTGGGAACGATCCAAGGAACATCGTGCTGGGCGCGAGCACCGATGGAGTCAATCCGTTTGGCAGCCAGAGAAGCACACATAGCACCTGGCCTGTGTTTGTGTGGATGTACAACCTTCCCCCCTGGTTGTGCATGAAGAGGAAGTACATTCACATGAGTATGCTAATTGAAGGGCCGAAACAACCAGGGAACGACATCAATATGTATCTGGGGCTACTGAAAGAGGAGCTTGACACGCTATGGAAAACGCCAGCCAATACGTGGGACGCCGCAGAGAAAGAATATTTCCCTATGAGAGCCGCACTGCTCACGACGGTGCACGACTATCTCGGTTACGGATATCTTGCGGGGCAGGTAGTCCACGGATTTTCTGGATGCGTAAGGTGCATGGATGACACAACGTATCGCCAGCTAGATAGAGATCCCGGGTCTTCGAAAACCGTGTTCATGGGACATCGAAGGTGGCTTCGTGACGATGACCCATGGAGGAAACGCAAGGATCTGTTCGATGGTGAAACCGAACCCCGAAAACGCCCGTGTACGAGGAGCAGCGAGGAAATAGACAAGCTGTTGAAAAATTGGAAAGACTGCCCACTGCCAGGAAAGAAGCAAAAGGCGCCAGAGCCGGGAAAGAAGCGAAAGGCGCTAGAGCCGCTGCTGAAGGTATGGAAAACGAGGTCTGTTTTCTGGGACTTGCCGTACTGGAAGATCCACCATGTGCCTCACAGCCTTGATGTCATGCATATCACGAAGAACGTGTGCGAGAGTCTGCTTGGTACCCTGCTCAACATGCCAGAGAGGACCAAAGATGGGCCGAAAGCAAGGGCAGACTTGAAATCAATGGGCATCAGGCAGGAGCTTCACGCTATATATGATGATGATGATGAGGCGAAGCAGGACACAGAAAGTCGTCGCAAAGGCAAAAAGGCCAAGAAG
Source organism: Triticum timopheevii (assembly GCA_963921465.1). Taxonomy (NCBI): domain Eukaryota; kingdom Viridiplantae; phylum Streptophyta; class Magnoliopsida; order Poales; family Poaceae; genus Triticum; species Triticum timopheevii. The sequence goes on along the minus strand of OY997264.1, from coordinate 143,249,320 downwards.
ACCGGAAATGACTACCCTCCCGCGTGCTTCACTCTAAGTCAGGAGGAGATCGAGCAGTTTTTCACCTGCCTCCTAGGAGTAAAACTTCCTTACGGTTACGCGGGGAAGATAAGCAGATACCTAGACCCAGCGAAGCAGAAGTTCAGCGGGATGAAGTCTCACGACTGTCACGTGCTGATGACGCAGATACTTCCAGTTGCAATCCGTGGGATCATGGACGCGCACGTCCGTGAAACGCTATTTGGCCTATGCAACTTCTTCGACGTCATCTCTCGGAAGTCGATTGGCGTGAGGCAACTCAGAAGGCTATAGGAAGAGATCGTGGTGATACTATGCGAGCTTGAGATGTACTTCCTGCCTGCATTCTTCGACGTTATGGTGCATCTGCTGGTCCATATAGTGGAGGATATCATCCAACTTGGGCCGACATTCCTGCACAACATGATGCCGTTCGAAAGGATGAATTGTGTCATCAAAGGATACGTTCGCAACATGTCACGTCCAGAAGGAAGCATAGCCAGGGGCTTTCTGACCGAAGAGTGCATCTCCTACTGCACGAATTATCTAGGCATCGAGAACCCCGTTGGTCTGCCCGTCAATAGGCACCTCGGCAGGCTCGCTGGATGGGGTCACCGTGAGGGTCGCCGCGAAATGCATGTCGACTTCGAGGGTCGACTCGCCGACTTTGAAAGAGCAAACCTAGTCACGCTACAACACATAGACGTGGTCGATCCTTGGGTGGTAGAGCACAAAACCTTTATTAAGAAGACGTACAATGACTGAGGCCAACAGAGGACGGACGGAGATATATTCAAAGAGCACAACTCATGTTTCACGCGTTGGTTCAAGCAGAAGCTTCTGTCGTACCCTTTACATGAGGATTCTTTCGCGGAAGAACAACTCATATTCGCCTTGTCATAGGGCGCCGAGCACAACCTGATGACCTATGAGGCGTACGATATCAACGACTAAACATTCTACACCGAGGCGAAGGACATTAAGAGCGATGGTTATCAGAACTCCGGGGTAACGATGGAATCCTACACCGGTAACGACAAGGACAGATACTACGGAAGGATCGAGGAGATCTGGGAGCTGAGCTATGCTGGAGAGAAGGTCCCGATGTTCCGTGTCAGATGGGCCAAGAACGTCATAAAAGAAGACCGGTATTTCACCACCATGGTTATACCCGAAGCCAAATCCAAGACCGCGGGCGCAAACATCACCGCGAAAAATGAGCCATGGGTACTAGCTTCCCAAGTGGACCAATGCTTCTTCATTACCGACCCGCCAAAGCCCAGTCGTGTTGTCGTGAGGAGAGGCAAAAGGAAGATCATCGGAATGGATGGAGTAGCCAATGAGCAAGACTTCGACAAGTACGGCGACCCGAGGATCGAACATGACGACGATGATGAAGTAGCAGCATACACCACAAGAAGAAGCAGGACCACCCTACCTAAAGGACGTCCGTTCCATAGAAGAACTCCATTTGCGAAAAAGAAGGGCAAGAAGATTGTGAACAGATAGCTAGCTAAGATCGATTGTATTTAAATCGTAGACTTCATTTCTAGATTGTATTTCATGGACACTTTTTGAACTATCATGAATATTTTTTAATTTCATGGACACTCGATCTCGATCCCCCTCCATCTCGATCGCTATCCCACCTCGCCAGATCCGGTCCACCGGCAGCCCGCACCCTCTCGATTCCCCTACTCAACCGCCGCCACCGACCCCCTGCACCCCCCGCACCCTCCCCCGCTCCACCGGCATTACTGTTTGATGATATTTTTAAAAAAATTATTACTGTCTTATAAAAAAATATTACTGTTATGATTTAAACAAGTTTGAACATATTTAAACACAAATAAGTATCAAACAGCTTTTTAAATGCTAAAAAAAAATTTGTGGAGCCTGGGAGTCGAACCCAGGACCTCCTGGTGTGAGAACTGGCTACTGACCAGTCGAGCTAGTAGAGGGGACTTGATGTGGATCAGTTCTGGTGGTACATAACCTGTTGGCTCGAGTTGAAATAAAAAAAAATACTAATGGCGCACCACGGTCAGGTGCGCCATTAGTATGGATGTACTTATGGCGCACAGAGGGGTGGTGCGCCATTAGTATTGTGCCCACGCGCCCCCGCCACCTCCCTCTCCCCTTCCTTCCCCTCGAGCCCGCGCTGTCCGCCCAAACCTAACCCGACGCCGTCCGCCCGCGCCCGCTCCAATGCCGCCGCCCTGCCTCTCCGCCCTCTCCTCGCCCTCGACCTCTCCCTCCCTCGCCCTCTCCTCGCCTTCCCTCTCCCTCGCCCTCTCCCCGCCTTCCCTCGCCCTCGCCCTCTCCCTCCCTCGCCCTCTCCTCTCCCCCAGAGCCTAGAAAGCCTCGCCGCCGTCGTACCGTCCCGACACCGTCCGTCGCCCCGCCTCCCTCGACGCCACCGTCGCCCCGCCGCCCTAGCGCCGCCCCGACACCACCGTCGCCCCGCCGCCCTCGACGCTGCCCTAACGCCACCGTCGCCCCGCCGCCCTAGCGCCGCCCCGACACCACCGTCGCCCCGACACCAGCGCCGCCCCGACACCAGCGCCGCCCCGACACCAGCGCCGCCCCGTCCAGCGACGTCATGCCTGTTTGGCCACGTGTAGGTAAATTTCAGTCCTTTTGTACATCCCAAATTGTCATATGACCATCACCATATCCTACTAGCAGAAGATCCCCTTGTGGGTTAAAACACACATCACAAGCTTGCTGCATCTCTTTTGGATTTTACAGTGCTTGATATTCAGATTGCCTAGCTTTAGTTAAAAGCATAGGACAGTCATCACCTTAGTGAAATTTTCTAGTATATCAAGCCATGCTAGGGCTTTCATTGAAATTTGAAGAATAATATTTAGCTGCATTACTATGAGCCCTGCTATTAAAAACTTAAAACTCCCTAGGAAAATTGCTGATATTAGTCTGAATGTGTCTGGTGGAAGCCAAAAAACTCGCTAAGTGGCACCTCATCTCCCAATGCCCAGATCTATTACGAATATCTATGGATGCTGCAGCCCGGGCCAAGGTCTGATCATGGTGACCACCTGGGCAGCCACCTGAAGCGCCAAATGCATATGCTTCAAGTGGAGAGCTAATTTGCATGGTCATTTGGCTTACATGGTCATTGAGAATATTTAACATACTTCTAGCCATATCTGACCTAATTTATCATGCTTGTGTAGTAGCACATGGGCTCCTTGCTAGTGTTTGTGCATCCAAAAATCGAAAAGGGGAATGTTGTCTCGGCCTTGCATCTTATGATGAAGATAATCATTTCTATTCATATCAGTAGCAGTCATCTAGTATGATGGAGATGGTTCACAAAAAAAAAGAGGAGGCCTCTTCATGTCAGTTGGTAGTCTCTTTGGCGTATCATTACTAATACGTTTTTTTCGAAAAACCAAAGTTTTCAAAAGAAAATAACAAGCTCCAGTGTGTAGATTTATTCCAATGTGTTATTGTCACTGATGCATAGCATAGCAGCAACTGGAATTTCAGTCATGTTAATAGGGCTCAGATGACAAATGAGCCACTTGAGCAGATTCCTTGTGGGGACCTTATTCTACCTCTTGTTTCTGCTCCAAATCTAAGATTCTGTATGCTTTTGAAATTCTACCTAAATGCCATGTTTGTATTCAAGTCTCGCATACTAGGGCAGTAATGGGAACACCAGATGTTTGCACATCAAGTTCAATATCATTATTTGCAACACACTGAATCTGGATTGACTTAATTATACAAGATGTAAGTGCAACCCCGATCACAAGACTTATTTCTGGATAAGATGCATCTTTAACAACTTTGATACTATTTGGATCAAAGTTAAATGAGCACATAGATGACAAAAAAAAGTTCAGATTGTAAAATGTTCATTTTGCTGCTAGTGCCCATTTAGCAGGTTCTTACTTTGTTTGTACCAAGATGATTCAGCCATTTGCTCCTTTGTTCCTGTAGCGAAGTCGAGCTGGACGACCGAGGCTGCCATCCTGCCTTGGTCTGCACTGCACACATAGAGTTCCTGGAGTACTACCACCACCCGGACCTCGTCGCCTCCTCCCCTGCGTGGTGAGCACAAAGCAAACTGTTCTTTCGCCACAATAGATTACTAGGCTGTTTCCTGATGTAGGGTTCAGTGTTTCCTCGTCACCATGCATGTTATTATATATGAAAAGAAGGCACTTTGTCTATGCAGAGTATGTGTACAAAGTTGTGAATTAACAAAAGAATTCTGTACTTATTTTGCTGCACTCCACTGTGCTCATAGTTGGACAAAGCACCTGGATAATTGGGCTTGGTCATCATCAGCAGCATCACGCATGCAATTTGTTTTAGTGTTTGTTTCATAACATATGTGGACCCATATATCAATGACTGATATTCTCTAATGCATAAACTTTGATCAATTTTGAGTAATTGCTTAGAGGGATGATCCTGTGTGAGCTGGTGGAGTGATTTGTTTTCTACATAAAGCTCTTTAGTCAGGCTGGTTTTCGTGAAATACACATGAAGCTTCACCAGCTCCTGTGGGTGTGGGATCCATGTGACATGTGACATTGCATCCATGTCCACCTGGGATAATGATTTTGCAGGTACCGCGGGAGGCCCTTGAGTTTGCCGGAATGTCGATTAACTTCCGTTCCGGCAAATTCGGGTACTCCATATGTCCTATTTTCAGCAAAGGTCATGCTGAAATTTTCCGTGAATTTTAGCATGACTTTGCTAAAAATAGGACATATGGGGTACTTGTGACTAATGCATGGGCCGGGGTATCGTAGTAGTTAATTAAGTAGGATCAAGTGCCCCGGCGTACTTGTGACTAATGCATGGCTTTTAGGGTGCCTCGGTGTCGATAAAAACCAAAATGATGAAAGCTTAGGCTTTTAGGGTGCCTCGGCGTCGAAAAACCCTCAATGATAAAAGCTTAGATTTTAGGATGCCTCGGTGTCGACAAACCCTAAATGATGAGACCATGATCTTGTTCCTTGACAATAACCAACTTTTTGACCAAACTTTGTTTCTATTTAGAGAGAAACATGGCCCACAACGATGAGGCCGGGGGTTCGGGCGGCAAGGCATTCTGGGAGCTGTCCCAGGAGATGGAGGAACAACCTCACTTGTATGAGGTCGCCGCCTTCCCCACTGATCCTGAGACCACTGATGGTGCCGCCGAGGATGACCACACTGATGCCAGCACTGATGGTGCCGCCGAGGATGCCACCACTGATGATGGCGGCGCCCGCACAGATGGCAGCCAACCGAAGAGGCAACGGAAGGACCGGCGCCCGATCGTGCTCCTCACCCTCAAGGAGGAAGTTACTGAAGTGGACTCCAACGGGAATCCAACGGCGCCTGAACGAATAGTCAAGGGGTACTCGCTTCAGCTCGGGTGCATTGTCTGGAGCACTGTCTCGATCAACACCGAGAACCTGAGGCATCCTGACCGAGGGAATTTGCGCCACCTCCTCTTCACGAAGCTGCACGAACGATACAAGTTGCCCGCTGAATTTGCAAACACAAGCCTCAAAGGGAATAAAGTGAACAATGCTGCCCTCACGAAGATGAGCAAGGCCCTGTCTACTTGGAAAAGCAATGTGAAGAAAATGATCGAGAAAGGTGAGAGTTATCAGAAGATCAAGGAGAAAAATCCTTCGATCACCGAAGATGACTACAACGACTTCAAGGTCAATTGCTCGAGCACCGCAAGCTCCCAATCAAGTGAGTGGGGGAAACAAATGCGGGAGCTGAACATAGGGGAACACACACTCGGTCCCAGCGGTTACAGAGTGGCGGAGCCTATATGGGACAAGGAGGAGGCGGACCGTGCCGAGCAAGGCCTACCGCCCCTCTTCGAGAAATACAGCGGTAACAAGCAGACCAGGAACTTTGTCAGGGCCCGGTACAAGAAGGACCCGAAAACAAAGGAGCTTACCACGGATCCGAAGACCAGGCAGCTTGAGCTTGTTCTGGTAAGGAATACACCCCCGCGTAATTAGCTCCATATGGTTGCATTCTAATTAATGAAGCCAAATTTCTAAATGGTTCACATTCCTTCCGCAGGCAACTGAAAGCAGTAGCGCGGGGTCGACTAAGAGCAACCCTTGGGACACCACTCTAAATAGGGCGTTGAATGTAATGAAGAACAAGGATAAGCTCAGTAAGCCGACGTCAGCTGGTCGTGTGGCCGGCAAAGGCTTGTCGACAAAATGGGGGTCATACTATACCGCTGGTGTGCGGAAGGAGAAAAAGACCAGCTCGGAAAGCCAGGCGCGAGAGGTTCAAGAACTCAAGGCACAGGTGGCGCGGATTCCGGAGATTGTCCAAGAGCAAGTGGAACAACGACTCGGAGCGACGATCACCGCCCTTGTGCCTACCTTGATCTCGGGGTTGAGTGCGTGGATTGCGGGCGGCCAACAGGGGCCGCCCCCGATTCCTAGCTTCACGGCCAGCAACTCGCATAATGCGATGGCCGGGCCATTGGTGCCTCCGGCGGAGGCGGCATTGGTGTCTCCGACGCCGGCACGGGAGCTTAATGCACCCGGGTGTACGCCGGCCGGCACCTCTTCAGCAAGCGGCCCCTCCGTCAACTGCACACCCGCCGTTGGCGGTGCGTCGACATTAGCCGAGCTCGACGCCATCATCACGGTAACTAATTAAGCCTCTCTCGGCCGAGGACTTGATCTCCTTGCCTTTGACTGGGCATCCCTGACGCCCTACATGTTTTCGCAGGGCGCCGCCGACGTTCCGTGCACTCTCCTCCACTTCGTGAACAACGAGTTGGTCGATGCCGCCAAGGGAAAAATCGTTCAACCGGGCAACCCCTTGTTCCACGGTACCCAGATGCCACCCAACTTGTTTAGGGTTCAACTGGTTCGGGTGCTGCCAGGCTGCGACGACTTGTTACCTCCGATTCGACCCGTCGGGGCCGACGATGATGACGTGATGACCCTCAGCGCCTGCCTGAGCTGGCCCCTGGTTTGGCCGAAGAGCCAGATTCATTTGGGGGCGGGGGACACCACCCCAAAGACAACACCGCCAGTCATGCCGGCGCCAAGTCGGCCCCATGGCAAGACCGCCGTAACGGTGCCGGACATCCCTATGCCACTGGATCCAAACATGCATATGGCACAGGATCAGAACGACGACGACGACGACGACGATACATTTGCCAACGTCGATCAGTACTTTGCCAATCATGGGTATGATGGCGACTTCATGGGGCCTCCTTCTCAAGAACCAAACCCAACAAAAGACGTGTGCGATCTAGCTGGTACCGCGGAGAAGCCAAGTTGCAACAGGCGCCGTCTGGCGTTCAGCTCTCAGGAGACGCCTCCAGCTGCCGACTTCACCGAGCCTCAGATAGGCGAGGTGCGAAATATTATCAGCCCCAACACACTCAAGAAGGCGGTCTGTGAGCAGAACTCGGTCCCATTACAGGAGAAGAAGAAGGCACGCAAAAGAAAGACTAAGAAGGGTGCGAGCCAACCGGCACCGAGTACGATCCGTGCTCAGGACGGGCCACCTTCACCGCAGGATATCTCGAGGAGGGTGCATGTGGCGGGTAGGGCGATGCTACCGACAAATATGCTCAATGCTGCAACCGGTGCTATGCGGAGTCTGCATGACAGTGTTCTTGCTTTGGAGAAGCGGCGTCTCAGAGAGAAGGATGTGGCATACCCGGTTTTCGCGGCCAAGGTGCCAGAGGGCAAGGGCTTTGTGGATAACTCCATTGGGCGTATGATCGTCCTGCGTTTTGATGACATCCACGCTATGTTGAACCTTCATCCGCTGCACTACACCTTCGTTCGGCTATTTTCGCTGAGTATGGAGATGCGGATCATTCGCGACAAGACCCCGGACATCGTGATAGTCGACCCCTTCTACATGCGTGCCAAGATCTTGGGCAGCGCTGGGGACCGGCAAGTCGCGAGTTCTTACCTCGAAGGCGTCATTCTGGCAAACCAAGATAAGGATAACTTCCTCGTGCCTTACTTTCCCGAGTAAGTCCTCCCCTCAACCGGCCCGTAACATATGAATTTTTACATTTCGATCGTTTTTCTTTTAACATTCCGTGTTTTCTGCAGTGACACACAATGCACGCTCATCCTCCTAAGCCCCAAATATTCCATGGCCACGTATTTCAACCCGGACCGTCAGTCGAATGTAGACTACACAAATGTCAAGAAGGTTCTTGATGATGTTCTCCCCGGCTACGCCAAATCTGGAGGCACCTTCACCAGGCCTATTTGTAAGTACGGCAAGCACGTGTTCTCCCACAATACGACGTTCTGCTGCGTCAAGCAGCCGCCTGGCGGTCAGAAGGGTGCCTACTACGCCATCCATCACATGCGGGCGATCGTACGGGACCATCATCAACTTCTGCTACCGAGTAAACTCAAAGATTGGGCAAAGAGTGTGTCGGCAATCCAGGACGCGGACCTCCGACAAGAATTCTTTCGCATCCAGTCAGAGTTTGCGGAAATCATCCATCAAGATGTCCTTCGTACCTCGGGGCAGTTCTACCTCAACAATCAACCGTCCAACAGTGACATCGACACAATGCTACAAATGCAGGCTGACAACGACCGTTATTTCATGACTCCCACGATAGACGGCGGCTTCATCCACGCTCCGATCCCTTGAGTCGAGTCGAAATCAGTGATGCTGTGTCTAGTTCTGAAACATCGATTGGCTCATGTTGTAATTAAACTTTAATGAACTTGTAGTATGTCTCTTTGGTTTCGAGAGTCGTTCAACTTAGATGTAATCGATGCTATTAATGTCTTGCTTTTCTCTTCCGATCGTTCTGTTGCATACTTATATATTGCTTATGTATTGTCTGTGAATTGGTACTAACGTTTCGTTTGGCTAGTGCATAGCGATGCCGACGTATGTCGTGTACAAGGGTAAGGTTCCCGGAGTCTACGATGACTGGGAGGAGTGTCAGAGACAGGTTCACCGATTCAGCGGTAACAGTTACAAAGGGTACACCACTAGGGCCGAGGCCGAATCTAGATACGCCCGCTATCTAGCGGGAGAGGGGAGGGAGCGTTGGAGGAATCGGATGAAGACGAGTTTCATCGTGATGATGCTCATCGTGATGACCGCAGCTCTCTTCTATGTGATGGTAGTTTAGATGATCGATATCGACTTGTAATGTGAAGACAAACTCGCTACTCGCGGTCTCGAGGCTTGTAATATAATGTTCTATCTTTGTTCGGTCTTTTCAATTCGGAGACTAATATGATGAATTGTATTCAAAGACTAATCTTCTATTGTATTCGATGAATCTGTTGTTGATGTGTGCTGTCTATATTTTGTCAAATTATACATTTTGTAACCTGTGCAAAAAACAGAAAATAAAAAATAAAAAAACCTAATATTCATACTAATGGCGCATCACATGACAGTGCGCCATTAGTACGAAAGTGCATACTAATGGCGCATCACTGGGTAGTGCGCCATTAGTATGCCGCGGTTACTAATGGCGCATCAAGTGGTGGTGCGCCATTAGTATGCCAAAGCACCTGGGTATACATGGCCCCTGGGAGGCATACTAATGGCGCACCCGCGGTGCGCCATTAGTAAAAATTACTAATGGCGTGCTATTAATGGCGCACCACAGATGCGCCATTAATGGCCATATTAGGTGCGCCATTAGTAGGGGTTTTTCTAGTAGTGTGTGGTTGTTGGTGAGCTCCGCGATCATCATCTGGTTAGCATTGAGTCTGCGTTCCACCATCCCTTGGCACTTGAAAACTTGTTGTTCCATTGTTTCGAGCTTTGTCTCCACGCTTCCGGTACTCCTTGGTCCCTCCACATCGCGGATGCGCAGCACCCCCTCACGCATATCAATGGTTTGAGGATGATGCAGCACCTCCACGAGGTAGGGGTTGATGACCCTCTCGAAAAACTTGTCCTTGGGGGCGCTTGAAGACGTCATGATGCTCTAGATCTGTCAGAAAAATAGCTTGAAACAAAGACAGATGATATTTGCGTGATACGGTGGTTGATACATCTCCGTTGTATCTATAATTTTTGATTGTTCCATGCAAACATTATTCAACTTTTATATACTTTTGGCAACTTTTTATACTATTTTTGGGACTAACATATTGATCCAGTGCCCAGTGCCAGTTCATGTTTGTTGCATGTTTTATGTTTCACAGAAACCCAATATCAAACGGAGTCCAAACGGGATAAAAACAGACGAAGAACTATTTTGAAATATTTGTGATTTTTGGGAGGAAGAATCAACGCGAGACGGTGCCCGAGGGGGGCAGGAGACAGGGGGGCGCGCCCCAGGGAGGCAGGTGCGCCCTGGACCCTCGTGGGCCACCCGTAAGGCGGTTGACACTCTTCTTTTGCCGCAAGAAAGCTAATTTTATGAGAAAAATCTAGGCGGAAGATTCACCCCAATCTGGGCGAAAAATCTGGTCTAATTGATGAAGAAAATTAAATCAATCATAGCAATTCATCAACCACCAATAAGACAACGAAAATCTACTCAGACATCATAGGATGGCAACACATCATTGGGAAATAATATGAAGCATAAAGCAGCATGTTCAAGTAGAGGGTACAGCAGGTTGCGGGAGAGTGGACCGCTATAGATAGATGGGGGAAGGTGGTGGAGATGTTGGTGAAGATGGCAGAGGTGTTGGTGTAGATCGCGGTGATGATGATGGCCCCCGGCGGCGTTCCGGCGCCACCGGAAGCAAGGGGGAGAGAGCCCCCCTTCTTCTTCTTCTTCTTCTTCTTTGACCTTCTCCCTAGATGGGAGAAGGGTTTCCCCTCTGGTCCTTGGCTCCCATAGTGTGGGAGGGGCGAGAGCCCCTCCGAGATTGGATCTATCTCTGTGTTTCTGTGTTCTCAGATTCTACCCCTTCACCGTTTCTTTAATATCCGGAGATCCGTAACTCCGATTGGGGTGAATCTTTCGCCCAGATTTTTCTCGTAAAATTGGCTTCCTTGCGGCAAAAGAAGAGCGTCAACCGCCTTACAGGGGTCCCAGGAGAGTCCAGGGCGCGCCTGCCTCCCTGGGGCGCCCCCCTATCTCTTGGCCCCCTCGGGCACCGTCTCGCGTTGATTTTACATCCCAAAAATCGTAAATATTCCAAAATAATTCTTTGTCCGTTTTTATCCCGTTTGGACTCCGTTTGATATGTGGTTTCTGTGAAACATAAAACATGCAACAGACAAGAACTGGCACTAGGCATTGGATCAATATGTTAGTCCCAAAAATAGTATAAAAAGTTGCCAAAAGTATATGAAAGTTGAATAATATTGGCATGGAACAATCAAAAATTATAGATACAACGGAGACGTATCAAGGCAAGAGCTCAAGCTTGGGGATGCCCGAGGCACCCAAGTAAATATTCAAGGAGACTCAAGCGTCTAAGCTTGGGGATGCCCCGGAAGGCATCCCCTCTTTCTTCAACAAATACCGGTATGTTTTCGTATTCATTACGTTCATGCGATATGTGCGAGTCTTGGAGCGTATTTTGCATTTAGTTTTCACTTTTCTTTTATGCACCATGCTGGTATGAGATAGTCCTTGGTTGATTTATAGAATGCTCTTTGCACTTCACTTATATCTTTTGAGTATGGCTTTATAGAATGCTTCATGTGCTTCACTTATATCATTTGAAGTTTGGATTGCATGTTTCTCTTCATATAGAAAACCACCATTTGTAGAATGCTCTTTTGCTTCACTTATACTTGTTAGAGCGTGGGCATATCTTTTGTAGAAAGAATTAAACTCTCTTGCTTCGCTTATATCTATTTAGAGAGTTGACAGGAATTGGTCATTCACATGGTTAGTCATAAAATCCTACATAAAACTTGTAGATCGCTGAATATGATATGTTTTATTCTTTGCAATAGTTTTGCGATATAAAGATGGTGATATTAGAGTCATGCTAGTGGGTAGTTGTGGATTGTAGAAATACTTGTGTTGGAGTTTGTGATTCCCGTAGCATGCACGTATGGTGAACCGTTATGTAACGAAGTCGGAGCATGAGGTATTTATTGATTGTCTTCCTTATGAGTGGCGGTCGGGGACGAGCGATGGTCTTTTCCTACCAATCTATCCCCCTAGGAGCATGCGTGGTAGTACTTTGCTTCGAGGGCTAATAAACTTTTGCAATAAGTATATGAGTTCTTTATGACTAATGTGAGTCCATGGATTATACACACTTTTACCTTTCCATCATTGCTAGCCTCTTCGGTACCGTGCATTGCCCTTTCTCACCTTGAGAGTTGGTGCAAACTTCGCCGGTGCATCCAAACCCCGTGATATGATACGCTCTATCACACATAAGCCTCCTTATATCTTCCTCAAAACAGCCACCATACCTACCTATCATGGCATTTCCATAGCCATTCCGAGATATATTGCCATGCAACTTTCATCATCATCATATACATGACTTGAGCATTCATTGTCATATTGCTTTGCATGATCGTAAGATAGCTAGCACGATGTTTTCATGGCTTGTCCATTTTTTGATGTCTTTGCTATGCTAGATCATTGCACATCCCGGTACACCACCGGAGGCATTCATATAGAGTCATATCTTTGTTCTAGTATCGAGTTGTAATATTGAGTTGTAAGTAAATAAAAGTGTGATGATCATCATTATAGAGCATTGCCCCATGAAAAAAAAGAGAAAAAAGAGAAAAAAGAGAAAAAAAAGGGAAAGGCCAAAGAAGCCTAAATAAAAAGGGGGCCAAAGAAGCCCACCCAAGAAAAAGAAAAAAAGAAAAAAAGAAGAAAAAAAGGGGCAATGTTACTATCCTTTTACCACACTTGTGCTTCAGAGTAGCACCATGTTCTTCATATAGAGAGTCCCTTATGTTGTCACTTTCATATACTAGTGGGAATTTTTCATTATAGAACTTGGCTTGTATATTCCAATGATGGGCTTCCTCAAAATGCCCTAGGTCTTCGTGAGCAAGCAAGTTGGATGCACTCCCACTTAGTTTCTTTTGTTGAGCTTTCATACACTTATAGCTCTAGTGCATCCGTTGCATGGCAATCCCTACTCCTCGCATTGACATCAATTGATGGGCATCTCCATAGCCCGTTGATTAGCTGCGTCGATGTGAGACTTTCTCCTTTTTTTTGTCTTCTCCACATAACCCCCATCATCATATTCTATTCCACCTAAAGTGTTATGTCCATGGCTTGCGCTCATGTATTGCGTGAGGGTTGAAAAAGCTAAACCGCGTTAAAAAGTATGAACCAATTGCTTGGCTTGTCATCGGGGTTGTGCATGATGTGAATATTTTGTAGGGATAACTTTCTTTGGCCATGTTATTTTGAAAAGACATGATTGCTTTATTAGTAGGCTTGAAGTATTATTGCTTTTATGTCAAATGATAGATTATTGCTTTGAATCACGCATGTCCTAATATTGATGCCATGATTAGACATATGATCAAGATTATGCTAGGTAGCATTCCACATCAAAAATTATCTTTTGTATCATTTACCTACTCGAGGACGAGCATGAATTAAGCTTGGGGATGCTGATACGTCTCCGTCGTATCTGTAATTTTTGATTGTTCCATGCCAATATTATTCAACTTTCATATACTTTTGTCAACTTTTTATACTAATTTTTGGGACTAACGTATTGATCCAGTGCCCAGTGCCAGTTCCTGTCTGTTGCATGTTTTATGTTTCACAGAAACCCCATATCAAACAGAGTCCAAACGGGATAAAAACGGACGGAGAATTATTTTGGAATATTTGGGATTTTCCGGAGGAAGAATCAACGCGAAACAGTGTCCGAGGTGGCCACGAGATAGGGGGGCGCGCCCTCCCCCTGGGCGCGCCTGGCACCCTCCTGGGCCACCCGTAAGGCGGTTGATGCTCTTCTTTGGCCGCAAGAAAGCTAATTTTTGGAAAAAGATCTACGCGAAGGTTTCAATCCAATCGGAGTTACGGATCTCCATATATATACGAAACGGTGAAAATGCAGGCCAGGAGAAGGCAGAAACAGAGAGATAGATCCAATCTCGGAGGGGCTCTCGCCCGTCCCACGCCATGGGAGCCAAGGACCAGAGGGGAAACCCTTCTCCCATCTAGGGAGAAGGTCAAGGAAGAAGAAGAAGAAGGGGGGGCTCTCTCCCCCTTGCTTCTAGTGGGGCCAGAACGCCACTGGGGGCCATCATCATCACGCGATCTTCACCAACACCTCCATTATCTTCACCAACATCTCCATCACCTTCCCCCATCTATATCCAGCGGTCCACTCTCCCGCAACCCGCTGTACTCACTACTTGAACATGGTGCTTTATGCTTCACATTATTATCCAATGATGTGTTGCCATCCTATGATGTTTGAGTAGATTTCCGTTGTCCTATCGGTGATTGATGAATTGCTATGATTGGTTTGAGTTGCATGTTTTATTATTGGTGCTGTCCTATGGTGCTCTCTGTGTCGCGCAAGCGTGAGGGATTCCTGCTGTAGGGTTTGCAATATGTTCATGATTTGCTTATGGTGGGTGGCGTGAGTGACAGAAGCACAGACCCGAGTAAGTAGGTTGTTTGCGTATGGGATAAAGGGGACTTGATACTTTAATGCTATTGTTGGGTTTTACCTTAATGATCTTTAGTAGTTGCAGATGCTTTCTAGAGTTCCAATCATAAGTGCATATGATCCAAGAAGAGAAAGTATGTTAGCTTATGCCTCTCCCTCAAATAGAATTGCAATAGTGATTATCGGTCTAGTAAAGTAGTCAATTGCTTAGGAACAATTTCACAACTCCTACCACCACTTTTCCACACTCGCTACATTTACTTTATTGCTTCTTTATCTAAACAGCCCCTAGTTTATATTTACGTGCTCTTTATTATCTTGCAAACCTATCCAACAACACCTACAAAGTACTTCTAGTTTCATTCTTGTTCTAGGTAAAGTGAACGTCAAGCGTGTGTAGAGTCGTACCAGTGGTCGACAGGACTTGAGAGAGTATTATTTCTACCTTTAGCTCCTCGTTGGGTTCGACACTCTTACTTATCGAAAGAGGCTACATGTCGGTGTCAAAACCGGCGGATCTTGGGTAGGGGGTCCTGAACTGTGCGTCTAGGCAGATGGTAACAGGAGACAAGGGACACGATGTTTTTACCCAGGTTCGGGCCCTCTCGGTGGAGGTAAAACCCTACTCCTGCTTGATTAATATTGATGATATGGGTAGTACAAGAGTAGATCTACCACGAGATCAAGGAGGCTAAACCCGAGAAGCTAGCCTATGGTATGATTGTTGTTCGTCCTACGGACTAAAACCCTCCGGTTTATATAGACACCGGAGAGGGCTAGGGTTACACAGAGTCGGTTACAATGGTAGGAGATCTACATACCCGTATCGCCAAGCTTGCCTTCCACGCCAAGGAAAGTCCCATCCGGACACGGGACGAAGTCTTCAATCTTGTATCTTCATAGTCTTGGAGTCCGGCCAATGATGATAGTTCGGCTATCCGGGCACCCCCTAGTCCAGGACTCCCTTAGTAGCCCCTGAACCAGGCTTCAATGACGATGAGTCCAGTGCGCATATTGTCTTCGGCATTGCAAGGTGGGTTCCTCCTCCGAATAATTCATAGAAGATTTTGAACACCAGGATAGTGTCCGGCTCTACAAAATAAATTCCACATTCCACCGTAGAGAGAATAATATTCACACAAGTTCAATCTGCTAACGTATTTCGTGGCATGACATCACACCACGGCCAAGCCTTTACTCGAATCGTTTTTATTGTTCCACCTCAGCGCGTTTAGCGAAGCGGTTTCCTTGGCACGTCTTGTCAAAGCAGAGATCGTGTCCCCTTATTCTGGGATTCTCATCAATACGGACGTGGGTAACCCAACCGCGCCATTAATTGCGGCGCTTGGGAGATAAGTGAGTTTTGCCGGGCTGGTGGGGACGCATAGTTTCGTCCGCCCATATATAAGGGGACAAGGATCCACCTTTTTACCTACGCCTTCTTCCTCCTTTGCTTATCCATCTCCGCGCACTCGAGCTCCAGCGCCCAAGTCCGCACATCTCACCTCAACCTTCTCCAACCATGTCCGGAGCGGGAGGCAAGTGGATGGCCTCCTCCGTCACGGAGGAACACATCAAAAAGTTGCGCAAGGCCAGATACTTGTCCAGCGATATCGTGCACCGGCTCCCCGACGAGGGGCAGCTCATCCCCACCCCCAGGCCCCATGAGAGGGTAGTGTTCCCCATTTCCTCCGCGGACTGGGCTTCCCACTCCACCCAATTGTCCGGGGGCTCATGTTTTTCTATGGCCTGGATTTCCATGATCTGGCCCTGAATTTTATCCTCAACATCTCGGCGTTTATCGTCGTGTGCGAGGCCTTCCTCTGCATCCAGCCCCACTTCGGCTTATGGCTAAAGACTTTTAATGTCAAGCCGAAGGTAGTGGGTGGCCGCCAAGCGGAGTGCGGAGGCGCCATGGTGGGCAAGATGCCCAACGTCACCTGGCTCGAGGGCGCCTTCGTGGAAACCATCAAAGGGTGGCAATCGGGGTGGTTCTACGTCACCGAGCCGCGTGACCCTGAATGGGCAGCGGCCCCTGAATTCAGATCTGGCATCCCCACACGGCTCACCTCCTAGAAAGAGAAGGGCCTGTTGTGGGGTGATTCGGAGGAGCTGACCGGGCTCCAATCCTGTCTCCAAACCCTGGTGAACAAGAAGCTCAAGCTTGTCAACGTAGTCCAGGTCATGCTCATCCGCCGGATTCTCCCGTGCCAACAGTGGGATTTCAACTTGTGGGAGTTCGATCCGGCACAGCAACAGACCTTGAGCAGGCTCTTCGACACTATGTACGAAGAGGCCTGGAGGGTGCTGTTCAAGGGCGCTGAGGCCCCCGCATCCGCTACCGAAGATCGCGGATTCAACTCGCAGCGTCAGGCTGGCTAGGTAAGCTATATTACCCTTTACGGGACACTTGTTTTCCATAGTTTGACTCTATGCGGGATCTAAACTCCCATTACCTTTAACAGGCCTGGCAGAAGACATCCGAGCAGGTTAACTGTCCGGCTCCCCTTCCAGAAGACCCAGCGGACGCCCGTTTGATGGGGCTGCTGGTTCCGGCGCCCTACGTGGTGCCGGAGAAGAAGGCCAAGAAGAAGGCCACGGGAACCCGGAGGAGTTCCCGACGCCAGGTGTTATCGGACTCATCATCCGATGACTCCTAGGCGGACTCCTCCCACAAAGACGAGGAGGAGAAGAAAGAGGCCTCTCCCCCAGCGGGGGGAGAGAAGAAGAGGAAGGCTTCCCCAACGGGGGAGGACGAAGGGTACAAGAAGGGAAGGACCCTTCCTCCGGACTGTTCCACCAACGCAGACGACGATGAAGAGGAGTGGCCCTCGAGGGCCAAGCCTGCGGCGAGATCGTAAGTGTCCGGATTCTAGAATAACTCATGTTTTTTCTTTCGTCGCATAGTGTCTTCTAAGGCCGAATACAACCATGTAGTCCGCCCAAGGACGATCTCCCCGCTTCGTCGAGCGGGTCCCTGGGTTCGTCGGATGTGAATAGCGCTTCACTTCCGACTGCCTCCTCCCCCCATGATGCAGACAACGCTGAGGTGGGGTCCCAGAAGGGGACCAGCCAGGAGGAGGAGGCCCCGGAGGTGCCGCAGGGCAACCTCCCGGACTTTGGACCGGACTCCGCACCGGAACCTTTGGTGGTTCCGGAGTCCGGCGGGCGGCCCTTCGTGAGAAGGGCGAGACAGCGACGCCGGTGGCCTCCGTCCAACCGGAGGCGCCGGATAACTTGCTGGAGGCGCTCAACGACGCTTCCATCAATGAGGAGCACCGCACTGTCATGAGTGCGGTGATTCAGAAGGTTCAGTCCGCCAAGAGCGGGCTGACCGAAGCCTGCACCAGCCTTCTAATAGGCTTTGAGGTATGTGATTAAGATATGTAAAAATAGTACCGCATAGACAGTAGCCCCCGATGCTCGGTTTGGTGTTCGGAAAGAAAAGCCGAACTAAGGATCTAAAAAGATATACGTAGGAGTCTAACACAAATATGTCAATATGGGAATGCAGGCTGCGCTGCTGACCTCTGCCGCACTAACTGCAGAGGTCAATGCCTTGAAGCAGAGCCTCGAGCGGTCCGAGATCGAGCTCGGCCGTGCCAAGAAGCAGCTCGAGGACAAGGAAGGTAAGTAACACCTTATTAAAGTTGTACCTTATAGAAAAGGATTTTGGTTGCAAAAAATGACAGGAATAACGTGGTACTCCAGGGGCTACAAACGAGGTGGCGACCCTGAAGGAGGCGGTGTCCGCGGCCGAACGCAATGCGGCTACGAAACGCACGGAGCGAGAGAAGCAGGAGGCGCGGGTGGCGGAGGTACGGCAAGATCTCCAGGCTCTCGTGGAAAAATACGAGAGTTTGGAGCGTGACTCGAAGACTCGAGAGTCCGAGCTCGCATCGGCTCTTGAGAGTGCCAAAGCCGCTAAGGCCGAAGCCCAAAAGGCCCTCCAGGAAATCGAGGCAGTAAAGAAGATAGTGGCAGGTAAGGCATTCTTCATGCAAAGCAAGCATGTAAAAGTGAATTACTTGTTACTTACCCGAATTCGGAGCTCTCCAGGAGCGTTCGCAGATCTGCCCCGTAGCGTGTCCGATGCTGCCGCGTTCTACAGAGCCAAGGAGGGGAGCTCGATGGAAATGGTGTTCTGGTCTCAGTATGCTGAGGCCGGACATCCGGTGCCCCTGAGCGACCAGCTGGAGCAGATGGTCGAGCTCCACAAGGTGGCCGAACAGGCCATGAAGGGCCTCATAGTTCGGCTATGGCCCAAAGAAGGCATGCCTGGGAGCTACTTCGGTCTGGTGCGGCGGCTGGTGGACGCCTGTCCAAGGGTTGATGTCATCAAGCACTCCGCCTGCATCGAAGGTGCCCGTCGGGCCCTTGCCCGCGCTAAGGTGCACTGGGGCAAGATGGACGCCGAGAAGCTTGTGACGGATGCGCCACCGCCAGGCAAGGAGTATCACACGCCCGAGATGTATTATAAGGGTGTCCTGAAGGGTGCCCGCCTTATTGCGGGTGAATGCTCCAAAGATGTAATTTTTGAGTAGACTCGCATTTTGTTATCCTGTGCGCTGAAAACTTTGTTCATATGCGCTAAGCAACGATTGTTAATTTAAAATATTACCTTCTGTGCGGCCGTTTACCAAATCTGAGAGATGGCAAGTCATTGGCTTCTGCCCCCATGCCACGAGTGCTGGGGTGTTCGGGATAAACATGAGCGCTCTTGTTCCCATTTTTGGGTCCTTCTAGGGAGGCGCTCAACAAAACGAACGAGGCAACCGGACTTATAATGCTTGAACACTCTCACTTAGCCATAGAATTCTATAATTTTAAGTTTCGGTGAAGCCCCTAGTGTTCGGAAGGCCGAATTCGGGGCGCTATCCACGCCTGGGGCCAGACAAAGCCGGCTCCTCGCTCTAAGCGGCATAAGTCTTTAGGGACTCGAAAAGACCTCTCGAACAACGACCAGCTCTCGCCTTATCATGACGGTTAGTTTTAGCTTTCTCCACTGAGGTGCTCGACCCAGCTCAACTGGGGCACAATCGTAGTGGTTCTCCCAGCGCTACCTTAGCCGATATAACGGAACATAAGGTACCAAAACATGGGAGCCGGGCAAACCCAACTATTGACCCAAGACATGATTCGAAGCTGATGCATATAATGCTATAAGTTTGGGGTGCCGCACTTGTGAAAGTGTTCGGACTTATCACACCATAATTTGGGGAACTTAAGCCCCTGGTGTATTTGGCCGTACCAAAGCGTACGGGTGCAATATGTCATAAGTGAACATATATAAAAAGGAATGCAATGATAGGCAAAAAGCGATGCATTGTTTATTCGAAAAATACTGCAAATGAAGGCAGAACGATACAAATAGTGCGATAAGCAAGGGGTGGGACTATTTAACATGTCCCCCTCCAGGGGTAGGCTGCAGAATGGTGTATAAAACAGGTATAATGCTCGTAATGGAGACCACCTGGATACTCGTCGTAGCTTTTCTGCTTCCCTGGCAAGCTTTTAAATAGCGTTCGCTACCTCCGCTATTGCGGCCACAATGGCGGTAGCGTCACCCTGCCGCTATTAGTTTAAGGTTGCACTAGAAAATAGCGTGTTGTCATGATGCGGGCGCAATATCACTTGTTAGACCGCTATATCGTCCGCTGTCCGCAATATTGCCCGCTATATAAGTCCTTGTCGTTCTGTTGTGTAATCTATTTTGGTAAATGTGTCTTGCTTGCATGGTTGCACGACCGGATATTGTTCAATTATAGTCTATATTCTTATATAAATGATGATTTCTCAAATTAAGTGTCATATTTTTTTTCAATGGCCTAGAAATATACACAACAATCTCAAATTTATGAGTGTTTTTTTAAAATTGGCTATGTGGACATAACGCCCGCAATACCGCCCGCTATCCGCATTCCGCTACGTGGACCCCAATCCGCAACCAGTCCGCTATCTGCTATTTAAAAGCTTGTTCCTTGGCTGTTGCATCGTGAGTTTGGCAGGTCTACTGCCGGACAGGGCTTCTGGAAAACGGAGTCCTGAGGATAAGGAAAAAAAAGGACGACACATTTGGGAGCCCCTGGTGTGGTTGAGCCGCACTCTGGGCATGCCATGGTCGTGCCCCTCCCCCTATGCCCATGGTATCTCCAGAGCGTAGTGATGTACGCATGGTACTGGTCTCGCGATTTTGCGAGGGCTGGGGTTGGGGCCGCATTGCTACGCGTGCTCGGAACGTGCCAGGTGGTCTTGTTGTAGGTTACTCCGGGCGCACTTGACCGTGTCCGGTCGCTTAACAACCAGACTCAAGAATTGCCTTGAGAGGCTACTCTGTACTTCCGCCGCGAGAGTCGCTGTATGCTCCTCCGTTCGGAGAGAGAGCATTCGGTGTTTCCGTTGACCATGATGACTCCTCGAGGGCCTGACATCTTGAGCTTGAGGTATGCATAGTGCGGCACCGCATTGAACTTTGCAAATGCGGTTCGTCCGAGCTGTGCATGATAGCCGCTGCGGAACGGGACTATGTCGAAGATTAGCTCCTCGCTCCGGAAGTTATCCGGGGATCCGAAGACCACTTCAAGTGTAACTGAGCCTGTACAATTGGCCTCTACACCTGGTATGACGCCTTTGAAGGTCGTCTTTGTGGGTTTAATCCTTGAGGGGTCTATGCCCATCTTGCGTTTTGTATCCTGATAAAGCAGGTTCAGGCTGCTGCCGTCGTCCATCAGGACTCTAGTGAGGTGAAATCCGTCGACGATTGGGTCTAAAACCAATGCGGCGAATCCGCCATGGCGGATGCTGGTGGGGTGGTCCCTTCGATCAAAAGTGATCGGGCAGGAGGACCATGGATTGAACTTTGGGGTGACTGGCTCCATCGCGTATACGTCCCTGAGCGCACGCTTCCGCTCCCTTTTGGGTATGTGGGTTGCGTATATCATGTTCACCGTCCGGACTTGTGGAGGGAAACCCTTCTGTCCTCTATTGTTCGGCGGCCATGTCTCCTCCTCGTCATCGCTATGCAGCCCCTTGTCGTTGCTTTTGGCGATTAACTTGCCTGCCTGCTTGAACACCCAACAATCCCTGTTGGTGTGATTAGCTAGTTTTTCGGGGGTGCCGTGTATCTGGCACAAGCGATCGAGTATCCGGTCCAAATTGGATGGGCCAGGAGTAGTTCTTTTGAATGGCCTTTTCCGCTGACCGGGTTTAGAGCCTCTGAATCCGGCGTTGACTGCCGTATCTTCAGTATTTTCGCCGTTAATGCGGTGCTTGTGCTTATTGCGACGCGACCTGCCATTGTTGTCTTTGGTATCCGAACTACCAGCGTTTTTGGTTAGGTTGTTACTGCGGGCTAGCCAGCTGTCTTCTCCCGCACAGAAGCGGGTCATGAGTGATGTGAGGGCTGCCATTGATTTCGGCTTTTCCTGTCCTAGGTGCCGGGCAAGCCATTCGTCACGGATGTTATGTTTGAAGGCTGCAAGGGCCTCTGCATCTGGACAGTCGACGATTTGATTTTTCTTGGTTAAGAATCATGTCTAGAATTGTCTGGCCGATTCATCTGGCTGCTGAATTATGTGGCTTAGGTCATCAGCGTCTGGTGATCGCACATATGTGCCCTGGAAGTTATCAAGGAATGCGGCTTCTAGGTCCTCCCAACACCCAATTGATTCTGCTGGCAAGCTGTTGAGCCAATGTCGGGCTGGTCCTTTAAGCTTGAGTGGGAGGTATTTGATGGCGTGAAGATCATGACCGCGGGCCATGTGGATATGAAGAAAATAGTCTTCGATCCAAACCGCGGGATCTGTTGTGCTGTCGTAGGATTCAATGTTTACGGGTTTGAAACCTTCGGGGATTTGATGATCCATTACTTCATCTGTGAAGCATAGTGGGTGTGCGGCGCCTCTGTATTGGGCTATATCACGACGCGGCTCAAGCGAGCTTTGTCTACTATGTTCGGCCCGGCCGGAATTGCTGTATCCGGCGTGACGGTTGTCGTCGTGTATCGTGGGGCTCCCACGCGATCCGTAGATCGATCTTGTTTGTCTTGCCTTATCCTCCAATATGTCTCGCAAGTCCGGCGTATTCCCCCTGGCTTTGTACTTTTCCAGCGATGCCGGGGTGCGGCTTTAGTGGAGGGCCTAGAGGCCTCTCTGTCGCGGCCATGAGGTGGCCGGTCGGCCGTATTGTGCACTGGTGACGTAGGTTTATGTGCTTCCTCCTCTAATCGGGGTAGCATCTTGCGTTTGGGGTAGCTTTTGGAGGGGCGTTCAAGTTCATATTCTTCGGCCGCAAGGACTTCAGTCCATCTGTCGGCTAGCAAATCTTGGTCAGCTCTAAGCTGTTGCTGCTTTTTCTTGAGGCTGCTTGCCGTGGCCATAAGCCTGCATTTAAAACGCTCTTGTTCGACGGGATCCTCAGGCACGACAAATTCGTCATCGTCGAGGCTTGCCTCGTCTCCGGAGGGAGGCATGTAATTATCGTCCTCTACCTCTTTGTCTGCTGCTTTCTCACGAGGGCTGGCTTCTCCGTCCTCCTGTGCTAAAATCTTGCTAGAGGGAGTTGTCTTCGGCACTGTCCGGGGTGTTATTATCTCCGGTGCCGGAATCTCCATTCTTGCTGTGGCGGGATTTGGAGTGGCAGTGCTGACGCCGGTGCTTAGGCTGTTTTTTGGAGGGGTCATCCTCTGCTATTCCATCGCCATTCCCATCCTTTGGGATGTCCACCATGTATATGTCGTATGACGAGGTGGCTTTCCAGTGCCCTGTAGGCGCTGGTTCTTGGTCGTCTCCGGCATCGTCGTCCATACCGTCGATGTCTTCGGAGTCGAAATCTAGCATGTCGGTTAAGTCATCGATAGTGGCTACGAAGTGGGTGGTGGGTGGGCTTTGAATTTCTTCGTCGTCCGCATCCCAACCATCCTGGCCATAATCCGGCCAAG
This sequence comes from Triticum timopheevii, assembly GCA_963921465.1. Taxonomy (NCBI): domain Eukaryota; kingdom Viridiplantae; phylum Streptophyta; class Magnoliopsida; order Poales; family Poaceae; genus Triticum; species Triticum timopheevii. The sequence continues at coordinate 143,225,803 of OY997264.1, read as the reverse complement.
GCTCTCCTGATAAAGAGAGACACTTTAGCGAATTCAGGATGTCGCCGAAAGGCGAGTGCTAAAAGATGTTTGCAGCGGTGAACTCCATGATCGGCGCCCAATCGGGTTCGACTGGCAGGGGCGCGGAAGGTTCGGGGTCCGGAGAGGAGTTTGGCACCTTGGAGTCACGAGCTTCACAAGGGACAGGATCGGTATTCGGCTCTATCGCCATAGAGGTAGTGGCCTCCGGTGCGGCGTCCAGCCACCCATCCTCGATCGACGCAGTCGGCTCCGAGCTAAATGTCGGAGCGGACTCTTGTGCGGCCTCCAGGGCACTGTCCGGCGGCAGAGCTAAATCATGCCCATCGTGACAGTGCGGCGTGCTTGGCTGTGGCTCAAATCCGTCAAAGATCAAGTCTCCGCGGATGTCGGCCGTATAGTTCAAACTTCCGAATCTGACCTGATGGCCAGGGGCGTAGCTTTCGATCTGCTCCAGATGGCCAAGTGAATCGGCCCGCAGTGCAAAGCCGCGGAATACGAAGATCTGTCCGGGGAGAAAAGTCTCGCCCCGGACCGCGTTGTTGTTGATGATCGAAGGAGCCATCGGGCCTATAGGTGACGACACAGAGGCACTCTCAATGAAAGCACCAATGTCAGTGTCAAAACCGGCGGATCTCGGGTAGGGGGTCCCGAACTGTGCGTCTAGGCGGATGGTAACAAGAGACAAGGGACACGATGTTTTTACCCAGGTTCGGGACCTCTCGGTGGAGGTAAAATCGTACTCCTGCTTGATTAATATTGATGATATGGGTAGTACAAGAGTAGATCTACCACGAGATCAAGGAGGCTAAACCCTAGAAGCTAGCCTATGGTATGATTGTTGTTCGTCCTACGGACTAAAGCCCTCCGGTTTATATAGACGAGGGCTAGGGTTACACAGAGTCGGTTACAATGGTAGGAGATCTACATATCCGTATCGCAAGCTTGCCTTCCACGCCAAGGAAAGTCCCATCCGGACACGGGACAAAGTCTTCAATCTTGTATCTTCATAGTCTTGGAGTCCGGCCAATGATGATAGTTCGGCTATCCGGACACCCCCTAGTCCAGGACTCCCTCATTACAACTATCCCGTATACTTGCAGGTTATCAGTTAGCACCTTTTGGATCGATAAAACCTTCTGGTTGCATCATATACAACTCTTCTTTAATAAATCCATCAAGGAATACAGTTTTTTGACATGCATTTGCCAGATTTCATAAAATGTGGAAATTGCTAACATGATTCGGACAGACTTAAGCATCAATACGAGTGAAAAAATCTCATCGTATTCAACACCTTGAACTTGTCGAAAAACCTTTTGCGACAAGTCGAGCTTTGTAGATAGTAACACTACTATCAGCGTCTGTCTTCCTCTTGAAGATCCATTTATTTTCTATGGCTTGCCGACCATCAAGCAAATCCACCAAAGTCCACACTTTGTTCTCATACATGGATCTCATCTCATATTTCAAGGCCTTCAAGCCATTTCGCGTAATCTGGGCTCATCATTGCTTCCGCATAGTTCGTAGGTTTATCATGGTCTATTAACATGACTTCTAGAATAGGATCGCCATACCACTCTGGTGCAGACCATACTCTAGAAGACCTACGAGGTTTGGTAGTAACTTGATCTGAAGCTTCATGATCATCATCATTAGCTTCCTCACTAATTGGTGTAGGAATCACAATAACTGATTTCTGTGATGAACTACTTTCCAATAAGGGAGCAGGTACAGTTACCTCATCAAGTTGTACTTTCCTCCCACTCACTTCTTTCGAGAGAAACTCCTTCTCTAGAAAGGATCCATTCTTAGCAATTAATATCTTGCCTTCAGATCTGTGATAGAATGTGTACCCAACAGTTTCCTTTGGGTATTCTATGAGGACGCACTTCTCCGATTTGGGTTCGAGCTTATCAGGTTGAAAACTTTTTCACATAAGCATCTGATGACCCACAAGTGTAGGGGATCTATCGTAGTCCTTTCGATAAGTAAGAGTGTTGAACCCAGCGAGGGGCAAAAGGAAATGATAAGCGAATTTCAGTAAGGTTTTCTCTGCAAGCACTGAAATTGTAGGTAATAGATAGTTTTGTGATAAGATAAATTGTAACAAGTAACAATTAAATAAAGTAAATAAAGTGCAGCAAGGTGACCAATCCTTTATGTATTAAAGCATAAGCCTGGACAATTTCTTATAATGAGAAAGGAGCTCCCGAGGACACATGGGAATTATCGTCAAGCTAGTTTTCATCACGCTCATATGATTCGCGTTTGGTACTTTGATAATTTGATATGTGGGTGGACCGGTGCTTGGTTACTGCCCTTACTTGGACAAGCATCCCACTTATGATTGACCCCTACAAAATAAGTATTAAGGTAAACCTAACCACAGCATTAAACATATGGATCCAAATCTGCCCCTAACGAAGCAACACATAAACTAGGGTTTAAGATTCTGTCACTCTAGCAACCCATCATCTACTTATTACTTCCCAATGCCTTCCTCTAGGCCCAAATAATGGTGAAGTGTCATGTAGTCGGCGTTCACATAACACCTCTAGAGGAAAGCAACATACATCTCATCAAAATACCGAACGAATATCAAATTCCCATGACTACTAATAGCAAGACTTCACCCATGTCCTCAGGAACAAACGTAACTACTCACAAAGCATATACATGTTCATAATCAGAGGAGTAATAATATGCATTAAGGATCTGAACATATGATCTTCCACCAAGTAAACCAATTAGCATCAACTACAAGGAGTAATCAACACTACTAGCAACCCACGGGTAGCAATTTGTGGTTTTGATACAAGATTGGATACAAGAGATGAACTAGGGTTTTGAGAGAAGATGGTGCTGGTGAAGATGTTGATGGAGATTAACACCCTCCCAATGAGAGGATCGTTGGTGATGATTTCCCCCTCCCGGAGGGAAGTGTCCCCGGCAGAACAGCTCCGCCCGAGCTCTAGATTGGTTCCGCCAAGGTTCCACCTCATGGCGGCGGAGTTTCGTCCTGTAAGCTTGCCCACAATTTTTTCTAGGGTAAAAGCCTTCATATAGCAGAAGAAGGACACCGGGGGGCCACCAGGGGGCCCAGGAGACAGGGGGCGCGCCCCCACCCTCCTGGCCAGGGTGTGGGCCCCCTGATGTATTTCTTCCGCTCAATAATTCTTATTAATTCCAAACAGGCTTCGTGGAGTTTCAGGATTTTTGGAGCAGTGCAGAATAGGTTTCCAATGTTTGCTCCTTTTCCAGCCAGAATTCCAGCTGCCGGCATTCCCCCTCTTCATGGTAAACCTTGTAAAATAAGAGAGAATAGCCATAAGTATTGAGATATAATGTGTAATAACAGCCCATAATGCAATAAATATTGATATAAAAGCATGATGCAAAATGGACGTATCAACTCCCCCAAGCTTAGACCTCGCTTGTCCTCAAGCGGAAGCCGAAATCAAAAAATATGCCCACATGTTTAGAGATAGAGGTGTCGATAAAAATAAAATACGTACATGAGGGCATCATGATCATTCTTATAACAACAACATATGTAGATTTTGTCATATGATTTCTTATACTCAAGTAACAATCAATTCACAATGTCAAGTATGGTTTAGAAACTTCATTGGAAGCTAACAAACTATAATCTCAGTCACTGAAGCAATTGCAATTTATCATAACATCAGAAAGAGTCAAGAATAGAGCTTTTTAGCAAGTCCACATACTCAACTATCTTGTAGTCTTCTATGATTGCTAACACTCACGCAATACTTGTGGTTACGGAGTTTCAATCGGACACTGAGAAAGATAGGGGCTTATTGTGTTGCCTCCCAACATATTCACCTTTAGGTGATGTCAACAATAATAGCCCATGCTAACTTACATCCAATTGGATATATATATCATGATCTTTCAAACACGAGGAGCTTGCCAAAGGATAAAATGAAAAAGGGAAAGGTGAGGATCACCTTGACTCAAGCATAAAGTAAAAACATAAAGTAAAAGATAGGCCCTTCGCAGAGGGAAGTAGAGGTTGTCATGTGCGTTTAGGGTTGGATGCATGAAATCTTAATGCAAAAGAACATCACTTTATATTGCCCCTTGTATGTGGACCTTTATTATGCAGTCCGTCGCTTTTATTACTTCCACAACAAGATCGTATAAAGCTTATTTTCTCTGCACTAATAAGTCATACATATTTAGATAGCAATTTTTATTGCCTGCAACATGACAACTTACTTGAAGGATCTTACTCAATCCATAAGTAGGTATGGTGGACTCTCATGGCGAAATTGGGTTTAAGGATATTTGGAAGAACAAGTAGTATCTCTACTTGGTGCAAGGAATTTGGCTAGCATGAGGGGGAAAGGCAAGCTCAACATGTTTGGAAGGTCAATGACAATATACTTTAACTGAGATGTGAGAAAACATAAACCATTACGTTGTCTTCCTTATCCAACGTCAACCCTTTTAGCATGTCATACTTAATGAGTGCTCCAAATCATAAAAGATGTCCAAGATAATATATTTGTATGTGAGCCTCTCTTTCTGAGGGAGTCCTGGATTAGGGGGTGCCGGATAGCCGAACTATCACCATTGGCCGGACTCCTGGACTATGAAGATACAAGATTGAAGACTTCGTCCCGTGTCCGGATGGGACTTTCCTTGGCATGGAAGGCAAGCTTGGTGATACGGATATGTAGATCTCCTACCATTGTAACCGACTCTGTGTAACCCTAACCCTCTTCGGTGCCTATATAAACCGGAGGGTTTTAGTTCATAGCACGAACAACAATCATACCATAGGCTAGCTTCTAGGGTTTAGCCTCTCTGATCTCGTGGTAGATCTACTCTTGTACTACCCATGTCATCAATATCAATCAAGCAGGAGTAGGGTTTTACCTCCATCGAGAGGGCCCGAACCTGGGTAAAAACATCGTGTCCCTTGTCTCCTGTTACCATCCGCCTAGACGCATAGTTCGGGACCCCCTACCCGAGATCCGCCGGTTTTGACACCGACATTGGTGCTTTCATTGAGAGTTCCTCTGCGTCGTCGCCATCAGGAAGGATGCCTCATCCTGTCTTTAAAGACGACACTGTTGCTAAAGGAGCTTTGGCTATCGGCCAAACTCTCCGGCTAGGCAGTATCCTTATGACCGCCTGTCCGGCCACCGCGCCAACGATGACTTCTCGGGTCATCGAAAGCAATCTTCACATCAGCTCGGAACTCGCCGAGCAGTTAGATCTGATGGAGCTCTCTTCCTTAAACGAGCTCTTGGATCGCATCGCCGTCCTGGGAGTCGCTACAGACTACGATCAGATTGGGCTCAAACTCGATCTAGAGAGATCAACTCTCCCCAGGTTACCCACCATGTTGCTGTGGTAGAGGAACAATACGGCGACCCTTCTTCTATCTTAAGGACTAACTATGTCCGGATTCCCGATCCCTCCATGACGGATTCCTGCGGAGGGGAATATGTTACTGAAGCCCTGAACCTAAAGTCAGGCAGCGGGCTAGATTCATTGGACAACATCCAAGAACCCAAGCTTCCAAGTTCGGAAACTACTTGGCCCCTGAGTTTTAAAGTGGACGGGGTTCCGAATTTAATTCCACCCGCCCACCCAAACATAAGTGATCTATCCCAAATCCGGCAAGAGCCTGCAGAAACAGTACACCATTACGCTGCCTGACGGATTACTGGGCCAGACTGCTGTAAGGAGGACGCAATTTCATTCTTCTGCAATAATTGCACGGACAAGGGAATCCTAAACGCCGTAAGTCGTCGTGAAATTACACTCTTTGCTGACTTGGCGTCCATAGTGCAAAAGTACTGTGTGATGGAAAGCACCTGGAAAACCGAAACCAATTCTTGGGACAATCCGGCCCTGAATACAACCCCAGTCCAAAATAAAAGGGTGCATCATCACCAGGCACCTGGGTTAAATACCAAAAAGCAAAAACCCTCTATAGGGCATGGAACTGTACTGGAGGGATGGCTCAATGGACCCTGCAAAATTCATAGTACAGAGGGCGCCACTCCAACTCATAGCCTTAGAGCATGTTGGATACTACGGCAGGTGGCCAAAAGTGGCGAAGAGCTTCTAACTCCAAAGCACCAGCCCAAGGATACCAGTACGATATTAACAGTCTTCGAGACTTTCGCATCAAATAATATGCGGAAACGAACACTCCGCGGCCTTGCCGAAGTCTACCAAGTAGCAACAATAAACCCATGGAGTGACACGGCCATTACCTTTAATGCCAGTGACGAACCTAAATTCCGAACAGCCCGAGCACCAGCCGCATTGGTCCTCAGTCCAATAGTGGACGGCTTTCGCCTTACCAAGGTACTCATGGACGGTGGCAGCGGATTAAACCTCATTTATGAGGAAACCCTCAGAAAAATGGAAATAGACTGGAGCCACATTGAGCGAAGCAGCACAACCTTTAGAGGAATAATCCCCAGTCGGGAAGCATGCTGTACAGGAAAAATCACACTGGATGTGGTGTTCGGCACGCCGGATAATTACAGGTCCGAGGAGGTCACGTTCCAAGTGGCCCCATTCAGCAGCGGATATCACACTCTATTAGGGTGAGAGGCATTCACAATTTTTCAAGCTATACCCCATTACGGGTACATGAAGCTCAAAATGCCCGGGCCCAACGGAATCATCACTCTTGCTAGTGACCCGGACATAGCACTCCGCGCTGAAAACAAGACAGCTGCACTGGCCCTTGAGACACTATCTGAAGCCCTAGCGGCCGAGGAACTCACTGCGCTGCGCTCCACGGTGAATAGGGACGACGTGATACTCGATAAGAGATCCAAGTCAACCTCCTTTAAACCAGCGGACGAAATAGTCAAATTCCAAGTCCATCCAACGGACCCTACAAAAATGGCCTCCATTGGGGCACAATTAAACCCTGATGTAGACGCCGCACTACGAGAATTCATACGTGAAAATTGGGATATCTTTGCCTGGCACCCTTCAGACATGCCAGGAGTCCCACGCCGGTTGGCCGAGCACAGCCTAAACATCATAAAAGGATTCAAGCCAGTCAAACAGGCTCTTCGGCGTTTCTCCGAACCCAAGAGACAGGCCATGGGAGAGGAGCTAGCCAAATTATTGGAGGCCGGGTTCATCAGAGATATAAAAAATCTGGACTGGCTAGCAAACCTGGTGATGGTACCAAAGAAGGACAAATCCTGGCGCCTATGTGTCGATTTTAAGGACCTCAACAAGGCTTGCCCAAAGGATCCCTTCCCACTCCCCCGCATCGATCAAATTATCAACGCTACCGCAGGACACGACTCATTGTGTTTCCTCGACGCATACTCAGGCTACCACCAAATTAAGATGGCAGAGCTCGACCAGGCCGCAACGGCATTCATCACCCCATACGGCCCATTCTGCTTCAACACAATGCCCTTTGGGCTCAAAAACGCCGGCGCAACATATCAGCGCATGATTCAGACATGTCTGGCAAACCAGATCGGCAAAACAGTGGAGGCATACATGGACGATGTGGTCGTCAAAACCAAGCACGTTGAAACTCTAGTAGACGATCTGAGGCTCACGTTCGATAATCTCCGAACATATGACATTAAACTTAACCCGGAAAAATGTGTTTTCGGCGTACCAGCCCGAAAGATCTTGGGCTTCATTGTATCCGGTAGAGGAATTGAAGCAAACCCAGCCAAGATCCGAGCTCTGTCACAATTGGATATCCCAAAGGACCTCAAACAAATACAAAAATTGATGGGATGCGTGGTGGCTCTGAGCCGCTTTATCTCCCGTTTAGGAGAAAAGGCATTACCTCTTTATCGCCTCCTCCGACGCACCGAACACTTCGAGTGGACGGATACCGCCATGGCCAGATTTGAAAAAAAGCCATATTGGCAACAAACCCGGTCTTGTCCGCGCCCAACATGGGCGAACCAATGCTATTATATATCGCGGCAACTCATCAAGTTGTGAGCACAGTGCTCGTTGTCGAACGAGAAACGGACGGACACAAGTTTCCCCTTCAAAAACCAGTTTACTACGTGTCCACTGTTCTAACTCCATGCAAGTCATGGTACCCGCATTATCAAAAGATAGCATACGCGGTGTTCATGGCATCCCGAAAGCTGCAACACTACTTTCAAGAGTGTTCGATAACAGTAGCCTCTGAAGTACCTCTTAACGACATTATAAACAACCGCGACGCGACAGGCCGGATAGCCAAATGGGCCATTGAGCTCCTCCCATTCGACATAACCTATAAATCCATGGCGAGCTATTAAGTCGCAAGTTTTGGCCGACTTCATCGCTGAATGGACTGAAGCCGAACTCCCTAAAGAGTACAGCGCATATTCCAACTGGATAATGCACTTCGACGGCTCCAAAATGTTGGCTGGTCTGGGGGCTGGCTTCATTTTGACGTCCTCAACCGGAGATACAGTTCAATACATACTCCAGATAATGTATACGGACTCCAACAACGCAGCCGAATACGAGGCCCTTCTACACGGCCTCCGGATGGCAGTCTCCATGGGCATTCAACGCCTAGAGGTGCGCAGGGATTCGAACCTCGCGATATCACAAATAAATGGAGACTTTGATGCCAAGGATCCAAAAATGGCAGCTTATCGCAATGCCGTCCTAAAAATGTCAGCTCGGTTTGAAGGGCTCGAATTTCACCATATAGCCCGGGATAACAACCAGGCAGCAGACGTATTGGCGCGCATTGGCGCAAAGCGTGATGCCGTCCCTCCCAACATCTTCCTAGAGAGGCTGTTCAAGCCATCCGTACTATGGGAGGGGGAATCCGAAAATAACAACCTGGACCCAACCGCATTGCCCGACACCGAACATTCTGACACAATTGGTGGTTCTGCCAATGAAGTAACATCTTCAGCCCACGTAATAATGGCAGTCATTGCCCCGTGGATGGAACCATTCCTAGCCTACCTAACTAGGCAGGAACTTCCCGAGGACCAAAACGAGGCCCGCTGCATAGTGCAGCGATCTAAAGCCTATAAGGTCCATGAGGGAGAGCTTTACAAGAAAAGCACAACCGGAGTCCTTCAAAGGTGTATCTCCGAAGAGGAAGGGCGGAATCTTCTGGCTGAAATTCATGCCGGACTCGGCGGGCACCACGCCGCAGCCCCGGCCCTTGTAGGCAAGGCCTTCCGCACAGGATTTTATTGGCCAACGGCCCAGGCAGATGCTCAGGACTTAGTCCAACGATGCATCGGTTGCCAACTCTTTGCTAATCAAAGCCACATGCCACCCACCGCCCTCAAAACTATACCCATAACCTGGCCCTTTGCAGTCTGGGGGCTTGACATGGTTGGACGCCTTAAAGGAGGAACCCACAAGCAAAAATACCTACTGGTCATGGTGGATAAATTCACCAAATGGATAGAGGCCAAACCTGTTAAGACGGCCGAATCCGGACCGGTGATAGACTTCATATCAGGGGTCGTACACCATTACGGCGTCCCCCATAGCATCATCACTGATAACGGAATGAACTTTATGGCCGACGAGGTCAAACTCTGGTGCAAAAACATGGGCATCAAGCTCGACTATGCTTCAGTCTATCACCCTCAAACTAACGGTCAAGTAGAGCGAGCAAATGGTCTAATCATGAGCGGCATCAAACCCAGACTAGTGCGGTCCCTCAAGGAATCTAACACGCACTGGGTAGAGGAGCTCGACTCCGTACTCTGGGGGCTCCGGACCACTCCGAATCGCACCACCGGATTTACACCATTCTTTATGGTATACGGCGCAGAGGCAGTTCTGCCCTGCGACATAATTCATGACTCACCTCGCATGCGCATGTACGAAGAAAGAGAAGCCGAGCTTGATCGGCAGGACAGTTTGGACGCATTGGAGGAGGTGCGTGACGTGGCAAAAGCCCGTTCCGCATTCTATCAACAGCAAGCTCGAAGATATCAAAGCAGAGAAGTACGAGCCAAAACTTAAAACGTGGGCGAGTTAGTTCTACGCTTGCTGGACAAGAAAAAGGACAAACTCAAGCCGAAATGGGAAGGTCCCTTTATCATCGACCAAGTCCTCACCGGTGGAGCGTACCATCTGCGGGATGCATCGGATAACCGACTAGAGCCGAACCCATGGAACGTAGCCTGTCTCCGAAGATTCTACGCCTAGCGCCAGATTCTGAGTTCGTATCCTTCCTCCGTCTATATTTTACATATTAGATGTATTCTATTTCTCTTCTTCTCCCTCCTTTCCTATTACAGCCTTTGAAAGCTTGTTTGCGCATTGTTCGCACATACTTGACGCGCTATCCGCGCTCATTATACCTGGGGGCTTCTTTAACAGAAGCTTATTTATACGGGCTTCATGCCCAACACATGTGTCACACTTCTGCATGTACCTTTTATTCACCATTATATGCATCGATATGACTTAAGTTTTGGCCAAGCTAGGTTGACTGGCTCCTGTGCTTACCCCTACGTTCCCGATTGTTCGGCTAGGCGGTAAAGGGAGCACCTCTGCGATTGTTACTGCTGGGTCAGCCGGATGTGTACCTCAGACTGGGTGAAGCCGAAAGCTAGCGTTCTTAAGGGAATATTCGGTCGGTGAACTAAAAGACGATTTCTTATCTATTTATTTATCTGCCCCCAGATGTTTTTCTGCTTTTTTGCAGTCCGGACATGCACTTTAGGGCATGCCCCCCAGGGAAAGGAACCCCTAACGGAACTATTCTCCCTGGAAGATGTTTCTTACTAACCATATAATATAACATAACTAGTTGGGCACTTGTCTGATACAACACTAATGACCCCTACGCCTGATCTCCACGCATGCCCCGGTTCTTATATAACCGCGAGGGTATTCGGACACACTCCAGACTATCGGGTCCCAAGGTTGAAGCGAAAAGGTCCGCTATGACAAACATCTACAATCCGGCTAGAAGGCATTTTACATGTCATCTTAAATTACATAGTCAACTTGACTGGGCATATTCCTCTTCAATGCCATCCAGCAGGTTGTCTAGTCTACAGTCCTGTTGGGAATACTTTGCGGCCAATTCTACTTGGTCATACACTAAGCTCACAGGGATCTCCTTCCCATCAGGCCCCACAGGTCCGACCTCAGCCATGTGGTTTGGGTCAGCCTTCGTGTACTGCGTCTTCACCATGGCCCAGGCCTCCCTGGCGCCTTGACGATAGGCCGATATCTTCCATAAGCGGAAGCGCTGCCGCGCTCCCTGAAGCCTCTCTACAAGCTCTCCAAGGCCTTCGGGCAGGGAGACAGATGGCCACAAGGCCTGGGCGACGCCTTTCATCACCTGCCGAACTCGTTCGTGCAGTTGCAAGAGCTCGGGAAGAAGGTCACCCGTAGAACCGGGCATTTCCTCTGCAGGACGGCCTGTGAGCATACCTACAGACATAACTCTGTTAGTCGACTTCCTCGCCGAACTCTTTTTAAAAGTTCGTTCACGCACTTACTAAAAATGCCGCGTCGAAGCCGCCGATTCTCCTTAACGGAGTCAGATAGCTGGGCACGAACATCCTTCAGTTCCTCACCCAGCCGGGTGTTGGCATCTTGGAGATTATTTTTCTCCTGCCTCACCCTTGTAAGCACATTCTCGCCAGCCTTTAACCGGCGCATGAGCTGTTGCTTGTCCGGATCTACCCCGGCGCCATCTGCAATATTATTGTCAGACTTATACACACGTCGCAGTTCACAAATCACTTATCTTTGGAAGCATATATTACCAGAGGGGGTCTCTTTGGCTTCCCCCACTGTGGCTAGTGGGGCCTCAAGTTGGGCTTTGCACTCCTCCAGCTCCTGGGACAGTTGGGTATTCTTTTCTGTAAGATCCTGCACAATAAATGATCCTTAAATCAGTTATTCTAACTATTTTAAGTCTCGGGGGCTACTGGCATATATAACTGTCAAATTTTCTCACCCGTATGTCTTTTACATACTGCTCCGTGGCTCTGGCTAGACCATTTTGAGCGGCACGGAGGTGCTCATCTCCCGAATTGAAGGCGTCCAATGCCTCTGGGGAGAAACATGCGTCACGAAGAACTGTCCGGCGACGCCTGTGATTCATGGCACTCTCCACCTCGGAATTGGTGGCAGATAACCTGTCGGCATCCTCTGTCGAAGGAGCATCCAACGCACGCCTCGTGTTTGCCTCCGCTTCTAGACCTAGCTTTGGAGCCTGGCGAGTGGAGGATTGATTAGCAACCTCTCCGGATATAGTCCGGCGAGCGCTCTTCTTCCTGAAAAAGCATGAGCGTTAGTATGCTCCCTGGAATAAAACCTGGGAGCAAGATGACATGCCATACCATTGCATCGGCATTTCAATCTGGACTGCACTTCTTTTTGGCCTGTTGGGCCTTGCTGTCCCTTGTTGACCGGCCGTCGCAGGCTCGGCCTTCCGCCTCAAGGACTTCCCCTGCGAAACACCATTGGTATACGGTGATCAAAAACACGCACAGACGGGTCATTTTCAAAGTATTGGGACTTTGGTCTCAGTTACCTGCGAGGCGGGAAGCATTCCGGGGTAATCGGCTGTAATGGCGACCAAGGCATTATCGATGCTCAGTTGGTGGAAAACCCCGTCGATCAGCTCCACCGATATGTCCGGATCCTCTTGGGAGGTCAGATCGAGGAACCGTTCCGGATCCTCGGGTTGTCGAGGCGGGCTGTTTATATCCTTTACGGCCCGACGCAGTTCCTGTGCCAAAATCACAAAATGAGATACTTGACTATGGGAATACGGATCGGATAGGAAAAAATAAATGTCCGCTTACCCAGCTTGGAGGATTGTTCATAGAAAATCCGCCCTGCGGATTAATGCAGAGGAATTCCTCCTCTTCTCCTTTGTACAATGCGGACAAGATCTTCATCAGATCGGCGACCGATCCCGGCCCCTTACGGCCGCAACGGGTGGCATCATCCTCCCCGTTGAAATCCCACAAGGGGTGGCCTCTATACTGGAGCGGCTGCACCCCCCGCATAATGCATGTGTCCATGACCCCGATCATGGTTAGTCCGGAATGAGCTAACAACCTTATCTGGCTCATCAGGTAAATGACGTCCCTGTCATTTTCCCTCTGAGGGCTTCGTGGACGCCAGCTTAGGCGTTTCTTCAAAGGAGCGTTACTAAACTCAGGGAAGCCGACCCGAATAGGTTCCGGCAGGGGGACATCTTCTATATAAAACCATGCCGAAGGCCAGTCTTCGGACGCCTTCTTCAGGGTTCCGGATAGATATCCGGTCCCGGCGATGCGCCATAGTTCGGCTCCGCCCACTTGATATATTGACCCCTCTTGAGAATGGGGCACAAGGCAGAACAGCTTCTTCCACAGTGCAAAATGAGCCTCGATGCCCAAAAACAGCTCGCAAAGGGCCACGAAGCCCGCAATATGCAAAATGGAGGCAGGCGTAAGGTTGTGCAACTGGAGGCCGTAGAACTCCAGGAGCCCCCGGAGAAACGGATGAATTGGAAATCCGAGCCCTCTTATCAAATAAGAGACAAAGCATACCCGCTCTCCTTTGGAGGGGCTGGGGATGCTCTCCGCTTGCTTTCCACCCTTATAGGTGGCGAGTCCGGCTCAAACTAGAACCATGAAGGCTGGGGGAAGAAATCCCTTGGTTTGGAGTGCCACTAGCTCACTGTGCAGGACGGAGCATCTCTCCCAATCTCCAGGCTGAGGGCTGGGAGGGTGAGAGGAGGAGTCGCGTCGACTGTCCATGATGGAATGGATTTCTGTCAGATGCGCTCTTATGAATACTCGCGAGGGGAGAATGGTGTGATTCAGATCTAGATCCTCGTCTCTTTTATAGGCAGCTCATTTGCGCAGCTAGGGGGATAAATGTAAAAATACCCCGGCGTTTCGCATTCGTTCGACACATGGAAGATAGCCATTATTGGGCGTAGAAGCCGAGGAGCGCAATATTTACAAGAAGCCGGACGCTATTCAACAGGTACACAGGATTTGGAGAAGAACCCGCCTTGTAATGCCGAAGACTATCTATGCGCCGGACTCATCGCCATTGAAGCTTGGTTCGGGGGCTACTGAGGGAGTCCTGGATTAGGGGGTGTCCGGATAGCCGAACTATCACCGTTGGCCAGACTCCTGGACTATGAAGATACAAGATTGAAGACTTCGTCCCGTGTCCGGATGGGACTTTCCTTGGCGTGGAAGGCAAGCTTGGCGATACGGATATGTAGATCTCCTACCATTGTAACCGACTCTGTGTAATCCTAACCCTCTTCGGTGCCTATATAAACCGGAGGGTTTTAGTCCGTAGCACGAACAACAATCATACCATAGGCTAGCTTCTAGGGTTTAGCCTCTCTGATCTCGTGGTAGATCTACTCTTGTACTACCCATATCATCAATATCAATCAAGCAGGAGTAGGGTTTTACCTCCATCGAGAGGGCCCGAACCTGGGTAAAAATATCATGTCCCTTGTCTCCTGTTACCATCCGCCTAGACGCACAGTTCGGGACCCCCTACCCGAGATCCGCCGGTTTTGACACCGACACTTTCCTTATCACTTCCTATTAATTGCAACGATGACCAAAACTACGTTTATCAACTCTCAACAACTTTTATGCCTCATACTTTCTATGTGTGAAGTCATCACTAACCATAAGATCAATATGAACTCCTTTATTCTTTCTACTTTCTCAAGATCATATCAAGATAGCAAAGCCCTTGACTCAACACTAATATTTATTATAGATAGCTCACGGACTCGATTACATAAAGAGATCACAAAGCAAAACTCAAAACTACTTGATATCAAAACTTTAATCTACTAGCTCAAGATACTACTAAAGGGATCGAACTAAATAAAACGGTAAAGATAGGAGTGTGATGGTGATACGATACCGGGGCACCTCCCCCAAGCTTGGCAGTTGCCGAGGGGAGTGCCCATACCCATGTAATTATGTCTCCTTCTTCACGGTTGGTGTTATGATCTTCTTGGCAATGACGCCCCTCAGGATGCGATTCTCCTCCTCGAGCTTATTGACTTGTTGTTTGAGGTCCATAATTTCTTTGCGGAGCTTACCCGTAATTGCTAAAGCTCCCTTTACCCAAGGATGCTGCATAGCTTCTGGAGAACAAGTAACGGACTTTTTCATATCTCCATAAGAAAGAAATCTGAAGTTAGAAGGGATGACCGAATTTGGAATAGCCGACCTATGTAGTTCCCCCATCATGAATTCTGCTTGGAGATGAGAGGTAACTTCTTGATCTTCCTCCATGGCATCTATCCTTTTCAAGTCGGCCTCCATCTCATCCTCCGTTGATGGTCCAAAATGATAAGCATCGCTATTTGCTCCTGGACCTGGTGTCGGGTGAGACACCCGACTCTCCCCGACTGACTCTTGAGAAGACATCTTGCTCTTAATCTGCAACAGGAACAACTCGAAACAAGAACAGAGGATATTTACGTGATACGGTGTTCAAAACCTTCGGGAGTTTATATAATGAATTTTTACCGACCAAAATACGTAACATGCAAGAAAACGGAGTCCGGGAGGCACACGAGGTGTCCATGAGACAGGGGGCGCGCCCTCCACTCTCGTGGAGGCCTCATGTCCCTTTCGGACTGCTCTTTCTTTCTAAAATTCTTAAATATTCCAAAACTGATAAAATTGCCATTGGAGTTGTTTTGGAGTCGGTTTACTTATCGTAGCACATACCTATTCCTTTTCGGAGTCTGGAACATTCTGGAAAGTGTCCCTTATGTATTCCTCCGGGGTTACGGTTTCAATAATATTAGTTTCAACATTGATAGGATTACCTGAAATATAATGTTTAATTCTTTGACCGTTCACCACCCTCAAACTTGTGCCTTCGAAGTTGTTGATTTTTATGGCACCAGAACGATAGACCTCCTCGACAACGTAAGGACCTTCCCATTTAGAGAGAAGTTTTCCTGCAAAAAATCTTAAATGAGAGTTGAATAATAACACATAATCACCGACATTAAACTCACGCTTTTGTATCCTTTTGTCATGCCAGCGTTTGACTTTTTCTTTGAATAGCTTGGCATTCTCATAGGCTTGGGTTCTCCATTCATCAAGTGAGCCAATATTAAACAACCTCTTCTCACCGGCAAGTTTGAAGTCATAGTTGAGCTCTTTAATAGCCCAATAAGCTTTATGTTCAAGTTCTGGAGGTAAATGACAAGCTTTTCCATAAACCATCTTATAAGGAGACATACCCATAGGATTTTTGTATGCAGTTCTATAGGCCCATAATGCATCATTAAGTTTTTTGGACCAATTCTTTCTAGATCTATTGACAGTCTTTTGCAAAATTAATTTGAGCTCTCTATTGCTCAACTCTACTTGACCACTAGACTGCGAATTATAAGGAGATGCGATTCTATGATTAACATCATACATAGCAAGCATCTTACGGAAAGCACCATGAATAAAATGTGAACCACCATCAGTCATAAGATATCTAGGGACTCCAAACCTCGGAAAGATAACTTCTTTAAATAGAAGTGTTATGATCGGCACTACTAGTTGGAATAGCTTCTACCCACTTAGTAACGTAATCAACAACAACTAAAATATGTGTATAACCATTAGAGGCAGGAAAAGGTCCCATATAATCAAAGCCCCAAACATCAAACGGTTCAATAACAAGAGAATAATTCATAGGCATTTCTTGACGTCTACTAATATTACCAATTATTTGACATTCATCACAAGATAAGACAAACTTACGAGCATCTTTGAAGAGAGTAGACCAATAAAAACCAGATTGCAGTACCTTGTGTGCAGTTCTATCTCTAGCGTGGTATCCTCCATAGGATTCAGAGTGACACTTGTGTAGGATCTGTTCCTGTTCATGCTCAGGCACACAACGTCTAATAACACCATCTACTCCTTCTTTATAAAGGTGTGGGTCATCCCAGAAGTAATGTCTTAAATCATAAAAGAACCTTTTCTTTTGCTGGTATGTGAAACTAGGAGGTATAAATTTAGCAACAATATAATTAGCTTAATCAGCATACCAAGGAGCAGTACGAGAAGCATTAACGACCGCTAATTATTCATCAGGAAAGCTATCATCAATAGGCAGTGGGTCATCAAGAACATTCTCTAAAAGACAAGTTGTCTGCAACGGGGTTCTCAGCTCCCTTTCTATCAATAATATGCAAATAAAATTCTTGGAGCAAGAGAACCCATCTAATGAGTCTAGGCTTAGCATCTTTCTTTTCCATAAGATATTTAATAGCAGCATGATCAGTGTGAATAGTAACTTTGGAATCAACAATATAAGGTCTAAACTTATCACATGCAAACACAACTGCTAAGAATTCTTTTTCAGTAGTAGCATAATTTCTCTGGGTAGTATCAAGAGTCTTACTAGCATACTGGATGACATTCAATTTCTTATCAACTCGTTGCCCTAGAACAACACCTACAGCATAATCACTAGCATCACACATAATTTCAAAGGGTAAATTCCAATCAGGCGGCTGAACAATAGGTGCAGTGATCAAAGCTTTCTTAAGTATTTCAAATGCTTCTACACAATCATCTTCAAAGACAAAAGGAATATCTTTTTGCAATAAATTAGTCAGAGGCCTAGAGATTTTAGAAAAGTCCTTAATGAACCTCCTATAAAAACCGGCACGACCAAGGAAACTTCTTATACCTTTTATGCCTTGGGACACGACATCTTTTTGATAGCATCAACTTTAGCTTTATCAACTTCAATACCTCTCTCGGAGATCTTATGCCCCAAAACAATGCCTTCATTAACCATAAAGTGACACTTTTCCCAATTCAGGACGAGACTAGTGTCTTCGCATCTCTGCAAAACTCGATCAAGGTTGCTCAAGCAATCATCAAAAGAGGATCCATAAACGAAGAAGTCATCCATGAATACCTCACAAATCTTTTCACAAAAGTCAGAGAATATAGCCATCATGCATCTTTGAAAGGTAGCAGGTGCATTACATAAACCAAAAGGCATACGTCTATAAGCAAAAGTACCAAAAGGGCAAGTAAAAGTAGTTTTGGATTGATCCTTAGCTGACACATGTATTTGAGAGAAACCAGAATAACCATCTAGAAAGCAGAAATGTTTGTGTTTGGATAGTCTTTCTAGCATTTGATCAATAAAAGGTAAAGGGTAATGATCTTTCTTAGTAGCTTTATTTAATTTACGGAAATCAATTACCATCCTATAACCTGTAATAATTCTTTGCGGGATCAATTCATCTTTATCATTAGGAACAACGGTAATACCTCCCTTTTTAGGAACACAATGGACAGGGCTTACCCATTCACTATTAGCAATGGGATAAATTATACCTGCCTCAAGGAGCTTTAGTATCTCCTTTCTTACCACTTCTTTCATCTTGGGGTTCAGTCGTCGTAGAGGATCTCTAACTGGTTTGGCATCGTCCTCCAAATTAATTTTGTGTTGGCATAATGTGGGACCAATGCCCTTAAGATCATCCAGAGTATATCCAATAGCAGCGCGGTGCTTCTTCAGAGTTTTCAATAATCTTTCTTCTTCTTGCTCTGAAAGGTTAGCACTAATAATAACATGATATATTTTCTTTTCATCAGTATAAGCATACTTAAGATTATCAGGTAATGGTTTGAGTTCAAACACGGGATCACCCTTGGGTGGAGGGGGATCTCCAAGAATTTCAACAGGAAGGTTGTGTTTCGGCATAGGTTCCTGTTTGAGGAACACTTCATCTATTTCCCTTCTTTCCTTCATGAACATATAATTTTCATGGTCAAGCAAATATTGTTCTAACGGATCGGCAGGAGGCACGGCAATGGAAGCAAGACCAATAATCTCATCCTTACTAGGTGATTCTCTATCACGAGGTTGTCTACGAAACTTAGCAAAATTAAACTCATGAGACATACCATCTAAGCCAATTGTGAGAATGTCCTTTTCACAATCAATCTTAGCATTAACAGTATTCAAGAAGGGTCTACCAAAAATAATGGGACAAAAGTCATCTTGTGGGGAACTAAGAACAAGAAAATCAGCAGGGTATTTAACCTTCCCACACATGACTTCAACATCTCTAACAATCCCAACTGGTGAAATAGTATCCCTATTGGCAAGCTTGATAGTAACATCAATACCTTCCAACTCTACGGGTGCAATATCATGCATAATTTCTTTATATAAGTCATATGGTATTGCACTAGCACTAGCACCCATATCACATAAGCCATGATAACAATGATCTCCTATTTTAACAGAAATAACAGGCATGCCTACCACAGGTCTATGTATCTTAGTATCTGGTCTAACAATATTAGCAGTCTCGCCACAGAAATAAATAACATGCCCATCTAAATCATCATCCAAGAGATCTTTAACCATAGCAATACTAGGTTCAACTTTGATTTGCTTAGGAGGTGTATAAGTCCTAGTATTACTCTTACGAACAATAGTCGAAGTTTTAGCACGATCCTTTATCCTAACAGGAAAAGGAGGTTTCTCAACATAAGTAGTAGGAATAATAGGATCACTATAGGTGACAGTCTTTTCTTCAACTGTAATAGGTGCAACTACTTTTACTTCAACGGGAGGATTATATTTAAACCACTTCTCTTTAGGGAGATCAACGTGAGTAGCAAAAGATTCACAGAAAGAAGCTACTATCTCAGAGTCAAGTCCATACTTAGCGCTAAATCCGCAAAAAGCATCGGTATCCATAAAAGATTTAACACAATCGAACTTAGGTGTCATACCTGACTCCTTACCATCGTCGTAACACCAATCTTCAGAGTTGCATTTAATTCTTTCCAATAAGTCCCATTTGAAATCAATAGTCTTCAACATATAAGAACCAGCACAGGAAGTATCGAGCAGGTTGCGATCATTAAGAGAAAGCCGAGCATAAATTTTTTGAATAATCATTTCCCAGGAGAGCTCATGATTGGGGCATGAATATAACATTGACTTCGTGAGGATAAAGATGCTTCCTCCTTCGTGAGGCCAGAAATTATATATGTAACTACGATCACAATGAACAAGATGCATAGGATAGAACTTCTGATGGAATTCCAACTTCAATCGTTTACAATTCCAAGATCTCATATCATCACATAGCCTATACCATGTCAATGCATATCCCTTCAAAGATAAAGGGAAGACCTTCCTTTTGACAACATAATTGGGAATACCTGCTAGCTTAAATAATCCACAAACTTCATCCACAAAGATAAGGTGTAAATCGGGATGCAATGTTCCTTCTCCTGTAAATGGATTAGCTAGCAGTTTCTCTATCATACCCGAAGGAATCTCAAAGTAAATATTTTCAAAAAGTTCAGTAGGTTGAGGAGCAACTCTTTGCTCTTCTGGTAGGGGTGAAGATACCCCGAACAAGCCCCTCAAAGGATTAGTTTCCATAGTGACAAGTAACAGAAAATTTCAGCACACTATATAAATGTTTCCTTACCAAGTTCCACTCACCAAAAGTGCTACACTCCCCGGCAACGGCGCCAGAAAAGAGTCTTGATGACCCACAAGTGTAGGGAATCTATCGTAGTCCTTTCGATAAGTAAGAGTGTCGAACCCAACGAGGAGCGGAAGGAAATGATAAGCGGTTTTCAGTAAGGTTTTCTCTGCAAGCATTGAAATTGTAGGTAATAGATAGTTTTGTGATAAGATAAATTGTAACAAGTAACAAGTAAATAAAGTAAATAAAGTGCAGTAAGGTGGCCCAATCCTTTATGTAGCAAAGGATAAGCCTGGACAATTTCTTATAATGAGAAAGGAGCTCCCGAGGACACATGGGAATTACCGTCAATCTAGTTTTCATCACGCTCATATGATTCGCGTTCAGTACTTTGATAATTTGATATGTGGGTGGACAGGTGCTTGGGTACTGCCGTTACTTGGACAAGCATCCCACTTATGATTAACCCCTATTGCAAGCATCTGCAACTACAAAATAAGTATTAAGGTAAACCTAACCACATCATTAAACATATGGATCCAAATCAGCCCCTAACGAAGCAACGCATAAACTAGGGTTTAAGCTTCTGTCACTCTAGCAACCCATCATCTAATTATTACTTCCCAATACCTTCCTCTAGGCCCAAATAATGGTGAAGTGTCATGTAGCCAACGTTCACATAACACCACTAGAGGAAAGACAACATACATATCATAAAAATATCGAACAAATACCAAATTCACGTGACTACTAATAGCAAGACTTCACCCATGTCCTTAGGAACAAACATAACTACTCACAAAGCATATTCATGTTCATAATCAGAGGAGTAATAATATGCATTAAGGATCTGAACATATGATCTTCCACCAAGTAAACCAATTAGCATCAACTACAAGGAGTAATCAACACTACTAGCAACCCACAGGTACCAATTTGTGGTTTTGATACAAGATTGGATACAAGAGATGAACTAGGGTTTTGAGAGGAGATGGTGCTGGTGAAGATGTTGATGGAGATTGACCCCCTCCTGATGAGAGGATCGTTGGTGATGATTTCCCCCTCCCGGAGGGAAGTGTTCCCGGTAGAACAACTCCGCCGGAGCTCTAGATTGGTTCCGCCTCGTGGTGGCGGAGTTTCGTCCCGTAAGCTTGCCCATGATTTTTTTCCAGGGTAAAAGCCTTCATATAGCAGAAGATGGACACCGGGGGGCCACCAGGGGGCCCAGGAGACAGGGGCACACCTAGTAGTGGTGGGCGCGCCCCCCACCCTCCTGGCCAGGGTGTGGGCCCCCTGATGTATTTCTTCCGCTCAATAATTCTTATTAATTCCAAAAACAAGTTTCGTGGAGTTTCAGGATTTTTGGAGCAGTGCAGAATAGGTTTCCAATGCTTGCTCCTTTTCCAGCCAGAATTCCAGCTGCCGGCATTCCCCCTCTTCATGGTAAACCTTGTAAAATAAGAGAGAATAGCCATAAGTATTGAGATATAATGTGTAATAACATCCCATAATGCAATAAATATTGATATAAAAGCATGATGCAAAATGGACGTATCAGCATCGCAGCCCCAAACTTTAAGAAACGACAACTTTGGTTTCTTGCCAAACCACAGTTCATAAGGCGTCGTCTCAACTGATTTTGATGGTGCCCTATTTAACGTGAATGCAACTATCTCTAATGCATAACCCCAAAACGATATTGGTAAATCGGTAAGAGACATCATTGATCGCACCATATCAAATAAAGTGCGGTTATGACGTTCGGACACACCGTTACGCTGTGGTGTTCCAGGTGGCATGAGTTTGTGAAACTATTCCACATTATTTTAACTGAAGGCCAAACTCGTAACGCAAATATTCATCCCTATGATCAGATCACAGAAACTTTATTTTCTTGTTACGATGATTTTCCACTTCACTCTGAAATTCTTTGAACCTTTCAACTATTTCAGACTTATGTTTCATCAAGTATATATACCCATATCTCTCAAATCATCTGTGAAGGTTAGAAAATAACGATACCCGCCACGAGCCTTAATACTCATTGGTCTTCATACATCAGTATGTATTATTTCCAACAAGTCAGTAGCTCATTCCATTGTTCCGGAGAACGGAGTTTTAGTCATCTTGCACAAAAGGCACGGTTCGCAAGCATCAAAAGATTCATAACCAAGTGATTCCGAAAATCCATCTTTATGGAGTTTCTTCATGCGTTTTACACGGATATGACCCAAATGGCAGTGCCACAGATAAGTTTCACTAGCATTATTAACTTTGCATTTTTTGGCATCAATATTATGAATATGTGTATCACTACGATCGAGATCCAACGAACTATTTTCATTGGGTGTATGACCATTGAAGGTTTTATTCATGTAAACAGAACAACAATTATTCTCTAACTTTAAATGAATAACCGTATCACAATAAACATGATCAGATCATATTCATGCTCAACGCAAACGCCAAATAACATTTATTTAGGTTGAACACTAATCCCAAAGTATAGGGAGTGTGCGATGATGATCATATCAATCTTGGAACTACTTCCAACACTCATCGTCACTTCCCCTCAACTAGTCTCTGTTTATTCTGTAACTCCTGTTTCGAGTTACTAATCTTAGCAACCGAATAAGTATCAAATACTCAGGGGCTACTATAAACACTAGTAAGGCACACATCAATTACCTGTATATCAAATATACCCTTGTTCACTTTGCCATCCTTCTTATCCACCAAATATTCAGGGCATTTCCGCTTCCAGTGACCATTTCCTTTGCAGTGTAAGCACTCAGTTTCAGGCTTTGGTCTAGCTTTGGGCTTCTTCGCGGGAGTTACAACTTGCTTGTCATTCTACTTGAAGTTCCCTTTCTTTCCCTTTGCGCTTTTCTTGAAACTAGTGGTCCTGTCAATCATCAACACTTGATGCTCTTTTCTTGATTTCTACCTTTGTCGATTTCAACATCTCAAAGAGCTCAGGAATCATTTTCTTCATCCCTTGCATACTATAGTTCATCATGAAGTTCTAGTAACTTGGTGATGGTGACTAAAGAACTCTGTCAATCACTATATTATCTGGAAGATTAACTCCCACTTGATTTAAGCGATTGTAGTACCCAGACAATCTGAGCACATGCTCACTAGTTGAGCAATTCTTGTCCATCTTTTAGCTATAGAACTTGTTGCAGACTTCATATCTCTTAACTCGGGTATTTGCTTGTAATATTAACTTCAACTCCTGGAACATCTCATATGGTCCATGACGTTCAAAACGTCTTTGAAGTCCCGATTCTAAGCCGTTAAGCATGGTGCACTAAACTATCAAGTAGTCATCATATTGAGCTAGCCAAACGTTCATAACGTTTGCATCTGCTCCTGCAATAGGTCTATCACCTAGCGGTGCATCAAAGACATAATTCTTCTGTGCAGCAATGAGGATAAACCTCAGATCACGGACCTAGTCTGCATCAATTGCTACTATCAACTTTCAACTTAGTTTTCTCTAGGAACATATAAAAAATAAACATAGGGATGCAACAACACGAGCTATTGATCTACAACATAATTTGCAAAATACTATCAAGGCTAAGTTCATGATAAATTAAAGTTCAATTAATCATATTACTTAAGAACTCCCACTTAGATAGCATCCCTCTAATCATCTAAGTGATCACGTGATCCAAATCAACTAAACCATGTCCGATCATCACGTGAGATGGAGTAGTTTTCAATGGTGAACATCACTATGTTGATCATATCTACTATATGATTCACGCTCGACCTTTCAGTCTTAGTGTTCCGAGGCCATATCTGTATATGCTAGGCTCGTCAAGTTTAACCTGAGTATTCCGCATGTGCAACTGTTTTGCACCCGTTGTATTTGAACGTAGAGCCTATCACACCCGATCATCACGTGGTGTCTCAGCACGAAGAACTTTAACAACGGTGCATACTCAGGGAGAACACTTGTACCTTGAAATTTAGTGAGAGATCATCTTATAATGCTACCGTCAATCAAAGCAAAATAAGATGCATAAAGGATAAACATCGCATGCAATCAATATAAGTGATATGATATGGCCATCATCATCTTGTGCTTGTGATCTCCATCTCCGAAGCACCGTCATGATCACCATCGTCACTGGCGCGACACCTTGATCTCCATCGTAGCATCGTTGTCGTTTTGCCACCTATTGCTTCTACGACTATCGCTACCGCTTAGTGACAAAGTAAAGCAATTACAGGGCGATTGCATTGCATACAATAAAGTGACAACCATATGGCTCCTGCCAGTTGCCGGTAACTTTGTTACAAAACATGATCATCTCATACAATAAAATTTAGCATCACGTCTTGACCATATCACATCACAACATGTCCTGCAAAAACAAGTTAGACATCCTCTACTTTGTTGTTGCAAGTTTTACGTGGCTGCTATGGGCTGAGCGAGAATCGTTCTTACCTACGCATCAAAACCACAACGATATTTCGTCAAGTTAGTGTTGTTTTAACCTTCGCAAGGACCGGGCGTAGCCACACTCGGTTCAACTAAATTGGAGAACCTGACACCCACCAGCCACCTGTGTGCAAAGCACGTCGGTAGAACCAGTCTCGCGTAAGCATACGCATAATGTCGGTCCGGGCCGCTTCATCCAACAATACCGCCGAACCAAAGTATGACATGCTGGTGAGCAGTATGACTTGTATTGCCCACAACTCACTTGTGTTCTACTCGTGCATATAACATCTACGCGTAAACCTGGCTCGGATGCCACTGTTGGGGAACATAGTAATTTCAAAATTTTCCTACGCACACGTAAGATCATGGTAATGCTTAGCAACGAGCGGGGAGAGTGTTGTCCATGTACCCTCGTAGACCGTAAGCGGAAGCGTTAGCACAACACGGTTGATGTAGTCGTACGTCTTCACGATCCGACTGATCCAAGTACCGAATGTACAGCACCTCCGAGTTCAGCACACGTTCAGCTCGATGACGTCCCACGAACTCCGATCCAGTAGGGAGAGTTCTGTCAGCATGACAGTGTGATGAAGGTGTTGATGATGCTACCGACGCAGGGCTTCGCCTAAGCACCGCTATGATATTACTGAGGTGGAATATGGTGGAGGGGGCACTGCACACGGCTAAGAGATCAAGAGATCAATTGTTGTGTCTAGAGGTGCCCCCTGCCCCCGTATATAAAGGAGCAAGGGGGGAGGCGGCCGGCCAAGGAGGAGGGCGCGCCAAGGGGGGAGTCCTACTCCCACCGGGAGTAGGTCTCCTCCTTTCCTTGTAGGAGTAGTAGAAGGGAAGGAAAAAGGAGAAGGAAGGAACGGGGCGCCCCCCCTCCCTAGTCCAATTCGGATCAGTCCATGGGGAGGGGTGCAGCCACCCTTTGAGGCCTTTCTCTCCTTTCCCGTATGGCCCATTAAGGCCCAATACGAATTCCCGTAACTCTCTGGTACTCCGAAAAATACCCTAATCACTCGGAACCTTTCCGATGTCTGAATATAGTCGTCCAATATACCGATCTTTACGTCTTGACCATTTCGACACTCCTCACCATGTCCCCGATCTCATCCGGGACTCCGAACTACCTTCGGTACATCAAAACACATAACTCATAATATAAATAATCACTGAACGTTAAGCGTGCGGACCCTACGGGTTCAAGAACTATGTAGACATGACCAAGACACGTCTCCGGTCAGTAACCAATAACGGAACTTCGATGCTCATATTGGCTCCCACATATTCTACGAAGATCTTTATCGATCAAACCGCATAACAACATACGTTGTTCCCTTTGTCATCGGTATGTTACTTGCCCGAGATTCAATCGTCGGTATCTCAATACCTAGTTAAATCTCGTTACCGGCAAGTCTCTTTACTCATTATGTAATGCATCATCCCGCAACTAACTCATTAGTCACATTGCTTGCAAGGCTTATAGTGATGTACATTACCGAGAGGTCCTAGAAATACCTCTCCGACAATCAGAGTGACAAATCCTAATCTTGAAATACGCCAACTCAACAAGCACCTTTGGAGACACCTGTAGAGCACCTTTATAATCACCCAGTTACGTTGTGACGTTTGGTAGCACACAAAGTGTTCCTCAGGTAAACCGGAGTTGCATAATCTCATAGTCATAGGAACATGTATAAGTCATGAAGAAAGCAATAGCAACATACTAAATGATCAAGTGCTAAGCTAACGGAATGGATCAAGTCAAGCACATCATTCTCTAATGATGTGATCCCATTAATCAAATGACAACTCATGTCTATGGCTAGGAAACTTAACCATCTTTGATTCAACGAGCTAGTCAAGTAGAGGCGTACTAGTGACATTATGTTTGTCTATGTATTCACACATGTACTAAGTTTCCGGTTAATACAATTCTAGCATGAATAATAAACATTTATCATGAAATAAGGAAATAAATAATAACTTTATTATTGCCTCTAGGGCATATTTCCTTCAGTCTACCACTTGCACTAGAGTGAATAATCTAGTTCACATCACCATGCGATTTAACACCAATATTCACATCTGTATGTGATTAATACCCATAGTTCACATCGTCATGTGATCAACACCCAAAGGTTTACTAGAGTCAATAATCTAGTTCACATCGCTATGTGATTAACACCCAAAGAGTACTAAGGTATGATCATGTTTTGCTCATGAGAGAAGTTTAGTCAACGGGTCTGACACATTTAGAGCCATATGCATTTTGAAAATATTCTATGTCTACAATGCTCTGCATGGAGCTACTCTAGCTAACTGTTCCCACTTTCAATATGTATCCAGATTGAGACTTAGAGTCATCTGGATTTGTGTAAAAGCTTGCACCGATGTAACTCTTTACGTGTAGTGACCAGACCTCAAACAGTCAGATCTCTGTGCTTTAGTGTCATCCCTGGATCAGTAATGCTGACACGCACAATACTTTAACGATTTATAACAGAGTAGCAATCACACACTTATTACATCAAATGTCTCAAAAGAGAACTTATTACAATGAATATGGCTTAAGGCCATCTAATAACGATAACAGCGGAAGGCTTGGAAGATAAGTGAGTCCATCAACTCCAACGACATCACTCAGTATAGAACCACGACCTAAGGCACTTTACTCGTCGTCTGAAAAGTCTGCAACATGAATGTTGTAGCCCGAAAATGGGTCAGCACATGGAATATGCTGGCAATGTAACACATAGAGAGTAATGAACAGAATTATGCTATACTACATGCATATATGGCTGGTGGAAAAGCTCTACGGTTAAAGTTTTGCATAAAGCCAATTTTTCCCTACTACAAAGGAATAAATTTTATTTAACTATCATGGTGGTTGTTAAGCATTGAGAAGATAGACATCCTCTCAATCCCAATTAAGCATCATCATTAAAACCCAACAATATTAATTAAAGTAACATGATGAGATTCACATGATAATCCAAGTACTAGATACTCAAAACGTCCATAACTGGGGACACGGCTAACCATGATTAGTTTATACACTCTGCAGAGGTTTGCGCACTTTTCCCCACAAGACTCTATCTCCTCCGTTGAATTTCTCGCACTACATGGTGTTTGAGAAACGGATGACCGAAACATAGTCTTTCAGAAGCGCTAGCACCTTACGATCGGGTAGATAGTTACACCTACTTTCCCCTACATCTGCTAGTATACCACTGTAAGAGTTCGCACGACTTAATCAACTGTGCTAGAGCCCATAGTAGCTTGTGGCTGCACACGGAAGTTTCTAGCATGAATAATCTCATGATCCCTTTGAGCCTGAGTGGCGGTCCATAAAGAAAAATAGGCAATCGCTGGAATACCCAGGTGCCTCAATCCACCCAGATGTGTATTAAAGTTGCCACCTTAAATAAACCATTAAATAACAATCTCACATCTGTCATGGATACACTCACCCAATCCACGTCTACTAGCATAGCATGGCATAATAAGCAAACGTAGAGTAACTCCCAAGGGTTCGATAATAAAATAGGTAATAGGTACTACCTCATCTACTTCCCAAAACCCACATATTAATCATATCCTAATTATGCAATTGTTTAAGGGTTTGATCTAATGCAATAAAACTAGGTAGTAAAGAGGTATGATCAAAGTGTTACTTGCCTTGCTGATGATCCGTGAAACCTAGAGATTTCAAGTAGCAAGCGGCGCACTCCGGGTACTCTATCGCAAACAAACAAGCATACAATAAGTACTCACCTAATGCATGGGTAAAACTCAAATAAGAGAACTAACCAGAAAGTTCAACTTAAGAACTCTGGTTTGCAAAAAGAATCAAATCGAACGAAGAACCGAAACACAAACGGCGAAAGAAACGGGCTTCGTTTACTAATCTGGACCTAAAACAAAATTTACAGAAGCAAAAACTTGTTTGAGTTGGTTAAACAGAAAGAGGGTTTCGAGACGAAATTCTCGGCGCTTGAATCGCCTGATTCCGATAAACGAGCAAAAAGTTATACTAGAACGAAAATCGGATCAGAAATCGTGATCAGAGAAAAAGAAAAAAATTGACGAACAGTTTAACGAACGAACGTTCGTTAACTGAGACTAAACAGGGAACTCGTCCGTTAAAATGAACGAACGGGCGAACGCTCGCTAAATAAATAAACCAGGAAAAAATAAACCGATCTATTAAAAAACGAAACTAGGGTTTTTCTAAAAAAACGGATCGGTTTCTTTAGAAAAACCGGGGTGGCGGGGCGGCTACCTCGGCTCGGGCTCCGGCGATGCTCCGGAGGGGTCCGGCGTGGGGTGCGGGGCGGCAGCGACAGGCGTCGGCGGCGGCAGCTCCCTCGTGGTGGCGGCGCTAGGCGGCGGGGCGGTGGCTGCGGCTTGGGGCTCCAGGGGGGCCGACTTGGTATTTAAAGGGGGGGGGGGTGCGGTGGCTTGGGGGAGGGGGCAAGGCGGCGGCGGGAAGGAGTCCGGCTCGGACTCCATGTCCGGGTCGGCGGTGGCGGCGACGCGGCTCCACGCGGGAGACGGCGGTGGCGGGAGGCGGGCCGGCCTGGCTCGGCTGGGCTTCGGCCCAGTCGGGCGCGCGCGCGTTTTTTTTAACAATTCCTACGAAACTAAGAAAAATCCTAGAGAAATAAACAAAAATCTAAAAATGCCAAAACAAATTTTCACCGTCTAAATAAATTATTTAGAACGAGATGAACATTTTCTTGGCCCTAAAGTGCAGTTTTGAAAAACGTGTAATTTTTCCTAAATTCAAATAAAATAGCAAAAACTCCAAAATAAACCTTATTTGATTTTTTATTAAATCATCAATATTTCTTTATTTGGGAAAGTCATTTTATTCCCTCTCTCATATTTTTATAATTGAAATAATTGAAGATGAAATAAATAAAACCAAATGATCCTATTATCAAAATTTGAGAAAACTCAAATTAACGAAATCCCCAACTCTCTCCGAGGGTCCTTGAGTTGCGTAGAATTTCTAGGATCAAACCAAAAGCAAGATAAAATATGATATTCATTGATGATCTAGTGTATAACATTCCAAATTGAAAGTTTGGGATGTTACAAACCTACCCCCCTTAAGATGAATCTCGCCCTCGAGATTCGGGTTGGCTAGAAAATAGGTGAGGGTGGTCCTTCAGCGGATCTTCCTCTCGCTCCCAGATGGCTTCATCCTCGGTGTGGTGGCTCCACTGAACTTTACAAAACTTGATAACCTTGCTGCGGGTGACTCGGCTGGCATACTCAAGAAGCTTGACTGGTTTCTCCTCATAGGTCAAATAACTGTCCAACCGAATCACTTCCAGCGGCACTGTATCTCTCAGCGGTATATCAGCCATCTCTGTGTGGCACTTCTTCAACTGGGAAATGTGGAACATATCATGAACTCCTGACAATCCTTCGGGCAACTCCAACTTGTAGGCAACTTCTCCCATACGCTCCAAAACTTTGTATGGTCCCAGAAAATGTGGCGCTAACTTTCCTTTAACTCCAAAGCGCTTAACTCCCCGAAGTGGAGATACACAAAGATAAACTCTGTCTCCGACTTCGTAAACTGTCTCCTTGCATTTAGAATTTGCGTAGCTCTTCTGCCTGGACTGGGCTACTTTGAGCCTATCGCGAATCAACTTCACCTTCTGTTCAGACTCCTTAATCAAATCCGGTCCAAACAATTGGCGGTCTCCAACTTCATCCCACGACAATGGGGTCCTGCACCTCCTTCCGTACAAGGCTTCGAAAGGGGCCACCTTCAAACTGGATTGATAACTGTTGTTGTAAGAGAACTCTGCATATGGCAAATTGTCGTCCCAACTAGATCCATAATCTAGCGCACAAGCTCTCAGCATATCCTCCAAAATCTGATTGACTCTCTTGGTCTGTCCATCTGTCTGCGGATGAAAGGCTGTACTGAACTCTAGCCTGGTACCCAAAGTTTCGTGCAACTGATTCCAGAACTTTGAGGTAAATTGGGTTCCTCTATCTGATACAATGCATCTTGGAACTCCATGCAGACATACAATCCTGGTCATGTATATCTTCGCCAACTTAGCACTGGTGTAAGTGGTTTTCACTGGGATGAAATGAGCTACCTTCGTCAAACGATTGACTACAACCCAAATCGAGTTGTAGCCTGAACGAGTCCTGGGCAATCCCGTCATAAAATCCATGCCTAATTTATCCCACTTCCATTCAGGTATTGGCAATGGCTGTAACAATCCTGCTGGCTTTTGATGCTCTGGCTTCACTCTCTGACATACATCACATACTGCTACATACTCCACAATATCCTTCTTCGTTCCGGTCCACCAGAAAGTATCCTTCAAATCCAAATACATCTTGGTATTTCCTGGGTGAATCGAGTACGGTGAATCATGGGCCTCTTGCAGAATCAATTTCCTGATCTCTAGATCATTAGGCACATAAACGCGGTCCTCAAACCATAAGGTATCATGCTCATCCTCACGAAATCCTTTAGCTTTTCCTTTGCTCATCTTCTCCTTTATAGAGGCAATCTCCTTGTCGGTCTTCTGAGCTTCTCTGATCTTATCCATCAAAGTAGACTGAATCTCCAATGCTGCAACGTAGCCTCTCGGATCTATCTCCAAACATAGGTCACGAAGATCCTCGGCTAACTCCTTTGGTAACCCTCTGGTCATGAGTGTGTTTACATGGCTCTTACGGCTCAACGCATCGGCTACTACGTTAGCCTTTCCGGGTGATAATGCAATCTCATGTCATAATCCTTGATGAGCTCCAACCATCTCCTTTGCCTGAGATTCAGCTCCTTCTGCGTGAAAATGTACTTCAAACTCTTGTGATCCATGTACACCTCACAATGGTTTCTGATGAGAAAATGTCTCCATGTCTTCAATGCATGCACTACGGCTGCTAACTCCAAATCATGTGTAGCATAATTCAACTCATGGGGCTTAAGCTGTTGTGAAGCATACGAAACAACTCTTCCCTCCTGCATAAGCACTGCTCCAAGTCCTCGACGTGAAGCGTCGCAATACACCTCATAATCCTTGTGCTGATCTGGCAAAATCAACACTGGTGATGTAACCAAACGTTTCTTCAACTCCTGGAAACTGGCCTCACATTCCTCAGTCCATTTGAACTTTGTATCCTTCTTTAACAACTCCGTCATGGGCTTCGCAATCTTCAAGAAATTCTCAATGAATCTCCGGTAGTATCCTGCTAGTCCAAGAAAACTCCGGATCTCTCCAACTGTCGTTGGTGCTACCCAATTTGTCACAGCGACAACCTTGGTGTGATCTACTGCTATTCCTTCTTCGGATATAACATGTCCGAGGAATCCAACTTCCTTCAACCAAAACTCACATTTGCTGAACTTAGCATATAACTGATGTTCTCTGAGCTTCTCCAGTACCAAACGCAAATGCTCCTTATGCTCTTCTTCATTCTTCGAGTAGACCAAAATATCATCAATGAACACCACGACGAACTTATCCAGAAACTCCATAAATACCTTGTTCATCATGTTCATGAAATAGGCAGGTGCGTTAGTCAGACCAAATGGCACAATGGTATATTCATACAGCCCACCTGGTGGTAAAAGTCGTCTTAGGTATATCCTGCTCTCGAATCTTCAACTGATGGTATCCCGATCGCAAGTCGATCTTGGAAAATACCTTAGCTCCTTGCAATTGGTCAAACAAATCATTGATCATCGACAACGGGTACTTGTTCTTGATTGTTACTTCATTCAGTCTTCGATAATCAACAACCATCCTCAACGATCCATCCTTCTTTTCCACTAGAAGTACTGGCGATCCCCAAGGTGAAGAACTTGGGCGAATATAGCATTTATCCAATAACTCCTTAATTTGCTTCTTAATTTCCTCCAAATCTTGTGCGGGCATCCGGTACGGTCTCTTAGATATTGGCCCTGTGCCTGGCAAAAGCTCAATCAAAAACTCAATGTCTCTATCTAGTGGCATGCCTGGCAACTCTTTTGGAAATACATCAGGGAAATCCTTCACCACTGATACTTCCTCCTGCACAACTCCCGATAAGGAATTTACTTGTGTCCTCTTCGGCTCATGCCGTGATACATACTTGATCCTTCTTCCTTCTGGAGTGGTAAGCAAAATCGACTTACTGGCGCAATCGATGTTTCCTCCATACATCGATAGCCAATCCATACCCAGAATTACATCCAAACCTTGTGATTCCAAAATGATTAAATCCGAGGGGAAAGCATGCCTACCTATACTTAATGGCACTTGAAAACATCCTTGACTGGCCATATACTCCGCTCCTGGTGAGCTTACTAACATAGGTGTTCTAAGAACTTTGGTGGGAAGTTTATACTTATCCACAAATCCCCTTGATATGTATGAATGCGATGCACCAGTATCAAAAAGAACGATTGCAGTAAATGACTTAACCAAAAACTTACCTATACTGCATCTGGTTGGGCTTCAACCTCCTCCACATTAACGTGGTTCACATGTCCCCTGTTGAAAGGGTTTGACTTCTTCCCAGAGCTTCCATTGCCATTTCCATTATGGGTTTCAGGACATTCATTTGCATAATGTCCAGTCTTCTGGCACTTATAGCAAGTGACTTGGCTCAGGTCTCTCTTGGCTGGGGTTGGCGGGTTGGTACGGTTCTGGCCGTTGCTTCCTCCATTCCCGTTACCATTCTTGGGGCCATTATGATTGTGCGAGCTACCTCCTCCATGGGTATGCTGGAAATGTCCTCCCGATTTTGGGGTAAAATGTGGCTTCTGCTGAGCTCCAGAATTGTACTTCCCTTGTCCATACTTCCTCTTGCGGTTCTCAATCTGCTGCTGCTTCCCCTCAATAATGAGAGCTCTATCTACCAACTCCTGGTAGTTGTTGAAAGTTGCTACCATCAACTGCATGCTTAGCTCATCATTCAATCCTTCCAGAAACTTCTCCTACTTAGCTGCATCTGTAGCAACGTCATCTGGGGCATAACATGCTAATTTACTAAAGTCATCCACATACTGGCCAACTGTCCGTCCTCCTTGGCGCAAGTTGCGAAACTCACGCTTCTTCATGGCCATAGCTCCCGCTGAAACATGGGCAGTACGGAAAGCCTGCAGAAACTGATCCCATGTGACAATGTCGATAGGATAAGTGGCTGTGAAATTCTCCCACCATGATGTTGCGGGTCCTTCAAGCTGATGTGCGGCAAAACGCACCCTCTCCGCATCTGTGCATCCTGCAGTGGTCAACTCCCTTGCTGTCTTGCGGAGCCAATCATCTACAACAATCGGCTCGGTGCTACTGGAGAACACCGGCGGATTCAGCCTAAGGAAACGGGTTAAATGATCAACAGGTGGTGGCGGTGGTTGGTTGGTTGGTTGTTGTTGTTCCCATGATTCTGATTTTGGACTAGCAACTGCATCAACGCATTCTGCTGCTGGATCAACTGAGTGAGCTCCGATAGGAAAGCAAATCCATTGTCACGTCTCGGAGGCATCTGAGGGTTTAGAAAAGATGAGAATATAGAATAGAATGAGGTCTAGAGAGGAAACACTACCCATATGCACATGAGACAAAAAGCAAACAAAATCACTTCATTCAATCAAACAAGGGCATACAACGGTCTAACTATCATTATAAAAGTGCTCGGACTATACTAGATACATGGGAGAATACTACTACTGTTATGGTGGTCGACTAGAAAAACTGCTTCGATGAAGACTCCATGATATCTGCTCCAGCTTCGTCAACATAGTCACCATCTCTATCGTCTGGGTTCGAGTCGGTGTCATCGATGATGATGTAGTTCTCTGGACAAGTGCAATCATGGTCTTCTCCTCGAGTCACGGGAAATCCCATGAATACTTTTAGCTTCTTCTTCAGATCATCGTTCTTCTCCACTAGTGTTGCTATTTCCTCCTCATATCCATCGCGTGTAGACTTGGGTTCTTCCTCCAGCTCCGTGATCTTGGTCATGGCCTTCTTTAGATCTATCATGCCTGCGCACATCTGGTTTTCCTGGCGTCGGATGTGCTGATTTAACTCCTGGATGAAGGCTGCAATTGATCTATCCTTCCTAGTGCTGATCATCTCCCATTGCTCATCTCGACGCCCACAAATTTGGTAGATAGTATCCTTGAGATCCTTGTGGTGAACTTCTCCAATACGTCCCATTGTGATGTGGGCTGCCATGCTCTTTCCTAGACTCCAGGTTGGTGCATCAAAGGAAAACTCTATGGGCTCAGTGACGGGCATGAACGTCCTTCCTGGAACTTGAACTTGAATCATCCAAAGCTCCTCTTCAGGTAAAGTGGCATTGTAGGTCCTAATGAAGCTTGGTACTCTGATGTTCAGGTATCTAGTGACTTCCTTCAAGTGGCGTCCAAAGGGTATATCTTCATCCGGTTGTGTGAACTTGTTCCTTGCATCCGCCATCCTAAAAGAATAGAAAAGATGAGGAGTCAGAATTGAGAAGAGTGAGTAGTGAGCTAGGGCTTTTAGCTTACTGGTCGTGTCCTACAGTCAGCGTGTGCTCTGATACCATCTTGTAGCGACCAGACCTCAAACAGTCTGATCTCTGTGCTTTGGTGTCATCCCTGGATCAGTAATGCTGACACGCACAGTACTTGAAGGATTTATAACAGAGTAGCAATCACACACTTATTACATCGAATGTCTCAAAAGAGAACTTATTACAATAAATATGGCTTAATGCCATCTAATAACGATAGCAGCAGAAGGCTTGGAAGATAAGTGAGTCCATCAACTCCAACGGCATCACTAAGTATAGAACCACGACCTAAGGCACTTTACTCGTCGTCTAAAAATTCTGCAACATGAACGTTGTAGCCCGAAAACGGGTCAGCACATGGAATATGCTGGCAATGTAACACATAGAGAGTAATGAACAGAATTATACTATACTACATGCATATATGGCTGGTGGAAAAGCTCTACGGTTACAGTTTTGCATAAAGCCAATTTTTCCCTACTGCAAAGGAATAAATTTTATTTAACTATCAGGGTGGTTGTTAAACATTAAGAAGATAGACATCCTCTCAATCCCAATTAAGCATCATCATTAAAACCCAACAATATTAATTAAAGTAACATGATGAGATTCACATGATAATCCAAGTACTAGATACTCAAAACGTCCATAACCAGGGACACGGCTAACCATGATTAGTTTATGCACTCTGCAGAGGTTTGCGCACTTTTCCCCACAAGACTCGATCTCCTTCGTTGAATTGCTCGCACTACATGGTGTTTGAGAAACGGATGACCGAGACATAGTTTTTCAGAAGCGCTAGCACCTTACTATCGGGTAGACAGTTACACCTACTTTCCCCTACATCTGCTAGTCTACCACTGTAAGAGTTCGCACGACTTAATCAACTATGCTAGAGCCCATAGTAGCTTGTTGCTGCACACGGAAGTTTCTAGCATGAATAATCTCATGATCCCTTTGATCCTGGGTGGCGGTCCATAAAGAAAAACAGGCAATCGTTGGAATACCCAGGTGCCTCAATCCACCCAGATGTGTATTAAAGTTGCCACCTTAAATAAACCATTAAATAACAATCTCACATCTGTCATGGATACACTCACCCAATCCACGTCTACTAGCATAGCATGGCATAATAAGCAAACGTAGAGTAACTCCCAAGTGTTCGATAATAAAACAGGTAATAGGTACTACCTCATCTACTTCCCAAAACCCACATATTAATCAGAACCTAATCATGCAATTGTTTGAGGGTTTGATCTAATGCAATAAACTGGGTAGTAAAGAGGTATGATCAAAGTGTTACTTGCCTTGCTGATGATCCGTGAAACCTAGAGATTCGAAGTAGCAAGCAGCGCACTTCGGGTACTCTATCGCAAACAAACAAGCATACAATAAGTACTCACCTAATGCATGGGTAAAACTCAAATAAGAGAACTAACCAGAAAGTTCAACTTAAGAACTCTGGTTTGCAAAAAGAATCAAATCGAACGAAGAACCGAAACACAAACGGCGAAAGAAACGGGCTTCGTTTACTAATCTGGACCTAAGTCAAATTTTACAGAAGCAAAAACTTGTTTGAGTTGGTTAAATGGAAAGAGGGTTTCGAGACGAAACTCTAGGCGCTTGAATTGCCTGATTCCGATAAACGAGCAAAAAGTTATACTAGAACGGAAATTGGATCAGAAATCGCGATCAGAAATAACCGCGGAAAAATCCGAGAAAAAGAAAAAAACTGACGAACAGTTTACCGAATGAACGTTCGTTAACTGAGACTAAACAGGGAACTCGTCCGTTAAAACGAACGAACGGGCGAACGTTCGCTAAATAAATAAACCGGATCGGTTTCTTTAGAAAAACCGGGCGGCGGGGCGCCTACCTCGGCTCGGGCTCCGGCGGGGTCCGGCGGGGCTGCGGGGCGACGTGGGGTGCGGGGCGGTGGCGACACGCGTCGGCTGGCGGCGGCGGCGGCTCCGTGGCGGCGGCGGCGGTGGAGTGCGGCGGCGGTGGCTGCGACTTGGAGCTCCAGGGGCCCCCGGCTTGGTATTTAAAGGGGGTGCGGTGGGTTGGGGGAGGGGGCAAGGCGGCGGCTGGGAGGAGTCTCGCTCGAACTCCGTGTCCGGGTCGGCGGCGGCGGCGGTGTGGCTCCGCGCGGGAGACGGCGGCGGCGGGAGGCGGGCCGGCCTGGCTCGGCTGGGCTTCGGCCCAGTCAGGCGCACGCGCGTTTTTTATTTAAAAAAACAATTTCGCCGAAAATAAGAAAAATCCTAGAAAAATAAATAAAAATCTAAAAATGCCAAAACAAATTTTCACCATCTAAATAAAACGAGATGAACATTTTCTTGGCCCTAAAATGCAGTTTTGAAAAAACGTGCAATTTTTCCTAAATTCAAATAAAATAGCAAAAACTCCAAAATAAACCTTATTTGATTTTTTTATTAAATCCTCAATATTTCTTTATTTTGGGAAAGTCATTTTATTACCTCTCTCATATTTTTATAATTGAAATATTTGAAGATAAAATAAATAAAACCAAATGATCCTATTATCAAAATTTGAGAAAACTCAAATTAACGAGATCCCCAATTCTCTTCGAGGGTCCTTGAGTTGCGTAGAATTTCTAGGATCAAACCAAAAGCAAGATAAAATATGATATGCATTGAGGATCTAGTGTATAACATTCCAAATTGAAAATTTGGGATGTTACATTACGATGAACTCTTTTATCACCTCCATGATCGAGAAACATTTTATTTAGTCCTCACTAAGGATATTTTTGACCACTGTCCAGTGATCTACTCCTAGATCAAAACTGTATTCCCTTGCCAAATTCAGAGCAAAGTATACAATAGGTCTGGTACACAGCATAGCATACTATATAGAACCTATGACTGAGGCATAGGGAATGACTTTTCATTCTCTTTCTATTTTCTGCCATGGTTGGGTTTTGAGTCTTACTCAACTTCACACCTTTGCAACACAGGAAAGAACTCCTTCTTTGACTATTCCATTTTGAACTACTTCAAAATCTTATCAAGGTATGTACTCATTGAAAAATCTTATCAAGCGTCTTGATCTATCTATGTAGATCTTGATGCTCAATGTGTAAGCAGATTCACCGAGGTCTTCCTTTAAAAAACTCTTATTCAAGTATCCTTTTATGCTATCCAGAATTTCTATATCATTTCCAATCAACAATATGTCATCTTCAAGATAAAAGTGTTCTCCCTTAGTATGCACCGTTGCCAAAGTTCGTCGTGCCGAGACACCATGTGATGATCAGGTGTGATAAGCTCAACGTTCACCTACAACGGGTGCAAGCCAGTTTTGCACATGCAGAAATACTTGGGTTAAACTTGACGAGCCTAGCATATGCAGATATGGCCTCGGAACACTAAAACCGAAAGGTCGAACGTGAATCATATAGTAGATATGATCAACATAGTGATGTTCACCATTGAAAACCACTCCATCTCACGTGATGATCGGACATGGTTTAGTTGATTTGGATCACGTGATCACTTAGATGATTAGAGGGATGTCTATCTAAGTGGGAGTTCTTAAGTAATATGATTAATTGAACTTTAGTTTATCATGAACTTAGTCCTGATAGTATTTTGCAAATAATGTTATAGATCAATAGCTCGCGTCGTTGCTTCCCTATGTTTCATATGTGTTCCTAGAGAAAACTAAGTTGAAAGATGTTAGTAGCAATGATGCGGACTGGGTCCGTGATGTGAGGTTTATCCTCATTGCTGCACAGAAGAATTATGTCCTTGATGCACCGCTAGGTGACAGACCTATTGCAGGAGTAGATGCAGACGTCATGAACGTTTGGCTAGCTCAAAATGATGACTACTTGATAGTTTAGTGCACCATGCTTAACGGCTTAGAATCGAGACTTCAAAGACGTTTTGAACGTCATGGACCATATGAGCTGTTTCAGGAGTTGAAGTTAATATTTCAAGTAAATACCCGAGTTGAGAGATATAAAGTCCGCAACAAGTTCTATAGCTAAAATATGGAGGAGAATAGCTCAAGCAGTGAGCATGTGCTCAGATTGTCTGGGTACTACAATTGCTTGAATCAAGTGGGAGTTAATCTTCCAGATAAGATAGTGATCGACAGAGTTCTCTAGTCACCATCACCAAGTTACTGGAACTTCGTGATGAACTACAGTATGCAAGGGATGACAAAAACGATTCCCAAGCTCTTCGTGATGCTGAAAACGACGAAGGTAGTAATAAAGAAAAGAGCATCAACTGTTGATGATTAATAAGACCACTAGTTTCAAGAAAAGGGCAAAGGAAAAGAAAGGGAACTTCAAGTAGAATGGCAAACAAGTTGTCACTCCCATGAAGAAGCCCAAAGCTAGACCAAAGCCTGAAACTAAGTGCTTCGACTGCAAAGGAAATGGTCACTGGAAGCGAAAATGCCCTGGATATTTGGTGGATAAGAAGGATGGTGATGTCTACTACACAACCTTCTTGTAGACGTTGTTGGGCCTGCAAATGCACAGATTTGTAGGACAGTAGCAAATTTCCCTCAAGTGGATGACCTAAGGTTTATCAATCCGTGGGAGGCATAGGATGAAGATGGTCTCTCTCAAACAACCCTGCAACCAAATAACAAAGAGTCTCTTGTGCCCCCAACACACCCAATACAATGGCAAATTGTATAGGTGCACTAGTTTGGCGAAGAGATGGTGATACAAGTGCAATATAGATGGTAGATATAGGTTTTTGTAATCTGAAAATATAAAAACAGCAAGGTAACTAATGATAAAAGTGAGCGTAAACGGTATTTCAATGGTAGGAAACAAGGCCTAGGGTTCACACTTTCACTAGTGCAAGTTCTCTCAACAATAATAACATAGATAGATCATATAACAATCCCTCAACATGCAACAAAGAGTCACTCCAAAGCCACTAATAGCGGAGAACAAACGAAGAGATTATGGTAGGGTATGAAACCACCTCAAAGTTATTCTTTCGGATTGATCTATTCAAGAGTTTGCACTAGAATAACACCTTAAGACACAAATCAACCAAAACCCTAATGTCACCTAGATACTCCATTGTCACCTCAAGTATCCGTGGGCATGATTATACAATATGCGTCACACAATCTCAGATTCATCTATTCAACCAACACAAAGTACTTCAAAGAGTGCCCCAAAGTTTCTACCGTAGAGTCAAGACGAAAACATGTGCCAACCCCTATGCATAGGTTCATGGGCGGAACCCGCAAGTTGATCACCAAAACATACATCAAGTGGCACGTGATATCCCCTTGTCACCACAGATAAGCACGACAAGACATATATCAAGTGTTCTCAAATCATGAAAGACCCAATCCGGTAAGATAACTTCAAGAGGAAAACTCAATTCATCACAAGAGAATAGAGGGGGAGAAACATCATAAGATCAAACTATAATAGCAAAGCTCGTGATACATCAAGGTCGTGCCATAGAGAGAACACGAGAGAGAGAGAGAGAGATCAAACACATAGCTACTGGTACATACCCTCAGCCCCGAGGGTGAACTACTCCCTCCTCGTCATGGATAGCGCCGGGATGATGAAGATGGCCACCAGTGAGGGATCCCCCCTTCGGCAGGGTGCCGGAATGGGCTCTCGAGAGGTTTTTGGTGGCTACAGAGGCTTGCGGCGGCGGAACTCCAGATCTATCTTCGCCTTCGATGTTTTTAGGGTACGTGGACTTATATAGGAGAAAGAAGTCAGTCGGGGGAGCCTCGAGGGGCCCAGGAGACAGGGGGCATGCCCATGGGGGTGGGCGCGCCCTCCTATCTCCTGGCTTCCTCGAACCTTCCCTGGCTTGAACTCCAAGTCTCCCGGATCATATCCTTTCCAAAAATCACGCTCCCGAAGGTTTCAGTCCGTTTGGACTCCGTTTGATATTCCTTTTCTTTGATATACTGAAACATGCAATAAAACAGCAATATGGGCTGGGCCTCCGGTTAATAGGTTAGTCCCAAAAATAATATAAAAGTGTATAATAAAGCCCATAAACGTTCAAAATAGATAATAAAATAGCATGAATGCTTCATAAATTATAGATACATTGGAGACCTATCAGCATCCCCAAGCTTAATTCCTACTCGTCCTTGAGTAGGTAAATGATAAAAGAAAGAATTTATGAAGTGTGAATGCTAGCAGGTGCACAAGTTTGATCAATGATAATTTCAATCACCTTTTATAGCATGATTATATGTCATAACAGTAGTTCATCTCACAAAACTTTCTCACTAACAAGCAACAAGCAATTCACATGTTAAAGCATAGACCATAAACTTTCTTGAAAGCTAGCAAACTTCATTCTCAATCATCAAACAATTACAATTCATCTTATTTTCAGGAAGGGTCTATGTCAGAGCTTTGATTTAGCAAACTCCACATACTCAACTATCATATAGTCTTCTACAATTGCTAACACTCACGCAATACTAATGGTTATGGAATTTCAATCGGACACTGAGAAAGATAGGGGCTTATAGTGTTGCCTCCCAACGTATTCACCTTTGGGTGATGTCAACAATAATAGTTCATGCTAACTTACATCCAATTGGATATATATATCAGGATCTTTCCAACACGAGGTGCTTGCCAAAGGATTAAATGAAAAAGGGAAATGTGAAGATCACCTTGACTCTTGCATAAAGTAAAAGACATAAAGTAAAAGACAGGCCCTTCGCAGAGGGAAGCAGAGTTTGTCATGCGCTTTTATGGTTGGATGCACAAAATCTTAATGCGAAAGAACGTCACTTTATATTGCCACTTGTATATGGACCTTTATTATGCAGTCCGTCGCTTTTATTGCTTCCATAACAAGATCGTATAAAGCTTATTTTCTTCACACTAATAAATCATACATATTTAGAGAGCAATTTTTATTGCTTGCACCGATGACAACTTACTTGAAGGATCTTACTCAATCCATAGGTAGGTATGGTGGACTCTCATGGCAAAACTAGGTTTAAGGATATTTGGAAGCACAAGTAGTATCTCTACTTGGTGCAAGGAATTTTGGCTAGCATGAGGGGGAAAGGCAAGCTCAACATGTTTGAATGATCCATGACAATATACTTTAACTGAGATGTGAGAAAACATAACCCATTATGTTGTCTTCCTTGTCCAACATCAACTCTTTAGCATGTCATACTTAATGAGTGCTCACAATTATAAAAGATGTCTAGGATAGTATATTTATATGTGAAATATCTCTTCCGTCAATATTCTTTCATGAATTGTTCAAATGACCAATACAATGCTTGCTAACCTTCAATAAATTTACAACCTCTACTTCTTAGATGTGAAGTCATTACTTCCCATGGGATAAGCAAATGAGACATATATAATTTCAGATTTACGACATTCAACTCATTCAACCATTTACTCATAGGATATAAGTGAAGCACACGAGTAAATGACAAACTACTCCAACAAGATATAAGTGAAGATCAATGAGTAGCTACATAATTATGTAACTACGTGAAGACTCTCTCACATTTAAGAATTTCAGATCTTGGTATTGTATTCAAACAGCAAGCAAAACAAAACAAAATGACATTGCAAGGATAGCACAACTCATGTGAAGAAGCAA
This sequence comes from Triticum timopheevii, assembly GCA_963921465.1. Lineage (NCBI taxonomy): Eukaryota > Viridiplantae > Streptophyta > Magnoliopsida > Poales > Poaceae > Triticum > Triticum timopheevii. The sequence goes on along the minus strand of OY997264.1, from coordinate 143,182,710 downwards.
AAACTTAGGCTCAACCGATAGTTGTTGAAGAAGAAAGGTGGTGTCAGTGTCAAAACCGGCGGATCTCGGGTAGGGGGTCCCGAACTGTGCGTCTAGGCGGATGGTAACAGGAGACAAGGGACACGATGTTTTTACCCAGGTTCGGTCCCTCTCGATGGAGGTAAAACCCTACTCCTGCTTGATTGATATTGATGATATGGGTAGTACAAGAGTAGATCTACCACGAGATCAAAGAGGCTAAACCCTAGAAGCTAGCCTATGGTATGATTGTTTTTCGTCCTATGGACTAAAACCCTCCGGTTTATATAGGCACCGAAGAGGGTTAGGGTTACACAGAGTCGGTTACAATGGTAGGAGATCTACATATCCGTATCGCCAAGCTTGCCTTCCACGCCGAGGAAAGTCCCATCCGGACACGGGACGAAGTCTTCAATTTTGTATCTTCATAGTCCAGGATGTTGGAAATATGCCCTAGAGGCAATGATAAAAGTATTATTATATTTCCTTGTTCATGATAATTGTCTTTTATTCATGCTATAACTGTATTATCCGGAAATCGTAATACACGTGTGAATACATAGACCATAATATGTCCCTAGTGAGCCTCTAGTTGACTAGCTCGTTGTTATCAACAGATAGTCATGGTTTCCTGGCTATGGACATTGGATGTCATTGATAACGGGATCACATCATTAGGGGAATGATGTGATGGACAAGACCCAATCCTAAGCATAGCACAAAGATCGTGTAGTTCGTTTGCTAGAGCTTTTCCAATGTCAAGTATCTCTTCCTTAGACCATGAGATCGTGTAACTCCCGGATACCGTAGGAGTGGTTTGGGTGTATCAAACGTCACAACGTAACTGGGTGACTATAAAGGTGCACTACAGGTATCTCCGAAAGTGTCTGTTGGGTTGACACGGATCGAGACTGGGATTTGTCACTCCGTGTAAACGGAGAGGTATCTCTGGGCCCACTCGGTAGGACATCATCATAATGTGCACAATGTGACCAAGGGGTTGATCACGGGATGATGTGTTACGGAACGAGTAAAGAGACTTGCCGGTAACGAGATTGAACAAGGTATCGGTATACCGACGATCGAATCTCGGGCAAGTACAATACCGTTAGACAAAGGGAATTGTATATGGGATCGACTGAGTCCTTGACATCGTGGTTCATCCGATGAGATCATCGTGGAACATGTGGGAGCCAACATGGGTATCCAGATCCCGCTGTTGGTTATTGACCGGAGAACGTCTCAGTCATGTCTACATGTCTCCCGAACCCGTAGGGTCTACACACTTAAGGTTCGATGACGCTAGGGTTATAAAGGAAGTTTGTATGTGGTTACCGAATGTTGTTCGGAGTCCCGGATGAGATCCCGAACGTCATGAGGAGTTCCGGAATGGTCCGGAGGTAAAGATTTATATATGGGAAGTCCTGTTTTGGTCACCAGAAAAGTTTTGGGTTTTTATCGGTAACGTACCGGGACCACCGGGAGGGTCCCGGGGGTCCACCAAGTGGGGCCACCGGCCCCAGAGGGCTGCATGGGCCAAGTGTGGGAGGGGACCAGCCCCAGGTGGGCTGGTGCGCCCCCCCCCACCAAGGCCCAAGGCGCCTAGGGTTTGGGGAGGGGGTGCTTCCACCTAACTTGGGGGGCAAGTTTCCCCCCTCTCCCCCCTTGGCCGCCACCCTTAGATGGGATTGGGGCTTCCGCACCCCTTGGGGTGGAAACCCTAGAGGGGGCGCACCCCCCTCCCTCTCCCCTATATATAGTGGAGGTCTTGAGGGCTGCCAACACACGACAACTTCTTCTCTTGGCGCAGCCCTACCTCTCTCCCTTCTCCTCATATCTCGCGGTGCTTGGCGAAGCCCTGCTGGACTACCACGCTCCTCCATCACCACCACGCTGTTGTGCTGCTGCTGGACGGAGTCTTCCTCAACCTCTCCCTCTCTCCTTGCTGGATCAAGGCGTGGGAGACGTCACCGGGCTGTACGTGTGTTGAACGCGGAGGTGTCGTCCGTTCGGCACTAGGATCTCCGGTGATTTGGATCACGACGAGTATGACTCCTTCAACCCCGTTCTCTTGAACGCTTCCGCTTAGCGATCTACAAGGGTATGTAGATGCACTGTCCTTCCCCTCATTGCTGGTTTCTCCATAGATAGATCTTGGTGACACATAGGAAAATTTTGAATTTCTGCTACGTTCCCCAATAGTGGTATCAGAGCTAGGTTTATTGCGTAGATTCTTTGCACGAGTAGAACACAAAGTAGTTGTGGGCGTTGATTTTGTTCAATATGCTTACCGTTACTAGTCCAATCTTGTTTCGACGGTATTGTGGGATGAAGCGGCCCGGACCGACCTTACACGTACTCTTACGTGAGACAGGTTCCACCGATTGACATGCACTTGGTGCATAAGGTGGCTAGCGGGTGCCAGTCTCTCCCACTTTAGTCGGAACGGATTCGATGAAAAGGGTCCTTATGAAGGGTAAATAGCAATTGACATATCACGTTGTGGTTTTGCGTAGGTAAGAAACGTTCTTGCTAGAAACCCATAGCAGCCACGTAAAACACGCAACAACAATTAGAGGACGTCTAACTTGTTTTTGCAGGGTATGCTATGTGATGTGATATGGCCAAGAAGAATGTGATGAATGATATGTGATGTATGAGATTGATCATGTTCTTGTAATAGGAATCACGACTTGCATGTCGATGAGTATGACAACCGGCAGGAGCCATAGGAGTTGTCTTTATTTATTGTATGACCTGCGTGTCATTGAACAACGCCATGTAATTACTTTACTTTATTGCTAACCGGTAGCCATAGTAGTAGAAGTAATAAGTTGGCGAGACAACTTCATGGAGACACGATGATGGAGATCATGGTGTCATGCCGGTGACGATGATGATCATGGAGCCCCGAAGATGGAGATCAAAAGGAGCAACATGATATTGGCCATATCATGTCACTATTTGATTGCATGTGATGTTTATCATGTTTATGCATCTTGTTTACTTAGAACGACGGTAGTAAATAAGATGATCCCTTACAACAATTTCAAGAAGTGTTCTCCCCTAACTGTGCACCGTTGCTAAAGTTCGTCGTTTCGAAGCACCACGTGATGATCGGGTGTGATAGATCCTTACGTTCACATACAACGGGTGTAAGACAGTTTTACACATGCAAAACACTTAGGGTTAACTTGACGAGCCTAGCATGTACAGACATGGCCTCGGAACACAGAGACCGAAAGGTCGAGCATGAGTCGTATAGTAGATACGATCAACATGAAGATGTTCACCGATGATGACTAGTCCGTCTCACGTGATGATCGGACACGGCCTAGTTGACTCGGATCATGTAATCACTTAGATGACCAGAGGGATGTCTATCTGAGTGGGAGTTCATAAGATGAACTTAATTATCCTGAACATAGTCAAAAGATCTTTGCAAATTATGTCATAAGCTCGCGCTTCAGTTCCACTGTTTAGATATGTTCCTAGAGAAAATATAGTTGAAAGTTGACAGTAGCGATTATGCGGACAGTAGAAAGCTTATGTCCTTAATGCACCGCTCAGTGTGCTGAACCCCAAACGTCGTTTGTGGATGTTGCGAACATCAGACATACACGTTTTGATAACTACGTGATAGTTCAGTTAAACGGTTTAGAGTTGAGGCACCAAAGACATTTTCGAAACGTCGCGGAACATATGAGATGTTTCGAGGGCTGAAATTGAGATTTCAGGCTCGTGCCCACGTCAAGAGGTATGAGACCTCCGACGATTTTCTTAGCCTGCAAACTAAGGGAGAAAAGCTCAATCGTTGAGCTTGTGCTCAGATTGTCTGAGTGCAACAATCACTTGAATCGAGTGGGAGTTGATCTTCCAGATGAGATAGTGATGTTTCTCCAAAGTCATTGCCACCAAGCTGCTAGAGCTTCGTGATGAACTATAACATATCAGGGATAGATATGATGATCCTTGAGGTATTCACGATGTTTGACACCGCGAAAGTAGAAATCAAGAAGGAGCATCAATTGTTGATGGTTGGTGAAACCACTAGTTTCAAGAAGGGCAAGGGCATGAAGGGATACTTCATGAAACGGCAAATCAGCTGCTGCTCCAGTGAAGAAACCCAAGGTTGAACCCAAACCCGAGACTAAGTACTTCTGTGATAAGGGGAATAGTCACTAGAGCGGAATTACCCTAGATACTTGGTAGATGAGAAGGCTGGCAAGGTCGATAGAAGTATATTGGATATACATTATGTTAATGTGTACTTTACTAGTACTCCTAATAGCACCAGGGTATTAGATACCGGTTCGGTTGCTAAGTGTTAGTAACTCGAAATAAAAGAGCTACGGAATAAACGGAGACTAGATAAAAGTGAGCTGACGATATGTGTTGGAAGTATTTCCAAGTTTGATGTGATCAAACATCACACGCTCCCTCTACCATCAAGATTAGTATTAAACCTGAATAATTGTCATTTGGTGTTTGCGTTGAGCATAGACATGATTGGATTATGTCTATCGCAATACGGTTATTCATTTAAGGAGAATAATGGTTACTCTGTTTATTTGAATAATACCTTCAATGGTCTTGCACCTGAAACGAATGGTTTATTGAATCTCGATCGTAGTGATACACATTTTCATGCCAAAAGATATAAGATAGTAATGATAGTACCACTTACTTGTGGCACTGCCATGTAAGTCATATTGGTATAAAACGCATGAAGAAGCTCCATGTTGATGGATCTTTGGACTCACTCATTTTTGAAAAGTTTGAGACATGCGAACCACGTCTATTGGTGTATACGCATGAAGAAACTCCATGCAGATGGACCGTTTGGACTCACTTGATTTTGAATCACTTGAGATATGCAAATCATACCACATGGGCAAGATGACTAAAAAACCTCGTTTTCAGTAAGATGGAACAAGATAGCAACTTGTTGGAAGTAACACATTTTGATGTTTGCAGTCCAATGAGTGCTGAGGCATGCAGTGAATATCGTTATGTTCTTACTTCACAGATGATTCGAGTAGATGTTGAGTATATTTACTTGATGAAACACAAGTCTGAATTATTGAATGGTTCAAGTAATTTCAGAGTGAAGTTGAAGATCATCGTGACAAGAGGATAAAATGTCTATGATATGATCATAGAGATGAGTATCTGAGTTACGAGCTTTGTCACGCAATTAAGACATTGTGCAAATTGTTTCACAATTAATACCGCTTGGAACACCATAGTTTGATGGTGTGTCCGAACATCATAGTTGCACCCTATTGGATATGGTGCGTACCATGATGTCTCTTATCGAATTACCACTATCGTTTATGGGTTAGGCATTAAAGACAACCACATTCACTTTAAATAGGGCACCACGTAATTCCATCGAGATGACACCGTATGAACTATGGTTTAGAGAAACCTAAGCTGTCATTTCTTAAAGGTTTGGGGCTGCGACGCTTATGTGAAAAAGTTTCAGGTTGATAAGCTCAAACCCAAAGCGGATAATAATGCATCTTCATAGGACACCCAAAAACAGTTGGGTATACCTCCTAATTCAGATCCGAAAGCAATAGGGATTGTTTCTTGAATTGGGTCCTTTCTCGAGGAAAAGTTTGTCTCGAAAAGTTGAGTGGGAGGATGGTGGAGACTTGATATGGTTATTGAACCATCACTGCAACTAGTGTGTAGCAGGGCACAGGAAGTTGTTCCTGTGGCACCTGCACCAATTGAAGTAGAAGCTTATGATAGTGATCATGAAACTTCGGATCAAGTCACTACCGTACCTCGTAGGGTGACAAGGATGCGTACTGCTTCAGAGTGGTGTAGTAATCCTGTCGTGAAGGTCATGTTGCTAGACAACAATGAACCTACGAGCTATGGAGAAGCGATGGTGGGCCCAAATTCCGACAAATGGTTAGAAGCCATGAAATCCGAGATAGGATCCATGTATCAGAAGAAAGCATGGACTTTGGTGGACTTGCCCGATGATCGGCAAGCCATTGAGATAAATGGATCTTTAAGAAGACGGACGTGGACGGTGATGTCACCGTCTATGAAGCTCGACTTGTGGCAAAGAGTTTTTCACAAGTTCAAGGAGTTGACTACGATGAGATTTTCTCATCCGTAGCGATGCTTAAGTCCGTCGGAATCATGTTAACATTAGCTGCATTTATGAAATCTGGCAAATGGATGTCAAAACAAGTTTCCTTACCAGTCTTCGTAAGGAAAGGTTGTATGTGATACAATCCGAAAGTTTTTGTCGATCCTAAGGATGCTAAAAGGTATGCTGGCTCCAGCGATCCTTCTAAGGACTGGAGTAAGCATCTCGGAGTTGGAATGTACGTTTTGATGAGATGATCAAAGATTTTGGGTTTATACAAAGTTTATGATAAAATTGTATTTCCAAAGAAGTGAGTGGGAGCACTATAGAATTTCTGATGAGTATATGTTGTTGACATATTGTTGATCAGAAATGATGTAGAATTTCTAGAAAGCATAAAGGGTTGATTGAAAGGAGTTTTCAAGGGAAAACCTGGATTAAGTTACTTGAACATTGAGCATCAAGATCTGTGAGGATAGATCAAAAACGCTTAATGGTACTTTCAAATGAGCACGTACCTTGACATGATCTTGAAGGTGTTCAAGATGGATCAGTCAAAGAAGGAGTTCTTGCCTGAGATGTAAGGTATGAAGTTAAGACTTAAAGCTCGACCACAGCAGAAAAGAGAGAAAGGACGAAGGTCGTCCCCTATGTTTCAGACGTAGGCTCTATAGTATGCTATGCTGTGTACCGCACCGGAAGTGTGCCTTGCCATGAGTCAGTCAAGGGGTACAAGAATGATCCAGGAATGGATCATTGGACGGCGGTCAAAAAATTGTCCTTGGAGTAAATAAGGACATGTTTCTCGATTATGGAGGTGATAAAGAGTTCGGCGTAAAGGGTTACGTCGATGCAAGCTTTAACACCTATCCGAGTGACTCTAAGTAGCAAACCGGATACGTATAATGGAGCAACCATTTGCGAAGTACATACGGATCGGAATGTTGCAGACCCGTTGACTAAAACCTCTCTCACAAGCAAAACATGATCAAAACCCCAGAACTCATTGAGTCTTAATCACATGATGATGTGAACTAGTTTAGTGACACTAGTAAACTCTTTGGATGTTGGTCACATGGCGATGTGACCTGTGATTGTTAATCACATGGCGATGTGAACTAGATTATTGACTCTAGTGCAAGTGGGAGACTGTTGGAAATATGCCCTAGAGGCAATGATAAAAGTATTATTATATTTCCTTGTTCATGATAATTGTCTTTTATTCATGCTATAACTGTATTATCCGGAAATCGTAATACACGTGTGAATACATAGACCATAATATGTCCCTAGTGAGCCTCTAGTTGACTAGCTCGTTGTGATCAACAGATAGTCATGATTTCCTGGCTATGGACATTGGATGTCGTTGATAACGGGATCACATCATTAGGAGAATGATGTGATGGACAAGACCCAATCCTAAGCATAGCACAAAGATCGTGTAGTTCGTTTGCTAGAGCTTTTCCAATGTCAAGTATCTCTTCCTTAGACCATGAGATCGTGTAACTCCCGGATACCGTAGGAGTGGTTTGGGTGTATCAAACGTCACAACGTAACTGGGTGACTATAAAGGTGCACTACAGGTATCTCCGAAAGTGTCTGTTGGGTTGACACGGATCGAGACTGGGATTTGTCACTCCATGTAAACGGAGAGGTATCTCTGGGCCCACTCGGTAGGACATCATCATAATGTGCACAATGTGACCAAGGGGTTGATCACGGGATGATGTGTTACGGAACGAGTAAAGAGACTTGCCAGTAATGAGATTGAACAAGGTATCGGTATACCGACGATCGAATCTCGGGCAAGTACAATACCGTTAGACAAAGGGAATTGTATACGGGATCGACTGAGTCCTTGACATCGTGGTTCATCCGATGAGATCATCGTGGAACATGTGGGAGCCAACATGGGTATCCAGATCCCGCTGTTGGTTATTGACCGGAGAACGTCACGGTCATGTCTACATGTCTCCCGAACCCGTAGGGTCTACACACTTAAGGTTCGATGACGCTAGGGTTATAAAGGAAGTTTGTATGTGGTTACCGAATGTTGTTCAGAGTCCCGGATGATATCCCGGATGTCACGAGGAGTTCCGAAATGGTCCGGAGGTAAAGATTTATATATGGGAAGTCCTGTTTTGGTCACCGGAAAAGTTTCAGGTTTTTATCGGTAACGTACCGGGACCACCGGCAGGGTCCCGGGGGTCCACCAAGTGGGGCCACCGGTCCCAGAGGGCTGCATGGGCCAAGTGTGGGAGGGGACCAGCCCCAGGTGGGCTGGTGCGCCCCCCCACCAAGGACCAAGGCGCCTAGGGTTTGGGGAGGGGGTGCTTCCACCTAACTTGGGGGGCAAGTTTCCCCCCTCTCCCCCCTTTGGCCGCCACCCTTAGATGGGATTGGGGCTTCCGCACCCCTTGGGGTGGAAACCCTAGAGGGGGCGCACCCCCCTCCCTCTCCCCTATATATAGTGGAGGTCTTGAGGGCTGCCAACACATGAGAACTTCTCCTCTTGGCGCAGCCCTACCTCTCTCCCTTCTCCTCATATCTCGCGGTGCTTGGCGAAGCCCTGCTGGACTACGACGCTCCTCCATCACCACCATGCCGTTGTGCTACTGCTGGACGGAGTCTTCCTCAACCTCTCCCTCTCTCCTTGCTAGATCAAGGCATGGGAGACGTCACCGGGCTGTACGTGTGTTGAACGCGGAGGTGCCGTCCGTTCGGCACTAGGATCTCCGGTGATTTGGATCACGACGAGTACGACTCCTTCAACCCCGTTCTCTTGAACGCTTCCACTTAGCGATCTACAAGGGTATGTAGATGCACTCTCCTTCCCCTCGTTGCTGGTTTCTCCATAGATAGATCTTGGTGACACGTAGGAAAATTTTGAATTTCTGCTACGTTCCCCAACACAGGAGTCCGGCCAAAGGCTATAGTCCGGCCATCCGGACACCCCCTAATCCAGGACTCCCTCAGTAGCCCCTGAACCAGGCTTCAATGACGACGAGTCCGGTGCGCATATTGTCTTTGGCATTGCAAGGCGGGTTCCTCCTCCGAATACTTCATAGAAGATTTTGAACACAAGGATAGTGTCCGGCTCTGCAAAATAAGTTCCACATACCATCATAGAGAATAATATTTACACAAGTTCAATCTGCTGACGTGTTTTGTGGCGTGACATCACACCACGGCCAAGCCTTTATTCGAATCGTTTTTACTATCCCACCTCAGCGCGTTTAGCGAGGCGGTTTCCTTGGCACATCTTGTCAAAGCAGAGATCATGTCCCCTTATTCCGGGATTCTCATTAATACGGGCATGGGTAACCCAGTCGTGCCCGTTGGCACGCCTCCTGTATCGAAGGCGAGTCCCGAACGGTCACTGGGAAGGCCCTTGGTATTCAACCTCTTTATAAAGAGACCAAGGCTCCACTCCTTTCTTTCAATCTCAATCGAATCCGCCCCTCACCTCGAGTTCGAACACCCAAAGCTCCAGATACAGGCGCTTCGGACCTTCGATGATGTCCGGCTCCGACCTGCAAGGCCGGTGGATGCCTTCCTCCATTATGGAAGAAGACGTGCTAAAGCTAAGAGATGCCAGGTATCTAACCGGCAAAATTTCGCATAGGCTGCCTGCCCAAGGGCAGGTTATTCCTACTCCCAATCCTGGTGAAAGCGTGGTGTTCACGTCTCACTTCCTTCGGGGGCTAAGCTTCCCGACGGAGCCCTTCGTGAGGGGGCTCATGTTTTATTATGGGTTGGAATTTCACGACTTGGATCCGGAGTCCATCCTCCACATCTCATCGTTCATTGTCGTATGCGAAGCCTTCCTCCGCATTACCCCTCACTTCGGATTGTGGCTCAAGACTTTCAAAGTGGAGCCGAAGATGATCAAGGGGCAGTAGGCAGAGTGCGAAGGGGATGTTATAAGCAAGAATGCTGATGCTCCGTGGCCCGAGGGCTCTTTTCAAGAGGAGCACAGCCTGTGGCAACAAGAGTGGTTTTATATCACGGCTCCCAGGGGCACCAAATGGGTGGCGCCACCTGCCTTTCGCTCGGGTCCTCCACCGCGGCTGGCGTCATGGGTCAATAAAGGACTAGACTGGGGGCCGTCCAAGGACGTGCCCTTGCTGCAGGGATGCATTCAAGATCTCCTAGAGAGAGAGAGATCACTCTGGTTGTAGTAGCACATGTCATGCTGATTCGTCGCATCCTGCCCTGCAGACGTCGTCCCCTCCTCCTGTGGGAATTTAACCCGGAGGGACCACGAGCTCTCCAACATTTTATGGGCGTGATGCCCGTGGAAATGTACAAGCTTTTCTTCGGATCACAAACGATGTGTCCGGACTTGACCGAGGACGCAGGTCTGAGCTGCAATCGCCCGGATACTCAAGTAAGTAGCCCTGTACCCGGACACGCTATCCCATATTTATCATGAATTTGCTCTCAAAAGAGCTATCCCTTGAACAGGAGTGGATAGCTTAAGCAAAGTTAATCAGGTGTCCGGCATCCCTCCCTGAGACCATGCCGGATCCCGTGTTGACCAGGATGCTGGAGGTTGCGCCTTTGGAAGAAGGTGAAGGGGGGAACAAGGAAGCTACCGCCTCCGCGAAGGAGGTTGTTAGGAAAGGAGGGATCGAGAATACCTCCATCCAAGGGAAGAAGAGGACCACCTCTGAAGACCCGGAGACCATGGTCCCAAAGCGGGGGAAGAAATCTTCGTCAGAGAGTCCTGCGCCGAGAGATGCCTCGGCCGCATTATGCCCCCAAGGGGATCAGCCCTCCACCGAGCCGTAAGTAAAAAGGGGAGTTTTTATTAAAATAAAGGATATCCCTGCCCTATTTCTGATGAATATAACCGAAGTTTTACCTTGTAGTTCGGATCTTAGCCCTTCTCAGTAGAGCTCATCTTCGGGGGATCTTCGTCCGGAGATGATTGAGAGAGAAACGCCTCCCCCTACCGTACCGTCGTGCGAGGCAGGCGACCCTGAGGTGTCGTCACGGAGGGTTTCTCCGAGTCTGGCGGGGCCGGAAGACAGTCATATTTCCCCTCAAAGCCCTCCGCGTCCGGCCTTCGAAAAAGGCAATCGGACGAGTCCGGCACCACCTGGTGTATGGTCGGAGGAGCTGAAGGATCTGCTTGGGCGAGCATCTATCTCAGAAGATCACCATGCGTTAATAGGTACGGTGATTGAAAGGATTTCATCCGCTGAGACCGGATTGCACAAAGCCGTCAGAAGTTTACTACAGGTTTTGAGGTACGCAAAATGATGTACCTTCTGACAGTTCCGCATATAAAATGCACCCTGTGTAGATAGTAGCCCCTGAGGCTCGGTGTGTTGTCAAAAAACAACAGCACGCCGAGGATCATAATCCCAGGTATAATATGTCGCCCTTCCTATGTAGGTGGCGAAGGGTCCGGTGGCTGGTCGGACTGACGAATTTGCCGAACTGAAGCGACAACTTGACGTGGCAGATGCCGATGTCGTGCTTGTCAATAAGCGACTTGACGAGTCACAAGGTATGCAATTTCTCCGCGGACACCTAGTAAGGGAGCTTGATGCCCATGCCTTACAACAAGTATGCTTGATGCAGATGGTGCCGCTGCCATGGAGAACCTGCGGGTGGAACTCGCCCGAGCCAAGGAGCAGGCCATAAAGAGTGACGCAGCTGCCTTAAAGGCGGCCGAAGAGCTAAAAGCCGAATAGGCCGCTCACTGCCGAAGCAAGAAGGAAATGTCTGAGATGGCCATGGAGTTGAAGAATGCTACCGACTGCTGCAAGCTTCTTGAAAAAGAAGATCGAGCGGTACAAGAGGACCTGAAGAAGGCCGCTACCGAGGCCAAGGATGCTTGCTCTGCGATGAGAGCTATGAATGAGGAGCTGCGTCAGGCCAGAGATATCGCGGCTGGAAAGCCCTTTCTGCTGCGGAGGAAATTCATGGATCCTAAATATGCTCAGTTGGACCGGCTGTGGAGTGTGGAGGATGCTTATCTTGACTTGGCAGCAAGTGCCGCGGACGCGGCCGAACACTTCCGAGATCAAGAGGATCACAAAATGGCGAAGGTTTTTTGGTCACAGTTCCATAATCCAGAGCGCCCACTTCCATTAACCGATCGCTTGGCCGAATGGGCGGAGCTGAATAGGTTATCCGGACTTGACATGAAGGATGTCGTGAGTCTTTTGTGGCCGAAGAGGCCTGAGCCGAAGAGTTATTTTGGCTTGGTGCAGCAGTTCCTTGGTGCGGTGCCGCATATCAATGCAATGAGAAGGTCGGCATGCATAGAGGGTGCACGGATGGCTCTTGCCCGTGTCAAGACATACTGGGTGGAGATGAAGGCCACCGATGTTGCATCCCAAGATTCGGACAGAAGCCGAGTACCTGTCGAGCATTATTTTCAGGAAGTTCTGCAGTGCGCTCGTTTAATAGAGACGCAGTGCTCGAAGGATATTATGTTTGAATAACATGTATTATTGTGAAACAATGTTTCGATGAAATATAAAAGCTTTTTATACTTGTGCCTTCAAGAATTGAAACACCTCCTGTGCGGCCGTTAATGTATATGTGTATATAACCTGAAAGATGGCAGTCTTCGACTTCAGCCCCCATGCATATAATGCGGGGGTGTTTGCAAAAGGCGTGTTTTCACACTTGATCCAACGTCTTGGTCCTATAAAGGAGGTGGTAGCGCAACAAACTAGGCAACCGGACTATAATGCTTTATCACTTTCACTTAGCCATAGGAGTTTGACAGTGGGGCTACTATATAGCCCCTAGGGGCACCGTGCTCACCCGAATTCGGGGCGCATATGTGCCTGACTGGGAAACGGCCCTTCATCTATGCGGAGGAATCCTAAAGATTCCGGCGGGTCATCGAGTGGTTGACCAGTCTTACGCTATATCATGATAGTCAATTTTCGGCTTTCTCTACTGAGGTGCTCGCCTGGACGAACCGGGGCACAATCGCAGTAGTTCTCCTGGTGCCGCGTTAGCCGATAGAGCAGAACGTAAGGCAGCAAAACACAGGAGTCGGGCAAACCCAACATTTGACCAAAGACATGATTCGGAGCTGATGCATATAAGGCCTAACTCGAGACGCCGAACACTCCCTAAGGTATTCGGTCTTTATGAAAACGGGCCGAACAACGCCCTTGGTAATAAGCCCATGGTGTCCAGGTACGCGCAAAATTCTGACGTGGCCCATGCCAAAACGCCAGCCTCCTCCTTGGTTATAGCAAGAAACCAGGGGATGTGTATCAACAAGAGACCGTAAAAAAGGTTTATGCAGGGCCTTAATCTGAAAAGAATCCTTGCAACGGGTCCCTACTGCACGTCTGCGCCTGTGTCTCCGTTGTGCCGTATTCTGGACGGGTGTAGCACGGTGTTCATCTGTAGAAGAGAGGAACTTAGTTGAAAAAGATCGTGCGAAAATGTACGTTATATTAAATAAACAAAGTACAATTCAAAAAATGAATAAAATTGAGCTTTATTGTCTCTTGCTGTATATGCGTGGAGCCCCTTGTGCGGGGGTATGCAGCTGGTAAGCCCTTGTATGTTTACGCCGGACTCGTCTAACCGTGTCCGGGGTCCGAACGACCTGTTTAGGTGCTTGGATTAATAAAGCCGGTTTAGTGTGTGGCTATCAAGGCAGTCACACAATCTTCCGCGCTCGAGGAACACTTGATATTTCCCTTTAAGGAGATGATGCCTCGCGGACCGGGCATTTTAAGTGTAAGGGATACATAATGCGGTATTGCGTTAAAACGGGCGAAAGCTTCGCGTCCCAGGAGTGCTTGGTAGCTACTTGTAAATGGGGCGAGGTGGAAGTTTAACTTTTCGCGGCGGAAGTTGCCGGGTGAGCCGAACACAACTTCTAGAAGTAGAGAGCCCGTACAATAGGCATATGGGCCTGGCATTACCCCTTGAAAGAAAGTGTTGCTATGGCGAACTTTGGCTGGGTCTATCCCCATTTTGCGGATTGTGTCCTGATATAGCAGGTTTAAATCACTGCCGCCGTCCATTAGGACTTGTGTAAATTGGAGTTCGTCGATTATCGGATCTAATATCAAGGCAGTTCATCCTGCATTCCGGATACTTCTAGAGTAATCCTGATGGTCGAAGGTGATTGGTTTTAACAACCAGTGTCGGGACTCCTCTGGGATAGGCCATATGGCGTGTACCTCTATGGGCACCGCTCTATTTTTCCCTTTTGTCACGCGAACTGAGTTTACTGTTTTGACTTCTTGTGGGAGATTCTTTTGTTTTCCGGTGCTCTGCTTGTGGGGTTCGTCATCGTCCTCGCTTGGTGTGTCGAGCCCCTTGTGTTCGGCGTTGAGTTTGCCGGACTGCTTGAAGACCCAACAATCTCTGTGGGTATGATTTGCAGGCTTCCCGGGGGTACTGTGGATTTGGCATACCTTGTCCAAGATTTTGTTTAAGTTAGATAGCTCGTCCCTGTTATCCTTAGGGGGCAATTTTTTATGATTCTGCCGTGAGCTTTTGAATCCGGCGTTGACTGTCGTGCTCTTCGGGTTGTTGCCCTTGGTCCGGCGCTGTTCCTTGCTGCGTGTGGTTTCCCATTTCCATCCCTGACTTCATATGTACTTGGGTCGTTGATACTACATCTTGCCAGCCAGCTATCATCTCCCGCGCAAAAGTGGGTCATGAGGCTTGTTAATGCGGCCATTGTTCTTGGCTTCTCTTGGCCGAGGTGTCTGGTGAGCCATTCGTCTCGGGCATTATGTTTGAAAGCTGCTAAGGCTTCGGCGTCCGGACAGTCGACTATTTGGTTCTTTTTAGTAAGGAATTTGTTCCAGAATTTTCGGCTGACTCTCCGGGTTGTTGAGTTATGTGACTTAAATCGTCTGCATCCGGAGGTCGGACATAGGTCCCTTGAAAATTTGCCCGAAAAGCATCCTCAAGCTCTTCCCAACTTCCAATGGTGTTTTCAGGGAGGCTTTTGAGCCAATGCCGGGCTGGCCCTTTGAGCTTGAGGGGTAAGTATTTTATGGCGTGGAGGTCATCTCCTCTAGCCATGTGTATGTGGAGGATGTAATCCTCGATCCAGACTCTAGGGTCTGTTGTTCCGTCATATACCTCTATGTTTACGGGCTTGAATCCCGCTGGAAATTCATAATCCAGAACCTCATCGGTGAAACATAGGGGGTGTGTGGCACCCCTATATTTAGGTGTACCGTAGTATTCGGATACTTGATGTGTTGCATTGCTTACGAGAGCTTGCTTTCTTGGCCCGTAGATAGATCTAACTGGGCCATCTTTTTGATGCGAATCCGTGTGCGGATCGCGGGCCGGCTTGTATGCGGCGCCGTTTGCCGCTCTATGTTTGCCATGGGGTCGTCTATCCGACCGGGTGGTCTCCTTGTTCTTTGATTGCGGGGGCTCTACGGCCTCCTCATCGAATTCGGGCAGTAGTTTTCGCTTCGGGTAGCTCTTTGTTCGGCGACTATCGCCGTATTTGTCTGTGGTGTTGAGTACTTTGCTCCATCTGATTCTGAGCGCGTCTTCCGCTGTTTTGAGCTTTCGCTTTTGCTTTTTCAGGCTACGCGTAGTGGCGACGAGCCTTTTGTGGAGGTTCTTCTGCTCTAGTAACTTGTCCGGCGTGAGATCGTCCGGACTGTTATCTTCGCCGGGGACGGGTTGTTTATCCAGATTGTCCTGTTCGGACGGTCGCTCGATAGCATGTTCGTCGTCCACCGGTTCTCCCTACTCTATGGCTGGGTCTGTATGGCTGCTGTCTTTGTCGAGGCGGGACTTTGAGCGGCGCTTACGTCGCCGTTTTGACTGCTTTTCGAGGGAATGATCCTTCGTGACGTCCCGTTGTTCCTCGTCGTCGCTTCCTTTAGGTGTGTCCACCATGTATACATCGTGAGATGGGGTGGCTGTCCAGTGCCCTATAGGTGCTGGTTCATGTTTGTCTCCTACATCGTCGTCCATACCGTCGATGTCTTCGGAGTCGAAGTCGACCACGTCGTTTAAACTTTTGATAGTGGCTACGAAGTGGGTGGTGGGTGGGCTTCGAATTTCTTCGTCGTCCGCATCCCAACCTTCCTGACCATAGTCCGGCTAGGGCTCTCCTGATAGAGAGAGAGACTTTAGTGAGTTCAGGATGTCGCCAAAGGGCGAGTGCCGAAAGATGCCCGCGGCGGTGAACTCCATGATCGGCGCCCAATCGGATTCGATTGGCAGGGGCGCGGAAGGTTCGGAGTCCGGAGAGGAGTCCGGCACCTTGGAGTCACAAGCTTCACAAAGGACAGGGTTGGTGTTCGGCTCAATCGCGGTAGAGATAGCAGCCCCCGAGGCGGTGTCCAGCCACCCATCCTCGATCGGCACGGTCAACTCTGAGCTAAGGGTCGGAGCGGACACTTGTGCGGCCCCCAGGGCACTGTCCGGCAGCAGAGCTAGATCATGCCCATCATGACAGTGCGGCGCGCTTGGCTGTGGCTCGAACCCGTCGAAGATCAAGTCTCCGCGGACGTCAGTCGCATAGTTCAAACTTCCAAATCTGACCTGATGGCCAGGGGCGTAGCTTTCAATCTGCTCCAGATGGCCAAGCGAATTGGCCCGCCGTGCAAAGCCGCCGAATACGAAGATTTGTCGGGGAGAAAAGTCTCACCCTGGACCGCATCGTTGTTGATGATCGGAGGAGCCATCCGGCCTAAAGATGACGACACAGAGGAACTCTCAATGAAAGCACCAATGTCGGTGTCAAAACCGGCGGATCTCGGGTAGGGGGTCCCGAACTGTGCGTCTAGGCGGATGGTAACAGGAGACAAGGGACACGATGTTTTTACCCAGGTTCGGGCCCTCTTGATGGAGGTAAAACCCTACTCCTGCTTGATTGATATTGATGATATGGGTAGTACAAGAGTAGATCTACCACGAGATCAGAGAGGCTAAACCCTAGAAGCTAGCCTATGGTATGATTGTTTTTCGTCCTACGGACTAAAACCCTCCGGTTTATATAGGCACCGAAGAGGGTTAGGGTTACACAGAGTCGGTTACAATGGTAGGAGATCTACATATCCGTATCGCCAAGCTTGCCTTCTGCTCCAAGGAAAGTCCCATCTGGACACGGGACGAAGTCTTCAATCTTGTATCTTCATAGTCCAGGAGTCCGGCCAAAGGTTATAGTCCGGCCATCCGGACACCCCCTAATCCAGGACTCCCTCAGGTGGGATGCCTACCGGGGCATCCCCAAGCTTAGATGCTTGAGACTTCTTGAAATATTATCTTGGGGTGCCTTGGTCATCCCCAAGCTTGAACTTTTGTGTCTCCTTAATCCTTCTCATATCATGGTTTCTCTCAAAAACTTCATCCGCATAAAACTCAACAAGAACTCGTGAGATAGGTTAGTATAAACCAATGCAAAACCTTATCATTTTCCACTGTAACAGATCACAAAAATTATTATTCAACATTGCATACTAAATGCCTCTGCATATTTAACACTCCTATCCTCAAATAGAATCATTAAACAAGCAAACATATGCAAACAATGCAACCATAACAACAATCTGCCAAAACAGTACAGTTTGTAAAGAATGCAAGATTCATCATACTTCCCTAACTCCAAAAATTATGAAATAAAATTACCACTTTAGTAAATTTATCAGATCTCAATATGCAAAAAGTTTCAACATTATACCATTCTCTGACTTTTCTAGGGAATTTTTGCAACAACGGTAAACTTTCTGTTTTCAAACAGCAACATGTATACTAGCAAAATAAGCATGGTAAAGGCTATCCTTGACATTTTTATTGAAACTAAAGATGCAAGACATTATTCTAGATAACATCAAGCAAATACTAACAAAAGAAAATGATGCTCCAAGCAAAACACATATCAAGTGGTGAATAAAAATATAGCTCCAAGTAACGTTACAGATGGACGAAGACGAAAGAGGGGATGCCTTCCGGGGCATCCCCAAGCTTAGGCTCTTGGTTGTCCTTGAATATTACCTTGGGGTGCCTTGGGCATCCCCAAGCTTAGGCTCTTTCCACTCTTTATTCCATAGTCCATCTAGTCTTTACCTAAAACTTGAAAACTTCACAACACAAAACTCAACAGAAAACTCGTAAGCTCCGTTAGTATAAGAAATAAAACAACCACTTAGGTACTGTAATGAACTCATTCTAAATTCATATTGGTGTAATATCTACTGTATTCTAACTTCTCTATGGTTCATACCCTCCGATACTACTCATAGATTCATCAAAATAAGCAAACAACACATAGAAAACAGAATCTGTCAAAAACAGAACAGTCTGTAGTAATCTGTATCAAACGTATACTTATGGAACTCCAAAAATCCTAAAAAAATAGGAAGACCTAAGAAATTTGTGTACCAATCCATAGAAAAAATAATCAGATCAACAGAACGTTTCTGTGAATTAAAATAACTAATTTACTGGGTGCAAAAGTTTCTGATTTTCAGCAGGATCAACACAACTATCACCGTAAGCTATCCTAAAGGTCTTACTTGGCACTTTATTAAAACAAAATATATAAAACATGATTACTACAGTAGCATAATCATGTGGACACATAAAAACAGTAAGGATAAATATTGGGTTGTCTCCCAACAAGCGCTTTTCTGTAATGCCTTTCTAGCTAGGCATGATGATGACAATGATGCTCACCTAAAAGATAAGAATTGAAACATAATGGGAGCATCATGAAGCATATGACTAGAACATTTAAGTCTAAACCACTTCCTATGCATAGGGAATTTGTGAGCAAACAACTTATGGGAACAATAATCATCTAGCATAGGAAGGTAAAACAAGCATAAGTTCAAAACTTGAAGCACATAGGGAGGAAACTTGACATTATTGCAATTCCTACAAGCATATGTTCCTCCCTCATAATAATTTTCAGTAGCATCATGAATGAATTCAACAATATAACCATCACCTAAAGCATTCTTTTCATGATCTACAAGCATAGAAAATTTACTACTCTCCACATAAGCAAATTTCTTCTCATGAATAGTAGTGGGAGCAAACTCAACAAAATAATTGTCATGTGAGGCGTAATAAAATTGAAAACTAAAATCACGATGACAAGTTTCATGGTTATCATTATTCCTAATAGCATACAAGTCATCACAATAATCATCATAGATAGCAACTTTGTGCTCATAATCAATTGGAACCTCTTCCAAGATAGTGGAATCATCACTAAATAAAGTTGACACTCTTCCAAATCCACTTTCATATTCATCACAATAAAATTCAACATCCTCCAAAATAGTGGGATCATTACTTCCTAAAGTTGACACTCTTCCAGACCCACTTCCATCAATATAACCATCATAAATAGGAGGCATGCTATCATCATAATAAATTTGCACAACAAAACTTGGAGGACTAAAAATATCATCTTCATCAAACATAGCTTCCCCAAGCTTGTGGCTTTGCATATCATTAGCATCATGGACATTCAAGGAATTCATACTAACAACATTGCAATCATGCTCATCATACAAAGATCTAGTTCCAAACATTCTAATGCATTCTTCTTATAGCACTTGAGCACAATTTTCCTTTCCATCATTCTCACGAAAGATATTAAAAAGATGAAGCGTATGAGCCAAACTCAATTCCATTTTTTTGTAGTTTTCTTTTATAAACTAAACTAGTGATAAAACAAGAAACAAAAAGATTCGATTGCAAGATCTAAGGATATACCTTCAAGCACTCACCTCCCCGGCAACGGTGCTAGAAAAGAGCTTAGTTGACGGGGTGTGAGTGCCGCTTACCTAGCCTCCCCGGCAACGGCGCTAGAAAAGAGCTTGATGTCTACTACACAACCTTCTTCTTGTAGACGTTGTTGGGCCTGCAAGTGCACAGGTTTGTAGGACAGTAGCAAATTTCCCTCAAGTGGATGACCTAAGGTTTATCAATCCGTGGGAGGCGTAGGATGAAGATGGTCTCTCTCAAACAACCCTGCAACCAAATAACAAAGAGTCTCTTGTGCCCCCAATACACCCAATACAATGGCAAATTGTATAGGTGTGCTAGTTCGGCGAAGAGATGGTGATACAAGTGCAATATGGATAGTAGATATAGGTTTTTGTAATCTGAAAATATAAAAACAGCAAGGTAACTAATGATAAAAGTGAGCGTAAACGGTATTTCAATGGTAGGAAACAAGGCCTAGGGTTCATACTTTCACTACTGCAAGTTCTCTCAACAATAATAACATAGATAGATCATATAACAATCCCTCAACATGCAACAAAGAGTCACTCCAAAGCCACTAATAGCGGAGAACAAACGAAGAGATTATGGTAGGGTACGAAACCACCTCAAAGTTATTCTTTTGGATCGATCTATTCAAGAGTTAGTGCTAGAATAACACCTTAAGACACAAATCAACCAAAACCCTAATGTCACCTTGATACTCCATTGTCACCTCAAGTATCCGTGGGCATGATTATACGATATGCATCACACAATCTCAGATTCATCTATTCAACCAACACAAAGTACTTCAAAGAGTGCCCCAAAGTTTCTACCGGAGAGTCAAGACAAAAACATGTGCCAACCCCTATGCATAGGTTCATGGGCGGAACCCGCAAGTTGATCACCAAAACATACATCAAGTGGCACGTGATATCCCATTGTCACCACAGATAAGCACGGCAAGACATACATCAAGTGTTCTCAAATCATTAAAGACTCAATTCGATAAGATAACTTCAAGAGGAAAACTCAATTCATCACAAAAACATAGAGGGGGAGAAACATCATAAGATCAAACTATAATAGCAAAGCTCGCGATACATCAAGATCGTGCCATAGAGAGAACACGGGAGAGAGAGAGATCAAACACATAGCTACTGGTACATACCCTCAGCCCCGAGGGTGAACTACTCCCTCCTCGTCATGGATAGCACCGGGATGATGAAGATGGCCACCGGTGAGGGATCCCCCCTCCGGCAGGGTGCCGGAACGGGCTCCCGAGAGGTTTTTGGTGGCTACAGAGGCTTGCGGCGACGGAACTCCCGATCTATTTTCGTCTTTGATGTTTTTAGGGTACGTGGACTTATATAGGCGAAAGAAGTCGGTCGGGGGAGCCTCGAGGGGCCCAGGAGATAGGGGCGCGCCCAGGGGGGTGGGCGCACCCTCCTATCTCCTGGCTTCCTCGAACCTTCCCTGGCTTGAACTCCAAGTCTCCCGGATCATATCCTTTCCAAAAATCACGCTCCTAAAGGTTTCATTCCGTTTGGACTCCGTTTGATATTCCTTTTCTTCGAAATACTGAAACATGCAATAAAACAGCAATATGGGTTGGGCCTCCGGTTAATAGGTTAGTCCCAAAAATAATATAAAAGTGTATAATAAAGCCCATAAACGTTCAAAATAGATAATAAAATAGCATGAATGCTTCATAAATTATAGATACGTTGGAGACGTATCAGATGGCAAAGTGAACAAGGGTATATTTGATATACAAGTTATTGATGTGTACCTTACTAGTGTTTATAGTAGCCCCTGAGTATTTGATACTTGTTTGGTTGCTAAGATTAGTAACTCGAAATAGGAGTTACAGAATAAACAGAGGCTAGTTGAGAGTGAAGTGATGATGTGTGTTGGAAGTGGTTCCAAGATTGATATGATCATCATCGCACACTCCCTATACTTTTGATATTAGTATTGAACCTAAATAAATGTTATTTGGTGTTTGTGTTGAGCATGAATATGATTTGATCATTTTATTGCAATACGATTATTCATTTAAAGTTAGAGAATAATTGTTGTTCTGTTTATATGAATAAAACCTTCGATGGTAATACACCCAATGAAAATAGTTTGTTGGATCTTGATCATGGTAATACACATATTCATTATATTGATGCCAAAAGATGCAAAGTTGATAATGATAGTGCAACATATTTGTGGCACTGCCGTTTGGGTCATATCGGTGTAAAGCACATGAAGAAACTCCATAAAGATGGATTCTGGGAATCACTTGATTATGAATCATTTGATGCTTGCGAACCGTGCCTTATGGGCAAGATGACTAAAACTCCGTTCTCCGGAACAATGGAATGAGCTAGTGACTTATTGGAAATAATACATACCGATGTATGCGGTACTATGAGTATTGTATCGTTATTTTCTGACCTTCACAGATGATTTGAGCAGATATGGGTATATCTACTTAATGAAACACATGTCTGAAACATTTGAAAAGTTCAAAGAATTTCACAATGAAGTGGAGAATCATCGTAACAAGAAAATAAAGTTTCTACAATCTGATCGTGGAGAAGAATATTTGAGTTACGAGTTTGGCCTTCATATAAAACAATGCGGAATAGTTTCACAGTTCATGTCACCTGGAACACCACAGCGTTATGGTGTGTCCGAACGTCGTAACCATGCTTTATTGGATATTGTGCGATCTATGATGTTTCTTATCGGTTTACCACTATCGTTTTGGGGTTATGCATTAGAGACAGTTGCATTCACTTTAAAAAGGGCACCATCAAAATCTGTTGAGACGACGCCTTATGAACTGTGGTTTGGCAAGAAACCAATGTTGTCATTTCTAAAAGTTTGGGGCTGCGATGCTTATGTGAAAAAGCTTCAACCTGATAAGCTCGAACCCAAATCGGAGAAGTGTGTCTTCATAGAATACCCAAAGGAAACTGTTGGGTACACCTTCTATCACAGATCCAAAGGCAAGATATTTGTTGCTAAGAATGGATCCTTTCTAGAGAAGGAGTTTCTCTCGAAAGGAGTGAGTAGGAGGAAAGTAGAGCTTGATAAGTTAATTGTACCTTCTCCCGAATTGGAAAGTAGTTCATCACAGAAATTAGTTCCAGTGATTCCTACACCAATTAGTGAGGAAGCTAATGATGATGATCATGAAACTTCGGATCAAGTTACTACAGAACCTCGTAGGTCTTCCAAAGTACAGTCCGCACCAGAGTGGTATGGTAATCCCGTTCTGGTAGTCACGTTCTAGACCATGATGAACCTACGAACTATGAGGAAGCGATGATGAGCCCAGATTCCGCGAAATGGCTTGAACGCCATGAAATCTGAGATAGGATCCATGTATGAGAACAAAGTGTGGACTTTGGTGGACTTGCCCGATGATCGGCAAGCCATAGAAAATAAATGGATCTTCAAGAGGAAGACAGACGCTGATAGTAGTGTTACTATCTACAAAGCTCGACTTGTCACAAAAAAGTTTTTCAACAAGTTCAAGGTGTTGAATACGATGAGATTTTTTCACTCGTATTGATGCTTAAGTCTGTCCGAATCATGTTAGCAATTGCCACATTTTATGAAATCTGGCAAACGGCTGCCAAAATTGCATTCCTTAATGGATTTATTAAAGAAGAGTTGTATATGATGCAACCAGAAGGTTTTGTCAATCCTAAACGTGCTAACAAAATGTGCAAGCTTCAGCGATCCATCTATGGACTAGTGCAAGCATCTCAGAGTTGGAATATACGCTTTGATGAGTTGATCAAAGCATATGGTTTTATACAGACTTTTGGAGGAGACTGTATTTACAAGAAATGGAGTGGGAGCTCTGTAGCATATCTAATATTATATGTAGATGACATATTGTTGATTGAAAATGATATAGAAATTCTGGATAGCATAAAAGGATACTTGAATAAGAGTTTTTCAAAGAAAGACCTTGGTGAAGCTGCTTACACATTGAGCATCAAGATCTATAGAGATAGATCAAGACGCTTGATAAGTTTTTTCAATAAGTACATACCTTGATAAGATTTTGAAGTAGGTCAAAATGGAACAGTCAAAGGAGTTCTTGCCTATGTTGCAAGGTGTGAAGTTGAGTAAGACTCAAAACCCGACCATGGCAGAAAATAGAAAGAGAATGAAAAGTCATTCCCTATGCCTCAGTCATAGGTTCTATAAAGTATGTTATGCTGTGTACCATACCTATTGTATACCTTGCTCTGAATTTGGCAAGGGAGTACAAGTTTGATCTAGGAGTATATCACTGGACAGTGGTCAAGAATATCCTTGGTGAGGACTAAGGAAATGTTTCTCGATTATGGAGGTGATAAAAGAGTTCGTCGTAAAGAGTTACATCGGTGCAAGCTTTTACACCAATCCAGATGACCCTAAGTCTCAATCTGGATACATATTGAAAGTGGGAGCAATTAGCTAGAGTAGCTCTGTGTAGAGCATTGTAGACATAGAATATTTGCAAAATACAAACGGCTCTAAATGTGACAGACCCGTTGACTAAACTTCTCTCACGAGCAAAACATGATCATACCTTAGTACTCTTTGGGTGTTAATCACATAGCGATGTGAACTAGATTACTAACTCTAGTAAAACCTTTGGGTGTTGGTCACATGACGATGTGAACTATGGGTGTTAATCATATACAAATATGAATATTGGTGTTAAATCACATGATTGTGAACTAGATTATTGACTCTAGTGGAAGTGGGAGACTGAAGGAAATATGCCCTAGAAGCAATAATAAAGTTATTATTTATTTCCTTATTTCATGATAAATGTTTATTATTCATGCTAGAATTGTATTAACCGGAAACTTAGTACATGTGTGAATACATAGACAAACAAAGTGTCACTAGTATGCCTCTATTTGACTAGCTCGTTGAATCAAAGATGGTTAAGTTTCCTAGCCATAGACATGAGTTGTCATTTGATTAACGGGATCACATTATTGGAGAACGATGTGATTGACTTGACCCATTCCGTTAGCTTAGCACTTGATCGTTGAGTATGTTGCTATTGCTTTCTTCAAGACTTATATATGTTCCTATGACTATGCGATTATGCAACTCTCGTTTACCGGAGGAACACTTTGTGTGCTACCAAACGTCACAACGTAACTGGGTGATTATAAAGGTACTCTACAGGTGTCTCCGAAGGTACTTGTTGAGTTGGCGTATTTCGAGATTAGGATTTGCCACTCTGATTGTCGGAGAGGTATCTCTGGGCCCTCTTGGTAATGCACATCACTTTAAGCCTTGCAAGCAATATGACCAATGAGTTGGTTACGGGATGATGCATTACGGAATGAGTAAAGAGACTTTTCGGTAACGAGATTGAACTAGGTATTGAGATACCAACGATCGAATCTCGGGCAAGTAACATACCGATGACAAAGGGAACAACGTATGTTGTTATGCGGTTTGACCGATAAAGATCTTCGTAGAATATGTGGGAGCCAATATGAGCATCCAGGTTCCGCTATTGGTTATTGACCGGAGGCGTGTCTCGGTCATGTCTACATAGTTCTCGAACCCGTAGGGTCCGCACGCTTAACGTTTGGTGATGATTTATATTATAAGTTATGTGTTTTGACGTACCGAAGGTAGTTTGGAGTCCCGGATGAGATCGGGGACATGACGAGGAGTCTCGAAATGGTCGAGACATAAAGATCGATATATTGGACGACTATATTCGGACATCGGAAAGGTTCCGAGTGATTCGGGTATTTATCGGAGTACCGGAGAGTTACGGGAATTCGCCGGGAGTATATGGGCCTTATTGGGCTTTAGTGGAAAGAGAGAGGGGAGGCTGCCCCCCCCCCCCCCAAGTCCGAATTGGACTAGGGGGAGGGGCTGCGCCCCCTCCTTCCTTCTCTTCTCTCTTCCCTTTCCTTGACTCCTACTCCTACTACATGGAAGGGGGGACGTCATCGAGCTGAATCGGAGTACCGAAGCCTTTGCTGGATCGGAGGGCCGGAGATTGTCATCGAGCTGAACGTGTGCTTAACTCGGAGGTGCCGTACGTTCGGTACTTGGATCAATCGGATCGTGAAGACATACGACCACATCAACCGTGTTGTGCTAACGCTTCCACTTTCGGTCTACGAGGGTACGTGGACTCACTCTCCCCGCTCGTTGCTATGCATCACCATGATCTTGCGTGTGTGTAGGAAAATTTTGAAATTACTACGTTCCCCAACACAAGATGCATATGATAAAACTTCTGGTGAAATTCCAATTTCAATCGTTTATAGTCCCAGGATCCCATATCATCACATAGCCTATACCATGTCAATGCGTCTCCCTTCAAAGATAAAGGGAAAACCTTCTTCTTAATAACATCATCGGGCATATATGCAAGCTTAAATAATCCACAAACTTCATCCACATAGATAAGGTGTAAATCGGGATGCAATGTTCCATCTCCTGCAAAGGGATTAACTAGAAGTTTCTCTACCATACCTGAAGGAATTTCAAAGTAAACATTTTCAGTAGGTTCAGTACGTTGAGGAGCAACTCTTTGCTCTACTAGTTGGGGTGAAGATACCCCGAACAAGCCCCTGAAAGGATTAGTTTCCATAGTAAGAAGTGACAATAAATTTTAGCATACTATATAAATATTTCCTTACCAAGTTCCACTTACCAAAGGCGCTTCACTCCCCGACAACGGCGCCAGAAAAGAGTCTTGATGACCCACAAGTGTAGGGGATCTATCGTAGTCCTTTCGATAAGTAAGAGTGTCGAACCCAACAAGGAGCAGAAGGAAATGGCAAGCGGTTTTCAGTAAGGTATTCTCTGCAAGCACTGAAATTGTAGGTAACACGTAGTTTTGTGATAAGATAATTTGTAACGGGTAACAAGCAATGAAAGTAAATAAGGTGCAGCAAGGTGGCCCAATCCTTTTTGTAGCAAAGGACAAGCCTGGACAAGTTCTTATAATGAGAAAAGCGCTCCCGAGGACACATGGGAATTATCTTCAAGCTAGTTTTCATCACGCTCATATGATTCACGTTCGTTACTTTGATAATTTGATATGTGGGTGGACCGGTGCTTGGGTACTGCCCTTTCTTGGAAAAGCATCCCACTTGTGATTAACCCTATTGCAAGCATCCGCAACTACAAAAGAAGTATTAAGGTAAACCTAACCGTAGCAAATGAAACATATGGATTCAAATCAGCCCCTTACGACGCAACTTATAAACTAGGGTTTAAGCTTTTGTCTCTCTAGCAACCCATCATCTACTTATTACTTCCCAATGCCTTCCTCTAGGCCCAAATAATGGTGAAGTGTCATGTAGTCGACGTTCACATAACACCACTAGAGGAGAGACAACATACATCTCATCAAAATATCGAACGAATACCAAATTCACATGACTACTAATAGCAAGACTTCACCCATGTCCTCGGGAACAAACGTAACTACTCACAAAGCATATTCATGTTCATGATCAGAGGAGTATTAATATGCATTAATGATCTGAACATATGATCTTCCACCAATAAACCAACTAGCATCAACTACAAGGAGTAATCAACACTACTAGCAAACCACAGGTACCAATCTCAGGTTTTGGTACAAAGATTGGATACAAGAGATGAACTAGGGTTTGAGAGGAGATGTGATGGTGAAGATGTTGATGGAGATTGACCCCCTCCCGGTGAGAGGATCGATGGTGATGATTTCCCCCTCCCGGAGGGAAGTTTCCCCGGCAGAACAGCTCCGCCGGAGCCCTAGATTGGTTCCGCCAAGGTTCCGCCTCGTGGCGGCGGAGTTTCGTCCCGTAAGCTTGCTTATGATTTTTTTCCAGGGTAAAAGACTTCATATAGCAAAAGATGGACACCGGAGGGCTGCCAGGTGGCCCACGAGGCAGGGGGCACGCCCAGGGGGTAGGGCGTGCCCCCACCCTCGTGGCCAGGGTGTGGGCCCCCTCTGGTACTTCTTCCACTCAATATTTATCATTAATTCCAAAATTGACTTTCGTGGAGTTTTAGGACTTTTGGAGCTGTGCAGGATAGGTCTCCAATATTTGCTCCTTTTCCGGCCCAGAATCCCAGCTGCCGGCATTCTCCCTCTTTATGTAAACCTTGTAAAATAAGAGAGAATAGCCATAAGTATTGTGACATAACGTGTAATAACAACCCATAATGCAATAAATATCGATATAAAATCATGATGCAAAATGGACGTATCAGATACCTATTAGGTATTATGAGAAAGAGGAAAAGCCGTTGGCCCCTACTTTTCTAGATTATAAGAGTATGGTAGCACATGAGTTTATTGTTAAAAATGATGAGAAGATGCTTAAGTATAATTTAAGATTTCATAAAACTCACAGTGAGAGTATTATCTTGCCTGCACCCTCTTTATTTGACTTATCATCAGGCACGTTTCTCATCCTGCCGGAGGCTGTTTACGCGTACCGGGGCTAGACATCAGCTCCAGAGCCTGATCCGGAACCACCACTTGACCCTTATCAACCGTCCTTTTATCAGTGGGATCCGGAGGAGATCGCCAGCCAGTGGCAGTCGGATGGCACTCCTCAGTACACCGGAGAGAGTAGTTATGATCCATGGGCATAGACCAACTTAGGCCAAAAGCCTAAGCTTGGGGGAGTACGTATTTCTCACCGACATTACATTCATGTTCACACACTCATTCTAGTTGTCGGTGCTCATACTTTTTCATTGTACTATCCATGCTAGTTTAATTTCTTTTTCTACTTTTCTTCTTGTGTGCTTGAATAACCTTAAGAAAAACCAAAAAAAATAGTTGTAGCTTTTAGCTAGTTTACTTTCCATGCTTGTAGTAGTAGTAATTAAAAGAAAACCCCAAAAGATTTCTCGTTCTTCTTTTGCTTGTTGGGAGCTTTCCCGTGTAAATAGTTTTTATTTCTTTTCTTTTCTTTGGGGGTCGAGAGGAGAAGACCATGATGAAAATGTTGAGTGGCTCTTATATGCATTATTGTTGTTTTAACCAAGAGCCCATATTACCTTGTCTTCTCCCTTGAATTGAATGCTTGCAGATTCCACCTTAGTCCAATGCATGTGCACTATTATTATTATACACACCGTTCGGTCATGCAAGTGAAAGGCAATAATGACGATATATGATGGACTGATTGAGATGAGAGAAGCTGGTATGAACTCGACCTATCTTGTTTTTGTAAATATGATTAGTTCAACGTTCCCGATTCAGTCTATTATGAATAAACATGTTTGCAATGACAATTAAAGATTATAGTTGCTTATGCCATGCTTAATTAGCTAGGAGTTTATAATGGTTTACCTTGCGTGCCAACATGCTATTAAAATGGTTGTGATGTGGTATGATAGGGCGGTATCCTCCTTTGAATGATTCGAGTGACTTGAGTTGGCACATGTTCACGCATGTAGTTGAAACAAAATCAACACAACCTTCAAGATATTTATGTTCATGGTGGATTATATCATACTCATGCTTGCACTCAGTGTTGATTAATTTTAATGCATGTTCATGATTGTTGTCGCTCTCTAGTTGGTCGCTTCCTTGTCTCTTTATAGCCTTCACTTGTACTAAGCGGGAATACTGCTTGTGCATCCAAATCCATAAACCCCAAAGTTATGCCATATGAGTCCACCATACCTTCCTATATGCGGTATCTACCTGCCATTCCAAGTAAATTTGTATGTGCCAAACTCCAAACCTTCAAATGAAATTCTATTTTGTATGCTCGAACAGCTCATGTATCAACTATGGCTGTCTATATCTTCCATGTTAGGTGGGTTATTCTCAAGAGGAGTGGACTCCGCTCCTCACTCACGAGAAAATGGCCGGTAACCAGAATGCCCAGTCCCATGCTCAAACCAAATCAAAATAATTGCAAACAAAACTCCCCCAGGATTGTTGTTAGTTGGAGGCACCCATTGTTTCGGGCAAGCCATGGATTGATGGTTGTTGGTGCTGGGGGAGTATAAACTTTACCATTCTGTTTGGGAACGGCCTATAATGTGTGTAGCATGGAAGATATCGAGATCTCTTGGTTGTTATGTTGACAATGAAAGCATACCGCTCAAAATGTTATTTATCTCTATTTCAAAATCGAGCTGTGGCACCTCTACAAATCCCTGCTTCCCTCTGCGAAGGGCCTATCTATTTACTTTTATGTTGAGTCATCATCCTATTATTAAAAAGAACCAGTTGGAGAGCACCGCTGTCATTTTCATATTGAGTATGACTATGACTGGATCTCTTCTATCATGAATTACAATGTCTAGTCAATCCTTGATCTTCAAAGGTGCTCTGCATTTATGTTTTGCGGTCTCAAAAAGGGCTAGCGAGATACCATCTTGTTATATCATATTATGATTGTTTTGAGAAAGTGTTGTCATCCGAGATTTATTATTATTGCTCGCTAGTTGATTATGCCATTGATATGAGTAAACATTAGACCTAAGTGTTATTGTGAATATGGTTAGTTCATAATCTTTACTGAAAACATGAATGCTGGCTTTACATATTTGCAACAACAAGAGCAAACAGAGTTTGTAAAAGTTTTTCTTTATCACTTTCAGTTTCTCAACTGAATTGGTTGAGGACAAGCAAAGGTTTAAGCTTGGGGAGTTGATACGTCTCCGTCGTATCTACTTTTCCAAACACTTTTTCCCTTGTTTTGGACTCTAACTTGCATGATTTGAATGGAACTAACCAGACTGACGCTGTTTTCAGCAGAACCGCCATGGTGTTATTTTTGTGCAGAAATAGAAGTTCTCGGAATGACCTGAAAATCCACGGAGCAACTTTTTGGAATTAATAAAAAATACTAGCGAAAGAATCAGCACCAGGGGGCCCACACCCTGTCCATGAGGGTGGGGGCGCGCCCCCTGCCTCGTGGGCCCCCTGAAGCTCCACCGACCTCAACTCCAACTCTATATATTCACGCTCGGGGAGAAAAAAAATCAGAGAGAAGGATTCATTGCGTTTTATGATACAGAGCCGCCGCCAAGCCCTAAACTCTCTCGGAACGGCTGATCTGGAGTCCGTCCGAGGCTCCGGAGAGGGGAATCCGTCGCCGTCGTCATCATCAACCTTCCTCCACCAATTTCATGATGCTCACCGCCGTGCGTGAGTAATTCCATCGTAGGCTTGCTGGACGGTGATGGGTTGGATGAGATTTACCATGTAATCGAGTTAGTTTTGTTAGAGTTTGATCCCTAGTATCCACTATGTTCTGAGATTGATATTGCTATGACTTTGCTATGCTTAATGCTTGTCACTAGGGCCCGAGTGCCATGATTTCATATCTGAACCTATTATGTTTTCACGAATATATGTGAGTTCTTGATCCTATCTTGCAAGTCTATAGTCACCTATTATGAGTTATGATCGACAATAATCGGGATACTTACCGGTGATGACCATAGTTTGAGGAGTTCATGTATTCACTAAGTGTTAATGCTTTGGTCCGGTACTCTATTAAAAAGAGGCCTTAATATCCCTTAGTTTCCAATAGGACCCCGCTGCCACGGGAGGGTAGGACAAAAGATGTCATGCAAGTTCTTTTCCATAAGCACGTATGACTATATTCGGAATACATGCCTACATTACATTGATAAATTGGAGCTAGTTCTGTGTCACCCTATGTTATAACTATTACATGAGGAATCACATCCGACATAATTATCCATAACTGATCCAATGCCTACGAGCTTTTCACATATTGTTCCTTGCTCAGTTACTTTACCGTTGCTACTATTACAATTACTACAAAATTGTTACTGTTACTTTTGCTACTGTTACTGTTACTTCCATACTACTTTGCTACTAAATACTTTGCTGCAGATACTAAGTTATCTAGGTGTGGTTGAATTGACAACTCAACTGCTAATACTTGAGAATATTTTTTGGCTCCCCTTGTGTCAAATCAATTAATTTGGGTTGAATACTCTACCCTCGAAAACTATTGTGCCCCCCTATACTTGTGGGTTATCACCTCCCTGCCTCGTGGCCGTCTTGTTGCTTCCTTGACGTCCACTCCAAGTCTCCTGGATTGCGGTTGTTCCAAAAACGATTCTCCCGAAGGTTTCATTCCGCTTGGACTCCGTTTGATATTCCTTTTCTGCAAAACACTGAAATAGGCAAAAAACAACATTTTGCACTGGGCCTCTGGTTAATAGGTTAGTCCCAAAAATAATATAAAAGTGCATAGTAAAGCCCATTAAACATCCAAAACAGATAATATAATAGCATGGAACAATAAAAAATTATAGATACGTTGGAGACGTATTAGTGCATCATATGTAAATAATTTATATATCTAAAATGCTTGGAATTTTGTGTAGATTAATGATTTGCCACTTTCATCCCTGTTTGAAATGTTTAAACTTGCTGTTTGAATTAGTTTGCATAAATGACTTGTTAAAATGGTTTATTTCATAACTAATTAACCGTAGTTTTGAATTAAATAAACTTTATATGTAAATGGGGTAGAAAAATGCATATATTAACATGGTGGCATCACTTTGCATGTTTAACAACTTTAAAATATGATTTAGGGCAGAACAGTACCAAATTCGAATATTGCATATGAGGATTTTCCGGAATTGTTGTTTGTTGCTTCCGACCTCATTTAAATTGCCTAGCTAGGTAGTTTTATTATGCTTCACCTCTTGCCATGTTAATTAACATTTAATAATTGTTGTGTAGAGCGAACTAAATGATTGAATGCAGTGTTTCGTCAAATATGCAACTCATTGCATATTGAGCTCCACTTAATTTATAGTATTGTTTGTTGCACTTTGTCATGCCATGCCTCTTTAAACCGGACATGCATCATACTTGATTGTGCATCATGCCATGTTTATGCTTGCGTGTTTACAATGTCATTTGCTTATTTCCGGTGTTGCCTCTTAGTTCGGGTAACGTTGCGGATTGTGAGGATTCGTTCGACTACGTTGGTTCGTCTACTTCATGGATTCGGCCTTCTTCCTAGCAGGATTTCAGGTAAGATGACCGTCACCTTGGATCTCACTACTATCTTTGCTATGCTAGTTGTCTCGATGCTATCGCTATGTCGTGCTTCCCACCACTTTTTATCAAGCATCCCAATATGCCCTGAAACAGCCTCTAACCTTTTTCACCAACCCAACAAACCGTTGTTTGGCTATGTTACTGCTTTGCCCAGCCCCTCTTATAGCATTGCTAGTTGCAGGTGCAGTTGCAGTTTGTTCCATGTTGGGACTGTTGGGGAACGTAGTAATTTCAAAAAAATTCCTACGCACACGCAAGATCATGGTGATGATATAGCAACGAGAGGGGAGAGTGTTCGTCCACGTACCCTCGTAGACCGTAAGCGGAAGCGTTATCACAACGCGGTTGATGTAGTCGTACGTCTTCACGATCCGACCGATCCAAGCACCGAACGTACGGAGCCTCCGAGTT
Organism: Triticum timopheevii; assembly: GCA_963921465.1. NCBI lineage: Eukaryota > Viridiplantae > Streptophyta > Magnoliopsida > Poales > Poaceae > Triticum > Triticum timopheevii. The sequence goes on along the minus strand of OY997264.1, from coordinate 143,149,402 downwards.
CAGCACACGTTCAGCTCGATGACGATCTCCGGCCCTCCGATCCAGCAAAGGCTCCGGAGATGAGTTCCGTCAGCACGACGGCGTGGTGACGATGATGATGTTCTACCGGCGCAGGGCTTCGCCTAAACTCCGCAATGATATGACCGAGGTGGAATATGGTGGAAAGGGGCACTGCACACGGCTAAGGAATGATCCGAAGATCAACTTGTGTGTGATGGGGTGCCCCCCTGCCCCCGTATATAAAGGAGCAAGGGGGAGGGGGAGGCCGGCCTAGGAGGAGGCGCGCCAAGGGGAGTCCTACTCCCACCGGGAGTAGGACTCCCTCCTTCCTTGTTGGAGTAGGAGAAGGGGGAAAGAGGGGGAGAGGAGGAAGGAAAAGGGGGCCGCACCCCTTGTCCAATTCGGACCAGAGGAGGGCTGCGCGCCTCCTTCCTTTCGGCCTCTTTCCTCTATTCCCGTATGGCCCAATAAGGCCCATATACTCCCCGGCGAATTCCCGTAACTCTCCGGTACTCCGAAAAATACCCGAATCACTCGGAACCTTTTCGAACTCCGAATATAGTCGTCCAATATATCGATCTTTACGTCTCGACCATTTCGAGACTCCTCGTCATGTCCCCGATCTCATCCGGGACTCCGAACTCTTTCGGTACATCAAAACTCATAAACTCATAATATAACTGTTATCGAAACCTTAAGCGTGCGGACCCTACGGGTTCGAGAACTATGTAGACATGACCTAGAACTATTCTCGGTCAATAACCAATAGCGGAACCTGGATGCCCATATTGGCTCCTACATATTCTACGAAGATCTTTATCGGTCAAACCGCATAACAACATACGTTGTTCCCTTTGTCATCGGTATGTTACTTGCCCGAGATTCGATCGTCGGTATCCAATACCTAGTTCAATCTCGTTACCGGCAAGTCTCTTTACTCGTTACGTAATGCATCATCCCGTAACCAACTCATTGGTCACATTGCTTGCAAGGCTTATAGTGATGTGCATTACCGAGAGGGCCCAGAGATACCTCTCCGACAATCGGAGTGACAAACCTAATCTCGAAATACGCCAACTCAACATGTACCTTCGGAGACACCTGTAGTACTCCTTTATAATCACCCAGTTACGTTGTGATGTTTGGTAGTACCCAAAGTGTTCCTCCGGTAAACGGGAGTTGCATAATTCTCATAGTTATAGGAACATGTATAAGTCATGAAGAAAGCAATAGCAACATACTAAACGATCAAGTGCTAGGCTAACGGAATGGGTCATGTCAATCACATCATTCTCCTAATGATGTGATCCCGTTAATCAAATGACAACTCTTTTGTCCATGGCTAGGAAACTTAACCATCTTTGATTCAAGAGCTAGTCAAGTAGAGGCATACTAGTGACACTATGTTTGTCTATGTATTCACACATGTATTATGTTTCCGGTTAATACAATTCTAGCATGAATAATAAACATTTATCATGAAATAAGGAAATAAATAATAACTTTATTATTGCCTCTAGGGCATATTTCCTTCAGTCTCCCACTTGCACTAGAGTCAATAATCTAGTTCACATCGCCATGTGATTTAACACCAATATTCATATCTGTATATGATTAACACCCATAGTTCACATCGTCATGTGACCAACACCCAAGGGGTTTACTAGAGTCAATAATCTAGTTCACATCGCTATGTGATTAACACCCAAAGATTACTAAGGTGTGATCATGTTTTGCTCGTGAGAGAAGCTTAGTCAACGGGCCTGTCACATTCAGAGCCGTATGTATTTTGCAAATATTCTATGTCCACAATGCTCTGCACGGAGCTACTCTAGCTAATTGCTTGGTGTAAAAGTTTGCATCGTTGTAACTTTTTACGACGGGCTCTTTTATCACCTTCATAATCGAGACACATCTCCTTAGTCCTCACTAAGGATATTATTGACCGCTGTCCAGTGATCTACTCTTAGATCAATATTGTATTCCTTTTGTCAAATTCAGAGCAAGGTATACAATAGGTCTGGTTCACAGCATAGCATACTTTATAGAACCTATGACTGAGGCATGGGGAATGACTTTTCATTCTCTTTATATTTTCTGCCATGGTCGGGTCTTGAGTCTTACTCAACTTCACACCTTTCCAACACAGGCAAGAACTCCTTTGACTGTTCCATTTTGAACTATTTCAAAAATTTATCAAGGTATGTATTCATTGAAATATCTTATCAAGCGTCTTGATCTATCTATATAGATCTTGATGCTCAATGTGTAAGCAGCTTCACCGAGGTCTTTCTTTGAAAAACTCTTATTCAAGTATCCTTTCATGTTTTGCAAAATAATTCTACATTATTTCTGATCAACAATATGTCATTCACATATACTTATCGGAAATGCTGTAGTGCTCCCACTCACTTTCTTGTAAATATAGGCTTCACCGTAAGTCTGTACAAAACTATATGCTTTGATCAACATATCAAAGCGTATATTCCAACTCTGAGATGCTTGCACCAGTCCATAGATGGATCGCTGGAGCTTGCACATTTTGTTAACACCTTTAGGATTGACAAAACCTTCTGGTTGCATCATATACAACTCTTCTTTAATAAAACCATTAAGGAATGCAGTTTTGACATCCATTTGCCAGATTTCATAAATTGTGGCAATTGCTAACATGATTCGGACAGACTTAAGCATCGCTACAGTTGAGAAAATCTCATTGTAGTCAACACCTTGAACTTGTCAAAAACCTTATTGCGACAAGTCGAGCTTTGTAGATAGTAACACTACTATCAGCATCTGTCTTCTTCTTGAAGATCCATTTATTTAACATGGCTTGCTGATCATCGAGCAAGTCAATCAAAGTCCATACTTTGTTCTCATACATGGATCATATCTCAGATTTTATGGCCTCAAGCCATTTCGCGGAATCTGGGCTCATCAGCGCTTCCTCATAGTTCGTAGGTTTATCATGGTCTAGTAACATGACTTTCAGAACAGGATTACCGTACCACTCTGGTGCGGACCGTACTCTGGAAGACCTACGAGGTTCTGTAGTAACTTGATCTGAAGTTTCATGATCATCATCATTAGCTTCCTCACTAATTGGTGTAGGAATCACTGGAACTGATTTCAGTGATGAACTATTTTCCAATTCGGGAGAAGGTACAAATTACCTCATCAAGCTCTACTTTCCTCCCACCCACTTCTTTCGAGAGAAACTCCTTCTCTAGAAAGGATTCGAATATAGTAACTAATATCTTGCCTTCAGATTTGTGATAGAAGGTGTACCCAACAGTTTTCTTTGGGTATTCTATGAAGACGCACTTCTCCGATTTGGGTGCGAGCTTATCAGGATGAAACTTTTTCACATAAGCATCGCAGCCCCAAACTTTAAGAAATGACGACTTGGGTTTCTTGCTAATCCATAGTTCATATGCTGTCGTCTCAACGGATTTAGATGGTGCCCTTTTAACGTGAATGCAACTGTCTCTAATGCATAACCCCAAAACAATAGTGGTAAATCAGTAGGAGACATCATAGATCGCACCATATCTAATAAAGTGCGGTTACGACGTTCGGACACACCATAACATTGTGGTGTTCCAGGTGGCGTGAGCTGTGAAACTATTCCACATTGTTTTAATTGAAGACCAAACTCGTAACTCAAATATTTGTTTCCGCGATCAGATCGCAGAAACTTGATTTTCTTGTTACAATGATTTTTCCACTTCACTCTGAAATTCTTTGAACCTTTCAGCTATTTTAGACTTATGTTTCATCAAGGAGATATACCCATATCTGCTCAAATCATCTTGTGAAGGTCAGAAAATAACGATACTTGCCACGAGCATCAACACTCATTGGATCGTATACATCGGTATGTATTATTTCCAATAAGTCAGTAGCTTGTTCCATTGTTCCGGAGAACGGAGTTTTAGTCATCTTGCCCAAAAGGCACAGTTCGCAAGCATCAAATGATTCATAACCAAGTGATTCCAAAAATCCATCTTTATGGAGTTTCTTCATGCGCTTTACACCGATATGACCCAAACGGCAGTGCCACAAATAAGTTGCACTATCATTATTAACTTTTCATCTTTTGGCATCAATATTATGAATATGTGTATCACTACGATCGAGATCCAACAAACTATGTTCATTGGGTGTATGACCATTGAAGGTCTTATTCATGTAAACAGAACAACAATTATTCTCTGATTTTAAATGAATAACCGTATCGCAATAAACATGATAAAATCATATTCATGCTCAACGCAAATGCCAAATAACATTTATTTTGGTTTAACACTAATCCCGAAAGTATAGGGAGTGTGCGATGATGATCATATCAATCTTGGAACTACCTCCAACACTCATCGTCACTTCCCCTTCAACTAGTCTCTGTTTATTCTGTAACTCCTGTTTCGAGTTACTAATTTTTAGCAACCGAACAAGTATCAAATACTCAGGGGCTACTATAAACACTAGCAAGGCACACATTAATAACATGTATATCAAATATACCCTTGTTCACTTTGCCATCCTTCTTATCTACCAAATATTCAGGGCATTTCCGCTTCCAGTGACAATTTCCTTTGCAGTGTAAGCACTTAGTTTCAGGCTATGGTCCAGCTTTGGGCTTCTTCGCAGGAGTGACAACTTGCTTGTCTTTCCACTTGAAGTTCCCTTTCTTTCCCTTTGCCCTTTTCTTGAAACTAGTGGTCTTGTCAATCATCAACACTTGATGCTCTTTCTTGATTTCTACCTTCGTCGATTTCAACATCACGAAGAGCTCGAGAATCGTTTTCATCATCCCTTGCATACTGTAGTTCATCACGAAGTTCTACTAACTTGGTGATGGTGACTAGAGAATTCTGTCAATCACTATCTTATCTGGAAGATTAACTCCCACTTGATTCAAGCGATTGAAGTACCCAGACAATCTGAGCACATGCTCACTAGTTGAGCGATTCTCCTCCATCTTTTAGCTATAGAACTTGTTGGAGACTTCATATCTCTCAACTCGGGTATTTGCTTGAAATATCAACTTCAATTTCTGGAACATCTCATATGGTCCATGATGTTCAAAACGTCCTTGAAGTCCCGATTCTAAGCCGTTAAGCATGGTGCACTAAACTATCAAGTAGTCATCATATTGAGCTAGCCAAACGTTCATAACGTCTGCATCTGCTCCTGCAATAGGTCTGTCACCTAGCGGTGCATCAAGGACATAATTCTTCTGCGCAACAATGAGGATAAACCTCAGATCACGGATCCAATCCGCATCATTGCTACTAACATCTTTCAACTTTGCTTTCTCAAGGAACGCAGTAAAATTCAACGGAACAACAGCACGAGCCATCTATCTACAAACAAACATAGACAAGCAAGATACTATCAGGTACTAAGTTCATGATAAATTTAAGTTCAATTAATCATATTACTTAAGAACTCCCACTTAGACAGACATCTCTCTAGTCATCTAAGTGATCACGTGATCCAAATCAACCAAACCATGTCCGATCATCACGTGAGATGGAGTAGTTTTAATGGTGAACATCGCTATGTTGATCATATCTACTATATGATTCACGCTCGACCTTTCGGTCTCCGTGTTCCGAGGCCATATCTGTATATGCTAGGCTCGTCAAGTATAACCTGAGTATTCCGCGTGTGCAACTGTTTTGCACCCGTTGTATTTGAACGTAGAGCCTATCACACCCGATCATCACGTGGTGTCTCAGCACGAAGAACTTTCGCAACGGTGCATACTCAGGGAGAACACTTCTTGATAATTAGTGAGAGATCATCTTAAAATGCTACCGTCAATCAAAGCAAGATAAGATGCATAAAGGGTAAACATCACATGCAATCAATATAAGTGATATGATATGGCCATCATCATCTTGTGCTTGTGATCTCCATCTTCGAAGCACCGTCATGATCACCATCGTCACCAGCGCGATACCTTGATCTCCATCGTAGCATCGTTGTCGTTACGCCATCTATTGCTTCTACGACTATCGCTACCGCTTAGTGATAAAGTAAAGCAATTACAGGGTGTTTGCATTTCATACAATAAAGCGACAACCATATGGCTCCTGCCAGTTGCCGATAACTTCGGTTACAAAAACATGATCATCTCATACAATAAAATATAGCATCACGTCTTGACCATATCACATCACAACATGCCCTGCAAAAACAAGTTAGACGTCCTCTACTTTGTTGTTGCAAATTTTACGTGGCTGCTACGTGCTTAGCAAGAACCGTTCTTACCTACGCATCAAAAACCACAATGATAGTTCGTCAAGTTGGTGCTGTTTTAACCTTCGCAAGGACCGGGCGTAGCCACACTCGATTCAGCTAAAGTGAGAGAGACAGACACCCACCAGTCACCTTTAAGCACGAGTGCTCGTAACGGTGAAACCAGTCTCGCATAAGCGTACGCGTAATGTCGGTCCGGGCCGCTTCATCTCACAATACCGCCGAACCAAAGTATGACATGCTGGTAAGCAGTATGACTTGTATCGCCCACAACTCACTTGTGTTCTACTCGTGCATATAACATCAACGCATAAAACCTAGGCTCGGATGCCACTGTTGGGGAACGTAGTAATTTCAAAAAAATTCCTACGCACACGCAAGATCATGGTGATGATATAGCAACGAGAGGGGAGAGTGTTCGTCCACGTACCCTCGTAGACCGTAAGCGGAAGCGTTAGCACAACGCGGTTGATGTAGTCGTACGTCTTCACGATCTGACCGATCCAAGCACCGAACGTACGGAGCCTCCGAGTTCAGCACACGTTCAGCTCGATGACGATCTCCGGCCCTCCGATCCAGCAAAGGCTCCGGAGATGAGTTCCGTCAGCACGACGGCATGGTGACGATGATGATGTTCTACCGGCGCAGGGCTTCGCCTAAACTCCGCGACGATATGACCGAGGTGGAATATGGTGGAAGGGGGCACCGCACACGGCTAAGGAATGATTCGTAGATCAACTTGTGTGTGATGGGGTGCCCCCCTGCCCCCATATATAAAGGAGCAAGGGGGAGGGGGCGGCCGGCCTAGGAGGAGGCGCGCCAAGGGGAGTCCTACTCCCACCGGGAGTAGGACTCCCTCCTTCCTTGTTGGAGTAGGAGAAGGGGGAAAGAGGGGGAGAGGAGGAAGGAAAAGGGGGCCGCACCCCTTGTCCAATTCGGACCAGAGGGGGGCTGCGCGCCTCCTTCCTTTCGGCCTCTTTCCTCTATTCCCGTATGGCCCAATAAGGCCCATATACTCCCCAGCGAATTCCCGTAACTCTCCGGTATTTCGAAAAATACCCGAATCACTCGGAACCTTTCCGAACTCCGAATATAGTCGTCCAATATATCGATCTTTACGTCTCGACCATTTCGAGACTCCTCGTCATGTCCTCGATCTCATCCGGGACTCCGAACTCTTTCGGTACATCAAAACTCATAAACTCATAATATAACTGTTATCGAAACCTTAAGCGTGCGGACCCTACGGGTTCGAGAACTATGTAGACATGACCTAGAACTATTCTCGGTCAATAACCAATAGTGGAACCTGGATGCCCATATTGGCTCCTACATATTCTACGAAGATCTTTATCGGTCAAACCGCATAACAACATACGTTGTTCCCTTTGTCATCGGTATGTTACTTGCCCGAGATTCGATCGTCGGTATCCAATACCTAGTTCAATCTCGTTACCGGCAAGTCTCTTTACTCGTTACGTAATGCGTCATCCCGTAACCAACTCATTGGTCACATTGCTTGCAAGGCTTATAGTGATGTGCATTACCGAGAGGGCCTAGAGATACCTCTCCGACAATCGGAGTGACAAAACCTAATCTCGAAATACGCCAACTCAACATGTACCTTCGGAGACACCTGTAGTACTCCTTTATAATCACCCAGTTATGTTGTGACGTTTGGTAGTACCCAAAGTGTTCCTCCGGTAAACGGGAGTTGCATAATTCTCATAGTTACAGGAACATGTATAAGTCATGAAGAAAGCAATAGCAACATACTAAACGATCAAGTGCTAGGCTAACGGAATGGGTCATGTCAATCACATCATTCTCCTAATGATGTGATCCCGTTAATCAAATGACAACTCTTTTGTCCATGGCTAGGAAACTTAACCATCTTTGATTCACGAGCTAGTCAAGTAGAGGCATACTAGTGACACTATGTTTGTTTATGTATTCACACATGTATTATGTTTCCGGTTAATAAAATTCTAGCATGAATAATAAACATTTATCATGAAATAAGGAAATAAATAATAACTTTATTATTGCCTCTAGGGCATATTTCCTTCAGGGACATGGATATCATGGATATCTTGGGATATCACAATATCTCTTATTTAATTAATGCATCTATATACTTGGTAAAGGGTGAAAGGCTCGGCCTTTTGCCTGGTGTTTTGTTCCATTCTTGCCACCTTAGTTTCCGTCATACCAGTGTTATGTTCCTTGATTTTGTGTCCGTAACAAGATGAGGGTTTATGGGCCCCTCTTGACAGTTCGCTTTAAATAAAACTCTTCCAGCAAGGCCCAACATTGGTTTTACCATTTTCCTAATAACAACTAAAACTTGCATAGGGACTTTCCGCCCCCCGATGACTTAATCAACCCCCGGGCCAGTGCTCCTCATGAGTGTTGGCCCAAACTTGTGCGGGGCCGCCCCGGGGCAACCCGGGTTATTTTTTGCACCTGTTCGTGTAGCTCATCCGTCGTGGCCTGAGACGAGATACGTGCGGCTACTACTAGGGTGTCGGCACGTCGGGAGGTCTTGCTAGTTTTGTTTTATCATTGTCGAAATGTCTTGTGCACCGGGACCTCGAGTCTGATCGGATGTCCCGTGATGGAGGATGGTCTCCGCGGATCGTGAGCTTGTCATGGGCTAAGTTGGGATACCCCTGCAGGGTTTAAACTTTTGAGAGCCGTGCCCGTGGTTATGTGGCTGATGGAAGTTTTTAATATCCGGTTGTAGAGAACTTAACACCAGATTCGAATTAAAATACACCAACCGCGTGTGTAACCGTGACTGTATCTTTTTGTGTGAGTCGAGAAGAGAACACAGTGGGGTTATGTTTGAATGTAAGTAGTTCAAGATCACTTCTTGGTCATTACTAGTTTGCGATCGTTTGCGTAGTTTCTCATCTTACTCTTATACTCGCAAGTTAGCCATCATACAATGCTTAGTCGCTTGCCGCAACCTCACCACTTATCCATTCTATACCGATTAAGCTTTGCTAGTCTTCATACCCATGGTAATGAGATTGCCGAGTCATCGTGGCTCACAGATTACTACAACAACAGTTGCAGGTATAGGTAATGCGATGATCTGACACGAGTGCGATGCTTGCTTGTTTGGAGTCCTTCTTCTGCTTCTTCTTCGATCAAGGGATATAGGTTCCGGGTCGGGAGCCTGGGCTAGCAGGGTGGATGTCGTTCTTCTTTTTCGTTTGATTTCATCCGTAGTCGGATCCTGCTCTTCTGTATGATGGTTGCTATGTATTGATGAATTGTTGTACTCATGTTGTAGCTTGTGGCGAGTGTAAGCCTTTATCTTGTATTCTCATCTATTCGGTACATGGTATGTTGTAATGATATCCACCTTGCTATGCGCTTGAAATGCATTGTGTCCCAATCATGAATTCATCACGTGATTGGGATAGAATCGCATCTTGGGCGCTACAGCGGGCACCGAGGCCATTGGCGCCAAAGCCGTGCAACACGCACTCCTCTTGCTAGGTTATCGCGAGCCGACCCTTCTTGCCGCCACTGCGGCGTCCAACACGAGCTTGTCGGCGGCCCGCCCCGCCCAGGCTACTGAAGTGCGTGGCATTGGCGTCAAAAGACATGGTATGTTCTCCTCTCCCCTTGTTCATATGAGCATACATCACCCCTATGCATAAAAATGTATCTTGTTGGTTTCATCTCTATATGCGCGTGTTTCAAATTTTGGATACCTTTAAGGTCCAACATGGGGGCAAATCATTCACCTTGAGTCATTTTTGGATGAAAAAAATGCCCAAAGTTTAAGGAGCAATATACGACCCAAAAAAAGATGGAGGGGGACTCATTGGTCGTTGACCCAAGTGAAGGTGAGAAAAGACTGAGGGGAAAGACCAATTCCAAGGTGGATGCAAAGCGTGATGCTACACTCGCCTTGCAAGAAACTTTGAAGGGGTTCATGATTCAAAAAGATGTATCAATCGAGAAAAGGGAAGAGAGAAAACGCCAAGAAAAAGAGGAGGTGATGAAGACCTTATTTGGCATACAAAAGTAGAAACTCGAGATCGACGAGGCCTACCCTAAAAAAAGAGATCAATGAGGGAAATGCCCGGTCAAGACTCAAGAGCCAAGGAGGCAGAGCTTACCCTAAGCTCGAATGAAGTGGAGATCATGGGGCCGACTTGAGCAAGATGTCCCTAAGAAAAAAGTTTGGCTCGAGAAGGAGCAACAATTAATGTTTGAGCGAGATGCGTGATCATCTTATGTTTGTTCGTTTTGCAAAACTGATGCATGAACCATGCTCAAGATGCGATTATTTTGAGGCAATTTTGTATGCCGGCAATGACATATGAGGCTATGAAGAAAAACTTTATTTTGATATCTACTTACTATCTTTGATGATAAAAATATGTTTGTTGGAAAAAAAACCGTCGAGACGGATCAAATGAGTCGACCGGTTGTGTGCACTTCCTAGAGAACACGTGGCAAGGGACGAACGCCAGCCCCGACCCAAACGGATAAAGAAAACAGACACATTGCTTATTCGTTTGGGTCAGTGTGGAGTTGCCCTGACCCCTTAAACCTTCTCTTAGTTTCAAAATGTCAAATTTGTAAAAAAATGTTCAGCTAGCAGATCCCCTAACACTTAATTTGGGACCACGAGCTCAGCCTCACAAATCTGGCCCTGCCGCATGCCGTGTAGAGAAAACGAGTTAATTGCAGGGAACTACCACACTTCGACACGTTGTAACGAATCAGTACCACTAGTCATTTTTTTTGCCATGCAGTACCAACTCTAAGCCTAAGTGTTGCAAAACGGTCTGACAGCCGTATAAGCACGTATCTGCCTGAGTGGCCCCACTTGTCAGGCGACACATGGCATATGTTTTTTCGGAAAGCCCCTCGCGCTATACTTAATCACGTGCATGCCCTTTCTGGAAATCTAAAAAAGATGCCGCGCAGGCGGGTTTCGAACCAGCGACCTGCCGCGTCACGCGCGAACGACCAACCACTACACCAGCCTCGGTGGCTTGTTCCGACTACGATACTACACCCTATATTATTATCCCTTTGAACAAATAAAATAAAACGAAAAAATGATGCTGCACCAGAGTGGCGGAGCTAGGCAGGTTCTTCAGGGGGGCCAAGCAGAAATATTAGATCACAATGAACAATATTGTATAATATACGATGAACAATTTTGTTAAATACATTTGAACATTATTTAAATATATGATGAACTTTTTAAAATATATAAATTCTATATTTCTCTTTCTGATTTCTTTTATCCTTTTTCAGATCTTCATTATTCTTCGGGTTTTCATGTTTTTCATTTTTTTAATTGCTTTTTATATAGGTTTAGTGTGCAACATTTTTTTGGTAAATACACACTGTGCATTATTGTACAAATACACAATGAAATATATTGTTTAACGTACGATGAACAATTTTGGTATATACATTGAGCATTTTTTAAATATACGGTGACCTTTTATAAAATATATAAATTCAAATTATTTATGTGTTTTTTGTTTCAGATTTCTTTTATCCTTTTTCAGATCTTCGGATTTTATTTTTTTTTGCAAATGGGCCCTGCCGCACGTTTAGTAATGTAATAATGTGAAGGTATTTTATCCAAAATGTACAACAATTTCGAGCCTGTGGCTGTAGACGCGTGCACCTGTTTAATTAATTAGTATTTGCATTGGTCTAAAAAAACATGGCTATGCAAATGGTCCTGCAGCCCGTTTAATGCAGACATATATAAAACATGCATGCCCCTACCTCGATGCGAGTAACTCTGTGTTGTAGTTGATAGAGCGTGCTCTCGGTCCGGCTCGGGCACAGGTTTGAGTCGTGGCGGCCGCATCATTTTTGGTTCCATTTTATTTGTTTAAAGGCAAAAGAATATAAGGCTTTAGTATCCAATTTTAACAACTGAATGAGACTGTTGTAGTGGTCTGGAGGCGCGTGCGTTAAGGCTTTAGTATCCAATTTTAACAACTAACGAAGTCCCGAACAATAATTGATGCGTGCGTTACGCGCCAGGTTTAACAATATAAGCAGTAGTATCGTACTTGGAACAAGCCAACGAGGCTGGTGTAGTGGTCAGTCGTCCGCGCGTGACGCTGCAGGTCCCTGGTTCGAATCCCACCCGCGCGTCATTGTTTTTAGTTTTCGGCAAAGGGCATGTGCGTGATTAATAGTAGTGCAAGGGGCTTTTCTGCAAAAAACATATGCCGCCTGTCACCTGACAGGTGGGGCCACTCAGTCAGATACGTGGTAGAGTTGGTACTGCATGAAAAAAAAATGACTAGTGATACTGATTCGTTACAATGTGTGCCGAAGTGTGGTAGTTCTAACTCAGAGAAAACGGAAGCGACCAAACGCTCTCCTCGCCGCTTCGCACAGACACATCCGCGCGCACACACCAGCTAGCAGCCGTGGTTGCATCCTTCCAGGGTTCGGCGCAGGAGATGGAGGAGGGCGCTGCCGGAGGAGGAGGGGGTGGGGGCGGCGGCGTCGCCGTCGCCGGCGATCGATCGAGCTTCGTGATCGGCCTCATCGAGAACCGAGCCAAGGAGGTCACGCCTTAAACCCCCCTCTTCACCCCCCGCATTGGTTGGTCGGATCGTCGATTTCGCCCCCGCGCCTTCCATTTCGAACGTCCCCATCTCAGTGCCCCGCTCGACCCGTATCTTCTCGGGGTTGCCGCGGATTGAATCGAAGGAATTACCTCTGTTTGGTATGCCAGTGCGATGTTTCCCCCTTCGGATTTGCTCAAAATCTTCCGGCCGGTGGTTTGTTTAGGGTTTGGAGGGTTTTTGGATCGACGATTAGTTTCAGGACGATTGCTGCACGATAGCTCTTCTGCTGTATTTGCCGCTCCGACTGAATCGAAATCGAAACCGTGTGATATGATGTAAACTGCACCCGTACCTGGCGAGCAATTTTTTTGTACTTTCCTGATGTTGCAGTAACTCATAAACAGATTTGGGCGGTAATTCCTAGAAGTTGCTCTAATCTCCGTCCAGAAATGCAGACCCTATTTGATTTCACTTGCTTTGACTGATATTCTGTTTAACCGCCACAGAGATAATCTCCTATGAACTACTCCCTCTGTAACTTAATACTTATAAGACGTTTTATGTTTGGGACACATAAGTATATGAATAGTATGTAACTAAAATGATTTCCTTCGTCTGTATAGTTCATTTTTTTGGCGTTTGTCTGACTGTTTATTTACAAACAGCATTTTCTGATCTCCATACACAATTCACCAAATTAAAATTCGATATCCAGGCGTAAAATGTATCTTCTATTTTTAGAGGGATTTTTGTGTGTTCACCGCATCCCATGTCACATAATTGGTTGCTGCACCTGCAAGTGTTGGACATTTGTGTTTTTTCATGCGTGGATATATAGAATTGAAGTGCACCTTAGGCTGATATAGTAATGAATCTGATTTTGGCAACTAAAGGAAATTCTAGTAAAAGCAAAGCAGAGAAAGCCGGTCTTCATCTTCAAATTCATGAACAGATACAGTTTTGCTGCTTTGCCAGAATTTGTTTACAGAAAAATAAAAATGTTACAGGTTGGTGTTGCGGCATTTGATTTGAGATCAGCCTCACTGCACCTATCTCAGTATATCGAGACGAGCTGTTCATACCAGAACACGAAGACACTACTGCATTTCTATGATCCGAATACTGTAATTGTGCCCCCAAATAAAACTGCGGCAGATGGTATGGTTGGAGTTTCAGAGCTGGTTGATAAAAATTACCAAGCAAGCAAAAAGGTGATACTCTTATGACATTTTATCTATATTTTACAGAAGGAAAGAATAATAGCGTTCTACTCTAAGAAAAGCTCACTTTGTAGGTCACAATGGCACGTGGTTGCTTTGATGATACCAAGGTATTATGTTTTGTTTTCACTTACTGGGACATCTATTCTTTCAGTTATCGGGTGAATGAGACCCCTTAATATCACTCATGTTCCCTTTATCTGTAAGGGGGCGGTTATGGTAAAAAATCTGTCGGCTAGAGACCCATCTGCACTTGGTTTGGATACTTACTGCAAGCAGTACTATCTTTGTCTTGCTGCGGCCTCTGCAACAATTAAGTGGTAAATATGCTCAACACTTGAGAGTCAAGAAATCATTAGTTTGAAGTTTTCCCTCTTCATGATTAACCCACACCAATGGGAGTGAATTTGTCATGACATATCTCCCATGCATATAATACAGCATTGTATCAAGTATCAGTCTGACCCAAGTTACTATTGTATACCATCACTACGAACCAAGCTGCCATATTTATGACCTTATTATTGAGTTTAATCTATGGCTGGATCAAGACAACTAGTTACAACTATATGAATAGTTAACTAATTTCGAAAAATGCATGTGTTTCCAGATTTAGTTACAGCTCTTCTCTTGATGTTTGCACCATTTGATAGTGGTCTTGTCCTAACACTTTCACCTTCAGTTGACGATACTCATTTCAGATAATGGTCCTGAAAATTGATTGCGGCATGATTCATTTAAAGGGATGCAATATTCAAGCTCAAACTCCATGAGCAATTGAAGAAACAAATTCGAACATTTTTTTGAGAAAACACAAAGCTTGTGCCTTGATGCATTGACAGAAAGAATATAATTTACACAAGCCTGGGACTAGGCAGCACAACTGACCACTCGAGACATGACCACAACCGACTGCTGCTAGACATACATTACAACCGACGCAACCTAACAACCCCCGGCCTCAATGCCATCGTGCGCAACAAACCTACCAAACCCTCACCACAGAAATAGAGAAGCCATCTCCACAAAGAAGGGCAGAGTTGGGACACTCCTACATTGGAGGCAGCAAATCAATGGCGCCGTGGGCTGCTACGCGTCACACATGTCTCAATGATGTCCACCACATCTCACACACCAGCAAGTAGACCATATCCGCCGTGGCCCAGTCAGAAGGGCGGCAGGGGGTGGCCCTGGCAGTCCTGATAGGGTACGGAAGACATCACACCGACACAACTTACGCCCACAACCGTTAACCAATACTGGTCAAAGTGCTTCCATGCGACCAAGACGCTACAACACGGGATCCTTTGCTGCCTGTTGCCCATGCCAACCACGGGAGCCGTACCGACACATTGCTGGTGTACCTAGGACCTTCCTACTACATTCGAGGCATATGTTTTTGCCAGCTAGTGCACCAACCGGGCATCAGAACTCCAAAAATAAGACCTCCAATATGTTGTGAGCAGTGTTGGTCCCTTGTTTTCAGCGTTCTGTTGTTCAGAGAGTTGAACATCCTATATTGAACTCTCTGAACATATGTGCTTCAGAGAGTTGAACACCTGCTCTAACATCCGTTTGTTCATTGGTTTAATCATGTCCATCACATGTTTTTTTCACTCATTTCTTTTATGGAATCTTTCAATTTAAATATACCTTTGGGGTAAGAGTCAAGGCATGTTGCCCGCTAGCCGCACCGACACATTGCCGGTGCACCTAGGACCTTCCTGGAGGTGTTATTTCGTTTATGGAATTCTTTCAATCCAAATATCCTCCACTACTTGCTGCCCATGCCAACCACGGTAGCCGCACCGACACATTGCTGGTGTACCTAGGACCTTCCTGCTAGAGTCGAGGCATCTGTTGCCACCTATTGCACCAACCGGGCGTCAGACCTCCAAAAATAACAACTCTAGTATGCCGTGAGCAGTGCTGGTCCCTTGTTTTCAGCTTTCGTTGTTCAGAGAGTTGAGCACCCTATGTTGAAAGCTATCTCTAACATCTGTTTGTTTATTGGTTTAATCATGTCCAACACATGTTTTTTTTTCCACTCATTTCTTTTATGGAATCTTTCAATTAAAATATACCTTTAGGGTAAGACACTAATTTCTATGAGTCTTCTGACGTTATGTTTGTATCTTTTTACAGGATAGAATCAGAAAAAGGTGTAATTATTACTAACCATTCACTATCAGTAAGTTATTGGAAAATTTGCTTTACCATATATTGCACTTCTGTAGCCTCACCTATGTTCATTCTTATTAATTTACTTATTATGAACAAGTGGAAAAATCTATTGCTTGCTGTTTATTCCTCCATTGATGCCTATTTCATTCATAGGTCCTATGCCGGTCATGCGTACTTTTTTTTGAAGAACAAATGGTTATGCATACTTGAAAAATCATATGCATTGTCTTCACAAATTGGCTCTTGGAGCGACATTAATTCGTTAGTGTGTTAATGGCAACAATAAGTGTATTGAGATGTAGCTTTATGACCATTGACAGTCCATTAGTGTATGCTGGATTGCTGGTTGTTACATGCATGCAGGCTCGCTGTCTGCGATTTTCATATTCTGAAAGCTCATGCATGTTTCAGGGTTTAATTTTGTTTAATGGATTTTACACTTAAACACGAATCATATAGTTTTAATTTTAAAGCGCTATTTCCTTGGAAAATTTTGTTGCTGAAGCCTCGAAACAGAAGATATTAGGATTTAAGCATCTACAGTTCCTAAGCCCACGTATGTTCCTCAAAGAGTAAGCCACCATGTTTCATTTGTTTTTTGGTATGGTTATTACTCATGTGTTGTGCTAACCTCCAAAAATGCCAGTTGAAGGCTGTTATTCTCCTTTTCTTTCTGTTATGAGCTCATGGCCTCCCATAGTTTTGTTTAAAAAAAACTGCATTTGTCTCCAGGTTACATTCAACGGCTCATTTGACCATATGAACATCGATTCAACTAGGTATTATTTTGAAACAACCGACCCTCAAATTCTATCAAGTAATGTAACCTGATTAATCTTGTTCATCAAAAGAGCTGGGAGAACAAGAGTTCAACAGTTCAGTTGCCATTACTGAATGGCTTGCATTCTTTGATTTGCACCCAACAGTGTTCAAACATTAGAAATAATTGACCCTCTCCATACTGAACTGTGGGGGTACTAGCAACAAAAAGAAAAGTCTCTTTCAGATGTTGAAGACTACAAAGACTACGGGAGGGTATGCCTCACAACACATACTAAAATCTTACGCTAACTTTGTATTCATATCATGATGCTGTATGTTGAGTTACTAAGCACAACAACATGGCTGTCCCAGGTCTAGACTACTGAGAGCCAACTTATTACAACCATTAAAAGATATTCAAACTATCAATGCTCGGCTTGACTGCTTGGTAAGTATATTTTGCATTTACATTATAGTCTATTTGTGAGCATCACCAAATTGGTCTGTAACTGGACATATACAAGAGCTCTAAATTTTATGTGCGAGATTTTTGTATGTGAAATAGAAATGGATCTTCTTATAGTGTTCATAACTACAAATCCATGTTCTTTTGTACGATTTTGCTGCATACAACTACTGGGTCTAAAAAGTAGTAAGTTAATATGCTGTCCACCTTAGACCAGTGCTTATAATTTGTGAATATCTCTGTTTTCTTAGAAAAGAGAGGAAATATGGGAACCATGCAAATATGAACTTTGCATTTTGAAAATTACCACTGACTGTGAGTATGATATGTGGTGCGGGGCCAAAGTTCACATCTCATTGGGACATGCAGTAGTATTTTTAATAGCTTCAACTTTGTGGTGGCATGGCTCTAAATTCCCCCTTGTGAAAACATTAACCTGTACCTTAATATTGCATTATTTTTATATCTCAGCATGGTGTTTCAACTTTATGCATGCTTTTGAAATTGACACTTGTGCATACTTTTGATGTTAATATCTAAATTTCAGGATGAGCTAGTGAGCAACGAGGAACTATTCTTTGGCTTGACACAAGGTCTCCGTAAATTTCCAAAAGAATCAGGTTACTCTATAATTTCTATGCTCTTCTCTTGTTGTGCTGTTCTGTAGGTAATATGATTCTCACTGCTACAAAATTGCTGCATGCCGTTCTTGTGTCCTAGATAAGGTTCTCTGTCACTTTTGCTTCAAACCCAAAAAGGTCACAGATGAGGTACTGAAGCCTGCCAATGGTCGAAAGAGCCAATTGCTGATATCTGACATTATTGTTCTAAAAACTGCTCTGGATGCAATACCATTCCTCTCCAAGGTGCTTTAATCAGAATCCTTGTATCTCATTTTATAGTTGAATCTTATTCTGTCGTATTTCTGCTGATTTTTCCTCACATTTCTACTAAAACTGACAACAGCTAGTTTTCAAGCATGTAATGTGTAGCCTTAACTTGCAGGTTCTGAAGGGGGCGAACAGTTTTCTTCTTCAGAACATTTATCAGACCATATGTGAAAACCCAAAGTATGGGAGCATGAGAAAGAGGTGCAGTTTTATGTGCAATTTTCCCTCACGTGTCAAAGAAAAAAAATTATATGCCCTCTATCCCTTTCTTTTGCTTAATGTGTACACATGGTCTTGTTCGATACACATGAAAATAGGGGATTGGAAATTTAGATACCCTTAGTGTTTGTATATATCACGATCAGTTGCTTAAAGGTGCTTTTACAACTATAGGTATATTCTTCACTGATGTAAGTTGCAATGTTACACTCAACTTCCAAGCAATATCTTAAGATGAATTATCACAAGACATTTTACCATCAGTTGTTCCAAATCTTGCTTGTAGCTAGCTGCTAGCCTATGAAATACTGATTTCACCATGCACCAGAGCAGCACAGGCAGTTGTAATTTAGTATGGTCGAGCATGATGATACTGTTTTAACATCAAGTCTTTCCAGTATCCCCCCCCCCCCCCCCCCCCCCCTTTTTTTTCATTCCTGCTATACTCCTGTCTTTTTATTTTCTTTCTTGGCTTGCATTGTCATATATCAGCATTGGCTAAGCTTAGTTATATTCATCTACACTAAATAGTTGTGATTTTTCACCTTCTTTTCTAATGCTTTTGTGTTCTCCTTTCTGACCCTAGAATCGGAGAAGTGATTGATGAAGATGTTATTCATTCGAGGGCTCCTTTTGTAGCCTGCACTCAGCAATGTTTCGCTATTAAGCCAGGGATTGATGGCCTACTTGATGTTGCTCGTCGATCCTTCTGCGATACAAGCGAAGGTGCTTATTGTTCCATATTCATTTCTAATTTGTATAATGCATTAGTGTGACATAGTATTTTGTAGCCATACATAACCTTGCCACCAAGTACAGAGAGGAGTTTACTCTGCCAAATTTGAAGATACCGTATAACAATAGACTGGGGTTTTACTTTATTATACCCCAGAGGGATATTACTGAAAAGCTTCCTAATAAATTTATCCAGGTATGTGTATGTCCCTTTAAAAATTCAGCTTCCTAATTGCATGCTAACCAATTGCAAATTCTAAACAATCAATTAGGTTGTTAGGCATGGGAAGAATGTCCATTGCTCAAGCTTTGAGCTAGCTTCGGTAAGTTTACTTCGTAGTAAGTTAATATTCTTAGGTTTTTTTGGGTAACTGGGCACTAACTGCCACACTGCAAAGCTTTGACCGTGCGGGTAACTTTTCTAGTTCAAGTTTCCAGTACAGTACATGCTAACCAACAAGGTTTAGCTACTTGGTAGATCTCACCCATTTTACTTTATCTAAAAAAGGTTATCATGTTATCTACTATAACTGGGAGTAATCTTCTTGTGAAAGCCTTGTGACTTGTATAATAATTAGCTCTTGGAATGGGAAAATCTCAGAAAAGGACTAACTTCTGGAAAAATTAAATTATACTGCATGCGAGCAGATATTTTATTTTATAAATGTGCAACCCTGACAAACATGATTATACTGTAGGAGTACTTATTTCTTCCTACAGATACTTAACATCATATATGTCTTCTATTAAGTGCAGCTAAATGTTAGGAACAAGTCGGCTGCTGCTGAGTGCTTCTTGCGCACTGAACTCTGTTTAGAAGGTTGCTCCAACCATTAAGTTTTGACTTCTTATTTTTCATATCACGTGTAATTCTTGCTTGAAGCCATCTTTGGGGTACTCTTTCTTGTGTTAATTTCAATAATGTACTGGTTCACCTTTGTCTCAGTTGATTGATAACCCCTCTTATAACAGACAAAAAAAAATACTTGCGTAATGTGATGAACCCATTTGTTGCACACAGTGTTCACTGTCTATATTTACTGTCACCCTCCATGTAGGTAGTAGCTATTAGCTGTTGTATAACGGAGCATTATCATGCTTCTTTTTGTGTATATAACTATATATAGATCTCCATTTTTAACTGTATCATCAATGTTTCCAGTCGGACATTTATTTGCCTTCCAGGTTCTTCCGGCTGAGGAGTGTGTTGGGCTATTGGCCAAAATTTCCAGGTTGGAAAATGGGAATCGTACACCTGAATGGCTGAAAGCAATGGCTGGGGTTTATCTCACAAAATTTCAATGCAAATTAACTCCTAATGTTTTTCTAAATTTTAGAAGCTTGCGGGCAGTGGAGCACTAGATTTTTCATGCAACATTACATAATAGTACTATGCAAGTATCTACGGAGATCTTGGTGTCATCCAAGTCTCTTTCATTGTTTCAGGACTTATTAGTGAGATCAGAGAAGACATTCGTATCTTAACAATGCTCGCAGAAGTATTATGTCTTTTGGACATGATTGTAAATTCTTTTGCCTATACAATATCTACAAAGCCTGTTGATCGCTACACTAGACCGGAGTTCACAGGTGGGCTTATAACACAAAGCTTGTAATTATTTGTTTGTTTGAATGTGAATTCTTTTGTTATTAGTGTTCATGGAATCCCAATCTTTATATACTTATGTTGCTATTTTCACTTAAGCAGGTGATGGTCCAATGGCAATCAATGCTGGACGACATCCTATTCTGGAGAGCTTACATACTGATTTTGTTGTGAGTTGTTTTTATTTTTATTCAGTTCTCCATATTTATGTTATATTTCATGATTTTCTTTATTAATTTTATATGTTATCACTGTCATGTAGCCAAATAATATCTTCCTTTCCGAAGCATCGAATATGGTTCTTGTCATGGGGCCAAATATGTGAGTCACATGAACATTGCTTCTAAGTTGCTTTAGCAAGCTACTGATTTATTTGCCCAAGTGTATTTAGTCCCTGCATTATCTTGCTATTACAGGAGTGGAAAAAGTACATATCTTCAACAGATTTGTCTAATAGTTATTCTTGCGCAAGTCGGCTGTTATGTCCCAGCTCAATTTGCATCACTGAGAGTGGTTGATCGTATATTTACACGCATAGGCACTGGAGATAATGTTGAAAACAACTCGAGCACGGTACGTGCTTGAAGAAAGACTTTGTACTATTAGTTTTGTCAAAATAAAAGGTGTGGTATATTGTTCTGAATGTGTTATTCTAGTTTTATCATTTGCATCTTGTGTTCAAAGCATGGTGATCTGCTTGGGACAGCGATATGTATATACCTTTTCTTCCATCAGGCCTGTTATCTCATCAATAGTGTGTGAGCCAATCGGTGTGTTTAATATACTTGGAAACTGATTTACCTGCCTGAAAAGTTGGACATGATTATTTTTCCTCAATAGCTGAGTGCACAGATATTCTAATTACATGGCACAGAAGAGATTCCCGTCCAGTGCACAGACTGTTGAATACAATGTATATTTTAGCTGTTCCTAATTAGCTTAATTTCTGTTTGCAGTTCATGACGGAAATGAAAGAGACAGCTTTCATCATGCAAAATGTTTCTTCAAGGTACTACGCTGCTGCACTGGAATGAAATTGGATATGTTTGACTTTGTCTTGTTTTCCTTCTGATGAATGACCATGGACATTTGAGTTACAGGAGCTTGGTTGTAGTGGATGAGCTTGGAAGAGCTACTTCTTCCTCTGATGGGTTGGCAATTGCATGGAGCTGCTGCGAGCACCTGTTATCCCTCAAAGGGTAAGAATTAGCAACATCATATGTACTGATGTGTTGTTCTTATTCGTGATGTTGAAGATGTGCCTGGGATAAGGTTGTTCTATGAGGTGGTACACACCCACACCTCCCACTAACTGAGCTAGGCTCAGTTCCATGTTATTCTGCATTTCCAGCGTCCAATTTTAGTTATAGCCAAAAACTATTTGTTTTTTCTAAGGAAAATTTGATTTCTAAATCAAATAAGTAATGTCCGTCTAGCTTATAGGTACAGATAATTAGTTAATTACACCAAGATTATGCATTCTGTCCTCTTGTGGCAATCTGTAAACTGTTGGTTTTCAAACTTTTCAGATGACACCAGTAGTAGTTCAGTATTAAGCTTAACTAGGGGATTTGTCATGCCAGATGTAGCTGGCCATGTACTTGGTTAATTTTAGTAACTGTTCATCCGTAACACAAACTATCTGGAGTAACCTCTATTGTTTTGGTAATGAGAGGTTTAACATTTAATTATGTAGATGGTACCCTTTTTGGCGGAACAATGAAGACAGTATCCTGCCGGAGTAGTTCCTGCTATATAAAATTTATTAGTGTTGTCACGTCATTTCGATGCTTTCTTCTAATACAAAATGACATGTAGTAGCCAGTCAGGTGCATGTTTGAGAGAATAGTAATTTAACAGTGTTGTGTCTTCCACCCATGCAGCTACACGGTGTTTGCGACACACATGGAGGGCTTGTCAGAGCTCGCAACGATGTATCCAAACGTGAAGGTCCTCCATTTCGAGGTTGACTTGAGGAATGGTCGCTTGGATTTCAAGGTAGGGTTCAATTGAAGACTCTGGGCATTTCAGTTTTCGTATCTTTAACTCCGTGCTGCCGACTCCCCAACACCAGTTCCGGCTGAAGGATGGCGTCCGACGGGTACCACACTATGGACTTCTGCTAGCCAGAGTGGCCGGCCTCCCTGCTTCAGTGATCGACACCGCGACCAGCATCACTTCACGTATCACAGAGCAGGTCCAATTCTAATTATCTTCTGAGTATGATGCTCATGTTCCTTGTGTTGGTTATTGACTGGTTATTATTCTGTTCCTGCAGGAAATGGTTAGGATGGATGCGAACTGTGTGCAGTACCAGCCGCTGAGGATGGCGTACCAGGCCGCGCAACGGCTCATCTGCTTGAAGTACTCGAACCAAGGGGACGACTACATCCGTGAAGCATTGCAGGACCTCAAGGAGAGTTACGCTGCAGGCAATTTGATATAAAACAACAAGAGATTACGTCTCCAGGAATTTGATAGAGGTCTGTTTGTAGGTCTATGGCCGCAGAGGATCCATCAGTCTTATTTTCATCTGTCACTGTAATTATATAGTATATTAGTCAAAATCCGACACTGAAAGTGGCGATGAGGGAGAGATCCCCTAACACAAAGCACACCCGGAGTCGATGTTGAGACGTGGAATAGGAGGAATCCTCCTTACAATTGCTTTTTTTTAAGTACGTAATCGCGTACCTTAGCTTTATAGAAGGCATAAAGTATTTACAAGAGAGTTATTACAGCCAGGCCTTAGTTGCACCCCGGAGAGCCAACCGGCCTAGCAAGCTCCACTCCTAAAACCATACCCTACTACTCACAAAATATGTTGACTCCATTCACTCCCACACTCACCCAAGATCTAAGTTCGTCGAAGACCTGGCTTGTGAATGCACCCATAGTCAAGCTAGTTCTGGATGGTCCCAATACCAAACCGTTGCGATGCTTTCAAAGATGCCAGCAAATGAGCATAACAACCGAGTCGAAACCTCTCCTGTTTACCTCCGGGATGCGCGCACGAGCTTCTAGCCACCAATCTTCAATCTTGTCGTTCACTGTCAGCACCAGTGTGTCACTAATTCTCGCTTTCAGGAAGCAGCTGTGCCAGACTTGTCTCGCGAAGACACAATGTAGTAGTAAGTGATCAACCGAGTCTTCCTCTTGGGCGCAGATGTAACAAGCAGAGGTGTGATCTTGCAGCCCGTGTTGTAACCATCTGTCCGCTGTCCAGAGCCGATATTGCATCGCGAGCCACATAAAAATCTTACAGGATAGGGGCGCCCAGCATTTCTAGATTGCTGCAGCCGACGCACATCGAACACTGCCGTGCCATAGTTGCGCAAGAAAAGTTGTACTTTATGGAGTTACAAAATCCTGCTAAGTGATAGCCTCGTCCACCTTCTTACTCTTTCCCACATTGTTCCCCGAAATTCAAAGGTTTGACATGTGATGAAATTTGGCATTGGTATTTCTTTATTCTCTAACACTAAAAATAATATCAAAATGTCAAAAATCAGTCAAAAATATGTAAAAATAAAATAGTCGTTAGCCACCGCATTAATCTGGGGACAATTTTATTTTTTGCAAGTGATATGTCCTGAATATTCTGCCAGTTCTCTTTATGCCATAGTCAATTTTAGAGGGGTTTTGCCTGTGAACATTTCGGCAGTTTGGAAGATTTGCATAATATCCTATGGTTAATTGCTAATAATAAACTGCTCACTTGACCTCTGAAGCAGAATCCTGTAATCATCTCTTCTTTGAGAGTGGTGGTGGCTATGGAAATGTGGAGAACTATATCTTGTTTTTGAATCTATTTCTTGTTGGTGGGTTAGTGACAATAACCACCGTGTTCATGCAGCCGCCCTTTGGGCCTTGTGGAAAATTCGGAATGACTTAAAATTTCTTCGATCTCGCTGGTCAAACTCTGGTTAAGAAGTTGGAGCATTTTGCTCGTGCATCGCCCTATTGCTGTGGCCAGAGGTTGAATCATCTTGACGGCCGATCTCATCTATGTCATGCTCTTGGTGTGCAGTGGTTTCATATCTAGTCTGTCTTTGGGAGCAGGCATTTTACTCCTGGGCTCTGCGCGCTGTAAAGAATGGTCGTCAGGTTGCCCAATTCCTCTAAAATAAAGTTGTACAAGTGCAAACCAAATGTTACGGCAGTTAATTTTCTGCATCCAAACAGCAGCCGAATTTGATGTCAAGCTTACGGTTCACACAAAACATAAAAGCACAAACATTGCACAAATAGTGGGCCCAGTCTGGACCAAAATAGCATTGAACCCAAACAATGCAAGTCTGAGTGAGCATGGCAAGCATCTCCGAAGACGGTCCAAACTCCAAACTATACAACAAGTGCTAAATCTCACACATTACAAATATTAGGATACAAAATGCCTGATTCCATAAGCGTCGGTATTGACCAAACACTATTAAGTACTAAACCAGAAGCAGGTAAGCCAAAATATCACTGAGACCTGGCAATTGGTTCAAGGGCTTCAATCATCACAACACTATTTCCTCTCAGAACCTGCACAAGATGAGACAGAACTTGATAAGTATTTTAATTGCGAGGAAGACCCAGCAGGGAACATTTAGATTGATGTCTGGCCAAAATTTCAGGGTGACTCATCCTAGGAGAACAAGAGGAAGAACTACTAACCACCATCCCTATGTCGGTCTTCTCATCTCCATTGACCTCCACAGTGTTGTCCACCACCAAATTCATGAACTGATCAAATCCACGAAGCATGCCAATGACAACGCGGTTCGCATTCAGCTTGACTGGCAAAATTGAAAAGAAATCCAGTGAGTATGGGCTACATGCATAAATGAGAATTCTCTTCAGAGGATTGTTACAGACTATTTCCGGTTGAAAAGAAGTACAGCTCTTAAAAATAAACAGAAATTAAGCCCCCAGTGATTCTGAGCAAACAACAACAATGTTTTTAAATCAAACTTATGGATAGACTAGAGTTAATCAATTTAATGGTAAAGTAATTATTAAGTAGACTATAGTCACACACACACACACACACACACACACACACACACAAGAAACAACATCAACTGCTTTATCTAAGCAACTATCAGAGTCTTAACACTTTCATAGCCAACCAGCACAGAACTATATCCTAGGTTACAACAACGCTACAAATAGCAACCATGGCTCCATTAAAGAGTTAACTAAGAGAACCAAGAAATACATCGCAAGAATACACCACAAACTCAGGGAAGTAACAAGAACTACAGGTGAGAAGATGTGCACAAATATCTGAATGTTAACTTTGTAAGACTACACCTGAGCAACAGAGCAAAGCAGTAAATGCCCTATCAGAGTAACTATGACAAAGAAGCTTCATTTGGACATAAACCCATAGCTTTGTTAAGATATCATCCTTTAGGGCATTTACATAACCAAAGTGCCAGATAGCGAAGCTGGTCAGCATAGAAAAACACACACTATCCATTTATAGTATCACGAGCACATTCATAGCTAGCTTTATCCATAAACCAGAAAAGAAATAAAGAAACCATGACAATTCTCCATTGTCTCAAGTCTTAACTAACAACAGGGCAATCATTACTCATTCAGGGGGGCAAACTACAGTAACTAAGAAAATCAAGAACTAAACCACAAAAACATACAACATACATACTAGCAGATAAGTAAATTATAAAATAATAGAGCAACAGATAACTTCATTTTTTTATAACATAAAAACAAGGTACGAAAACTACACAAAATTGTACATGACAATATGTGCACAAATGAACAGAACCATAAATGTCCTATCAGAGTAACTATGACAAAGAAGCTTCACTTGGACATAAACCAATAGCTTTGCTAAGATATCATCATTTAGGGCATTTACATAACCAAAGTGGCAAATTGCAAAGCTGGTCAGCGTAGAATATCCATCGCTATTTACTAGCATATTCATAGCCAGCTTTATTCATAAACCAGAGAAATAAATCAAGATGTGCAAAATTGCACATGACAATACGTGCATCAATACCAAAATGTGTAATTTGGCAAGACTATACCCAAGCAACAGAACAGAACCATAAATGCCTATCAGAGTAACTATGACAAAGAAGCTTCATTTGGGCATAAACCCATAGCTTTGATAAAGATATCATCATTTAGGGCATTTACGTAACCAAAATGGCAAACTGCAAAGCTGATCGGCAGAACATATCCATCGCTAGTTTCTAGCATATTCATAGCCAGCTTCATTCAGAAACCAGAAAAAAATCAAACGACCTTGACAATTTCTTAATTGTCTTGAGTCTAAACTAACAACAGGACAATTATTGAGATAGAAAATTTATGGAGAATGATGCAAACACTAGCTACTAGCACTATCAATAGTTTTAGTTTTATCTAAGCATTTGACAGTCTAACACTCATTCAAAGCCATTTGCTACGAATCTACCACAGGTTATGGCACCATTGCAATCATGGTTCCACAATCTATGGATAGAGAAATACTAGCAGATAGAATTATAAAATAATAAAGCAACAGACACCTTAAAAAAATGGCAAGAAGCTCCAAAGAATATTGTACAATTTCACATGACAATATGTGCTGGTAAGACTATATCCAAACAACAGAACAGAACCATAAATGCCCTATCAGAGTAACTATGACAAAGAAGCTTCATGTGGACATAAATCCATAGCTTTGCTAAGATATCATCATTTAGGGGCATTTACATCACCAATGTGGCAAACTGCAAAGCTGGTCAGCAGAACATATCTGTCACCAGTTACAAGCATATTCGCCTTCATGCATAACTATAGACGGCTCTATTTCATAAACCAGAAGCAAATCAGCCGCCCTTCACAATTTCTGTACTGTCCAAACCAACAAAGATGCCAACTCAAATACTTTTAGAGATCAGTGCCCATACGCACAACTGCAACGAATGAATAAACAAATTAGACAACATTCCACAATCTCCTCAGTAGTCATATACTGATACCAAGTACCAATCACTAGTCAGATGCAGTGAAAACTAACACAAACATAAGGTTATTCCAATTTCCAAGTCACATATCGCATACCCTAATCTTCATTCCCGATAGCACACAGTAATACCAGCGCATAGGCGTCAGGGAACCTTATAAACTAAATCTCGCGTCCGATTAATCAATATTTATTCAGAACAAAGAAGATCTAGAATCTGATAGGAGCACTTACTTTGGAGCTTCTTGTCCATGTACCTGCGAACCACCAGAACGAAAAAAGTCAGCACCGAAATCCCAACGAAACAGAGAGAAAACCAAGCGAAACAGATCGAATTCGAGATGAAAAGGCGGAGGGCTTACTTCTTCAGATCCGGCGGCTGCCCCGATCGGCTCATGGCGTCTCCCGACTGAACGAGGGGAAGGGCTCTCTTCTCTACTCAGCCAAACCCTAGACCTTCGCAAGAGGGGGAAGGAAGTCGCGCCGCCGCCGCAAGAACCCTGAACCCTAGATATAAGACGAGGGAGGAGTGGGACGAGCCGCCTCTCTAAATAGGGCAGAGGGGCTGAAGGGTCAATGACACGCGGGCCCGGCGGTCCCACACGAATCACACACCAAGAGAATCTTGGGATGTGGTGTGCGGGCAGAAATAATGCTGAGGGCAGGGGTGTATGTGCAAAAGCTACCACTGGAGGTCCGGAGCCCACCACGGCGCACGCGCACGAACGGACTCCCCCGAGCTCTGGACTCGACCGCGCGGGGAGAGGGGATGAGCGCCGGGGATCCCGCCAGCGATGCGGGGCCCAGCTCCCGCCGGGCCGGGGCGGCCGCGCGTCCGCGGAGGTTCCCGACGGCGGCGCAGCCGGAGGTCATGCGCGCGGCGGAGAAGGACGACAGCTACGCCGCCCACGTCACCGAGGCCTGCCGCGACGCCTTCCGCCACCTCTTCGGTTCGCAGAACCTCCCCCGAGCTCGTCCTAGCTTATGGTTTTGGTGGTGATTTTTTTTGGTGATTTGAGGTGTTTTGGTGGTGATGCAGGTACCAGGGTTGCCGTTGCTTACCAGAATGAGGTGACTTGCTAAACTAAAGTGGCTATGTCGGCATGTGCTTCTACTTAGTTTGCGGCAATTATCCTATTCTCCTCGAAATTTAACATTCTTTGTGTGTTGGTATATGGTCTGGTGAATGGTCTGGGTGATGTGGAGTGAGTGATCCAAACTCCCAAGACAAATGGACTCTTATCAGTATTTGGTTACCTAATGGTATAAATTGTTCAGCCATGAATATCGATCTATAGATTTACCATGATCATAAGTGGTGACGAATGTTTTCAGACGTTGATGTTTTTGGTGGGTGAACTTTGCTGAACACCTAGCAAAGATCACACGATTCAGAGGTTCACAATTTTGTCATACCCCGCTGGTTAGTTTGAGGATGAACTAGGGATCCAGATTGAAGAGCAAGAGGGAAAGTGTGTTCGGGGCATATCTCCGCTGTATATGTTACTATAACATATATGTTTTGCTCAAAGGCAATTTCGGAAATCAAGATAGCGGTGCTATACGGAAAGAAGTTCAAGTTAAAACGACAACGGGCGAAAGATGAACAGTAACTAGTTAAACACTTAACCAGTGCTGAAAGCTCCCACACAAGGTGGGGTCTGGGGAAGGGAGTTTCTAGACAGCCTTACGCTTGCATAATAATTCTGCAAGGAGGCTGGTTCGAGCCCAGGACCTCCAGGTCACAAGTGGAGGGACTCTGCCACTGTGCCAGGCCCGCCCTTCTAGTTAAACACTTAACAGTAACTAATACGGCAAACGCAGAGAGCCATCCATCTTGACTATTTCTTGTCTGAATCTGATGGGGCAGTAGCTGTAACACTAGTGCCTGACAAATTTCGCTAACCACTTACTTTGCGCGGTAGTGAGCACGTCAACAAGAATAATGGCCAAGAGTTAAAAGTTTCCTTCTAAAAAAGGTGTCCTAACTAAATATTATAGTCTACATTATACTCCAAGATAGCTAATTTTTTTCAGGTTAGTATGAATTGAAAGCTTATTTGTTATATCTTATATACGGCGCTTGAATCTTGATGAGTTAATATTACATTTTGATTGGAGAATGTGAAGATGGCATTTGTACGGTAATCTCGGTAGAGTAGGATGATTGTCGTGCTGGATAAAAGAGATGTGTTTCCTATCTTTGTGAGCTCCACCAGTTATTGCATAGAGAATGGGTTTGAGTATTGTTCTCTCTGTATTTTTTTTCCTGAGCCAACATTCATATATACTCCCTCCGTACCAAAATATAAGACGTTTTTGCACTTCAATTTGAACCACAAAAACGTCTTATATTTTGATACAGAGGTAGTACAATTTTATTTTTTGTCACGTAATTTATTGAAGGTGTCCAGAACTTACATTGATTTGAACTTCCACAGATAAAATTGCTTGGGCAGTCTCTCTATTACTTGCTAACAACTGGTTCAGGCCAGCAAACACTCGGAGAAGAATATTGTGATATATCTCAGGTCATATTGCCTCTTCTTCTTTAACACTGTTTATGTTTTTATTTCCTGTCAGCGGGGACAAATGTTATCCACCTTTAAGTGTGTGCTTCCAGCTATTTCAATTTATACTTGGTAGTATATTGTTGGCCCGTAGTTCATCTGTTGCCATTGGAAATTTACCCTTGTCTCAGTTTTGCATAGAAATCATAAGAAAAAAAAATTCTGTCGACATAAAATATAGGGTTACTTTTCATCTCACGGTAAACAGAATACTGTATTAGTTTACTATAGATGGACTTGTTGATTTTCAAATTAATGAAAGATCCCGTTAAACAAAAGACATGGAACACCAAGTGTTATGACCGGTGAGATGGCCAAATTTGTTTTGTATCTTGTAAAATTTGAGATGAAGAAAATAGTTGTACCATTAGTATCTTGAAGCAATAATATTAATGTATTATGCTGATGATGGCCATGTTATGACTAAGCCGTTCAGGTTGCAACCTCACATGGGCTTCCGCCGACACCTGCTAGGCGGATGCTTTTCATCTTGTATCAAACTACTGTGCCCTATCTCGCTGAAAGAATCAGGTAAGGTAGTAACAGTTTTAAATACGGTCCTGTAGCCAACATTCTCTTTGCTGGAAGAAGCTGATCGGATAGTTTCTGTTCGTACCAATTTAACAGTTCGAGAATTGTCTCCCGTGGTATTTACATGGATGACTCTCAGCTTAATAATCATCATGAAAGTGATAATCCTAGTAGAGGCATAACAGAATCCTCTACAAATACGAATGAGTCTTCGAGAAGCTTGAGTTTTTCTATGTTCTCGAGGTTGAGAAGCAAAGCACATGCCTTTTGGCTATGGGTAGTTCAGAAATGGCCTTCGGTACGCAATTGTTCTAGTTCTTATGTGCAATCTGTTTATATATAGAAAACCTCCCTATGTTTACTCATTGAGAAATGAGGAGTGTAGTTCTCACACTAAAGAGATGCTTTTCTTGTCTAAACAACTATATGACATGTCTTACCTCTTCCTAGATGCTTCCGCTTGGTCAAGATTTTATACAGTTGGCTATACGGACAAACCTGATGTTCTTCTACTTTGAAGGTATCTTATGTTCAGTATGATATGTATAATGACTAAAATCATTACCTATTTGAGATATATTGGTAGACCAATTTATCTTTAATTTGGGTTGGTGTAACAATATCAACTGAAGAGTTCTCTTTTTTGTGTCCTGCTTAGTGATCATCAAAGTCATGGAACCTGAATTTATTGCAAAGTTCAAGAAGGCGCTGGGCGTTACTTATGCGTTTTGTGACCTACTTGCGCACAGCCCGCTTATGCGTCGCCTAGGCGCGCCTAGGTGTTTCCACTGTAGCATGAAGAAACAAGGTAGATGGGCTGATCTGGCCCATTAAACCACTGGCCCATCTATTCCATTCTCCTACTAAAGCCTCCCATACGTGCACAGTCGACAGAAAATTAGGGATCCTCCTCACGCCGCCTCTCTCCTTCCTCTCTCCCTTGCTACACATGGGAACCAGTCAGCCAGTGAAGCTCGATTTCTCGCCGGAGATGCTTGATCCCTCGCCGGAATCAGTCGATTTCTCACCGGAAATGCTTGATCCCTCGCCGGAATCAGTTGATTTGTTGCTGGATTGGTTGAATCCTCGTCGGGGAGGATGGATCTTCGCTGGGGAGGTCAAATCCTGGCTGGGGAGATTGATTTCCTGCCTGAGAAACACGATTTCTTGCCGGAGGACCTTTCTGGGCGCTTTTCTGAGCGCCTAGGACCAAAGCGAGGCGCTATGCCAGCGCCCAGAGCTTAAGCGCGCCTAGGCGAGCGCCTAGTAGCGCCTTCTTGAACAGTAATTTATTGTGAGCCTGTGAGGACAGTAGATAAATTAAAATCCCCAGATTGACCCCTTAATGACAAATTCAGCTCACTCGGTTTACCATGAGGTTATGCTGCATGTCAAAACACTGTCTCACATTGATACATTCCTAGACACCGTTGCTAAGTTGCTGTGCAATTCTATCATTCAAAAAAATAAACACACCATTCAATTTACCTTCAAGCCTTAACCAATGGGGTAACAGTGGCTCAGTAATGATCGGCCTTATCCTTGTCTCATCACCTCAGTTGGATCTGAATTAACTACTACTCCTTCTGTTCATTATTATAAGATGTTTTAACTTTTTTCTGATTCGGATGTATATAGACGCATTTTAGTGTGTTTGGTCACTCATTTCAGTCCATATGTAGTCCATATTGAAATATCCAAAACATCTTATATTTGTGAACGGAGGGAGTAATTGTTAGGTGCCTGATTACGCTCTTATGTTTCCTTTTCAATAGGATTATATTATCATTTATCAAAGCGAGGAGCTGGTATTCATTATGTATTCATTGGTAAGCCAATGAATCAGAGGCCCAGGTACCTTTTTCTGTACTTATTCACTTTTGTCTAAAAGACTTCACTACATGAACTCACATAGAAACAAATCATACAGCCATTGGTGCCACGAGCCCACAATATTATGCCACAAATGAATCTGAGAATGTAAATGATAAGGAATTTATCATGGTCTCTAGTGTTTTGGACTATCTTCACACTATTTTCCTTTGAGGTCTAAAATTCTCCAGATGATCAAGTTTAATTCACTACATTTGCAGGTACCAAATTTTGGGTATCTTTTTGTTGATCCAGTTGTGTATTCTTGGTGCTGAAAGACTCCGAAGAAGTAACTTATCATCAATAGCTAGTTCCATTAATCAAATTTCGTCCGGAAGCTATCCTTCATCTACAGGTATACTCTTTTACTGAATTTATTTAAAATGGCTATTTTTGCGGAACCAATAACTGTTTTTCTTATTATGTTGAAACACTGAGTTGCTTTCTTACAATGTAACAAATATCTATATGATTATGTTCGATTCTTACCGATGTGAACGGTGAACCAGGTCGGAGTGTCCCTGTTGTGAATGAAGATGGAAATATCATCAGTGACATCCGTCATGGCAAAGCTGTAGATTTGGCTTCTGGTTCAGAGGTATGTATCTTCAGATGAACATTATTGCGTTTAAATTACTGTTTTTGTGTACCCTAGAAGTTAGAACTGTGGAAAACCAACTTACGCTCCATTAACCAAACTAAAATGTTTACCTTTGTATGGAAGTGGACAGTTATATATTACTGTGTTTTCCTTCAGATGCGCCTCCCAATGCATTTTTCTTGACAAAGCAAGCTCTTGAATCTACAAATATTACAGTTTAAGATTAAATATTATGGCTAGAATTGCATATATTTCGAACCACCGTTTAAAAAAAAATTGTACATGTGATATATTGTGTGGTGCTTATGTTTTGTGTATCATTTGTCAGGCATCCAGTAGCAAGAGCAAGTGCACTCTCTGTCTCAGTACGCGGCAGAATCCTACTGCCACAACCTGCGGACATGTCTTCTGCTGGTAAAACTTTTCTTTCAAATGCGATGTCTTTAACCAAACTGGGTTTCATCCCTCGCACCCTCTCTGGAACGGTGTGGTAACTCATGGCATAACCTGCTGCAGGAACTGCATAATGGAGTGGTGCAATGAGAAGCCTGAATGCCCCCTATGCAGAACTCCTATTACCCATTCAAGTTTAATTTGTATATATCATTCAGATTTCTAGCTGACCATTAGCAAGGGATCATATCATTCATATCCTCTAGCGCGGATCCTATAAAGCCAAGGCCTGACATCCATTGTGGGGATCATCTTTTATCGGAAGACATGGCCTGATGGTTCCTTATCGAGATTCGTAATCAGTAGGGCAAAGAGCTCCCGCGGGCTCCATGCCTTCCTCAAGACGAAGGCATATTTATACCAACCAGAAGAAGGATGATGGAAGACCAGTCGATGAAGTTGAAACAGTCGTGCTGTAGAGATCATCGGTAGCACCAAGTACCAATCTGAAATTAAACAAAAGATAAGTTTTAGTGCGAACAGATATGTTCATGTTGGACGCAAGTGAATTTTGTAGGGTAGAAGAATGAATGACTAGGATGAATCATAGACCAGTCGAGCAGTGTCATACTCTTTTTTGTTTTCTGCACGTACGCCCTGTACCCCCTATGTATTCCTGCCACATCTGCATTGGACATTTCGATCAGTAAATTTACGTAAGGTTAGCTGCTACATTTTCTTAACTGGAGTGCACCATCCTACGCATGGTTGTTGGAGCCATGGATCAATTGTATACGTGCTGACACTGACCCCGTCAGTGCTGGATGACGGTTTCTTCCGCTGATAGCTTCCCGGCGGTCTGCAGCTCCCGAAGAAAAGACTCCGGCGGTGTGCCGTTTTTCAGCAAAGTCATCGTCCACCAAAACAGAGTCCATGTTGTGTCGTGCACACACCTGTCACCGGCGATGCAGGCCAGCCGCCACCGTGCTAGCTAGTCCGTTCGCCTCGTGCCCGGAGAAGAAGAATCCACCACGGCGCCACCCACTATAAAATCCATCTTGGCCCACACAAATGTGATGCCGCGCCGGTCACTGTCCTCCCAGCCCCATCTCGATTTTAACCTCCTCCCCTCGCACTGACCAAAACCATGATTTGCCTCAGAGCCATCCCCTCCCCTCGACTCCTCCACCTACCCCGCCTCGCCTCCTCCCCGCTCCGCCGCCTCAGGCCCTCCGCCGTCCTCCGCGCCGCCGCCATGTCCTCCTCCCCCTCCGTCGCCGCGCCCACCGTAGCGGCGCCGGTCGAGCACATCGTGCTCATCAAGGTCCGCCCGGAGGCCGTGGCCTCGGGGGCCGCCGCGGCGATGGTCTCCGCGCTGCAGGCGCTCTCCACGCTCGTCCCGGGGGTATCCTACATCCACGCGGGCCCCGTGCTCCGCCTCCGCTCCCCGGCCGCCGAGGCGCTGGGCCCCACCCACCTCCTCCACTCCCGCTACGCCACCAAGGCCGACCTCGCCGCCTACGCGCCGCACCCGGCCCACGTGGCCGCCGTGCAGGCGCACGTCGCCCCCAACGCGCTCGACGCCACCGCCGTCGACTGGGTCAACGCCGCGGGCGCCCCGTCCCCCGTCGCCCCCGGCGCCGCCGTGCGCCTCACCCTCGCCAAGGTCAAGGAGGGCGTGGAGGTCGGCCAGCTCGTCGAGAAGGTGGCCGCGGCCACCAAGGACGCCGGCGAGGCCAGCGGCGCCAAGGTCAGCTTCGGGGGGGGGGGGGGGGGGGGGGGGGTGTTTCAGGTTGATTTTGGATCCCGGTGTGCTGCCGATTTGGGAATAATGGACTTCTTTGCTTGTGAAATCTGTATCAGTCTTGAGATGAATAAGAATTGCTTGCCTGCCACTGTTATGTGCTGTTTTACATGTCGATGCGTCTTCAATTCCTAAGAGCAACTCTAGTGGACCCCGCATCCGGCGCAAACCCGCATAATTCCGGCGATTATACGGGCTCGGCCCATTTTTCTGGCCAGACCAGAGCCCGCATCGGTGTCCGGCCCGTAGATTTTTTTGCCGCAGCCCGCAAACGCAAACCCCGAGCCACTATAGCTGCGGGTTTGCGGGGCAGATGCGGGTCGAAACCCTATCCTCCCGCCGCCGTGTTCCCCTCCAATTCCCCACCGCGCCGCTCGATTTCTCGCCGCCGGCGAGCCTTGAACCACCATGGCCGGCTCGGGGGATGAGGCGGAGCGCCGCCGCCGCGCCAGATCTAATGCCGCGCGCAAGCGGGGGGCGCGTCGATGGCTCAACCAGGGTGCCCGGCCACCGCCGGCATTTGACCGACGCGAGCTCGACGAGTTCGAGCTCGAGCGCGCCCGTCGCCGCCGCGCCTCCTCCGGCAAGTGGTCCGCAGGGAGCTCATCCGGCCACTGGTTCGCGGGGAGCTCATCCGTAGGCGCATCGAGCTCGCGGCTCATTCCGATGAAGAGGGAGCAGGAGGAGGCCGTGCCTGTCGGATTTCGGGTTCCGGCAGACCCTTGAGGTTCGAACACTGGGGTGCGCACGGAGATTTAACCCTCTGCCTACTTGCTCCTCGCCGAATCGCTAAGATCTAAACTACTAAACAGAACAACACAAAAGACACAAGATTTATACTGGTTCAGGCCACCATTGTGGTGTAATACCCTACTCCAGTGTGTGGTGTGGTGGATTGCCTCTTGGGCTGATGATGAACAATACAAGGAAGAACAGCCTCGCGAGGGTCTGTTCTTGGCTGGTGCGACGAACTGCTAGGAGGAGTTCACTCACTCTATCTACTGGTTTCTTGGTGAGGATCCAGATTGCTAGGTCAGGTCCAGATGCCTCTACCCTGGGGGTGGCTAGTCCTATTTATAGGCAAAGGCCTTGGGGCTCTTCCCAAATATTGAGTGGGAAGGGCGCCAACAATTGGCCATTTCGAAGGGGAACAGCGGATACACTTATCCTGACTAAAGTTGGTCCTTGCCTGTCAAAGGCTCTGGTGGTGACGCCTGCTTGGGCTCCACAATGACTTCCTTCTGGCCGTTGGGCTGGTCTTGGTCTTGTTGCACCGAAATGGATGCCTTTGCTTGATGCTCTCGCCTGCGCTTGCTCCCTTTGCACCAAAGAGGAAGGGAGGACACTGCGCGGGCTGGCGCCCGACTGGCGCCCTTGGTCGTCATGGCTTGCGTCATGGGCACCTCGCGAGGTACCCCGCCTTGAACTCTCCGCCTCCTCGTGAGTCAGCCTGACGAGGCCGTGCCTGAGGAAGCTCCTTGTCGTCCGCCCCGCGAGGCTTGGACTCTCGCGAGGGTCTTGAGCTTGTGTTGATGAAGATGGGCCGTGCTGGGCCCCCCTTTGAGCCACGCCGCAGGCCGCAGGCAGGCAAGTCTGGGGATCCCCGTTCCCAGAACGCCGACAGTAGCCCCCGGGCCCACGGCGTGCCCGGACTTGGCCGAGCAGAGAGGCGAAAGGGCAAGTGCGAAGCGTCGCGGGCCCTAACAGCCTGCGGCCTTGGGAGCCGCGTGGCGGTTGATTGGACGTGGGCGCCTCTGCAACTGCGCGAGTTGATAAAGGAGCGGCATCCGTCCCTTGCCTCCTCTGCTTTCTCCAGTTGCTACTCAGATCCCCTTTCTTGCGCCTCTCCTCCCCGCCTCCGAAATCTTCAGATCTACTCCGTCCGCGTGCCTTAGCCAGACATGGCGCCTCGCCAAGCCCTGGCCGGAGCTTGGTACTCGTCCGCCCTGGACTCGCCGAACGTGTCGGAGGCGAGCCTTGCCCGGGTGCGCCAGATGGCGGCGGCGCAGGGCATCGACGGGGCGAAGGTGTTCAAGGCCGGCTCTGCCATCCCTGAGGGCCAAGGGAGCACCTTCTATCCGCTCTTCGTGAGCGCCATTGTCGCCGGTCTGGTGCCTCCCTTTTCCGAGTTCTTCTTCTCTGTCCTCCGCCACTATAACCTTCAAGCTCTGCACCTCCATCCCAACTCTGTTCTTCTTCTGGCGATCTTCGCCTATTATTGTGAGGCTCACGTAGGGGTGAAGCCCTCAGTGGCCTTACTGCGCCACTACTTCTCCCTCCGGACCTCCCGTGCTTCCGTCTCCGCGTGCGCGAGCTTCGTCGCGTACGGCAGCTCCATCACCATTTCGAACCCTAGGAAAAGGATTGAGGGCTTCAGGAGCAAGTGGGTCTTGGTGGATGCTGGGCGTATCCACCCTCGGCTGATCCTGCCCACGGGGCACCCCGCGAGCTCCGACGACTGGTCCCGAGTGGAGCTTGTGGATCCCCGCGCGAAGCCGGTGTTGGAGAAGATGGACGCGGATCTGAGGCCGGCCAGCATGGCGGCGGCGAAGCTGACCGGTGCATCCCTGCTGAGGGAGTTCCTGGAGCACCAGCTGGCTCCATTGCGTCAGTACTCACTTCCGATATGGAGGCCCCACCCGAGCCCCGCGGTCTTGGCCGATGAGGATCTGGCTGCGGTCCTCCAGTCCCTGGTTGGGGGCGATGTGGCGAGGCTGGAGGGCGCTCCTACGCCCCTGTTCCTCTGCGGGGACTGGGAGTAGGTAGTGGGATCCATGCCCGTCTTCAACGGGGATGGGCCCGTGCCCGCGGAGGCTCCAGAGGACCTGGTGGACGTGTCCTCCGGTGACTCCAGCGGAGAGAAGGAAGGAGGGGAGCGGGAAGAGGGGGCTGACTCCGAGGCGGAGTCAAGGGCTCCCTCCCTTCGGCGCAGGTCCCGCGCTCTCCGCCTCCCTCCGAGTGATGACGACGAGGATGACGATGAGCAAGGCGGCGGGAGCCTGCCTCCGATCCCGAAGAAGGACCGGACCGGGCTGATCCCCCGCGGGTCTGCCCCAGCCCCAAGGCGATCCGCAGGCGTACCTCCTGCTCCCGAGCTCCTTGAAGCTGACCCTTGCAGCCGGCTCTCGGGCTTTAAGTACGGCCGGAGGCTGCTTGAGCCCGCAAGCGACGACCTGTGAGTGCTTGATTCTTGTCTTGCTTATTGTTTTGTTGCTGAGGCTTGACGTTTGTGTCTCTCGGCTAGGACGGCGCCCGCGGCAAAGAAGTCGAAGGGAGCTCCTGAGGTTCCTTCCGTGGCAGTGCCTCTGCCCGAGAAAGAAGGTGACTGTGGCGCACGGGCCTCTCCTGCCCGGGCGTCCTCCCAAGGCCTGGCTGAGCCTGTTGGGGCGAGCCCAGCCCCCCTGGCCCAGGCGACTCCCGAGGTGCCCTTACCTGAAGTCGTCACCACAGCTGTCGTGGTGCTGCAGGTTCCGCCTCAGGATGCCGTGATCACGCTGCCGCCTTCTCCTCCCACTCCACCGACTGCTGCTTCCCCGACTACTGTTCTGGATCGCGCCGCTGCCGAACTGGACCGCCTGCGGCAGGATCTTCTGGGTGTCGACCCTCGTCTAGTGGCCTGGCACTTGGAGCTAGCTTCTGGCTGGATTCGCTCTGACGCTTCGATACGGGCGGCGCTGGTCCAGGCCTTGACGGCTTGTGACGAGGAGAAGCAGGCCGTCCTCGGGGCAAAGGTTGCCCGCGACGCTGCCTTGGGGGAAGTAACTAATGTCCGAGGTCGCTGTGAGGCGCTGGAGAGCGAGCTGAAGGGCCTGTAGAACCAGCTTGCCGAGGAGGCCCGCCTTCGCTAAGAGCAGGAGGAAAGCATGAAGGCTCGCAAGGCGGCCGTCAAGGACCTGGACGCCAAACTCAAGAGGCGTCATGGTCGCCTAGGCGCGCTGGAGCAAGAGCTGGAGGCGAGGAAGGTTGAGCTGGACGGCAAGGCCCGGGTTCTTGCTGAAGATCGCGTGGCCTTCGCGGATATGGAGGAGAAGGCTCGTACTTCATTGAAGACGCTTTATGATAGCATCCTTGAGAGCCCGCTGGCCGGCGAGGAGGATGGCCCCGCCAAGCTGCTTCCCTTCCTGGTTCGCGCCCTTGAAGACGTCACCCTTGGCCTTGGCCCTACGGCTGAGGCCGAGGCACGCGTCTTGTCTTCTGCAGCGCTGACGTGGGTCTTCACCCACATCTATCTTCGTGACCCCAACATCGACCTCGACAGCCTGCTGGAGCCAGCGAGCGGCGAGTGTGCCGCTGCCGCTACTGAGGCCGTGAAGGGTCGTGCGGAGGCTCTGCTGGGGAAGTTCTGGGCCTTCAGCACCAAGCCGAAGCGGAGCGCTGCTAGCCCTGCTGCTCCACAAGGCGAACCTGCTCCGCGCAACTCCACCGCCGACAAGTGACTCCGCCGCGGCTCCCGTCCTGCTTTTAATTCCTGCGCATGTACCATGCCTCGAGGAGGCGTTAAAACTTGTATTTGGTGCTGTGATAACAGTATGGACTGTAATATTTGCCTTTGAATTCCCTAAAATTTGCACTATTCCTTCCTGCTTGCTTGTGTTCTACGCCGGCAGAGCCCGGCCCCGCGCATACCTCAGCCGCCATTGGCCCCGACCAGAAACCAGGACGGGACCAAGGAGTGAGGGGCTACGTGACAAGTTAGGCTCCTGAGTCGCGATGCTCAGGAGTCCCCCTTGGCGCTCGAACAGCAAGTAGGGAGGTGAGATGTGGGGGTGACTCCTTAGGGAGGTGAGATGCGGGTGGATCTGCCATTCTACGTCTGCAGAGCCCGGCCCCGCGCATACCTCAATCGCCATTAGCCTTTCGGAACTAAGGAGTGAGGGGATACGTGACCAGTTAGGCTCCTGAGTCGCGATGCTCAGGAGTCCCCCTTGACGCTCAAACGGCCTTCGTACCTTGGCTCCGCTCGGGGAGGGACGTGCGACGAACCAGGCCCGGGGGGCCTGGCCAGGTGGCGTGCGTCTGGGCGTGACCCAGGCACAGCCCCCGTGCCCAGCCCCTTCGCGCGGCACTCCCGAGGGGAGGCGTTGCGACGAGGCCAGACACTGAGCTCCGGGCTCCCTGAGGTTGATGCGGCCCGGGGGCCACCCTCAGTTGTTTATCACCAGCGCGGAGCTTAGTGCTTCCGTATGCGTACGAGCATAGCCGCTCCTCGGCAGTGTCGTCAGCCAGCGTGGAGCATGGTGCTTCCACTGGTGCGTGGGAGGGGGCTCCCCTCCGGGAGGAGCCCCCGGGGCGTATACAGCCCCACCCTGACGCGTGGCTGGCACGGTAGGGCTTGACGAGGTGTATCTGGGCACCCGTGGGCCAGCGCGGGACTCACGGGGCGCTACCTCAAGGCGGGTTGCGCCTGGCCCTGGGCCTTATCTTGGAGTGTGTTCCTGCAGATTTGGCTAGATGCCGGTGCTCTACGTCCTTGGGTCCCGGCTCTCGAGCTGGCCTCAGCCGTTGCTGGCATGCCAGGTCGCGATGCCATGGACAAGACCAGAGGGTGAGGGCTGGAGAGCCGGTAGGAGCCCTGAGTCGCGATGCTCAGGCACCCCCCCTTTAACGCGCAAGCTGGGTTAGATGTCAAAACTCTACGTCCTCGGGTCCCGGCTCTCGAGCTGGTCTCAACCGTCGCTGGCATGCCAGGTCGCGATGCCATGGACAAGACCAGAGGGTGAGGGCTGGAGAGCCGGTAGGAGCCCTGAGTCGCGATGCTCAGGCACCCCCCTTTAACGCGCAAGCTGGGTTAGATGTCGAAACTCTACGTCCTTGGGTCCCGGCTCTCGAGCTGGTCTCAGCCGTCGCTGGCATGCCAGGTCGCGATGCCATGGACAAGACCAGAGGGTGAGGGCTGGAGAGCCGGTAGGAGCCCTGAGTCGCGATGCTCAGGCACCCCCCCTTTAACGCCCAAGATTTCGACACCCAGGAGAAAAAGGCACCAAATAACAAGCATGATGGGTCTAAAGCATGGCCCTAAGATAAACGCAAGAGGGGTACACGCCGCTGGGTCAGGCCCGAGCGACTTGGGGATGATGCAGCCCGAGGGGCGCCCCCAATAAGGTAAGCTAAGAACATGAAATAAAGGGGATACACGCCGCAGGGACGGACCCACGCGGCCTGGAAATAATGCGGCCCCTAGGGCGCTCCCAGCTGGAAACGTAACTTGAAAGATCTCACCTGATGATGTTGGGGACGAAGGGGTGTTGGTGTAGCAGACTCGGTGGGTTGCGGGAGCCGATCCTCACGAGCCCCCAGGTCTAGGGGCCTCAGGAGGCTCCGGAGGCACTGGCGGCTCTTCGCGGGCCATCTCCATCTCCACCAGGGCTGCGGAACGCCTGACCTCTTGAGCCTCCAGGATGGCCCTCATGAGGCGCTGATGCGCAGCAGCCGCGTTTGGCAGGCCATAAGGCATGCGAACGTAGCTGTCGGGCGGACCCTCGCAGCGTCCCACTTGCGAGGGCCAGAGGCACTCCTGAGACGCGGCTCGGTTGAGCCCCGGTATGTCGATGCAGACGCGCAACCCACCATCCTCGCCTGGATGGGGGGCCACAGCGGGTAAGCGGCGGCTGCCTCTCATGACCCTAGACTCCTGTAGCTTCTGAATGACCTTGCTGACGAACTCCTAAGGGTTGGGCCCTCCTTTCCTTGCTCCTTCTTGAGGGAAACGTGCTTCGAAACACGCCTCCACGTGGTGCCCAAGCACCTCCCTCGTGACCTTGGCGAGGTCGGCGGCCCTCCAGGGGAGAGCCCCCGAGCCCTGCCTGAGGAGGGCGCCGGGCGCGCTTCCCTATGCGATGGAAGGAGGTTCCCCCTGAGCAGGCGTGGGCCCTGAGGGGCCTGCCTCCTGAGGGGCCGGGCTGGACGATGTCTTCTTCTTCTTGGGGGCGGCCTCGGGAGGCCTCCTGCTTCCGCGGTCCTGGTCTTCCAGTGATGCGGCCTGAAAAGCTCGCTCCAGGGAGCACACTGCGTCTCTCTCTTCGCAGGGCACCGTGATGACCCCGCCACTTCCTGGCATCTTGAGGGCGTTGTAGCCGTGGTGGGTTACGGCCATGAACTTGGCCAGCGCCGGGTACCCAAGGATGGCGTTGTACGGCAGGTGAATGTGGGCGACGTCGAAGTCAATGAGCTCGGTGCGGTAGTTGTCGCGTGCCCCGAAGGTGACAGGAAGGCGGACCTGCCCAATCGGGACCGTGGAGCCGTCGGTGACTCCGGAGAAGGGCTTGGTTGGCTGAAGCTGACTGTAGGGCACTTGGAGATTGTTGAACGTTTCCACGGACAGGACATTGAGCCCTGCCCCGCCGTCGATGAGGGTCCTGGTGACCAGCACGTTGCTGATGATTGGGGAACAAAGCATCGGGAGGACTCCGGCTGTGGCCGCGCACTTGAGCTGATCCGCTGAGCTGAACGTGATGGCGCATGCTGACCACCTGAGAGGGCGCGTGGCCTCGAGCTTGGGGAGGATTGCATTCACTTCGCGGGCGAACTGCTTGAAGATGCGTTGAGAGGCTGGGGCTTGAGCTCCACCCAGGATGCAGGCGATTGCACGTGGTTCCTGGAAGCCCCCAGCCCCCTCGTCCTGATGACGGCTTCATTTCTCCTTGGCTGCGGCGGCAGCGGAGGGAGGCCCACGTTCCCTTGCAGGCGATCCTCGCGAGGCTGATCCCTCCAGCCTCCCTCGCGAGGCGGGTCCTGCCAGCGATCCTCGTGAGGTTGGTCGCGCCACCCTTGGCGTGGGCCGCGGTCTTCCCAATGTTCTGCGTCCCTTCCTCCTCCTTGGCCGTAGCCCCGGTCGCTGCGGTCCGGACGTCTGCCGACCCTTCCTTCACGCACGGCCCGTAGCTCTT
The DNA here is from genome assembly GCA_963921465.1 of Triticum timopheevii. NCBI lineage: Eukaryota > Viridiplantae > Streptophyta > Magnoliopsida > Poales > Poaceae > Triticum > Triticum timopheevii. Next base: position 143,105,842 of record OY997264.1, on the reverse strand, counting down.
GGCATTCATTGGTGTTGTGGGTGTGGAGGTCGTGGTACACGCAGTACTGACTGCCCTTGGAGGATTCGGGCTGATCTCTGCCCCGCTTGGTGTCTGGCTCTACCGCGAGCACGGCAGCCCCCTTGCGCTTCACGTCCTTGGCCTTGGGCTTCTTCTCTTCTGGGTCCATGGCAGGCAGCTCGAGGAGGGAGAGGCGTCCCTCCTCAGCCCTGGCGCACTTGGTCGCCAAGTTGAACAGCTCCAAGGAGGTGCACAGGTCTTCATGCATCGCCAGCTCCTCCTTCATCTTGACGTCGCGCACACCATCGGAGAAGGCTGAGATGATGGCCTCCTCTGTCACCTTGGGGATCTTGAGGCCCGTGTTGTTGAAGCGCTGGATGTACTTCTGCAGGGTTTCTCCTGGTTGCTGCTTGATACGGCGCATGTCGCTCACGGCGGGTGGCCAGTCGCGAGTACCCTGGAAGTTGGCGATGAAGCGGGTGCGCATCTCGTCCCAGGAGGAGATCGTGTCTGGAGCTAGGTTCAGGAGCCAGGTGCGAGCCCCGTCCTTGAGCGCCATGGGAAACCAGTTTGCCATGACCTTCTCGTCCCCGTTGGCAGCCTCGATGCCTAACTCATAGAGCTGGAGGAACTCTGCAGGGTCAGCCATGCCGTCGTAGCGAGGAGGCAGGTCTGGTTTGAACTTGCCGGGCCACGCGACGCTGCATAGCACGGAGGTGAAGGCGCGACAGCCCGCTGTGGCCACAGGGGGCCTTGGGCGACGGAGAGCTTGGTCCTGCGGGTCCCCATGCGTCGCGGCTGGGGGCAGCACAGGGTCTTGACGTGCTGGAGCAGGGAGCGCTCGGGCAGCTTCTCGAGGGCGAGGGACTTCTTGGCAGCTCTGCTCTTGCCGCGCTGGCGGCTGACGGAGCGGGTTCCGCCCAGGGGCCGCGCGCCTTGGGGCCAGGGCGCCTTCTTGAGGAGGAGGCGGCTGAGGCGCCCCAGGAGCTTCATTGCCCGCACAGGGCGGGGCGCGGTGCAGCGAGAAGGACGGCGGGGGGGGGGGGGGGGGGGGGGGAGCCCCCGGCGGCGCGGACGAGCTCGGCGACTCGGTCGAGCCACTCTTCGTAGACGTCGTCGATGGGGCGGTAGCGCAGGAGTTCGTTTGCCGCGATGAGCGCGGCTCAGGCCTCCATGGTCGCGCGGGGCGCGCGTGACGAAGAACCAGCGGGGGTGAGCGAGGGTGTGGCGGTGCGGCCGTCCTGCCTCATGGATGGATGCTGGGACGATGCTTGCTGTTCGTTCCCTGCCGGGCCGGTGGCGGCGTTGACGGCAGGTGACGGGGAATGACGAGGGCGCCTGCCAACAAGAGCCGTCTGGGCGACGTGGGAAGCGAGGGCGGCTCGGCGTTCGGCGCGAGCCCGGCGAGCGTTAAACATGGATGCGGTGGTCGGAGAAGAACAAGACGACGGAAGGCAAATCCCGGCGCACCCCTACCTGGCGCGCCAGATGTCGAATTTCGGGTTCCGGCAGACCCTTGAGGTTCGAACACTGGGGTGCGCACGGAGATTTAACCCTCTGCCTACTTGCTCCTCGCCGAATTGCTAAGATCTAAACTACTAAACAGAACAACACAAGAGACACAAGATTTATACTGGTTCATGCCACCATTGTGGTGTAATACCCTACTCCAGTGTGTGGTGTGGTGGATTGCCTCTTGGGCTGATGATGAACAATACAAGGAAGAACAGCCTCGCGAGGGTCTGTTCTTGGCTGGTGCGACGAACTGCTAGGAGGAGTTCACTCACTCTATCTACTGGTTTCTTGGTGAGGATCCAGATTGCTAGGTCAGGTCCAGATGCCTCTACCCTGGGGGTGGCTAGTCCTATTTATAGGCAAAGGCCTTGGCCTCTTCCCAAATATTGAGCGGGAAGGGCGCCAACAATTGGCCATTTCGAAGGGGAACAGCGGGTACACTTATCCTGACTAAAGTTGGTCCTCGCCTGTCAAAGGCTCTGGTGGTGACGCCTGCTTGGGCTCCACAATGAGTTCCTTCCGGCCGTTGGGCTGGTCTTGGTCTTGTTACACCGAAATGGATGCCTTTGCTTGATGCTCTCGCCTGCGCTTGCTCCCTTTGCACCAAAGAGGAAGGGAGGACACTGCGCGGGCTGGCGCCCGACTGGCGCCCTTGGTCGTCATGGCTTGCGTCATGGGCACCTCGCGAGGTACCCCGCCTTGAACTCTCAGCCTCCTCGTGAGTCAGCCTGACAAGGCCGTGCCTGAGGAAGCTCCTTGTCGTCCGCCCCGCGAGGCTTGGCCCCTCGCGAGGGTCTTGAGCTTGTGTTGATGAAGATGGGCCGCGCTGGGCCCCCCTTTGAGCCACGCCGCAGGCCGCAGGCAGGCAAGTCTGGGGACCCCCGTTCCCAGAACGCCGACAGTGCCCGATGCACCGCCGCGCCGAGGCGTCATCGAACCCGAGGACTACCTCCCACCGGGGCAGGAGTAGCTCCTCGAGCGCGTCGTCCTCGAGCGGTTGGCGAGGGAGCTGCAGGAGATGGAAGAGCGCATCCGGCGCGAGCTCGAGTACGAGCGGCTCTTCCTCGATTCGGGCCTCACGGTATCGCAGGCGCAGGCATCGAAGGAGGCCGACTTGCACGTGATGAAGGAGGAGCAGGTGAAGCTCTTCGTCGACCTCGGCTCTGACTCCGACTGATCGCCGCCGGTGGGCAGCTACTGCAGGAGCTCCGGTGAACTCAATTTTGTTGCAGTGATGCGGTAGCGTAGGCCCTGTCTAGCATATCTAATCTCTATGTATGTATGTGGCGTGTATGAACTTATTATGCGAAGAAGAACCATGTATGCGAGCGAGCTCCGGTGAGCTGTTGCTTAAATTTCTCGCGCGAAACAACTTTTTTTAAAATTTAGCGGGTTGTTTGCGGTTTCTAGTCTGCCGCCGCAAATTTCGGCCTGCATAACCGCCCCCATGCGACCTGCAAACACATTTTATGGGTCGGCAAAATGCGGGGTCTGCTAGAGTTGCTCTAATATGAGGAATCAAGCGGTAGGTTTGCAGGATTGCATCTCTGTAGAGGGGCTTGCTTCGGTAGACAAAACACACACACACACACACCCCAACCAAAACGTAGAAGGGCAGAATGGTCATACGGAAGAAGGGTATGCCCACCTCGTATTATACAGTTGTGCCTGGCGTACGTAGACCGCGCGCATGCAAAAAAAAACTGCCAGCACAATCTACCCGCCCACCCCGTCTACTCGCCCTCCCCATCTGCTCGCTCGGCGATCACGGTAGATCGAAGTGTCCAATCGCCGCCCTCCGACGCCGCCGTCGCCGTCCCAATAGCGTGCGTCGCTGCATCTCACCGTCATCGTCCACCGCCGCGGACGTGAAGGGCCCGACGTGCCACGCCGCCTCCGCACCACTCTCCCCCCACCCCCCGTCGCGGATCCTGCCAAACATCCGGCCGGTGGCTCGTCGTGCACGTCGCTGCCTGCTAGATTCAAGGCGGGGACAGCTGCCATCGTCGAACGCCGGCGACGTCTACACTGCGGGGCAAGGTTTGTCATCTAAACCTAGCGGGCATGATGGATAGAAGTTAGGGCTAGTTAAGTGGCGAATCTAGGATGTAAATGGAGGGTAGGCTTAATTTCAAGAACGCTAAATTTTTGTCATGACGGCATCACACAATGTGCACACACCGCTGGGCAACCTCAACTAGTTGTTTCACACAACACTAAAAAGTGTTGTTTGAACCATTGCATTAAGAAAAAAATTCATGATAGCTGTTGGGTTCATGGATTACACGTCTTTCTCTTCTTTTGCAAACCAACATGAGTTTTTGTCCTTGTTGTAATCAACACTTCAAATGTTTCGCAGTTCTGTGAGTTAGGCGTGTTGACATGGACGAAGAATCCGCATTCGGGAGGGATGAGAATGATATTGATAAGGTGACTAAGACTGATAACAATAATTTGAACGAAGATGATGACAGCAGCGACAATGATTCCGTCTCGTCATATTATATCTTACCTCCGGATGATTTTCATAATAATGAACATGGCGCAAATAGTGAAAACGTAAGTGGTGTATATTTTGATTTTTATTTTTGAATTTGCAAAGTATGGCATGGCTAACTATGTATCTTTGTGTACAAATTTGCAGAAGATGTGGATATTGACAATGTGCAACATAGTTGGCAGGAATCATTTGCAGATAACTTGAGCCAGTTAGTTGATAGATGTTGTACATCGATCAATAGTATGAATTAAATGATAGTAATTGACATATATATTTTCAAATGAATGTTGTAGGAGGAGTCAGATGGTCCTAGCAGTGATCACGATGAGGGAGAGATCGATATTGAGGAGGCTCAAAGGCAGCAGATGCTGGAGACACATTGGAAGGTCATGGCTATGACCTTTCGGTCGCAAGGGGATGCATACATATTCTACAACAATCACGCCAAAGAGCATGAGTTTAGACGAGGTGCTTCAGGAATGATACGTTACCGGCAGTTTCTTTGCTCCAGGGCAGGGAGAAGGCAGAGCAAGTTCATAACCATGGAGGGCCGCAAGCGCAGGCTTAGACCGGAGACTCGTTGCGACTGCGATGCACATATGGTGGTGAAGCTGGACAGAGAACGTGGCGTCTGGTTCGTCGCATCATTCGTGGATGATCACAACCACGCGATGGCTCGGCCCTATTAGGTTTGTTTTTGTGGTCACACAGATGGATTGGAGATGGCCAGAGGGCTGAGATATTGGCGATGGAAGCGGCCGGTGTAAGAAAGCATATTATAATGGACAACTTCATCAGCAGATATGGTTCGTACGATAAGTGCGGGCTTATCAGGAGGGACATTTACAATCTTTGTTGCAGAGAAAAAATGAAGCTCATTGCAAAGGGTGATGCAGAGACGACAGTTGGCATTATGAGGAGCAGGAAGGAGAAGGACCCTGAGTTTTTTTAGTATGTGTTTGACAAGGAAGTGCGACTGAAGAGTATGTTCTGGTGCGATGCACAGTCGCGGAGGGACTATCAGGACTACGGAGATGTAGTCGTGTTTGATAGCACGTATAAGATGAACAGATATGGTATGCCATTCGTCCCCTTTGTCGGAGTTAACAACCATCATTGCACCACAGTGTTTGGTTGTGCCATCATTGCTGACGAGACGGAAGGGACATACGTGTGGCTGCTGCAGACATTTATGAAGGCAAACTGTCAGGTGAAGCCAAAGTCAATAATCACAGACGGTGACGCTGCAATGATCCGGGCTATTCGGACTGTCCTTTTAGATGTTTTCCATCGTCTTTGCTCCTGGCATATTGAGAAAATATGCAGAGGCACCTGCATTACAAGTCACTGGATGAGTTCAGATCGCTCCTGTACTATGCCACCTCTCAAGCGAACTTTGAGCAGAGATGGAAAGCTTTCTATGATAAGTGGAAGACGGATAGAACTGAAGAGTGGCTTGACAGGATGTACAGGAAGAGGAGACTTTGGGCAGCTTCATATCTTTCCGATGATTTTTTTCTTGGTATGCGAAGTAACCAGAGGAGTGAAAGCCTCAACTCCTGCCTTCACCTTCACCTGGACTACGGTATGACAATTGTTGATTTGGTGGTGCATTATGAGAACTGTATAGTTCGCCTGTGTGAGAACGAGGCATATGATGATTGCGAGGCATTCCAGAAGGAACCACCGTCTATTACTGAATATAAGGCCCTTGAGGAGCATGCCGCCAAAGTATTCACACCTGCTAATTTCTACATCCTACAAGATGATTTGCATAAGATGGGTCAGCTAGAGATATTTGAGACGCTCGTGGGAATTGGGCGTCAGACATTCTTGGTGACATGGAAGGATAACCACAAGTTCAAGTACAATGTTGTTTACGAACCAGGTAACTCAGAAGAAACTATTAGATGCAGTTGTCTTAGGATGGTTCGGAAAGGGCTGCCATGCAAACACATTCTTTTTGTTCCCCATCATCTGAATTTAACTGAAATACCAAAGTGTTGTGTCCTTCATCGGTTGTCCAAACATGCGACAGATGGGTTGGCTGTGCAGAGGAAGAGTGATATGTTTGGATGGGGTTGGTCAGGGCCATTGGAGAGAGAACGGTATAGTGCAATAACCATTAAAACCGCAGAAGCTGCTCATGTTGCAGCAAATGATCCCTTCTTGTTCGATGAGTTGATGAAGTGTCTGGACAACATAATAGCGCAGAAAAAGATTTCAGAGGAGGAACTTATAGGAAGTAGAAGGTATGCTATGCTTAAGAAGGAGGCAAGTCAGGCGCAACAAGTTGAGCCTGGTATTGGTGATCCTCAGAAAGTTTCGACGAAGGGTGCACCTAAGAAGGGACGGTCAAAGGAGGGCCCGACGTTACAAAGAATGGTAGGCCAAAAGATTTTACAGAGAAGAAAAGTGGCCCTTTGTGCAGTCTGTGTAGTCTCCCAGGTCATAACAAGGCTACATGTAGTCTGAACGAGAACTGAGTTGCTACCTTTTTGTTTTGTTATGTTGCCAATTTGATTTCACCGACTATATTTTCTCACCCATTTTTTTATATTTTGTTCAGGAATCGGGCGTAGAGAAGCAGCTTGGTTGGTTGGAAGAATAAAAGTGGTCGCACGAATCATGTCTGAATAACCTATGCTATTTTTATTTGCATATGTGTGCCAGAAAACTTGATTTGAATAACCTATGATATTTTTATTCGCACATGTGTGTCAGAAAACTTGATTTGTACTGTTATGTGATGATTTGTACTGTTTCTATATGCAGTTTCGAATTTTTTTTTATTTTTTGATGATGATTTGTACACTTGATTTGTATTTTTTTGTACTGTGATAAAATGCGGCCGGCCGCTGCTATTTTGTACTGTTTATCCCTTTGTACTGTTATGAAATGCGGCCGGCTCCTGCGCTAGTGTATCGGTCGAGTCCCTGATAGCCTACCAGTATCCCGGCTCGTCTGCCGGGTCCCTCGGGTCAACAACATCCGCCGGCGGCATCCAACCGTCTCCGACGTGGAGTTCCGGATCGCGCGGATCAAACCCGGCGACTCCAACGGGTTGCCCTCCTCTTGCATCGCCGCCAGTTCTGGCGGGATCTGAAACTCAGGGGCGGCTGGTGGAGTAGCGGGCGCGGCGGCGGGATCAGCCGGGGCGCCTGCGCGAGCGCGCCGACTGGCACGGGCCTGCACGACCGGGGCGGCGGGGGCGTGAGGGGCGCATTTGGAGCGTCTGTGCGAATGCCCCGAGACTTGTAGAAGCTGACGACGGTGTCGAAGTCACGGCCTTGCCAAAAGTTGAGGCGACCTTCGGGGTTCCATGGACCGGGTTATGCCAGCCCAGGCGTGGCATAGCCGTCGCTCGTCACGTGCCAGCCGTGTGCTAGGCGACACGACAGCGGCACGGGGATGTTGTGTGCTACGTCTTGAGCTTGCGTTGGTTTTCCTTGAAGAGGAAAGGGTGATGCAGCAATAGTAGCGTAAGTATTTCCCTCAGTTTTTGAGAACCAAAGTATCAATCCAGTAGGAGGCTCCTCAAAAGTCCCACGCACTAATACGTCTCCAACGTATCTATAGTTTTGATTGTTCCATGCTATTATATTACCCCTTTTGGATGTTTATGGGCTTTATTTTACACATTTATATCATTTTTGGGACTAACCTGCTAACCGGAGGCCCAGCCCGTATTGTTTTTTTTGCCTATTTCAGTATTTCGAAGAAAAGGAATATCAAACGGAGTCCAAACGGAATGAAACCTTCGGGAGCGTGATTTTTGGAACGAACGTGATCCAGAGGACTTGGAATGCAAGTCAAGAAACAGCCGAGGTAGCCACAAGAGGGTAGGGCGTGCCTACCCCTACAGGGCGCGCCCCCTGTCTCATGGGCCCCTCGGGCGGCAACCGACGTGTTGGGGAACGTAGTAATTTCAAAAAAATTCCTACGCATACGCAAGATCATGGGATGCATAGCAATGAGAGGGGAGAGTGTTGTCCACGTACCCTCGTAGACTGAAAGCGGAAGCATTAGAATAACGTGGTTGATGTAGTCGTACGTCTTCACGGCCCAACCGATCAAGCACCGAAACTACGGCACCTCCAAGTTCTAGCACACGTTCAGCTGGATGATGATCCCCGGACTCCGATCCAGCAGAATGTCGGGGAAGAGTTCCGTCAGCACGATGGCGTGGTGACGATCTTGATGTTCTACCGTCGCAGGGCTTCGCCTAAGCACCGCTACAATATTATCAAGGACTATGGTGGAGGGGGGCACCGCACATGGCTAAGAGATCAAGAGATCAATTGTTGTTGTGTCTATGGGGTGCCCCCTGCCCCCGTATATAAAGGAGCAAGGGGGAGGCGGCCGGCCAAGGAGGAGGGCGCACCAAGGGGGGAGTCCTACCCCCACCGGGAGTAGGACTCCTCCTTTCCTTGTTGGAGTAGGAGAGAAGGAAAGAGGGGGAGAGGGAGAAGGAAAAGGGGGCTGCACCCCTTGTCCAATTCGGACCAGAGGGGGGGGGGGGCGCAGGCCTCCTTCCTTTCGGCCTCTCTCCTCTATTCCCATATGGCCCAATAAGGCCCATATACTCCCTGGCGAATTCCCGTAACTCTCCAGTACTCCGAAAAATACCTGAATCACTCGGAACCTTTCCGAAGTCCGAATATAGTCGTCCAATATATCGATCTTTACTTCTCGACCATTTCGAGACTCCTCGTCATGTCCCGGATCTCATACGGGACTCCGAACTCCTCCGGTACATCAAAACTCATAAAATCGTAATATAACTGTCATCGAAACCTTAAGCTTGCGGAACCTACGGGTTCGAGAACTATGTAGACATGACCGAGACACGTTTCCGGTCAATAACCAATAGCGGAACCTGGATGCTCATATTGGCTCCTACATATTCTACGAAGATCTTTATCGGTCAAACCGCATAATAACATACGTTGTTCCTTTTGTCATCGGTATGTTACTTGCCCGAGATTCGATCGTCGGTATCTCAATACCTAGTTCAATCTCGTTACCGGCAAGTCTCTTTACTCGTTACGTAATGCATCATCCCGCAACTAACTCATTATTCAAATTGCTTGCAAGGCTTATAGTGATGTGCATTACCGAGAGGGCCCAGAGATACCTCTCCGACAATCGGAGTGACAAATCCTAATCTCGAAATACGCCAACCCAACATGTACCTTCGAAGACACCTGTAGAGCTCCTTTATAATCACCCAGTTATTTTGTGACGTTTGGTAGCACACAAAGTGTTCCTCCGGTAAACGGGAGTTGCATAATCTCATAGTTGTAGGAACATGTATAAGTCATGAAGAAAGCAATAGCAACATACTAAACGATCATGTGCTAAGCTAACAGAATGGGTCAAGTCAATCACATCATTCTCCTAATGATGTGATCCCGTTAATCAAATGATAACTCATGTCTATTGTTAGGAAACTTAACCATATTTGATTAACGAGCTAGTCAAGTAGAGGCATACTAGTGACACTATGTTTGTCTATGCATTCACACATGTATTATGTTTCCGGTTAATACAATTCTAGCATGAATAATAAACATTTATCATGAAATAAGGAAATAAATAATAACTTTATTATTGCCTCTAGGGCATATTTCCTTCAGCCTCCCACTTGAACTAGAATCAATAATCTAGTTCACATCCTCATGTGATTTAACACCAATATTCATATCTGTATATGATTAACACCCATAGTTCACATCGTCATGTGACCAACACCCAAAGGGTTTACTAGAGTCAATAGTCTAGTTCACATCGCTATGTGATTAACACCCAAAGAGTACTAAGGTGTGATCATGTTTTGCTCGTGAGAGAAGCTTAGTCAACGGGTCTGTCACATTCAGAGTCTTATGCATTTTGCAAATATTCTATGTCTATAATGCTCTGCATGGAGCTACTCTAGCTAATTGCTCCCACTTTCAATATGTATCCAGATTGAGACTTAGAGTCATCTGGATCGGTGTAAAAGCTTGCACCGATGTAACTCTTTACGACGGGCTCTTTTATCACCTCCATAATCGAGAAATATTTCCTTAGTCCTCACTAAGGATATTCTTGACCAATGTCCAGTGATCTACTCCTAGATCACTATTGTATTCCCTTACCAAATTCAGAACAAGGTATACAATAGGTCTGGTACATAGCATAGCATACTTTATAGAACCTATGACTGAGGCATAGGGAATGACTTTCATTCTCTTTTCTATTTTCTGCCGTGGTCGGGATTTGAGTCTTACTCAATTTCACACTGTCACGCCCAATATGCGACCCTATCCAAAAGGAACTCGAAGGTCCCACCAAGGATAGACCCGCATATTGGAACGCTTTTGCAAGGTGGATATCATTACATCAACATTACATAATAGATGGGGATACATACAAAAGGCTCACAGTGCCACACGAATACACCATCATCATACAAGAGGTCAACATCCGACTACGGATGATACATAAACAGAAAATCAAACAATATCCACCCTGCTAGCCCAGGCTACCGACCTGGAACCTATCCCCTGATCGAAGAAGAAGCAGAAGAAGAACTCCAAAACAAGCAAACATCGCGCTCGCGTCAAGATCATCGCATAAACCTGTACCTGCAACTGTTGTTGTAGTAATCTGTGAGCCACGAGGACTCAGCAATCCCATTACCATGGGTATCAAGACTAGCAAAGCTTAATGGGAAAGGAAGGGGTAAAGTGGTGAGGTTGCAGCAGCGGCTAAGCATATATGGTGGCTAACATACGCAAATGAGAGCGAGAAGAGAAACAAAGGAACGGTCGTCAACTAGCAATGATCAAGAGGTGATCCTGAACTCCTACTTACGTCAAACATAACCTAGAAACCGTGTTCACTTCCCGGACTCTGTCGAGAAGAGACCATCACAGCTACACACGTGGTTGATGCGTTTTATTTCGGATCTGGTGTCAAGTTATCTACAACCGGACATTAACAAATTCCCATCTGCCACATAACCGCGGGCACAGCTCTCGAAAGTTTATACCCTGCAGGGGTGTCCCAACTTAGCCCATGACAAGCTCTCACGATCAACGAAGGATATACCTTCTCCCAGGAAGACCCGATCAGTCTCGGAATCCCGGTTTACAAGACATTTCAACAATGGTAAAACAAAACCAGCAAGACCGCCCGATGCGCCGACATCCCGATAGGAGCTGCACATATCTCGTTCTCAGGGCAACACCGGATAAGCGAAGCGTACAGGTACCGACGTAACCCAAGTTGCCAAGGGATGGTCCCGCACGGTGCTCTAGTTTGGACCAACACTTAGACAAGCATTGGCCCGGGGGGCTATAATAAAGATGACCCTCGAGAGAGCGACTCCCAAAGGAAAAAGTAGGTGGTGGTGAGGCAAATGGTAAAACCAAGGTTGGGCCTTGCTAGAGGAGTTTTATTCAAAGCGAACTGTCAAGGGGGTCCCATAAATCACCCGACCGCGTAAGGAACGCAAAATCCGGGAACATAATACCGGTATGACGGAAACTAGGGTGGCAAGAGTGGAACAAAACACCAGGCATAAGGCCGAGCCTTCCACCCTTTACCAAATATATAGATGCATTAATAATATAAGAGATATTGTGATATCCCAACATAACCCTGTCCACCATGGAGCAATCTTCAACTTCACCTGCAACTAGCAACGCTATAAGAGGGGCTGAGCAAAGCGGTAACATAGCCAAACAACGGTTTGCTAGGAAGGGTGTCAAAGGTTAGAGGTTCATGGCAATTTGGGAGGCTTGAAGTGCAAATGATAGGTAACGCAGCATAGCGATAGAACGAAGCAACTAGCATAGAAATGATAGTAGTGAGATCTAGGGTAGCGGTCATCTTGCCTGAGATCCTGCTAGGAAGAAGAACGAGTCCATGAAGAAGACGAATGGGAGTAGTCGAACGAATCCTCACAATCGCAACATTACCGGAACTAAGAAGCAACACCGGAAAGAAACAAACAATATGGTAAATGCACAAGCATAAACATGGCATGATGCACAAACAAGTATGATGCATGTCCGGTTTAATGAGGCATGGCATGGCAAAGTGCAACAAACAATACTACAAGTTAAGTGGAGCTCAATATGCAACGAGTTGCATATTGACAAAACACCACATTCGAGTTATTTAGTTCTCTCTCGTTATGAACGCAACAATATTACATGTTGTTAAACATGGCAAGAGGTGAAGCATAATTAAACTACCTATATAGGCATATTTAAATGAGGCCAGAACAACAAACAACAATTCCGGTAAATCCTTATGTCACTTAGCAATTTAATGCAAACACAATTTTAAACATTTTAATTGTTGTTATCATGATGCGGATGACATGCACAAGTTTTAATCACTTTTATGAAAATGTTGACATGAGCATGTTATGAAGCATTTGGTCACCATGGTGGAACAAAAAGGGTGCCACGGCAGCGAAACGGAAATGGTGCCACGGCAACATTCCGATGATCCGACAACTCATCAAGATGTTGGTGCTAACGAAGGTGTGGATGTGTAGAACATGCAAAAGATGGTGGGGTGATCCCGGATACCGGGTTCCCACGTGTGGGTGGCATGGCAAAAGAGTGACAAATCGGACACGGTGCAAACACGAGCATCTCATACAACATGCATTCGTACATGGGCGGTCGTCTCGTCGTTATACCTTTGAAGCGTGCGTTTCGGGGCGGGTCAAGTTCGGTACGATGTAGAGGAAGTAGTGGAAGTAGACGTTCTCGCGACGGTAGTGGAAGTAGTGGTTCACGTTTCATAGATGAAGTAGTTGTTCATGATCCGTAGATGTTCGGGGTCCACGGGGTCTTCGAGGGTCGACGGTAGTCGTACACGGCAACCATAGTTGAACTTGTAGGGCCGACGATGTCGTGGTACTTGGTGCAATGCACGGGATGGTAGTCCAACAATTGTCGGAGAGGGACTTGACGCATCAAAAGTCTTCGGTGCCACGGTACTAGTCCATGTAGACGTACTTTCGAACAGGAACTTGGCGCATCCAAAATGAGCAAGGCAAAAACCCTCGTTTAGCGGTGCTCGAACTTGACGAAATCCATGAACGGGTCTTGGTGTATCCTGGTCTTGGAGAGGTCTCCGAAAAGAACTTGGCGTCCACGGGGACATGGAGTAGCGATCTTGGCGTCGAGCAGGGGTCGAAGGCCAACGAGGGACGAAGTGGACGCTGCTGTTGCATGCCAGGAGGCGAAGCAAAGCGGTGACGAGCTCGAGGCAGCGCTGGGAGGACGACGACGAGGCGGACCAGGCCGGCGGAGCAGGAGGATTGCTGGGGTGCGCGGTGCAGCGACGGTCGCCGGAGGCGGGGAAGCGGGGTTGCGACGAGCACGACTCGGGGAGGCGCGAGGGCAGGGGCGCGGACGATGCGAAGACGGCCGGATCCGGGTGATGAGGCACCGAACCCCCACTTGGCCAAGGTAGGGGAGGCCGGCGACGAGGGATTCAGCGTGGGTGGCCAGGCGTGCGGAAGGCTGAGGTCGAAGGCAAGGCGCGGGGGAGGTCCGGTCGCGGCGGCAGCCAGAGGGTGACGAGGAGAAGCAAGAGAGGCCATGGATCGGGCGCAGGAGCTCCTCTCCTGAGCGTGGTGGCGGCGTGAGGGAGGAGAGGGAGGCGAGTGAACGAGGGAAAGTAGATGGGGATCGAGCAGGAGGCGGCGGCCAGAGGGAGAGATCGAGAGGAGGGGGTCGGGGCTAGGGTTAGATAGGCAGGGGCCGGCTGGGCCTTGGGCCATGGAGGAGCTAGGCTACGGATGGGCCTAGATGGCCTGCTGGGCTCTCTCTCACTCCTAAAAGAAAAGAAAAAAACGGAGATTAAGAAAGAAAAGAAAGAGAGGTTAGGGAAAGAAGTTGGACACACGGATAATTTCCCCGGACTCACAGAAATAAGCTTGATCCAAGAAAAATGGCGGGGACATGATTGCAGGAAATTAAATTCAAACTCATTTGAAATTCAAATGGGTTTGAACTAGGACTAGGTTTTTGAAGTGTCCAAAAATGTTGAGGATTTTGGTGGAGCTCGGGAAAGTGATGAAAAAATTTATGGACAAAGTTTAAGGTCAAGAAGTGAGATAACAAGGCATGGAATATTTTTCAATTGTGTTATGGTGAATTCCAAATTAATGGAATATTTAATAATAGCTCCCTAATATGGGAGGATATGTTATAAAGAGAAATCACCATAGTGAATATCCGTCAATTTAAATGGACCGAGGATCCACCCGATTTATTTAGTTGAGTTTTTAAAAGGGTTGCATGATGACATGATGCAATGCAAATGATGCAATGATGAATGCATGACATGAACAAAAAGCAAAACGAAGACAAAAACCCAACCACGAAGGAAATAACATATCACATCTCCGGAAAAGGCAAGAGTTGGAGTTACGGATATGGAAAGTTGCATCCGGGGCGTTACACACACCTTTGCAACACATGGAAGAACTCTTTCTTTGACTGTTCCATTTTGAACTACTTCAAAATCTTAACAAGGTATGTACTTATTGAAAAACTTATCAAATGTCTTGATCTATCTCAATAGATTTTGATGCTCAATATGTAAGTAGCTTTACTGAGGTCTTTCTTTTAAAGAACTCCTTTCAAATACTCCTTTATGCTTTCCAGAAAAATTCTACATCATTTCTGATCAACAATATGTTACTCACATATATTTATCAGAAAGGCGGTAGTGCTCCCACTCACTTTATTGTAGATACAGGCTTCACTGCAAGTCTGTATAAAACTATATGCTTTGATCAACTTATCAAAGCGTATATTCCAACTCTGAGATGCTTGCACCAGTCCATAGATGGATCGCTGGAGCTTGCACATTTTGTTAGCACCTTTAGGATTGACAAAACCTTCTGGTTGCATCATATACAACTCTTCTTTAAGAAAACCATTAAGGAATGCAGTTTTGACATCCATTTGCCAGATTTCATAAAATGTGGCAATTGCTAACATGATTCGGACATACTTAAGCATCACTACAATTGAGAAAATCTCATTGTAGTCAACACCTTGAACTTGTCGAAAACCTTTTTGCGACAATTCGAGCTTTGTAGATAGTAACACTACTATCAGCATCTCTCTTCCTCTTGAAGATCCATTTATACAATATGGCTTGCCGATCATTGGGCAACTCCACCAAAGTCCACACTTTGTTCTCATACATGGATCCCATCTCAGATTTCATGGCCTCAAGCCATTTCACGGAATCTGGGCTCATCATCGCTTCCCCATAGTTCGTAGGTTTATCATGGTCTAATAACATGACTTTCAGAACAGGATTACCGTACCACTCTGGTGCGGACCGTACTCTGGAAGACGTACGAGGTTCTGTAGTAACTTGATCTGAAGTTTCATGATCTCACTAATTGGTGTAGGAATCACTAGAACTGATTTCTGTGATGAACTACTTTCCAATTCGGGAGAAGGTACAAATTACCTTATCAAGCTCTACTTTCCTCCCACTCACTTTTTTCGAGAGAAACTCCTTCTCTAGAAAGGATCCATTCTTAGCAACGGATGTTTTGCCTTCTGGTCTGTGATAGAAGGTGTATCCAACAGTTTCCTTTGGGTATTCTATGAAGACGCATTTCTCCAAAACCTTTTTCATATAAGCATCGCAACTCCAAACTTTAAGAAACGACAACTTTGGTTTCTTGCCAAACCACAGTTCATAAGGCGTCGTCTCAACGGATTTTGATGGTGCCCTATTTAAAGTGAATGCAGCTGTCTCTAATGCATAACCCCAAAACGATAGTGGTAAATCGGTAAGATACATCATAGATCGCACCATATCTAATAAAGTGCGGTTACGACGTTTGGACACACCATTACGCTGTGGTGTTCCATGTGGCGTGAACTGTGAAACTATTCCACATTGTTTTATATGAAGGCCAAACTCGTAATTCAAATATTCTCCTCCCCGATCAGATCGTAGAAACTTTATTTTCTTGTTACGATGATTCTCCACTTCACTCTGAAATTCTTTGAACTTTTCAAATGTTTCAGACTTGTGTTTCATTAAGTAGATATACCCATATCCGCTCAAATCATCTGTGAAGGTCAGAAAATAACGATACTTGCCACGAGCATCAACACTCATTGGATCACATACATCGGTATGTATTATTTCAGTAGCTCGTTCCATTGTTCCAGAGAACAGAGTTTTAGCCATCTTGCCCAAAAGGCACAGTTCGCAAGCATCAAATGATTCATAACCAAGTGATTCCAAAAATCCATCTTTATGGAGTTTCTTCATGCGCTTTACACCGATATGACCCAAATGGCAGTGCCACAAATAAGTTGCACTATCATTATTAACTTTGCATCTTTTGGCATCAACATTATGAATATGTGTATCACTATGATCAAGATTCAATAAACTATCACCATTGGGTGTATGACCATATAAGGTTTTATTCATGTAAAACAGAATAACAATTTATTCTCTATCTTAGATAATTAATCGTATCGCAATAAACATGATATTATCATATTTATGCTCAACGCAAACACCAAATAACATTTATTTAGGTTTAACACTAATCTCGAAAATATAGGGAGTGTGTGATGATGATTATATCAATCTTGGAACTACTTCCAACACTCATCGTCACTTCCCCTTCAACTAGTCTCTGTTTATTCTGTAACTCCTATTTTGAGTTACTAATCTTAGCAACCGAACAAGTATCAAATACTCAGGGGCTACTATAAACACTAGTAAGACACACATCAATAACCTGTATATCAAATATACCCTTGTTCACTTTGCCATCCTTCTTATCCACCAAATATTCGGGGCATTTCCGCTTCCAGTGACCATTTCCTTTGCACTCAGTTTCAGGCTTTGGTCCAGCTTTGGGCTTCTTCGCGGGAGTGACAACTTGCTTGCCATTCTACTTGAAGTTCTCTTTCTTTCCCTTTGCCCTTTTCTTGAAACTAGTGATCTTGTCAATCATCAACGCTTGATGCTCTTTCTTGATTACTACCTTTGTTGATTTCAACATCACAAAGAGCTCGGGAATCGTTTTTGTCATCCCTTGCATACTATAGTTCATCACGAAGTTCTAGTAACTTGGTGATGGTGACTAGAGAACTCTGTCAATCACTATCTTATCTGGAAGATTAACTCCCACTTGATTCAAGCGATTGTAGTACCCAGACAATCTGAGCACATGCTCACTAGTTGAGCGATTCTCCTCCATCTTTTAGCTATAGAACTTGATGAAGACTTCATATCTCTCAACTCAGGTATTTGCTTGAAATATTAACTTCAATTCCTGGAACATCTCGTATGGTCCATGACGTTCAAAACGTCTTTGAAGTCCCGATTCTAAGCCGTTAAGCATGGTGCACTAAAATATCAAGTAGTCATCATATTGAGCTAGCCAAACGTTCATAACGTCTGCATCTGCTCCTGCTATAGGTCTGTCACCTAGCGGTGCATTAAGGACATAATTCTTCTGTGCAACAATGAGGATAAACCTCAGATCACGGATCCAATCCGCATCATTGCTACTAACATTTTTAACACAATTTTCTCTAGGAACATATCAAAATAAACATATGAAAGCAACAACGCGAGCTATTGATCTACAATATAATTTTCAAAATACTACCAGGACTAAGTTCATGATAAATTTAAGTTCAATTAATCATATTACTTAAGAACTCCCACTTATACAGACATCTCTCTAGTCATCTAAGTGATCACGTGATCCAAATCAACTAAACCATGTCCGATCATCATGTGAGATGGAGTAGTTTTCAATGGTGAACATCACTATGTTGATCATATCTACTATATGATTCACGCTTGACCTTTCGCTCTCCGTGTTCCGAGGCCATATCTGTATATGCTAGGCTCGTCAAGTTTAACCTGAGTATTCCGCGTGTGCAACTGTTTTGCACCCGTTGTATTTGAACGTAGAGCCTATCACACCCGATATCACGTGGTGTCTCAGCACGAAGAACTTTCGCAACGGTGCATACTCAGGGAGAACACTTCTTGGTAATTAGTGAGAGATCATCTTAAAATGCTACCGTCAATCAAAGCAAGATAAGATGCATAAAGGATAAACATCACATGCAATCAATATAAGTGATATGATATGGCCATCATCATCTTGTGCTTGTGATCTCCATCTCCGAAGCACCGTCCTGATCACCATCGTCACCGGCGCAACACCTTGATCTCCATCGTAGCATCGTTGTCGTTTCACCATCTATTGCTTCTACGACTACCGCTACCGCTTAGTGATAAAGTAAAGCAATTACAGGGTGCTTGCATATCATACAATAAAGCGACAACCATATGGCTCCTGCCAGTTGCCGATAACTCGGTTACAAAACATGATCATCTCATACAATAAAATATAGCATCACATCTTGACCATATCACATCACAACATGCCCTGCAAAAACAAGTTAGACGTCCTCTACTTTGTTGTTGCAAATTTTACGTGGCTGCTAAGGGCTGAGCAAGAACCGTTCTTACCTACGCATTAAAACCACAATGATAGTTCGTCAAGTTAGTGCTGTTTTAACCTTCGCAAGGACCGGGCGTAGCCACACTCGGTTCAACTAAAGTTGGAGAAACTGACACCCACCAGCCACTTGTGTGCAAAGCACGGCGGTAGAACCAGTCTCACGTAAGCGTACGCGTAATGTCGGTTCGGGCCGCTTCATCCAACAATACCTCCGAACCAAAGTATGACATGCTAATAAGCAGTATGACTTGTATCGCCCACAACTCACTTGTGTTCTACTCGTGCATATAACATCTATGCATAAAACCAGGCTCGGATGCCACTGTTGGGGAACGTAGTAATTTCAAAAAAAATCCTACGCACACGCAAGATCATGGTGATGCATAGCAACGAGAGGGGAGAGTGTTGTCCATGTACCCTCGTAGACCGAAAGCGGAAGCGTTAGAACAACGCGGTTGATGTAGTCGTACGTCTTCACGGCCCGACCGATCAAGCACCGAAACTACGGCACCTCCGATTTCTAGCACACGTTCAACTCGATGACGATCCCCGGACTCCGATCCAGCAGAATGTCGGGGAAGAGTTCCGTCAGCACGACAGCGTGGTGACGATCTTGATGTTCTACCATCGCAGGGCTTCGCCTAAGCAACGCTACAATATTATCGAGGACTATGGTGGAGGGGGCCACCGCACACGGCTAAAAGATCAAGAGATCAATTGTTGTTGTGTCTATGGGGTGCCCCCTGCCCCCGTATATAAAGGAGCAAGGGGGAGGCGGCCGACCAAGGAGGAGGGCGCGCCAAGGGGGGAGTCCTACTCCCACCGGGAGTAGGACTCCTCCTTTCCTTGTTGGAGTAGGAGAGAAGGAAAGAGGGGGAGAGGGAGAAGGAAAAGGGGGCTGCACCCCTTGTCCAATTCAGACCAGAGGGGGGGGGCGCAGGCCTCCTTCCTTTTGGCCTCTCTCCTCTATTCCCATATGGCCCAATAAGGCCCATATATTCTCCCCGGCGAATTCCCGTAACTCTCTGGTACTCCGAAAAATACCCGAATCACTCGGAACCTTTCCGAAGTCCGAATATAGTCGTCCAATATATCGATCTTTACATCTCAACCATTTCAAGACTCCTCGTCATGTCCTCGATCTCATCCAGGACTCAGAACTCCTTCGGTGCATCAAAACTCATAAACTCATAATATAACTGTCATCGAAACCTTAAGCGTGCGGACCCTACGTGTTTGAGAACTATGTAGACATGACCGAGACACGTTTCCGGTCAATAACCAATAGCGGAACCTGGATGCTCATATTGGCTCCTACATATTCTACGAAGATCTTTATCGGTTAAACCGCATAACAACATACGTTGTTCCTTTTGTCATCGGTATGTTACTTGCCCGAGATTCGATCGTCAGTATCTCAATACCTAGTTCAATCTCGTTACTGGCAAGTATATTTAATCGTTACGTAATGCATCATCCCGCAACTAACTCATTAGTCACATTGCTTGCAAGGCTTATAGTGATGTGCATTACCGAGAGGGCCCAGAGATACCTCTCCGACAATCGGAGTGACAAATCCTAATCTCGAAATACGCCAACCCAACATGTACCTTCGGAGACACCTGTAGAGCTCCTTTATAATCACCCAGTTACGTTGTGACGTTTGGTAGCACACAAAGTGTTCCTCCGGTAAATGGGAGTTGCATAATTTCATAGTTGTAGGAACATGTATAAGTCATGAAGAAAGCAATAGCAACATACTAAACGATCAAGTGCTAAGCTAACAGAATGGGTCAAGTCAATAACATCATTATCCTAATGATGTGATCTCGTTAATCAAATGATAACTCATGTCTATGGCTAGGAAACTTAACCATCTTTGATTAACGAGCTAGTCAAGTAGAGGCATACTAGTGACACTATGTTTGTCTATGTATTCACACATGTATTATGTTTCCGGTTAATACAATTCTAGCATGAATAATAAACATTTATCATGAAATAAGGAAATAAATAATAACTTTATTATTGCCTTTAGAGCATATTTCCTTCACGACGTACTTCTTCCTCCTATATAAGCCTGAATACCCCAAAAACATCCAGGGAGCCAACGAAACACAATTTCCACCGCCGTAACCTTCTGTATCCGCGAGATCCGATCTTGGAGCCTTCGCCGGCGCTCTGCCGGAGGGGGAATCGACCATGGAGGGTTCTACATCAACACCATAGCCCCTCCGATGAGTTGTGAGTAGTTTACCATAGACCTTCGGGTCCATAGTTATTAGCTAGATGGCTTCTTCTCTCTTTTTAGATCTCAATACAATGTTCTCCCCCTCTCTTGTGGAGATCTATTCGATGTAAACCCTTTTTGTGGTGTGTTTGTCGAGATCCGATGAATTGTGGGTTTATGATCAAGTTTATCTATGAGAAATATTTTAATCTCCTCTGAATTATTTTATGTATGATTGAGTTATCTTTGCAAGTCTCTTCGAATTATCAGTTTGGTTTGGCCTACTAGATTGATCTTTCTTGCCATGGGAGAAGTGCTTAGCTTTGGGTTGCAAGGCACGTATTGTATTGTTGCCATTGAGGATAAAAAGATGGGGTTTATATCATATTGCATGAGTTTATCCCTCTACATCATGTCATCTTGCTTAATGCATTACTCTGTTCTTTATGAACTTAATACTCTAGATGCAGGCAGGAGTCGGTTGATTTGTGGAGTAATAGTAGTAGATGCAGGCAGGAGTCGGTCTACTTGTTGCGGACGTGATGCCTATATACATGATCATGCCTAGATAATCTCATAATTATTCGCTTTTCTATCATTTGCTCGACAGTAATTTGTTCACCCACCGTAATACTTATGCTATCTTGAGAGAAGCCACTAGTGAAACCTATGGCCCCCGGGTCTATCTTTTATCATATTTGCTTCCAATCTACTTTTATTTGCATCTTTATTTTTTGCATCTATATTATAAAATACCAAAAATATATTTATCTTATCATACTATCTCTATTAGATCTCACTTTTGCAAGTGGCCGTAAAGGGATTGACAACCCCTTTATTGCGTTGGTTGCGAGTTCTTTGTTTGTTTGTGTAGGTGCGTGAGACTTTTGAGGAGCCTCCTACTGGATTGATACCTTGGTTCTCAAAAATTGAGGGAAATACTTACACTACTATTGCTGCATCACCCTTTCCTCTTCAAGGAAAACCAACGCAAGCTCAAGACATAGCACACACCTACACAAACAAACAAAGAACTCGCAACCAACGCAATAAAGGGGTTGCCAATCCCTTCACAGCCACTTGCGAAAGTGAAATATGATAGAGATAGTATGATAAAATAAATATTTTTTTGGTATTTTATAATATAGATGCAAAAAGTAAAGATGTAAATAAAAGTAGATTGGAAGCAAATATGATAAAAGATAGACCCGGGGGCCATAGGTTTCACTAGAGGCTTCTCTCAAGGTAGCATAAGTATTACGGTGGGTGAACAAATTACTGTTGAGCCATTGATAGAAAAGCGAATAATTATGAGATTATCTAGGCATGATCATGTATATAGGCATCACGTCCGCAACAAGTAGACCGACTCCTGCCTGCATCTACTACTATTACTCCACACATCGACCGACTCTTGCCTGCATCTAGAGTATTAAGTTCATAAAGAACAGAGAAACACATTAAGCAAGATGACATGTTGTAGAGGGATAAACTCAAGCAATATGATATAAACCCCATCTTTTAATCCTTGATGGCAACAATACAATACATGCCTTGCAACCCTTTCTGTCACTGGGTAAGGACACCGCAAGATTGAACCCAAAGCTAAGCACTTCTCCCATGGCAAGAAAGATCAATCTAGTAGGCCAAACCAAACTGATAATTCGAAGAGACTTGCAAAGATAATTCAATCGTACATAAAAGAATTCAGAGGAGATTCAACTATTATTCATAGATAAACTTGATCATAAACCCACAATTCATCGGATCTCGACAAACACACTGCAAAAAGAGTTTACATCGAATAGATCTCCACAAGAGAGGGGGAGAACATTGTATTGAATCCAAAAAGAGAGAAGAAACCATCTAGCTAATAACTATGGAGCCGAAGGTCTGTGGTAAACTACTCACAACTCATCGGAGGGGCTACGGTGTTGATGTAGAAGCCCTCCGTGGTCGATTCCCCCTACGGTGGAGCGCCGTCGAAGGCTCCAAGATGGGGTCTCGCGGATACAGAAGGTTACGGTGGTGGAAATTGTGTTTCGTTGGCTCACTAGATGTTTTCGGGGTACGTAGGCTTGTATAGGAGGAAGAAGTACATCGGTGGCCGCCTGAGGGGCCCACAAGACAGGGGGCGCGCTCTGTAGGGGTGGGCGTGCCCTCCCCTCTCGTGGCCGCCTCGGCTGCTTCTTGACTTGCACTCCAAGTCCACTGGATCACGTTCGTTCCAAAAATCACGCTCCCGAAGGTTTCATTCCGTTTGGACTCCGTTTGATATTCCTTTTCTTCGAAATACTGAAATAGGCAAAAAAACAGCAATACAGGCTAGGCCTCCGGTTAGTAGGTTAGTCCCAAAAATGATATAAATGTGTAAAATAAAGCCCATAAACATCCAAAAGGGTTAATATAATAGCATGGAACAATAAAAAATTATAGATACGTTGGAGACGTATCAAGCATCCCCAAGCTTAATTCCTGCTTGTCCTCGAGTAGGTAAATGATAAAAACAGAATTTTTGATGTGGAATGCTACCTAGCATAACTCAATGTAATTTTCTTTATTGTGGCATGAATGTTCAGATCCAAATGATTCAAAATAAAAGTTCATATTTACATAAGAAATAGTGATACTTCAAGCATACTAATCAAAGTAATTAATCATGTCTTCTCAAAATAACATGGCCAAAGAAAGTTATCCCTACAAAATCATATAGTTTGGCTGTTGCTCTATCTTCGTCACACAAAGTATTTAATCATGCACAACCCCGATGACAAGCCAAGCAATTGTTTCATACTTTAATAATCTCACACTTTTTCAACTTTCACGCAATACATGAGCATGAGCCATGTACATAGCACTATATGTGGAATAGAATGGTGGTTGTGGAGAAGACAAAAAGGAGAAGATAGTCTCACATCAACTAGGCGTATCAACGGGCTATGGAGATGCCCATTAATAGATATCAATGTGAGTGAGTAGGTATTGCCATGCAACGGATGCACTAGAGCTATAAATATATGAAAGCTCAACAAAAGAAACTAAGTGGGTGTGCATCCAACTCGCTTGCTCACGAAGACCTAGGGCATTTTGAGGAAGCCCATCATTGGAATATACAAGCCAAGTTCTATAATGAAAAATTCCCACTAATATATGCAAGTGACAACATAGGAGACTCTCTATCATGAAGATCATGGTGCTACTTTGAAGCACAAGTGTGGAAAAAGAGATGGTAGCATTGTCCGTTCTCTCTTTTTCTCTCATTTTTTTCTTTTTTTCTTTTTCTTTTTTCTTTTTTCTTTGGTCTTTCTTTTTTGTTTTTTTGTTTTTTCTTTTTTCTTTTTGTAAAGTCCAAAGTCTCATCCCGACTTGTGGGGGAATCATAGACTCCATCATCCTTTCCTCACTGGGACAATGCTCTAATAATGAAGATCATCACACTTTTATGGATTTACACCTCAAGAATTACAACTCAAAGCTAGAACAAGATATGACTCTATATGAATGCCTCCGGCGGTGTACCGGGATATGCAATGAATCAAGAGTGACATGTATGAAAATTATGAAAGTAGCCTTGCCAGAAATACGATGTCAACTACATGATCATACAAAGAGCAATATGACAAAAGTAATGCGTGTCATATGAACAGAACGGTGGAAAGTTGCATGGCAATATATCTCGGAATGGCTATGGAAATGCCATAATAGGTAGGTATGGTGGCTGTTTTGAGGAAGGTATATGGTGGGTGTATGGTACTGGCAAAAGTTGCGCGGCACAAGAGAGGCTAGCAATGGTGGAAGGGTGAGGGTGCGTATAATCTATGGACTCAACATTAGTCAAAAGAACTCATATACTTATTGCAAAAATCTATAAGTCATCAAAAACAAAGTATTACGCGCATGCTCCTAGGGGGATAGATTGGTAGGAAAAGACCATCGCTTGTCCCCGACCGCCACTCATAAGGAAGACAATCAATAAATAAAATTGTGCTTCAACTTCATCACAAAGCGGTTCACCATACGTGCATGCTACGAGAATCACAAACTTCAAAACAAGCATTTTTCATAATCACCCAACTAGCATGACTTTAATATCACTACCTCCATATCTCAAAACAATTATCAAGTATCAAATTGATCATAGCATCCAATTCACTTTCTTTGATAGTTTTTATTATACCCAGCTTGGATGCTCATCATTCTAGGACCAAATTTGTAACCATAGCAAATACCATGCTGTTCTAAAAGACTATCAAAAAGATATAAGTGAAGCATGAGAGACTAGCAATTTCTTTAAAATTAAGCCACCGCCATGGTCTAAAAAATATAAGTGAAGCACTAGAGAAAAAACTATCAAGCTGAAAAGATATAAGTGAAGCACATAGAGTATTCTAGCAAATTCTAATCAAGTGGGCTTCTCCCAAAAGGTGTGTACAGCAAGGATGATTGTGGTAAACTAAAAAGCAAAGACTAATATAATACACGACGCTCCAAGCAAAACACATATCATGTGGCGAATAAAAATATAGCTCCAAGTAAAGTTACCAATGAACGAAGACGAAAGAGGGGATGCCTTCCCGGGGCATCCCCAAGCTTAGGCTTTTGGCTATCCTTGAATATCTTGGGGTGCCATGGGAATCCCCAAGCTTAGGCTTTTGCCACTCCTTATTCCATAGTCCATAAAAGCTCTACCCAAAACTTGAAAACTTCACAACACAAAACTCAACAGGAAATCTTATAAGCTCCGTTAGTGAAAGAAAACAAAACCACCACATAAGGTACTGTAATGAACTCATTATTTATTTATTTTGGTGTTAAACCTACTGTATTCCAACTTCTCTATGGTTTATAAACTATTTTACTAGCCATAGATGCATCAAAATAAGCAAACAACACACGAAAAACAGAATCTGTCAAAAACAGAACAGTCTGTAGCAATCTGTAACTAACGCAAACTTCTGGAACTTTAAAAAATCCTAACAAAACAGGAAGTCCTGGAAAATTTGTCTATTGATAAGCAGCAAAAAGAATCAACGCAAAAGCACGTTTCTGTGATTTAACAAAACTAAATTCGTGCGCGCAAAGTTTCTGTTTTTCAGCAGAATCAAATCAACTATCATCATAGGTTATCCTATAGGTTCTACTTGGCACAAACACTAATTAAAAGATAAAAACACATCTAAACAGAAGTTAGATGCAAAATTTATTACTAAACAGGAACAAAAACAAAAAACAGAAATAAAATTGGGTTGCCTCCCAACTAGCGCTATCGTTTAACGCCCCTAGCTAGGCATAAAAGCGAAGATAGATCTAAGTAGTGCCATCTTTGGCACTAAATTCATTAGTAGCTCGCATGATAGATTCATAAGGTAATTTGACTTTATTTCTTGGAAAGTTCTCCATGCCTTTCCTTAATGGAAATTGGAATCTAATATTCCCTTCCTTCATATCAATAATCGCACCGATCGTTCTAAGGAAAGGTCTACCAAGAATAATAGGGCAAGAAAGATTGCAATCTATATCAAGAACGATAAAATCTACCGGCACCAAATTTCTATTTGCAACAATGAGAACATCATTGATCCTTCCCATTGGCTTTTTAACGGTGGAATCCGCAAGGTGCAAATTTAACATCAAGATCATGGAAACCTAGAATATCACATAAAGTTTTCGGAATCGTGGAAACACTAGTACCCAAATCACACAAAGCAAAACACTCAAGATCTTTAATTCTAATCTTTATAGTAGGTTCCCACTCATCATTAAGTTTTCTAGGTATAGAAACTTCCAAATTAAGTTTTTCATCATAAGATTGCATCAAGGCATCAATGATATGTTTGGTAAAAGCTTTATTTTGACTATAAGCATGAGGAGAATTAACAACGGATTGCAACAAGGAAATACAACCTTCTAAAGAACAATTATCATAATCAAATTCCTTGAAATCCGAGATAGTGGGTTCAATGCTATTTAAAGTCATGACCTCTCCAATCCCACTTTTACCAAATTTAGCATCAAGATCTAAAAACTTCGAATTCTTGGGACGCCTTCTAGGTAAAGTTGACTCATCTCCAGTCCCATTATTACCAAGATTCATATTGCAAAACAAAGATCTAATAGGATACACGTCAATAACTTTAAGATCTTCATCATTATTTTCATGGAAACTAGAAGAACATGCCTTTATAAAGCAATCTTTCTTAGCACGTAATCTAGCGGTTCTTTCCTTGCACTCATCAATGGAAATTCTCATTGCTTTGAGAGACTCATTGATATCATGCTTAGGAGGAGAAAATCTAATTTTAAGAGAATCAACATCAAGCGAAAGTCTATCAACGTTCCTAGCCAAATCATCAACTTTGAGCAATTTTTCTTCAAGCAA
This sequence comes from Triticum timopheevii, assembly GCA_963921465.1. Classification (NCBI taxonomy): domain Eukaryota; kingdom Viridiplantae; phylum Streptophyta; class Magnoliopsida; order Poales; family Poaceae; genus Triticum; species Triticum timopheevii. Next base: position 143,078,664 of record OY997264.1, on the reverse strand, counting down.
AGCATTAAAATTCTTTTGAGAAATCATAAATTCTTTCACACTATTCTCAAAATCAGAGGGCATCTTATTAAAATTACCATAAGAATTATTGTAAGAATTTCCATAATTATTAGAGGAATTACTAGGGAACGGTCTAGAATTAAAGTTTCCTCTATAAGCATTGTTTCCAAAACTATTCCTACCAACAAAATTCACATCCATAGATTCATTATTATTCTCAATCAAAGTAGACAAAGGCATATCATTGGGATCAAGAGGAGTATTTCTAGTAGCAAACAACTTCATAAGTTCATCCATCTTTCCACTCAAAACATTGATTTCTTCTATAGCATGCACTTTTTTACTAGAAGATCTTTCGGTGTGCCATTGAGAATAATTAGCCATAATATTATCAAGAAGCTTTGTAGCATATCCTAACGTGATTTCCATAAACATGCCTCCCGTGGCCGAATCTAAAAGATTTCTAGAAGCAAAGTTCAAACCGGCATAAAAAATTTGTATGATCATCCATAAATTCAAACCATGAGTAGGGCAATTGTGAATCATCAATTTCATTCTTTCCCAAGATTGGGAAACATGCTCATGATCAAGTTTTTTAAAATTCATAATATCATTCCTAAGAGTGATAATCTTAGCGGGAGGAAAATACTTAGAGATAAAAGCATCTTTGCACTTGTTCCAAGAATCAATGCTATTTTTAGGTGAAGACGAAAACCAAACTTTAGCACGATCTCTAAGTGAAAACGGAAATAACTTCAATTTAACAATATCATTATCTGTATCTTTCTTCTTTTGCATATCACACAAATCAACAAAGTTGTTTAGATGAGTAGTGACATCTTCACTAGGAAGGCCGGCGAATTGATCTTTCATAACAAGATTCAGCAAAGCAGTATTGATTTCACAAGACTCAACATCATTAAGAGGAGCAATCGGAGTACTAAGGAAATCATTATTATTGGTGTTGGAGAAATCACACAATTTGGTATTATCTTGTGCCATGGCAACAAGTAATCCAACACACAAGCAAACAGAAAAAGGCAAGCGAAAGAGAGAGGAGGAGATTGGGAAAGAGAGGGCGAATAAAATGGCAAGGGTGAAGTGGGGGAGAGGAAAATGGCAAATAATGTAAATGCGAGGGAGATGGGTTTGTGATGGGTACTTGGTATGTCTTGACTTGAGCAAAGACCTCCCCGGCAACGGTGCCAGAAATCCTTCTTGCTACGTCTTGAGCTTGCGTTGGTTTTCCTTGAAGAGGAAATGGTGATGCAACAATAGTAGCGTAAGTATTTCCCTCAGTTTTTGAGAACCAAGGTATCAATCCAGTAGGAGGCTCCTCAAAAGTCCCACGCACCTACACAAACAAACAAAGAACTCGCAACCAACGCAATAAAGGGGTTGTCAATCCCTTCACGGCCGCTTGCAAAAGTGAGATCTGATAGAGATAGTATGATAAAATAAAAATATTTTTGGTATTTTATAATGTAGATGCAAAAAGTAAAGATGCAAATAAAAGTAGATTGGAAGGAAATATGATAAAAGATAGACCCGGGGGCCATAGGTTTCACTAGTGGCTTCTCTCAAGATAGCATAAGTATTACGGTGGGTGAACAAATTACTGTCGAGCAATTGATAGAAAAGCGAATAATTATGAGATTATATAGGCATGATCATGTATATAGGCATCACGTCCGCAACAAGTAGACCGACTCCTGCCTGCATCTACTACTATTACTCCACACATTGATGGACTCCTGCCTGCATCTAGAGTATTAAGTTCATAAAGAACAGAGTAACGCATTAATCAAGATGACATGATGTAGAGGGATAAACTCAAGCAATATGATATAACCCCCATCTTTTTATCCTCGATGGCAACAATACAATGCGTGCCTTGCAACCCTTTCTGTCACTGGGTAAGGACACCGCAAGATTGAACCCAAAGCTAAGCACTTCTCCCATGGCAAGAAAGATCAATCTAGTAGGCCAAACCAAACTGATAATTTGAAGAGACTTGCAAAGATAACTCAATCATACATAAAAGGATTCAAAGGAGATTCAAATATTATTCATAGATAAACTTGATCATAAACCCACAATTCATCGGATCTCGACAAACACACTGTAAAAAGAGTTTACATCGAATAGATCTCCACAAGAGAGGGGGAGCACATTGTATTGAGATCCAAAAAGAGAAAAGAAGCCATCTAGCTAAAAACTATGGACCCGAAGGTCTGTGGTAAACTACTCACAACTCATCGAAGGGGCTATGGTGTTGATGTAGAAGCCCTCCATGGTCGATTCCCCCTCCGACGGTGCGCCGCCGAAGGCTCCAAGATGGGATCTCGCGGATACAGAAGGTTACGGTGGTGGAAATTGTGTTTTGTTGGCTCCTTGGATGTTTTCGGGGTACATAGGCTTATATAGGAGGAAGAAGTACGTCGGTGGCCGCCCGAGGGCCCCACAAGACAGGGGGGCGCGCCCTGTAGGGGTGGGCGCGACCTCCCCTCTCGTGGCCGCCTCGGCTGCTTCTTGACTTGCACCCCAAGTCCTCTGGATCACGTTCGTTCTAAAAATCACGCTCCCGAAGGTTTCATTCCATTTGGACTCCGTTTGATATTCCTTTTCTTCGAAATACTGAAATAGGCAAAAAAAAGAGCAATACGGGCTGGGCCTCCGGTTCGTAGGTTAGTCCCTGATAACCCACAAGTGTAGGGGATCGCAACAACTTTCGAGGGTAAAGTATTCAACCCAAATTTATTGACCCGACACAAGGGGAGCCAAAGAATATTCTTGAGTATTAGCAGTCGAGTTGTCAATTCAACCACACCTGGATAACTTAGTATCTGCAGCAAAGTATTTAGTAGCAAAGTAGTATGATAATAAAGGTAACGGTGGCAAAAGTAAAGATAATTGTTTTTGGGTTTTTGTAGTAGTTGTAACAGTAGCAATGGAAAAGTAAATAAGCGAAGAACAATATATGAAAAGCTCGTAGGCAATGGATCAGTGATGGATAATTATGCCGGATGCGATTCCTCATGTAATAGCTATAACATAGGATGACACAGAACTAGCTCCAGTTCATCAATGTAATGTAGGCATGTATTCCGTAAATAGTCATACGTGCTTATGGAAAAGAACTTGCATGACATCTTTTGTCCTACCCTCCCGTGGCAGCGGGGTCCTAGCAGAAACTAAGGGATATTAAGGCCTCCTTTTAATAGAGAACCGGAACAAAGCATTAGCACATAATGAATACATGAACTCCTCAAACTACGGTCATCACCGAGAAGTATCCTGATTATTGTCGCTTCGGGATTGTCGGACATAACACATAATAGGTGACTATAGACTTGCAAGATAGGATCAAGAACACACATATATTCATGAAAACATAATAGGTTCAGATCTGAAATCATGGCACTCGGGCCCTAGTGACAAGCATTAAGCATAGCAAAGTCATAGCAACATCAATCTCAGAACATAGTGGATACTAGGGATCAAACCCTAACAAAACTAACTTGATTACATGGTAAATCTCATCCAACCCATCACCGTCTAGCAAGCCTACGATGGAATTACTCACGCACGGCGGTGAGCATCATGAAATTGTTGATGGAGGATGGTTGATGATGACGATGGCGACGAATACCCCTCTCCGGAGCCCCGAACGGACTCCAAATCAGCCCTCCCGAGAGAGATTAGGGCTTGGCGGCGGCTCCGTCTCGTAAAACGTGATGAAACTTTCTCTCTGATTTTTTTTCTCCCTGAACGTGAATATATGGAGTTGGAGTTGAGGTCGGTGGAGGTCCAGGGGGGCACGAGATAGGGGGGCGCTCCCTATATGGGGGGGGGGGGCGCTCCCCTGTCTCGTGGACAGGGTGTGGGCACCCTGGTGTATTTCTTTCACCCAGAAATTCTTATTAATTCCAAAAAGTGCCTCCATGGGTTTTCAGGACATTCCGAGAACTTTTCTTTTCTACACATAAAACAACATCATGGCAGTTCTGCTGAAAACAACGTCAGTCCGGGTTAGTTTCATTCAAATCATGCAAGTTAGAGTCCAAAACAAGGGCAAATGTGTTTGTAAAAGTAGATGCGTTGGAGACGTATCAACTCCCCCAAGCTTAAACCTTTGCTTGTCCTCAAGCAATTCAGTTGATAAACTGAAAGTGATAAAGAAAAACTTTTACAAACTCTATTTGCTCTTGTTGTTGTAAACATGAAAAGCCAGCATTCAAGTTTCAGCAAATATTATGAACTAACCATACTCACAATAACACTTAGGTCTCACAATTACTCATATCAATAGCATAATCAGCTAACGAGCCATAATATAAAACTCGGATGACAACACTTTCTCAAAACAATCATAACATGATATAACAAAATTGTATCTCGCTAGCCCTTTCTGAGACCACAAAACATAAATGCAGAGCACCTTTAAAGATCAAGGACTGACTAAACATTGTAATTCATGGTAAAAGAGATCCTGTCAAGTCATACCCAATATAAACCAATAGTAATGAATGCAAATGACAGTGTGCTCTCCAGCGGGTGCTTTTTAATAAGAAGGGTGATGACTCAACATAAAAGTAAATAGATAGGCCCTTCGCAGAGGGAAGCAGGGATTTGTAGAGGTGCCAGAGCTCGATTTTAAAATAGAGATTGAATAACATTTTGAGCGGCATACTTTCACTGTCAACGCAACAACTGTGAGATGGTTGTATCTTCCATACTACATGCATTATAGGCAGTTCTCAAACAGAATGGTAAAGGTTTATACTCCCCCAACCACCAACAAGCATCAATCCATGGCTTGCTCGAAACAACGAGTGCCTCCAACTAACAACAACCCTCACTACAGGAATCAGCTACTTTGCCATCAGCCACGGTGGACGGCAAAGGCATGGATGGCGGACGGCAAAGGTCTTTGCCGTCTGCCGCGGACGGCAAAAGTGGACGGCAATGTAAGGGACAGCAAAGAGCTACATTGCCGTCCGCTTCGGGCGGCTGACGGCAAAGGGTCCTTTGCCCTCAGCTGCCGACGGCAAAGAATGCTGACGGCAATAATTGCGTTGTTACTCCGTTAGGTGGTTAACGGCAAGCCTTTGCCGTCGGCCGCTGACGGCAAACATCGGAAGGCCTTTGCCGTCCGCTGCTGTAGGCAAAGTTTTTTTCCTCTTTGCCATCAGCCACTATTGGCAAACTGACCAAATAGGTCAGCCTCCTAGGAAGCACAGTTGCCTGCCACCTGGCCTCTTTGCCATCCGCTGCTGATGGCAAAGAGCCCTTTGCCGTCGGTGGCAGATGGCAAAGAGCCTGCATAATGGCTTTTTTTCCCTGTTTTTTTTTAAATCCAACAATTTTCACAACAAATATATATGACATATATAGATATATTTCACAGGGCTATTTAACGGCACATAAGTTTCATCGTACATACATATATAGTTCCATCCACTCATACATAGCAAGTTGCACATACACATAAGTTGCAACCATTAGGAAGTTGCACATACATATTACAATGCAAAGTTTCATCAAGATAGCAAGTTCCATCGTAGCAAGCTAGAAGAATACTAGAAGAGAATGAAATAAAAAACAAGCACTCCATAGCAAGCTAGCTTCCGAGAAGTGAATGAAATCTGCAAAATGGCAAATAAGAAAGTTAGGAAAAGGTGACTAGAAGAAGAAGACTAGAAGAAGAAGCACGCCATCGTTTGTGAGGTAACTTAGGTGAAATGGATCGTTTATGAGCTAACTTAGGTAAAATGCATCATTTTAGAGCTAATGTAGGTAAAATGGATCGTTTATGAGCTAACTAAGCTAATTATGCCGTTTTTTACATAAGTAAGGTAAGTACATGTCACTGTTGAGCAAACCTAGTTAACTAAGCATATTATAACTAACTTAGGTCATTTTGGAGGAAACAAAGCTAAGTATAGATCGTTTTAGAACTAACTTAGGTAAAATGGCTGGTTTTGGAGGTCAGTAAGCTTATTAAGTCATTTTGCAGGAAAAGAAGCTAACTCTAGGTCATTAAGGTAAGCATATTGGATGAAATAAAGCTAAGTCTAGGTCTTTATGCATTTGTTAAGCAAAAAAACTAGAGAAACTTACCTTGATCATGGAGGTGTGGGAGGGGCCTGGCTCATGCCAGTAGCTGGAGAAGGATCGTGTGATGCTTGTGTGGAGTAACGCTGCACCAAAGATCATTTCCAATGTTTCGTTAGCATGATGACACTCAAATGTTAAGACTAGCAAGTAATGTCCATTCAAATTAAACTCACCGTGGTCTCAGGAGCAATCTCTGGATCAATGGCTATGGAGCCATGGGACCTCCTGCCACTAGGTATCATCACCTGCTTTGGATTGTAGGGGATCTGGCTCGGGTTAAACTCCTCCCCTTTCCTCGACTTCCCCTTGACTTGCTTGTAAGAGGCAGTGTGGGCCATGGCATACAGGTCGTACCCCTCTGGCACCTTATCCGTCTTATTGTAGCATGCCTGAAAGAGAGAAACAAAGTAAATTAGTAATTAAAGGGCTCAAGCTAGCATGATGAATGAATTGCATTAATCATGAAGCAAACCACATTACCCAATTCCGCCCGAACTGATATAAGCTGGAGCTACCTTGATGGTTTGGCACACCTTCAATTTGGGCATGTTTGTCCTTGGCCTCAGTCGGCTCCCCTTCCATCTTTCAACACCTGCCATGACAAAGAGTAAACGAAATTAGTACAACATAAGAAAAATACCGACATGAATAATAATATGTATATCACTTAAGTGTATCATCATCAAGTACAACATAAAAAAATTGAATACCTGACACTACTAATAATCTCGATCAGTATCATCAATAAATGCATAATCATCATCATCACTATAATCAATGACGGGCTCATAGGGTTCAGTGGCATCAACATGTGGAAGGCCACCTTTACGTAATCGGTCAAGCATTGAGAGGTCGTCCGCAGCAGTAACATATTCTTGTTCCTCCTCTGGGGTGATGTGGGATTCACTGTCGCTGTCTACTTCAATGTTTTGGGGTGAAGTATACCGGTTCTCTAAACGCTTTTTGGAAAGACGTGTCTCTTGGAAGAATTCTCCTTCATATGTGTCTGGGTTAATGTGAGGTTCATAATCCTCTTCCTTTGGGGGAGATAGTCTAGCACGTGGCGGCACTTCATAAACGACATCCCAACCTTTCATATTTGGATTAGTTTGGCAGGCCCAGGGTAGATAGAATACTTGGGTCGCCTGTTGAGCCATAATATAGACATCAGGAACATCTAAATGGGTGCTTTGGTTGATTTCAACTAGCCCTATATGTTCATGAGTCCTTCTAGTCTCCTTCGGCTGAAACCAATAACATTTGAAGACTACGACATTCGGTGGGTTTTCACCATAGAATAGAAGTTCATAAATTGCTTCAACTCTCCCATAATACTCGGTACCTCCTTCGCCGATAGCAGATACACAACAATTTGTAGACTTTCGGTCGGCCATAGATAGCTCTTTGCCATAGGTACGAAAACGATACCCGTTGATGTCGTATTTGTCAAATGAACGGACCTTATAGTCAAAACCATTAGCGACTTGTCTCAATTCGGCGTCCATAGACTCTGAATTAGCCTACAAGTTTAATATGAAAGGATTGTTGCATTACGCACAAATTAGCGAATGAAATGAAATTGTCTAATAGAATTTACCGTTTGTTTGAACCAAGAGATGAAACCGGGATAGCCGCCTCCTTGCTTTGTGAGAAGCTCATACTCTTCAACGGAATCCTTTTGGATCACCGCTCCATACGAGAATAGGGCGACGTATCGACTGTATGAAATATCCAGGAATAAGAGCAGTTCAAAGGAAATAGAAGTTGCGAAACAATGTACCGAGAACTTACTCGATGTACGGCCGCACTTCTATCAGGTTGTTGAAGATATACAACGAAATGGTCCGCCATTCTTCGTTATCCAAAGATACTAGATTTGAAACACTTGCTGGTGCGAGATTGCCTTTGAATAGGCTGAGGTTGGATCCACCCTTTTTAGGCTCGTCAGCATTGTACCGAGGCTTCGGATTATGCAAATGACGATTTTTGGTTTCGTAGTGTGCTGTCACGAAGTTTGCCGCCTCCTCAGTGATGAATGCCTCAGCCGTAGACGCTTCAATTCTACGTTTATTTTTACATTTTTCTCGAAGCGTCTTCTGCATCCTCTCAGTTGGGTAGCACCAATGATTTTGCACGGGCCCCCCCAATCTTGCCTCGGTCGGGAGATGCAAAATCAAATGTTGCATTGGATTAAAGAAGCCCAGTGGAAAGATCTTCTCTAACTTGCAGATCAACTCTGGCGCCAACTCTTCCACTTCTTCTAGCACGCCAGGCGATAGTTCTTTCGCACAAAGAACACGGAAGAAATAGCTGAGTTCTGCCAGTACTAGCCATTCACCCTCAGGGATGAAGCCACGCAACATCACCGGCATTACCCGCTCAATCCATATGTGCCAATCATGACTCTTGAGACCAAATATCTTCAATTTATCAAGACTCGCTCCCCTCTTTAGATTCGCTGCATACCCATCGGGGAACATCAACTGCATTTTCACCCACAAGATAATTTCCCTCATAGCTGGCCTTCCAAGATTGAACCATGCCTTTGGCTTCGTCCAGTTCTGCTTTCCTTTCGGTTCTTTCATGTTTTGTAACGGCCTATCACATAGCGCCTCCAGATCGACTCTAGCCTTAGTATTATCCTTTGACTTCCCATCTATGCCGAACAATGTACCAAAAAGTGCCTCGGCGATATTCTTCTCAGTGTGCATCACGTTGATGTTGTGTGGGCAAAGGAGGTCTTTGAAGTAAGGCAGATCCCATAAGCATGTTTTGTGAGTCCAGGCGTGCTCAGAATTATACCCCTTGAAGTACCCTGGACGCTCTGGATCTGGCTCGAGAGCGTTTAACTGATCCACGGTCTGTTGGCCTGTCAACGCAGGTGGTGCAGAGTTTTTTACAACTCTACCTCTGATGAAGTTCTTCTTGTCTTTCCTGAACTTATGGCGAGGATCCAAGAACTGTCTATGCATGTCGAAGCAAGAAAACTTGCGATCGGCCTGAAGCCAACGAAACTCAAGAGCTCCCTTGCATGTGGGGCACAGGAACCTTCCATGCACACACCAGCCAACGAATAGCGCATACGCCGGCAAGTCATGCGTCGAGTACATGTACCAGACACGCATTATGAAGTTTCGTTTGCTATAGGCGTCGTATGTCTTGAACCCATTATCCCAGGCTTCTTGCAATTCGTCCTTAAGCGGCTGCATGTACACATTCATATTTTTCCCCGGATAGTTGGGCCCTGGAATTATCAATGTTAGGAAAATGTTCTTTCTTTGAATAATCTGTCCGGGGGGGGGGGGGGGAGATTGAGTGGAAAGACAAATACGGGCCAACAACTGTATTGGGCTGCCGTCATACCAAACACACTGAACCCATCGGTGCTGATGCCGACTCGAGGATGCCTCGAATCTGCCGCTTTGTCAGCATGTAATTCATCAAACCTTTTCCACGCAACACCATCCGATGTGTGTACCATCATCAGTTTCCCATCTGCATCTAGTTCGGTTCTTTTGCCTGTTTTGTGCCATGTCATCTGTCTGGCCGTCTCTTCGACCATGAAAAGACGTTGAAGTCTTGGTACGATTGGCATATATCGAAGAACACTAACAGGGATTTTGGTCTGTGTCTTCTCACCCATACCGTTGTCTACCACAATATACCTGGAACACTTGCAAATGGGACAATAGTTCAAGTCCGCATAGTCAAGCCTAAATAAGGCACATCCTTTCTCACAGGCATGTATCTTATCATAGGGCATCTTCAGTGCACGGAGGATTTTGTCCGACTGGTACAGGTTTGCAGGCATTACATGGCCTTTGGGTAGAAAGCATCCAAATACTATCATAATTGCGTCATAGCATTCTCTGCCCAAGTTGAACTGAGCCTTCAAAGCCATTACTTGTGAGATGGCATCCAACTGACAAAGCTCAGTGTGCTCGTGGAGCGGACGTTTTGAAGACTCCAACATTTCATTGAAGGCCTTTGCAGATTCCTCCATCTCCTCGTCCGAATCCCGAGCATCATCATAGTCTTGCACCATGTTTTCCATCCCGGTACCATGATCGTCGGTGCGACGATGATCCACCTCAGCTCGATCACGTTGGGCAGGCTCACCATGAAATGTCCACACCATATAATCGGGCGTAAAACCATTCTTCTGTAGGTGTTTACCCATTTCAGCCTCTGTCCTCTTTTCCCAATGCCGCATCGGAAACAGGAGCACCAAGTTTTCCTCTGGCCATTTGCAAATGCGGCTTGCACAAACCCCTTGGTTTTTGTGAACCATTCAACGCTCCATTTGTTCTGACCAGTGTGACCGGTATACATCCATGCACGATCACTCATCTTGACTTTCAGAGCTACTGGACACACAACAATTATATATATAATTCACCATGTATATATTCATCAGTTGATCTACTTTGTCAATTTTATTACGTCCATGCAACCTACACTCTAATAGGTAATGATAGGTCCTAATCCCACCCGAGTATGTGTAGATTGGGTTCATTTTCCCATATGCTATGCTCCGGATCCGACGCAAAATTTCGGCAGCACCTCCCTGCTGTTCTTCGGATACACGTCACTGCAATAAACAGAGAGGATGTGTACCCGGAGAACAACAGGGGAGGAACTGACGAAATTTATGCGTCGGATCCGGAGCAAAGCATATGGGAAAACGAACCCAATCTACACATACTCGGGCTGTCCATGGATAGTGTTGGACAATTCGAAAGAATCAAGGTTATAAATATGCAAATGCATGCATATTTATAACTATGACGCTTTCGAATGGGAGACACATATTGGTTACGCATACTGATGATTCAAGACACATATATAGCTAGCTATCAAGTTTCATCGGCACGAACACTGGAACAGAGCAAATAATTAATGGGGGAGGAGGACATGTCATTTGTGCTCACCCACGAACGAAGGGGCAGAGCTTGTCAAATGCACGGCGAGCTCGTCGAACACCAAACCTCGCAGCGGTGAAACAACTGCACATTTAAATCAACCCGATCAACACAATTATATATGATGTTTTTCATAACAAAATCGGAAAATATATGACCTAACTAATAATTCACAAATATAAGACCCTGTCGGCCTCGGGGGGTCGGGTGTCGGGGTGTCTGGGTGTCGTGTCGGGGTCGGGGTGTGGTGTCGGGGTCAGGGGTCAGGGGGTCGGGGTGTCGGGGTCAGGTTGTCGGGGGTCAGGGGGTCGGGGTATTTCCTTCTATCCTTCTTCTTTCTTTCTCTTCTTCTTCTTCTTTCCTTTCTTCTTCTTCTTCCATCTTTTTTCTACTTTTTTTACTTCTTTTCGTTTCTTCTTTTCTTCTTGTTCTACTTCTTCTACTTCTTTTCTTCTTCTTCTTTTTTCATCTTTCTACTACTTCTACTTCTTCTACTTCTTCTAATTCTTTTCTAACACTAACACTAACACAATCTAGCACTAACAATTAAACAGCAAAAAATGAAAAAACAGAAGAAAAAAAAAGTAGTTCCCTCACCGGAGCAATGGGACAGTCGGTGGGGCGGCGCCGGGCGGCAGGTGCGTCGCCGGGCGGCAGGTGCGTCGCCGGGCGGCGGGGGCGGCGCCGGGCGGTGGGTGCGTCGCCGGGCGGTGGGTGGGGTGGTGTGGGGCGGAGGGGTGGTGGGGGGCGGGGGGGTGGTGGGGCGGAGGGGTGGTGGGGGGCGGGGGCGGCGCCGGGCGGCGGGGGGCGGGGACGGGGCGACGGGGCGTCGCCGGGCGGCGGGTGGCGGGGCGACGGTGCGTCGGCGGGTGGGGTGGGGGGCGGAGGGGTGGTGGGGGGTGGCGCCGGGTGGCAGGGGCGGCGCCGGGCGGCGGGGGGCGGGGGCGGGGGCGGCGCCGGGCGGGGGCGGCGGTGGATCTAGGGCGGGCCGTCGGGGAGGAGAGAGGAAGAGGAGAGTAACGGGCGGGGGGTGTGGCGTCCGTTAGTTAAAGAAGTCTTTGCCGTCCGCCACTCTTTGCCGTCCGCCGTTGTCTCTCTTTGTCGTCTGCTAGCGGACGGCAAAGAGGTGGGGGTGTTAAGTTTTTTTAAACGGGCGGGTGGGTGGGGGCCACCTCCCTCTTTGCCGTCAGCTGGCTGACGGCAAAGAATCTTTGCCATCAGCTGGCGGACGGCAACGAAATGGCTCATGGCAAAGAGTTTCTTTGCCGTCCGCCGTTTCTTTGCCGTCGGCTTATCGGTAGCTGATGGCAAAGAGCTTCTTTGCCGTCCGCTAGCCGACGGCAAAGATCAGGCAGATGGCAAAGTAGCTGATTCCAGTAGTGCCTGGGGGAGTTTTTTTTAATTATTTTGATTTGCTTTGATCTTTTTGGATCATGGGACTGGGCATCCCGGTTACCGGCCCTTTCTCGTGAATGAGGAGCGGAGTCCACTCCTCTTGAAAATAACCCACCTAGCATGGAAGATATAGGCAGCCCTAGTTATAACATGAGCTGCTCGAGCATACAAAACAGAATTTCATTTGAAGGTTTGGAGTTTGGCACATACAAATTTACTTGGAACGGCAGGTAAATACCGCATATAGGAAGGTATAGTGGACTCATATGGAACAACTTTGGGGTTTAAGGAGTTTGGATGCACAAGCAGTATTTCCGCTTAGTATAGGTGAAGGCTAGCAAAAGACTGGGGAGCGATCAACTGAGAGAGCGACAACAGTCATAAACATGCATTAAAATTAATTCACACTGAGTACAAGCATGAGTAGGATATAATCTATCATGAACATAAATATCATGAAGGCTATGTTGATTTGATTCAACTACATGCGTGAACATGTGCCAAGTCGAGTCACTTAATACATTCAAAGGAGGATACCATCCCATCATATCACATCATAATCATTCTAATAGCATGTTGGCACGCAAGGTAAACCATTATAACTCATAGCTAATCAAGCATGGCACAAGCAACTATAATCTCTAAATGTCATTGCAAATATGTTTACCTCATAATAAGCCGACTCAGAAACGATGAACTCATCATATTTACAAAAACAAGAGAGGTCAAGTTCATACCAGCTTTTCTTATCCCAATAAGTCCATCATATATCATCATTATTGTCTTTCACTTGCACGACCGAACGATGTGTATAATAATAATAGTGCACGTGCATTGGACTAAGCTGGAATCTGCAAGCATTCAACTCAAGAGAGAAGACAAGTAATATGGGCTCTAAGTTAAATAAACAATCATGCATATGAGAGCCATTAAACATTTTCAATATGGTCTTCTCGACCCTCAAAGGAAAGAAAAGAAAAGAAAACTATTTACATGGGAAAGCTCCCAACAAGTAAGAAGAAGAACTAGCAATCTTTTTGGGTTTTCATTTTAATTTCTACTACAAGCAAAGAAATTAAACTAACTAATTTTTTTGGTTTTTTCTTAAGGTTTAACAAACACACAAGAAGAAAACTAGAAAAAGAAATTTAAACTAGCATGGATAATACAATGAAAGAGTATGAGCACCGACGACTAGTGTGTGAACATGAATGGAAAGTCGGTGAGAAATACGTACTTCCCCAAGCTTAAGCTTTTGGCCTAAGTTGGTCTAGTACCAAGGACCGCCTGGCTGATATCCATAAGTGAAACCGGGGTCGTACTGAGATGCAGCGGCAACCGCCTCCTGAGCTGCAGCGTGTTGGCGAGCTGCCTCCGCTCTCCTCTCGTGTTCAGCTGCTTCCTCCCTGGTGACAACATATCTTCCTTTTGCCTGATAATCAAAAAGGTAGGGAGCAGGAAGAGTAACAGGGACGACGTTGCCTCTGTCATAGGTTAGTCGATATTGGAGGAATTGTTCATTCCTCCCAAGAAATTGATGATTGACCATAGCTTCAGAATCCAAATAAACAGGAGGTATTATCATATCTCCCTCTCGTGGGGCTATACCAAGATAGTTAGCCACACGGGTTGCATAAATTCCTCCAAATAAATTTCCTTTTCTACTATTATTCTGCAACCTACGTGCAACTATTGCCCCCAAGTTATAACCTTTATAACCTAACACAGCACTCTTGAGGACACACAGATCAGGGACACACATGTGACATGCTTCGTCTTTCCCATTAATGCATCTACCAATAAGAGAGCAAAATAATGTATAGCAGGAAAATAAATGCTCCCTATAGTAGCTTGTGCTATGTCCCTAGATTCTCCAACAGTAATACTAGCAAGAAAATCTTTAAATTCATATTTGTGAGGATCATTATATCACCCCACTGCGGGAGTTTGCAAGCAGTTGTAAAATCCTCTAAATCCATGGTACAAGATGTATCATAGATATCAAATATGACACTAGGAGAATTATGCGTACAGTTATATTTAAACCTCCGCACAAAGGAATCAGTTAATTGATAGTATTGAGGACACTTAACTTGTAAGAAGTCCTCCAACTCAGCATTACGCACATACGCGTCAAATTCCTCCTTGAAGCCTGCTTCGACCATAAAATCATTGGATGGCCACTCACAAGCTCGTACATCCGCACCCCTCGGCAATTCAACATCTTGCTCACGTATAGCAATCCTGGGCCCTTTCTTCGCCGAGGAACCACCTTAGTACATTCTCCTAGGCATAATTCTTTTTCTGAAAAATTTCTGAAATTTTAGTAACTTCAAAATAAAAGTGAATAAAACTAAACAAGATTGGTAGCAACTACCCCTACAAGTTCCTAGAGCCTATATCATGCATTAGAATTGCTTGGGACCTCATAAATTCAACATGCAAGCTCAAGAACATGGTCACCTATGCAGCAAAAATTTGCAATGAATAAAGCAATAGAACAAAAACTAATTAGACCAATGGAGGAGTCACATACCAAGCAATAATCTCCCAAAGCAGTTTTGTGAATGGAGTTTTGAGCAAGGAGATCAAAAATTGCAGCAAAATGAGCTAGAACTCGTGCTTGAGCTGGATAGGGGTTTTTTTGGGTAGAAGATTAAGTGTGTGGGTGCTGGCATAAGTGGAGGGAGCCCACCAGGGGCCCACGAGACAGGGGGGCGCGCCGAGGTGGGGTGGGCGCGCCCTTCACTCTCTTGGCCTGGTGCTTGCCCCTCCTGCAGTGATTTCAGTGCCTAAAATCCTCAAATATTCCATAAAAAATCATACTAAATTTGCAGGGCATTTGGAGCACCTTTATTTTCAGGATATTTTTTTATGCACGGATAATTCAGAAAACAGACAGATAATAATATTTTTGCTTTATTTATTCTAAATAACAGAAAGTAAAAAGAGGGTATAGAAGGTTGTGCCTTCTAGTTTCATCCATCTCATGATCATCAAAATGAATCCACTAACAAGGTTGATCAAGTCTTGTTAACAAACTCATTCCGAATAACACGGAACCGGAGAAATTTCGAATAACACTAAGTTACCTCAACGGGGATATGAAAATCCCCAACAATAAGAATATCATACTTTTTCTTGACAGTAGGGAGAGGAAATTCAAAACCTCCAATAATAATAGTTGGAACTTTTCCAATAGAATTGATGCTATGAACTTGAGATTGTTTCCTTGGAAAGTGTACCGTATGCTCATTACCATTAACATGAAAAGTGACATTGCCTTTGTTGCAATCAATAACAGCCCCTGCAGTATTAAGAAAAGGTCTACCAAGGATAATAGACATACTATCGTCCTCGGGAATATCAAGAATAACAAAGTCCGTTAAGATAGTGACATTTGCAACCACAACAGGCACATCCTCACAAATACCGACAGGTATAGCAGTTGATTTATCAGCCATTTGCAAAGATATTTCAGTAGGTGTCAACTTATTCAATTCAAGTCTACGATATAAAGAGAGAGGCATAACACTAACACCGGCTCCAAGATCACATAAAGCAGTGTAACATAATTTCTTTTAATGGAGCATGGTATAGTTGGTACACCCGGATCTCCAAGTTTCTTTGGTATTCCACACTTAAAAGTGTAATTAGTAAGCATGGTGGAAATTTCAGCTTCCGATATCTTTCTTTTATTTGTAATGATATCCTTCATATACTTAGCATAAGGATTTACTTTCAGCATATCAGTTAAGCGCATACATAAGAAAATAGGTCTAATCATTTCAGCAAAACGCTCAAAATCCTCATCATCCTTTTGTCTTGGATGGTTTAGGAGGAAAGAGCATGGGTTTCTGAACCCATGGTTCTCTTTCTCTACCGTGCTTCCTAGCAACAAAATCTTTCTTATCATAACGTTGATTCTTTGATTGTGGGTTATCAAGATCAACAGCAGGTTCAATCTCTACATCATTGTTTTTGCTAGGTTGAGCATCAACATGAACATTATCATTGACATTATCACTAGGTTCATGTTCATCACCTAATTGTGTTTCAGCATCAGAGATATAAATTTTATTGGGATTCTCAGGTGCGTCTACAGTAGGTTCACTAGAAGCATGCAAAGTTCTATTGTTTTCTTCTTCTTTTTAGAAGAACTAGGTGCCTCTAAATTATTTCGCTGAGAATCTTGCTCGATTCTCTTAGGGTGGCCTTCAGGATACAAAGGTTCCTGAGTCATTCTACCAGTTCTAGTAGCCACTCTAACAGCAAAGTCATTTTTATTATTTAATTCATCAAGCAAATCATTTTGAGCTTTGAGTACTTGCTCAGCTTGAGTAGCAACCATAGAAGCATATTTGCTAACGAGTTGGAGTTCACCTTTAACTCTAGCCATATTATCGCTTACGCGTCCTATCTCGAAAGCATTATTCTTTAACTCTCTACCAACATAAGCATTAAAACTTTCTTGTCTAGCCATAAAGTCATCAAATTCACTAAGCATGGGCTATGAAATTTAGTAGAGGGGATTTCAACTTTATCATATCTATAGAGAAAATTTACCTTTACTACCTGTGTTGGGTTATCAAGACAATGTGGTTCTTCAACAGGCAGTATATTAAGACCATGTATTTCTTCAATAGGAGGTAAATTCTTAACATCTTCAGCTTTAACACCTTTTTCTTTCATTGATTTCTTTGCCTCTTGCATATCTTCAGGACTGAGAAATAAAACACCTCTCTTCTTCGGAGTGGGTTTGGGCATAGGCTCAGGAGTTGGCTTAATTGGTTCAGGAATTGCATCAGGAACTGGCTCAGGGAGAGTCCAATTATTTTCATTAGTCAACATATTATTCAATAGTAATTCAGCTTCGTCGACTGTTCTTTCCCTGAAAACACAACCAGCACAACTATCCAAGTAGTCCTTGGAAGCATCGGTTAGTCCATTATAAAAGATATCAAGTATTTCATTTTCTTAACAGGATGATCAGGCAAAGCATTAAGTAACCGGAGAAGCCTCCCCCAAAATTGTGGGAGACTCTCTTCTTTGATTTGCACAAAATTATATATTTCCCGCAAGGTAGCTTGTTTCTTATGAGCAGGGAAATATTTAGCAGAGAAGTAATAAATCATATCATGGGTATTACGCACACAACCAGGAGCAAGAGAATTATACCAAGTGTTAGCATCACCCTTTAACGAGAACAGAAATATCTTAAGGATATAAAAATAGCGAGACTTCTCATCATTAGTAAACAGGGTAGCTATATCATTCAACTTGGTAAGATGTGCCACAACAGTTTCAGATTCAAGGCCATAAAAAGGATCAGATTCAACTAAAGTAATAATCTCAGGATCAACAGAGAATTCATAATCCTTATCAGTAACACAAATAGGTGAAGTAGAAAATGCAGGGTCAGGTTTCATTCTAGCATTAAGAGACTGTTGCTTCCATTTAGCTAATAATTTCTTAAGATCATATCTATCATTGCAAGCAAATATAGCTCTAGCAGTTCTTCATTCATAACATAACCCTCAGGAACAACAGGCAATTCATAATCATTGGGAGAATTTTCATCATCACTATCATCAATAATAGCATCTTCAATATTTTCACTCCCCCTAACTCTAGCAAGTTGTTCATCAAGAAATTCACCTAATGGCAAAGTAGTATCACGCACAGAAGTAGTTTCATCATGCATAGCAGAAGTGGCATCATCAATTACATGCGACATATCAGAATTCGTAGCAGTAGCAGGTTTAGGTGTCGCAAGCTTACTAATAACGGAAGGAGAATATAGTGCAGAGCTAGATGGCAGTTCCTTACCTCCCCTCATAGTTGAGGGAAAAATCTTGGTTCTGTCGTCTTTCAAGTTCTTCATAGTGATCAACAGATATAAATCCCAAGTGACTCAGAGAATAGAGCTATGCTCCCCGGCAACGGTGCCAGAAATTAGCCTTGATAACCCACAAGTGTAGGGGATCGCAACAGCTTTCGAGGGTAAAGTATTCAACCCAAATTTATTGATTCGACACAAGGGGAGCCAAAGAATATTCTTGAGTATTAGCAGTTGAGTTGTCAATTCAACCACACCTGGATAACTTAGTATCTGCAGCAAAGTATTTAGTAGCAAAGTAGTATGATAATAAAGGTAACGGTGGCAAAAGTAAAGATAATTGTTTTTGGGTTTTTGTAGTAGTTGTAACAGTAGCAACGGAAGAGTAAATAAGCGAAGAACAATATATGAAAAGCTCGTAGGCAATGGATCAATGATGGATAATTATGCCGGATGCGATTCCTCATGTAATAGCTATAACATAGGGTGACACAGAACTAGCTCCAGTTCATCAATGTAATGTAGGCATGTATTCCGTAAATAGTCATACGTGCTTATGGAAAAGAACTTGCATGACATCGTTTGTCCTACCCTCCCGTGGCAGCGGGGTCCTAGCGGAAACTAAGAGATATTAAGGCCTCCTTTTAATAGAGAATCGGAAGAAAGCATTAGCACATAGTGAATACATGAACTCCTCAAACTACGGTCATCACCGAGAAGTATCCCGATTATTGTCACTTCGGGGTTGTCGGATCATAACACATAATAGGTGACTATAGACTTGCAATACAGGATAAAGAACACACATATATTCATGAAAACATAATAGGTTCAGATCTGAAATCATGGCACTCGGGCCCTAGTGACAAGCATTAAGCATAGCAAAGTCATAGTAACATCAATCTCAGAACATAGTGGATACTAGGGATCAAACCCTAACAAAACTAACTTGATTACATGGTAAATCTCATCCAACCCATCACCGTCTAGCAAGCCTACGATGGAATTACTCACGCACGGCGGTGAGCATCATGAAATTATTGATGGAGGATGGTTGATGATGACGACGGCGACGAATCCCCCTCTCCGGAGCCCCGAACGGACTCCAGATCGGCCCTCCCGAGAGAGATTAGGGCTTGGCGGCGGCTCCGTGTCATAAAACACGATGAAATTTTCTCTCTGATTATTTTTTCTCCACGAACATGAATATATGGAGTTGGAGTTGAGGTCGGTGGAGGTTCAGGGGGCCCACGAGACAGGGGGCGTGCCCTATAGGGGGGGGGGGCGCCCCCCATCTCGTGGACATGGTGTGGGCCCCCTGGTGTATTTCTTTCGCCCAGAAATTCTTATTAATCCAAAAAGTGCCTCCGTGGATTTTCAGGACATTCCGAGAACTTTTCTTTTCTACACATAAAACAACATCATGCCAGTTCTGCTGAAAACAGCGTCAGTCTGGGTTAGTTTCATTCAAATCATGCAAGTTAGAGTCCAAAACAAGGGCAAAAGTGTTTGGAAAAGTAGATACATTGGAGACGTATTAGTCCCAAAAATGATATAAATGTGTAAAATAAAGCTCATAAACATCCGAAAGGGGTAATATGATAGCATGGAACAATCAAAAATTATAGATACGTTGGAGATGTATCACCGTGCCGGTAGATATCCATGGTCTGCGACCCGGTGAGGCTAGAGGGCCACAGACCGCCCGGCGCGGCGCCGCGTCCACCACCGCTGTCGGCGCGTCCACCGCCGCTGCCACCGCCTCCACCGCCGCCTCCCGCCCGGCGACTGCTCCCTGCGCCTCCACTGCCGCCTCCCCAGCCGAACCAACGCCGGCCGAAGTATCCGCGTCCATGAGGCATCGCGCCGGAGAGAGCCGCGGCGCCCTAGATTGATCGGAGATCGCGGGGTCGGGGACGGTTTCTAAGAGGAGAGGCGGGGTCGGGGGCGGTTTCTGTGAGGCGAGCGCGGGTCGGGGCGGTTTTATGGGAGGGAAAGACTCGTCGGGGGCATTGGACGGGTGCGGCCAACGAAAGGCGTCGGGGCACGCGGCAGCGGGGCAGGCGAGGCGACAGCCGGCAGCGCGACAGCGGGCAGCGCGGCACGCGGCATCGGGGGGCAGGCAGCAGCGCCTCAGCGGGGGCGGCCGATGCGAGGCGAGGCGGCAGCTGAGCAGCGGCGCAGACCGAGGCGGAAGATGGGGCGGCCAAAGCGAAGCGAGGCGGCAGCTGAGCAGCGCCGCAGGCCCAGGTGCAGCGGGCGAGGCGAAAGCGGGCGGCGTAGCGCGCGAGGCGGAAGCGGGCGGCAGGCGGCAGCGGAGGTGCACCGCGGCAAGCCGCAGAGCGGCAATCGGCAGCGGGGCCCGTAACCGCGCCATGCATGCATGCATGCCTATCCTCGCATAATTAGTGTAGGACGTGAGCATGGGGGTGGGCGCGCTGGCGGGGCGACCCGGCCAAAAAAAAACAAAAACATATACGAATAGATACACATTACGAGCGGGACAACAGGCGGGCGGCCTCTTTTTCAATTTTTGCCCATCGCGCCCTGTGTTATGAAGGGGTATGAGACAATTTTAGCCGTTCTTGTGTTGAAGGGGGTTTACCAAGCGGAAGTGCTCTGTAGATTGTGCAGTAGCAGCACTGCATATGTTCACAACCCTTGTCATTGCTAACCTGACAAGGCCTCCTCTCTGGGAATAATCGTCTCTTGGAAATGTAAAATGTAAATTTGTGATCGGTCAAGTACTCCTTCCGTCCAATTTTTTTTAGATTTGTCTAAATAAAAATGTATCAAATCATGTTTTAGTATTAGATATATTCATATCTAAACAAATCTAACACAAGAATTTTAGAACGGAGGGAGTACCTGACAAAGACGAACCTCTTTGTATGTGCTTCCGATTTTGACATGTCCATGCTTCAGTGTTCCGGAAACAATTCTCAGAATATTATAATTGGAACGTGCACATGGCAAAGTTTCGATGGCAAGTGCACATGGCAAATGAAATGTTTCGATGGCAAGTTTAATGATGCGAGAACCACAATTTTAGTTGGCAAGCATGACAACTTCATGCTTCAGTTTATTTTTAAACAGAAAATTGTCGTGTGTGTTAACTAACTTGTCGTCATTCATAGAATTGCCATCGAAAACATTTCATTTGCTATGTGCTCGTATATGGCTTCATGTACTTATCATTTCCGTTATAATAGGGTGTGATTATGGCGGTGAGGGGGAAGGCGGTTTATATATCAAAAGGTGCATATGGAGGCAGAGCTCTAGGGAGCCCTCTCAATGAAAATACTATTTCCACACCTTAAAAAAATCTAGAAAAATAAGTATACACACGCATATATTTGTAGTATACATACAAAATTTCATGAACACATATATGTTCATATGTGATGTACACAAAAAAGAACAACACATAGATTAAAATGGGGGTTTCTTTGTTGTATCTGGGCCAGGTATTTGTCATTTTTGTGTAACATGCAAATAATCGCATTAGTTAATGAAACCTTACACGCACTTGAACAACATGTATATGTATTTGTAGAATTTTTATAGATTTTTTTGAAACTTTTAAATATTCCTTTCCAAAAAGGGGCTCCCTGAAGCAAGTCCTCTATAACGCCACTCCCGGTTATGTACGCATTATACGAACTAGTGGTCAGATTGTCAAAAACATTGCATATTTGTGAACTAGATATAGTATCTACCAATATAGTTTGGGGATTGTAACAAAAACAATATAATTTGGCAGCAAGAATACAAGTATCATGCTCATTTTTAATGAAATTTTGATTATTTCGGTGAGTATTTTTTATGAGCCAGGAACTTGAGCCAAATTCAAACGCAAATATTTTTTTAAAACTTTATCGGTTTTCAAATTGAAGAGGGACTTTTGGCGATTGGCTAAATTGAAAACTGGCATAACCGAAATCTCGGGAATTTTAATGATTTTAGTGGAACCCGTATGTTTATAATAAAGTGAAAACTCAATTAAAACAAGTTTAAAGCAAGTGCCCTTAGGCGGTCAGGAAGACAAAGACTAAAAGTCATAACAAGAGGTTAAGAGAAAGAAGTCTACTGGGGTAGTATTTTTTCGATAAAGGGCATTTTTATTGACTCAAAATATAGCATCAAGTAGATACAAAACATAATGAGCATCGTCCGACCTCTGCATAACTAAGATGCACACAACTAAACAAAACAAATTGAAAGAAGATAAAAAAGGTGACATATCAACAACAGTAGGATCATATAGGACCAACGGTCTGCCTATGTCGAAGGAGTTGGTGCGGCTGTCCGTACATTATACTCCCACCCATGCTGGGTGAAGACCTCCTTGGCCACCCGCTCCAACCGCGTACACACCGCTTTGAATAACGGCTGATACTTCATTCGGTGTAGTATAGACCATGTACGAAGCGAATGCGTACAACGGAAAATAACCTGCAAAGGAGAGGTGTTTTTGCCATTGAAAACCAAACCATTTCTACATAGCCAGAGTGCCCATAATAAGGCATATGCTCCCACCCGAATTAGCATTTTGAACCTATTTGCAATGCCGTCCAACCAATGACCAAAAATATTGGCAACACTTGTGGGCGGATACAAATTGGACGCTATTTGGATGACTGGCCACGTAGAGCGCACAAACTTGGATTGAAAAAAGTGGTGTTTGATTGTCTCGTCATGAGTACAAAAACTACACTTCTTACTTCCGTGCCAATTGCGACGGGCGAGATTGTCTTTGGTTAGCACAACTCTTTTTCGAAGATACTCCCTCCGTCTGAAAAAACTTGTCCCTCAAATGAATGTATCTAGCACCAAATTAGTGGTAGATATATTCATTTGAGGAACAAGTTTGGGACAAGTTTTTTCTGATGGAGGGAGTACCACATAAAGATTTTAACCTTTAGTGGAATCTTCGACATCCAAATTTTCTTGTTATTATCCACTGGGACCTCTGAATATATGAGCGCATGATACATAGAACCGAATGTGAAGGACCCAGATGTAGTGATGTTCCAGCAAAACACATCCCGTCCTTGGTGTCAGGTTTATCGACTCCAATCGAGATAATAAATTTTGCCATGACATAAGACGAGGGCCAATCGAATCCCGCCTAAAAGAAATAGTCGGCGGAAATGAACTAAGCACCTGCGCTAGAGTATTATTCTTATCGCAAGCAATGCGGTAGAAAGCTAGATATTATTCTCGGAGGCTAGCATTGCCTACCCAGTTGTCCTACCAGAAACGAATCTCTGACCCATCTTTTATCGCGAATGATCCAAAGCGAAAAATGTGTTTCTTCATCGCCATTAGACCAGCCCAAAAGTGTAAGTCACCAGGTTTTCAATAGGCCTGTGACACAACCTTTTAGCCTAGATACTTATTGCGCAACAGGGTTTGCCAAACATCATTCTCATCAAGTAGTTTGAACAACCATTTACTAAGTAAGGCATCATTCTTGACCTGAAGGTCGTGAATGCCAAGCCCACCTTGGTCTTTCGGCCTACAAACCACGCTCCATTTGGCTAGCCTGTATTTTTCTTCTTTTTACTGTCCCCTTGCCAGAAGAATCTGGATCTGAAATAATCCAGCCTCTGCAAGACCCCTTCTTGGGAGTTGGAAAAAAGAGAGCATATAGAGAACCATATTTGTGAGGACTGAGTTGATTAAGACCAGTCGTCCTCCAACAGAGGGCAACTTGCCTTTCCAATTACTCAACCGTTTCTCTAAGCGCCCCTCTACATGTTTCCACTCTGCATTAGTGAGACGCTGATAATGAGTCGGAATTCTCAAATGTTTAATCGGGAATTGGCCTTGCGCACAACCAAACAGGTCGGCATACTCAGCCGCTGCCTCACTGTCTTCTCCAAAGCAGAACAGTTCGCTTTTATGAAAGTTAATTTTAAGGCCTGACATCTGCTCAAACGCTAAAAGCAATACTTTTAGGTTTCGAGCTTTATCGAGGTCATGTTTCAAAAAGGAATTGTATCATCGGCATATTGCAGAATAAAGAGGTCACCATCCACGAGGTGAGGCACCATATACTACATTTCGCAGATGCACAGCAATCTTTATCACGGGTGAGACTCGGTTATTATTATTACAAACGAAGCGATCGAGTTTACTTATTACAGACCCTGTATACGCAACGACTTCGAAACATAAGCAGCGGGCAAATCTCATGACAAGTGACAAGCAGCAATTCTTACCTGAGGAGCACGCGCACTCCACCGAGGCCAGCCATGAACGCGAGCGGCAGAAATGAGACGTAGAGGAAGCAGCGGCGTGCATGGCCGCCACGGGCGTGGTCACTGCTGGCCGAGGCGCCGGACATCCATGTCATCGCAGCGAGCGCCTCCGCTAAGCCGACAACGCCGGCGGAGACGACGGAGCCATAGTAGGCGAGCTTGTGGCCGTCGAAGACGCCGGTCGGCGTCTTGTACAGAGCCGCGGCGACTGCCATGCATGCGGTGGCGAAGCCGATGGCGAAGATCAGCCATTCCACCGACCACTGGCCCTCCATCCCTGACCCCGGCGCGAGCTCGCCGGCCTCGACGCCGAGCGCCAACTCCGCCATTGCTGGACAACTGTGAGGAGATTTCAGGTGGCAAGGAGCATGCACGAGAGGTAGCTTTTTGTTTGCGGGATATGTGGCTGCCCTCGTGGCCGGCCAGGTTTGCAACTGGGCGTCTGAGCCTGCTATTGGATCGAGTATATAAAGAGTGTCATAGGCGGCTGCTGGAGCCATGAGAATTCTTATTGGGAACATCTATAGGCTCCCGGGGGGAGGGGGTTGGAAATTCTTATTGGGAACATCTATCGGCATTGTAATCAGTGCTGGATTACTGGTCCATTGTGCTACTTAGCATTGTCTACGTAGAGGTAGAGTAAAGCAGCTATAAGCATAGCGTAGATAAATTACCGCAAGCATTGTCTACGTAGAGCACAACAGTTATAACAATATCACACAAACGCAGGCATGGTTAGAACATCTCTAGCAGACCCCGTATAATGCTCTGACCCGTAAAATAACTATCAAAATACGAGTCCACGTGAAAAATGTTGTCCGGTCGGACATTGTAAACGTGTCGGGCCGTAATTTTTTTGAAGGGCATGGTAAAATCCCATCTTCAACCCGCAGGTTTTCCCCTCGATCTGACGATGCCCCGTATCCTAGGAAAGTGGTTGGTGGGAGGGACATTTTAGCCCACTCCCGTTCCCCACCCCCTTCCGCAGCCACCCGCCATTGGTTCCGCCCATCTGCAGCCGGTGATTCCAGCCAAATCCGCGGACGGAATCACGCCGCGGGGGCGCCCCTCACCCTGTTCCACCTAGCCGCTTCACCGGATCCGCTGAGCTGAGCCCCTAGTCGCAGTCGCCGTCGCGGGATCCACCGCCGCAGAGTCACCGCCCCGAGGCGCCGGTGAGTACTTGTGCTTTGGGATGCGCTATGCATAGTTGGTTCATGCGGCGTTCGTATTTGTGAATTTAGATGGAATTGAGCCCTTGCGAGAGGTTTTTGCTCGAGGATTCGTCCGATTCAGACGACTCGAATGTTGAGACGCTGCTTGTGAACCATCGGCAACAAATGTTGGTGATGGCCCTCGCCATGAGGGAGCACGAAAATGAGAACCGAAAGAGACGGCGAGGATCGACCGTCTTTGCATTCCTTGAAATCGCCATCTCGGGAACGAGATGTTGATGCAAGACTACTTCGCGGACAATCCAACATATCCGACGCACCTCTTTCGGAGAAAGTACCGAATGCACCAATCCCTCTTTGTAAAAATAGTGCAAGCTTGCGCGGCCAATTGTCGGTATTTTACTCAAAGAAGAAATAACGCGGACTTAAAGGGATTTAGTGCATATAAATAAATCTCAGCAGCTATTGACATCAGGTTCGCTCCCCTCTTCTTGTAGCTGTTGACATCAGACGTGCGCCGAGGAAAGAATCCGCACGGCCGCGCGGGCGAAAGGTCCCCGGGAATTCGTCGTTGTCTGGCCATCTCAATGTTTTCCATCGACGATTTTTTGTTTGTTTTGCCAACAACAAACGTGGGCGCGCAGGGAAGGAGGAGGAGGAGGAGCCCGCCAGGGGGCAGGCGCTGATGAAAGACTGGCGAAATTTGGTGGTGTTTATCTACGGGCTTTGCTACACGTACGTACATATTCCAGGTAAGGTTACATGACAGCTGAGTTGACGTGATTTAGATTGGAAGAAGAAATAGCTGGGGTCTCACCCCATTATCTACATCCTCGGCCGCCTCAAAAAGACCCCAAAAGCTTACCCTTGGGCAGACTGGGCGGTTACCCATCGGTCAAAAAAGTAGGGTCTTGATAACTGCCACACATGTGGTGTATTGGGTAGTTGTGCCACACGCCTCGTGTGGCATGGACAGCAACCAGCCCACACATCTACGTGTGGGCAAAACAATTAGTGCCCATACACCTTTTTTTCCCTCTCGAACCCTCTCACACGCGTGCGTGTGGGCGAAGTTGATAACGCCCACACGCCCGTATGTCAGGCCTCGTACCCTCCTGGTCCCGCACGCCACGCGTGACGCCCACCGCGCGCCCGCAGTTGTCATGGTCCAGACCCTCGTCCATGTTCGTTTAACTGCAGTTGCCATGTCGCTGAACTACGGTTGCCATGTCGGACAACTGCAGTTGCCATATATGGTCTGATCTAATGTAGTTGCCATGATTTCATAACTTTACGAGTTGCCACATACTAACACTAGGCAGTTAAGAGAGTTGCCATGTGCTCACAAGCATGCTAGGGCAGTTGCCATGTAAAAAGGAAGAGTTGCCATCTGCTTACGTGCATGTTAGGGCAGTTGCCATGTACGTGCACGTTGGGGCAGTTGCCATGTACCATGCAAAAACACATGGCAACTCGGTAAAAAGAGAGTTGTCATCTGCTTACGTGCACACTAGGCAGTTGCTGTGTACCCTGCAAAAACACATGGCAACTCGGGTAAAAAAAGAGAGTTGCCACCTGCTTATAAAGCACACTAGGGGCAGTTGCCATGTGCACTGTGAAAACACATGGCAACTAGCAGCTTGGGTGTGGGAGAGAAGACGGGCGTGTGGGCGAGATGGCAAATGCCCACACACTAGCCCTTGTGTGTGCATGCAAAGTGGCGTGTGGCGCGAACTGCTGAATGCCCACACACCGGTCCCTCCGTGTGGTAAAACGGATGTGTGGGCGACCTCTCTCACACACCACACACGCGAGTTGTCCTACGTGGCATACAAAATCAGCTAATTTGTGCCAAGATTCGTGCAGAAGTTACTGGACGGTGATGGACACGTGTGGGTGAGTTGGCTAATGCCCACACATGTGGGCGTTAACATTTCCGAAAAAGTAAACCTAACCTAGTCAGATGCCTTAAACCGGCCCTAAACGCTCACTTCTTATATTCAATTCAAATCTACGGCGGTATAAGGAGCCTCGAACGCGTCTGTCATATCAACCCGGCCCACTGTGGCCACAACGACCCCACATATATCCCAATCCGATGCTCCGGTCCATTCTACTCTCTCTGTTCTCTCCTCTTCCTAATCCGGTCTATGGCATCCGACGGCAGCAGCACGGGCTCCGACGGCAATGACTCCGACGTGGATGCGCTCGCTCTCCGCATCGCACTACACCGGTCCCAGCTGGATCGGGGCGGCAACGATGGTAGCTCATGCTCCGACACGCCATCCTCTTTCGCCCGGCGTTGCGGTGCAGGCAATGTTGCTGGGCCCTCCTGTCCGGCGCGCAACACCGGTGGCAGCTCCGCCCACTCCACTCCACTGCAGGTACACCGTCATACCTCTTCTCTTCCACCCCAATCAGCGTCCAAGGCCATCGTTGAGTGCTCGTGCCCTCGTTGGCGCCGGGCAGGTTGAGGACGCCTGAGTCGGAGGGCGGGCCACATAGCGCGAACGGCAACGGGCGAGGGAGAGGATGGTGGCGGCCTGGCGAGCGAGGCGTCGGGCAAGCGCACATGTTGGTGGATCCCGAGGACGCGCTCCTCGCGTCGGTCCTCCGCCGTTCCCTGATGACAGCGGAGTTGGATGCGCAACGACTTCAACGCAAGAATACCAAAGCGCTCCGGCTTGCCATCGAGCTGTCGGAGCACGAGACAATGGCGAAGGCGAGGCGGCACGTCAAGGAACGGGAGCGCTTGCTCCGGAGGATGGCCAGGCAGATCTCATCGGATGATGATTCGGACATCAGCGACGGATCCAGAGTCGGTGACGACGACCCTTTGACAGCCGACGCCTACACGAGAACCAAAGCAACACCGCCGACCGCAAAGGGAAGGGGCGGCAAGGCAATGGTGACACGACACATTCCACTACAGATGCTCTAACAAGCTGGCAAGGAAAACAAATACTAAAGCTTATAATAAACGGTTAAGACAAAGAAGTCTCTCCTCCCGACACGATTCTCTCCCTAATAATAAAGCACGGATTGACTCCGTGGGTTCACCGTCACAATACGCTTTCTTCTTATGTCATATTACGCTTTTATGATTTGTATAGACAAAATCGTAATATAAACGAGGTGGTACTAATTTGGGCTCTGCAGTACAGTTTTACGTAATCAAGCCGCAGTACGGTTTTAGGTGTTACGTATAGAAAAACGTTTCGATTTTCAGAAGGCGGGACCAACGAAGAGCACGGAGGCAGAGGAGGCCGTCCGTGGTGGCTGCATGCACAAAAGCAGGCAACAACGCTGGATAGGCGTTTGACGACATGAAAGAGAGGAGGTTCCCTGCGTGACAGAGGCGAGGCGAGGCGTGGGGCGGAGCAAACGCACTCGCCGGAGTGGCTACTGCCGGCGATGGTAGAAGCAGGTAGCGGCAGCGGCGGGGAGGCACGGTCGCGGGAGAGGCTGCAGCAGCGAGGAGAGGGAGAAAGGGCGCGGAGGAGGCTCGCAGCCAACGAGGTCGATGGCGTTTGGCATGTCCATGTGGCATCTCTGGAGCCGGCCGGGACGAGCACGAGGCTGCATTGGAGTTCTTCCGATCTAATCAAAATCGACGCACGACGGGAGGAGGAAGTTACGAGCAGATTGGGGATCGGGCTGCGGGCTAGCTTTTTTTTTAGCATAGTTGCGGGCTACCTAGGGGCGCTGGCTGGGCCGGCATGGCCGGTTTGTTGGCCCAGCTGGCTGACTCTGCTTTATTTTCACCCATATTTTTGAAATAGTTCCACCTCGCCTCTTCCCATCAGATTGCAACAATATATATACTCTGCCGAGTTGCTTGCAAATCAGCAAGCCAGCTCGAGGATCAACAAACAGACTAAGAGAAAGTGCAGTGCTGCCTGCAACTGTTTTCTTTAAGTTGTCGTGTTGCGGCTGCATTCTCTCATGAAGAAAGTGTTGGAAATATGCCCTAGAGGCAATAATAAATTAGTTATTATTATTATATTTCCTTGTTCATGATAATCATTTATTATCCATGCTATAATTGTATTGATAGGAAACTCAGATACATGTGTGGATACATAGACAACACCATGTCCCTAGTAAGCCTCTAGTTGACTAGCTCGTTGATCAACAGATGGTTACGGTTCCCTGACCATGGACATTGGATGTTGTTGATAACGGGATCACATCATTAGGAGAATGATGTGATGGACAAGACCCAATCCTAAGCCTAGCACAAAGATCGTGTAGTTCGTATGCTAAAGCTTTTCTAATGTCAAGTATCATTTCCTTAGACCATGAGATTGTGCAACTCCCGGATACTGTAGGAATGCTTTGAGTGTACCAAACGTCACAACGTAACTGGGTGGCTATAAAGGTGCACTACGGGTATCTCCGAAAGTGTCTGTTGGGTTGGCACGAATCGAGACAAGGATTTGTCACTCTGTGTGACGGAGAGGTATCTCTGGGCCCACTCGATAGGACATCATCATAATGTGCACAATGTGACCAAGGGGTTGATCATGGGATGATGTGTTACGAAATGAGTAAAGAGACTAGCCGGTAACGAGATTGAACAAGGTATCGGGATACCGACGATCGAATCTCGGGCAAGTACTATACCGCTAGACAAAGGGAATTGAATACGGGATTGATTGAATCCTCGACATCGTGGTTCATCCGATGAGATCATCGTGGAACATGTGGGAGACAACATGGGTATCCAGATCCCGTTGTTGGTTATTGGCCGGAGAGTTGTCTCGGTCATGTCTACGTGTCTCCCGAACCCGTAGGGTCTACACACTTAAGGTTCGATGACACTAGGGTTATAAAGGAAGTTTGTATGTGGTTCCCGAATGTTTTTCGGAGTCCCGGATGAGATCCCGGACATCACGAGGAGTTCCGGAATGGTCCGGAGGTGAAGATTTATATATGGGAAGTCATCATACGGTCACCGGAATAATTCGGGGGGTTACCGGTATTGTACCGGGACCACCGAAGGGGTTCCGGGGGTCCACCGAGAGGGTCCACCTGCCACGGAGGGCCCTATGGGCTGTTTGTGGAAAGGGACCAGCCCCTTAGTGGGCTGGGCGCCTCCCCCTTAGGGCCCATGCGCCTAGGATTTGGGGGAACCCTAAAGGAGGGGCGCCCCCTTGCCTTGGGGGGCAAGGCAACCCCCTCTAGCCGCCGCCCCCTCCTTAGATTGGATCTGAGGGGGCCGGCCCCCTCTCCCTTGCCCCTATATATATGTGGGGGGTGGGAGGGCAGCCGCAACCAAGTTCTGGCGCAGCCCTCCCCCTCTCCCAAGTCCTCCTCCTCTCCCGCGGTGCTTGGCGAAGCCCTGCAGGATTGCCACGCTCCTCCACCACCACCGCGCCGTCGTGCTGCTGCTGGACGGAGTCTTCTCCAACCTCTCCCTCTCTCCTTGCTGGATCAAGGCATCGGAGACGGCACCGGGCTGCATGTGTGTTGAACGCGGAGGTGCCGTCCGTTCGGCACTAGGATCATCGGTGATTTGGATCACGACGAGTATGACTCCATCAACCCCGTTCACTTGAACGCTTCCGCTTAGCGATCTACAAGGGTATGTAGATGCATTCCCCTTTCCCTCGTTGCTAGATTACTCCATAGATTGATCTTGGTGATGCGTAGAAAATTTTGAATTTCTGCTACGTTCCCCAACAGTGGCATCATGAGCTAGGTCTATGCGTAGTTTCTATGCACGAGTAGAACACGAGTTGTTGTGGGCGTTGATCTTTGTTCAATATGCTTACCGTTACTAGTCCAATCTTGTTTCGACGGTATTGTGGGATGAAGCGGCCCGGACCGACCTTACACGTACACTTACGTGAGACAGGTTCCACCGACTGACATGCACTTGTTGCATATGGTGGCTAGCGGGTGCCAGTCTCTCCCACTTTACTCGGATCGGATTCGATGAAAAGGGTCCTTATGAAGGGTAAATAGCAATTGGCATATCACGTTGTGGTCTTTGCGTAGGTAAGAAACGTTCTTGCTAGAAACCCATAGCAGCCACGTAAAACATGCAAACAACAATTAGAGGACGTCTAACTTGTTTTTGCAGGGTATGCTATGTGATGTGATATGGCCAAAAAGAATGTGATGAATGATATGTGATGTATGAGATTGATCATGTTCTTGTAATAGGAATCATGACTTGCATGTCGATGAGTATGACAACCGGCAGGAGCCATAGGAGTTGTCTTAATTTATTGTATGACCTGCGTGTCAATGAATAACGCCATGTAATTACTTTACTTTATTGCTAAACCGTTAGCCATAGTAGTAGAAGTAATAGTTGGCGAGACAACTTCATGAAGACACGATGATGGAGATCATGATGATGGAGATCATGGTGTCATGCCGGTGACGATGATGATCATGGAGCCCCGAAGATGGAGATCAAAAGGAGCAAAATGATATTGGCCATATCATGTCACTTTTTGATTGCATGTGATGTTTATCATGTTTATGCATCTTATTTGCTTAGAACGACGGTAGTAAATAAGATGATCCCTCGCAATAATTTCAAGAAAAGTGTTCCCCCTAACTGTGCACCTATGCGAAGGTTCGTTGTTTCGAAGCACCACGTGATGATCGGGTGTGATAGATTCTAACGTTCAAATACAACGGGTGTAAGCCAGATTTACACACGCAATACACTTAGGTTGACTTGACGAGCCTAGCATGTACAGACATGCCCTAGGAACACGGAAGACCGAAAGGTCGAGCATGAGTCGTATATACGATCAACATGAAGATGTTCACCGACATTGACTAGTCCGTCTCACGTGATGATCGGACACGGCCTAGTTGACTCAGATCATGTAATCGCTTAGATGACTAGAGGGATGTCTATCTGAGTGGGAGTTCATAAGATGAACTCAATTATCCTGAACATAGTCAAAATGTCTTTGCAAATTATGTCATAATGCTCGCGCTTTAGTTCTACTGTTTTAGATATGTTCCTAGAGAAAAATTTAGTTGAAAGTTGATAGTAGCAATTATGCGGACTAGGTCCGTAAACTGAGGATTGTCCTCGTTGCTTCGTAGAAGGCTTATATGCTTAATGCACCGCTCAGTGTGCTGAACCTCGAACGTCTGTGGATGTTGCGAACATCTAACATACACGTTTTGATAACTACGTGATAGTTCGGTTAAACGGTTTAGAGTTGAGGCACCAAAGACGATTTCGAAACGTCGCGAAACATATGAGATGTTTCGAGGGCTGAAATTGGGATTTCAGGCTCGTGCCCACGTCAAGAGGTATAAGACCTCCGACGATTTTCTTAGCCTGCAAACTAAGGGAGAAAAGCTCAATCGTTGAGCTTGTGCTCAGATTGTCTGAGTACAACAATCACTTGAATCAAGTGGGAGTTGATCTTCCAGATGAGATAGTGATGTCTCTCCAAAGTCATTTCCACCAAGCTGCTAGAGCTTCGTGATGAACTATAACATATCAGGGATAGATATGATGATCCTTGAGATATTCGCGATGTTTGACACCGCGAAAGTAGAAATCAAGAAGGAGCATCAATTGTTGATGGTTAGTGAAACCACTAGTTTCAAGAAGGGCAAGGGCAAGAAAGGATACTTCATGAAACGACAAATCAGCTGCTGATCTAGTGAAGAAACTCAAATTTGAACCCAAACCCGAGACTAAGTGCTTCTGTAATAAGGGGAACAGTCACTGGAGCAGAATTACCCTAGATACTTGGTAGATGAGAAGGCTGGCAAGGTCGATAGAAGTATATTGGATCTACATTATGTTAATGTGTACTTTACTAGTACTCCTAGTAGCACCAGGGTATTAGATACCGGTTCGGTTGCTAAGTGTTAGTAACTCGAAATAAAAGGCTATGGAATAAAGGAGACTAGCTAAAGGTGAGCTAACGATATGTGTTGGAAGTGTTTTCCAATCTTGATGTGATCAAGCATCGCACGCTCCCTCTACCATCGAGATTGGTGTTAAACCTAAATAATTGTTATTTGGTGTTTGCGTTGAGCATAGACATGATTGGATTATGTCCATCACAATACGGTTATTCATTTAAGGAGAATAATGGTTACTCTGTTTATTTGAATAATACCTTCAATGGTCTTGCACCCAAAATGAATGGGTTATTGAATCTCGATCGTAGTGATACACATGTTCATGCCAAAAGATATAAGATAGTAATGATAGTACCACCTACTTGTGGCACTGCCATATAAGTCATATTGGTATAAAACGCATGAAGAAGCTCCATGTTGATGGATCTTTGGACTCACTCGTTTTTGAAAAAGATTGATACATGTGAACCATGTCTATTGGTATATACGCATGAAGAAACTCCATGCAGATGGGCAGTTTGGACTCACTTGATTTTGAATCACTTGAGACATGCAAATCATACCACATGGGCAAGATGACTGAAAGCCTCGTTTTTAGTAAAATGGAACAAGAAAGCAACTTGTTGGAAGTAATACATTTTGATGTGTGCAGTCCAATGAGTGTTGAGGCACGCAGTGGATATCATTATGTTCTTACTTCACAGATGATTTGAGTAGATACTGAGTATATTTACTTGATGAAACACAAGTCTGAATTATTGAATGGTTCAAGTAATTTCAGAGTGAAGTTGAAGTTCATCGTGACAAGAGGATAAAATGTCTATGATATGATCATAGAGATGAGTATCTGAGTTACGAGCTTTGGCACGCGATTAAGACATTGTGGAAATTGTTTCACAATTAATACCGCCTAGAACACCATAGTGTGATGGTGTGTCCGAACATCATAGTTGCACCCTATTGGATATGGTGCGTACCATGATGTCTATTATCGAATTACCACTATCGTTCATGGGTTAGGCATTAGAGACAACCGCACTCACTTTAATAGGGCACCACGTAATTCCGTTGAGACGACACCGTTTGAACTATGGTTTGGAGAAACCTAAGTTGTCGTTTCTTAAAAGTTTGGGGCTGCGACGCTTATGTGAAAAAAGTTTCAGGTTGATAAGCTCGAACCCAAAGCGGATAAAATGCATCTTCATAAGACACCCAAAACAGTTGGGTATACCTCCTAATTCAGATCCGAAAGCAATAGGGATTGTTTCTTGAATCGAGTCCTTTCTCGAGGAAAAGTTTGTCTCGGAAAGTTGAGTGGGAGCGTGGTGGAGACTTGATGAGGTTATTGAACCGTCACTTCAACTAGTGTGTAGCAGGGCACATGAAGTTGTTCCTGTGGCGCCCACACCAATTGAAGTAGAAGCTTATGATAGTGATCATGAAGTTTCGGATCAAGTCACTACCGTACCTCGCAGGGTGACAAGGATGCATACTACTTCAGAGTGGTACAGTGATCCTGTCTTGAAGGTCATGTTGCTAGACAACAATGAACCTACGAGCTATGGAGAAGCGATGGTGGGCCCATATTCCGACAAATGGTTAGAAGCCATGAAATCCGAGATAGGATCCATGTATCAGAACAAAGCATGGACTTTGGTGGATTTGCCCGATGATCGGCAAGCCATTGAGATAAATGGATCTTTAAGAAGTAGACGGACGTGGACAGTAATGTCACCGTCTATGAAGCTCGACTTGTGGCAAAGAGTTTTTCACAAGTTCAAGGAGTTGACTACGATGAGATTTTCTCATCCGTAGCGATGCTTAAGTCCGTCGTAATCATGTTAGAATTAGTTGCATTTATGAAATCTGGCAGATGGATGTCAAAACGAGTTTCCTTACCAGTTTTCGTAAGGAAAGGTTGTATGTGATACAATCAGAAAGGTTTTGTCGATCCTAAGGATGCTAAAAGGTATGCTGGCTCCAGCGATCCTTCCATGGACTAGAGCAAGCATCTCGGAGTCAGAATGTACACTTTGATGAGATGATCAAAGATTTTGGGTAAAGTTTATGAGAAACTTATATTTCCAAAGAAGTGACTGGGAGCACTATAGAATTTCTGATAAGTATATGTTGTAAACATATTGTTGATCAGAAATGATGTAGAATTTCTAGAAAGCATATAGGGTTATTTGAAAAGTGTTTTCAATAGAAAACCTGGATTAAGCTGCTTGAGCATTGAGCATCAAGATCTATGAGGATAGATCAAAACGCTTAATGGTACTTTCAAATGAGCACATACCTTGACATGATCTTGAAGGTGTTCAAGATGGATCAGTCAAAGAAGGAGTTCTTGGCTGAGTTGTAAGGTATGAAGTTAAGACTTAAAGCTCGACCACGACAGAGGAGAGAGAAAGGACGAAGGTCATCCCCTATGCTTTAGACGTAGGCTCTACAGTATGCTATGCTGAGTACCGCACCTGATGTGTGCCTTGCCACATGTCTGGCAAGAGGGTACAAAGGTGATCAAGGAGTGGATCACCAGATAACGGTCAAAATTATCCTTAGAGGAATAAGGATATGTTTCTTGATTATGGAGGTGATAAAGAGTTCGGCGTAATGGGTTACGTCGATGCAAGCTTTAACACCTATCCGAATGACTCTGAGTAGCAAACCGGATACATATAGTGGAGCAACCATTTGGAATAGCTCCAAGTGAAGCGTGGAAGCAGCATTTACAATATGACCTAGAGATTTGCGAAGTACATACGGATCTGAATGTTGCAGACCCGTTGACTAAAACCTCTCTCACAAGCAAAACATGATCAAACCCCAGAACTCATTGAGTCTTAATCACATGATGATGATGTGAACTAGTTTAGTGACACTAGTAAACTCTTTGGATGTTGGTCACATGGCGATGTGACCTGTGAGTGTTAATCACATGGCGATGTGAACTAGATTATTGACTCTAGTGCAAATGGGAGACTATTGGAAATATGCCCTAGAGGCAATAATAAATTAGTTATTATTATTATATTTCCTTGTTCATGATAATCGTTTATTATCCATGCTATAATTGTATTGATAGGAAACTCAGATACATGTGTGGATACATAGACAACACCATGTCCCTAGTAAGCCTCTAGTTGACTAGCTCGTTGATCAATAGATGGTTACGGTTTCCTGACCATGGACATTGGATGTCGTTGATAACGGGATCACATCATTAGGAGAATGATGTGATGGACAAGACCCAATCCTAAGCCTAGCACAAAGATCGTGTAGTTCGTATGCTAAAGCTTTTCTAATGTCAAGTATCATTTCCTTAGACCATGAGATTGTGCAACTCCCGGATACCGTAGGAATGCTTTGGGTGTACCAAACGTCACAACGTAACTGGGTGGCTATAAAGGTGCACTACGGGTATCTCCGAAAGTGTCTGTTGGGTTGGCACGAATCGAGACTAGGCTTTGTCACTCCGTGTGACGGAGAGGTATCTCTGGGCCCACTCGGTAGGACATCATCATAATATGCACAATTTGACCAAGGGGTTGATCGCGGGATGATGTGTTACGGAACGAGTAAAGAGACTTGCCGGTAACGAGATTGAACAAGGTATCGGGATACCGACGATCAAATTTCGGGCAAGTACTATACCGCTAGACAAAGGGAATTGAATACGGGCTTGATTGAATCCTCGACATCGTGGTTCATCCGATGAGATCATCGTGGAACATGTGGGAGACAACATGGGTATCCAGATCCCACTGTTGGTTATTGGCCGGAGAGTTGTCTCGGTCATTTCTACGTGTCTCCAGAACCCGTAGGGTCTACACACTTAAGGTTCGATGACGCTAGGGTTATAAAGGAAGTTTGTATGTGGTTACCGAATGTTGTTCGGAGTCCCGGATGAGATCCCAGACATCACGAGGAGTTCTGGAATGGTCCGAAGGTGAAGATTTATATATGGGAAGTCATCATACGGTCACCAGAATAATTCGGGGGGTTACCGGTATTGTACCAGGACCACCGAAGGGGTTCCGGGGATCCACCGGGAGGGTCCACCTGCCTCGGAGGGCCCTATGGGCTGTTTGTGGAAAGGGACCAGCCCCTTAGTGGGCTGGGCGCCTCCCCCCTTAGGGCCCATGCGCCTAGGGTTTGGGGGAACCCTAAAGGGGGGGGGGGCGCCCCCTTGCCTTGGGGGGCAAGGCAACCCCCTCTGGCCGCCGCCCCCTCCTCAGATTGGATCTGAGGGGGCCGGCCCCCCTCTCCCTTGCCCCTATATATATATGTGGGGGGGGGGGGGGGGGTGGGAGGGCAGCCGCAACCAAGTTCTGGCGCAGCCCTCCCCCTCTCCCAAGTCCTCTTACTCTCCCGCGGTGCTTGGCGAAGCCCTGCAGGATTGCCACGCTCCTCCACCACAACCACGCCGTCGTGCTGCTGCTGGACGGAGTCTTCCCCAACCTCTCCCTCTCTCCTTGCTGGATCAAGGCATGGGAGACGGCACCGGGCTGCATGTGTGTTGAACGCGGAGGTGCCGTCCGTTCGGCTGTAGGATCATCGGTGATTTGGATCACGACGAGTACGACTCCATCAACGCCGTTCACTTGAACGCTTCCGCTTAGTGATCTACAAGGGTATGTAGATGCACTCCCCTTTCCCTCGTTGCTAGATTACTTCATAGATTGATCCTGGTGATGCGTAGAAAATTTTGAATTTCTTCTACGTTCCCCAATAGAAAGAGCTTGAGAGAGAAAAATCCTTGTTTCAGGTTGTGCTGTTGTTGCTTGGTCGTTGTTAGCTGCCTGCTGCTAGATTGAATAGAGAGAGATACCGACTAGAAGATGTTGTCGCTCTACGTGACATGTGTGTTATCGCCACTTACTGCAATTAATTTTTGGATCGTTAGTAAAAAAGTTGGAGTCATGAGGGTCAATGTATGTAAATATTGATCGGGTTCAATTCTTAAGTAATTATGTACTTTGAAAGAAGATTTCTTGTCGAGGAAACCAAATTAGTTTGTTGACATCCATATTCATTAATAAAACTTTGATCAATTTTTTAATAATTTTTGCTATTTTATATTTTGTATCTGGTGAAAACTGTATAGCTTAGTTCCACATACATATCTAAATTGTTTTTCTTTTTATCTTTTGACGATTAGCATTGCATCATGCTTATTGCATGGTTGGCCGATACATTCACATCAAAGTGAAGATAAGCGACGCAGAAGTCACAAATAGAGAGGCGCAACTCAGTAGTGCACCAGGACAGGTAAACTCCCGAATAACACACGAAACCTTCAATTTACTTTGTATTCGTTGCAATACATGCATATGCTATATATTTTGGTTAAATTTGAATATACAACTATTTATTTTCTTCCCGTTGCAACGCACGGGCATATGTGCTAGTAATAATAAAGCACGGATTGACTCTGTTGGTTAACCATCACAATATGCTTCTTTCCGTGAATTTACACTTTCAATTTTTTTTCTTCAACACGTTCATATTTATTTTCTATACTAATCTATGCTTAATAATAAAAAAACGTGGGCAGTCAAATTCACGACCGATTTTTCATGCCGGCCACACGGAACCAGCCCATACTCCCGTACCAGGCCACGCAGCCACGCGAGTGGGCTTTTCCGAGGAGAGTACAGAATTACTGGGCCACCAACAAAAATTAGTGGGAGTCGACATCATGACCTTCTCACCCATGCTTGGATCCAAATACTAAAACTTGCTAGTCTCACCCATGCTTGGATTCAAATACTAAAGAGACTAAAATCAAGTTATTGAGCATTTATTATCCTCCAAACTCTTCAATCTAGAACTCGCATGTGTTTAAGGAGAGGAATTAAATGAGGAGAGAGAGGGCTAATACATATTTTAGTAGGTTTCTTATGACTAAAAACTTTTAGCCTCAAGACTAGTCCTATCCTCTCTTTAGTCAGGGGTGCTTGGAACTTTAGCCTCTAAAAGAAACTATTTTTAGTCAGACTAAAAATAGTCCCTTGGATCCAAGCACCCTCTAAGGCTCTCGGCTCCAATAACCAACGAAGCTACCAATCTTTAATGTCTATAATTGTCCCACCTGGCGTTTTAAAGTCAATTTGCACTGGTTAATATACCAGCCACGTTGGGAATCAATAAGCAGACTGAGGAAATCAGCCACATGATTGGGGCGCGGTAATTAAACTGATGGGCTAATTAGAAAAAGTATCGTGGGGCATAAAAGAAGGAAAGGCCGTGGGCTTCGATAGTTCTTGGTTTGGTTCCGCTTTGTTTCGTCCCATTTTGAGTATTTTATTTACGTGCACTATTTTTTTAGTTTTATCCGTTTGACAAACATACGTGCAAACAAAGAAAATCGGGACAATACGAATGAAACCAGGACGTACCTTTAAAGGAAACTTAACTGAAACAAAAGTGAAGTGGCCGGCCACACGTCGTAATCTGACCCAAAAATAAATACATGGGAGTCTGAACTTTATTTTTTTGCGAGTGAAAAATTTGTATTACTCAAACATTAAAGTTACAATTAGCAAGAGCCATCTCAACCGCAATAGAGGGACCCGATCCTAACCAAGTCATGGTTCTACCCTCAGAGCGAGCAAAATTTGCTAAGCAATCACTAACTTTGTTTTGTAGACGGCTCACATGAGTAATACAAACCTCACGAAGGGAACTGAGATATCTAATCTCTTTAACTAAAGAAGCATAAATGGATCTATCTTGTTCTCGGCCTTGGATCATCTTCACTGCCATAAGTGAATCCATCTCCACCATAACCGGAAGATCACTTCTCTGAATCGCCAGTGATAAACCTTCCATACAAGCGCTCAGCTCCGCCTCCAATGCTTCACGACAAGAGAAAAATTTCCTGCACGCTGAGAAAATGATTGTTCCCTGAGAATCTCGTAGTACCATGCCCGCTCCTGCACCATCCGGAGCAAAGGACCCATCAGAGTTCAATTTCACCCAGCCCACAGGTGGTGGTGTCCATGATATTATTGGCAGAACATCTTGAACTGAAGGTTTTTGCAGGTTGCGATCAAAGGAGACAACGGTCTTTCCTTTAGCTGGATCGGAATTGGAATTTAGCTTGATGGCAATCAGGGACTCGAGGTAACTGACGACAAATTTCCTAGAAACATCAAGAGGAGGCGGACTCTTGTGATGCACTATCTCATTACGTACATACCAGCAGCGCCATAGTGTCATTAGCAGCATGCTTCTCTCAATATCCATGAGAGGTTCCAACACTTTGAACAGCCATTCCCTTCTAATATTGGAGACCTTATCAACGTCTGGCAAACTCCAAACCTCAGCCATATACTTCCAAAGCTCGCGCGCTCTAGGGCACCGGCATAGTGGATGGAAATTATCCTCCGGTTCCAACCCGCAGACTGGGCACACATTTGTTGTCTCAAGTGTTCGCTTATGTTTATTTGTCCATGTGGGTAGAGAATCTGTGACAACTCGCCAAGCAAAGTTACGGACAGTAGGTGGTACATCAACAGACCATATAAGTTTCCAAACCGGTCTACAGCCATCAGGTATCGAGCTTGAAGCAGTAGCATTGTCCCTGAATGCTTCCTCGAAAGCAAAATCATATGCACTTTTAACTGAAAAAATGCCAAGTCTCCCAGGCCCCCATGCCAAAGTGTCCTCCTCCAATCTCGGTGAAGCTCTAATTTTCAAAATTTCATCCACATCACACGGCAGAAAATAGCTTCTCAACAAGTTTACATTCCATGAACCATACACGTTGAGCAGTTCAGAGACATAGCGAATGCGACAGCGTCCTTGTGAAGTCACTGGTTTGAAAGAGTAAGGTCTCGGTATCCAGTTATCCCTCCACACTCTAATGCTTGCCCCATTGCCAACCCTCCACACGAGCCCTTTCTTTAAGAGTTCTAGTCCATGCATTATCGCTTGCCAAGACGACGAAGCATTACTTGGAAAGACAGTATCCTCCAGTTTCCCTTCCGGGTAATACTTGGCTTTCAATAACCGTGCACACAAGCTGTTCGGCCGATCAATGAGTCGCCAAGCTTGACGGGCCAAGAGGGCTTGGTTAAAGATTCTGAAATCCCGGAAACCCAAGCCTCCTTTGCATTTAGGTTGTAGCAGGTGCTCCCATGCCTTCCAGTGCACTTTCCTCCTGCCTCTTTTAGAACCCCAATAAAAGTTTCTAACCATCCTCGTCAAGTCATCACAAACTGAATATGGGAGCTTAAAAACAATCATTATGTATGTAGGTAGGGCTTGTGCAACGGACTTTATTAGTACCTCTCGGCCGGGCTGCGCAAGACATCCATCCCCCCACTGTACTAGTCTTTTTGTGAGACTGTCTTGCAAATTCTGAAACCGACCTTTTGACATGCGTCCATCCGGTGTGGGGAGACCAAGGTATTTCTCCTCAAACACCTGCAAAGTTACATTTAAAACTACTCTGACATCCTCTTGATCTGCACTAGGGCAGGCCTTACCAAACATGATTGAACACTTATTGAAATTCAGGCTTTGTCCCGTGGCATTTCCATAGAGGTCCAAAACGCCCTTTACCCTTATAGCTTGATCATGTTTAGCCTCAAAGAATAGCAAGGTGTCATCCGCAAATAACAAGTGTGAGATCCCTGGTGCCCTTCGACAGATTTTGATTGGAGTGATATTTCCATTATCAACCTCATGTTTCATAATAGCAGATAGACCATCAGCAATTAAAAGGAAAAGAAACGGTGAAAGCGGGTCACCTTGCCGTAGCCCACGCGACAGTGCAAATGAATCCAGGAGGGTTCCGTTTAATTTGACAGAAAACCTCACCGATGTGACACATGTCATAATCCAGTCCACCCATCGAGAGGAGAAACCCAACTTTTGCATCACTTGCTTCAAGAAACCCCAGTCAACCCTATCATATGCCTTCGACAGATCCAACTTATATGCACAGAAGCTCTTTGTGGGATCCTTTTCTTGCTTGATGTGATGAATGCATTCAAAGGCCACAAGAGCATTATCCGTTATCATTCTCCCGGGAATAAAAGCGCTCTGCTCCGGAGAGACAATACCATCAAGTATGGGCCTCAATCGATTAACCAAACATTTTGAGATAACTTTATAGATCACGTTACATAAGCTTATAGGCCTGAAGTCAGTCAATCTTACAGGATTTGGAATTTTGGGTATAAGAACGATTGAAGTTGCATTAACATCATCTGGCATCACCCCT
The DNA here is from genome assembly GCA_963921465.1 of Triticum timopheevii. Lineage (NCBI taxonomy): Eukaryota > Viridiplantae > Streptophyta > Magnoliopsida > Poales > Poaceae > Triticum > Triticum timopheevii. The sequence continues at coordinate 143,035,852 of OY997264.1, read as the reverse complement.
GTCTCAAAAAATTCCTTAACTGACTTGATAATGCTGTCCCTCAACGTGCTCCAGTTTTGCTAAAAAAACCTTGCTGGAAAACCATCCAGACCTGGCGCCTTCAAAGGGCCTATCTGAAATAGCGCATCAGCAATCTCCTTCTCGGAAAAGGGCTCACAAAGTTTAGCATTATCAGCGGCCGTGGCCTGAGCTTCTAATAAATTCAGAACAGGAGCATAATTCAGGTTCGGGTCAGCTGTGTATACCTTCTGAAAATAGCTATTTGCCATACACCTCATTGTTTCCATATCAGAATGGCCTATCCCATTGTCATCCATAAGCTCTCGAATTCTGTTTTTACGTGCTCTCCAAACTGCCTTACTTTGAAAGTATTTCGTATTACGATCCCCCTCCTTGAGCCATTGTATTCTTGACCTTTGCAACCACAACATTTCTTCCTGATATAATAACTCGTTCATTTTATCCGTCACCCTTCGGATGTCTTGCCTATCCGCATTCATATTCATCAATTCCTCCAACTGGGATCTTGATTTAGCTAGTTCACGAGTTATGTTACCAAATTTCTTCTTGCTCCACAAACCGAGTGTGGGCATTGTTTTTTTGAGAGCCATCTGTAGTTGTTCAAGGTTATGTACAGACCCCATAGACTCCCATGCATCCTTGATCAGGTCTGGTAGTTCACCACTTCTTACCCAAAAAATTTCATACTGACGAGCCCGCCCTCTCGACGGGCCTGTATCTGGAGATCCTTTCAGCACCAGTGCGACATGGTCAGAGCATGGAGAAACTACGTGAGTGACAGTAGCAAAAGCAAACATATTACGCCAGGCGCTTGAGGCCACTGCCTGATCCAGTCGGACTTTCACATTTGCATCACCACTTCTCTTGTTATCATACGTGAAAGGGATCCCCGAAAACCCCAAGTCAACTAGTTGACACGTCTCCAGAACATCCCGGAAAGCCATCATCTGAGGTTCTTGCCTTGGCGCCATTGACAAGTGCTCAAAATTCCAAAGGCATTCGTTAAAATCTCCTACGACTAGCCAGGGGAGATCCGATGAGGAGTATAAGTTTTGCATCTTTTCCCACATAAGGTGCCTACTCTCAACCCGAGGTTCTCCATATACGAAAGTCACTCTCCACTGTTCAGCATCAGTGTGCAGCCGCACCGCTACATCGATGAATCTCTCATCCTTGTCAAGAATATCCACCATACAAGTTTCATGCCAGAATAATGCAAGACCTCCACTTAGTCCATTACAGTCCACACACTCAAAACCTTTTAGACCCAACCGTCCTCTTAACCTCTTCATCCTCTCCTCCTTTTGCCTAGTTTCACACAAAAACACCAAGCTGGGGGAATGCGACTGTACAAGCGTCGCAATATCACGAACTGTCCAGGTATTCCCCCCTCCCCGGCTGTTCCAACTTAGTACATTCATTGGCTCCGGCGGCCCTCCATGTCGGAGGCCGCCTCGGATGCCACATCCATATCTGTAGTCTCACCATCATCCCCTTGCTTCCTCCTCTTTACTAACTGAACTTTCCCGGGGGTATTAGATGAAACAATTTCCGTACCCTCTGTTGTACTGCCACCCTCCAGCAGAAGAACTGTGCTTGACACCTTTCCAGCAAGGTTCGGCACCGGCTGACCTCGAACACTTACTATACCATCACTACTTATAAGCCGTTTGCGAACTGATCGACCATCCTCATCCCCCAAATTACGCTCCTGGTCCATCCTACTACCAACAACTACTCCTGCAGGTACAACATCACCCCCTCCTCCCTCCGTATGCATCCCAGATCTTCCTCAGCCCCCTGGAACTCCTCTACCACCAACCCCTCCCCTACTAGCCCCACCAGATCCACCTCTACCTCTGCCTCTGCTACCCCTCCTCCCCCTCGACCTCTTCCTGCACCGCCCATAGGCTTCTCACTAGTCCAGTGCAGCCAGTCCCCCCAATCACACTCCGACGGATCATGAACACCATCTCCACACTCCTCAACCACATGACCCATGCATCCACAAAAATAGCAGAAATCTGGCAATTTCTCATAACTGACCGGGTATCTCTTGTACTCTTTCAATGTGACCGGTACAAATCTCACCGGAGGTTTATGAACATCCACAAAAACCCTAACCCTTAAGAAGCTCGACGGGTTGATTCTACCTTCATTGACAGCCACAGTAAAGGGCGGCATGCCCACCTTCTTGGCCACCTTCTCAGCAAGCTCTTTCTTCCTCGTGAGTCCATCCGGCAACCCTTTAATCCTAGCCCATAAGGGGTACATATCCAAAGCATATTCCGCAACATTGGTGAAGCCATCGTACTCCACAATGACGACCGGATCTCTCCGAAACTGCCATGGTCGTCCTTCCATCACTCGCTTCCAATCCCCCAAACAATGACACTGAGCTAAGAAAAGGTTTGGCCCCTTGATATTGAAGGTTACTCCCTGGGCGCACGACCATGCGTTCCTCAACGAATTAAGAAGCGCCGCATGGCTAAACGGCCTCATCGTGTGAACTCTAAAAAGGCATAGCCATCGAACCTCCTTAATCAGTTCCTCCACTTCCCCTGACAGATCCAAGTCTTCCTCCTCCTCTCCATGAAGTTTTAGCCCTTCAAAGGCATCCTCTAGGGCCGACTCATGTCCCAGATTATCCCAATCTTCTTCCTCCTCCTGGCTACGATCCATCTCCTCTTCCTCCCTCGCTTCCTCCGCCGAATTGTCCTCGATCGGATAACTGGACGATGGACCTCCCCCTCGACCTTCTTCTCCAACTCCCCTTCCGTCTACCTGCCCTAAGCCCGTCTGAACTCCCTTCGTTCCCCCTTCCTTCTCATCGATCCTTGGTTCTTCCATGGTGGCAATCCTCCTCGCTCGAGCCCTAGGTCTGTCCCGAGCGATCAACGATAGGGTTTGTTGGTGGACTCCAGTGTCGCCGCCAGAGGAAGAGGTGGACTCTATGGGAGTCCGAACTAGCTACAAGCTGCAGGGTGCCGGCTACCTTGATTCTTTCCCAGCTAAACACATAAGTACATGTTAAGCAGGCTGGTGGGTCGATCTGGCGGAGACTACATGGATGGATTAGTTGCTCCCTGAAAACTTGCACGTGATTCAACTAACAGGTGCACAACCCTAGCTTCAACGAGTCAAATTAGTCTTTTATTAATAGCTGCTTGATTTTTCTTTTCTTTTCTGCTCTTCCTAGCCGAGCGTCCATGCATCAGGTTTTCATAGCTAAACTGACTACACAATAAGTAACTGTTCTACAAGAAGGAGAAAATGAGGTATTTTCATATTCCTTCAATTCTGTCTTTTCGCTGGCTCATGTATTTCTATCTCACATGATAGGGATTTTGCATAACTCGAAGCGTGCTAGAGAAATATTTTGCAAGGATTGGGAACCTCTCAGTGCAATGAAGATTGGCATGAATGTTACCTTTCTTTGGTCATCTTCAAGGCCAAAATCATATTATTAATTTCATCGTGCTTTCAGGAAAAGTAACACTTACTTATGCTAATTTGTATATCTTGGTATATGCAAAGGAGTAACTGAACAACTACCCGTGCAAGCTCACATTGATCAATCAAGGTTAGCTTTTCTATAGTTAGGGATGAAAATGGAGTGGAAACTTTCCGTTTTTCTGAAAGAAAAATGGAAACAAAGAGGAAATATGAAAACGGAAACGAAAATTTGCAAAACGGAAGTGGATATGGAAAATTTTATGCGAAAAGGGAAACAAAAACGGAACGGTGTTTTCCGGTGGAACAAACATGGAAACGAAACTTTCCGTTTCCGTGAATATGGAATTTCCGCTTTACTATAGACCTATGTGTCCTTTGTTGCCCAACCACCAAACAACACACAATAACACAATTAGTAGAATGAATCTGAGGCACGACTTCTACTACCATGCATGCTCAGCTTGACTGTATACATAATTGATCAGTACTACTATAATACTATACTAAGTTGCTAACATGATGATATTATTTTGTAGCCATGTTAACGACTCAATATATTTGTTTGTTTTTGTGTGTATTTCTCTATGATTAAAGGGGGTTTTAAATTTCGGTCAACGCCCACTTTTGTTTCCGTGTCCGCTTTGTATTCGCTCTGTGTCCGTTTCCGGTAGTATCTGTTTCCGTATTCATTTCCGGGATTTCTTTATTTGTTTCCGCTTCTGTAAAAAAAATATGAAAACAAATGTGGTAGCACTCAGTTTCGTCCATTTCCGCACCGTTTTCATTCCTATCTATAATATTGATTGTTGAATAGTCATGCAGAGTAGCCTTTTACACAGATGGTGAAAGCACCCAATTTTTATTCATCTGGGAATAATTGATGTGTATCGTAAATCAAATCATCACTTATGTTTTAGGCCGTGTTTAGGCTTAAATCATCATTTGCTTACTGGGATGGGAGAGTGGGGTGATTTTTTCTCCCGTTGCAACGTACAAACATATTTAGGTGGCACTTTCAGATGTTATTGTGCCATGATGACGGTTGTTTCCATGTATAGTGGGCACAATAATTTCTCTCCCGTTGCAACGCACGGGTATATGTACTAGTGTATACTTACAGATGCATGGTAATCTTTATCACGGTTGATACTCGGTTATCATTATTACTCCTCCCCCCGTTCCTAAATATTTGTCTTTTTAGAGATTTCAAATGGACTATCATATACGGATGTATATAGATATATTTTAGAATGTAGATTCACTCATTTTGCTTCGTATGTAGTCACTTGTTGAAATCTCTAGAAAGACAAATATTTAGAAACAGAGAAAGTACAAACCAAGTGATCGAGTTTCGTTATTACAGACCACATACACACGACGACTTTATCGATCATGAAACATAATGTAGTATAAAGGCAGCGGGAGATGCGCATCCTTCCGGCTCCACCAGCTAACGTAAAAGCCGGCAAGTCCCCGGACAAGCAAGGAGCAATTCTTATTTCTTACCTGACAAGCATGCGTATTAAAGTTACGATGTTTTGGGTAGAATAGCCTGACCCTGTACGGATGGCTTTGTATATAGTGCAAGTCTTTTTAGAGATTTCACTATGGACTACATATGGAGCAAAATGAGTGAACCTACACTTTAAAATATGTCTATATACATCCGTATGTAGTTTGTAGTGGAATCTCAAAAGATTTATATTTAGGAACGGAGGGAGTACATATAGGAGAGTCTCATGTACAATTACAGGACATATACAAGACGTATACAACTACAACTCTAACACCCTCCCTCAATCTCAACCGTGCTCTGGAGGTTGAGATTGCACCGACAATCCTCAGAACAAAGGTAGCTACAACGGCTTCATGAAGATATCCGCAAGTTGATCTTTAGAGGAGATGAACTTGATTTGAAGTAGCTTCTGTGCGACATGTTCTCTCACAAAGTGGTAATCAACTTCGATGTGTTTTGTTCGCGCATGAAATACCGGATTAGAAGAAAGGTATGTAGCGCCATTGTTATCACACCAAAAAACCAGTAGTTGTCGCTGAGGTACTCGCAACTCACGAAGCAAAGATTGCACCCAAATAAGCTCTGCGATTGCATTAGCTACAGCCTTATACTCAGCTTTTGTACTACTACGAGACACCTTGGCTTGCTTGCGAGCACCACAGGAGATCAAGTTAGGGCTGAGAAAGACCGCATATACCCCCCCGTGAATCGTCGGTCATCGGGATTACCTGCCCAGTCTGCATCTGAAAAAGCGGAAAGGAAGACAGAGGGAGCAGGCCGAAGATGTAATCCATAAGAGGCTGTCAGGCAAACATAACGAAGAATGCGCTTGATCGCTAAACGATGGGAATCCCGAGGTGCATGTAGATACTGGCAAACACGATTGACCGCAAAGACAATATATGGTCTGGTCATAGTGAGGTACTGCAGGCCACCGACAAGACTGCGGTACTCAGTAGCATCATCAGGAGATAGAAGATTACCATCAACAGCAGACATCTTGTCAGTAGCAGACATGGGTGTGGAGGCGGGGTTGCACTTAAGCATGCCAGCACGACGCAAGAGATCCAAGGAATACTTCTTCTGGGTGAGATAGAGTCCATCAGAAGTGTGAGCAACCTCCAAACCCAGAAAATAATGAAGCTTGCCATGGTCCTTAACAGTAAAATTGGAACGAAGAGCTGATAGAAGATGATCAGCAGCAGACACCGAGGAACTGACAAGAATGATGTCATCAACATAAACCAGAAGATATATGGTGATATTGGGACGCTGAAAAAGGAACCGTGATGTATCAGCCGTAGATGGAACAAAATCATGAACATATAGAGCAGTCGTAAGACGAGCATTCCAAGCACGAGAAGCTTGCTTCAGACCATAAAGTGCTTTGTCCAAGCGACAAAGATGGTGAGGATGATCAGGATCAACAAAACTGGGTGGCTGCCTCTTGTAAACTTCCTCCTCTAACACACCATGATGAAAAGCATTCTGAACATCCAACCGTCGGAGAGACCAGCCACGAGTAACTGTCAGAGATAACAAGAGGCGAATGGTAGTGGGCTTAACAAATGGACTAAAAGTATCCTCATAGTCAAGACCGTGGCGCCGTTTGAAACCTTTAGCATGTTAAAATGTATTCTGTTAGTATCTAGGAGTTGTTAGCGGCTAGGGTTTTGGTTTATCTCTTGTAACAAACTCTTGTAATTATCGGCCTAGGCGCATGCCCTAGAGGCAGTATATATACACTAGTAGAAAACATGGCTTTGGTTAAGGCCTGGGTAAGGGCATTAATCCGGGTTCACTCACGAACTGGGACCAAAGGGGGCATCAGTTCCAGTTTGTGAGGCCAGGGCGCCGGCCGGGCCTCAAGGGCCATTGGTCCCGGTTTGTCTGACACTTTTGGTCCCGGTTCCAGACACGAACAGTTTTCTGTCCCGGTTCTAGCCACCAACCGGTACTAAAGAGAAGCCTATATATACCCCCGCCCCTGCTCGTGAACAGAGCCACTGCTCTGTGTTTTCTGGCCGGCCGTGGGAGAGGTGTGTGTTGCTCTAGCTCACCTCCTATGCACATGAGGTGTTCGATGAAATGCCCGAGCCACACTTAAGCTTTCTCCTCTCCAAGCTCCATTTTCCTCAAGATTTGTCTAGGTTTGGCGGTCCGTCCTGTTCCGTCCCCGTCCTCACCGCCGCCGATTGCCCGCACCGACCTCGTCGCCGGCACCACCGTGCTGAGCCTCTTGTTCTTATCTTCTTTCTAAAAGAAAAAAATTCTTACTTGTAGGATTTAGATAGATAGTTGTATAATTTTCTTACTTTTATTATTGGTTGTTATTATATAGTGTGATGGTTTTGGTATCCGCCCCCGTCGGCCCTCGTCCTGTGTATGATTTGGATGTGGTATATATATTATCTTTTTTAACTATTTGTTTCATTTAGTGTTTATGACAATTATGCCGACCAACGTGACATAGATGTTTTTATCTAGGAGGTATGTGAACCGGAAATTCCAACCGACCCTTTTGTCAAGAGGTTAAATTTAGTTGAAAAAGAAAACAATTACTTGAAGAAAAAAATGAAAAGAATTGAGGAGGAGAAGATGAAATTGGAGTTGCATGTTGCGGATGTCGTCGATGATCACAAGATCAAGATGAATGCAATGCGCTTGAAGATTAAAAAGATTAGAAAATATGCCATTCATACTAAGACTTGGTATCATTATGCCGTTGGATCAATTATTACCTTAGTTGCGATTATGATCGCATTTGTTGTTGCATTGAAATGTTTTACATAGTTTTAACGTATGGTTTAATTACATGCTCTAGAGAGCTATATGTTGTTCAATGAGAACTATGTATGAACTTTATGTATTTATTTTTTCAGTAATAACATTTGATCACTACTGTACTTTGGTTTTAATGTGATGATGAACTTCTATTAATTTGGTCACTTCTCTATTCATGATGTTCTGTAATGGTTTTTGACACACTTAATTATATATAATGCACGCAGATGAACCAACAATGGATGCATGGTGACAGATGATACGTCTCCAACGTATCTATAATTTATGAAGTATTCATGCTGTTATATTATCATTCTTAGATATTTTACAATCATTTTATAGCAACTTTATATCATTTTTTGGGACTAACCTATTGACATAGTGCCGAGTGCCAGTTGCCGTTTTTTGCTTGTTTTTTACATCGCAGAAAATCAATACCAAACGGAGTCCAAATGCAGCGAAACTTTTTGGAGATTTTTTCTGGACCAGAAGACACCCGGTGGGCCAAAGAAGAACCAGAGAGGAGCTCCGATGGGAGCACAACCCACCAGGGCGCGCCCAGGTGGTTTGTGCCCACCTCGGTGGCCTCCCGCACCGCCTCTTCACCCTATAAATTCCCAAATATTCCAAAAACCCTGGTGGTAACCCTAGATTAGAAGTTCCACCGCCACAAGGCTTTGTAGCCACGAAAAACTAATCTAGACCCCGTTCCGGCACTCCACCAGAGAGGGAAATCATCACCGGTGGCCATCTTCATCATCCCGATGGCCGCCATGATGAGGAGGGAGTAGTCCACCCTCGGGGTTGAGGGTTTCTACCAGTAGCTATGTGTTTAATCTCTCTCTCTCTCTCTCTCTCTCTCTCGTGTTCTTGAGATGTCATGATCTTGATGTATCGCGGGCTTTGTTAATATAGTTGGATCATATGGTGTTTTCCCCTCTCTATCTTATTGTGAATTGAGTTTTCCCTTTGAGATTTCGTTTATCGGATAGATACTTTTATGGATTTGAGAACACTTGATGTATGTCTTGCTATGAATACCCGTGGTGACAACGGGGTATTATATTGATTCACTTGATATATGTTTTGGCACTCAACTCACGGGTTCCCGAGGTAACATTGGGGTAATCTATGCATAGGGGTTGATGCAAGTTTTCGTCCTTGTTTCTCCGATAGAAATCTTGGGGAACTCTTTGAGATTCTTTGTGTTGGTTGAGTATTATGAATCTAAAATTGTTTGATGCGTACCGTATAAAACTCATGGATACTTGTGGTGACATTGGAGTATCTAGGTGACATTAGATTTGGTTGATGCGTATCATATGGTGTTATTTTAGTACGGACTCTTGGATAGATCGAATGGAAAGAAAAAATTTGTGTTATTTTAGTACAAACTCTTGAATAGTTTGATCGAAAAGAATAACTTTGAGGTGGTTTTGTACCCTACAAACAATTTATTCTTATGTTCTCCGCTAGATAGGAACTTTGGAGTGATTCTTCATCACACGTTGAGGGATGGTTTTATGATCCAATTAGATTAGCATTGTTGAGAGATTGCACTACCGAAAGTACATACCCTAGGCCTCATTTTCAAGCATTGCAATACCGTTTGTGCCCTGTTTAATCAATTGCTACCTTGCTGTTTTTATTGTTCCTATTACAAAAATCAATATCTACTATCCATATTACACTTGTATCACCATCGCTTCCCCGAACTAGTGCACCTATACAAATTACCATTGTATTTGGTGTGTTGGGGACACAAGAGACTTTTTATTATTTGGTTGCAGGGTTGTTTGATAGAGACCATCTTCATCCTACGCCTCCATGGATTGATAAACCTTAGGTCATCTACTTGAGAGGAAATTGCTACTGTCCTACAAAACTCTGCGCTTGGAGGCCCAACACGTGTCTAAAAGAATAAAGTTGCATAGTAGACATCAACAAACGCACCTCCGAGTACATTAAGGGCGTGCATAATTTTCTCAAAGTGGCTAAGGAAAACAAGCAGACTGGTTTTATGTGTTGTCCATGCCCTATCTATGGGAATATGAAGTCTTACTCTGACTCGAAAACCCTTCACATCCACCTACTTGAGAAGGGTTTCATGCCACACTATAATGTTTGGACGAAGCATGGAGAAAGAGGGGTTATGATGGAAGACAACAAATAAGAAGAGGATGATGACAACTATCCGCCCCCTAAATACGGTGATGCTGCAACGGGGGAAGCTGAAGATCAAGAGGAGCCAGACGATGTGCCCGATGATGATCTTCGCCGGGTCATTGTTGATGCAAAGAGACAATGCCAAAGTGAAAGGGAGAAGTTGAAGTTCGATCTCACGTTATACGACCACAAAAAAGGGTTGTACCCAAATTGCGAAGATGGCAACACAAAGCTCGGTACCTGTCGGTGTTCTGGGAACGGGGGTCCCCAGACTTGCCTGCCTGCGGCCTGCGGCGTGGCTCAAGTGGTGGCCCAGTACGGCCCATCTTCGTCAACGCAGACTCAAGACCCTCGCGAGGGGCCAAGCCTCGCGGGGCGGACGACGCAAGGCTTCCTCAGGAGTGGCCTCACCAGGCAGGCTCGCAAGGAGGCGGAGAGATCAAGGCAAGGGTACCTCGCGAGGTGCTCGTCACGCAAGCCATGACGATCGAGACCAGCGGGCGCCGGCCTGTGCAGTGTCCTTGTTTCCTCTTTGGTGCAAAGGGGGCAAGCATAGGCGCGGAGTACCAAGGCATCAGGCAAAGGTTACCATTTTGGTGCAACGAGACCAAGACCAGCAGAGCGGCAGGATGGAGGTCACCGTGGAGCCCAAGACAGCATCATCGCCAGTACCTTTGGCAGCCGAAGACCAACTTTAGTCAGGATAATTTGTACTAGATGTTCCCCTTTGAAATGGCCGTTGTTGGCTCCCTTCCCGCTCAATACTTGGGAAGAGGACCAAGGCCTCTATAAATAGAGATAGCCACCGTAGTAGGTAGGGGGATCGAATCCTTTCCTACGAGAACACCACACCAGCTCAAGAACACCTCTCGCGAGGCTATTCTTCCTCTATACTGTTCATCATCAGCCCCTGAGGCAATCCACCACACCACACACTGGAGTAGGGTATTACACCACAACGGTGGCCCGAACCAGTATAAATCTTGTGTCCCTCGTGCTGTTCATCGTGTAGCTTAGATTCTCGTGAGGCATTTGGACGTGGATTGGTAGGGGGAAGATCTTCGCGCGCACCCCAGAGTTCAAACCTCAAGGGTCTGCCGGAACCCCACATCCGACATTTGGCGCGCCAGGTAGGGGTGTGCGGGAATCTTTCTCCCGCCGTCCCGCGCTCCGACGCTTCATCGTCTCCATGTCCGGCGACCCGACGGCCAACGCCGACCGCTGGGCGGTGTGGCCTGCCCAAGGTGACCTCAACCCCACGCCTCAGGCAGCCCGCGCTCCGCAGAACGCTGCGGGGCGTGGGCGACGTGGCCAAGCACTGCCTGCCCTCACTCCGCGGCAGGTGCGATCAGTAGCAAGGGCCTCAAGCCACGCCGCGGCCACATCACCGGACACCCGATGGGAGCAAGCGAACATGAAGGCCGCGCTCACGGTGCCGCAAGAACTGCTGCGGTGCAGATTGCAAGAAAGCGGCCACGATGTGCTGCTAGAGCGTGTCGCTGAGCTCCTGGATGCCGCTGCTTCAGGGGCACCTCCGTTCTGCGTCCAGCTTCCACCCCAGGCCCCGGGCAGATCACACCGCGGGCCTATCCGTGCCCACGCACCCCTGGGCGCACCTCAAGGCTTCATCAACACCAGCCTGGCCGTCAGCGCCGGGCGACAAGCTGCGCCGACACTGCCCCTGGTATGCGAGGGCATGCGCATCACTGCCTACAGCCCGGGCGGGCCGCCGCCCTACCGCCCCCAAGATGGAGTGATGACCCACAAGTATAGGGGATCTATCGTAGTCCTTTCGATAAGTAAGAGTGTTGAACCCAACGAGGAGCAGAAGGAAATGATAAGCGGTTTTCAGCAAGGTATTCTCTGCAAGTACTGAAATAAGTGGTAACAGATAGTTTTGTGATAAGATAAATTGTAACGAGCAACAAGTAACAAAAGTAAATAAAGTGCAGCAAGGTGGCCCAATCCTTTTTGTAGCAAAGGACAAGCCTGGACAAACTCTTATAGTAGGAAAAGCGCTCCCGAGGACACATGGGAATATCGTCAAGCTAGTTTTCATCACGCTCATATGATTCGCGTTCGGTACTTTGATAATTTGATATGTGGGTGGACCGGTGCTTGGGTGCTGTTCTTAATTGAACAAGCATACCACTTATGATTAACCTCTATTGCAAGCATCCGCAACTACAACAAAAGTATTAAGGTAAACCTAACCATAGCATGAAACATATGGATCCAAATCAGCCCTTTACGAAGCAACGCATAAACTAGGGTTTAAGCTTCTGTCACTCTAGCAACCCATCATCTACTTATTACTTCCCAATGCCTTCCTCTAGGCCCAAATAATGGTGAAGTGTTATGTAGTCGACGTTCACATAACACCACTAGAGGCTAGACAACATACATCTTATCAAAATATCGAACGAATACCAAATTCACATGACTACCAATAGCAAGACTTCTCCCTTGTCCTCAGGAACAAACGTAACTACTCACAATGCATATTCATGTTCATAATCAGAGGGGTAATAATATGCATAAAGGATCTGAACATATGATCTTCCACCAAATAAACCAACTAGCATCAACTACAAGGAGTAATCAACACTACTAGCAACCTACTAGCACCAATCCCGGACTTGGAGACAAGAATTTGATACAAGAGATGAACTAGGGTTTGGAGATGAGATGGTGCTGGTGAAGATGTTGATGGAGATTGCCCTCTCCCGATGAGAGGAGCGTTGGTGATGACGATGGTGATGATTTCCCCCTCCCGGAGGGAAGTGTCCCCGGCAGAACAGCTCTGCCAGAGCCCTAGATTGGTTCCGCCAAGGTTCCGCCTCATTGCGGTGGAGTCTCGTACTGAAAGGTTGCCTTCTATTTTTTTCTCATCGAAAGACTTCATATAGGAGAAGATGGGCGTCAGAGAGCCACCAAGGGGCCCACGAGGTAGGGGGCGCGCCCCAGGGGGGTGCCCCCCACCCTTGTGAGTAGGGTGTGGGCCCCCTGGCCTTCATCTTTGGCGATGATTTTTCTTTATTTATTTTAAGATATTCTGTGGAGTTTCAGGACTTTTGGAGTTGCGTAGAATAGGTCTCCAATATTTGCTCCTTTTCCAGCCCAGAATTCCAGCTGCCGGCATTCTCCCTCTTCATGTAAACCTTGTAAAATAAGAGAGAATGGCCATAAGTATTGTGACATAACGTGAAATAACAGCCCATAATGCAATAAATATTGATATAAAAGCATGATGCAAAATGGACGTATCATGGTGCTTCAAGCCGGACTGCATGGCGCGTGGGGCTCTACGGCAAGGCCTTGGGGGCGGTGACCCCAGAGGCTTATGTGCCCCACATGGTGGATCGAGAGTACGCCCTGGAAGAAGACCATGGCTCGTTCCTCAGGCCAGGCTGGGAGGAAGAGGCGCCAGAAGCCGAGCCCTTTCAGGAACCTAACGGAAGCCTCGATAACCGTGCCGGCGCCAGCAGCTATCGGGTACCGCTAATTCCTTAGGAGCAAGCTTACGCTAACCATGGGTCGTAGGAAGTTCAGGTCGTTGCAGCGGATGGCTGCCCCAGTGTAGCAGCCTCTCTTCCCTCAGGAGGAGGGCACTGGGGGCTGCATGAGAGGGGCCTGGAGCAGGCTCCTCCCCACGGCACGCAGAGCAAGGCGTTCCTCGGAGGTAGGCCCTCTGCCTGGGAGGTGCCGCAAGGCTTGCCCCCGGCAGAGGACCCATGGTCGTCGGGGGAATCGCTGGCGTCCCCTTTTCCCCATTAGCGTCGTCCTGGTTTTCGGTCGCTGTCAATGGTGGTCAAGGGTGGCGCAAGGCGGGGCCCTCATCTGGCGATATGAAGCAAGGCCGGTACCTGTGAAGAAGGCCCAGTGCTTGTGAAGCTCACCGCCTGTGACACTCTCAGGTAATAATGAGTTGGGGCTGTACACGCCCCAGACTCTCCGGAGAGCCGCCCTCGGGCCTCGGGGGCTCCCTCCCACGCCCAGTGGAAGCAATTAGCTCCGCGCTGGTGAGAAGACGTCGAAGACTAGACTAGGTGCCGGACGCGGCCTTTTTCTTTTGCTCCCTTTTGTGTGGTCGAGTTTTCTCATTTCAGATCTAAGTCGAAGTTGAATTTGTGTTTGTGTATGCGGGGAGGGGCGTCTTGTCTTGTTCGCGTGCTTTCTTGTGTTCCGGTTTCTGCTCAAGTTGAAATTCGCACCAGCTTCCTCCCTCTCACGAGCCCCTCATGAGCAGGGCTGGGCCCAGCATGTGCGCCCACCGCCCCGCGGCCGGCGCTCTCTCTCGCCAGGCTCTCTCCACGTGGTCAAACGAAACCTTCAAGAGGCCCTCGGATGGACGCTGCGAGCCCACTCGAAGCTCGCCAAGACAAAGGTAAAACCACGGCGACCAACTCATCGTGGAAATCATGACATCATATGGGCACCCATTCAGTGCCGTCCTTAGTAATGCATGGACAATAATCCTTTTTACATGAGGGGCTTCCCCTCCCCAAATGCTCTCACGACCTTCAGGGCCACGCCCGAGCTTTCTCTGTGCAAGATAGACAGTAGGGGCGAAGGATCAATCGGACATGTCGCTCACCGCGTCCTCTTGAACACCTCCAGAGGCGTCGCTGTGCCGTTGCTGGCCTCACCCCCGCCGTCGTTGGCACCATCTTCACCGCCGTCCACCACGTCGCCTTCATTAGCAGCAACAACCACCCCGTCATCGTCAGAGGTGAAGGCTCGGACAAGTGCATCCACATTGTCCTCCACCCATCGTGCTAGGTCGCCTCGGACGGCCTCAGGCACCGGGGCGATGGCAGTGTCGAAGTCGAAGAGGGGGTCGATGTTTTGGAGATGGCTGAAGACGCGAGAGAATGCCCGTGCGAGCAGGCCGCAGCTCCGTTCCTCGACCAGTTGGCGAGACCTCTCAGAGCGGCTCTCCAGATGCATCACCACGTCAGTGAAGAACCGGAGATTGCCGGCATAGTTGGTCACATGCGTCTCCTCAGCGGCTGCCTCGCAGATGTTGCCCAAGGCCGCATTGGCCCTTTCCCTAAGTGTTCGGAGCATGGGGCCATGCATGTGCTCTAGCATCTGCCGCTGGTGAATCTCATCCTCGTTCCGCTGCGCAACGGCCTCGGCATCATCGACCTGCCGTTGAAGAAGAAGCAGCTTGGCGCGGGAGGAGGCCAGCTCAGCCTACGTCGTGCCTAGGGCAGCTGTAGTGGCCTTAGCTCGCTGCGTGGTTTCGGTCAGCTTGGTTTTGAGAGTAGCAGTCCTACCCGTGGCTTTGACCTTGATTAGCTCCAGCCTCTCTCCATACTCGCGCTCAAGACCCGCGCGAGCTTCCACCACGCGACGATCAATCTCTTCTTGGATCCGGGCGTTCCGCGCACCGACGTCGTCCTCCGATTGGGTGACCTGGCACTCCCTCGTCTCCAACCGCTCAAGATCGAGGTTGCGCTCGGCAGCCTCCAGTGTCAGCGCTTCCTCGCGCCTCCGGAGCTCCTCCTCTTCGGCAGGCGCCCTTTTAGCGATGAAAGGGCAGCTCGGCGCAACTCCACTTGCTGCTCCAGAGAATTGCACCAGTCTTGGAGCTCCCACACGCGCTCCTCCGCAGCTTCGTGTCGCCGATCTGCATCCTGAGCCTCCTCAATGGCTCGGGAGCAGGCCTCCCATGAGGCCACCAGAGATGCCTCGGCCTTGGCATTGTCGAGATCATGCTGGTGGCGCGCGAGACCAACAGGCGCCTTCAGCTTGCGTCGCTCCTCGATCAGCCGCAGGCCTTCAGCTTCAAGACGTGCGTCCTTGTCCACAAGCTTTGCACCAAGCTGGCTCACTGCATCTGTCGCCTTCTGGAGGAACTCTCGGCGTACAGCGCTGCGCTCCCGCGCACGCCTGAGTATGTCGTCAATGTCATCCTCCGCCATCAGCGCCGGCGGAGGACCCTGGAGTGGCTCGCCCCCACTTGGCAGGGGGCTGGGGGCTGGTGCCCCCATGACTGCCGGACGGGCCCCGCAAGGGACCCAGCCCGGCGTCGATCCACCCCCTGAGGAGGAAGCAAAGATCGACCTCAACCACTCGCCGCCTATGATCAGCGGAGGAGCCCGGGGCAAGCTGGTTGTGCCCGGGGAGAGCTCGCGAAGGAAGAGCGGCGTGCCCACGGGCTCAAGGCACGCCGCGGGTCGGCCTACCTCTCCAGCCGAACTCGCGCCAAGGGTAGCGCACAGGCTCGAAGCGATCAAGGTCAGCAATGAAGGTGAAGCCTGAGGAAGCGGCTCCTTGGCTGGCTCCGCGGGCTCGGCAGGAGGGATCTTGAAAGGCCACGGTCAGCAAAAGGGAACAACAAACAAGGAACTATAAGAAGGAGGGACTTACTCGTCCACAGTGAAGTACTTCATGTGCTTCAATGGGTGGCACGGGCAATCATCACCACCCGAAGCCTCCTTCCTCTTGCGGAGGGCCTCGAAATCTATGCGGAACCGACCCAAGCTCTCGACGTGAGGGCCGGCGCACGGCATAGGAGCAGAAGCATCAGGACGACCTACATCAAGGGTGCCAGTCTGAGAGGAGCGATCAGGTGCCACCTCTTGGTGACCCGCCGAGGCATCGGGGGCTTCGGCCTCAGGAGCCGCAGGTCGCGCCCCCTCATCAGCCACCACCTCGAGATGGGCTCCGTAAGCTCAAGAGGATGACGCCTCGGGAGCCCCGTTCGACATCGGCACCTCAACGTCAGGCCCCCCAGCTCCTGCCGATGCTTGCCTCCCTGCACCGACTCCTGAGGCAGGACCGGCACGGGCGACCGGGGGAGGAGCCACGGCAACCGGGTTCTCGCAGGGCCCCACAAGGCCAGCCGGGCACAACCCCCATTCGTCGAAGCGGGGCATCTGCCTCACGAACTCGACCCTTTGAGCAAAGATACAAGAGGGCGCCCCCATGTCGGACACTGCGTGGAGAGGGGTCGCCAGTCAGGACTCTCAACACCTTCCTCAACATTTGAGGCGCAAGATCCCCTTCCTGGAGCCTCATGCGGTCCTGACGCCCGGAAAAAGCCCACATCGGACGGGAATGGCACTGGAGAGGAGCAATGCGGCGCTGGAGGAACTCCTTCACCACCTGAGGCGCCGTCACGCCAAGCGTACTCAACCTCTCGAAGCGATGCCAGGCGAAATCAAGCTGGGGGCTCGTGAGCTCCTCGTGACCCCAGCCGGGATTGGGAATAGCAGGCAATGTCGGATGCGTGAGCAGGGGGCTGGGCACCCCAACGTCCACATACAGCCATCGCTCCCGGAACCCATTCGCAGAAGATGGGAGACCAAAATCGATCCCCAAGGCGGCCATCTCCGGCACGGCCTGGAAGCTCACGCATCCCGAGCATTGGGAAGGATCAGTCAGGCGCAGAGAGAAGAAGCGGCACAAAAGAGCAACAGAAGGAGGAACCCCCACCATGGCCTCGCAGACAAAGGCGAAGACAGCAAGAAGAGTAATGGATAGGGGACCGAGATGCATCATATGGATCTGGTAATGGGAAAGCACCGCACTGAAGAAAGCGGAGAAGGGGGGAACCAGGCCTGCCCACTTGGCATCGGCGAAGAATCAGACCTCTGTGATGATCCTCTCGAAGGAGGCATGGGACACGGGCTAGGCCGTCATCCTCCCGCACACGTTGAAGCTGGAGGCGAGGGCGGAGTGGACCTTGTCCAAGGCTTCCAGATTGAGTATGAGCGACTGGTCAACGGCGGGAGCAGCTGCCGGAGGCGAGCTGGACGAAGGCGCAGGTTTCTTCCCCCTTTCCTTTTTCATTGGCGCCATGGCAATGGAAAGGGGAAGAACTCAAGATGGATTGGAGGCGGGAGCAGAGGCTCAAGGAGTAAAGGGGAACAAGAAGCGCGCAGGCAGCAAGGGGAGAATAACTGTGTACAAGTCTCGTGGCCGCCTAGCTAGGCGCATAATGAGGGAGCATGGGGAAGCGGAGATACCCACGTCCAATCAACCGCCATGCGGTGCCCAAGGCCGCAGGCTGTTGGGGCCCGTTGCGCACCGCACTTGCCCCTTCGCTTCTCCGCTAAGCCAAGACCGAGCGCGCCTTGGGCCTGGGGGCTACTGTCGGCGTTCTGGGAAAGGGGGTCCCCAGACTTGCCTGCCTGCAGCCTGCGGCATGGCTCAAGTGGTGGCCTAGTACGACCCATCTTCATCAACGCAGACTCAAGACCCTCGCGAGGGGCCAAGCCTTGCGGGGCGGACGACGCAAGGCTTCCTTAGGAGCGGCCTCTCCAGGCAGGCTCACGAGGAGGCGGAGAGATCAAGGCAAGGGTAACTCACGAAGTGCTCGTGACGCAGACCAGGCGGGGGCCGGCCTGTGCAGTGTCCTTGTTTCCTCTTTGGTGCAAAGGGGGAAAGCACAGGCGCGGAGTACCGAGGCATCATGCAAAGGTTACCATTTCGGTGCAACGAGACCAAGACCAGAAGAGCGGTAGGATGGAGGTCACCATGGAGCCCAATACGGCGTCATCGCCAGTACCTTTGGCAGCCGAAGACCAACTTTAGTCAGGATAACTTGTACTAGATGTTCCCCTTCGAAATGGCCGTTGTTGGCTCCCTTCCCGCTCAATATTTGGGAAGAGGACCAAGGCCTCTATAAATAGAGATAGCCACCGCAGTAGGTAGGGGGATCGAATCCTTTCCTACGAGAACACCACACCAGCTCAAGAACACATCTCGCGAGGCTGTTCTTCCTCTGTACTGTTCATCATCAGCCCCTGAGGCAATCCACCACACCACACACTGGAGTAGGGTATTACACCACAATGGTGGCCCGAACCAGTATAAATCTTGTGTCCCTCATGCTGTTCATCGTGTAGCTTAGATTCTTGTGAGTCGTTTGGACATGGATTGGTAGGGGGAAGATCTTTGCGCGCACCACAGAGTTCGAACCTCAAGGGTCTGCTGGAACCCCACATCCAACAGTACCACACTGGAATTGCTGCAATGGAAGGCAGACAATGGTGTATCCGACAACGGATTTGAGAAGCTATAAAAAATATTGAAGAAGAAGCTTCCAAAGGATAACAAATTGCCCATAGTATGTACGAAGCAAAGAAGGTTCTATGCCCTCTAGGATTGGAGGTGCAGAAGAGACATGCATGCCCTAATGACTGCATCCTTTACCGCGGTGCGTACGAGGATTTGAACGCATGCCCGGTATGCGGTGCATTGCGGTATAAGATTAGACGAGATGCCCCTGGTGATGTTGGGGGCGAGCGCCCCAGGAAGAGGATTCCTGTGAAGGTGATGTGGTATGCTCATATAATACCACGGTTGGAACGTCTGTTCAGAAACAAATGTCATGCCACGTTGATGCGATGGCACAAAGAGGACCGTAAGAAAGACAGGAAGTTGAGAGCACCCATTGACGGGTCACAGTGGAGAAAAATCGAGAGAACATGGGGGGACTTTGCAGGTGACACAAGGAACGTATGGTTTGGTTTAAGCGGGGATGACATTAATCCTTTTGGGGAGCAGTGCAGCAATCATAGCACCTAGCCCATGACTCTATGTATCTATAACCTTCCTCCTTGATTGTGCATGAAGCGGAAGTTCATTATGATGCCAGTGCTCATCCTAGGCCCTAATGAACCCAGCAACGACATTGATGTGTACCTAAGGCCATTAGTTGAAGAACTTTTACAACTATGGAATGGAAAAGGTGTACGCGTGTGGGATGAGCATGACCATGAGGAATTTGACCTACATGCATTGTTGTTTGTAACCATCAATGATTGGCCTGCTCTCAGTAACCTTTCAGGATAGACAAACAAGGGATACCACGCATGCACGCACTGTTTAGATGACACCGAAAGTATATATTTGGACAAATGCAGGAAGAATGTGTACCTGGGACATCGTCGATTTCTTCCGACCAATGATCAATGTCGAAATAAAGGCAAGCATTTCAAAGGTGAGGCTGATCATCGGAAGAAGCTCGCCATCTGTACTAGTGATCACATACTTGATATGGTCAATGATTTACAAGTAATCTTTGGAAAGGGTCCTAGCGGACTATCTGTTCCGAATGACGCTGAGGGACGCGCACCCATGTGGAAGAAGAAATCTATATTTTGGGACCTACCCTATTGGAAAGACCTAGAGGTCCGCTCTACAATCGGCGTGATGCACGTGACGAAGAATCTTTGCGTGAACCAGCTAGGCTTCTTGGGCGTGTATGGAAAGACAAAAGATACACCGGAGGCACGGGAGGACCAACAACGTGTGCACGAAAAAGACGGCATGCATCCAAAGGAGTATGAAGGTCCTTCCAGCTACGCTCTTACCAAAGAAGAGAAGGAAATCTTCTTTGAATGCCTGCTGAGTATGAAGGTCCCGTCTGGCTTCTCGTCCAAAATAAAGGGAATAATAAATATGGCAGAGAAAAAGTTCTAGAACCTAAAGTCTCATGGCTGCCATGTGATTATGACGCATCTGCTTCCAGTTGCATTGAGGGGGCTTCTACTGGAAAACGTTCGATTAGACATTGTGAAGCTATGCGCATTCCTCAATACAATCTCTTAGAAGGTAACCGATCCAGAAATCCTACCAAGTTTAAGGAGTGATTTGGGGCAATCTCTTGTCAGTTTTGAGCTGGTGTTCCCACCATCCTTCTTCAATATCATGACGCACGTTCTTGTTTCTAGGCGACAAGATTGCCATTCTGGACCCTGTATTTCTACACAATATGTTCCCCTGTGAGAGGTTCATGGGAGTCTTAAAGTAATATGTTTGTAACTGTGCTAGGACAGAAGGAAGCATCTCCACGGGCCATCAAACGGAGGAGGTCATTGGCTTTTGTGTTGACTTCATTCCTGACCTTAAGAAGATCGGTCTCCCTCAATCGTGGTATGAGGGGAGACTGACTGGAAAAGGCACGCTAGGAGCAGACTCAATAATATGTAGGGACATGCATTCTTGGTCTCAAGCACACTACACAGATCTACAGAATTCTACCTTGGTGACCCCATATGTCAATGAACACAAGAATATTCTGCGCTCCAAACACCCGGAGCAGTGTGACGGCCGGATTACATGTGAACACATCAAGACTTTCGGCAGTTGGTTGCAAATACATCTCATGGGTGACACCACTGTTCCAGATGAGTTGTACTCATTGGCCAGGGGACCATCTTTGACTGTATTGACTTACAAAGGGTACGAGGTAAATGGGAATACATTTTACACGATCGCTCAAGATCAAAGAGCACAAATCAAAACATCGTTGTCCGCTTTGATGCAGCAACCAAGAGGGGAAAGGACACACACTACAAAAAAAGACACATCCGTGACATTTTGGGCCGAACGAAATTTTTTATCATGCTTATGACACTTCTGTGACGATAATTGTGACAAAACCCGGTATCATCATAGATGTTGTGGGCTCCTACTTCCGTGACAAAAAATCATGACAGAAAATGGGCTTTTCATCCTGGGCGGTTCAGAGATGCAGCTACATGACATTCTTTGGGCCGTCCATGACGGAAAAACCGTGGTAGAAGCGAGGGCGAGGAAAATACCAGGGAGTTCCCGGTTACGGTGGGTGGTCAGGGCCGAGCAATGCATGGAGGTTTGCACGTTTCTCTCGTACACGTACATGCGTGTGTGCGAGGCGTTGGGCTCAAACTGAACCCGAGCGATTGCACTGGAGGCTACGCCTTACTGAACCCGAGCGATTGATCGATCCCTCGAGCGATTCCGTCTCTACTACTGCTAACTGAAGCCGACCGAACCTGCTGCCTCTTGATGAACAGTGAGCATTTGGGGGGGGGGGGTGGATGAACAGGACCCCGTGGTAGTAGGCGGTCGAAAACAAGGCCGTTTCCTCCGTTCTGCGGTACGCGAGGCCTCTTTTCGATCGGCTGTTCCATCCAAGCCAGTTGGCTCCTGATGAACATGACACATTCCGTTGCCTCCCGATGAACACGACATCGCAGTTTCTTCGTTCCGACCCAGCCGGTTGGCTACTAATGAATAGGACGCCGTCGTTGCCTCTCCATGTACACGAGCCCTGGCTGTAGTTATGTGCGAGTAAGCGTTCGAGACCCCGCCCGCATGTACGTACGTGGTCGTATTTACTTTCTTGCACCCTGGCTATACGTACGTGTACATGCTACGTCTGCACCTCTACTATGGTCACTGGAGCTAGAATCGTTCATATTGACTAAGTTGACAAAGCCCTCCATCCATGTCAACTTAGTAGGCCCACAAGTCAGCCTCCCACTATGGTGGGTCCCAACTAGCAGGGGGGTATTCATTTTTTATGCATAATAAGGAGGCACTTCCTTGCGTGCGAAGATATAGCTGGTGGGTAAGAGCTGTGAGCGAGGGGAACGTTTATTTTGCAAAATATAGAGGCCCTTCAGTGGGTCCCAGCTGTCAGGTGGAGGAATCATTATTTTGCACGTAATAAGGAGACATTTCCTTGTGTGCGGCCGTGGACCCAGCTGTCAGCCTCTCCACGTACAATCCACTTCTGATGGATGTTGTTCGTTGACCATGTTGACCACGCCGCCTCGAGAGCACCAGGGCGGACGATGGCAAGGCCTTGGAAGGGGACAATGCGGAGCTGGGGAAGACGCGACAGTGGATGCCCACACTGAGGGGAGTATGAGCGCTGACTGATCGGCTGCAGGGTGAGGCTGGCGTCGCATGAAAATAATAGGATGTGCGGGTGGGTAGAGGGATGGCCTGGCGGCAGCACTGCCGGCCATGGGAGGAGGGAGCAGGCAGTCCTGCTGGCGCTGGTTTGGGCGGCTGGAGCAAGGAGATCAGAGATCGAAGAAGCACGACGGCCGTTGGATGGACATCTAGCAGTCACTACTCTGTGTTGACTAAGTTGACTAAGCCTTGCGTACGCGCCAATTTTTTTAGGACAACATCATCATCAACCTAGTAGGCCCAGAAGTTAGCCTCCAAATCTGTGGAAAACAGCATACAACCCATTAACCTTTATTTTCAATAATTTACAGTCCATTTGCTAATTCTTAAGGATATTTTGAAGCCCATATTCTCTTTATTAGCATTACAGACCATATATTCTCGGCTCTGCTAAAAAAATTCAACGAAATTTTGAATATTTAAGTGGGGTACGAACTCTTTTAATCACAAAATTTCAATCACGTTTAAAATGTTTTTTTAAATATATCAAAATAAAGTTCAAAAAAATTCTCTGCAAAAAAGAATGAAATTTAAAATATTTACTAGCAAGATGCCCGTGCGTTGAACGGAACATGAAGATGCATTTGTATGAGTAAGTTTATCTTGTGGGAGAAAATGATGAACGAGGGAAGGCCGTATCTGCAAATGTGGAGAGGAGTGCGGGTAAATTGTCATAGTTTCCTTCCTACCCGTTAGATATAGATCGGCCGACCTATATTGCAGGATGGCAGGCACACCATCATCACCAACTCTGCTTTTTATAAGAGTAGAGAAATCCAGAAAAATGATATTTTAATGTAATTGCCGGTTGGCTTTGGTTTAAAAATTTATAGCCCATTTCTTACAACTTATAGCCCATTTTCTAGGGAAGCCGATTTCTTACTACTTACATCCCTCCTCGTCTTGAAAGATTTGCAGCCCAGCAGGGCTGAGAAAAGCAAGTAGGGCTCGGTTGGGTATTCTCCAAAAAAAGAACTGGGCTAGCCATTTTCAAAAAGAAAAGAGATATCAACTGGGCTCGTCATGTGCTTAAATAAAAGTGTAAGCATGGGCTAGACGGGCCACAGCCCCCGCACAGCGTGCAGTTGAGGTCCGTCTCTAAAATTTAAAAACAACTGGGCGAGTTGTTGCGTCCCTGGTGTTATCCGCTCGTTGTGTAATTTTCTCGTTTATTGACTACATTGACAATGGCGTGGGACCTAGTTGTCAAACAATTAGGAGAAAGTATTTTTTTGGCTTGTAATGACGAGGCACCCGCTTGCGTAATGCAATGACCCTGGTAGGTCCCTATTGTCAGCCTCTCCACATACAGTCATCTCCCGATTCCTCTCGGTTGTTGACCATGTTGACAACGCCAGACGGCAGCGGGCACAGCGAGCGAACCAAGGCGGAGAATGACGGCGATGCGTCAGACGGGAACGAACAGGAGCCGTGGAAGGTGCGGTAGTGTAGTGGTAGGCGGAGGGGAGTACGAGGGCAACAACATGTAACTCAAGCTTACAAACAGTACATAAAGGCCAAGGATTAATTGTTCATCAAATTTAAACAAAACCTAGATTGAACATGGAAACAACATCTAAACCAACCACTCTTTTTTGCAGTCACAAACAAATGGATAGGTCTGATCCATAAAATCAAAATCCTGTGCAAAAAAAAATTTATTGGAGGATGACTACAAGTTGTTGTAAATAGAAGCCGATCACGTTCAGAAGCCCATTTATCCACCTGAAACTTCTATTTTTTTGCTGTTCAACATGTCCGTCCGTGAGAAATCTCTTGCTAAAAAACTTAAGCCTCATGGACAATAGTAACCTCGCATTCAACAGGAAGAATGTGACAAAGCTTCTGTTTGCCTGGTTGGGTGCATATCCTTCCATCTTTATTGTCCTCAAACGAATGTCATGAGAACTAGAAAATCCTGGTGCTTATTACACCACCGATTGGTTATACATTTTTCTCCATGTGTTAGTGCCTAAGTAGACATGAAGATTGAAAACAGTTAAGGTCTGAAAAAAGAGTATGTCGAAAGAGCAACAGCTGAACGGTTAATTCTAGTACAATATATACGATCTTTCAATGTGCATGAAATCATCACCTTTATATATAAATTCTGCAGAGATCGAAAGCATCACAGCAAGCCAATAATTATGTTCAGATCATAACTAAACATTCCGATATATAAGATCTTGACAGAATCCAGCAACGTTGATAGGCTATCCATGGACGAACTCTTCATTGAGCATATAACATAATATTAGTACCCAGAGTGTACTCCAAGATGATATAAAACTTATGCGCACAAATGAAAAATTCAGCTTATGATTACAAATGTGTAGATGATAATATACGGCACCTGAAAAGGTGAGGAGCCAAACACCAACTTCTTGTGATCATTAAATGGATCATGAATTACACCCAAGTTCTCCAGTTTGGGCACAGAGACGCCATTTATTTGCCAAGGTTTACAACAATAATGAAGGATCGACCTTTGAAGTGAAGGGGCATCTTCGATGATGAGTTGCTGTCCTTGAAAACAAATTCCAATGCTTTTAAGGTGAGACGACTTTATCTAGAGACAACTGATAGGGATTTCTACTCCCAAAACAATCAGCAAGCGCTCCAGGGCAGGGCAACTCGAATGGATGATGCTGTGCAGTGAGGCCTCCGACAGATAAACCTCCACAAGCGAAAGTTTTTTTAGAAGTGGGAGTCAAAGCATTTGTACCAGATCGTCTGGTAGATGGCACTAGGCGCGGGTGGCGGTGTGGATTGAGGCGGAAAACCACAGTATGGACAACGGTGGTGTGGGCACAAATTCTTGGTGTTCGATTCATGGTACTTTTGTCGTAATGGTATAACTCAAACTGCTGGAGTTTTTGAATTCAGGGGATGTCAGCCAAGCGTCCACCATGCTGGGTATGGACAGCAGGTAGCATGTCGGGATGCAGAGGCTTGAACGGGGCCCTGCTGGTGAGAGGAGGCGATGGCTCTGAGGAGATCAAATTCAGGAAGGATAGAAATCTGACGACATACGAGATTGAGGGGCGCGGTGCGCCATATTGGGTGCAACCGAGTTAAGAGCACTTGTGTACGGCATCAATCCTTGGTGGGGAGAAGCGAGATGATCTCCCCAAGGGTGTCGTCCGAGAGATCGCTCATGCGGTCCACCAGAGACTCTACGGGTTCCTTAGATCCGGGCGGGGGTGGGGGGGGGGGGGGGGCTCGCCGCTTGTCCCCGCGCTGCTGGGTGCGGGATCTACAACCGGCATCACCGCTGGCAGGAGCCTCATCTTCTTGGCGCTGGGGCCAGCCAACTCCATTTTCCTTGCGGGCGTCACATCGAGCTCACGGGTTTGAGCTGAGTAGCCAGAGACGAGTGATACGTCCATTTTGCATCATGTTTTCCTACTGTAATTTATGTTGTTTATATGCATAATAATGCTTTGGAGTAATTCTAATGCCTTTTCTCTTATAATATGCAAGGTACACACAAAGAGGGAGAATGCCGGCAGTTGGAAATCTGAACCTGGAAAAGTTACGCCTGTCCACCTATTCTGCACAACTCCAAACAAGCTAAAACTTCATGAGGATTTTTTATGGAATACATGAGAAATACTGGAGCAAATAAGTACCAGAAGGGGCCACCCTGGTGAGCACAAGACACCATGGTGTGCCTCAGCCCCCAGGCGCGCCCTGGTGGGTTGTGCTCATCCAGGCCCACCTCTGGTGCCCATCTTCTGGTATATAAGCCATTTGACCTAGAAAAATAAGGGAGGACTATCGGGACAGAGTGCCGCCATCTCGAGGCAGAACTTGGGCAGGAGCACTTTTGCCCTCCGGCAGAGCGATTCCGCCGAGGGAACTTCCCTCCCGGAGGGGAAAATCATCGTCATCATGATCACCAACAACTGTCCCATCTTGGGGAGGGCAATCTCCATCAAAATCTTCAACAACACCATCTCATCTCAAACCCTAGTTCATCTCTAGTGTTCAATCTTGTTACCGGAACTATATATTGGTGCTTGTGGGTGACTAGTAGTGTGGATTACATCTTGTAGTTGATTACTATATGGTTTATTTGGTGGAAGATTATATGTTCAGATCCATTATGCCATTTAATAACCCTCTGATCTTGAGCATGATTATCATTTGTGAGTAGTTACTTTTGTTCTTCAGGTCACGGGAGAAATCATGTTGCAAGTAATCATGTGAACTTGATGTGTGTTCGATATTTTAATAGTATGTATGTTGTGATTCCCTTAGTGGTGTCATGTGAACGTCGACTACATGACACTTCACCATATTTTGGCCTAAGGGAATGCACTATGGAGTAGTAATTAGATGATGGGTTGCGAGAGTGACAAAAGCTTAAACCCAGTTTATGCGCTATTCCGTAAGGGACCGATTGGATCCAAAAGTTTAATGCTATGGTTAGAATTTATTCTTAATACTTTTCTCGTAGTTGCGGATTCTTGCGGAGGGTTAATCATAAGTAGGAGGCTTGTTCAAGTAAGAACAACACCTAAGCACCGATCCACCCACATATCAAATTATCAAAGTAGCGAACACAAATCGAACCAACATGATGAAAGTGACTAGATGAAATTCCCTTGCACCCTCAAGAATGCTTTGCTTACTATAAGAGACTGTTTTGGCCTGTCCTTTTCCTCAAAAGGATTGGGCTACCTTGCTGCACTTTTGTTACTACTATCGTTACTTGCTACTTACAAAATATCTTGCTATCAAACTACTCTGTTACTTACAATTTCAGCACTTGCAGACATTACCTTGCTGAAAACCACTTGTCATTTCCTTCTGCTCCTCGTTGGGTTCGACACTCTTACTTATCGAAAAGAGCTAAAATTGATCCCCTATACTTGTGGGTCATCAAGGTTATTTTCTGGCGCCGTTGCCGGGGAGTGAAGCGCCTTTGGTAAGGAAACATTTATATAGTGTGCTGAAATTTACTGTCACTTGTTATTATGGAAATCCTTTGAGGGGTTTGTTCGGGGTATCTTCACCTCGACCGGAACCACAATTAGCTACCCCTCAACCTACTGCACCTACTAAAAATATTGAATATGAAGTTCCTTCGGGTATGATAAAACAACTGCTAGCTAATCCTTATGCAGGAGATGGAACCGAACATCCTGATATGCACTTGATATATGTGGAACAAATTTGTGGATTGTTTAAGCTTGTAGGTTTACCCGGAGATGAATTTATGAAGAAGTTTTCCCTTTGTCTTTGAAGGGAAAAGCATTGGCACGGTATAGGCTATGCGATGATATTGGATCTTGGAATTGAAATCGATTGAAACTGGAGTTCCACCAAAAAATAAATCCCATGCATCTAGTTCATCGTGATCGGAATTACATATATATTTTTTGGCCTCGTGAAGGAGAAAGTATTGCTCTAGCTTGGGGGAGGCTTAAGTCAATGTTATATTCATGCCCCAATAATGAGCTCTCAAGAGAAATTATTATTCAAAATTTTATGCTCGGCTTTCTCGTGATGACCAATCCATGCTCGATACTTCTTGTGCTGGTTCTTTCATGAAGAAGACTATTGAATTCCGGTGGGATCTTTTAGAAAGAATTAAATGCAACTCTGAAGATTGGGAACGCGATGAAGGTAGAGAGTCAGGTATTAAGCTTAAGTATGATTGTGTTAAGTATTTTATGAATACCGATGCTTTTCAAAAGTTTAGCACCAAATATGGACTTGACTCTGAGATAGTAGCCTCCTTTTGTGAATCATTTGCCACTCATGTTGATCTCCCTAAAGAGAAGTGGTTTAAACATCACCCACCTATTAAAGAAGAACTTAAGGAACTGGTACTAGATAAAGAGGAAACTATAGTCTATAATGTTGATCCAGTTGTTCCTACTGCTTTTATAGAGAAACCACCTTTCACTGTTAGGATAAAGGAACATGCTAAAGTTTCAACTATGGTCAACAAAAGTTAAATTCGAACACCTAAACTTGATGAACAAATTAAAGTAGAACCTAGTATTGCTATAGTTAAGGATTTCTTGGAATAAAATGTAGATGGGCATGTTATTTACTTTTGTGAAGAAGTCACTAGAATTGTCAAACCTGATAGGACGGATAATAAACCCGTTGTTGGCATGCCCGTTGTCTCTGTTAAAATAGGAGATCATTGTTATCATGGTTTATGTGACATAGGTGCTAGCATGAGTGCTATTCCCTTTACCTTATACCAAGAAATTATGAATGACATAGCACCCACAGAGATAGAAGACATAGATGTTACTATTACACTTGCTAATAGAGACACTATATCACCAATTGGGATTGTTAGAGATGTTGAAGTCTTGTGTGGGAAAATAAAATACCCTACTGATTTTCTTGTTCTTGGTTTCCCACAAGATGATTTCTGTCCCATTATTTCTGGTAGACCTTTCTTGAACACCGTTAATGCTAGAATAGATTGTAAGAAACAAACTGTCGGTGTTAGTTTTAGTGATGAGTCTCATGCCTTTAATTTTTCCAAGTTTAGTAGAAAGCTTTATGAAAAAGAATTTCCTAGCAAGGATGAAATAATTAGTCTTGCTTCTATTGCTGTGCCTCCTATTGATCCACTAGAACAATATTTGCTAGACCATGAAAATGATTTACATATGCATGAAAGAAATGAAATAGATGATATTTTCTTTGAACAACATCCTCTTCTTAAACACAATTTACCTATTGAAACTCTAGGAGATCTTCCTCCACCTAAAGGTGATTCTGTGTTTGAATTAAACAATTGCCAGACACTTTGAAATATCCTCATCTTGATAAAAAGAAGATATATCCTGTTATTATTAGTGCTAACCTTTTAGAACATGAAGAGCAAAGATTATTGAAAGTTCTAAGGAAGCACCGAGCTGCTATTGGATATACTCTTGATGATTTAAAGGGCATTAGTCCCACTCTTTGTTAGCACATGATTAATATGGAGCCTGATGCTAAACCCGTTGTTGATCACCAATGTCGGTTAAATCCAAAGATGAAAGAAGTGGTAAGAACAGAGATATTAAAACTTCTGGAAGCGGGTATAATCTATCCTATAGCTGATAGTAGATGGGTAAGTCCTGTTCATTGTGTCCCTAAGAAAGGAGGTATTACTATTGTTCCTAATGATAAGAAAGAACTTATTCCACAAAGAATTGTTACAAGCTATAGAATGGTAATTGATTTTAGAAAATTAAATAAAGCAACTAGAAAAGATCATTACCCTCTTCCTTTATTGATCAAATGTTAGAAATATTATCTAAGCACACACACTTTTGCTTTCTTGATGGATACTCTGGTTTTTCACAAATACCTGTTTCTCAACCTGATCAAGAAAAGACCACTTTCACTTGTCCATTTGGAACTTATGCTTACAGACGTATGTCTTTTGGTTTATGCAATGCACCTGCTACCTTCCAAAGATGTATGACTACTATATTATCTAATTTTTGTGAAAAGATTGTTGAAGTTTTCATGGATGACTTCTCTATTTATGGGAAGTCTTTTGATGATTGTTTAAGCAATCTTGATCGAGTTTTGCAGAGATGTGAACAAACAAATCTTGTCTTGAATTGGGAGAAGTGACACTTTATGGTTAATGAAGGTATTTTCTTGGGTCATAAATTTCTGAAAGAGGTATTGAAGTGGAAAAAGCTAAGGTTGATGCAATTGAAAAAATGCCATGTCCTAAAGACATCAAAGGTATTTGTAGTTTCCTAGGTCATGCTGGTTTCTATAGGAGATTTATCAAAGACTTTTCTAAAATTTCTAGGCCTCTTACAAATATTTTGCAAAAGGATGTTCATTTTGTTTTTGATGATGATTGCTTTGAAGCCTTTGAAACACTCAAGAAAGCCTTAACTTCTGCACCTATTGTTCAACCACCTGATTGGAACTTGCCTTTTGAAATTATGTGTGATGCTAGTGATTATGCTGGTGCTGTTCTAGGACAAAGATTTGATAAGAAACTGAATGTCATTCATTATGATAGTAAAACCCTAGACAGTGCTCAAAAGAATTATGTTACAACTGAAAAAGAATTTCTAGCAGTGGTGTTTGCTTGTGATAAATTTAGATCTTACATTGTTGACTCTAAAGTTATCGTTCGCACTGACCATGCTGCTATAAAATATCTTATGGAAAATAAGGATGCTAAACCTAGACTTATCCGTTGGGTTCTCTTGCTACAAGAATTTGATTTACATATCACTGATAGAAAAGGAGCAGAGAACCCCGTAGCTGTTAACTTGTCTAGGCTTGAAAATGTGCTTGATGACCCACTACCTATTGATGATAGTTTTCCGAATGAGTGACGGTGTACAAAAGTATGGTCTCTTATGTACCCCTTACTTGTGCATGGGCAGTCGTAGCCACACCTGCGGCAAGGCTTGGCGGGGCAGGGGAAGGAGAAATACGAGACTACCAAGACAACAAAGGGCAGAAGACTAGCTAGACCTCCGCTGACAACACCTTGCCGGGGCAGCCTGCGTGGCCCCGGCAAGCTCCTTGCCGAGGCAGCCCGTGAAGCACTAGCAAGGCCATCACCCTTGAGGCTGAGAGCTCTGACATCATCAACCACGTTAAGGCCAAGGCTTGGGGGCGCTTGCATAGTGGCATGCAGATCTTTGGGAAGACTAATGGCCTGCAGGTCTACATGGGGACTAGAGAACAAAGACCCCCGGCAAGACCCTTGTTGGGGACGACTACGAGGCCCCTGACAAGACTCTTGCCGGGGACAACCATGGGGCCACAGCCAGGCCCACACCAGACAAGGTTTTCGCCACCTCACGGCCGTTCCAGCGCGACGACCAGCTTGCCATCTAGGCAGACGCCTGCGTGGCGGCATGCAGATCTTCGTGGAGGCTCTACCACTGTGCCAGCACAACAACTAACCAGCCAGCCTAGCGTTGCATGCCTTGTCAGCCTGGACGCGTGTCAAGGCAAGGAGAGGCAGCGACGGACAGGACAGCTTCAGTTACCATCCCCAATAAAGTTAGAGGGCACATAAGCATCACATTAAATGCGTTTTGTCCTATGATGTCAGGGATAAACTTGTACGCAGTAGCTACTTTGCACCTCCTGTGTGCCACTGTGGCGACCCCTTTGACATATAAAAGGAGGCCCGAGGCGTACTGGAGGAGGATTCGGACTTTTTGGACTGGGCATGCACCGCAGCTTGTCTAAGAACTCAAGAACACTAAATATACACCCAAAAAGCAGGACTAGGGTTTTACGCACCATTGCGGCCTGAACTTGGGTAAAAATCCCTCGTACTGATCACTAGACCTGCTCTTTGCGTAGCTCTCTCTCCGCCAACAGTAGAAGGGATCCTCGTGGTCCCATAGGTGATATTTCCCCGACAATGAGCAGTTAGCTACAATAAATGTTTCTAATAACACTCCTTGGTATGCTGACTATGCTAACTACATTGTTGCTAAATATTTACCATCTAGCTTTACATACCAACAAAAGAAAAAATTCTTCTATGATTTAAGACATTACTTTTGGGATGACCCACATCTTTATAAAGAAGGAGTAGATGGTATTATTAGACTTGTGTACCTGAGCATGAACATGGACAAATCCTACAGAAATGTCACTCCAAAGCATATGGAGGGCATCATGCTGGAGATAGAACTGCTCACTGGGTATTACAGGATGCCCGTAAGTTCATCTTATCTTGTGATGAATGTCAAAGGATAGGTAATATCGATAAGCGTCAAGAAATGCCTATGAATTATTCACTTGTTGTTGAACCATTTGATGTTTGGGGATTTGATTACATGGGACCTTTTCCTTCCTCTAATGTGTATACACATATTTTGGTTGCTGTTGATTATGTTACTAAGTGGGTAGAAGCTATTCCAACTAGTAGTGCTGATCACAACACCTCCATTAAAATGCTTAAGGAAGTTATTTTCCCAAGGTTTGGAGTCCCTAGATATTTAATGACTGATAGTGGTTCACACTTTATTCATGGTGCTTTCCATAAAATGCTTGCCAAGTATGATGTTAACCATAGAATTGCATCACCGTATCATCCTCAGTCCAGTGGTCAAGTTGAACTTAGCAATAGGGAAATAAAATTAATTTTGCAAAAGACTGTCAATAGGTCCCAAAAGAATTGGTCTAAGAAATTATATGATGCACTTTGCGCTTATAGAACAACATATAAAAATCCTATGGGTATGTTTCCTTATAAAATGGTTTATGGAAAAGCTTGTCATTTGCCTCTTGAATTAGAACATAAAGCATATTGGGCAATCAAAGAACTCAACTATGATTTCAAACTTGCCGGTGAAAAGAGTTTATTTGATATTAGCTCATTAGATGGATGGAGAACCCAAGCTTATGAAAATGCCAAGTTGTTTAAAGAAAAAGTTAAAAGATGGCATGATAAAAGAATCCAAAAGCGTGAGTTTAAAGTTGGAGAATATGTGCTTTTATACAACTCTCGTTTCAGATTCTTTGCAGGAAAACTCCTCTCTAAATGGGAAGGACCCTATGTTATCGAGGAGGTTTATCGGTCTGGAGCTATCAAAATAAATAATGCCGAAGATACTAACCCGAAGGTTGTTAATGGGTAATGAATAAAACATTATATCTCAAGTACGCCCATTAATGTTGAAAGCAATATTATCCAAACTTTGACACCGGAAGAACACATAAAAGATTCCTTCTGGAACACTCTAGAATCGTGAAAATAAGGAGGTACGTGATACGGTAAGTAAACGGACTCCGAAAAATCCGCAAAATATTGTTTGTCAATTTTGCAATATTTAGAAAATTAGGAAAATAAGAAACTTCCAGAAAGCATACCCTGGTGGGCACAAGACACCAGGGTGCGCCTGGCTTGCCAGGCGTGCCTAGGTGGGTTGTGCCCACCCGGGGTACCTTCCGGACTCCATTTTTCTTCCGCTTGCTTGTTTTCCAAGATAAAAAACCTTTATATCCCCCCGAACCAATTGATCATCATATCGCAGAGAAATCTCCTATTCTCTTTTCTTGCTGTTTTTGGTCAGATCTGTTAAGCCGGGCATCATGTCTTCTTCCTCCTCCAACAATGTAGAAGAAGATGCTTGGTTGATGAAGATCGAGCTGAAGAGAGAAGAGCCCGTAGAAGCTGTCAGGGGAGACAAGAGCAAGGAGGCTACCGTAGATCAACCTCCAGTGGTCGAGCAAGCACTGCCAGCAGAGGAAGAGGA
Organism: Triticum timopheevii; assembly: GCA_963921465.1. NCBI lineage: Eukaryota > Viridiplantae > Streptophyta > Magnoliopsida > Poales > Poaceae > Triticum > Triticum timopheevii. Next base: position 143,001,979 of record OY997264.1, on the reverse strand, counting down.
AGAAGATATCCTTAAACCTTACTATGCTCATCTTACTCCTACAGAGATTGAAGCCTTTCGCATCATTGAGACGGTTCGTGTGCAAAATAAGTATCTCACCTGTGAAAATATTCTACATCAAGAGCACTTCATCTTCCTCCGGAGTATATTTCATCGATTGGAGAATCTCTTGATCCTTAAGGACAGGATCACTTGTTCATTACAACCACCATCTTCTTCATCACCAAAAGAAAACTGAGTATCGGGTATGGGCACTCCCCTTGGCTTCCGCCAAGCTTGGGGGAGGTGCCCCAGTATCGTATCACCCCACTATCCTTTGACTTTACCTATTTTAGTTTGATCTTTTGCTTTAGATGAATAAAAGATTAGTTCGATCCTTTCTTTTCGAGAGTTTGCTTAGTGATCCATCCTTGTAATCGTGTGCAAGATATATAATAAAGTTTAGTTTGAGTTCTTGCTTTCTTTACTTTCTTGTTCTAATAAAAAGAAATGAAATAAATAAAAGGAAAGGAAATAAATCAAGAAGATCATATGCTAATCTTATGGTAGGTGATGGCACCACATAAGGAAAAGTATAAGTAGAAAATTTTATTAGAGATTGACAAACATAGCATTAGTCGATGATGCAACACATGAAAGAATTAATAAGGGAAGAGAAGATTCACATATAAATACGCTATTCTAGAAATCTTTTGTGATTGTGAGCCCCCATCAAAATATTATATGCCAAAATTGTTGACGTTGGACAAGGAAGACAACTTAATGATTTATGTTTGTTCATATTCACATAGAAGTCATATTGTCATAGATCCTTTAACATGTGGTGCTTGTCCCCTATCTCTGCTAGCCAAAAGTTCCGCACTAAGTAGAGATACTACTTGTGCATCCAAAAACCCTTAAACCCAAATCTTATTTTCAAGAGTCCACCATACCTACCTAGGGATTGAGCAAGACCCCCCAATTAAGTTGTCATCGGTGCAATAAGGCAATAAAAATTGTTTCTAAGAGTGTGAGATCATTTAGTGTAAGAGAAAATTGAGCGTTTTACGAACTTGTGATGGTGAAGAATAAAAGCGACAGACTGCATAATAAAGGTTGCCATTATAAGGGGAAATACAATGTGACGTTCTTTTGCACTAAGGGGTTGAGTATACAAACAAATAAGCACATGGCCACATCTGCTTCCCTCTACGAAGGGCCTATCTTTTACTTTTATGTATTTACTTTTATGCAAAGAGTCAAAGTTTTTCTCTCTTTTCCTTTTTATTTTTCTCCTTTGGCAAGCATCATGTGGTGAGGAAAGATCTAGGCACATATATCCAGTTGAATATGGGTAGCATGAATTATTATTGTTGACATCACCCTTGAGGTGAATACGTTGGGAAGTGAAACTTTAAGCCCCTATCTTTCTATGTGTCTGGTTGAAACATTTTGCTCATGTGTATGCGGTGAGTGTTAGCAATCATAGAAGACTATATGATGGTTGAGTATGTGGACTTGCCTAAAGGCTCCTATATGTGACCCTTCCTGAAAAGATGATGAATTGTAGTTGCAATGTTGACTGAGAACATAGTTTGTTGGTTTCTAATAGAGTTTATGCTTTATACTTCGACAGTGCAATGAATTGTTACTTATTCATGAGAAGTATATGATAAAAGTTCTATGTTTAAGTATGTTGCTGGTATATTAGTTCACATGATGCTTCTATGTCCGTATTTTGTTTTGTTCGACACCTCTCTCTCTCTCTCTCTAAGCACGTGGACATGTTTTTTATTTCGGTTTTCGCTTGAGGACAAGCGAGGTCTAAGCTTGGGGGAGTTGATATGTCCATTTTGCATCATGTTTTACTACTATTATTTATGATGTTTTTATGCATAATAATGCTTTATGGAGTAATTCTAATGTCTTTTCTCTCATAATATGCAAGGTACACACAAAGAGGGAGAATTCCGGCAGCTGGAAATCTGAACCTGGAAAAACTACGTTAGGCCACCTATTCAACAAAACTCCAAACAAGCTGAAACTTCACCAGGATTTTTTATGGAATGAGAAATACTGGAGCAAATAAGTACCAGAGGGGGCCACCCTGGTAGGCGCGCCCTGGTGGGTTGTGCTCATCCAGGCCCACCTCCGGTGCCCATCTTCTAGTATATAATCATTTTGACCTAGAAAAAAAATAAGGAGAGGACTTTCAGGACGGAGCGCCGCTGTCTCGAGGTGGAACTTGGGCAGGAGCACTTTTTCCCTTCAATGGAGCGATTCCGCCTGGGGAACTTCCCTCCCGAAGGGGGAAATCATCGTCATCATCATCACCAACAACTCTTCCATCTTGGGGAGGGCAATCTCCATCAACATATTCAACATCACCATCTCATCTGAAACCCTAGTCCATCTCTAGTGTTCAATCTTTTTACCGAAACTATAGATTGGTGCTTCTGGGTGACTAGTAGTGTTGATTACATCTTGTAGTTGATTACTATATGGTTTATTTGGTGGAAGATTATATGTTCAGATCCATTATGCAATTTAATACCCCTCTGATCTTGAGCATGATTATCTTACTTTTGTTCCTGAGGTCATGGGAGAAATCATGTTGCAAGTAATCATGTGAACTTGATGGGTGTTCAATATTTTGATAGTATGTATGTTGTGATTCCCTTAGTGGTGTCATGTGAACGTCGACTACATGACACTTCACCATATTTGGGACTAAGGGAATGCATTGTGGAGTAGTAATTAGAAGATGGGTTGCGAGAGTGACAAAAGCTTAAACACCAGTTTATGCGCTATCAAACTACTATGTTACTTAAAATTTCAGCACTTGCATACATTACCTTGCTGAAAACCACTTGTCATTTCCTTCTGCTCTCATTGGGTTTGACACTCTTACTTATCGAAAAGAGCTACAATTGATCCCCCATACTTGTGCGTCATCAACGAGCCTAGTGGCAGTGCGAGTGGGGAAGAAGGAGGGCTGGGGTTTTCTGTAGGAGTGGAAGAAGAGGAGGAGGCATTTTCTGTACTAGTGAGGAAGAAGGTGAGCGGGGGTTTTCTGTCGAGTGAGGAAGATGGGGAGCGGGGGGAATTGGGGGGCGACGGAAGCGGGAGAGTCCAGCGAGCTGCTGTATAAGTGGAAGCGAGGACAAAGGATGGTTTTTCTGGGATCGCCCCCTCTTCAAGAAATATGGGCTTCTCCTCGCAAAAAACTAAAACAAATGGGCTTTAAGATGGATAGGCTTTTTTATTGGCAAAATCGGCTGCCCGTGTTTCGTACTGGAGGCCTTAACAATAGAGGCAACCCATTAGAGATACTCTCTAGCTCTCCAGCTTATTGCCCATTCGAAAGAAAATAAGAGACGCCTCCAGCTTAATTATGGCTCCTCATCAGTAACATTTTTCAACTTGAAAAAAAGTTATAGCTCCTTTTCAGGACGGCTTGGCATCCACCAAATTAGAGGATGGTGTACTGCATGCAGACACTCACATTGGTCGTAGCGCGGAAAAATGAGGGGTCAAATAACATGCCCACAATATACATAGATTAACGGGGATTGTGGGGGATTAAATCATGTACAAGACAAATTCCCCTCTATTCCTCTCCAAACCCCTTGGGAGGAGGTTAAACCAAACAAGGCCTAAGACTAACCACAGTGGGAGTAACTTAATTCCGTACGATATCATAATATGATACTCAACCCTCTGTTTCTTCATTTAATTCTATGCCACCTCTTCAAATTTGCCTAGTTGGCTTGCATGATACTACTTATGATACTCCCATTACAACCAGCCTGGTAGAATTAATATACCTAATCTAAATGGTCGCTGACCGATCTCTTTGTCCTCCTCCAGCATCTGGCAGAAGAAGAATCATGCAAGACACCGGTTGTATTCGCTGGCGTCGCCTCGGTGATGGCCTTCATGGGATAAATCGGCAGCGGCCTCCCATGTTCTACTTCTCCTTGATGATGGCGGTGGGCGGGGACATGCTGGCCGTCACCTCGTCGACATCCGTGTAGCCGCATCACCTCATCGACATCCGCGACGGCTTCTTTCTCTGCCTGCATGTCGTGGCTACATGAGCATCAACAACAGATGGCACAGTCGCAGACACTGGAGGCGTTGTACGACGCGGCGACATCGAGGGTAGCGACACTGCCCGTGCCACCGTGCTCCCCAACAAGCCGTCATGGAGCAAGTCGGCACTCTTCCTCGAGCTGTATTGGAGAGGCTAGCTGCGGAACCACGCGTTGGCTTAGTGCGGCAACTGCCTCCGACAGGCTAGGCGAGGTAGGTGGAGTAGCGAGCTACCTCGCTCATAACTGCCGGGCTCGGCGAGCCATCCAGACTGCTTTTATGCCAGAGAAGTGCTCTTCCTGCTCGTTGGATGCTGCCGAAAGAGTGGACAAAGTGGTGGAAGGAGGAGCTTGGCCTGCATCCTGCTCCTAAACGGACGTGTGTAGCCGGAGTTGGTTTCTCGCATTCCATGCGGGTTTAAATGTAGGTTTTTGAATGCGGCGAGGAGGCGGGTACAGCTGGGAGTGGAGCGGGCAGCGCCCTGGACCGGCGCGCCGCTTCAAATGGCGGACACAGTGAGAGGTCGCGTCCGCCCTGACCCCCTTGACCGTGGACCTTGACGGTGTACGTCACCTTGTGTCCAGATCTGAGATGCCATGTGTACCAGATGAATGACTCCATGTTCGACCACCATGATGCTAGGTGCGAGCGCGAGGAACACTGTTAGAGACACCCCCCTCATAAGTTTCTTATTCCTGCGTTTTAAGTTCCTACGAAGAGGTTCAACCACCTCCCTAGGTGTTTGGAGAGGTATTGGCCAGCGCGAGGTTGTTCTATAGGTGGGAAGGCGACAAAAAATAGGGGAAAACGTGCAAGGTTCCTTGCAGACGCTCCACCACGAGGTTCCTTGCTCCTTCTCGGTCGTCGAGAATCTATGTTCTTCCACTCTTTTTTTGACGTGAGCTTTGTTCATCCTTTTGCAAACACGTGAGACATCTAGCATCAAGGTGCACGTGTCATGCAAGAAAATGGAGATAATCAGATAAGCAGTCTGTAAGTGAGTTGTTCACTTCGATGGCACCTACCATGCAATATTTTTTCTCCTCGATGGCACGTGAATAGTGCATGCACTCAATGACGGAGCACTGTAATGTAGCCATGACATGGTCAGCCCTTTTGTGGAGAGAGTACGTACTAAATAACTTTAATGTGTCCCGTCAACTCACAGAACGACGAGAAGCTTGCTTACTATGCCTTCTCCCTCGCAAACGCGTCCGCGGTGGCTCGCAACACGAGGAGAAACTTTTTCTTACAAGAGGTGGACGTGCAGCAGTTCATTTGGTGTCAGATTGCCAGAAGTACTACTGTAGTACCATCATTATTGTTCGACTTCTGGAAGAGGCGAAGAGCCAAGCGCAAGTTCACCTACTAACTGATACGTCTCCAACGTATCTATAATTTTTGATTGTTCCATGCTATTATATAACCCGTTTTGGATGTTTATGGGCTTTACTTTACACTTTTATATCATTTTTGGGACTAACCTACTAACCGGAGGCCCGGCCCGAATTGTTGTTTTTTTTGCCTATTTCAGTGTTTCAAAGGAAAGGAATATCAAACGGAGTCCAAACGGAATGATACCTTCAGGAGCAATCTTTTTGGAACAAATGTGATCCAAGGGACTCTGAGTGGACGTCAAGCAACAGAGGAGGCGGCGACGAGGGTGTCCGGCGCGGCCCCTAGAGGTGGGCGCGCCCCCACCCTCGTGGGCCCCTCGAGCGTCCACCGACCTACTTCTTCCTCCTATATGTACCCATGTACCCCAAAAACATCCAGGAGCACCACGAAAAACTATTTCCACCACTGCAACCTTCTGTATCCGCGAGATGCCATCTTGGAGCCTTCATCGGTGCTCCGCCGGAGGGGGAATCGACCATGGAGGGCCTCTACATCATCTCCAAGGCCTCTCCAATGAGTTGTGAGTAGTTTACCACAGACCTTCGGGTCCATAGTTATTATCTAGATGGCTTCTTCTCTCTCTTTGAATCTCAATACAAAGTTCTCCTCAATCTTCTTGGAGATCTATTCGATGTATCTCTTTTTGCGGTGTGTTTGTCAAGATCCGATGAATTGTGGGTTTATGATCAAGTTTATCTATGAGAAATATTTGAATCTCCTCCGAATTCTTTTATGTGTGATTAAGTTATCTTTGCAAGTCTCTTCGAATTATCAGTTTGGTTTGGCCTGATAGATTGATCTTTCTTGCAATGGGAGAAGTGCTTAGCTTTGGGTTCAATCTTGCGGTGTCCTTTCGCAGTGACAGCCGGGGCAGCAAGGCACGTATTGTATTGTTGCCATCAAGGATAAAAAGATGGGGTTTACATCATATTTCATGAGTTTATCCCTCTACATCATGTTATCTTTCTTAATGCGTTACTCTGTTCTTTATGGACTTAATACTCTAGATGCAGGCAGGAGTCGGTCGATGTGTGTAGTAATAGTAGTAGATGTAGGCAGGGGTCGGTCTACTTGTGACGGACGTGATGCCTATATACATGATCATGCCTAGATAATCTCATAATTATTCGCTTTTCTATCAATTGCTCGACAGTAATTTGTTCACCCACCGTAATACTTATGCTATCTTGAGAGAAGCCACTAGTGAAACCTATGGCCCTCGGGTCTATCTTTTATCATATAAGTTTACCATCTACTTTTATTTGCATCTTTTACTTTCCAATCTATATCATAAAACTACAAAAAATATTTATCTTATCATATTATCTCTATCAGATACCACTTTCGCAAGTGGCCGTGAAAGGATTGACAACCCCTTTATTGCGTTGGTTGCGAGGTTCTTGTTTGTTTGTGTAGGTGCGTGGGACTTTTGAGGAGCCTCCTACTGGATTGATACCTTGGTTTCTCAAAAACTGAGGGAAATACTTACGCTACTTTGCTGCATCACCCTTTCCTCTTCAAGGAAAACCAACGCAAGCTCAAGACGTAGCAAGAAGGATTTCTGGCTCCGTTGCCGGGGAGGTCTTCGCTCAAGTTAAGAGATACCAAGTACCCATCACAAACTCATCTCTCTCGCATTATATTGTTTGCCATTTGCCTCTCGTTTTCCTCTCCCCCACTTCACCCTTGCCGTTTTATTTGACCTCTCTTTACCATTTGCCTTCCCGTTGCCATGGCCGAATCAAAAAGAACTAAGGGTTCTTTCCAGGGTTTTAGTACCTTGGATAGTCCCTCTATCCTCTCTAAGCTCATAAATAATGATGCTATGGAAAGACCTAACGGGGTCACCAATGAGAGTTTGAATAATTTTGATGAAGATGACTCCGGAATTTTTCATTATTTACTTGATGAGCCTTTGAAAGATGCTTGGGATAGGTTATTAAGGATTCGGGCTAGGTATGTGCCACAATATCAAATTGAGGTTTACTTAAAAAGTTTCTATGTTGGCTTACCCGCTTCTTTCAAGCAAGTTCTAGATTCTATTTGTGAAGGAGGTTTTCTTGAAGGGGGTGATATAGATACCTATTAAAAAAATGAAAACTATATTTGAGCACCCCATGAATGATAAGGTTGAATCTACCACTCTTTTATGCTTTTATCAAAACGAAATTATTAAAGAGATGAAGGCTAGCTTAGATGCAAATTTCCGTAACGTGCTTAATATTACTTCATCCATTAATGGCAATGTACTTTCCCAAAATAGAAGGATGAATTCCATAGAAAGGAAGTTCTCTCTTTTCTTTCCGAATGCCAAAGATGGCACTACTTAGATCTACCCTCGCTTTTATGCCTAGCTAGGGGCGTTAAACGATAGCGCTTGTTGGGAGGCAACCCAATTTTATTTTTGTTTTCTGTTTTTGCTTCTGTTTAGTAATAAGTATTTCATCTAGCTTCTGTTTAGATGTTTTTTCATGTTTTAATTAGTGTTTGTGCCAAGTAGAACCTATAGGATAACCTACGGTGATAGTTAATTTGATTCTGCTGAAAAGAAGAAACTTTGCACGCATGAAAATAATTTTAGTAATTCACAGAAACGTGATTTGCATTGATTCTTTTTGCTGTAGATCAATAGACAAATTTCCCAGGACTTCCTATTTTCGTAGGATTTTAGAGTTCAGAAGTATTCGAGAGTTACAGATTTCTACAGACTGTTCTATTTTTGACAGATTCTGTTTTTTGTGTGTTGTTTGCTTATTTTGATGCATCTATGGCTAGTATCGGGGGTTATAAACCATAGAGAAGTTGGAATACAGTAGGTTTAACACAAATATAAATAAATAATGAGTTCATTACAGTACCTTATGTGGTGGTTTTTCTTTCTTGAACTAACGGAGCTTATGAGATTTCCTGTTGAGTTTTGTGTTGTGAAGTTTTCAAGTTTTGGGTAAAGATTTGATGGACTATGGAATAAAGAGTGGAAAGAGCCTAAGCTTGGGGATTCCCATGGCACCCCAAGATATTCAAGGATAACCAAAAGCCTAAGCTTGGGGATGTCCCGGAAGGCATCCCTCTTTCGTCTTCGTCTATCGGTAACTTTACTTGGAGCTATATTTTTATTCGCCACATGATATGTGTTTTGCTTGGAGCGTCTTGTATGAGATTAGTCTTTGCTTTTTAGTTTATCACACATTTTGGGAGAAACCCACTTGTTTGGAATTTATTAGAATACTCTATGTGCTTCACTTATATCTTTTGAGCTAGATAGTTTTGCTCTATGTGCTTCACTTATATTTTCTAGAGCACGATGGTGGATTTATTTTGAAGAAATTGTTGATAGCTCATGCTTCACTTATATTATTTTGAGAGTCTCTCATAAAAACATGGTATTTGCTATGGTTATAAATTTGGTCCTAGAATGATGGGCATCCAAGTTGGGTATAATAAAAACTATCATAGGAAGTGAATTGGATACTATGATCAATTTGATACTTGATAATTGTTTTGAGATATGGAGGTGGTGATATTAGAGTCATGCTTGTTGGGTAATTGTGAATTTAAAGAATGCTTGTGTTGAAGTTGGAAAGTCCCGTAGCATGCACTCATGGTAACCGTTGTGTAACAAATTTGAAACATGAGGTGTTCTTAGATAGTCATCCTTATGAGTGGCGGTCGGGGACGAGCGATGGTCTTTTCCTACCAATCTATCCCCCTAGGAGCATGCGCTTAGTGCTTGGTTTTTGATGACTTGTAGATTTTTGCAATAAGTATATGAGTTCTTTATGACTAATGATGAGTCCATGGATTATACGCACTCTTACCCTTCCATCATTGCTAGCCTCTTCGGTACCGTGCATTGCCCTTTCTCACCTTGAGAGTTGGTGCAAACTTCGCCGGTGCATCCAAACCCCGTGATACGATGCGCTCTATCACACATAAACCTCCTTATATCTTCCTGAAAACTGCCACCATACCTACCTATTATGGCATTTCCATAGCCATTCTGAGATATATTTCCATGCAACTTTCCACCGTTCCATTCATCATGACACGCATCATCATTGTCATATTGCCTTGCATGATCATGTAGTTGACATCGTATTTGTGGCAAAGCCACCATGCATAATTTTTCATACATGTCACTCTTGATTCATTTCCCATCCCGATACACCGTCGGAGGCATTCATATAGAGTCATATCTTGTTCTAGTTTTGAGTTGTAATTCATGAGTTGTAAATAAATAGAAGTGTGATGATCATCATTATTAGAGCATTGTCCCTAAATAAATAAATAAAGAAAAAAAGAACGGCCAAAAAAAGAAAGGTCAAAGAGAAAAAAAGAAAGGCCAAAGAAAAAAAAAAGAAGGCCCAAAAAAAAAGAAAAATAAAATAAAATAAAAAGGGGGCAATGTTACTATCCTTTTCCACACTTGTGCTTCAAAGTCACACCATGTTCTTCATATAGAGAGTCTCATTTGTTGTCACTTTTATATACTAGTGGGAACTTTTCATTATAGAACTTGGCTTGTATATTCCAATGATGGGCTTCCTCAAAATGCCCTAGGTCTTCGTGAGCAAGCAAGTTGGATGCACACCCACTAGTTTATTTTGTTGAGCTTTCATACATTTATAGCTCTAGTGCATCCGTTGCATGGCAATCCCTACTCCTCATGTTGACACCAATTGATGGTATCTCCATAGCCCGTTGATTAGCCTCGTTAACATGAGACTTTCTTCTTTTTCGTCTTCTCCACACAACCTCCATCATCATATTATATTCCACCCATAGTGCTATATCCATGGCTCACGCTCATGTATTGCGTGAAAGTTGAAAAAAGTTTGAGATTACTAAAGTATGAAACAATTGCTTGGCTTGTCATCGGGGGTGTGCAAGATGAGAGCATTTTTGTGTGACGAAAATGGAGCATGACCAAACTATATGATTTTGTAGGGATAAACTTTCTTTAGCCAAGTTATTTTGAGAAGACATGATTGCTTTGATTAGTATGCTTGAAGTATTACTATTTCTTATGTCAATATGAACTTTTATTTTGAAACATTTGGATCTGAACATTCATGCCACAATAAAGAAAATTACATTGAGAATTATGCTAGGTAGCATTCCACATCAAAATTCTGTTTTTATCATTTACCTACTCGAGGACGAGCAGGAATTAAGCTTGGGGATGCTTGATACGTCTCCAACGTATCTATAATTTTGATTGTTCCGTGCTATTATATTACCCGTTTTGGATGTTTATCGGCTTTACTTTACACTTTTATATCATTTTTGGGACTAACCTACTAACCGGAGGCCCAGCCCGAAGTGCTGTTTTTTTTGCCTATTTCAGTGTTTCAAAGGAAAGGAATATCAAATGGAGTCCAAACGGAATGAAACCTTCGGGAGCGATCTTTTTGGAACAAACGTGATCCAGGGGACTTGGAGTGGACGTCAAGCAACAGAGGAGGCGGCCACGAGGGTTCCCGGCGCGCCCCTTGGAGGTGGGCGCGCCCCCCACCCTCCTAGGCCACTCGAGCATCCACCGACCTACTTCTTCCTCCTATATATACCCATGTACCCCGGAAACATCCAGGAGCACCACGAAAAACTATTTCCACCGCCACAACCTTCTGTATCCGCGAGATCCCATCTTGGAGCCTTCGCCGGCGCTCCACCAGAGGGGGAATCGACCATGGAGGGTGAGGGAGTCCTGGACTAGGGGGTGTCCGGACAACCGGACTATCATCGTCAGCCGGACTCCAAGACTATGAAGATACAAGATTGAAGACTTCGTCCCGTGTCCGGATGGGACTTTCCTTGGCGTGGAAGGCAAGCTTAGCGATACGGATATGTAGATCTCCTACCGTTGTAACCGACTCTGTGTAACCCTATCCCTCTCCGGTGTCTATATAAACCGGAGGGTTTTAGTCCGTAGGACACACAACCATTACAACAATCATACCATAGGCTAGCTTCTAGGGTTTATCCTCCTTGATCTCATGGTAGATCCACTCTTGTACTACCCATATCATCAATATCAGTCAAGCAGGAGTAGGGTTTTACCTCCATCGAGAGGGCCCGAACCTGGGTAAAAACATCGTGTCCCTTGTCTCCTGTTACCATCCGCCTAGACGCACAGTTCGGGACCCCCTACCCGAGATCCGCCGGTTTTGACACCGACATTGGTGCTTTCATTGAGAGTTCCTCTGTGTCGTCACCGATAGGCTTGATGGCTTCTTCAATCAACAACAACGCAGTCCAGGGTGAGAATTTTCTCCCCGGACAGATCTTCGTGTTCGGCGGCTTTGCACTGCGGGCCAATTCACTTGGCCATCTGGAGCAGATCGAAAGATACGCCCCTGGCCATCAGGTCAGATTTGGAAGCCTGACACGGCTGACATCCGCGGAGATTTGATCTTCGACGGGCTCGAGCCACAGCCGAGCGTGCCGCGCTGTCATGATGGGCATGATTTAGCTCTGCCGCCGGACAGTGCCCTGGAGGCCGCACACGAATTCGCTCCGACCCATAGTTCGGAGCCGACCGCGCAGATCGAGGACAGGTGGCTGGACACCGCCTCGGGAGCTGCAACTTCTATGGCGATGGAGCCGAATACTGACCTTGTCCCTTATAAAGCTCGTGACTCCGAGGCGCCGGACTCCTTGCCGGACTCCGAACCTCCTGTTCCCCTGCCAATCGAATCTGATTGGGCGCCGATCATGGAGTTCACCGCCGCGGACATCTTTCAGCACTCACCCTTTGGCGACATCCTAAATTCGCTAAATCATCTCTCGTTATCAGTAGAACCCTGGCCGGACTGCGGTCAGGATGGTTGGAATGCGGGCGACGAAGAAATTCAAAGCCCACCCACCGCCCACTTTGTAGCCACTGTCGACGATCTAACCGACATGCTAGACTACGACTCCGAAGACATCGACAGTATGGACGACGATGCCGGAGACGATCAAGAACCAGTGCCTACAGGGCACTGGAAGACCACCTCGTCATACGACATATACATGGTGGACACCCCAAAGGATGGGGACGGCGAAGAAGCAGCGGAGGCAGATTCTTCTAAGAAACAGACCAAGCGCCGACGTCAGCGGCGCCGCTCTAAATCCCGCCACAGTAAGAATGGAGATTCCGGCACCGGAGATAATAACTCCCCAGAGAGTGCCGAAGACAACCCCCTCCAGCAAGATTCAGCACAGGAGGACGGGGAAGCCAGCCCTCGAGAGAGAGCGGCAGACGAGGAGGATGAAAACTACATGCCTCCCTCCGGAGACGAGGCAAGCCTCAACGACGACGAATTCGTCGTGCCAGAGGATCCCGTCGAACAAGAGCGTTTTAAACGCAGGCTTATCGCCACGACAAATAGCCTAAAGAGAAAGCAGCAACAACTTCAAGCTGAACAAGACCTGCTGGCCGACAGATGGACCGAGGTCCTCACGGCCGAAGAGTATGAACTCGAACGCCCCTCCAAGAGCTACCCAAAACGCAAGTTGCTCCCTCGACTAGAGGAGGAAGCATACAAACCTTCATCACCAGCGCACAATACGGCAGACCGACCACCCCGTGGTCGCGACAGAGAGGCATCTAGGCCCTCCATCAGGACCGTACCCCGGCACCGCTTGAAAAGTACAAGCCACGAGGGAATGCGCCGGACTTTCGGGATATATTGGAGGACAAGGCAAGACAATCCAGATCTATGTACGGATCACGCGGGCGCCCCACGACCCACGACGACTACCATCGCGCCGGATACAGCAACTCCGGCTGGGCCGAACACAGCAGACAACGCTCTCTTGAGCTACGTCGTGATATTGCTCAATATAGAGGCGCCACACACCCACTATGCTTCGCAGACGAAGTAATGGATCATCAAATCCCTGAAGGGTTTAAACCCGTGAACATTGAATCCTACGATGGCACAACAGACCCCACGGTTTGAATCGAAGACTATCTCCTTCATATCCATATGGCCCGCGGCGACGATCTCCACGCCATCAAGTATCTCCCACTCAAGCTTAAAGGACCAGCTCGGCATTGGCTTAACAGCTTGCCTGCAGAGTCAATTGGGTGTTGGGAGGACCTGGAAGCCGCATTCCTCGATAACTTCCAGGGCACATATGTGCGACCACCAGACGCCGATGACCTAAGCCACATAATTCAGCAGCTAGACGAATCGACCAGGCAGTTTTGGACACGGTTCCTAACAAAGAAAAATCAAATCTTCGACTGTCCGGATGCAGAGGCCCTCGCAGCCTTCAAACATAACATCCGCGACGAGTGGCTGGCCCGACACCTAGGATAGGAAAAGCCGAAATCCATGGCAGCCCTCACATCACTCATGACCCGCTTCTGTGCGGGAGAGGACAGCTGGCTAGCTCGCAGCAACAACCTCAGCAAAAATGCTGGCAGTCCGGATACTAAGGACCACAATGGCAGGTCGCGTCGAAACAAAAACAAACGCCACATTAACGGCGATAACAATGAGGATACAACAGTCAACGCCGGATTCAGAGGCTTTAAACCCGGTCAGCGGAAGAAGCAATTCAAAAGAACTACTCCGGGTCCGTCCAATTAGGACCGAATACTCGACCGCTCTTGCCAGATACATGGCACCGCCGAAAAGCCAGCTAATCACACCAACAGAGATTGTTGGGTATTCAAGCAGGCAGGCAAGTTAATTACCGAAAACAATGACAAGGGGCTGCACAGCGACGACGAGGAAGAGACTCGGCCGCCGAACAGTAGAGGACAGAAGGGTTTCCCCCCACAAGTGCGGATGGTAAACATGATATACGCAACCCATATACCCAAGAGGGAGCGGAAGCGTGCACTTAGGGACGTATATGCGATGGAGCCAGTCACCCCGAAGTTCAATCCATGGTCCTCTTGCCCGATCACTTTTGATCGAAGAGACCACCCGACCAGTATCCGCCATGGCGGATTCGCCGCATTGGTTTTAGACCCAATCGTCGACGGATTTCACCTCACCAGAGTCCTGATGGACGGCGACAGCAGCCTGAACCAGCTTTATCAGGATATAGTGCGCAAGATGGGCATAGACCCCTCAAGGATTAAACCTACAAAGACGACCTTCAAAGGCGTCGTACCAGGTGTTGAGGCCAATTGTACAGGCTCAGTCACACTGGAAGTGGTCTTCGGATCCCCGGATAATTTCCAAAGCGAGGAGTTAATCTTCGACATATTCCCGTTCCACAGTGGCTATCACGCTCTGCTCGGACGAACCGCGTTTGCAAAATTCAACGCGGTACCGCATTATGCATACCTTAAGCTCAAGATGCCAGGCCCTCGTGGAGTCATCACGGTCAATGGAAATACTGAACGCTCCCTCCGAACGGAGGAACACACAGCGGCTCTCGCGGCAGAAGTACAGAGCAGCCTTTTAAGGCAATTTTCGAGTCCGGCCGCTAAACGACCGGACATGGCCAAACGCGCCCGGAGTAACATCAATCAAGACCACCTGGCACGTTCCGAGCATGCGTAGCAATGTGGCCCCAACCCTAACCCTTGCATGATTGCAAGACCAGCTCTTCGCGTACATCATTACGCTTTGGAGATACCATGGGCATTGGCGGAGGGGCACGACCACGACAGGCCCAGAGTGCGGCTTAACCACACCAGGGGCTCCCAAGTGTGTCACTCTTTTTTCTTCTTCTTTTTATTTTTCCACAGGACTCCGTTCACCAGAGGCCCTGTCCGGCAGTAGATCTGTCGAACTCACGATGCAACAGCCAGGGAGGGACAAAGGCTACGACAAACACTCAGGTGGTCTCCATTATGAGCATTAAATTTGTTAAATACACCAGTCCGCAGCCCACCCCTGGAGGGGGACATGTTTAAAATAGTCCAATCCCTTGCTTACCACACTATTTGTATCGTTCTGCACTCATGGTAGAATTCCTTGAATAAACAATGCATCACTTTTTCGCTTATAATTGCATTCCTTTTCTTATATATGTTGATTTATGACATCTTGCATCCGTACACTCTGGTACGGCCGAATACACCAGGGGCTTAAGTTCCCCACATTACGGTGTGATAAGTCCGAACACTTTCACAAGTGCGTCACCCCAAACTTATAGCACTATATATATCGGCTCCGAATCATGTCTTGGGTCAATAGTTGGGTTTGCCCGGCTCCCATGTTTTGGTACCTTACGTTCCGTTCTGTCGGCTAAGGTAGCACTGGGAGAACCACTGCGATTGCGCCCCGGTTGAGCTGGGCGAGCGCCTTAGTGGAGAAAGCTAAAACTGACTGTCATGATAAGGCGAGAGCTGGTCGCTGTTCGAGAGGTCTTTTCGAGTCCCTAAAGACTTATACCGCTTAGAGCGAGGAACCAGCTTCGTCCGGCCCAGGCGTGGATAGCGCCCGAACTCGGTCTTCCGAATACTAGGGGCTTCGCCGAAATTTAAAATTATAGAATTCTATGGCTAAGTGAGAGTGTTCAAGCATTATAAGTCCGGTTGCCTTGTTCATTGTGTTGAGCGCCTCCCTAGATGGACCCAAAAATGGGAACAAGAGTGCTCAAGTTTATCCCGAACACCCCAGCACTCGTGGCATGGGGGTTGAAGCCAACGACTTGCCATCTCTCAGATTTAATAAACGGCCGCATAGAAGGTAATATTTTAAATCAATAAGCGTTGCTTAGCGCATATGAACAAAGTTTTCAGCGCATAGGATAACACATTGCGAGTTTACTCAATAATTACATCTTTGGGGCACTCATCCGCAATCTTGCGGGCACCCTTCAGGACACTCTTATAATACATTTCGGGCGTACGATACTCCTTGCCCGCCGGCGGCGCGTCCGTGATAAGCCTCTCAGCATCCAGCCTGCCCCAGTGCACCTTTGTGCGGGCAAGGGCCCGACGGGCACCTTCAATACAGGAGGAGCGCTTGATGACCTCCACCCAGGGGCACGCATCCACCAGCCGCCGCACGAGACCGAAGTAGCTCCCAGGCATGGCCTCTTCAGGCCACAACCGGACTATGAGGCCCTTCATGGCCTGCTCAGCTACCTTGTGGAGCTCGACTAGCTGCTTCAGCTGGTCGCTAAGGGGCACCGGATGTCCGGCCTTAGCATACTGAGACCAGAAGACCTTCTCCATTGAGCTCCCCTCCTCGGCCCGGTAGAATGCGGCGGCATCAGACACGCTGCGAGGCAGATCTGCAAACGCCCCTGGAGAGCTCCGAATTCGGGTAAGTAACAGGTAATTTACATTCACATGCTTGCTTTGCATGAAAAATGCCTTACCCGCCGCTATTTTCTTCACCGCCTCAATCTCCTGGAGGGCCTTATGGGCCTCGGCCTTAGCGGCTTTGGCACTTTCAAGAGCTAAGGCAAGCTCGGACTCTCGAGTCTTCGAGTTGCGCTCCAAACTCTCATGCTTCTCCATGAGAGCCTGGAGCTCTTGCCGCACCTCCGCCACCCGCGCCTCCTGCTTCTCTCGCTCCGCTCGTTCCGCGGCCGCATTGCGCTCGGCCGCGGACACGGCCTCCTTTAGGGTCGCCACCTCGTTCGTGGCCCCTGCAGTACCCACGTTATCCTTGTTATTTATATTGCAACCAAAATCCTTTTCTGTAAGGTACAAATTTAAGGCGGTGTTACTCACCTTCTTTGTCCTCGAGCTGCTTCTTGGCAAGGCCGAGTCGTTCTCGGACCACTCGAGGTCATGCTTCAAAGCACCGACCTCCGCAGTCACTGCGGCAGAGGTCAGCAGTGTAGCCTGCAAACCCATATTGACATAATTTTTTAGCACTCCTGCGTATACCTTTTTAAGATCCTCAGTCCGGTTTTTCTTTCCGAACACCGAACCGAGCATCAGGGGCTACTGTCTATGCAGTATTACATTACATATTTTAAAACTTATTACCTCAAAGCCTGTTAGAAGGCTGCTGCAGGCTTCGGTCAGCCCGCTCTTGGCGACCTGAACGTTCTGAATCACCGCACTCATGATAGTGCGGTGTTCTTCCTCGATGGAAGCGCCGTTAAGCACCTCCAACAAGTTGTCTGGCGCCTCCGGTTGGACAGAGGCTGCCGGCGTCACGGTCTTGCCCTTCTTACGAAGGGGCCGCCTGCCAGACTCCGGAACCACTGCGGGTCCCGGCATGGAGTCCGGCGCAAAGTCCGGGAGGCTGCCTTGCGGCACCTCCGGAGCCTCCTCCTGATGGGTCCCCTCCTGGGATCCCACCTCGGCGTCCTTAGCATCGCGAGGGGTGGAGGCAGTCGGAATGGAATCTACATCCGATGGAGCCAATGACCCGCTTGATGAAGCGGGAAGATCATCATCGGCCGGACTACAGGTAGTGTGCGGCATTAGAAGGACACCATGTGACACAAAAGAGAAATTATAAATCATTCAGGAATCCGGATACTTACGATCTTGCCGGAGGCTTGGCCCTTGGGGGCCACTCTTCGTCACCAACGTTGGCGTTGGCAGAGCTGTCCGAAGGAAGGATCCTTCCCCTCTTGGACCCTTTGGCCTCCCCTGTTGGGGAAGCCTTCCTCTTCCTCCCTCCCCCCCTCCTGGGGAGAGTCCTCTTTCTCCTCCTCGTCTTCGGGGGAGGAGTCCGCCTCGGAGCCATCGGACGATGAGTCCGATACCACCTGACGCCGGGAACTCCTTCGGGGTTCCCGTGGCCTTCTTCTTGGCCTTCTTCTCCGGCACCACATAAAGTGCCGGGACTAGCAGCCCCATTAAACGGGCGTCCGCTGGATCTTCGGGAAGGGGAGCCGGACAGTCTACCTGTCCGGACGTCCTCTGCCAGTCCTGTCAAAGGCATTGGGTGTTTTAGATCCCACAATAGAGTCAAACTATGAAAGAAATAAGTGTCCCATAGAGGATAACAAAGCTTACCTCGTCGGCCAGGCGCTTGGTGCTGAATCCGCGGTCCTCCGTCGCGGACGCAGGGGCTTCTCCGCCCTTGAACAGCACCCTCCAGGCAGCTTCGTACGTCGTGTCGAAGAGCCCGCTCAGGGTCCGGTGCTGTGCCAGATCGAACTCCCACAGATTGAAGGCCCGTTGTTGGCAGGGGAGAATCCGGCGGACGAGCATGACCTGGATCACATTGACAAGCCTAAGCTTCTTGTTCACCAAGGTCTGGAGACAGGACTGGAGTCCTGTCAGCTCCTCCGAACTGCCCCATAGCAAGACCTTCTCTTTCCAGGAGGTGAGTTGCATAGGGATACCAGATCTGAACTCGGGGGCCGCCGCCCATTTAGGGTCACGCGGCTCGGTGATGTAGAACCACCCCGATTGCCACCCCTTGACGGACTCCACGAAGGCCCCCTCGAGCCAGATGACGTTGGGCATTTTGCCCACCATGCCGCCTCCGCACTCCGCTTGGACGCCCTTCACAACCTTCGGCTTGACATTGAAGGTCTTGAGCCACAAGCCGAAGTGGGGCTGGATGCAGAGGAAGGCCTCGCACACAACGATAAACGCCGAGATGTTGAGGATAAAGTTTGGCGCCAGATCGTGGAAGTCCAGGCCGTAGTAGTACATGAGCCCCCAGACGAAGGGATGAAGTGGGAAGCCCAGTCCGCGGAGGAAGTTGGGAAGGAATACGACCCTCTCATGGGGCCTGGGGGTGGGGATGAGCTGCCCCTCGTCGGGCAGCCTGTGCGCGATGTCGCTGGAAAGGTATCCGGCGCCGCGCAGCTTTTTGATGTGCCCCTCCGTAACGGAGGAGGCCAACCACTTGCCTCCCGCTCCGGACATCGCTGGAGAAGGTCGAGATGAGATGTGCGGACTTGGGCGCTGGAGCTCGAGTGCGCGGAGATGGATAAGCAAAGGAGGAAGAAGGTGTAGGTAAAAGGTGGATCCTTATCCCCTTATCTATAGGCGGATGAAGACTATGCGTCCCCACCGGCCTGGTAAAACTCGCTTATCTCCCAAGCGCCACCATCAATGGCGCGGTTGGGTTACCCACGTCCGTATTGATGGGAATCCTGAAATAAGGGGAACACGATCTCTGCTTCGACAAGACATGCCAAGGAAACCGCTTCACTAAACGCGCTGAGGTGGTATAATAAAAAATGATTCAAGTAAAGGCTTGGTAGTGGCGTGACGTCATGCCACAGAATACGTCAGTAGATTGAACTTGTGTACATATTATTCTCTCTACGGTGGAATGTGGAATTTATTTTGCAGAGACGGACACTATCCTGGTGTTCACAATCTTCTATGAGTTATTCGGAGGAGGAACCCGCCTTGCAATGCCGAACAATATGCGCGCCGGACTCATCGTCATTGAAGCCTGGTTCAGGGGCTACTGAGGGAGTTCTGGACTAGGGGGTGTCCGGACAGCCGGACTATCATCGTCAGCCGGATTCCAAGACTATGGAGATACAAGATTGAAGACTTCGTCCCGTGTCCGGATGGGACTTTCCTTGGCGTGGAAGGCAAGCTTGGCGATACGGATATGTAGATCTCCTACCATTGTAACTGACTCTGTGTAACCCTAGCCCTCTCCGGTGTCTATATAAACCGGAGGGTTTTAGTCCGTAGGAGACACAACCATTACAACAATCATACCATAGGCTAGCTTCTAGGGTTTAGCCTCCTTGATCTTGTGGTAGATCCACTCTTGTACTACCCATATCATCAATATCAATCAAGCAGGAGTAGGGTTTTACCTCCATCGAGAGGGCCCGAACCTGGGTAAAAACATCGTGTCCCTTGTCTCCTGTTACCATCCGCCTAGACGCACAGTTCGGGACCCCCTACCCGAGATTCTCCGGTTTTGACACCGACAGAGGGCCTCTACATCATCTTTAAGGCCTCTCCGGTGAGTTGTGAGTAGTTTACCACAGACCTTCGGGTCCATAGTTATTAGCTAGATGGCTTCTTCTCTCTCTTTGAATCTCAATACAAAGTTCTCCTCGATCTTCTTGGAGATCTTTTCGATGTAACTCTTTTTGCGGTGTGTGTCGAGATCCGATGAATTGTGGGTTTATGATCAAGTTTATCTATGAGAAGTATTTGAATCTCCTCTGAATTCTTTTATGTGTGATTAAGTTATCTTTGCAAGTCTCTTCGAATTATCAGTTTGGTTTGGCCTACTAGATTGATCTTTCTTGCAATGGGAGAAGTGCTTAGCTTTAGGTTCAATCTTGCGGTGTCCTTTCCCAGTGACAGCAGGCGCAGCAAGGCACATATTGTATTTTCGCCATCGAGGAAAAAAAGATGGGGTTTACATCATATTGCATGAGTTTATCCCTCTACATCATGTCATCTTTCTTAATGCGTTACTCTGTTCTTTATGAACTTAATACTCTAGATGCAGGCAGGAGTTGGTAGATGTGTGGAGTAATAGTAGTAGATGCAGGCATGAGTCAGTCTACTTGTCACGGACGTGATGCCTATATACATGATCATGCCTAGATAATCTCATAATTATTCGCTTTTCTATCAATTGCTCGACAGTAATTTGTTCACCTACCGTAATACTTATGCTATCTTGAGAGAAGCCACTAGTGAAGCCTATGGCCCCCGAGTCTATCTTTTATCATATAAGTTTACCATCTACTTTTATTTGCATCTTTTACTTTCCAATCTATATCATAAAAATACCAAAAATATTTATCTTATCATATTATCTCTATCAGGTCTCACTTTCGCAAGTGGTCGTGAAGGGATTGACAACCCCTTTATTGCGTTGGTTGCGAGGTTCTTGTTTGTTTGTGTAGGTTCGTGGGACTTTTGAGGAGCCTCCTACTGGATTGATACCTTGGTTCTCAAAAACTGAGGGAAATACTTACGCTACATTGCTGCATCACCCTTTGCTCTTCAAGGAAAACCAACGCAAGCTCAAGACGTAGCACTAACCTAGTACAGTATACTACTATAGCCAAAGCTGGTCCACCTTTTTAGAGCATGGCTAATTAATATAGGCGGCTCTTGCAGCGACACATCATTTAGAGGAACCACTACTCTCTTTGTAGGAACTTAAAATGCAGGAATAGGAAAAACAAAGGATTGGAGTTGCATGTCCACTTGAATCCCATAGCATTAACATAGTGTTCCCTAAAAAACAGAGTGTTTGACAAAAGAAAACAAAGGAAGTGAAAAAAAGTTGGAGTGGATGCTAGATTGCCAATTAACACATGATTACATAGGAAAAAAATCCTATAGCATTCTACCCTATGAATCAAACGACCAATGTAGGGAGCACGGTGTTGCTTCTCATTGACCTCCTCTGCAGGAGTTTTCTTCTAGTAGTGGCAGAGCTTAGGCCAAGGACACATTTGATTTTGAAGTAGGGCTCGATTAACTCAACTATGTCTCCTAGCTAGCAGTGCCCACCTGCAAATAAGCGCCACCATGAGCTGCGCGACAATGATAGAGGCTCTGGGAAGACCAGAGGCAGGCGGGCGACGAGGTAGCCCGACGACCCCTTGAGCTTGAAAGGCACTCGGATGATCTCCTCTCCTCGTAGGGAAGGTCGGGGTCCATTGGGTACATCTCCAACGACATCCGGGGCTTTCAACGACGTCGTTGCCATTTCATTACTGTAAATAATTAGTCAACTCCTAGGCAACAATCAAAACCGCCTAAAATCTAACATGTGAACACTAAAACTGCTCAAGGGGGTGATATACCCGGTTTTAGAGATTTGAGGGTAAAAGTCGTTCCAAAATTGACTTTGGGGGGTTATTTGTCCATCAACCTAGATTTGAGGGTGAAAAATATACTTCTTTCAATGGTTCGCCGTTCTGAGTATTCTTTTTAGATTTATAACAAGTGGGACCGAGTCTGAGCAAACCGACCTCAATCGATGGCAAAATCGCCTGCCGAACGCACTCTGAGAGAGAAGAGGAGCAAGAAGCGATACGGGCTGGTCGTGTCATGCAAGAAAATGGCTGGTCTCATGTTTAAAACTTGTTGTACTATAATAGAGGTAGATGTAGATGTAGATGTAGTGTAGACGTAGATGCATATGTAGATGTACATGTTGAGATGTTATAGCCTCATATTGCACTGGGACATGTGATGTTACAATAACTAGCTAGGTTACTCAAACTACCTCTCTCCTCATTAACTCATTGCCACATAAGAAAATTTGCTGAGTTGGACTCGATGTTACTGCTGAAGTTACTCCCATTGTGGCCAGTCTTATAGTATAACCGAAAGAGTACTTGCTTTTGAGCAAAGGGACTCTCTAAGCACGCATTAATTTCCTAGGCATGCTTCTTTCTACTCAATGTCGCGTGCAGTTTGAGCATGTTGGCAACTCCACTGCTAGCTTGGTGGCTCATCTTTCAATTGATGCCGACACATTGCAGCACTCCGGCAAGGCCTAGAGGTTAATTTGAGAACAAGTTTCTCAAGGTTAATTTGACATACATGACTTATAAGTTGATAGAGGCCATATCACCATTTTTGGAAACATGTCGTAAAGTAATGTGATAGACCTTCTTTCAAGTCAATTAGCATGTGTTCAAAAAATAAAAATTATTAAAAATTAACGTGCGCGACCTTCAATTAACATGTGTTCAAAAAACAAAAAATGTCAAAAATTACAAAACAAAGACCTCGATATTAACTAGATGGATGGGTCACTGCAAAGGTTTATAATAAACCTTTGTAGTAACCCATCCCTATAGTTAATATCGAGTCCACTTCCCATCCGGTCACCCATCTCATGACTACACCAGCCTCATCACAGTTAACTTGGGAGTTCTGTTAGATGAGATATCGGTAGGGAAGTTGGTCCTTGCTGATATAGGATGCCTCCTCGTATCCTTTATGGCGTACCCGGATGACCGCCTGTTGCCGCCCAATAGCCAATGCCATGTCCCCTGCGAATGTAGAAGCTTCCGTCCCTCGTCTAGCTGGTTCACGCGTTTCCCCTGTATTTTGCCGCCTTCCCACCTATAGAACCACCTCGCGCTGGCCAATTCCTCTCCAAACACCTAGGGAGGCGATTGAACCGAACAAGTCTAACTTTTTTCTAGTGGGTACATTGACGTGGCATCGAAAGGGCGTGATAGCTGACTCTGGCAAAATAATTGACTACCACGTTCACATACATGAGCATGGGGCCCACTCGTCAGCATGCTAGACAGAGGAAGGAACGCAAGACAAAATGGAGCGCGGAAGGGTGCAAAATCGATTGCCTCACATGTGATGACCACTAGAGCAATCCACTCAGATTTTACTATGTTAAAAAATTCGTGCAAACATGACCGGTGATACTGTGTAGGTGACTGTGCCCTTGGCTCTTCGCCTCTTCCGAAAGTCGAAAAATGATGTTGGTACTATAGTATAGATTCTGGCAATCTGACACCGAATAAACTACTACACGTCCACCGCTTGTATTAAGCGCACTATCGTAAAGCAAAAGCTTCTCCTCGTCCCGCGAGCCACCGCGCACGCGTGAGCGAGGGAGAGGTCGTACTGGTAGTAGCAAGCAAAGCTTCTCCTCATCTGCGAGTTGACGGGACACATCAAAAGTAGTGCATTAGTCTCCAAGAAGGGTTGGCCATGTCCATGGCTACCACCCCATGCTCCGTCATTCAGTGTGTGCTTCTCGTCATTCTGCGAGTTGATGGGACACATCAAAGTTAATACGTATTTAGTACTCTGTCCAAAAAGGGCCGACCATGTCCATGGCTACCATCCCGTGCTCCATCATTGAGTACGTGCACTATTCATGTGCCATCGAGGAGGAAAAATATTGCGTAGTACTAGGTGCCATCGTAGTGCACGACTCACTTATGCACTGCTTATCTCCATTTTCTTGCATGACACGTGCACCTTGATGCTAGATGTCCCGCGTGTTGGCAAAAGGACTAACAAAGCTCACGTAAAAAAGAGTGGAAGAACATAAATTCCCGATGACCGAGAACGAGCGAGGAACCTCGCTGTGGAACATCTGCACTCATAATATTTTATTTATTCAATGATATAAAATCAACCAATCATCTCCACAGTAGACCGGAAGAGTACGAAACATGGCAGCCCAATGTAGTTACATCATACATGGCCAACCCACGCTATCACCATATTTCTTGGCCTCCGTGCGACACCTGGCTCTAGTAATCCACCAGCCCGTATCACTTCTCACTTCTCGTCTCTCTCAAAGTGGGGCGGGCTAGTGTTTTTGCCGTCTATTGAGGTCGGTTAACTTATCACATTTTAGCGACATGCCAAGAGCGTTCTAAAAAAATTACTGTACTCTATTGTTATGCTAAGAAGAGGAAGCGCTTTGACCGACGGCCCAAACGAGACAGGCGTGCTGTGCCGTGAGTGGGTCCAGTTTCTCGTTTTGAATTTGTTTGGCGTAGTAGTAAAACTTGGTTTTGACTATTGATAAGATTTTATATAGGGCCTAATGTATTCTTCGAGGTTGCCTTTGACTATTGATAAGATTTTATATAATTTGAAAATTTTATCATTCGAAGATCCTTTCACGTTTCGTTTAAAACAAAAGATCCTTTCACGTACGAATTTTACGGTATGCTTTGAGAAACTTGCATGTCCTATACTGCTCCTTTTTGGATACTCTAACTTAGCTAGAGGTTAGACTAACTCATGAGTAACCCTGAACTAACTGTAGCCAAAGAGGTGTTTGGATGATAGGGTTAGATTGACAATAAATGCACTTGATGGAGAGAGAAAAGTGATTTTTCAGTGGGCCCACAATAACTAGCTCCAATTAGCACCACTTGGCTGGCGGGATAGAGAGAAAAGTGATTTTCAGTGGGCCCAATGAGAACTATCTCCAATTAGGACCTCTTGGGTGGGATATTTTTTTGGTGGGTCTGGTGCAACTTGCTCCAATTTAACCCTCATGTTTGGATACTTTAGGGCTATTTGAGCCCCAAGTAGCTCAAACTAACTCTAACCCATGGATCCAAACAGGGCCAAAGTTAGTCTCAAAAAACACATTAAGCCCTATATCCATAGACAGATGGAGTACATGATACTAGCAAACACTCACTATTAGTAGTAGTTCATTGGTTGGTTTTGATTTTTGATTCAGTTGATGTTCTGCTACTGCCCAATATTCACGTGTGGTTGTTTCTAGAATAAAAAAAGGAGGTAGTACTTACTGTGGGAAAGGTGAAGTGATGGTTGCTTCGCCCGATCAACTCATTACTCTGGGAATATGGGAGTACCAGCAGATTCAACGAACAGAGAAATGATGGTTGCTTCGTCCGAGCAACTTACTGTGGCAAAGGTGGGGCTATGTGATTTGTCTGCTCACTAGTCATTACTACTGCGGCACAATGACCAGGGTGAATCTTTCCCTGTAGTTGTGCACTCAATATTGCTGCATGGCAGGTGGAGCCGGATGAAGGATGTCCCTGATACGTCTCCAACGTATCTATAATTTTTGATTGCTCCATGCTACTTTATCTACTGTTTTTGGGACTAACCTATTAACCGGAGGCCCAACCCAGAATTGTTGTTTTTTTGCCTATTTCAGTGTTTCGAAGAAATGGAATACCAAATGGAGTCCAAATGGAATGAAACTTTCGGGAACGTGATTTTCTCACCGAACGTGATCCAGGAGACTTGGACCCTGCTCCAAGGAACAAAAGAGTTGGTCACGAGGGTGGGGGAGCCCCCCTAGGGCGCGCCCCCCTACTTCGTGGCCCCCCTATTGCTCCACCGATGTACTCCTTCCTCCTATATATACCTACGTATCCCCAAATGATCAGAACATGAGCCAAAAACCTAATTCCACCACCGCAGCCTTCTGTATCCATGAGGTCCCATCTTGGGGCCTGTTCCGGAGCTCCGCCGGAGGGGGCATCCACCACGAAGGGCTTCTACATCAACACCATAGCCCCTCCGATGAAGTGTGAGTAGTTTACTTCAGGCCTTCGGGTCCATAGCTAGTAGCTAGATGGCTTCTTCTCTCTTTTTGGATCTCAATACAATGTTCTCCCCCTCTCTCGTGGAGATCTATTCTATGTAATCTTCCTTTTGTCGTGTGTTTGTTGAGACCGATGAATTGTGGGTTTATGATCCAGCTTATCTATGAATAATATTTGAATCTTCTCTGAATTCTTTTATGTATGATTGAGTTATCTTTGCAAGTCTCTTCGAATTATCCGTTTGGTTTGGCCAACTAGATTGGTAGTTCTTGCAATGGGAGAAGTGTTTAGCTTTGGGTTCAATCTTGCGGTGTCCTTTCGCAGTGACAGAAGGGGCAGCAAGGCACGTATTGTATTGTTGCCATCGAGGATAACAAGATGGGTTTTTATCATATTGCATGAATTTATCCCTCTACATCATGTCATCTTGCTTAAGGCGTTACTCTATTTTTTTACTTAATACTCTAGATGCATGTTGGATAGCGGTCGATGAGTGGAGTAGTAGTAGTAGTAGATGCAGAATCGTTTCGATCTACTTGTCTTGGACGTGATGCCTATATACATGATCATACCTAGATATACTCATAACTATGCTCAATTCTGTCAATTGCTCAATAGTAATTTGCTCACCCACCGTAGAATATCTATGCTCTTGAGAGAAGCCACTAGTGAAACCTATGGCCCCCGGGTCTATTCTCATCATATCAATCTCCATTACTTTATTACTTGCTCTGTTTTTACTTTGCCTTTTACTTTTCACTTTGCATCTATATACCAAAAATACCAAAAATATTATTTATCATCACTATCATATCTCAATCTCGTAAGTGACCGTGAAGGGATTGACAACCCAAAATCGCGTTGGTTGTGAGGAGCTATCGTTTTGTGTAGGTACGAGGGACTTATGTGTGGTCTCCTACTGGATTGATACCTTGGTTCTCAAAAACTGAGGGAAATACTTACGCTACTTTGCTGCATCATCCTCTCCTCTTCGGGGAAATCCAACGCAGTGCTCAAGAGGTAGTAGTCCCACATGTCGGTGAAATGAAGTTGAATTGTTTCTGGCATTGCTATCAATCCTTCATGATTTGTTTATATGTATGCATAATTTTAATGAAATTGTACTGTGATGCTATGATGGTTTCAAATTTGGTTCTGAAAGCACAAGTGCTCCCTGGGTGATTTTGGTAATTAATGTCAACATATCTCTTGTTGGACTAATACTCTTACCTAGTATGTTTCAGATAACTTCAACAATGGAGTGGCATGGACTAGATGATGTGGAACCCCTTCAAGATGCTAAGGACAAAGGATTCGCTCAAGCTCAAAGCACAAGACTCTACATTTTACTTTTAGTGATCCAAGATCACATTGAGTCCATAGGAAAGCCAATACTATTAAGAGGGGATGAGGTGTTGCTTAATGGCTTGCTTGCTCAAAGTGCTTAGTGATATGATCCAAAGCCCTCAACCACTTTCTCACATCCACATATGTCCCAAACCAAAACTCAAACTCGGCCCCACCGAATCTTTCTATCCGGCGCCACCGAGTTCTCTTGACATAGCCACTGCCAGAAACCCTAATCAAGTCGGTCTCACCGATGGGATCTCGATCTCATCAAGATGGCCTTGCAAACTCTCTGTTGCCTATTGCAATAATTTCGGTCCCAAAGAGGTATGCAATCGGTGCCACCGAGTATTCCTGGCCAACTCTCTGTTTCGCTTATTACCCAAATCGGTCCCACCGAGTTTGTGTAATCGGTCAAACCGAGTTGAGGCTTTACCCTAACCCTAGCACATCGGTCCTACCGAGTTGATCATATCGGTCCCACCAAAATGCCTAACGGTCACATTATGAACTAAATCGGTCTGACCGAGTTTCACGATTCGGAACCACCGAGTTTGTTTAATTGTGTGTAACGGTTAGATTTTGTGTGGAGGCTATATATACCCCTCCACCCACTCTTCATTTGTGGAGAGAGCCATCAGAACATGCCTACACCTCCAACATACATTTTCTAAGAGAGAACCACCTACACTTGTGTTGAGGTCAAGATATTCCATTCCAACCACATAAATCTTGATCTCTAGCCTTCCCCAAGTTGCTTTCCACTCAAATCATCTTTCCACCAAATCCAATCCTATGAGAGAGAGAGTCGAGTGTTGGGAAGACTATCATTTGAAGCACAAGAGCAAGGAGTACATCATCAACACACCATTTGTTACCTCTTGGAGAGTGGTGTCTCTTAGATTGGTTAGGTGTCACTTGGGAGCCTCCGTCAAGATTGTGGAGTTGAACCAAGGAGTTTATAAGGGCAAGGAGATCGCCTACTTCGTGAAGATCTACCCAAGTGAGGCAAGTCCTTCATGGGCGACGGCCATGGTGGGATAAACAAGGTTGCTTCTTCGTGGACCCTTCGTGGGTGGAGCCCTCCATGGACTCACGCAACAGTTACCCAGTCTCCATCAACGCGGATGTACGATAGCACCACCTATCAGAACCACGGATAAAAAATCTCCGTGTCTCCAAATTGCGTTTGCATACTCCAATCCCATCCCTTTACATTCTTGCAATTTGCATGCTTTACTTTCCGCTGCTCATATACTTTGTCATGCTTGCTTGATATGTATTGTGAAGGTTAAAACTTGTGCCAAAACTCTACTTCAACTTAAAGAGATTAAAAACTGCAACTTTTCTTAATTAGTCTATTCACCCCCCACTAGACACCTCTTCTCGATCCTTTCAGGTTCCTGCAGGAAAACGAAAAGGATTCAGCTTAGGATTCATGTGTCATCTTGCCTCAAGATTGTCTTGTTACAACATTCCATCAAATACAAATGAAACGACCATGGCTGCTAATGCATCTCAATGGTTCATAGATCAACGCCAATATTCACATCACAACTGAAGACAAAGTTGTGAGAAGGTGTATGTCGGTGTCAAAATCGGCGGATCTCGGGTAGGGGGTCCCGAACTGTGCCTCTAGGCGGATGTTAACAGGAGACAAGGGACATGATGTTTTTACCCAGGTTCGGGCCCTCTCGATGGAGGTAAAACCCTACTCCTACTTGATTAATATTGATGATATGGGTAGTACAAGAGTAGATCTACCACGAGATCAAAGAGGCTAAACCCTAGAAGCTAGCCTATGGTATGATTGTTCTTCGTCCTACGGACTAAAACCCTCCGGTTTATATAGACACCGGAGAGGGTTATGGTTACACAGAGTCGGTTACAATGGTTGGAGATCTACATATCCGTATCGCCAAGCTTGCCTTCCACGCCAAGGAAAGTCCCATCCGGACACGGGACGAAGTCTTCAATCTTGTATCTTCATAGTCCAGGAGTCCGGCCAACGGTGATAGTTCGGCTATCCGGACACCCCCTAATCCGGGACTCCCTCAGTAGCCCCCGAACCAGGCTTCAATGACAATGAGTCCGGCGTGTAGATTGTCTTCGGCATTGCGAGGCGGGTTCTTCTCCAAATTCCATATACTTGTCGAATAGTGTCCGGCTTCTTATAAATGTTGCGCTCCTTGGCTTCCACGCCCAATAATGGCCATCTTCCATGTGTCGAACGAATGCGAAAAGCTAGGGTATTTTTACACTTTCCCCCCTAGCTGCGCAAATGAGCCGCCTATAAAAAGAGACGAGGATCTAGATCCGAATCACACCATCCCCCCTCCGCAAGCTTTCATCGGAGCGCCTCTGACAAAAAATCCATTCCATCATGGACAGTTGACGCGGCTCCTCCTCTCATGCTCCCAGCCCTCAGCCTGGGGATTGGGAGAGATGCTCAGTCCCGCATAGCAAGCTAGTGACGCTCCAAACCAAGGGATTTCTTCCCCCAGCCTTCATGGTTCCGGTTCGAGCCGGACTCGCCACCTATAAGGGCGGAAAGCAAGCGGAGAGCGTCCCCGATCCTTCCAAAGGAGAGCGGGTATGCTCTCTCTCTTATCTGATAAGAGGACTTGGATTTCCAATACATCCGTTTCTCCGGGGGCTCCTGGAGTTCTACGGCCTCCAGCTGCACCACCTTACGCCTGCCTCCATTCTGCACATCGCGGGTTTCGTGGCCCTTTGCGAACTGTTCTTGGGCGTCGAGGCTCATTTTGCGCTGTGGAAGAGATTATTCTGCCTCGCACCCCGTTCTCATGAGGGGTCAATATATCAAGTGGGCGGAGCCGAGCTATGGCGCATCGCTGGGACCGGATATCTATCCAGAACCCCGAAGAAGGCGTCCGAAGACTGGCCTTCGGAATGGTTTTATATAGAAGACGCCCCGCTACCGGATCACATTCGGACCGGCCTCCCGGAGTTCAGCAATGCTCCCTTGAAGAAACGCCTAAGTTGGCGTCCACGGAGCCCCCAGAGAGAAAACGACAGGGACGTCCTTTACCTGATGAACCGAATAAGGTTGCTAGCTCATTCCAGACTGACCATGATTAGTGTCATGGCCACCTGCATTATGCGGGGGGTGCAGCCACTCCAGTATAGGGGCCACAACATGTGGGATTTCAACGGGGAGGATGATGCCACCCGCCATGGCCGTAAGGGGCCGAGATCGGTCGCCGATCTGGTGAAGATCTTGTCCGGCCTGTATAAAGGGGAAAAGGAGGATTTTCTCCGTGTTAGTCCACTGAACGGATTATCTATGAACAATCCTCGAAGCTGGGTAAGCGGACATTTCTTTTTGCCTATCCGATCCCCATTCCCATGGTTAAGTATCTCATTTTGTGATTTCGACGCAGGAACTGCGCCGGGCCGTAGAGGATATACACAGCCCGCCTCCACAACCCGAGGATCCGGAACGGTCCCTCGATCCGGCCTCCAAAGAGGATCCGGACATAAAGGTGGAGCTGATCGATGGGGTGTTCCACCAACTTAGCATCGACAATGCATTGGTCGCTATTACGGCCGACTACCCCGGAATATTTCCAGCTTCCCAGGTAACTGTGACCGAAGTCCCGATACCATGACCCATCCGTGCTTATTTCTGATCACCGCATACCAATGGTGTTCCGCAGGAGGTGCCTTTGAGGCGGGAAGCCGAGCCCGCGGCAGCTGGCCAACAAGGGGCAGCTCGGCCCAGCAGGCAGAAAAGAAGTGCGGTGCGGATCGAGACATCGCCGCAATGGTATGGCGCGCCACCGTGTTTCAAGGAAAGATTCCTGGGAGGCATACTAACGCTAGTGATTTTTTCAGGAAAAAGAGCGCTCGCCGGACTGTGTCCAGAGAGGTTGCCAATCGAGCCTCCGCCAGCTAGGTTCCAAAGCCAGGTCCGAAAGGGGAGGCGAACACAAGGCGCGCGTCGGATGCTCCTCCAACGGAGGATGCCGACAGATTGTCTGCCACCAAATCTGAGGTGGAGAGCGCCATGAATCATAGGCGCCACCGGACAATTCTTCGTGACGCATGTTTCTCCCAAGAGGCATTGAATGCCTTTAATTTGGGAGATGTGCACCTCCGTGCCGCTCAAGATGGTCTAGCCAGAGCCACGGAGCAGTATGTAAAAGACATACGGGTGAGGGATTTTGATAGTTATATATGCCGGTAGCCCCCGAGACTTAAAATAGTTAGAATAACTGATTTAAGGATCATTTGTTATGCAGGATCTTACAGAAAAGAATACCCAACTGTCCCAGGAGCTTCAAGAGTGCAAGGCCCAACTTGAGGCCGCACTAGCCGCGACAGGGGAAGCCACAGAGACCCCCTCTGGTAATATACGCTTTAAAAGAGAAGTAGTTTGCGAAGTGTGGCGTGTGTATAAGTCTGACAATAACATTGCAGATGGCGCCGGGGTAGATCCGGACAAGCAACAGCTCCTGCGCCGGTTAAAAGCTGGCGAGAATGTGCTTACAAGGGTGTGGCAAGAGAAAAATAACCTCCAAGATGCCAATACCCAGCTGGGTGAGGAACTAAAAGATGTTCGTGCCCAGCTGTCTGACTCCGTTAAGGAGAATTGGCGGCTTCGTCACGGCATTTATAGTAAGTGCTTGAGCGAACTTATGAAAAGAAGAGTTTGGCGAGGAAGTCGATTAACAGAAATATGTCTGTAGGTATGCTCACAGGTCGTCCTGCAGAGGAAATGCCCGGTTCAACGGGTGACCTACTTCCCGAGCTGCTGCAACTGCACGAACGAGTTCGCTAGGTGATGAGAGGCGTCGCCCAGGCCTTGTGGCCATCCATCTCCCTACCCGAAGGCCTTGGAGAGCTTGCAGAGAAGCTTCAGGGAGCACGGCGTCGCTTCCGGCTATGGAAGATATCGGCCTGCCGTCAAGGCGCCAGGGAGGCCTGGGCCATGGTGAAGACGTAGTACACGAAGGCTGACCCAAACCACATGGCCGAGGTCGGACCTGTGGGGCCCGATGAGAAGGAGATCCCTGTGAGCTTAGTGTACGGCCAAGTAGAGTTGGCCGCAAAGTATTCCCAGCGGGACTATAAACTAGACAGCCTATTAGATGGTATTGAAGAGGAATACAATCAGTCAATTTGACTATGTAATTTAAAATGACATGTAAAATTCCTTCTAGCCGGATTGCAGATCGTTTGTCATAGCGGACCTTTTCGCTTCAACCTCGGGACCCGACAGTCCGGAGTGTGTCCGAATACCCTCGCGGTTATGTAAGAACCGGGGCATGCGTGGAGACCAAGTGTAAGGGTCATGAGTGCTTTATCAGACAAGTGCCCAACTAGTTATGTTATATTACATGGTTAGTAAGAAACATCTTCCAGGGAGAATAGTTCCATTAGGGGTTCCATTCCCTGGGAGGCATGCCCTAAAGTGCATGTCCGGTCTGGGAAAAAAGCAGAAAAACATCTGGGGGCAGATAAATGAATAAGTAAGAATTCGTCTTTTAGTTCACCGACCGAATATTACCTTAAGAACGCTAGCTTTCGGCTTCACCCAGTCTGAGGTACACGTCCGGTTGACCCGGCGGTAACAATCGGAGAGGTGCTCCCTTTACCACCTAGCCGAATAATCGGGAATGTAGGGGTAAGCACAGGAGCCAGGCAACCCAGCTTGGCCAAAACTTAAGTCATATCGATGCATATAATGGTGAATAAAAGGTACACGCGGAAGTGTGACACATGTGTTGGGCATAAAGCCCGTATAAATAAGCTTCTGTTTAAAGAAGCCCCCAGGTATACTGAGCGCGGATAACGCGTCAAGTATGTGCGAACAGTGCGCAAATGAGCCCTCAACGGCATTAAGAAAAAAGGAGGGAGAAGGAGAGAAATAAAAGACAACTAAAGTATAAAATGTAGACGGAGGATGGAGACGAACTCAGAGTCCGGCGCTAGGCGTAGAATCTTCGGAGACGAGCTGCGTTCCATGGGTTCGGCTCAAGTTGGTTATCCGATGCATTTCGCAGACGGTACGCTCCGCCGGTCAGGACTTGGTCGATGATGAAGGTACCTTCCCATTTGGGCTTGAGTTTGTCCTTTTTCTTGTCCGGCAGGCGTAGAACTAGTTCGCCAACATTGTAAGTTTTGGCCCGTACTTCTCTGCTTTGATATCTTCGAGCCTGCTGTTGATAGAATGCGGAACGAGCTTTTTCCACCTCGCGCTCCTCCTCTAAGGCATCCAAACTGTTCTGCCGATCCAGCTCGGCTTCTCTTTCTTCGTACATGCGCACGCGAGGTGAGTCATGAATTATGTTGTAGGGCAAAACTGCCTCTGTGCCGTACACCATAAAAAATGGTGTGAATCCGGTAGTGCAATTCGGCGTGGTCCGCAGCCCCCAGAGTACGGAGTCGAGCTCCTCTACCCAGTGCGTGCTAGATTCCTTGAGGGACCGCACTAGTCTGGGTTTAATGCCGCTCATGATTAGACCATTTGCTCGCTCGGCTTGACTGTTAGTTTGAGGGTGATAGACTGAAGCATAGTCGAGCTTGATGCCCATGTTTTTGCACCAGAGTTTAACCTCGTCGGCCGTGAAGTTCATGCCGTTATCAGTGATGATGCTATGGGGGACGCCGTAACGGTGTACTACCCCTGATATGAAGTCTATCACGGGTCTGGATTCGGCCGTCTTAACTGGCTTGGCCTCTATCCATTTGGTGAATTTATCCACCATGACTAATAGGTATTTTTGCTTGAGGGTTCCTCCTTTAAGGGGTCCAACCATGTCAAGCCCCCAGACCGCGAATGGCCAGGTGATGGGTATAGTTTCGAGGGCAGTGGGTGGCATGTGGCTTTGATTAGCAAAGAGCTGGCAACCGACGCATCATTGGACTAAGTCCTGAGCATCTACTCGGGCCGTCGGCCAATAAAATACTGTACGGAAGGCCTTGCCTACAAGGGCCCAGGCTGCAGCGTGGTGCCCACCGAGTCCGGCATGAATTTCAGCCAGAAGATTTGGCCCTTCCTCTTCGGAGATACACCTTTGAAGGACTTCGGTTGTGCTTTTCTTATAAAGCTCTCCCTCATGGACCTTATGGGCTTTAGATCACCGTACTATGCAGCGGGCCTCGTTTTGGTCCTCGGGAAGTTCCTGCCTAGTTAAGTAGGCTAGGAATGGTTCCGTCCACGGGGCAATGACTGCCATTATTTCGTGGGCTGAACGTGTTATTTCATTAGCAGAACCACCGATTGTGTCAGAATGTTCGGTGTTGGGTGGTGCGGTTGGGTCCGGATTGTTGTTTCCGGACTCCCCTTCCCATAGTACGGATGGCTTGAATAGCCGCTCTAGGAAGATATTGGGAGGACGGCATCACGCTTTGCGCCAATGCGTGGCAATACGTCCGCCGCCTGGTTATTATCCCGGGCTATATGGTGAAATTCAAGCCCTTCGAACCGAGCTGACATTTTTAGGACGGCGTTGCGATAAGCTACCATTTTAGGATCCTTGGCATCAAAGTCTCCATTTATTTGGGATATCGCGAGGTTTGAATCCCTGCGGACCTCTAGGCGCTGAATGCCCATGGAGACTGCCATCCGGAGACCATGTAGAAGGGCTTCGTATTCAGCTGCATTGTTGGAGTCCGTGTACATTATCTGAAGTACGTATTGGACTGTATCTCCAGTTGGGGAACGACGCCAGCCCCCAGGCCAGCCAACATTTTGGAGCCGTCGAAGTGCATGATCCAGTTGGAATATGTGCCGTACTCTTTAGGGAGTTCGGCTTCAGTCCATTCGGTGACGAAGTCGGCCAAAACTTGCGACTTAATAGCTCGCCGTGGCTTGTAGGTTATGTCGAACGGGAGGAGCTCGATGGCCCATTTGGCAATCCGGCCCGTTGCGTCGCGGGTGTTTATAATGTCATTAAGAGGTACTTCGGAGGCTACTGTTATCGAACACTCTTGGAAGTAGTGTTGCAGCTTCCGAGATGCCATGAACACCGCGTACGCTATCTTTTGATAGTACGGGTACCGTGACTTGCATGGAGTTAGGACAGTGGACACGTAGTAAACTGGTTTTTGGAGAAGGAACTTGTGTCCGTCCATTTCTCGTTCGACAACGAGCACCGCGCTTACAACTTGATGGGTTGCCGCGATGTATAATAGCATTGGTTTGCCCATGTTGGGCATGGCCAAGACCGGATTTGTTGCCAATATGGCTTTGATTTCTTCGAGTCCGGCCATGGCGGCATCCGTCCACTCGAAGTGTTTGGTGCGCCGCAGGAGGCGATAAAGGGGTAATGCCTTTTCCCCTAAGCGGGAGATAAAGCGGCTTAGAGCCGCCACGCATCCAGTCAATTTTTGTATTTGTTTGAGGTCTTTTGGGATATCCAATTGTGACAGAGCTCGGATCTTGGCTGGGTTTGCTTCAATTCCTCTACCGGATACAATGAAGCCCAAGAGCTTTCCGGCTGGTACGCCGAAAACGCATTTTTCCGGATTCAGCTTAATGTCGTATGTTCGGACATTGTCGAATGTGAGCCTCAAGTCGTCCACTAGAGTTTCTACATGCTTGGATTTGACGACCACATCATCTACGTATGCCTCCACTGTTTTGCCGATCTGGTTTGCCAGACATGTCTGAATCATGCGCCGATATGTTGCGCCGGCATTTTTGAGCCCGAAGGGCATTGTGTTGAAGCAGAATGGGCCGTATGGAGTGATGAATGCCGTTGCGGCTTGGTCTGGCTTTGCCATCTTAATTTGGTGGTAGCCGGAGTATGCGTCGAGGAAGCACAATGAATCGTGTCCTACAGTAGCGTCGATAATTTGATCGATGCGGGGGAGGGGAAGGGGTCCTTTGGGCAAGCCTTGTTAAGGTCCTTGAAGTCGACACATAGGCGCTATGATTTATCCTTCTTTGGTACCATCACCAGGTTTGCTAGCCAGTACGGGTGTTTTATATCTCTGATGAGTCCGGCTTCCAATAGTTTGGCTAGCTCCTCTCCCATTGCTTGTCTCTTGGGTTCGGAAAATCGCCAAAGAGCCTGTTTGACTGGCTTGGATCCTTTTAGGATATTTAGGCTATGCTCGGCCAGCCGGCGTGGGATTCCTGGCATGTCTGAAGGGTGCCAGGCAAAAATGTCCCAATTTTCCCGTAGAAATTCTTGTAGTGCGGCGTCTACATCAGGTTTAACTGTGCCCCAATGGAGGGCGTTTTTGTATGGTCCGTTGGATGGACTTGGAATTTGACTATTTCGTCCGCTGGCTTAAAAGAGGTGGACTTGGATCTCTTATCAAGTATCACATCATCCCTGTTCACCGTGGAGCGCAGCGCAGTGAGTTCCTCGGCCGCTAGGGCTTCGGATAGTGCCTTGAGGGCTAGTGCAGCTGTCTTATTTTCGGCGCGGACTGCTATGCCCGGATCACTGGCAAGAGTGATGATTCCGTTGGGCCCGTGCATTTTGAGCTTCATGTACCCGTAATGGGGTATAGCTTGAAAAATTGTGAATGCCTCTTGCCCTAATAAAGCGTGATTTCCGCTCCTGAACGGGGCCACTTGGAACATGACCTCCTCGGACCTGTAATTGTCCGGCGAGCCGAACACCACATCCAGTGTGATTTTTCCTGTGCAGCATGCTTCCCGACTAGGGATTATTCCTCTAAAGGTTGTCCTGCTTCGCTCAATGCGGCTCCAGTCTATTTCCATTTTTCGAAGGGTTTCCTCATAAATGAGGTTTAATCCGCTGCCGCCGTCCATGAGTACCTTAGTAAGGCGAAAGTCGTCCACTATTGGACTGAGGACCAATGCGGCTGGTGCTCGGGCTGTTCGGAATTTAGGTTCGTCACTGGCGTTAAAGGTAATAGCCGTGTCACTCCATGGATTTATTGTTGCTACCTGGTGGACTTCGGCAAGGCTGCGGAGTGTTCGTTTCCGCATATTATTTGATGCGAAAGTCTCGAAGACTGTTAATACCGTACTGGTGTTGCTGGGCTGGTTCTCTGGAGCTAGAAGCTCTTTGCCACTTTTGGCCACCTGCCGTAGTATCAAACATGCTCGAAGGCTATGAGTTGGAGTGGCGCCCTCTGTACTATGAATTTTGCAGTGTCCATTGAGCCATCCCTCCAGTATGGTTCCATGCCCTTTAGGGTTTTTTTGCTTTTTGGTATTTAACCCAGGTGCTTGGCGATGATGC
The DNA here is from genome assembly GCA_963921465.1 of Triticum timopheevii. Lineage (NCBI taxonomy): Eukaryota > Viridiplantae > Streptophyta > Magnoliopsida > Poales > Poaceae > Triticum > Triticum timopheevii. Next base: position 142,964,111 of record OY997264.1, on the reverse strand, counting down.
ACCCTTTTATTTCGGACTAGGGTTGTATTCGGGGCCGGATTATCCCAAAATTTGGTTTTGGTTTTCCAGGCGCTCTCCATCGCACAGTACTTTCGTACTATGGACGCCAAGTCGGCAAAGCGTGTAATTTCACGATGACTTATGGCGTTTAGAATTCCCTTGTCCGTGCAATTATTGCAGAAAAGTAAAATTGCGTCTTCCTCGCAGCAGTCCTTTATCCTGTCCATAACCAGAAGGAATCTGGCCCAGTAATGGTGTACTATTTCAGCGGGCTCTTGCCGGATTCGGGATAGATCGCTTATGTTTGGGTGGGCGGGTGGAATTAAATTCGGAACCTCGTCCAATCTAAGACTCAAGGGCCGAAAAGTTTCCGAACTTGGGAGATTGGGTTTTTGGATATTGTCCAATGAATCCAGCCCGCTGGCTGACTTTAGGTTCAGGACTTGATCGACGTCCGTCCCTCCGTGGGAATCCGGCATGGAGGAGTCGGGAATCCGGACATAGCTAGTCCTTAATATAGAAGAAGGGTCGCTGTACTGTTCCTCCACCACAGCAACGTGGTGGGTAGCCTGGGGAGAGTTGATCTCTCTCAGATCGGTTTTAGGCCCAATCTGATCGTAGTCTGTAGCGACTCCCGGGGCGGCGATGCGATCCAAGAGCTCATTTAAGGAGGAGAGTGTTGGAAATATGCCCTAGAGGCAATAATAAAAGGATTATTTTTATATTTCCTTGTTCATGATAATTGTCTTTATTCATGCTATAACTGTATTATCCGGAAATCATAATACACGTGTGAATACATAGACCATAATATGTCCCTAGTAAGCCTCTAGTTGACTAGCTCGTTGATCAACAGATAGTCATGGTTTCCTGGCTATGGACATTGGATGTCGTTGATAACGGGATCACATCATTAGGAGAATGATGTGATGGACAAGACCCAATCCTAAGCATAGCACAAGATCCTGTAGTTCATTTGCTAGAGCTTTTCCAATGTCAAGTATCTTTTCCTTAGACCATGAGATAGTGTAACTCCCGGATACCATAGGAGTGCTTTTGGTGTACCAAATGTCACAACGTAACTGGGTGACTATAAAGGTGCATTACAGGTATCTCTGAAAGTGTCTGTTGGGTTGACACGGATCGAGACTGGGATTTGTCACTCCGTATGACGGAGAGGTATCTCTGGGCCCACTCGGTAATGCATCATCATAATAAGCTCAAAGTGACCAAGTGTTTGGTCACGGGATCATGCATTACGGTACGAGTAAAGTGACTTGCCGGTAACGAGACTGAACGAGGTATTGGGATACCGACGATCGAGTCTCGGGCAAGTAACATACCGATTGACAAAGGGAATTGAATACGGGGCTGTTTGAATCCTTGACATCATGGTTCATCCGATGAGATCATCGAGGAGCATGTGGGAGCCAACATGGGTATCCAGATCCCGCTGTTGGTTATTGCCCGAGAGCCGTCTCGGTCATGTCTACGTGTCTCCCGAACTCGTAGGGTCTACACACTTAAGGTTCGGTGACGCTAGGGTTGTATGAATATGAGTATGCAGCAAACCGAATGTTTTTCGGAGTCCCGGATGAGATCCCGGATGTCACGAGGAGTTTCGAAATGGTCCGGAGGTAAAGAATTATATATAGGAAGTGCTGTTTCGGCCATCGGGAAAGTTTCGGGGTCACCCGGTATTGTACCGGGACCACCGAAAGTGTCCCGGGGGTCCACCGGGTGGGGCCACCCATCCCGGAGGGCCCCATGGGCTGAAGTGGGGAGGGGAACCAGCCCATAGTGGGCTGGTGCGCCCCCCTAGGCCCACCCCCTGCGCCTAGGGTTGAAACCCTAGGGTGGGGGGCGCCCCACTTGCCTTGGGGGGCACTCCACCCCCCTGGCCGCCGCCCCCCTGGGAGATCAGATCTCCAGGGGCCGGCGCCCCCCTGGGGGCCTATATAAAGGGAGGGGAGGGAGGGGCAGCCGCACCCTGAAGTCCTGGCGCCTCCCTCCCCCTGCTACACCTCTTCCTCCTCCCAGAGTTGCTTGGCGAAGCCCTGCCGGAATTCTGCTGCATCCTCCACCACGCCGTCGTGCTGCTGGATCATCATCAACCTCTCCTTCCCCTTGCTGGATCAAGACAGAGGAGACGTCACGCTGACCGTACGTGTGTTGAACGCGGAGGTGCCGTCCGTTCGGCGCTAGGATCTCCGGTGATAGGATCACGACGAGAACGACTACCTCAACCCCGTTCTTTTGAACGCTTCCGCTCGCGATTTACAAAGTGGTATGTAGATGCATCTCTCTTTCACTCGTTGCTTAGATGAACTCATAGATGGATCTTGGTGAAACCATAGGAAAAATTTTAATTTTCTGCAACGTTCCCCAAGAGTGGTATCAGAGCTAGGTCTATGCGTAGTTCTCAATTGCACGAGTAGAACACAATTTTGTTGTGGGCGTAGAACTTGTCAACTTGCTTGCCACTATTAGTCTTATCTTGCTTCAGCGGTATTGTGGGATGAAGCGGCCCGGACCAACCTTACACGTACGCTTATGTGAGACCGGTTCCACCGACTGACATGCACTAGTTGCATAAGGTGGCTGGCGGGTGTCTGTCTCTCCCACTTTAGTTGGGGCGGATTCGATGAAAAGGGTCCTTATGAAGGGTAAATAGAAGTTGACAAAATCACGTTGTGGCTTTAACGTAGGTAAGAAAATGTTTTTGCTAGATCACCTATAGAAGCCACGTAAAACTTGCAACAACAATTAGAGGACGTCTAACTTGTTTTTGCAGCAAGTGTCTTGTGATGTGATATGGCCAAAGTTGTGATGAATGATGAATGATATATATGTGATGTATGAGATCATGTTCTTGTAATAGGAATCATGACTTGCATGTCGATGAGTATGACAACCGGCAGGAGCCATAGGAGTTGTCTTTATTTTGTATGACTTGCGTGTCATTGAAGAACGCCATGTAAATTACTTTACTTTATTGCTAAACGCGAGCCATAGAAGTAGAAGTAGTTGTTGGCGTGACAACTTCATGAAGACACGATGATGGAGATCATGATGATGGAGATCATGGTGTCATGCCGGTGACGAAGATGATCATGGAGCCCCGAAGATGGAGATCAAAGGAGCTATATGATATTGGCCATATCATGTCACTACTATATAATTGCATGTGATGTTTATTATTTTATGCATCTTGTTTACTTAGAACGACGGTAGTAAATAAGATGATCCCTTACAACAATTTCAAGAAGTGTTATCCCCTAACTGTGCACCGTTGCTAAAGTTCGTCGTTTCGAAGCACCACATGATGATCGGGTGTGGTAGATTCTTACGTTCACATACAACGGGTGTAAGACAGTTTTACACATGCAAAACACTTAGGGTTAACTTGACGAGCCTAGCATGTACAGACATGGCCTCGGAACACAGAGACCGAAAGGTCGAACACGAGTCGTATGGAAGATACGATCAACATGGAGATGTTCACCGACGATGACTAGTCCGTCTCACGTGATGATCGGACACGGCCTAGTAGACTCGGATCGTGTAACACTTAGATGAGTAGAGGGATGTCTAATCTGAGTGGGAGTTCATTGTAATAATTTGATTAGATGAACTTAATTATCATGAACTTAGTCTAAAACCTTTGCAAATATGTCTTGTAGATCAAATGGCCGCCGCTCATGTCAACATGAACTTCAACGCGTTCCTAGAGAAAACCAAGCTGAAAGATGATGGCAGCAACTATACGGACTGGGTCCAGAACCTGAGGATCATCCTCATAGCTGCCAGGAAACAATATGTCCTAGAAGGACCGCTAGGTGATGCACCCGTCCCAGAGAACCAAGACGTTATGAACGCTTGGCAGTCTCGTGCTGATGATTACTCCCTCGTTCAGTGCGGCATGCTTTACAGCTTAGAACCGGGGCTCCAAAAGCGTTTTGAGCAACACGGAGCATATGAGATGTTTGAGGAGCTGAAACTAGTTTTCCAAGCTCATGCCCGGGTCGAGAGATATGAAGTCTCCGACAAGTTCTATAGTTGTAAGATTTAGGAAAATAGTTCTGTCAGTGAGCACATACTCAAAATGTCTGGGTTGCACAACCACCTGTCCCAGCTGGACATTAACCTCCCGGACGAGGCGGTCATTGACAGAATCCTTCAGTCGTTCCCACCAAGCTACAAGAGCTTTGTGATGAACTACAATATGCAGGGGATGGTGAAGACCATTCCTGAAGTATTTTCAATGCTGAAGTCGGCAGAGGTAGAAATCAAGAAAGAACATCAAGTGTTGATGGTCAATAAAACCACCAAGTTCAAGAAGGGCAAGGGTAAGAAGAACTTCAAGAAGGACGGCAAGGATGTTGCCGCGCTCGGTAAGCTAGTTGCCAGGAAGAAGTCAAAGAATGGACCCAAGCCTGAGACTGAGTGCTTTTATTGCAAAGGGAAGGGTCACTGGAAGCGGAACTGCCCCAAATACTTAGCGGACAAGAAGGCTGGCAACACTAAAGGTATATTTGATATACATGTAATTGATGTGTACCTTACCGGTACTCGTAGTAACTCCTGGGTATTTGATACCGGTGCCGTTGCTCATATTTGTAACTCACAGCAGGAGCTGCGGAATAAGCGGAGACTGGCGAAGGACGAGGTGACGATGCGCGTCGGGAATGGTTCCAAGGTCGATGTGATCGCCGTTAGCACGCTACCTCTACATTTACCTACAGGATTAGTTTTAAACCTTAATAATTGTTATTTAGTGCCAAGTTTGAGCATGAACATTGTATCTGGATCTCGTTTGATACGAGGTGGCTACTCATTTAAATTCGAGAATAATGGTTGTTCTATTTATATGAGAGATATGTTTTATGGTCATGCCCCGATGGTCAATGGTTTATTCTTAATGAATCTCGAGCGTAATGTTACACATATTCATAGTGTGAATACCAAAAGATGTAAAGTTGATAACGATAGTCCCACATACTTGTGGCATTGCCGCCTTGGTCACATTGGTGTCAAGTGCATGAAGAAGCTCCATGCTGATGGACTATTAGAGTCTCTCGATTATGAATCATTTGACACATGCAAACCATGCCTCATGGGAAAAATGACCAAGACTCCGTTCTCCGGAACAATGGAGCGAGCAACCAACTTATTGGAAATCATACATACCGATGTGTGCGGTCCAATGAGCGTTGAGGCTCGCGGAGGATATCGTTATGTTCTCACACTCACTGATGACTTGAGTAGATATGGGTATGTCTACTTAATGAAACACAAGTCTGAGACCTTTGAAAAGTTCAAGGAATTTCAGAATGAGGTAGAGAATCAACGTGAACGAAAGATAAAGTTTCTACGATCAGATCGTGGAGGAGAATATTTATGTCACGAGTTTGGTACGCACTTAAGGAAATGTGGAATCGTTTCACAACTCATGCTGCCTGGAACACCTCTGCGTAATGGTGTGTCCGAACGTCGTAATCGCACTCTATTGGATATGGTGCGATCTATGTTGTCTCTTACCGATTTACCGCTATCATTTTGGGGATACGCTCTAGAGACAGCTACATTCACTTTAAATAGGGCACCGTCTAAATCCGTTGAGACGACACCGTATGAATTATGGTTTGGGAAGAAACCTAAGCTGTTGTTTCTAAAAGTTTGGGGATGCGATGCTTATGTCAAGAAACTTCAACCTGAAAAGCTCGAACCCATGTCGGAAAAATGCGTCTTCATAGGATACCCTAAGGAAACCATTGGGTATACCTTCTACTTAAGATCCGAGGGCAAGATCTTTGTTGCCAAGAACGGATCCTTTCTGGAAAAAGAGTTTCTCTCGAAAGAAGTAAGTGGGAGGAAAGTAGAACTCGATGAAGTACTACCTCTCGAACAGGAAAGTAGTGCAGCTCAGGAAAATGTTCCTGTGATGCCTACACCAACTGAAGAGGAAAATAATGATGATGATCAAGGTACTTCGGATCAAGTTGCTACTGAACTTCGTAGGTCCACACGGACACGTTCCGCACCAGAGTGGTACGGCAACCCTGTCCTAGAAATCATGTTGTTAGACAACGGTGAACCTTCGAACTATGAAGAAGCGATGGCGGGCCCAGATTCCAACAAATGGCTTGAAGCCATGAAATCCGAGATAGAATCCATGTATGAAAAGAAAGTATGGACTTTGACAGACTTGCCCGTTGATCGGTGAGCAATAGAAAACAAATGGATCTTTAAGAAGAAGACGGACGCGGATGGTAATGTTACCATCTATAAATCTCGATTTGTCGCTAAGGGTTATCAACAAGTTCAAGGGATTGATTACGATGAGACATTCTCTCCCGTAGTGAAGCTGAAGTCCGTCCGAATCATGTTAGCAATTGCCGCATACTATGATTATGAGATATGGCAGATGGACGTCAAAACGACATTCCTTAACGGACATCTTAAGGAAGAGCTGTATATGATGCAGCCGGAAGGTTTTGTCGACCCTAAGAATGCTAACAAAGTATGCAAGCTCCAGCGGTCCATTTATGGGCTGGTGCAAGCATCTCGAAGTTGGAACATTCGCTTTGATGAGATGATCAAAGCGTTTGGGTTTATGCAGACTTATGGAGAAGCCTGCGTTTACAATAAAGTGAGTGGGAGCTCTGTCGCATTTCTCATATTATATGTAGATGACATACTCTTGATGGGAAATGATATAGAACTTTTGAACAGCATTAAGGCCTACTTGAATAAGTGTTTTTCAATGAAGGACCTTGGAGAAGCTGCTTACATATTAGGCATCAAGATCTATAGGGATAGATCGAGACGCCTCATAGGTCTTTCGCAAAGCACATACCTTGATAAGATTTTGAAGAAGTTCAAAATGGACCAGTCCAAGAAAGGGTTCTTGCCTGTATTGCAAGGTGTGAGATTGAGCTCAGCTCAATGCCCGACCACGGCAAAAGATAAAGAAGAGATGAGTGTCATCCCCTATGCTTCAGCCATAGGATCTATTATGTATGCCATGCTGTGTACCAGACCTGATGTAAACCTTGCCGTAAGTTTGGTAGGAAGGTACCAAAGTAATCCTGGCAAGGAACACTGGACAGCGGTCAAGAATATCCTAAAGTGCCTGAAAAGGACAAAGGACATGTTTCTCGTTTATGGAGGTGACGAAGAGCTCGTCGTAAAGGGTTACGTCGACGCTAGCTTCGACACAGATCTGGATGACTCTAAGTCACAAACCGGATACGTGTATATGTTGAATGGTGGAGCAGTAAGCTGGTGCAGCTGCAAGCAGAGCGTCGTGGCGGGATCTACATGTGAAGCGGAGTACATGGCAGCCTCGGAGGCAGCGCATGAAGCAATTTGGGTGAAGGAGTTCATCACCGAACTAGGAGTCATACCCAATGCGTCGGGGCCGATCAAACTCTTCTGTGACAACACTGGAGCTATTGCCCTTGCCAAGGAGCCCAGGATTCACAAGAAGACCAGGCACATCAAGCGTCGTTTCAACTCCATCTGTGAAAATGTTCAAGATGGAGACATAGATATTTGCAAAGTACATATGGATCTGAATGTCGCAGATCCGTTGACTAAACCTCTCTCACGAGCAATACATGATCAACACCAGAACACTATGGGTGTGCGATTCATCACAATGTAACTAGATTATTGACTCTAGTGCAAGTGGGAGACTGTTGGAAATATGCCGTAGAGGCAATAATAAAAGGATTATTATTATATTTCCTTGTTCATGATAATTGTCTTTATTCATGCTATAACTGTATTATCCGGAAATCATAATACACGTGTGAATACATAGACCATAATATGTCCCTAGTAAGCCTCTAGTTGACTAGCTCGTTGATCAACAGATAGTCATGGTTTCCTGGCTATGGACATTGGATGTCGTTGATAATGGGATCACATCATTAGGAGAATGATGTGATGGACAAGACCCAATCCTAAGCATAGCACAAGATCGTGTAGTTCGTTTGCTAGAGCTTTTCCAATGTCAAGTATCTTTTCGTTAGACCATGAGATCGTGTAACTCCTGGATACCGTAGGAGTGCTTTGGGTGTACCAAACGTCACAAAGTAACTGGGTGACTATAAAGGTGCACTACATGTATCTTTGAAAGTGTCTGTTGGGTTGACACGGATCGAGACTGGGATTTGTCACTCCATATGACGGAGAGGTATCTCTGGGCCCACTCGGTAATGCATCATCATAATGATCTCAAAGTGACCAAGTGTTTGGTCACGGGATCATGCATTACGGTACAAGTAAGGTGACTTGCCGGTAACGAGACTGAACGAGGTATTGGGATACCGGCGATCGAGTCTCGGGCAAGTAACATACCGATTGACAAAGGGAATTGAATACGGGGTTGTTTGAATCCTCGACATCGTGGTTCATCTGATGAGATCATCGAGGAGCATGTGGGAGCCAACATGGGTATCCAGATCCCGTTGTTGGTTATTGCCCGAGAGCCGTCTCGGTCATGTCTACGTGTCTACCGAACCCGTAGGGTCTACACACTTAAGGTTTGGTGACGCTAGGGTTGTACGAATATGAGTATGCAGCAAACCGAATGTTGTTCGGAGTCCCGGATGAGATCCCGGACGTCATGAGGAGTTTCGGAATGGTCCGGAGGTAAAGAATTATATATAGGAAGTGCTGTTTCGGCCATCGGGAAAGTTTCGGGGTCACTCGGTATTGTATCGGGACCACCGGAAGTGTCTTGGGGGTCCACCGGGTGGGGCCACCCATCCCGGAGGGCCCCATGGGCTGAAGTGGGGAGGGGAACCAGCCCATAGTGGGCTGGTGCGCCCCCCTAGGCCCACCCCATGCGCCTAGGGTTGAAACCCTAGGGTAGGGGGGGGCGCCCCACTTGCCTTGGGGGGCACTCCACCCCCCTGGCCGCCGCCCCCCTGGGAGATCAGATCTCCAGGGGCCGGCGCCCCCCCTGGGGGCCTATATAAAGGGAGGGGAGGGAGGGGCAGCCGCACCCTGAAGTCCTGGCGCCTCCCTCCCCCTGCTACACCTCTTCCTCCTCCCAGAGTTTCTTGGCGAAGCCCTGCCGGAGTTTTGCTGCATCCTCTACCACGCCGTCATGCTGCTGGATCATCATCAACCTCTCCTTCCCCTTGCTGGATAAAGACGGAGGAGACGTCATGCTGACTGTACGTGTGTTGAACGCGGAGGTGCCGTCCGTTCGGCGCTAGGATCTCCGGTGATAGGATCACGATGAGAACGACTACCTCAACCCCGTTCTTTTGAATGCTTCTGCTCGCGATCTACAAAGTGGTATGTAGATGCATCTCTCTTTCACTCATTGATTAGATGAACTCATAGATGGATCTTGGTGAAATCGTAGGAAAAATTTTAATTTTCTGCAACGTTCCCCAACAGAGAGCTCCATCGGATCTAGCTGCTCGGCAAGTTTCGAGTTAACGTGAAGATTGCTTTCGATGACCCGAGAAGTCATCATCGGCGCGGCAGCCGAACAGGCGGTCATAAGAAAACTGCCTAGCCGGAGAGTCTGGCCGGTGGCCAAAGCTCCTTTAGCAATGGTGCCATCTTTAAAGATGGGATGAGGCATCCTTCCTGACGGCGACAACACAGAGGAACTCTCAATGAAAGAACCAACCGGCGGATCTCGAGTAGGGGGTCCCAAACTGTGCGTCTAGGTGGATGGTAACAGGAGACAAGGGACACGATGTTTTTACCCAGGTTCGAGCCCTCTCGATGGAGGTAAAACCCTACTCCTGCTTGATTAATATTGATGATTTGGGTAGTACAAGAGTAGATCTACCACGAGATCAAAGAGGCTAAACCCTAGAAGCTAGCCTATGGTATGATTGTTCTTCGTCCTACGGACTAAAACCCTCCGGTTTATATAGACACCGGAGAGGGTTAGGGTTACACAGAGTCAGTTGCAATGTTTGGAGATCTACATATCCGTATCGCCAAGCTTGCCTTCCACGCCAAGGAAAGTCCCATCCGGACACGGGACGAAGTCTTCAATCTTGTATCTTCATAGTCCAGGAGTCCGGCCAACGGTGATAGTTCGGCTATCCGGACACCCCCTAATCCGGGACTCCCTCAGTGTACAAATAATTGATCGATGCTGTTCGTAGGCATGGCTCCATTTCCTGGGCACAATGTTCATTGGTTGGCAGCTAGTTTCACCCAGCTCTGTAGCCAAAAAAGAGGTGTGTGGAGGACATCACAATCCGATCATTTTGTGCCGCTCTAGTAAAATCGAACTGACCATCCCTGTTTGCAAAGATATCCAGTCAGTGTTATTACAATAATAGTTGAACTAGATGATGAAACATAACACACACAAATAGAAGCCGATCACCTTTGCGATCTCTCTTTAGGACTAACTACTTGTTGGAGAAGATTAGGAACGGAGTTGGACCAGGAGGATAGCAAAACCAATCTCCCTTTCTGCAGTCCCACAGAAATGTAAAAATGTTGCCCGTGTGACATTTTGGCGGAACTCGACAAAACACTCTTAAGAAAAAAGTGATTTGTGCAGTTCACCAAAAGGTCGCAATAGTAACGAGGTGAAATGGATAGCCCTGTTTGCAAAAGGAGGTAGAAAGGAAGCAATTAATGCCCAATAACACGAGTTGAAGACACATACACAGAAAAAAAGAAGCATATTCCATGTAATAAGGGAAAGATAACAGCATGGTGGTTTATCAAAAATTGTTTGAGGACCAGATTGCAAGTTGGAAAGTATGCCGATCGAGATACGTTTTAAGCAAACAACTAAAGAAGATCCACATGCAGGATTTTCCACATGCAGCAACGTGGGAAGATGGGCAGTGGAGCAAGGCCGGAGGAAGCTGTACCTAAGGGTCTTCGGGATGTAACTAGGAGGGCACCAACGGCCGGGATCTACCCATACTGTGGCAGCGAGTAAGTGGCAAAGGCCCTACCGCGCCGGAGCTTGGTCAGAGAGAACGGCGGGTACCATAGATCGAGACATGCTGCCTCAACACCGTCGAACGGAGAAACGATGCACATCCTCCCTTTCCGCCGACGGAGATGAGGCCGGATCAGTGAACAAGGGTGAGAGAGAGGCCACCGCCGCCTTGTGTGAGATGGTGCGACGAGAGACAAACCCCGGCAGGCAGGCTCCATTGTATATAGTGGAGCGGATTTTTCTTTTTTCCCGACGACAATCATTTTATATTCTATATGTGCCTTGAGGAATATAACTTTATTTAATACTAACGCGTCAAGTCGAACTTTGTTCCATCTACGCATGGTGCACGACCCTCCTTCGAGTAAACAATCACTACACGCATTAAATTATCATGTGGGCTGCCTTATCGTACAGAAATGAACTCCACCTCTTCTTTAGGTGCAGGTATGTACGTGGGTGGGTGTGGCCAACAACGAGATGTGAGTACGTGCATCGTGCGTCCACCTCTTCTTTAGGTGCAGGTATGTACGTGGGTGGGTGTGAGAGAGATGGTTTGTGCAAAACAGAGGCAATGTGTCAATGATATCTCAAACAAAAAAACATAACATATGCAATGTGTGTGAAACAGAGTCATGGATATATCTTATATAGAGGGAATGATCCACGAGAAGAGAGTGGAGGTATCATCGGCATGAGATATCGGTAGAATCGAAAATAGGGATGAAGTGTGTGGCTGCGTGATCGATAAAGAGTGCCATCAAATTTGTGTTTCCCCACGTCAAAGATACAGGGCGGCTGGCTTACTGGAATTTGAGAGGGCAGAGGTGCAGTTTTTCTCTGTGGCATGGATACCTACCTACAATGTTCGACTATCGGTGTGTGTGTTGGGGGGGGGGAGGGCGCAGAGACCTAACTATAGAGAGGTAGATCGACTAGTATATGTGTGGAGAAGGAGAGAGACCTAGCTATGTATTGAGGGAGATCGATAGGCATCCATGCATATGTGTAGCAGAGGAATAAGGTTGGGAGAAAGACAAAGGTAGAGTGTCGGAGGGTTGGTGGTGGATTGCTTCTCACAAATGGTGGGAGAGGCCTGCTAGACAAACAGAGGGTACAAGTGCAATATTAATGAGAGAGGGCTGGGGATGTCTACCTATCTATGCACATGCGTGTGAGAGACGGGTCGAGAGGTATGCAAGGATGATGAGGGGGGACGATATGGTTGTGGTAAGCAGACATAACTACATAGGAAGATCAACCATCATGTGTCCGAGAAAGGGAGAGACATAACTAGTGAGGTAAGTCTATCGGTGCGTGGGGAAAAAGAATTATGGCCAACCTAGCTATATGTAGGGAGATCAGTACATATACATGCATGGATGTGTTAGAAGCAAATAAGGTCCGGAGAGACGGACATGGGGAGAGGGGTGCGGCTAGGAGGTGGTGCGAGAGGCCTACTATGTCGAGGGGGGAGGAGTGTGCGAGTATGAGATCGATGAAAAGAGGGGCGGGAGTGTGCACCTGCGTGGAACCGTATTGGACATAGGGGGCATGGACGATGAGAAGAGAAGAGGGGAAGTGTGTGTTTGTGGTAGGCACACTTGGCTAGAGAGGTATATCGACCGGTGTGTGCCGGAAAGAAGGAGTCGGGGGGCCTACACATACCATGGGTGAACGACCTAAAGAGAAATAACGAATGTGCGCGATGGAGGGGACGCTGAGGGAGGGTGAGAGGGGGGCGGGCGTGTGCATGCATGATAGAAAGTTAGTGCTAGCTAGCTACAAAGAGAAGAGGATCGTGAAGGTGTAAAAGACAAACAGAGATCATAATTCATTTTAAAAAAGTGGATACGGATATTTGAAGAAGATATCATAATGTAGAACATTGATTATAATTTGGGATAATGTGTGGCTTTTGAGCTGAGGGCTAAATACTTGTCATAATGTAGGGGGCGGGGCACTATACTTTGTGTGATAAACATGGTGTACGTATGGAACATGGTTTAGATTATGAATATCTAGTTAGTACATCAAATGTACTATTATTTGGAATCAACATCAAGTCTATTCAAAAAATTGAATTCGAGTTCATATAGTACACATAGTTCATATCTATCTCTATAGTAATCATGCGGTGTGTTGCTAAGGTAATACACGAATGATGATTGAAGTTGGCAACAATCATGATTGTAGATTCTTATTCAAATAGAGAAACGAATTCAAATTTAGTTCGAATTGCAGCGGTAGTATAGACATTTGAAATGCACTAAAATGTTGGTCTGAGTAGGTTACATGCATTATACGGCCAGCGAAAAAATTTAATTGGACATAACATGGATTCATAGCTTTGAATAGCATTTGTATAGTAAAATGGGACAAGGCGCTCTCTTTGTGTGGTGTGAATAGTTTTATTTTTTTCCTTTTTTCATTGAGGGAAGTGCGAATTGATTTGGTACGTACAAGTACAATATTACACGTTAGGCTTGTCCCTAAAATTCAACCCGCGCCTTGTTATACCCCGAAAATTTAGATATTGTGCTTCCAAAACTCGCGCCTTGCTATCATGAAATTACAACGCGCGCGAAAACTCCCTCCAGCTGCCAAATCCTGACACGTGAAATCCCCTTCTAACCCTGAGCCGAAAGGGAAGCTAGTTCAAATCGGTGGGGGTACTTTTGTAACACACCCTACATTTTGGACAAGCGCCTCCCTAAGTCATGGTTCCCCCTCCCATCACCTCTTTTTCGCCATTCAAAATCCCAGGCCGTCATAACCTCTCTGCTCCAGCTGGGAAACCCCACCCTCCTCTGTCTGCCACCTCACCGCTGCCTAGCCAGAGCCTCTTCCCCGACGACATCGTCCATCGCAACAGCTCGACGTCCCTCATCCACCTCCACGGATGAGGATCCGTCGTCCATCTCGTAGTCCCGCCGGTTCAGCCGCCCTGTCATCCACCTCCAAGGATTTGCTCCGGCAATATCCTCGTCTATCGCGGTTGCTCCATCCCCACAGCGCCGCCTTAACTTGCTCTACCGGAACCGCATCATCCTCACCGACTCCTCGGACGAAGCCGAGGCCTACTCGGCGCCACCAAAGAGGTTGTACACTCATAGCATCACACCTTCTCCTCAACTCAACCTCCCGGCACCGACAGTGCTCCATCCCGCACCCCCATGGCATGGCTACCTCAAAGCCAGTGCCGCGGGCGACATCTCCATGGCGGCTGTCCCCCAGTGCGAGGCCCCTTTGGCGGCGACGTCCATACCAGCCGTATCTGCTACTACTGCTCTGGCTCTCGCTTGCTTGCTCGTGCTGCTGCTGCTGCTCCGACTCTCGCTCTCTCTCTTGCGCAGCTGCTGCTGCTTTGGCTCTCGCTCGCTTGCTCATGCAGTAGCTGCTGCTCCGGCTCTCGTTCGCTCGCTCGCGTTGTTGCTGCTGCTCTCCCCCTCGCTCTTGCTGCTGCTCTGCTTCGATTTAGCTACACTTCAATCGACTGAATCAACTTTTGGGTCAGTCAATTTTCAGTGGGTGGGGGGGGGGGGCTCGCCAGAGTTAAGGAAGAACCGCCTGCAGTGGCGAGGGGGGCTCAGCGGAGAGATACGCCACTATCTATCTTAGGGTTCAGGGTGGGGGCGGTGGGGGCGCGGTGGTGGGGCGGTGATGTGGGGATCACCGGAGAAATAGCTCGGCGCGAGGGGGGGCTAGAGGGCTGGCCGGGGCAGCGGGGCGACGGCGGACCGGCGGTGGGGAGTTGATTCGGGGCGGCAAGGCAGCGCGGGTGCTGGCGGTTCAGCCGGTGGTGGCTGGTGGCTTAGGGGGTGCAGGTTGAAGTTGAAACGCAGGCCCTCTCTAAACTACATGTCAAGTGCCTCTCTGCTACCATTGCATTCAGTTTCGACAGTAACATTCAGATTCCACAGTAAATTTCAGTTTCGATAGTTTAATTCAGAGTCAACAGTTTTTACCTCATCTGTTGTAGTCAGGTGGTTTTTGGTAATGTAAATTTTACATCTATTTTACATCATCTATTGGAGATGCAATCAGAATCTCACGTGAGATTAATGATGTATGTCTTGTGCTACTTCAGCCTTGATGTCTTACGGCTAGCCGGAGCTGCTCCAACGATAGAACGATGCATCACAACAGAGCAGTGCCCTGGATGCCATCTACGGATTCCTCAGATCTTCCTCCACACCTCCGACAGCCACCTCTGCCTCAACTTCTTCAGCGACCAACCAAATGATGCTGAGGTTGACACGGCTACGGCAAAGAGGTTGTACACTTGTTGCATCACTTATTACTCTACATTCATGTCAATCCATTAGGGCTATTTTGGTTCAACGGAAAAACATAGCAATAGGAAATTTTCCTATGGCACTCTACTATTCAATTATTCATGCATTTTGTTGAAAGGAATGGAGCAAAACATCCAACTGGACCTACTTTTCAAAATCCTATGCATGAAAACAAGAACAAGTACATTAGTGGCAGAATAACATTCTAACTGTACAAGCTTTCATATGGTTTTACTTTATTTTGGCCATGTTTCTTTGCATTCCTCTTCTCTTCCAATTCCTGTGCACCAAACACCCAAGTTGACAGAAATCCTATGTTTACAAATGCTCTATTTACCATGTGCATTCCTATCCTATTCTGGTGTTTTTCCTATCCCTGTGTTTTTAGAATCATGCAAGCCAAATGAGCCCTTACAGAATTACTTAAGTTACAGGTAGGTGTTGAAGGGAACTTTGTGTGGTTTGTCCTGCTCCTGCCGCGACGTCGTCCACCACACCTGACTTGCTCCATCGATAGAAGCATCCACGAAACTAGACATCACGACTCCTGACCGTCTTTCACCGCCTCAGATCTCCTTCCCTGCCGCCGGCACCCACCGCAACGGCATCACCATCATCGACTCAGCAGATGAACCTGAGGAGTACATTGGTCCACAAGAGAGGTCGCACTCTTTTGTTTCTGCTTATGTTATGCATTGCTTAAAATTACCTGCTACTTTATCGTCCTATTCACCTCTTAGACTCCAAGTCAGGTCCAAATTAATGTTCAAACTTGAGTTCTAAATTAGTTGTGGGGAACATATCGAGGCAGCAATGAATAGTATCTCTATCTAATATCTGGTTCACCTAGGGTATGCCTATGTTGTTCATCTTGGGTGGGAAACAAATAGTAAATCAATCATCATCTGTATTTTTATTAAATTAAAGCAATCATCAGCCTGCTATCATTATTTTTGGATCCATCCACTTGTTGTTACCATCACTCTAAATTTCTGCATGCTCTCCTTACATAATCTCACCATATTTTTTTCGTATGCATGTCAGATATTGTAAACATTCATGCTGAACATGTAGAGAAAAAGAGAAGAGTTTTGCGCGGCAATACAATGTCATGCAGACATCGCTCCATGGTGGGTTCAATGGCAAACCCTCCCCCCTCTCTAGATTGTAATCCAGAGGAAGATATCTGTTCCGAGGTGGATTCAGACGCAGCTGACCACTCCTATTTACCCCCCAAAGTATTTGCTTTACCTTGGCATGATGATGTTAGTCATATCATGCATATGTTGCCTTGCAGTGCCTACTTTTGACATCATATATTGAAGGAAATATGCCCTAGAGGCAATAATAAAGATGTTATTTATATATTTCCTTATATCATGATAAATGTTTATTATTCATCTAGAATTGTATTAACCGGAAACTTAGTACATGTGTGAATACATACACAAATAGAGTGTCACTAGTATGCCTCTACTTGACTAGCTCGTTAATCAAAGATGGTTAAATTTCCGAGCCATAGACATGAGTTGTCATTTGATAAATAGGATCACATCATTAGGGAATGATGTGAGTGACTTGACCCATTCCGTTAGCTTAGCACTTGATCATTTAGTATATTGCTATTGCATTCTTCATGACTTATACATGTTCCTACGACTATGAGATTATGCAACTCCCGAATACCGGAGGAACACTTTGTGTGCTACCAAATGTCACAACATAACTTGGTGATTATAAAGGTGCTCTACAGGTGTCTCGGATGGTGTTTGTTGAGTTGGCATAAATCGAGATTAGGATTTGTCACCGATTGTCGGAGAGGTATCTCTGGGCCCTCTCGGTAATGCACATCACTATAAGCCTTGCAAGCAATGTGACTAATGAGTTAGTTACGGGATGATGCATTATGGAACGAGTAAAGAGACTTGCCGGTAACGAGATTGAACTAGGTATTGAGATACCGACGATCGAATCTCGGGCAAGTAACATACCGATGACAAAGGGAACAATGTATGTTGTTATGCGGCTTGACCGATAAAGATCTTCGTAGAATATGTGGGAGCCAATATGAGCATCCAGGTTCCTCTATTGGTTATTGGCCGGAGACATGTCTCGGTCATGTCTACATAGTTCTCGAACCCGTAGGGTCCGCACGCCTAAAGTTCGGTGACGATCGGTATTATGAGTTTATGTGTTTTGATGTACCGAATGTAGTTCAGAGTCCTGGATATGATCACGGACATGACGAGGAGTCTCTAAATGGTCGAGACATAAAGATCGATATATTGGACGACTATATTTGGACGTCGAAATGGTTCTGGGTGAGTTCGGGCATATACCTGAGTACCGGGAGGTTACCTGAACCCCCCGGGAGGTATATGGGCCTTATTGGGCCATAGTGGGAGAGAAGAGAGGAAGGCATAGGAGGGGCCGAGGGGGCGCGCCCCCCTCAAGCCCAATCCGAATCGGGTGGGGGCCAGTGATACGTCCATTTTGCATCATGCTTTTATATCAATATTTATTGCATTATGGGCTGTTATTACATATTATATCTCTATACTTATGGCTATTCTCTCTTATTTTACAAGGTTTACCATGAAGAGGGGGAATGCCGGCAGCTGGAATTCTGGCTGGAAAAGGAGAAAACATTGGAAACCAATTCTGCACAACTACAAAAGTCCTGAAACTCCACGAAACATCTTTTTGGATTTAATAAGAATTTTTGAGCGAAAGAAATATACCAGGGGTCCACACCCTGTCCAGGAGAGAGGAGGGCGAGCCCCCCTCCTATAGGGCGCGCCCCCTATCTCCTGGGCCCCCTGGTGGGCCTCCGGTGTCCATCTTCTGCTATATCAGAGCTTTTACCCTGGAAAAAATCGTGGGCAAGCTTACGGAACGAAACTCCACCGCGACGAGGCGGAACCTTGGCGGAACCAATCTAGGGCTCTGGCGGAGCTGTTCTGCCGGGGACACTTCCCTCCGGGAGGGGGAAATCATCACCAACATCATCACCAACAATCCTCTCATCGAGAGGGGGTCAATCTCCATCAACATCTTCACCAGCACCATCTCCTCTCCAAACCCTAGTTCATCTCTTGTATCCAATCTTGTATCAAAACCACAAATTGGTACCTATGGGTTGCTAGTAGTGTTGATTACTCCTTGTAGTTGATGCTAATTGGTTTACTTGGTGGAAGATCATATGTTCAGATCCTTTATGCATATTATTACTCCTCTGATTATGAACATGAATATGCTTTGTGAGTAGTTACGTTTGTTCTTGAGGACATGGGTGAAGTCTTGCTATTAGTAGTCATGTGAATTTGGTATTCGTTCGATATTTTGATGAGATGTATGTTGTCTTTTCCTCTAGTGGTGTTATGTGAACGTCGACTACATGACACTTCACCATTATTTGGGGAAGTAATAAGTAGATGATGGGTTGCTAGAGTGACAGAAGCTTAAACCCTAGTTTATGCGTTGCTTCGTTAGGGGCTGATATGGATCCATATGTTTAATGATGTGGTTAGGTTTACCTTAATACTTCTTTTGTAGTTGCGGATGCTTGCAATTTAATCATAAGTGGGATGCTTGTCCAAGTAAGGGCAGTACCCAAGTACCGGTCCAACCACATATCAAATTATCAAAGTACCGAACGCGAATCATATGAACGTGATGAAAACTAGCTTGACGATAATTCCCATGTGTCCTCGGGAGCTCCTTTCTCATTATTAGGAATTGTCCAGGCTTATCCTTTGCTACATAAAGGATTGGGCCACCTTGCTGCACTTTTTTACTTTATTTATTTATTACTTGTTACTATTTATCTTATCACAAAACTATCTATCACCTATAATTTCAGTGCTTGCAGAGAAAACCTTACCGAAAACCGCTTATCATTTCCTTCTGCTCCTCGTTGGGTTTGACACTTTACTTATCGAAAGGACTATGATTGATCCCCTACACTTGTGAGTCATCAAGACTCTTTTCTGGTGCCATTGCCGGGGAGTGTAGCGCTTTTGGTGAGTGGAACTTGGTAAGGAAACATTTATATAGTGTGCTGAAATTTTCTGTTACTTGTCACTATGGAAACTAATCCTTTGAGGGGCTTGTTTGGGGTATATTCACCCCAACCAGAAGATAGAGAAACTGCTAGCTAATCCATTTGCAGGAGATGGAACATTGCATCCCGATTTACACCTTATCTTTGTGGATGAAGTTTGTGGAGTATTTAAGCTTGCAGGTATTCCCGATGATGTTGTCAAAAGGAAGGTCTTCCCTTTATCTTTGAAGGGAGATGCATTGACATGGTATAGGCTATGTGATGATACGGGATCTTGGAATTATAAGCGATTGAAGCTGGAATTTCACCAGAAGTTCTATCCTACGCATCTTTTTCATCGTGATCGTAATTACATATATAATTTCTGGCCTCACGAAGGAGAAAGCATCGCTCAAGCTTGGGGGAGGCTTAAGTCAATGTTATATTCATGCCCAATCATGAGCTCTCTCGGGAAATGATTATTCAGAACTTTTATGCTCGGCTTTCTCTTGATAATCGCAACCTGCTCGATACTTCCTGTGCTGGTTCTTATATGCTGAAGACTATTGATTTCAAATGGGACTTATTGGAAATAATTAAAAGCAACTCTAAATATTGGGGTTCCGACGATGGTAAGGAGTCAGGTATGACACCTAAGTTCGATTGTGTTAAATGTTTTATGGATATCGATGCTTTTCATGGATTTAGCGCTAAGTATGGACTTAACTCTGAGATAGTAGCTTCTTTCTGTGAATCTTTTGCTACTCACGTTGATCTCCCTAAAGAGAAGTGGCTTAAATATAATCCTCCTGTTGAAGTGAAAGTAGTTGTGCCTATTACAGTCGAAGAAAAGACTATTACCTATAGTGATCTTATTGTTCCTACTACTTATGTTGAAAAACCTACTTTTCCTGTTAGGATAAAGGATCATGCTAAAGCTTCGACTGTTGTTCATAAGAGTAATACTAGGACTTATACACCTCCTGAGCAAATTAATGTTGAACCTAGTATTGCTATGGTTAAAGATCTCTTGGATGATGATTTAGATGGGCATGTTATTTATTTCTGTGGTGAGACTGCTAATATTGTTAGGCCAGATACTAAGACACGTAGACCTATCGTAGGCATGCCTGTTATTTCTGTTAAAATAGGAGATCATGTTATCATGGCTTATGTGATATGGGTGCTAGTGCTAGTGCAATACCTTATACTTTATATCAAGAAACTATGCATGACATTGCACCCATTGAATTAGAAGACATTGATGTTACTATTAAGCTTGCTAATAGGGATACCATTAAACCCTTTGGAATTGTTAGAGATGTTGAAGTTTTGTGTGGGAAGGTTAAATACCCTGCTGATTTTCTTGTTCTTGGTTCCCCACAAGATGATTTTTGGCCCATTATTTTTGGTAGACCCTTCTTGAATACAGCGAGTGCTAAGATTAATTGTGAAAAGAATATTGTCACTGTTGGCATAGATGGTATGTCTCATGAGTTTAATTTTGCTAAATTTAGTAGAAAACCTTGTGATAGGGAACCACCTAGTAAGGATGAAATTATTGGTCTTGCTTCCATTGCTGTTCCTCCAACTGATCCGTTAGAACAATATTTGCTAGACCATGAAAACGATATGTTTATGAAGGAAAGAGAGGAAATAGATGAAGTGTTCCTGAAACAGGAACCTATGCTGAAACATAACCTTCCCGTTGAAACTCTTGGGGATCCCCCTCCAACCAAGGGTGATCCCGTGTTTGAACTCAAACCATTACCTGATAATCTTAAGTATGCTTATCTTGATGAAAAGGAAATATATCCTGTTATTATTAGTGCTAACCTTTCAGAGAAAGAAGAAGACAGATTATTGAAAACTCTGAAGATGCACTGAGCAGCTATTGGATATACTCTGGATGATCTTATGGGCGTTAGTCCCACATTATGCCAACACAAAATTAAATTGGAGGACGATGCTAAACCAGTTAGAGATCCTCAAAGACGATTAAATCCCAAGATGAAGGAAGTGGTAAGAAAGGAGATATTAAAGCTCCTTGAGGCAGGTATTATTTATCCCGTTGCTGATAGTGAATGGGTAAGCCCTATTCATTGTGTTCCTAAAAAGGGAGGTATTATCGTTGTTCCTAATGATAAAGATGAATTGATCCCGTAAAGAATTATTACAGGTTATAGGATGGTAATTTATTTCCGTAAGTTAAATAAAGCTACTAAGAAAGATCATTACCCTTTACCTTTTATTGATCAAATGCTAGAAAGACTATCCAAACACACACATTTCTGCTTTCTAGATGGTTATTCTGGTTTCTCTCAGATACCTGTATCAGCAAAGGATCAATCTAAAACTACTTTTACTTGCCCTTTTGGTACTTTTGCTTATAGAGGTATGCCTTTTGGTTTATGTAATGCACCTGCTACCTTTCAAAGATGCATGATGGCTATATTCTCTGATTTTTGTGAAAAGATTTGTGAGGTATTCATGAATGATTTCTCGGTTTATGGATCGTCTTTTGATGATTGTTTGAGCAACCTTGATCGAGTTTTGCAGAGATGCGAAGACACTAGTCTCGTCCTGAATTGGGAAAAGTGTCACTTTATGGTTAATGAAGGCATTGTCTTGGGGCATAAGATCTCCGAGAGAGGTATTGAAGTTGATAAAGCCAAAGTTGATGCTATTGAAAAGATGCCATGTCCCAAGGACATAAAAGGTATAAGAAGTTTCCTTGGTCACGCCGGTTTTAATAGGAGGTTCATTAAGGACTTTTCTAAAATCTCTAGGCCTCTGACTAATTTATTGCAAAAAGATATTCCTTTTGTCTTTGATGATGATTGTGTAGAAGCATTTGAAATACTTAAGAAAGCTTTAATCACTACACCTATTGTTCAGCCACCTGATTGAAATTTACCTTTTGAAATTATGTGCGATGCTGCTGTTCTAGGGCAAAGAGTCGATAAGAAATTGAATGTTATCCAGTATGCTAGTAAGACTCTTGATACTGCCCAGAGAAATTATGCTACTACTGAAAAAGAGTTCTTAGCAGTTGTGTTTGCATGTGATAAGTTTAGACCTTATACCGTTGATTCCAAAGTTACTATTCACACTAATCATGCTGCTATTAAATATATTATGGAAAAGAAAGATTCTAAGCCTAGACTCATTAGATGGGTTCTCTTGCTCCAAGAATTTGACTTGCATATTATTGATAGAAAGGGAGCTGAGAACCCCGTTGCAGATAACTTGTCTAGGTTAGAGAATGTTCTTGATGACCCACTGCTTATTAATAATAGCTTTCCTGATGAACAATTAGCGGTCGTTAATGCTTCTTGTACTACTCCTTGGTATGCTGATTATGCTAATTACATTGTTCGTAAATTTATACCGCCTAGTTTCACATACCAGCAAAATAATAAGTTCTTTTATGATTTAAGACATTACTTCTGGGATGATCCACACCTTTATAAAGGAGTAGATGGTGTTATTAGATGTTGTGTGCCTGAGCATGAACAGGAACAGATCCTACGCAAGTGTCACTCTGAATATTATGGAGGACACCACGCTAGAGATAGAACTGCACACAAGGTACTACAATCTGGTTTTTATTGGACTACTCTCTTCAAAGATGCTCATAAGTTTGTCTTATCTTGTGATGAATGTCAAATAATAGGTAACATTAGTAGACGTCAAGAAATGCCTATGAATTATTCTCTTGTTATTGAACCGTTTGATGTTTGGGGCTTTGATTATATGGGACCTTTTCCTGCCTCTAATGGTTATACACATATTTTAGTTGCTGTTGATTACGTTACTAAGTGGGTAGAAGCTATTCCAACTAGTAGTGTTGATCATAACACTTCTATTAAAATGCTTAAAGAAGTTAATTTTTCCGAGGTTTGGAGTCCCTAGATATCTTATGACTAACGGTGGTTCACATTTTATTCATGGTGCTTTCCGTAAGATGCTTGCTAAGTATGATGTCAATCATAGAATCGCATCTCCTTATCATCCGCAGTCTAGTGGTCAAGTAGAGTTGAGCAATAGAGAGCTCAAATTAATTTTGCAAAAGACTGTGAATAGATCTAGAAAGAATTGGTCCAAAAAACTTGATGATGCATTATGGGCCTATAGAACTGCATACAAAAATCCTATGGGTATGTCTCCATATAAGATGGTTTATGGAAAGTCTTGTCATTTACCTCTTGAACTTGAACATAACGCATATTGGGCTATTAAAGAGCTCAATTATGACTTCAAACTTGCCGGTGAGAAGAGGTTGTTTGATATTAGTTCACTTGATGAATGGAGAACCCAAGCGTATGAGAATGCCAAGCTATTCAAAGAAAAAGTCAAACGGTGGCATGACAAAAGGATACAAAAGCGTGAGTTTAACGTAGGAGACTATGTGTTATTATTCAACTCTCATTTAAGATTTTTTGCAGGAAAACTTCTCTCAAAATGGGAAGGTCCTTACGTTATCGAGGAGGTCTATCGTTCTGGTGCCATAAAAATCAACAACTTCGAAGGCACGAGTCCAAGGGTGGTAAACGATCAAAGAATTAAACATTATATCTCAGGTAATCCTATCAATGTTGAAACTAATATTATTGAAACCGTAACCCCTGAGGAATACATAAAAGGACACTTTCCAGAACGTTCCAGACTCCGAAAAGGTATAGGTATGTGGTACGGTAAGTAAACCGACTCCAATGGCAATTTTTATCAGTTTTGTAGTCCGAAAGGGACACGAGGCTCCCACGAGAGTGGAGGGTGCCCCCCCTACTGGGCGCGCCCCCTATCTCGTGGGCACCTTGTGTGCCTCCCGGACTCCGTTTTCTTGCATGTTACATATTTTGGTCAGTAAAAATTCATTATATATACTCCCGAAGGTTTTGACCACCGTATCACGCAAATATCCTCTGTTTCGTTTCGAGCTGTTTTTGTTTCAGATCTAGAGCACCATGACTTCACCCTACTCCAACAACGAAGACAAGGATGCTTGGCTATTGAAGATAGAGTTGAAAAGAGAAGAACTAGAAGAGATCAACAAGGATGAAGGGACCAAGAAGGCCATGGAGGTTCAAGCTCCGGCGGTGAAAGAAGAAGACATCCCTCAACCTTTACCTAACCTTTTCACTCCAACAGAGATTGAAGCTTTCAAGATAATTGTGTTAGATCGCATACAGAACAAGTATCTTATAGAGGATAATATTCTGTTGAAGGATCATATCACCGGACTCAAGGGCATTATCCGCAAGTTGGAGGAGCTTTTACGCTCGATGTGCGATTATCCACCGTCATCATCACCACCTCCATCACCTCCGAGGAGATAATCACATGGGTATGGGCACTCCCCTTGGCAACTGCCAAGCTTGGGGGAGATGCCCCGGTACCGTATCACCATCACACTCCTATCTTTACCGCTTTATTTAGTTTGATCCTTTTAGTAGTATCTTAATCTAGTAGATTCAAGTTTTGATATCAAGTAGTTTGAGTTTTGCTTTGTGATTGCTTTTTGTATTCGAGTCCGTGAGTTTTCTATAATAAAGATTAGTTTTGAGTCAAGGGCTTTGCTTTGTTTCTATGATCTTGAGAAAGTAGAAAGAGTAATAGAGTTCATATTGATCTTATGGATAGTGATAACTTCACACATAGAAAGTATGAGGCATAAAAATTGTTGAGAGTTGATGAACGTAGTTTTGCTCATCGTTGCAATTAATAGGAAGTGATAAGGAAAGAGGGGTTCACATACAAATATATTATCTTGGACACCTTTTTATAATTGGGAGCACTCATTAAGTATGACATGCTAAAAGAGTTGATGTTGGACAAGGAAGACAACGTAATAGTTTATGTTTTCTGACATCTCAGTTAAAGTATATTGTCATTGACCTTCCAAACATGCTGAGCTTTCCTTTCCCCCTCATGCTAGCCAAATTCCTTGCACCAAGTACAGATACTACTTATGCTTCCAAATATCCTTAAACCCAGTTTTGCCATGAGAGTCCACCATACCTACCTATGGATTGAGTAAGATCCTTCAAGTAAGTTGTCATGTTGCAAGCAATAAAAATTGCTATATAAATATGTATGACTTATTAGTGCAGAGAAAATAAGCTTTGTATGATCTTGTTGTGGAAGTAATAAAAGCGACGGATTTCATAATAAACATCCACATACAAGGGGCAATATAAAGTGACGTTCTTTTGCATTAAGATTGTGTGCACCAACCCTAAACGCACATGACAACCTCTGCTTCCCTCTGTGAAGGGCCTATCTTTTACTTTATGTTTTTACTTTATGCTTAAGTCAAGGTGATCCTCACCTTTCCCTTTTTCATTTTATCCTTTGGAAAGCTCCTCGTGTTTGAAAGATCATGATATATATATCCAATTGGATGTAAGTTAGCATGGGCTATTATTGTTGACATCACCTAAAGGTGAATACGTTGGGAGGCAACACAATAAGCCCCTATCTTTCTCAGTGTCCGGCTGAAACTCCATAACCACAAGTATTGCGTGAGTGTTAGCAATTGTATAAGACTACGAGATAGTTGAGTATGTGAGCGTGCTGAAAAGCTCTATTGTTGACTCTTTCTAATGTTACGATAAATTGCAATTGCTTCAATGACTGAGATTATAGTTTATTAGTTCCCAATGAAGTTTTTGAACCATACTTGACATTGTGAATTGATTGTTACTTGAGCATAAGAAATCATATGATAAAATCTATATATGTTGCTGTTATAAGAATGATCATGATGCCCTCATGTCCGTATTTTATTTTTATCGACACCTCTATCTCTAAACATGTGGACATATTTTTTGATTTCGGCTTCCGCTTGAGGACAAGCGAGGTCTAAGCTTGGGGGAGTTGATACGTCCATTTTGCCTCATGCTTTTATATCAATATTTATTGCATTATGGGATGTTATTACAAATTATGTCTCAATACTTATGGCTATTCTCTCTTATTTTACAAGGTTTACCATGAAGAGGGGGAATGCCGGCAGCTGGAATTCTGGCTGGAAAAGGAGCAAACATTGGAAACCTATTCTGCACAACTCCAAAAGTCCCGAAACTCCACGAAACATCTTTTTGGATTTAATAAGAATTTTTGAGCGAAAGAAATACACCGGGGCCCACACCCTGTCCAGGAGAGAGGAGGGCGCCCCCCCTATAGGGCGCGCCCCCTATCTCCTAGGCCCCTTGGTGGGCCTCTGTAGCGACCCGACCTCAGACGGTGAAGTCTCTGTGCTTACCTGTCATCCTTGGATCGGTATGCTGACACACACAGTACTCGAGGATTTAAAACAGAGGTAAATCACATGTATAAAGTAACGTAAATACCATTACCTCAATCCAAAAATAGCGGAAGCAACAAGGTTGTGGATTCCCATCAACACCAACGGCAAAGTTGAGTATAGGAAATCATAACCCTAACGTATCACTTACTCGTCGTCTGGAAAGTCTGCAACATGAAACGTTGCAGCCCGAAAACGGGTCAGCACATGGAATATGCTGGCAATGTAACACATAGAGAATAATGAATGATAAGCCTACACTACATGCATATATGGCTGGTGGAAAAGCTCTATGGTTATAGTTTTGCGAAAAGCCAATTTTTCCCTACTGCAAAGGAATAAATTTATTTAACTATCATGGTGGTTGTTAAACATTGAGAATGGTTGACAGCATCCTCAATCCCAATTAAAAAGTACTCATTAACAAACCCATCAATATTAAATTAGAGTAACATGTTGAGATTCACAGAATATTCAAGTACTAGATACTCAGGATGTCCATAGCCGGGGACACGGCTAATCGTGATTAGTTTGTACACTCTGCAGAGGTTTGCGCACTTTTCCCCACAAGACTTGATCGCCTCCGTTTGGTTTCTCGCACTGCATGGTGTTTGAGAAACGGATGACCGAGACATAGTCTTTCAGAAGCGCTAGCACCTTAAGATGGGTAGACCGGTACACCTACATCCCCTACATCTGCTAGTCCACCACTATAAGAGTTCGCACGACTTAGTCAACTATGCCAGAGCCCATAATGGCTTGTGGCTGCACACGTAAGTTACTAGTATGAATTATCTTATGATCCCTTTGAGCCTGGGTGGCGGTCCATAGGAAAATCACACGGTACCCCCGGGATTTCCAAGAAAAACAGGCAAGTCCTGGTAACTCCAGGTGCCTCAATCCACCCAGATGTGTATTTAAGTTGCGACCTTAGATAAACCATTAAGTAACAATCGCACATCTGTCATGGATATTCACTCACCCAATCCACGTCTACTAGCATAGCATGGCATAATAAGCAAACGCAGAAGTAACTCCCAAAGGTTTCATAAGTAAAACAGGTAATAGGTACTACCTCATCTACTTCCCATCCCTCAATTTAATTAGATCCTAATCATGCAATGTGTGAGGATTGATCTAATGCATAAAAACTGGGTAGTAGAAAAAGGTATGATCAAGTGTTACTTGCCTGCAATGTTGATGAAGATGATTCGCACTCAAAACTCTTGATAGTTCTACTCGTCACACTCCGGTCAATCTATCGTAAGCAAGCAATAGTAACCACACATAAGCAATCACTCAAAAGATCGGAAAGATCGAAGAGAACAACTCGGAAAACATCAAAACCAAGCAAATAACTCTTGCAACATAAAACAATTTCTAACAGTACCAAAATTATATGAATTTGGCCTTATCAGAAAGTTTAGGTCAAGAGCTTCGAGATGCAAAAAGAATCAACTCAAACGGAGTTACGAAACTCAAGTTATGATCAAACGAAGTTCAAATTCAAATCTGATCTAATTCAAAATTTAAAATTTCAAAAACATGTTTGAGTTGAATTACTGGATAGAGGAGATCATAACGAAGAAGTGGGCGTTGGTTTCGTTGGATTTGGACTAACGAGTAAAAAGTAGTGAGGGTTTGAAGATTAGGGACTAATCTGTAAATAGAATCATCACAAACAAGTCCCTGGCAGAAAATTAAAAGGAAAAAGAAAAACCTATCGAGCGAATGCTCGCTACAGAATGCTAACGAACAAAAACGTTCGCTAAATAAAAACGAAACGTTTTTTTTCAAGAAGAAAACCGATCTGGGTCGAACCGGTCGGAGGCGGTGTTTTTATTAAAAACCGGCGGTGGATCGGGTTAGGGGTTACCACGGCGGCGGCGGTTCTCCGGTGACTCGGGGCGGCGGCTCCGGAGGTCGTCGAGGCTGGTGAAGAGGTCGGGGAGGGGCGGCGCCGGGCTGCGGGTGCGGTGGTGGCATCGGCGGCGGTCGACGGCGACGAGGGCGACACCGGCAACGAGAGGCGCGGGCGGCGGGGCGGCGATCTGTGGCGGCGACGCGAGATGCGGGCGAGGCCGGGCGGCGCGAGCGGCGAGGAGGAGAGGGCCCGGGGCCTCGCCCTTTTAGAGGGCCAGGGGCTGCGGCTTCCTTGGGGAAGGGGGCGGCTGGTGGCGTGGCTCGCTCGGTCTCCGGCGAGTCCGGGTGGAGCACGGGAGGAGGATGGCGGCGGCGGGATCTTGGGCCTGGGCTGGCTCGGCGGGCCGGCCCGGTCGGCGGGAGAGAAGAGTTTTTTTTAAACATTTATCCGCACAAACCAAAATAAAACAAAATAAACAGGAATATTATATAGGCATATAATATATCAAAATTTTCAGAAAAAGATTTCCTACAAGCTGAACATTTTTCTAGAGTCAAATAAAATACACACAAATTCAAATAAAGCAAAAAGTGCTTCTGCCCTAGTAAAATCTAATAAATTCATTTTTTTGAAAATACCAAAATTAATTCAAATTTATTTCTCTCCATTTTTCTGATGTAGGGAATCATGTTACCCTATTTTCCATATATTTTAATTTTGGAGAAAAATAATTTGAATAAAACTCCAATAACTCCAAATTGAAAATAAATTCAAAAGAACTTTGAATTTAATTCTTTGAAACTCCCAACTCATATTTCATATGTTTTGAAGAAGTCATTTTATCTTCTCTCGTGAAAATCATTGAGTTGCATAAAGTTTATGAATTGGAAATATTTCCCAAATGAAATTCAATATTTTCAACACCCCTTGTCATTTAAATAAATGGAAGAAGTCATGTCATCTTCTCTCCAGGGTTTTGTGGTGAAAAGAATTTGAATTCACGAAGGTCATAAAAGCAAGATGAAAGTTTGGGAAAGTCCTTTTATTCCCTTTCATTTAACTTTCAAAAGTTTCGAATCACTCAATTTCACACAATCAAACAATCAATCAAAACTATCTATTTGTTTATAACATTCCAAAATTTAGAATTTTGGGATGTTACAAACCTACCACCCTTAAAATGAATCTCGTCCTCGAGATTCGGAGAGGCTAGCAAGAAATAGGTTAGGGTAGGGGTCTTCACAATCCAACGTTCGTCTCCGGGGTCTCGGGTGCTACCACCCTTAGAAGCATGGTTACGGTTCCATCAAAACTCATACACTCCATCCTTATTCATGACTGTGTCGGTCTTCCCAGATCTCGGGTAATTCTATCTTTGGGCTCTTCCGGTAGTGGCATAACCTTTCTCTCAATTCTTGTATCCATTTCATCTGGTAAGGTTATTCCGAGACTGGGTCTTCTTAGCTGACTGGTCTGGCGCCAATACTAAACAACTTATCGATATCTCCTGGTGGTCAACCATTTATGGTTTCTCCTGCAGAAAACGGGTCTGGGTTGAACCTCACCGTATATCCTACGATTGGCAACAACTGCCGTGTACAAGAGGAAAAATTGCTATACCATTCTATGGTTCAAACAAGGTTTTGGTCGTCGTCTCTCTACTATAGGTAAGTCACTCAGATTTACCATCCCACATAGCAAGGCGAATAATAAGAGTAAGTCGGTATGGTGATCAATCCATCCCGCACCCAAATCATTACCTTGTACACGGTTTAGCGAATCTCGCATTCTAACACTCGATCATCCTCACAAGCATTGCAGAATTTCTCTTGTCGACGAACCAAGTTCGGATAATCCATTGATTCTGCAAGCCAAACAAACATCTATCGTTCCTTAACAACTCTCAGGTTTTGCGTAAACTCCTATGGAATCGTCGGTAGATAAAGGCATATCCTCTTCCAAGGGTTTTCCTTCAGCAAGTGTGTGCTTGCTTCTTGGCAGGTCCTGGGGCCTGTGGGTTATGGCCCATCTCATCACTTGTAAGCCTTGAACTTATCATCGGGCATCTGATCATTATTCCATCATCCAACTTCCAGCTTCCTAGCGTACTTAAAATCCATCCAATTGTATTGTCTCCCTTCCTTCGGTTGTACCAACCAAGACGTGATTACTCAGACTCATCATGGAATTTCCATTGATCCATATTTCCAACATCATACCTCCTTTATATCCAATAGAAATTCATCTCTTCATCCTCGTGGGATATCCAACATACCAAGATAAAACTTATACTTATGAAGTCCATACTCCACTTCGTGGAACATCATTATCATTTCCAGGGTCAAGCGTCCTCACAGAGTACTACCACCCTTAAAATTACACAAACTCATCCATAGACCATATTTCTCATATCCTCGAAAATGGTCAAAATCTTTCTGCATAGAGTAACAACTCATAAAATCCAAAATAGTACCACGATGATAACTTTATTTATTCTCCAATTACTACAATCTCTTGTATTTCCATTACATGCCTCAACTCAACATCTCAACACAGAAGAGATGTTCTCACTACTACTACTACATTTACATTGCTGCTAACTCACATATTAGCACAAGTCTCCTTCTTCTTGGGACAATCCCTCGCAAAGTGCCCTGCTTCATTGCAACGAAAACATACCACTTCTGACAAGTCTCGAGGTTTCCTCATGATCACATAGCCTCCTTGGGTCCTCGGCTTCCTTTTTGGGCAAGTGTTGATGTAGTGCCCTGACTCCTTGCACTTGTAACAGGTGACATGACTCAGGACCTTCCTGGAATCCAATCTATTTTTTCCTGGACTTTTCCGTTCCAATCAGGGCTTCTATTTCCTGTGGGTCATACTCTACTTCCTATGTTGGGAATTCTACTAGATCTCCATTCAGACAATCTTGGGAGATGTGTCCTTCTTCTCCACATGAATAGCATGACTTGGTGCGGGCTTTAATTTTATTTCCTTTGTGTGTGTCCTCGACATCTTCCTTCGTCACAGGTTCTTCTAACATCTCCTTGAGGGCTCCTTTCATTTCTTCTTTCTTTTGCTGGATGGTTCTCTGTACTATAGGGTAAATGTGACACTGAGCAGGGTAGTGGGTAGTTCCTTCACACAAGAAACAAGTAATCTGCTTAG
Organism: Triticum timopheevii; assembly: GCA_963921465.1. Taxonomy (NCBI): domain Eukaryota; kingdom Viridiplantae; phylum Streptophyta; class Magnoliopsida; order Poales; family Poaceae; genus Triticum; species Triticum timopheevii. Next base: position 142,932,482 of record OY997264.1, on the reverse strand, counting down.
TGGGCATTCTTCAGCTAGGTGACTTCCTTCACAATTAGGGCATTCATCCTTGTGTTTCTTATGGGTGTGTCCTATTTCTCCACAGAGCTTGCATGCACAAGGTTTCTTCATACCCTTTCCCGAAGGCTTCAATTTCTGGGACACAAACCGAGACATTAGCAAAGTCAACTTAAATTCTCCCAAAGTGGTTACTCCTTGCCATCCATTGATGGTTCGGTACATCCTCCACCAAGTACAGCACCTCTTTCAAAAACTCTGAAGAGCATGCTGGGTCATATCATTTCCGACTATAGAGTTATTCTTCATGTGATCCTCCATGTTCTGAATCCATTGGTCCAACTCCAATTGACTCATCGGTCCGGAAAATATAAGCTCATCTCCATTCATCCTCTATTGGGTCCATGGGTTTGGGGGTGGGATAAGAGAGATCGAGAGGGATGCACACAATACAAACAAAAGTTTTGAAAAGGGCAGATTTTTATTGTGGCTGTCAGAAAAACAACAAACAAATGACAGCTCACAATCGTCGCATCTAACGTAAGTATGTAACAGGGGTTGGGTCTTCTAATGGTCTATAGATCTCAACGTCATCAAACTCTTCAAGTCTTGCTCATGTCTCTGATAGCTTTTTCCGATCATACTTGTCCTTCTCAAGTTCTTTCGCCAGATCATTTCTATTGACGAGAAATCTCTCGTGACGTACTTTAACGTTCTCGAGTTGCACTCCAAACATCTGGGTTTGAACCTCCTTGACATGAACCATGTCCTTCTATCCTTCAGTTCCTGACGAATCTTAGGTATCTCGAGGTTTTGCTCCTCCAGCTTGGCTACTCTCATCTTCAGGGTCCTGAGTTCTTCATGAAATACTTCCTTGTCAAAATACTGTTTCTTGTAGGTCCATCTTAACTTCCTGATGTAACACTCCAGATCCTAGTAATACACCAGCTAAGGTTAAAGCTGCATTCTTTGCTAACAGATGCTCCATCAGCCTTCTATCATCCAATATTTCCATGCATCTGCATGCTTAACTCTGCGTGGTGAAAATAGCATAGGCGAACGATAACATCATGAATGTCCATGTTTCTGCTCTTGTTATTTCCATGAGCTATCATTCCATAGTTGATATTTCCTGTCTTGGGGCTTTCTTGACGAAACTTTGAGTTCTAATGCTCCATGTTTTGGTCTTTCTCCGATACACCTTGATCTCGGGTATTGACAACTTCCATAGTCTGCCAAGTTCCATAAGGGTAGCCTTTCTAGGTCATAAAAATCTGGGAATTCTTCAGAGCCTTCAAATTCTCTTAGTCTTCAGAGTCTTCAACAGTTGTAGTTTCCATTATCATAGTGTATAGTAAAATCCTCGTCATTCCGAATGGTCTTATTTGTCCGATATCTTGTACTCCTTGGAGTGGTCTCATCAGCCGAATCTTCGAGTGGTCAAAAGGGAAAAGGGGTATGGTCTCACTAAAAGGGAATATTTGAATAAGCTTAGAAGAGAAGAGAGGTAAAAGATTCTTTTGAAAATAAAGTTGTAGAGAAAAATCTTTCCTATGGGCTTGCCAGTTTCTAGGGTCACGTCCTACAGTCAACATGTGCTCTGATACCATCTTGTAGCGACCCGACCTCAGCCGGTCAAGTCTCTGTGCTTACGTGTCATCCCTGGATCGGTATGCTGACACACACAGTACTCGAGGATTTAAAACAGAGGTAAATCACATATATAAAGTAACGTAAATACCATTACCTCAATCCAAAAATAGCGGAAGCAACAAGGTTGTGGATTCCCATCAACACCAATGGCAAAGTTGAGTATAGGAAATCGTAACCCTAATGTATCACTTACTCGTCGTCTGGAAAGTCTGCAACATGAAACGTTGCAGCCCGAAAATGGGTCAACACATGGAATATGCTGGCAATGTAACACACAGAGAATAATGAATGATAAGCCTGTACTACATAAATATATGGCTGGTGGAAAAGCTCTATGGTTACAGTTTTGCGAAAAGCCAACTTTTCCCTACTGCAAAGGAATAAATTTATTTAACTATCATGGTGGTTGTTAAACATTGAGAAAGGTTGACAGCATCCTCAATCCCAATTAAAAAGTACTCATTAACAAACCCATCAATATTAAATTAGAGTAACATGTTGAGATTCACAGAATATTCAAGTACTAGATACTCAGGATGTCCATAACCGGGGACACGGCTAATCATGATTAGTTTGTACACTCTGCAGAGGTTTGCGCACTTTTCCCCACAAGACTCGATCGCCTCCGTTTGGTTTCTCGCGCTGCATGGTGTTTGAGAAACGGATGACCGAGACATAGTCTTTCAGAAGCGCTAGCACCTTACGATGGGTAGACCGGTACACCTACATCCCCTACATCTGCTAGTCCACCACTATAAGAGTTCGCACGACTTAGTCAACTATGCCAGAGCCCATAATGGCTTGTGGCTGCACACGTAAGTTACTAGTATGAATTATCTTATGATCCCTTTGAGCCTGGGTGGCGGTCCATAGGAAAATCACACGGTACCCCCGGGATTTCCAAAAAAACAGGCAAGTCCTGGTAACTCCAGGTGCCTCAATCCACCGAGATGTGTATTTAAGTTGCCACCTTAGATAAACCATTAAGTAACAATCTCACATCTGTCATGGATATTCACTCACCCAATCCACGTCTACTAGCATAGCATGGCATAATAAGCAAACGCAGAAGTAACTCCCAAAGGTTTCATAAGTAAAACAGGTAATAGGTACTACCTCATCTACTTCCCATCCCTCAATTTAATTAGATCCTAATCATGCAATGTGTGAGGATTGATCTAATGCATAAAAAATGGGTAGTAGAAAAAGGTATGATCAAGTGTTACTTGCCTGCAATGTTGATGAAGATGATTCGCACTCAAAACTCTTGATAGTTCTACTCGTCACACTCCGGTCAATCTATCGTAAGCAAGCAATAGTAACCACACATAAGCAATCACTCAAAAGATCGGAAAGATCGAAGAGAACAACTCGGAAAACATCAAAACCAAGCAAATAACTCTTGCAACATAAAACAATTTCTAACAGTACCAAAATTATATGAATTTGGCCTTATCAGAAAGTTTAGGTCAAGAGGTTCGAGATGCAAAAAGAATCAACTCAAACGGAGTTACGAAACTCAAGTTATGATCAAACGAAGTTCAAATTCAAATCTGATCTAATTCAAATTTTAAACTTTCAAAAACATGTTTGAGTTGAATTACTGGATAGAGGAGATCATAACGAAGAAGTGGGCGTTGGTTTCATAGGATTTGGACTAACGAGTAAAAAGTAGTGAGGGTTTGAAGATTAGGGACTAATCTGTAAATAGAATCATCACAAACGAGTCCCTGGCAGAAAATTAAAAGGAAAAAGAAAAACCTATCGAGCGAACGCTCGCTACAGAATGCTAGCGAACGAAAACGTTCGCTAAATAAAAACTAAACGTTTTTTTTTCAAGAAGAAAACCGATCTGGGTCGAACCGGTCGGAGGCGGTGTTTTTATTAAAAACCAGCGGTGGATCGGGTTAGGGTTTACCACGGCGGCGGCGGTTCTCCGGTGACTCGGGGCGGCGGCTCCGGCGGTCGTCGAGGCCGGTGAAGAGGTCGGGGAGGGGCGGCGCTGGGCTGCGGGTGCGGTGGTGGCGTCGGCGGCGGTCGACGGCGACGAGGGCGACACCGGCAACGAGAGGCGCGGGCGGCGGGGCGGCGATCCGTGGCGGCGGCGCGAGATGCGGGCGAGGCGGGGCGGCGCGAGCGGCGAGGAGGAGAGGGCCCGGGGCCTCGGCCTTTTAGAGGGCCAGGGGCTGCGGCTTCCTTGGGGAAGGGGACGGCCGATGGCGTGGCTCGCTCGGACTCTGGCTAGTCCGGGTGGAGCACGGGAGGAGGATGGCGGCGGCGGGATCTTGGGCCTGGGCTGGCTCGGCGGGCCGGCCCGGTCGACGGGAGAGAAGAGTTTTTTTTTAAACATTTATCCGCACAAACCAAAATAAAACAAAATAAACATGAATATTATATAGGCATATAATATATCAAAATTTTCAGAAAAAGATTTCCTACAAGCTGAACATTTTTCTAGAGTCAAATAAAATACACACAAATTCAAATAAAGCAAAGAGTGCTTCTGCCCTAGTAAAATCTAATAAAATCATTTTTTTAAATACCAAAATTAATTCAAATTTATTTCTCTCCATTTTTCTGATGTAGGGAATCATGTTACCCTATTTTCCATATATTTTAATTTTGGAGAAAAATAATTTGAATAAAACTCCAATAACTCCAAATTGAAAATAAATTCAAAAGAACTTTGAATTTAATTCTTTGAAACTCCCAACTCATATTTCATATGTTTTGAAGAAGTCATTTTATCTTCTCTCGTGAAAATCATTGAGTTGCATAAAGTTTATGAATTGGAAATATTTCCCAAATGAAATTCAATATTTTCAACACCCCTTGTCATTTAAATAAATGGAAGAAGTCATGTCATCTTCTCTCCAGGGTTTTGTGGTGAAAAGAATTTGAATTCACGAAGGTCATAAAAGCAAGATGAAAGTTTGGGAAAGTCCTTTTATTCCCTCTCATTTAACTTTCAAAATTTTCGAATCACTCAATTTCACACAATCAAACAATCAATCAAAACTATCTATTTGTTTATAACATTCCAAAATTTAGAATTTTGGGATGTTATAGCCTCCGGTGTCCATCTTCTGCTATATCAGAGCTTTTACCCTGGAAAAAATCGTGGGCAAGCTTATGGGACGAAACTCCGCCGCCACCAGGCGGAACCTTGGCGGAACCAATCTAGGGCTCTGGCGGAGCTGTTCTGCCGGGGACACTTCCCTCCGGGAAGGGGAAATCATCACCAATGATCCTCTCATCGAGAGGGGGTCAATCTCCATCAACATCTTCACCAGCACCATCTCCTCTCCAAACCCTAGTTCATCTCTTATATCCAATCTTGTATCAAAACCACAAATTGGTACCTGTTGGTTGCTACTAGTGTTGATTACTCCTTGTAGTTGATGCTAATTGGTTTATTGGTGGAAGATCATATGTTCAGATCCTTTATGCATATTATTACTCCTCTGATTATGAACATGAATATGCTTTGTGAGTAGTTATGTTTGTTCCTGAGGACATGGGTGAAGTCTTGCTATTAGTAGTCATGTGAATTTGGTATTCGTTCAATATTTTGATAAGATGTATGTTGTCTTTTCCTCTACTGGTGTTATGTGACGTCGACTACATGACACTTCACCATTATTTGGGCCTAGAGGAAGGCATGGGGAAGTAATAAGTAGATGATGGGTTGCTAGAGTGAGAGAAGCTTAAACCCTAGTTTATGTGTTGCTTCGTTAGGGGCTGATATGGATCCATATGTTTAATGTTGTGGTTAGGTTTACCTTAATACTTCTTTTGTAGTTGTGGATGCTTGCAATAGGGGTTAATCATAAGTGGGATGCTTGTCCAAGTAAGGGCAGTACCCAAGTACCGGTCCACCCACATATCAAATTATCAAAGTACCGAACGCGAATCATATGAACGTGATGAAAACTAGCTTGACGATAATTCCCATGTGTCATCGGGAGCTCCTTTCTCATTATTAGAAATTGTCCAGTCTTATCCTTTGCTACATAAAGGATTGGGCCACCATGCTGCACTTTGTTTACTTTATTTATTTGTTACTCGTTACTATTTATCTTATCACAAAACTATCTATCACCTACAATTTCAGTGCTTGCAGAGAAAACCTTACCGAAAACCGCTTATCATTTCCTTCTGCTCCTCATTGGGTTCGACACTCTTACTTATCGAAAGGACTACGATTGATCCCCTACACTTGTGGGTCATCAGTCAGCCCCCCTTTCCTTCCCCCTCTCTCCCCCTTCCTTCCTATCCTAGTCCAACTAGGGAAGGGGGGAATCCTACTCCTGGTGGGATTAGGACTCCCCATGGGGCGCGCCATAGGAGGGCCGGCCCTCCCCCCCCCCTCCACTCTTTTATATACGAATGAGGGGACACCCCATAGACACACAAGTTGATCATTGATCTCTTAACCGTGTGCGGTGCCCCCCTCCACCATAATCCACCTCGGTCATATCGTTGCAGTGCTTAGGCGAAGCCCTGTACCGGTAGCTTCATCATCACCATCATTACGCTGTCGTGCTGACGAAACTCTCCCTCGACACTCTGCTGGATCGTGAGTTCGTGGGACGTCACCGAGCCGAACGTGTGCAGATCACGGAGGTGACGTTCTTTCGGTTCTAAGATCGGTCGGATCATAAAGACGTACGACTACATCAACCGCGTTGTCATAACGCTTCCGCTTACGGTCTATGAGGGTACGTGGACAACACTCTCCCGCTCGTTGCTATGCATCACCATGATCTTGCGTGTGCATAGGAAATTTTTGAAATTATCGCGTTCCCCAACATATATGTCACCTGCTTAGTTTAGACATGTTCTGTAATGCCACCTGTTTAGTTTCTATATCATATATGGGAATTATGCAGTCTCATGTCTTTTAGCCAGCAATAATATATGTAAAATGTGCAATGCCATCCTGTTTAACCAAGCATCATATATTTGAATGATATCTTGCCCATCCTTTCCTTCATTACATTTCCATTTGTCGACAATGTTAGTAAATTAAATTACTCTTCCTGTGAATCAGCCATTTGGGTGGGAGATGGAAAAATCTGGAGTGAAAACAAGGCCTTCAGAGCAGACAATGCTACCTGTCAAAGCAGATCTCTTGTTGGATCCCGATAGCTCCTCAGAGATGGATTCAGAGACAGATGACCAGTCCTATTCCCCCACCGAGGTGTATGCTCTAACTTGGCACGGTTATACTTCTCATATGATGCATATGGTGTCTTGCATTACATAGTTTAGACATCATATACACAATATTCAACACCATGTTCTTAGTTCAGACATCATATCGAATGCCTTATGTTTAGCATATAAATCACATATGTGAATTAAATCATGCGATCCTGATTACTTAGATAACATGTATGTAAATTATGCCATGTGATCCTATTTAGTTATTCATCATATCTTTGAATTATGTTATGCTACACTATCAAGTTTAGATAGACATCATATATGTGAAATTATGTCATGCTATCAGTTTTAGTTAAACAATATACATGTCAACTATTTCATGCCCTCTTTTTTCCACACTATCTATTGCATCTGTCTCTCATACAATGTCTGTACATTCAACTATGTTTCCTGTTTATCAGCCATTTGAATTGGAGCGGGTGATGCCAGTATCTATCGGAGTAAAAACACGGTCTTCAAATAAAACAGTCCTACTGCGATGGACAGAGAACCAACTTCACCCAATCTAACCCCAACCCCAACAGATAGTAACCCAATTCCTGTTGACACAACACCATCTCCACCACAGAGCTCTCAAACAAGAGTAGTTAGTAAGGCAGCTCCAGTGCCCAAAGGGCCAGTACTACCACGGCGAACCCCAACTCCACCAGTTAGTACGCCTATTCCCTTGGAGGAAGCACAACCAGCCAGTCATAGTTTAGCATCTATCGCATTTGATGTTGTTAAATCCTATGTGCGTATCTTCCCATCTTGGAAATATTATACTGAAGATGAAGAAAAATGACAGTTGCAGGTGTTTGCCTAGGATTTATGTGTAAGTAATGTTATTGATGGCAATTACTTTGCTTTGTCTCATACATCCTACCTCCATGATGATTATAATACAACAAATTTTCCCATTTTTCGCTATAAAGAAGGACCGATTTTGAAACTCAGGATGAGGTAACCTGTGCTAATACCTCTGCTATCTTCAAGAATGCTTGGTGGCAGTATCAGAATTACCGGAATAAAACGTACTTCACCGGCAAAGAAACTCATCAAATTCCCTTACGTTCTCCCGAGACACATTTACTGGACGATGACTGGGAATGCCTTGTTCTGTACTGGTCCCGAACCAAGAATGTGGTAAGGTCTATGAGCTCATTTTCTATTTTTAAGTACTATATTCTTGCGTCTTACTGTACTCTGTTAATGTAGAACAAGTGCTTAAACCTGAAGAACAACTGTTCTAATTTAAGATTCCATTGCTATCGTGCATACTGCTTTGCTCTTGTATCACTGTATTTACTCATACAAACTTATTTTTAAATTGAAGGATCTAATCGAAACTCCAATGTTCATGCATGTTTCTTTAACAGGTTTGCTCTTATCAATAGCTCTGCTGATTTCAATTTTAATTGTGTATATAGTTGACTTCTCATATCATGCACATTACTAGCATCACAACAGAGCCAATAGTGTTGTTGTACATGTAGACCTGTGGTACCCATCTGAAATCTTGTTGTGCCGTGTAGTTTCCCACGCTTTGTATTCTTTCACTGCTGCTTTGTCCAACTGATATGATTTGAACCGTGTCTCTATTTTTATTTGGCAAGACAATGCAGTGACCATAGGACATAGATATATGTTTGTTTGATGCTTTTGTTATGTACTAGTACTTGGCAATAGAAGACTTGGTAGTTTAATCCTGTCCACCTTACTAATGAACTGGTTCACCGAAATGAGTTTCATATGCTAGTACATGCTAAACCTGTTATGTGTCTGCTTGTTTCTTCTTTTAGAATGCTGACAAAATATTGGGGAAGAGTGCCTTATTAAGCAATGGTAAAGGAAGTAATGCAGATAAGTTTCAGAATAGTGAGACATCCTTGTTGGTCTCCAACAAAGCTGATAAAACAACTAAGGAAGACTATCTTGAAGATAGTGAGACAACCCCAAAGTCCTATCTTGGTTTAGTGTTCGAGTTACTGGCCACTGCCGCTTGCACAAGCTATTCAAACTCACTATCTGAATCAGTTCGGTTTCTTCAGTCTCAACTACAAGCTGAAAGACATCGATCAGCTGTGCTGCGACAAGAAGTAGAAGGACTGCGGAAGTCCCTGGAGCATTCAGATGCATACTCTTTGGTGCGACAGCAAGCGTTGGAGGATTTTAGCGCCAAACAGGACAAAGCTAGTAAGCTTGCTAAGCTTATTGCCAGCATGGTGGATACCCAGGATAATGTTTCTTGATCTCTTCTGAAGTTGTTTCAGTTATGGTCTTGTTTTGCTGCCGCGTTTATTTGCACTGGTGGCCAGTTTTGACGGCCAGTGTATGTAATGTGCTGCTTTGTTCCCTATATTTGCACTGGTGGCAAACTTTGATGCCCAGTGGATGTAATATGTGTAATAGTGGTAATAGGCTAGCGTTAGTTGCTTGCTTATTTATTTCCTTATTGTCTTGTTTAGTTGTTTGCTTGTAGTCACTGTAGTTCTTTTTCCGTGTTTTTCTAGTGGACACAGTAACCTATTTTTGCTAACTAGGCCACAATAATCATGGCAACACACGGGCTATTGTATCCATGGGCCTCCTGCGGGCCGTATGATCCATGGGCCTTCTACGGGCTGTAGGATCCATTGGTCTTCTATACGGGCCGTAGGATCCATGGGCCTTCTATAGGCCGTAGGATCCATGGGCCTTCTACGGGCCGTGGGATCCATGGACTTTCTACGGGCCGTATGATCCATGGGCCTTCTACCGGCCGTAGGATCCATTGGTCTTCTACGGGCCGTAGGATTCATGGGCCTTCTACGGGGCGTATAATCATTTCTCCAATCATGGGTCGTACTATTCGTGGACCATAACGGGCCGTTAATAGGCCATATTTGATAAATCTATGAAAACAGACCAACAAGTTTTTTTTGACATGAAAACAGCCCAACGGGTTAACGGACCATAAATGGGCCGAATGTAACCATGGGCTGAATTTGGCCCACAAACAGAACATGAGAGTAATGGACCGTAACTAACCGAATTCTAGAAAGGAGACCAAGAATAAATGGGCCCTTAGAAGGCCGAAAGTTAACACGGGCTAGAAACGGCGGACGAAATAATGGGCTGTTAATGGGTATAAAGCGATACACTATTCATTATGGGCCAGTTTCATCTCGGGCCTTTAATGGGACCAGAGTTTCGAAGGGCCTCATATGAGCCGAAAGACATCATGGGCCATACATGGGCCGGAAGTTACAATGGGCTCGAATCATATCCGGAATGGGCCTCTGTTGGGCCATGCCACGTGTCGACGTATCATAGGCGCCTCCTGTCCAATGAGTGGACGACATATGTCCCAACGGTGAGCCAACACGTCTTTCCTCCGGCCAATGAGAATTTTACACGTGGAAAATCACCATTGGTCCGAGCTATTAACGGGTTATCGGATCCAAAACCGGACCCGATTGCTTAACGGCGAGCCATTATGATGGATGCCACATGTCGGTCGCCCTTGACGAAAGCACTTCTATGACGCGCGATTTATCATCATGGAAGTGGATATTTCTGTGATGATAATTTTGGTAATGTCATGGAACACTTCTACGACAACACAGGTAGGGATGCAGAACGGCGCCCGATCCGCCCCGCTTCCAAGTCAAAATATCTCAGTCTAGTTATAATTCTTCAGGCCAGATTCAGCTTAGTTTGAACTAATATCATATTGGGCCATTTGCATTTCTGTCCCTAACTCGAACCACCTAATCAGATATACCCCAAATTCCAAAGCCTGCTAAAAAATGCCCCTCCGCCGTCATGTGCCCTTATAGAAATGCCCCTCCGAGCCGTTTCCGTCCATTCAAGGCTGTTTGACCGCTAACGTGTCGTTTATTTGACATTTTTGCCCCTCCTTCCTTACATCTGGGCTCAACTAACCGGTTCACTCTCTCTCCCCTCTTTCTTCTTCCTCGCGACGACATGGGCATTTTTGAGCAAGAACTGGATCGGGCATTTCCGCCGTAGTCGAAGAGAGAGGGGCAGGTTGGGCACGGCGTGGTGAGCGATGGGTACGTTGGGCACGGCCGGCATGTCTTCTACGACCTCGTCGGTGGCAGCCAATCTAAGTTTCAGGGTCGATTTGGGCGATATTGCAGAATTAGGGTTCATCAATCTGGGTTGCCCTTTGCTGATAGGTTGATGGCGTTGGGATAGTTCAGTTTCAATCGGAGTTCTACATCCCCGATCTGACATTCTGTGGCCTTGAGGTTCGGTCGTCGCGGCGGTGCCCTGGCCACGGGCTTATTCCTGCTCGTCGCGTCGCCTGGGGAGGAGCAAGCTCCGGCAGAAGGTTTCTCGACTGCCCTCTTGATGTAAGTGTTTTTGCTTTTGAATGCTTCACTTGATTCTGCTCTTTCTCCTCTTTCTAATTCAATCATTGATTTTGTAGCTTCCTGATGAATGTGACTGGGTTGTCTGGATTGACCCACGATCGACCGAACGTGTTGGTCGTGCATTTGAGGAGCTTCATGCAAGATTGGAGAAGAGCTGGCTAAAAGCTCATTATTTAGAGAGGAGGGTGATGTATCTAACCGAGAAGAACAAGAAACTGAAGCTGAAGATGAAGAAGAGGAACGAGGTTATGCAAGCCTGGGGATTTATCATAGTTCTTGGTTTTAGCATGTTGGCCACATTTGTTTCTGGTTGGTCTAATAATCCATACAAAATGGATTTATGTTTGTAGTGTATGCTTTGATGGAGCTTAGTTTGGGAATGTATTATCCCAGAACAATGTTGTGATTTGGGAATGATGTGATATTTCTATTTGGAAATGACTGAAGAATCTTGCTTGGCATTTTAAAAGTAGCAGCTCAAATGAAACTAGCAGCTGACCAAATGATCTGTTGTGTTAAAAGTAGCAGCTCACAAAATATATAAAAGTAGCAGCTCACAAGATAGCATCTCACAAATATCATAAGTTCATAATAGCATTGCACATTCAAGATAGCATCTCACAAGTTCAGCATTACATAAGTTCATAATTTCAACATCACACTTAAGATAACAGCTAACAAGTTCACAAATAGTTCTTAAACAACAAAAACAACACACTTAACATAGCAGCTAACAAGTTCACAAATCTTTCATCTTCTTGCTCCTGGTGTTGCAAGCAGGGTTAGTTAAGAACCTTGAACTCCTCCTTGTGGTGACAGTTTTGCTCACTTCTTTGCTTAGCTGGTTGCTTCCAGTTACAGATCCTACAGTAGGGTCCGGTGCATACTTGAGCCTCTTCTTGGCTTGTGACATCCCTCTGTCAGCTGCCTTTTTGTAGTTCTTTCTTGGGCCACAATTGAAATGAGAACATTAAATGAAGCAAAAAAAGGAAATGGGAACATTAAATGATGCAAAAATTGGAATGAGAACATCTGTAGCAATTGCACCTTATAGCTGATGACACTGTTGGTGCATCTTTAGCAATGGCAGCATCAGGTTCAACCACTTTAGCATTTTCAGCATCAGTTTCCACCTCTGTAGCATTTTTAGCACTAGTTCCACCTCGGTAGCATTTTCAGCATCAGTTTTAGCATCTAAAGGTTCATCTGTTGCATTTTCAGCCCCCCAGTGCTCTTCTTCCCCAAAAGTTGGGTCAATGGATTCCTTGCAGTGAGTGGCACGATGCCCAAGCCTTCCACACCTGCCACATTTCTTTCTCCTTACTCCAAGCCCTTTTCCCTCAGATTTTGCCCTAATTCTTGTCTTCCTAGGTCTACCAGGGGCCCTGTTTTGCAATGGAGCAGACAATTTAAACCCAGGGTCCACCACATCCCACTGTTGTTTGCCCTCCATTGCAGGCAAATTTTCAGCATAAGTAGCATTGAACCTAGCAACAGAAAAGTACTCATGTACATACTGATCAATCTCACTTACTGGGCCTCTCATTAAAGTAATAAAATACAAAGCATGTATGCAAGGCTGTCTAGTTAACTGCCACTTTCTACAACTGCAATTCGTAGTTTCCAAATTTACTGGATATCTCCACTTTCTCTTTTCCTTGTCAACTGCTGTGATCTCTGCCTCATATGTGCTTCTTTTCACTATCTCCATATCAAGGTCCTTAGATTTTGCATGAAGCATTTTCATGAATTTGGGGATTATGATGTGGCCAATGAATGTAGCAGCTGCAATCTGTTGTCTGAGATCAAACTTTTCCATTATAAATTGTCTTATTTTGTCTAGCAAGTCCACAATGTGTACACCCTTCCATTTTCTAATCTTTGAATTGAAGGACTCAACTAGATTGTTATTAACAAAATCTATTTTGCACACTTCATTGAACAGTGACCTTGCCCATAGCTTGGTGTGATGCTCCTCTAAGTACTCTTTCACACAAGCCTTACTAACTACCTAAGATGGTAGTTGTGTTTCTTTATGCTGTATGTCAATGAGTAGGGCCATAAATTTTCATCAAAGAATTTTCCTCTAAACTTTTTTGTGAAATTTGCAGCCAAATGCCTCATGCATTCTCTGTGCTCCACACCTGGGAACACAGCTTCCACTGCAGTCTCCAGGCCTTTGCATGCATCAGTGTGGATAACAAGACCTGGTGGGTGTCCTATAAGCTCTCTTAAATTCTGGAAAAACCAAGTCCAACTCTCTATATTTTCACCCTCTACAACTCCATATGCAACTAGGAAGATCCAGTTGCAAGCATCCACATCACATGCACTAACTAGTTGCCCTCTAAATCTGCCATTCAATGCAGTGGCATCTACTGCAAGATAAGGCCTACACCCATTCAAAAACCCTTGCCAGCATGCTTTGAAAGAAACAAATACTCTTCTAAAGCACTCTTTCTGTCTACTCTTCCCATTCAGTTTGTACTGTAAAGTGTGTTTATCAATGTTAACTACACTGCCAGGAGATGCTTTCTCCACTTCTGCCTTGAAGGTATACAATAACTAAAAAGAGTCAACCCACTTACCATAGATATTGTCAAGTGCCATTTGCTTCCCATAGAATACTCTCATATATGGAACTGCTAGGCCATACTTCTTCTTCAAATTTTTCTGCAATTCTGTCGGTCCCACTTCTGAATCCTCTAAAATCCAGGTCTTGACAGCATCAGCAACCCATCTACTCTTAGCTGACCTCAATCTTTTCCTCCTGTTCACACTGGGACATGTATGAGCAGTCTTGTTCACTTTAACCTGCATTCATGATAGTTCAGAAACATGTCAGAACCTATGTGCTGCAACAAACAAACAAAATACAGTATCAATGCTGCTAACTACAAATGCATTGTTAGTTGCTATATTTAATACCTGAAACAGTGTGCTGTGTCTCATTAAGGAGGCATGCATCCTCCATTGACACCTCTTATAAGCACAATGCACTGTCAACCTAGTACTGTCACTCTTGTCTATCACAAATTCACTTTGAGTCTTTATTGAGAAGGTTGCAAGGGCATTTCTACAGTCTAAAGCACTGGAAAATATTGTTCCCTCTTTCAAAGAAGGATCATCTCTATTGTATTGCACATTTGGTCTTTCCTCATCAGATGTTTCAGAGTACCCCATGTCATTGTCCTCCTCTTTCTCATCTTAACCTGCCTCACCAAACATGCCTTCAGGGGGTGGAACATCATCTTCCCCCTCATCATCTTTCTCCTTGCCCTTCTTCCTTGTTACAAATTATGGAAACAACCTTTCATCCTCATCATCACTTGGCCAATCATCTGGTAGTCCCTCTTCAGTGTATGGGTCACCTGAATCTTTATTTTGAGAGGGACCTGCATGCCTAGGAACTTCTACAGTAGGTGTTCCTGGTGCCTGCATGGAACTGCTGCCTCCACTATGAGTTGTTGTTTTTCTGCCCCTTGATTGGCTAGTTCTACCTTTACCTGTAGACCTAGACTGAGATCTTGTTCCTCTGCTCTCTGGCTCTCCTCTCTCCCTTTGTATGACACTGATTTATAGTTTAGCAGGGAAAGAATCATGTATTGCAAACATGATACCAAGCTCATCATCACACTGGACAGGGACCCATGCTGATTTGTCAATGTCCTAGTACCTGAATTCCACTGCATCGTATGGACCCCATGGATATTTAGCAGCTATGGCAGATCTAAACTGATTGAAAGTCCATTGATTATCAGCAACAAAAGGAAAAGAGAATCATGTGTTGGATGCTTTTGTTCCAGCACTAGCTAGAAGTGTGGTTTCCATTCTACCATCCATCCCAACTGCTCTATCAGGGTCCATCCTATGATGACCATGGAAAACAGATAGATCCCAATGCCATGAGCACTATGAACTAGGTCAACAAATTAAACTACAAGAACAAATCAAACTACAAACGGCACGAGACTGCAGCAGATTACAAGAGATACTTACCCCGCCGAAGCATTCTTCTGTAGCTGCAGTGTGCTCCCTCGTTCGTCACCGCCGCAACTGTTGTCCCCATCCATCCCGTCGCCTGTGTCTCCTTCACACCGTAGCAGAGTGCGACACAGAGTCAAATCCAAAGCTCCACCATGGCGAATCGAGCGAGCTAGGGTTAGGGTTACGACGGGAGGCGATTTGGGGGAGAAAGAGAGAGGGTGCGGCTCGGGCGAGACAATGCAAGGGGGAAGTGAACCGGTGACCTAGGCCTAGTTGTAAGGATGAAGGGGCAAAAATGTCAAAGAAACGGCCGCTTACCAGTCAAACAGCCTTGACTGGACAGAAACGGCACGGAAGGGCAATTCTATAAGGTAACATGATGGCGGAGGGGCATTTTTGAGCAGGCTTTCGAATTAGGGGCAAATGTGAGTAGTGGGTTCGAGTTAGGGACACAGATGTAAAAGACCCAATCATATTTATGCGGGCTTATGCGGGATGCCCGCCTGCATCCCTAAACACAGGTATGACTATCTTGATTTTGTCATAAAATCGTCATGGATGTACATGCATGACAGAAAACGTGACCTACTGTGACAAACACGTATCATCATGGAAGTGTATTTTTTTGTAGTGAGAATGTGCCACTCTACTATGACAATGAGAGTGCTATCAAGATTGCTCACAACCCAGTTCAGCATTCGAAGAAAAAGCACATCCAGATTCATCGTCATTTTCTTCGTGACCATGTGTTGAAGGGCGACATCTCCATTGACCACGCGAATACTGAAGATCAGCTGGCCAATATCTTCACAAAGCCCTTGGATGAGAAGAGATTTAGCAAGTTGCAGTGTGAGCTAAATATCTTAGAACCTTCGAATGTTCTTTGAAAAGGACACACATCCTAACACTTATGCAAATTTGATGACTTAGATGTGCAACACACGAAGTAACATTTTTCTTCAATCAATGAAGACTAACCCAATAAGTGTGAAGAAATTAGTGAAGAATTTGATTCTCGGAACCCTACGACAAATGTACGTGGTGTCTGAAATCATCATTCTTATACGGTGGGTTACGCCACCAACCAAAGTTGAAAATCCTCAAATTTGAATTTTGCAATTTCTTTAGTTTTTCAAATTCTTCAACTTTGCAATTTCCTCAGTCTTTCTGTTGTTCTTCCTCATTGGTATATATATTTGAGTTTTTCATGTCCTCTACAGCATTCACTTATAGCTAATTCTTCAAGTTGCTTTTTCATCTAAGTGAATGTGATCGGACCTGTTCCCCCTCTATGCTAAACTCAACCCAGTCTGTTCACAAATTCTTCATGTGCATTCTATTTGAAACCCGTTCAAAATCTTCACTGTGTCCTTGACAGCTGAAGAATTTGCGAACAAAATGTTAAAATTTTCATATCTAATTTTTTAGCATTTGCCGCTCAAATCCTTCCGCATCCCATGACTGGATTAAACAACTCACCCACGATCTCACATGATCTCCACCTCTCTGTATGTGGGTGACACATGTCGCTAGGTCTTTTCTGGCGCCGTTGCCTGGGAGTCTAGGTAAGCGGCACTCACACCCCGTCAACTAAGCTCTTTTCTGGCGCCGTTGCCGGGGAGGTGAGTGCTTGAAGGTATATCTTTAGATCTTGCAATCGAATCTTTTTGTTTCTTGTTTTATCACTAGTTTAGTTTATAAAAAGAAAACTACAAAAAAATGGAATTGAGGTTGCCTCATATGCTTCATCTTTTTAATACCTTTCGTGAGAATGATGGAAAGGAAAATTGTGCTCAATTGCTAGAAAAGAATGCATTAAAATGTTTGGTACTAGATCTTTGTATGATGAGCATGATTGCAATGTTGTCAGTATGAATTCCTTGAATATCCATGATGCTTATGATATGAAAAGGCCCAAGCTTGGGGAAGCTATGTTTGATGAGGATGAAATATTTGAGAATATATTTGCTGAAATTGATGTTTGTCCCAAGCTTGGGGATAATATGCTTAATGAAGATGATATTTTTAGCCTCCCAAGTTTTGATATGCAAAGTTGTTATGATGATAGCATGCCTCTTACCTATGATGATTATATTGATGAAAGTGGGTTTGGAAGAGTGTCAACTTTAGGAAGTAATGATCCCACTATTTTGTAGGATGTTGAATCTTATTGTGATGAATATGAAAGTGGATTTGGAAGAGTGTCAACTTTATTTAGTGATGATTCCACTATCTTGGAAGAGGTTTCAATCGATTATGATGAGAACAAAGTTGCTACTTATGATGATTATTGTGATGAAACTTATGCTATAAAAAGTAGTGATGATTATATTTATGAAACTTGTCATGATTATGATTACCCTTTTTCTGAACATTATTCTTTTAATGTGGAAACAATTTTTAGTGTTCGAGTCTCTTATGATACTCCCGTTATTCCGAATGAGAAGAATTTTGCTTATGTGGAGAGTAGTAAAAATTCTATGCTTGTAGATCATGAAAACAATGCTTTAGGTGCTGGTTATATTGTTGAATTCATTCATCATGCTACTGAAAAATTATTATGAGGGAGGAACATATGCTTGTAGGAATTGCAATAATATTAAGTTTCCTCTCTATGTGTTGAAAATCTTGAAGCTATGCTTATTTTGCCTTCCTATGCTAGTTGATTATTGTTCCCATAAGTTGTTTGCTCACAAAATCCCTATGAATAGGAAGTTGATTAGACTTAAATGTGCTAGTCATATGCTTCATGATGCTCCCATTATGTTTCAATTCTTATCTTTTATGTGAGCATCATTGTCATCAACATGCCTAGCTAAAAGGCATTAAAGAAAAGTGCTTGTTGGGAGATAACCCAATATTTACCCTTACTGTTTTTGTGTGTTCACATGATTATGCTACTATAGTAATCATTTTTTATAGCTTTTGTTTCAATAAAGTGCCAAGTAAGACCTTTAGGATAGCTTACGGTGATAGTTGTGTTGATCCTACTGAAAATCAGAAACTTTTGCACCCAGTAAATTAGTTTTGATAATTCACAGAAACGTGATTTTGATCTGATTCCTTTTGATATTGATTGGTACACCAATTTATTAGGACTTACTAATTTGGTAGGATTTTTGGAGTTCCAGAAGTATACGTTTGATACAGATTACTACAGACTGTTCTGTTTTTGACAGATTCTGTTTTCTATGTGTTGTTTGCCTATTTTGATGAATCTATGAGTAGTATCAGAGGGTATGAACCATAGAGAAGTTTTAATCCATTAGATATTACACCAATATGAATTTAGAATGAGTTAATTACAGTACCTAAGTGGTGGTTTTATTTTCTTATACTAACGGAGCTTACGAGTTTTCTGTTGAGTTTTGTGTTGTGAAGTTTTCAAGTTTTGGGTAAAGATTCGATGGATTATGGAATAAGGAGTGGAAAGAGCCTAAGCTTGGGGATGCTCAAGGAACCCCAAGGTAATATTCAAGGACAACCAAGAGCCAATCTTGGGGATGCCCCGGATGGCATCCCCTCTTTCGTCTTCGTTCATCGGTAACTCTACTCGGAGCTATATTTTTATTCACCACATGATATGTGTTTTGCTTGGAGCGTCATTTTTTTTGTTAGTATTTTCTTGCTGTTAATTAGAATAAAGTTTTGAATCTTTAGTTTCAATAAAAATGTCAAGTATATCCTTTACCATGCTTATTTTGCTAGTATACATGTTGCTGTTTAAAAACAGAAAGTTTACCGCTGTTGCAAAAATTCCCTAGAGAAGTCAGAGAATGATATAATGTTGAGACTTTTTGCATATTGAGCTCTGATAAATCTTCTACAGCGTAGTATTTTTCTCATAATTTTTTGAGTTAGGGAATTATGATGAATCTTGCATTCTTTACAGACTGTACTGTTTTGACAGATTGCTGTTATGTTTGCATTGTTTGCATATGTTTGCTTGTTTAATGATTCTATTTGAGGATAGGAGTATTAAATATGCAGAGGCATTTAGTATGCAATGTTGAATAATAATTTTAGTGATTTTCTACAGTATAAAATGATAAGGTTTTGCATTGCTTTATACTAACTTATCTCACGAGTTCTTGTTGAGTTTTATGCGGATGAAGTTTTTGAGAAATAGAGAAACCATGATATGAAAGGAATTAAGGAGACCGAAAAGTTCAAGCTTGGGGATGCCCAAGGCACCCCAAGATAATATTTCAAGAAGTCTCAAGCATCTAAGCTTGGGGATGCCCCATTAGGCATCCCACCTTTCTTCTTCAACAACTATCGGTTAGTATCGGTTGAACCTAAGTTTTTGCTTCTTCGCATGAGTTGTGCTATCCTTGCAATGTCATTTTATTTTGCTTAGCTTGCTGTTTGAATAAAATACCAAGATCTTAAATTCTTAAATGAGAGAGAGTCTTCACATAGTTACATAATTATTTAACTACTCATTAATCTTCACTTATATCTTTTTGGAGTAGTTTGTCATTTACTCGTGTGCTTCACTTATATCCTATGAGTAAATGGTTGAATGAGTTGAATGTCATAAATCTGAAATTATATATGTTTCATTTGCTTATCCCATGGGGAGCAATGACTTCACATCTAAGAAGTAGAGGTTGTAAATTTATTGAAGGTTAGCAAGCATTGTATTGGTCATTTGAACAATTCATGAAAGAATATTGAAGGAAAAGAGATTTCACATATAAATATACTACCCTAGACATCTTTTATAATTGTGAGCACTCATTAAGTATGACATGCTAAAGAGTTGATGTCGGACAAGGAAGACAACATAATGGGTTGTGTTTTCTCACATTTCAGTTAAAGTATATTGTCATGGATCATTCAAACATGTTGAGCTTGCCTTTCCCCCTCATGCTAGCCAAAATTCCTTGCACCAAGTAGAGATACTACTTGTGCTTCCAAATATCCTTAAACCCAGTTTTTGCCATGAGAGTCCACCATACCTACCTATGGATTGAGTAAGATCTTTCAAGTAAGTTGTCATGTTGCAAGCAATAAAAATTGCTCTCTAAATATGTATGACTTATTAGTGCGGAGAAAATAAGCTTTATACGATCGTGTGATATGGAAGTAATAAAAGCGACGGACTGCATAATAAAGGTTCATATCACAAGTGGCAATATAAAGTGACGTTCTTTTGCATTAAGATTTTCTGCATCCAACCCTAAAAGCACATGACAACCTCTGCTTCCCTCTGCGAAGGGCCTATCTTTTACTTTATGTCTTTTACTTTATGCAAGAGTCAAGGTGATCTTCACCTTTCCCTTTTTCATTTTATCCTTTGGAAAGCACCTCGTGTTGGAAAGATCCTGATATATATATATCCAATTGGATGTAAGTTAGCATGAATTATTGTTGTTGACATCACCCAAAGGTGAATACGTTGGGAGGCGAATATAAGCCCCTATCTTTCTCAGTGTCTGATTTAAACTCCATAACCATGAGTATAGCGTGAGTGTTAGCAATTGTAGAAGACTATATGATAGTTGAGTATGTGGAGTTTGGTAAATCAAAAGCTCTGACATAGACCCTTCCTGAAAATAAGATGAATTGTAATTGTTTGATGACTGAGAATGAAGTTTGCTAGTTTTCAAGAAAGTTTATGGTCTATGCTTTAACATGTGAATTGCTTGTTACTTGATCGTGAGAAGTTTTATGAGATGAACTACTGTTATGACATATAATCATGCTAGAAAAGGTGATTGAAATTGTCATTGATCAAACTTGTGCACCTGCTAGCATTCACACTTCATAAATTCTTTCTTTTATCATTTACCTACTCGAGGACGAGCGAGAATTAAGCTTGGGGATGCTGATACGTCTCCAACGTATCTATAATTTATGAAGAATTCATGCAATTTTATTATCTGTTTTGGATGTTTACGGGCTTTATTATACACTTTTATATTACTTTTGGGACTAACCTATTAACCGGAGGCCCAGCCCATATTGTTGTTTTATTGCATATTTCAGTGTTTCGAAGAAAAGGAATACCAAACGGAGTCCAAACGGAATGAAACCTTTGGGAGCGATATTTTTGGAACGGAAGCAACCCAGGGAACTTGGAGTGCAAGCCAGGGAAGCTTCTAGGAGGCCACGAGATAGGGGGCGCGCCCACCCCCCTGGGCACGCCCTCCACCCTCATGGGCCCCTCGTGGCTCCCCCAACCGACTTCTTTCGCCTATATATTCCCATATACCCTAAAAACATCGAAGCGAACAACATAGATCGGGAGTTCCGCCGCCGCAAGCCTCTGTAGCCACGAAAAACCTCTCGGGAGCCCGTTCCGGCACCCTGCCGGAGGGGGGATCCCTCACCAGTGGCCATCTTCATCATCCCGGCGCTCCCAATGACGAGGAGGGAGTAGTTCACCCTCGGGGCTGAGGGTATGTACCAGTAGCTATGTGTTTGATCTCTCTCTCTCTCTCTCATGTTCTCTCTATGGCACGATCTTGATGTATCGCGAGCTTTGCTATTATAGTTATATCTTATGATGTTTCTCCCCCTCTACTCTCTTGTGATGAATTGAGTTTTCCTCTTGAAGTTATCTTATTGGATTGAGTCTTTAAGGATTTGAGAACACTTGATGTATGTATTTCCGTGCTTATCTGTGGTGACAATGGGATATCACGTGATCCACTTGATGTATGTTTTGGTGATCAACTTGCGGGTTCCACCCATGAACCTATGCATAGGGGTTGGCACATGTTTTCGTCTTGACTCTCCGGTAGAAACTTTTGGGGCACTCTTTGAAGTACTTTGTGTTGGTTGAATAGATGAATCTGAGATTGTGTGATGCATATCATATAATCATGCCCACGGATACTTGAGGTGACAATGGAGTATCTAGGTGACATTAGGGTTTTGGTTGATTTGTATCTTAAGGTGTTATTCTAGTACGAACTCTATGATAGATCGATCAGAAAGGATAACTTTGAGGTGGTTTCGTACCCTACCATAATCTCTTCGTTTGTTCTCCGCTATTAGTGACTTTGGAGTGACTCTTTGTCGCATGTTGAGGGATAGTTATATGATCCAGTTATGTTATTATTGTTGAGAGAACTTGCACTAGTGAAAGTATGAACCCTATTCCTTGTTTCGAAGCATTGCAATACCGTTTACGCTCACTTTTATCATAAGTTACCTTGCTGTTTTTATAATTTCAGATTACAAAAAACCTATATCTACCATCCATATTGCACTTGTATTACCATATCTTCGCCGAACTAGTGCACCTATACAATTCACCATTGTATTGGGTGTGTT
This sequence comes from Triticum timopheevii, assembly GCA_963921465.1. NCBI lineage: Eukaryota > Viridiplantae > Streptophyta > Magnoliopsida > Poales > Poaceae > Triticum > Triticum timopheevii. The sequence continues at coordinate 142,909,968 of OY997264.1, read as the reverse complement.
GGGGACACAAGAGACTCTTTGTTATTTGGTTGCAGGGTTGCTTGAGAGAGACCATCTTCATCCTACGCCTCCCACGGATTGATAAACCTTAGGTCATCCACTTGAGGGAAATTTGCTACTGTCCTACAAACCTCTGCACTTGGAGGCCCAACAACGTCTACAAGAATAGCAAGGGTCAGGGGCACATTCGTCCAAATTCTTCGGATGAATAGTTTTCACTTCGTTATAAATACCCCTCCCCTTGCACCTCAACTCATTTACTCTGCTCAACCTCTCTCTCTCTCTCCCGCTCGAGCTCTCTGACCTAGCTCCGCCGCTAATCTCCATCATCGCCGGTGAGGAAGAGCTTAGCTGCCTCGACCTCGTCGCCATCGTATTCACGCCGGCCGCGGAAATCTTCACCTCCGCGCCGCCGTAGTTGTCTTCCTCCGCCAAGTTAGGGCATGGAAGATTTGAATGGAAGATCTCTCACAGTTCGTCTCACTGTTCGTCGTGTTCTTCGTCAAGGGTAAATAAAACTCGCTTTTTCTGCCCTTGTTGATTCTGATGTTTTACACAAAATCTTCAAAAGGTGTTTATTCTTCAACCTTCACATTCTTAAACATCAAAGTTGCATCTGTTGTTGATCTTTCTCTTTAAGATGTACTTTTCTTCAAGATTCCTCAACTGTGTGAATTTCCAATCTATACAACTCTGGAACCTAAGACACGAACTCTTAGTGAAATTCCTCAAGACTCCCCTGGTCAAATTCCTCAAACTTGATTCCTTTTTTAAAAAAATCTGAGAACACATATGACCTCTTCAAATTCTTCACACCTATACTCTGTTCACAGGTACACATGTCTGCTACTGAATCTCTAGGTTCTCGTCAACTTAACTCATTGGCAGCGTTCCTCCAAGAAAAACTGCATACTTCCTCTGAGACATCTATTGTTCAAAATCCTTAGCTGAAGAAAAGCGTCCTCAGAAGGGAGGCAAGAGGCCTGAGACTAACACTGCGTTTGAAATCCCTGAAGATATCTATGCAGATTACTGCACTCTTGATGAGGCCAATCATGGCAGAGAAAACAAAAATTAGCGCAAGGTGCGCATTCAGTGGATTGAACGCAGATGGGCACGGGAATGGAGGGAGTAACGCTATGTCACTCCTAAGTACATGAAGAAATTAGCTATAAATCCTCCATGCCCAAGACCTCCATTGGCACCAGGCCAAGAAGCTGATCCCTCTAGCATCAGAAGATGTGAGGAATTTCCAAAGGAATAGGCCAAGCGTCAAAGGAAATTGGCTAAGGTAGAAAGGAGGCAGTGAAGAAATTCAACAAAGATTCTGCTGCTGCTGAAGCCTCTGCTAGTCAGCCCAAGAAGGCTATGAAGAAGAAATCTGCTGTGAAGCCATCTTCTTTTGCAATGCCCTCATGGCCCAGCTCCTCAAATCCCTCAGGGCCATCTTCTCAACCAAATCCCTCAACTGCTCCTGCAAAGTCCTCACCACGAGTGCATCTTGCCACATTCCAAAGGACTACATGCTTTTCAATTGCTTCAAGAGCTTCAGCAAGTTCCTCAGCTCAGCCTCAGATGCTGAAGAAAAAGGTCACTGCTGGACATGGCACAAGGCCAAGTCCTCACAAGAAGTAGGTCGCCTTTGAAGTTTCATCGTCTGAAGACGAAGCTGATGATGAAGAATTGGCAGAAATCATCAGAGACAGACAACAACGGGGCGCTAGTGCCAAAGGCAGTGTTGTGCCACTCCTGCTGGATCCAAAGAAGATCCTTGACTACATCGATCTTTGGCATTAAGATCCCAATACACATCTTCCTGATCTGAACCTCACACCAGGACAAAGTCACATGTTGACTGCTTTAATTTTTGAAGAAAAATGGAAGTTTGAGAAGGCCAGATCTATGAAGAAAGCTCAGTACAAGAAGGAGCGCTATCTGAAGAAAAATGTCCTGAAAATGTCAACTAAAGAACTTGTGACTATACAGTCAGAAATCAAAGCTCTCAGTGATGATTTTGATGTGTATAAAGCTGACTGGCTCGGCGCCAAAGTTAGATTCGTCAAGCTGGCTAAAAGCCTCAAGCCCAAGGTTGCAGCTGAAGCGCAACAAGAAGTTCCTCAGGGTGAAGCATCTGCTCAGCCCACTGAAGAACATGCCAGCACCGCTGATGAAAATCAGGCTGCTGAAGAAAATGAAACTGCCAGGGCAACCACCAATGTTGCGCCTGAAGATCAATCCAGGCCAGCTCAAGAATTTGCCGCTGCGCCTGAAGAATCTGAACTTGCCAGGGCAACCGAAACAATTGTGCCTGAAGAAATTGTGCCTCTTTCATCTACTCCCTCTGCAAAATCTTCACAGATGAAAAGCACTCTTCTTCCTTTTGCATCAGAAGCAAAGAAAACCAAGGCTACTGAAAGGGAAGCAGCTAAGAAGAGGAAAGCATCAGATGCCTCAGAGTCTTCAGCTCCAAAGAAAGTGAAGACTTTGACGAGCTCTTTCGAGAATCCCATTGATGCTGTTCTACTGAATGTCATGCCATCAAAGGAAATTGTTCCTTTTGGTGAAGAATATGTCATCGCTGATGACATTGATGAAGAAGATCCATCTGCTGCTACGTTAGAGCAGTTGGATGAAGAAATTGAAGGGATGCTATCCCTTCACCGCTATAGGTATCATCGTCGTTGCCTCAGTTCACTGCTGAAGAGGCCGGTGTTGAAGAAGTTAAAGCTGAAGAAGAAGATGTGGACATCAGGTCTACAATTCCTGTGATGAATGACGATTATTGGGAAAGTCATCATCCCAATTCTCCTCTGTTCACTCCTCTATAGCAAATTCCTTAGTCCCCCGTGCACACTGAAGTAATTCACTCGGGTTCTGATCAAGGTCAAGCTTCACTTCACTCCATCCCTGAAGAAATTCTAGCCACTAGTGCTGATAAAATTGAAAAGAAGACAGTAGAAGAAACTGCTCCTGAGATTCCTCAGCCAGAGGCTCCAGAGGCTGTGCTTCAAGCGGCTGTGAAGACTTCAACTGTAAATCTTCAGCCCAAGCCACAGGATCCTCACTCCAAGAAGCAGAAGTTTAAGGCTGATGATTTCTTTACTGAACGCCACTTCTCCGATTTCAATCCCTATGACGCTGCTCCCCTTCGCCGCAAGCGCTTCTGGACTGCTTCTCAGATGAACTTCTATTCAACACTGCTATTTGACAAGGACAAGGTGTTTGACCACAGGCAAATTCCTCATGTGGATATGGAGTAACTTCCATGCTTAGTTCCAGTCCTTAGTGTTCTTCACGATGCAGGGTTACTCAACTTCTGCACAGACATCTGCGACTGGAATGAAGAGCTAGTTCTATGCCACTTTGCATCTGACAGGCAATGTTGACGATGTGAATTCATGGGTTTTGGACTGGATGACGGAAAATACTCATCACAAAGCTCCGGCCTCTGAATTGCTTCATGTTGTCCCAGTCATTCCGCCCACTGAAGGAGCACTGAAGCTATATGAGGAACCTGAATTGTCAAATCATCTCATGCAAGTGCTAATGAAGCCTTTGAAGGCTGGCCAAGCGCCAAGGACAAATTTCCTCGTCAAGGATCTGTTGTATGTGCCAAGGACTGTCTATCGCATTATGGCCAAAACCCTCAGTCCCATTAAGGGCCACAACTATGAAGAAGAAGTTATTGGCATCATGAAGACCTTGCTTTTCAATATCATGCATGGTATTCCAATCAACTATCATGATTTGTTCATGAGGACTTTGGCCAATGCTGCTTTGTCATCCTTTGAGTTGAAGCCTTATGCTCCCTGGATCATGAAATTCATTAGAACAAGGACTTCGATTCATTACAATGCTGATTTTCAAAATCATCTCAGCTATTTGCCCCCGATTGAAGTTGTCAAACAGATTATTTCCTCAGCTGATGAGAAGGGCAAGGTTGAAGTTATTGATGAAGGCACTCGTCCTTTGGATGGACAATTTTGAAAGGCAGCATACTACTCCACTAATGATGACTCTGCCACACATGATACTCCTACAAATGCTTCAAAGCAAAATCCTCAGGCAACAGCTCCGTGTGTGATGACAGATCGTGAGCTGCTCCTAAGTCTTCATCAGAAGGTGGACAGAAATCACAAGTGGGTCAAGTGTCAGTTTGGTGCAATTCTTCAGAACATGACGATCACTCAAAACTCTGTGAAGAAGAATCACTATTATCTGCATCAAGTCTTTGACCGCACTTGGGCTATTCTCTCACATGTCTACACCGATAATGAACTCAAGAAGATGGACTTCCGACAGGACTTTGACTGATCTCAGCCACCTTCGAAGAAATTCAAGAAGGTCAAAGTTCCTCAGCTGGTCGTCAGCTCATATTCTTCATCGCGCGAGACGGACGAAGCTGAAGATTTAGACGACACTGCGGTAGGCCCTACAACAACGGACGACCCCAAAAACGATGGCGCTCGTCCATCGACATCATGATGATATTCTTCAGGGGCATTAGTCCTCACTTTTCGTCCCTTTTGGTCATTTGATGACAAAGGGGGAGAATTTGAGTTAGTATTCAAGGGGGTCTATATATGGGCGTTTTTTGCTAAGTTACAACTCTCGCTCTTCTAAAGTATTTGTTGGATCGAGTTGTAAACATAAGTCCTATGGTGGCCTGATACTTTTGCTCTGTTTTACTGCATGCTATTTCCTCATATATGTTAATGCACACATGCTGAGTTACATCAGTCACCATATTTCATCATGCATTTCAAATTCTTCATTTGATATGTTAAATGCATGTATGAATTACAATATATAGGGGGAGATCTCCATGATTCTACTCTTCAATGTGCATTGCTTGTTAAAATCAAATTCCTCACATATGCACATCTTCAGGGGGGGGTCATCGTTTCCCAAAGGAGATGTGTGCCCATGGCGTGCTATTATGACCCCGTGGAAAAAAATTGGTAAAGTTTGGCACAAGTTTTGATTATCGCTCCTTCCAAACAAGAGCATCTCACATGAAGGATCACAGTTTCCCAAAGGAGACGTGTCAATTCAAACTCCTATGGCCGGTGACTTCATCGTTTGGCCTCATAAATATTTTCACGGTACCGCAATCACCATTATACCACGGATTTTATTTTCTGGCGCATTTCGGGTATCGTTAGCTATATTTAAGACATTTTTTGAGTTTAACATGCATTTTGTGCATAAAAATAAAATTCCAACTGGACCTGCATGTGCTGTCGAAAGGGATGAGGATCACCATTCGATCTGGGAGCATCCAACAGTGTAGACGTACGATCCGTGGGGTTCGGATTCTGGCAAATCAGAATGCATGACTCAGATCGTGGGCGGGGTTTTGTCGGCACACGGTTTTCATCAACAAACCGTGTGCTATTCGCAGACCAGTTTGCATACATATTTCTGTTCACACATACTGTAGTGAGATCAATTGAGTGTGCTACCTCTATTATATAATAATAATAATAATAATAATAATAATAATAATAATAATAATAATAATAATAATAATAATAAAACAGTTCATATTCATTGCCTGAGATGACAAAATATCAAGGTCAACATATTAACGATTCTTACATCAACAGAAAACCAGGCATAACTCACAAATTCAATACACGCGACAGTTCTAAATTGAACGAATTAAGTTGCAGGGTAGGCATAAAGACTAGTATTACGACTTAATTCCCATGTACATGGGGGAACTGGGATCATTATGTTGACCCCGAATGAACTTGGGTTTTCCGATGATTTTATGCTTCTGTGTTACACGGGTGCGTGATCCCTTGGCTGGCAACTCATCAAATTCATTGTACTCGTCCTCATCGGCAACATCATCGACACCCAGTACCCTCCTCTTCACATGCGTCACTACATGGCAGTTCTTACACAAAGGGTCTTCCGCAAAGAAAATCTATGTAGCATCGCTGGCAAGAATAACGGGTCCGCGTGATATGACATCGTTGTCCTGTTAACATAGGTCTTCCTGTAATTATCAACCTTTACTTGACCAATAGGGATCCATGAACACCTGAATAATGCCACCTTAACTTACATAGTCAAGCTCCCAAATCTCTTTGATGGTTCCATAGTATACCCTTTTATCAGCTTCATCTACAGTCATGCATTCTATTCGAACAGAGCTGTTCTTGTAAGTGCATCTAGTGCCCCTTAGTGATTTTGGTGTATTGAAGACTTATAGGTTAAGGGACTAATATGTTTGTGAGTGTACACATGCTCTATAAGTCGATGAGGAGTTCGATATTTACGATGAAAGTCGACCCCTAAAAATGTATGTCTTCAGCTGAAGACTTTGGTTCTCCTAAAGATTTTGAAAGTGAAGAAATTGGTGTGACCTTGAAGACTTGGATAATCATGCGAGGATTATGAAGCGTGAAGACTTTTGTTTTCGTAGTTTCATTTTCTCTTTCTTGAGTCAGGAAACACCGCACTGTTAAAGGGGGTCGAGGTAATACTAAGGAAACTGATTTCCAAGTGATGCTCATCTCAAGATCCTACACCTCCCAATCCTTTCGAGTGAAGCCATTGGAAATCTCATATCAGTTCAGTCAATTTCTTCGGTGACAGAGATGAAGATCTTCTGGTCTCTGAGGAATTTGTTCTGACTGAGGAGTTAGGAATTCGCCAGTGCGGATTGCCTACACAGTGAGGAACATGATAGCCCTGAGGAATTTGAACCTCAAATATCCGACCATTGCTGTGCTACGTGCCAGCTATCCCAAAAATATCTACCCACCTAACGGTCATATCATTGAAGGGCATTTATGTCTTATCATGTCGGGCTGCTCCCAAGGCTATAAATAGCCGCCCCCCACAACCACTAGCTGGTTGGCTGCTCTGCAAGAAACTGACACTTGTCATTGAGAGCATCCCATCCTCCGAGGACTTTGAGCGAAAATCATCAAGTGAGGAAAACCCAAAAAACCCAAACCCAAACACCTACAAACCCAAAGTGATTGAGCTTCACTAAAGAGATTGTTCATGTGTGGAACTGACGCTTGTTACCTTTGAGGACTGTGTATCCTCCAGACGTTTAGGTCTCATGGTCTGAGCATCCAAGAGGAATTGTGGATCGCCGAGTGACCAAGTCTGTGAAGGTTTGGAAGTCACCTGAAGACTTACCATGAGTATTGGGCAAGGTCTGTGTGACTTTAGCTCAATGAGAATACGGTGAGGACTGTGTGTCCGGGACTGTGTGTCCTCGACTTTAAATACTCAGCCGCTCCAACCAGACGTACAACTATCACAATAGTTGGAACTGGTCTACCAAATCATTGTCTTCACCAAGCCAATTGGTTCTATTTCCTCAACTCTTTCATTTCCTCATTCATGTGTTGATGAACCTGATCATTACTGTCTGAAGACTTTGACTGAAGACTCTCTCTATTTCCTCTATCCTAATTCTTCAGTCACATAGTCTTTAGCCTGGTTATCCTGTTATCACACTATCTATACTCTGTGCTTGTTTTCATTTCATCATGATGACTATGTTGTTGCTCTGTTATGCTTATACCTGAGTATTATTTCGCTACAAGTGCGCCGTTGCTTAGGAATCTCTTCACCTAGAAATTCCTCAGTGACGAATTTGTAAAAATCGCCTATTCACCCCCCCCCCTCTAGTCGATATAACGCACTTTCAGTTCTGATATGAGGTCTTGTCATCACGTTCATCAGTGTAGAACGTGTATCCATTTATGTTATATGCTTGGTACATCAACAGCATAGGTGATGGCTTTTGTGCCAACCACGTAGCAATGTCATCGATGGATCCTTGTGCCAAACGCTTCTTCAGCCATTCGACATAGTTCTTAGTGTGCTCCTTCATCTCCACATCTGATGAAGGCACCATTGGTAAGAAGCTTTGGCGTATCTCTGCCAAGTGTTCTTCGGCGTAAGCGCTGAGAACTGGGCTGTTAATCAGTACCGTCAAATGGGCTTTCTCTACCAATTCTCCGGGTGCAGCCATTTGCGTGCCAGCAAGGACCGTCTTACCTTTCAGCCTTCCCTCGTGGCAAGAGAGGGGCAAACCTATAGGTCATTGATTCATGTATTCAGTGCAAAACTCAACCACCTCCTCTGCGGTATAACCTTGTAGGATGCTTGCCTATGGATGGTTTCGATTCCGACAAAAGCGCTTCAGTATTCACATGAACCGCTCAAAGGGATACATGTTACAGGACCACAATACTTTATCTCGTCGACAAGGTGCACAGTGAGATGGACCATGACATCAAAGAATGACGGTGGGAAAACATCTCTAAGTTGGACAATATTCTTGCAATATCATCTTGCATATGATCCAGCTCTTTAGGATCTACAACTTTCTACCATAGTTGGTTGAATAAATCACAGAGCTCAATGTGTGTGTTCCTTATATCTTTGTCCATCATATTCTTGATGGCCACTGGGAGGATTTCTGTCAACATTACGTGGCAATCATGTGACTTCATGTGTCCCAACTTCATTTTACCTGAGCTCACATCCACGAGACTTCTGATGTTTGCTGAGTAGGAAGAGGGTGTCTAAACTGACAACAAATAGGTGAAGAACTGTGTTGCTTCTTTTGTACTAAAATTGTAACTCTGGCGGGCTTTGATGAATTTGTCATCATCTTCTGCTTCACTCTTGCCTTTTGATTGATCATCAAGCATATCGAGCCGTGAACCCTCACCATCCTTTCTTTTACCTTTAATCTTGAGCAGAGTACCAAGGATGCTTTCACATACATTCTTATATATGTGCATGACATTGATGCAGTGACGTACATGTAGAATCTCCCAGTAAGGTAATTTCCAGAACACCGATTTCTTCTTAAACACTTGACCCTTGGGTGTTTATTTCATCGTCAAAGCGTGATTCTTGTCAAGCACAACATTAATTTGTTTAGCCATGTTGTGGACCATCTCCCCATCATAGGGTCTTGGGCCCACTTCTACCTCTGCCATACCATCAAATTCAGCTTTCATCTTTTGATATGGGTGATTTTTCCGTAAGAACCTACGATGATGCAAATACACGGTTTTGCACGAGTTGGGAAGTCTTCTGCTAGCTGTCCTATCCATGCATGTGACACACCCTACATCTCCCTTTGTTTTCTGCCCCGATGTGTTGCCTAATGTAGGCATATCTTGAATGGTGTTCACCAGCATCGCATGTAGATCGAAAATCTCCTTTCTGTAAGCATCGTAACATTTTACAGCAGGTGCATCTATCCGCACTGTCAGCAGTTGTTCTACCAGTAGCTGAAAGTAAATGTCGATGCCATTTCCAGGTTGCTTCGGGCCTTGGATAATCATTGACATCATAATGTATTTTTTTTCTTCATACACAACCAAGGAGTTAGGTTATATATGCACAGAAGCACCGGCCGTGTGCTGTGATTGGTGCTCATATCGCCAAAAGGATTCATCCTGTTAGTACACTCCCCGAGCCTTATACTTCTAGGATCCTTGGCAAAGTCTTCAAACTTATTGTCGATTAATTCCCACTGAGCCCCATCTTTTGGGTGCCTCATATACTTATCTGCAATTCGCTCATCATGATGCCACCGCAACCTCTTTGCCTCTCTAGAGTTTGCAAACAAACGCCTCAACCTTGGAATTAAAGGCAAGTACCAAACAACCTTGAACAAGATTCCTGTCTTGATCTTGTCGTCCAATTTGTAGTTGTCCTTTGCTCTCCGCATGCTTGCATTGGGGACATGCACGCAAATCTTTGTACTCACCACGGTACAATATACAATCATTCACACAAGCCTGTATCTTCTGTACTTCAAGTTCCAATGGGAAAACAATTTTCTTCGCTTCATTCGTGCTTTTGGGGAGCACATTATCTTCCAAAAGAATTTCTTTGAAAAGACCTAACATCTCTGTGAAGCCCTCGTTTGATAGACCGTTGCTGCTTTAAATCTGAGAAGTGCCAGGGTGGCACTCAACCTGGAATATTTCTTTTTGCAACCTGGATACAATTATTTCTTGGAGTCCACATCAATGGTTGGCAGATCCTTGTACCCAATCATATATATTTTTGGTACCTCGAAATCTCCAATCATAGCAGAAAAATCTAGCATATCAAGATCGTCGTCATCTGCGCCGACATCTTGGTTTTCTAGTGGGCATTTCGGCTTTCCGGTGTTCCATTAGTAGCTTGACGCCTCTGCCCCGATGTTAGATTCAACATGCATGTGACACTGATCGGGGTTTGGCATCTCGCAGCCCTGGTTATCTTCATCCATGACCACCTCTTCACCGTGTCTGGTCCAACGTGTATATCCATCCAATCCCCGAGAGGCTAAGTGCCACTGGACATCTGCAACTTCATGTGACTCTGTATTGGCGCAATCAGTACATGGACATAGGATGTAATCCGCATCACCAATTCTCCTCTTTGTAATTTCAGCCAAATTCATGAACTCTGTCATGCCACTGATAAAATCTACAGTTTTTCGATTCTTCATCCATTGAGATCGTTCCATTTGCACCACACGAATGGTAATTAAAAACAAAACAACAACATTAATACATGGATTAACTTCTGCCCAATGATGCATGCATAAATCACAAGGCTTTATTTTACTGAGGGCGCTCCATATTGTTATCCAGACGTGCAATGACAAAAATTAATGGCCAGTCAATTTACACGCACAGTACTAGAACAACACTACCCTTAGGAATTGGATACCTTAATTAAGCCACTCACGAAAAGAATACCGTAATTAAGTTGCTGCGCGTCAACCTCCACCCAGCAGACAGAGAAGCGCAATGCGGCAGCATGTCGAGATAGCAAGTTCGAGGAGCAAAGCTTAGTGCGGCTGCCGCCTGAAGTTCGACCTCCACTATCCCGCCATCGACTGCGATGGATGTGCTCGAATCACGCTGCCGCCAACCTCGACGGCTGAGCTCCTCCTATCTCCCATCCCAGACCGAGGATTGACATCCTATGACGCCCCCACCGCCTAGCGATCAAGGATTGACCTCTTCTCCGGTAGCCCTTACTTAGGCCACCGCCGCCATCTCTATATGCATACCGGCTGTTATTTTGACGGATATCCGTAGAGTGGTTGTTTACACGGTATCACTGTAACTCAATTATATGTACAGGGTAGTACATCACATACGGTTATGTAACGGCAACCGTGTCTCACCTACGCTGTCTTCTCACACGGTTTGGTGCACAAATCGTGTGTGACACTGTAATACCTAACACAAATGACATGTATAAATAGTGTGCCGTATACTCCAACATATAGTGCCATAAGTAGTTCCCGACCGTTAGCTTATCCCCACAATTTCCCCATTTCCCCCAAATCCCTACATAGCCTCCAAATTCCCTCGCATGGAGCTGACATTGGGGGAATGCGGGCGAGTAGTGCTGATGGTTTCGGTGTGGTTGCTCCTGCTCGTATCGCCGCCACGACGGTGGTCGCCACCGAGCACTTGCCTAAGGTCATCAGAAGGCAGGTGTACTACGGATCTGAATTGTCTTGTCAGGTTCCAATCTATCACGATCTTTTTTAGCACGTCCAAAGTATCTCTTTGCTGAATCCGTCCTGAATTGACCCCTCCCCCCCCTAGGAAAGCGATCCGCCGCCGGATCCGAAGCATGACTCCAGACTCCCGCAACACGAGTTCGACTCCGAGTTTTGCGCCACCGAGAAGTACCAAAAACTGAGTTGTGTGCACGGGCACACTCCCGCTCGACGTGTATGCACGGAGGGATTCTACATTGGCAGGCGGTTTCTCAGTGGCCCCTTAGAGATTAGTGCTAAGTTCATCATTTTACTTGAGTTAATGCCACCGCTCATCCTGAATACTATTTCACATTGGCAGGGATATGAGGCTTGTGCCTTTGTTAACTAGCTAGATGAGGAATAGCATGGCAGGGCTCGGAGTTCTATTACCTAGCTCGCAGAAGATAATGTTATGCTGAAGAAGAAACTGGCTGATCTGGAATGTACAATCAGTACGATGAAGCAAGAAAGAATCAATCACAGGCAACAGATGAAAGCAAGAGACAAGAAGGAACTAGCATGTGTAGTTGTGGTTGTCGCATTAGCCATGTTCTATGCGTTGTTTGCAATGATGATTAGGGGTTTTGTTTGACAGTATTGCTAATGCACATCTAGATGTGCTCTAAGTAATGCACATCTATGTCCTATGCCATTGATGTTACACGAAGATTTGTGCAGATATTTTTCTTTGTCTTTTTTCTTTTCCTTACTAGTTTGATTATTACTTGCTTTATCAATAAGAAGAGCTCAATGTATTGCTTCCCAACAGTCCTACTCTCTTCGTACCATTACCGGTGCATAATCCCAAAACTCGTTCCTTGTTTTTGTCCTGAAAAAGGAAACCAGCCAAATAGCCAGTAGGAGTCCTGCGCAACCCCAGGAATTTGGAGCATTTGGGTACAAATAATTGTGGTTGATTATATCAGTGGTTAGATAATACGTCAACCCCCGCTTCAATTCCTCCACCCCCCACCCCCACGCAAAAAGAAAACCCCGCTTCAATTGGCAGTTCCTCTTCTCTGCATACCTTGCTTAAGTGTCCACCATCTTCATTGTCCCCTGCAGGCCGCGCTACACACTGGCACGCACTCTGCAGCCATGTCGAGCGACAGCGAGGATGATAGTTCGGCCAGCAGTTTGGCGCCCGATGATAGGTCAACATCGGAATCATCCCGCTCATCTTCCATGAGTCCGGCGTCGAGCCCAGACCTTGATTACATCCAGTTCATGGAAGGGATGGCACCTCTGGAGTCTTCAGACGACAACCAAGCGGACGATGAGCCGTCGGAGGACGAAGGAGAGGACGACGATCAGGAGGAGGAGGAATGGTCGAACGAGGAGGAGGAGGACGATGACAGCAACGATGATGATGACGGCGTCGGCGATGAAAAGCCAACGGTCAGCAACAAGAAGATTCCTCGCCAAGATGATGTCGTGGGGCCATCCAACAACAAAAACAAGAAGAAGAAGGACTAAATTAAGCAAACCGTATATATCTCTGTTTATCTTGTCAATCTCATCACAGACGGTTAGTAATATGTATTCGACAGAGATCTTCTACATTATCGCCCACAGGTTGGTTTGTTGAATTGTGTGCCCTGACGAACACACAATTCACAAAAAAGACCATATGGGTTGTCTATAATGATCGCACACAATTCTGATTACCGACCTGTTTGTCGGGTATCACACACATCTTGTTACACTGAATCGTTTGTGTTCACTTCAATCATCACAAATGGTTCATCGGAGCGAACTGTATGCCGTATATCGCACACACCTTGATATGGCTACCCATTTCTGTTGTTCTGTCTCATCACAAACAGTTTGTCCGGACCAACCGTATGCCCCTCATTGCACACACAACTAAAACCTGAACCGTGTTTGATGCATCATTCATCGCAAACGTTTTGCGTCTTTTTTGACGGTTTTTTTACATAACCGTTTGCAATTAATGCATCGCACACAATTTCATCAAAGGGTCTCTGATCGTAGTGTCGTGTTAGCAGCATCCTGCAGTAGTGACATACCAACAATTGTTAGCCATGTGCGGCGCCCCCCTCCACAGTTTACGCCTCCAGTCATATCTTCGTAGTGCTTAGGTGAAGCCCTGTGTCGGTGTCAAAACCGGCGGATCTCGGGTAGGGGGTCCCGAACTATGCGTCTAGGCAGATGGTAACAGGAGACGAGGGACACGATGTTTTACCCAGGTTCGGGCCCTCTCGATGGAGGTAAAACCCTACGTCCTGCTTGATTAATATTGATGATATGGGTAGTACAAGAGTGGATCTACCACGAGATCAAGGAGGCTAAACCCTAAAGCTAGCCTATGGTATGATTGTTGTAATGTATGTTGTGTCCTACGGACTAGAGCCCTCCGGTTTATATAGACACCGGAGGAGGCTAGGGTTACACAGAGTCGGTTACAATGGTAAGAGATCTACATATCCGTATCGCCAAGCTTGCCTTCCACGCCAAGGAAAGTCCCATCCGGACACGGGACAGAGTCTTCAATCTTGTATCTTCGTAGTCTTGGAGTCCGGCGGACGATGATAGTCTGGCTGTCCGGACACCCCCTAGTCCAGGACTCCCTCAGTAGCCCCCGAACCAGGCTTCAATGATGATAAGTCCAGCGCGTATATAGTCTTCGGCGTTGCAAGGCGGGTTCTCCCTTCAAGTTTCATGTACCTGCCGAACAGTGTCCGTCTATATCATAAATACTGTGTTTCTCGGCTTCTACGCCCAATAATGTCCTTTTTCCACGCGTCGCACGAATGCGAAAAGCCAGGGTGTGTTTTACGTTCCACCCCCTAGTCGTGCGAGTCGTCCGCCTACAAAAGAGGCAAAAATCCAGATCCAAACCACACCATCTTCCTCACGCGAATACTTCATCGGAGCGTCTTTGACCTAAAAATCCATTCCATCATGGACCGTCGACGCGGCTCCTCTTCCCGCCCTCCCAGCCCACCGCCAGGGGATTGGAGGAGGTGCTCTGTTCCACACAACAAGCTAGTGAAGCTCCAAGCGGGGGGATATCTCCCTCCGGCCTTCATGGTCCCGGTTCGAGCCGGGCTGGTCACTTATCAAGGTGGAAGGCAAGCGGAGGCTACCCCAAGCCCCAATAAAGGGGAGCGAGTATGCTTCGTCCCTTATCTGATAAGGGGACTCGGATTCCCAATACATCCGTTCCTCCGCGGGCTCCTGGAGTTCTACGGACTCCAGCTCCACCACCTCACGCCCGCCTCTGTCCTGCATATCGCGGGCTACGTAGCTCTTTGCGAGCTATTCCTGGGCATTGAGCCCCATTTTGCATTGTGGAAGAGGCTGTTTAGCCTCGTACCCCGTTCTCACGAGGGGTCCATATATCAAGTGGGCGACGCCGAAATATGGCGCATCGCCGGGACCGGATATCCATCCGATACTCCCAAGAAGGCGTCCGAAGACTGGCCTTCAGAGTGGTTTTACATAGGAGACGCTCCGCTACCGGACCCAGTCCGGATTGGCCTCCCAGAGTTTAGTGCTGCTCCTCTGAAGAAACGCCTCAGCTGGCGCCCACGGAGCCCCCGATTGGAGGAAGACAAGAGCGTCCATTACTTGATGGGCCGAATAAGATTATTGGCCCATTCTGGGTTGACCATGGGTTCATGGCGACATGCATCATGCGGGGGGTACACCCATTGCAATACAGAGGCCACCCCATGTGGGGTTTCAACGGGGAAGACGATGCCACCCGTCATGGCCGTGAAGGGCCGGATTCGACCGAGGATCTGGTGGAGATCCTGTCCAGCCTGTACAAGGGGGAGAAGGAGGACTTCCTTCGAACGAACCCTTTGAATGGGTTTTCCATGAACAACCCTAGAGGATGGGTAAGCGAACACCTTTAAGGGCTCAACCCACGCTCTCGAAGTTTAGGCTTCTTACATTATGTCTTCGGTGCAGGATCTACGCCGGATTGTGGAGGACATGGTAAGTCCCGCTCCGCAACCCGAGGATCCAGAAAGATCCCTGGATCCGGCCTCCGAAGAGGATCCGGACATCAAGGTGGAGCTGATCAACGGGGTATTTCACCAGCTCAGCATGGATAATGCTTTGGTCACCATTACGGCGGACTACCCCGGACTGTATCCGGCTTCCCAGGTGACTGTGACCGAGGTCCGGACACCATTATCTCTTCCTTGCCCATTTCTGACCTTCGCGAACGATGGTATTTTGCAGGAAGCGCCTTCATGGCGGGAAGCCGAGCCCGCGGCGGCTGACCAACAAAGGTCAGTCCGGACCAGCAGGCGGAAAAGGAGCGCGGCACAGACTAAAACGTCGCCGCAAAGGTATAACTCGTATTTTATAGGAGAAAAAGCGCTCGCCGGACTGCGGGCACGGAAGTTGCCGATCCAACCTATACCGGCTAGGCTCCAGCGCCCGGCCTGGAGGGGGAGGCAAGCGCAAGACGCGGGCCGGATCCTCCTCCAACGGAGGACACCGACAGACTGTCCGCCACCAAGTCTGAGGTGGAGAGCGCCATGAACCATAGGCGCCATCGGACAGTGTTTCGTGAAGCATGCTTCTCCCCTGAGGCATTGGACGCCTTTAACGCAGGGGACGCACACCTCCGTGCCGCTCAAGATGGTTTTACCAGAGCCGCAGAGCAGTATGTGAAAGACATACGGGTAAGGGAATTTTAATGGTTATATATACCAGTAGCCCCCGAGACTTAAAGTAGTTATATTAACTGATTTAAGGATCAATTAAAACGCAGGCTCTTACCGAGAAGAATGCCTAGCTGTCTCAGGAGATGCAAGAATGCAAGGCCCAACTTGAGGCTGCACTTGCTGCCGCAGGGGGAGACGCAGAGGCCCCTCCTGGTAACACATTTTTGTTAATAAATATAAGCGATGTGCGGCGTGCGCGCAAGTCTAATAGTGACAGTGCAGGTGCCGCCGAACAAGATCCGGATAGGCAAGGATTACTACGCCAGCTAAAGGCCGGCGAGAGGGTGCTGACTAAGGTGCAGCAAGAAAGGAACAAGCTCCAGGATGCCCACGCCCAGCTCAGAGAAGAGCTGAAAGGTGTTCGGGCCGAGCTGTCCGGCTCCGTTAAGGAGACTGAGCGGCTTCGTCGCGGCATCTATAGTAAGTGCTTTAGCGGACTCCTTTGAAAAGAAGAGTTCGGCGAGTAAGTCAATTGACAAATTATGTCTTGTAGGTA
This sequence comes from Triticum timopheevii, assembly GCA_963921465.1. NCBI lineage: Eukaryota > Viridiplantae > Streptophyta > Magnoliopsida > Poales > Poaceae > Triticum > Triticum timopheevii. The sequence goes on along the minus strand of OY997264.1, from coordinate 142,893,215 downwards.
TACTCACTGGTCGCCCCGCGAAGGAGATGCCCATATCAACGGGTGATCAACTTCCCGAGCGGTTGCAGCTGCTCGAACGAGTTCGGCAGGCAATGAGCGGCGTCGTCCAGGCTTTATGGCCAGCCCTCTCCCTACCCGAGGGCCTTGGGGAGCTTGCGGAGAAGCTTAAGGGAGTGCGGCAGCGCTTCTATTTATGGAAGATTTCGGCCTGCCGCCAAGGTGCCAGGGAGGCTTGCGCCATGGTGAAGACGCGTTACAAGAAGGCGGATCCCAACCACATGGCCGAAGTTGGACCGGTGGGGTCCGATGGGAAGGAGATCCCTGTGAGTTTAGTATATAGCCAAGTAGAGTTGGCTGCTAAATTTTCCCAACGGGACTGTAAGTTAGACAGCCTGTTAGACGGGATTGAGGAGGAACACGATCAGTAATTTTGACGATGTATGTTTTCCTTTAAAGTGACATGTGAAATGCCTTCTAGCCGGATTGTAGATCGTTTGTCTTTGCCGACCTTTCCGCTTCAACCTCGGGACCCTAGAGTCCGGAGTGTGTCCGAATACCTTTGTGGTTAAGAAACAACCGGGGTATGCATGGAGACCAGGCGTAGGGGTCATTAGTGCTTTACCAGACAAGTGCCCAACTAGTTATGTTATATTACATGGTTAGTAAGAAACATCTTCCAGGGAGAATAGTTCCGTTAAGGGTTCCTTTCCCTTGGAGGCATGCCCTAAAGTGCATGTCCGGACTACGAAGAAAGCAGGGAAAACATCTAGGGGCGGATAAATGAGTAGGTAAAAAGTCATCTTTTAAGTCACCGACCGAATATTCCCTTAAGAACGCTAGCTTTCGGCTTCACCCAGTCTGAGGTACACATCCGGCTGACCCAGCAGTAACAATCGCAGAGGTGCTCCCTTTACCTCCTAGCCGAACAATCGGGAACGTAGGGGTAAGCACAGGAGCCAGGCAACCCAGCTTGGCCAAAACTTAAGTCATATCGATGCATATAATGGTGAGTAAAAGGTACATGTGGAATCTTGACACATGTGCTGGGCATGAAACCCTTATAATTGAGCTTCTGTAAAAGAAGCCCCCAGGTATAATGAGTGCGGATGGCACATCAAGTGTATGCGAAAAATGCGAAAGTAGGCCCTTAGGGGCTTTGTAGTAAAAAGGTTATGAAAAGAGAAACAAAAGACAGCCGAAGTGTAAAAATTTGGACAGAGGAAGAGGACGAACTCTGAGTCCGGCGCTAGGCATAGAATCTTTGGAGGCGGGCTGCATTCCATGGGTTCGGCTCGAGTCGGTTATCCGACGCATTTCGTAGACGGTATGCTCCGCCGGTCAGGACTTGATCGATAATGAAGGGGCCCTCCCATTTGGGCTTGAGCTTGTCCTTTTTCTTGTCCGGCAGGCGTAGAACTAGTTCACCAACGTTGTAAGTCTTGGCCCGTACTTCTCTGCTTTGATATCTTCGGGCCTGCTGCTGATAGAATGTGGAACGATCCTTGGCGACGTCGCGTTCTTCCTCCAATGTGTCCAAGCTGTCCTGCCGATCAAGCTCGGCCTCTCTTTCCTCGTACATGTGCACTCGAGGTGAGTCATGAATAATGTCGCAGGGCAAGACTGCCTTTGCGCCGTAGACCATAAAAAATGGTGTGAATCCGGTAGTGCGGTTAGGCGTTGTCCGCAGCCCCCAGAGTACGGAGTCGAGCTCCTCGACCCAGTGCGTGCCAGAATTAGTGAGTGACTGCACTAGTCTGGGTTTAATGCCGCTCATTATTAGACCATTTGCTTGTTCCACTTGACCGTTGGTTTGAGGGTGATAGACTGAAGCGTAGTCGAGCTTGATGCCCATATTTTTGCACCATGACTTAACCTCGTCGGCTGTGAAGTTCGTGCCGTTGTCAGTGATGATGCCGTGGGGGACTCCGTAGCGGTGTACTACCCCGGATATAAAGTCTATCACTGGTCCGGACTCTGCCGTTTTGACCGGTTTGGCCTCTATCCATTTGGTGAATTTATCGACCATGACCAATAGGTACCTTTGCTTGTGGGTTCCCCCTTTAAGGGGTCCAACCATATCAAGCCCCCAGACCGCGAACGGCCAGGTAATGGGTATAGTTTTGAGGGCGGTGGGCGGCATGTGGCTCTGATTAGCAAAGAGCTGACAACCAACGCATCTCTGGACTAAGTCCTGGGCATCTGCCCGGGCCGTCGGCCAATAAAACCCTGTACGAAATGCCTTTCCTACAAGGGCCTGGGCTGCTGCGTGGTGTCCGCCTAGTCCGGCATGAATTTCAGCCAGGAGGTTTCGCCCTTCCTCTTCGGAGATACACCTTTGAAGGACTCCGGTTGTACTTTTCTTATACAGTTCTCCCTCATGGACCTTGTAGGCTTTCGATCGCCGGACTATGCAGTGGGCCTCGTTTTGGTCTTCGGGAAGTTTCTGCCTAAGCAAGTAGGCTAGGAATGGTTCTGTCCACGGGGCGATTACTGCCATTATGACGTGGGCTGAAGGCGTTATGTCATCGGCTGAATCGCCGATTGGCGCGGTTTTTTCCGGTTTGTCACTTCCGGGCTCCTCTTCTCATAGTACGGATGGCTTGAAGAGCCGTTCCAGGAAGATATTTGGAGGGACAGCATCACGTTTCGCACCGATGCGTGCCAGTACGTCGGCCGCTTGGTTATTATCTCGGGCTATGTGATGGAATTCGAGTCCTTCAAACCGAGCTGACATTTTTAGGACAGCGTTGCGATATGCTGCCATTTTTGGATCCTTGGCGTCAAAGTCTCCGTTTATTTGGGATATTGCAAGGTTTGAATCCCCGCGCACCTCTAGGCGTTGAATGCCCATGGAGACTGCCATCCGGAGACCATGTAACAGGGCCTCGTATTCGACTGCGTTGTTGGAGTCTGTGTACATTATTTGAAGTACATACTGGACTGTGTCCCCGGTTGGGGACGTCAATACGACGCCAGCCCCCAGTCCGGTCAACATTTTAGAGCCGTCGAAATGCATAGTCCAATTGGAGTATGCGCCGTACTCTTTAGGGAGTTCGGCTTCGGTCCATTCGGCGACAAAGTCAACCAAAACTTGTGACTTTATAGCTCGCTGTGGTTTGTAAGTTATATCGAATGGTAAGAGCTCAATGGCCCATTTTGCAATCCTGCCCGTTGCATCGCGGTTATTTATAATGTCATTGAGTGGTACTTCAGAGGCCACTGTTATCGAACACTCTTGAAAGTAGTGTCGGAGCTTCCGGGATGCCATGAACACCGCATATGCTATCTTCTGATAGTGTGGGTAACGGTACTTGCAGGGGGTTAACACAGTGGATACATAATACACTGGTTTTTGAAGAGGGAATTTGTGCCCTTCTGTCTCTCGTTCGACGACGAGTACCGCGCTTACAACTTGATGCGTTGCTGCGATGTATAACAACATTGGCTCGCCCAGATTGGGCGCGGCCAGGACTGGATTTGTTGCCAATACGGCCTTTATTTCTTCGAGTCCAGCAGTGGCAGCATCCGTCCACTTGAAGTGTTCGGTGCGCCTGAGGAGGCGATAGAGCTGCCACGCATCCTGTTAATTTTTGTATTTGTTTGAGGTCTTTTGGAATGTCCAACTGTGACAGAGCTCGGATTTTAGCTGGATTTGCTTCAATTCCTCTATCGGATACGATGAAGCCCAGCAGCTTTCCAGCTGGTACGCCAAAAACACATTTTTCCGGATTCAGCTTGATGTCATATGCTTTGAGGTTGTCGAACGTGAGCCTCAAATCGTCTACTAGAGTTTCGACGTGTTTTGTTTTGACGACTACGTCGTCTACGTATGCCTCGACTGTTTTGCCGATCTGGGTAGCTAGACATGTTTGAATCATGCGCTGATATGTTGCGCCGGCATTTTTAAGTCCGAAGGGCATCTTGTTGAAGCAGGATGGTCCGTAAGGAGTGATGAATGCCGTTGCGGCTTGGTCTACTTCCGCCATCTTGATTTGATGGTAGCCAGAGTATGCGTCGAGGAAGCACAATGAATCGTGCCCTGCGGTAGCATCGATGATTTGGTCGATGCGGGGGAGAGGGAAGGGATCCTTTGGGCAAGCCTTATTGAGGTCTTTAAAATCGACACAGAGGCGCCAGGATTTGTCCTTCTTTGGTACCATTACCAGATTTGCTAGCCAATCAGGGTGTTTGATATCTCTGATGAATCCGGCTTCCAATAGTTTGGCTAGCTCTTCTCCCATTGCCTGTCTTTTGGGTTCGGAAAACCGTCGAAGAGCCTGTTTGACTGGCTTAAATCCTTTTAGGATGTTTAGGCTGTGTTCTGCCAACCTGCGTGGGATTCCGGGCATATCCGAAGGATGCCAGGCGAAAATGTCCCAATTTTCCTGAAGGAATTCGCGCAGTGCGGCGTCTACTTCGGGGTTCAATTGTGCCCCGATGGAGGCCGCCTTTGTTGGGTCCGTTGGATGGACCTGGAATTTTACTATTTCATCTGCTGGTTTGAAGGAGGTGGACTTGGATCTTTTATCGAGTATCACATCGTCCCTATTCACCATAGAGCGCAGCGCGGTGAGTTCTTCTGCTGCTAAGGCTTCGGATAGTGCCTCCAGGGCTAGTGCGGCTGTCTTGTTTTCGGCGTGGAGTGCTATGTCCGGATCACTAGCGAGAGTGATTATTCCGCCGGGCCCAGGCATTTTGAGCTTCATGTACCCGTAATGAGGCACTGCTTGAAAAATTGTGAATGCCTCTCGTCCTAATATAGTGTGATATCCGCTGTTGAACGGGGCCACTTGGAACGTGACTTCTTCGGATCTGTAATTGTCCGGCGAGCCGAACACCACATCGAGTGTGATTTTTCCGGTGCAGCGCGCTTCCCGGCTAGGGATTATTCCTTTGAAGGTTGTGCTGCTTCGCTCAATACGGCTCCAATCGATTTCCATTTTTCGCAGAGTTTCCTCGTAAATGAGGTTTAATCCGCTGCCGCCATCCATGAGGACTTTTGTCAGTCGAAAGCCGTCCACTATGGGACTAAGCACCAGTGCGGCTGGTGCTCTGGCTGTTCAGAATTTAGGCTCGTCGCTGACGTTGAAGGTAATAGTTGTGTCGTTCCATGGATTTGCTGTTGCTACTTGGTAGACTTTGGCGAGTCCGCGGATTGTTCGTTTTCGCATATTGTGTGATGCGAAGGTCTCGAAGACTGTTGATACCGTACCGGTATTGTTGGAGTGGTTTTGCGGGGCTAGAAGCTCCTCGCCACTTTTGGCCACCTGCCGTAATATCCAACATGCTTGAAGGCTATGTGTTGGGACGGCTCCCTCTGTACTATGAAGCTTACAGGGTCCATTGAGCCATCCCTCCAGTACGGTTCCGTGCCCCTTATTGGGTTTTTGCTTTTTCGTTTTTGCATCTGGGGCCTGAGTGTGAGGCACCCTTTTGTTGCGGACTGGGGTTGGGGCTGGATTATCCCAAAATTGACTTTCGGTTTTCCGGAAACTCTCCATCGCACAGTACTTTTGTACTATGGACGCCAGATCGGTGAAGCGTGTAATTTCACGATGATCGATGGCGTTCAATATTCCCTTGTCCGTGCAATTATTGCAGAAGATTGAGATTGCGTTTTCCTCTCGGCAGTCCTTTATCTTGTCCATAACCAGGAGGAATCTGGCCTAGTAGTGATGTACTGTTTCATCGGGCTTTTGCCGTATTAGAGATAGATCGCATATGTCTGGGCGGGTGTGTGGACCAAAATCCGGATCCCTGCCCATCTTGGGGCTTAAAGGCCGAGGAGTTTCCGAATTCGGAAGCTTGGGTTGCTGGACACAATCCAGCGAATCCGGAGCGATGCATGGTTTTAAGTTCAATGCTCGATCGAAGTCCGTCCCTCCGCGGAAATCCAGCATGGAGGGTTCGGGAATCCGGACGTGACTAGTTTTCAATATAGGCGAAGAGTTGCCGTATCGCTCCTCTACCACTGCGACGTGGTGGGTGGCCTGGGGAGAATTAATCTCTCTCAGATCGGTTTTAAGCCCAATCTGATTGTAGTCTGTAGCGGCTCCCAGGGCGGCGATGCGATCCAAGAGCTCGTTAACAGACGAGAGCTCTATTGGATCCAACTGTTCAGCAGATTTCGAGCTGACGCGAAGATTGCTTCTGACGACTTGAGAGGTCATTGTCGAAGCGGTGGCCGGACAGGCGGTCAAAAGAAAACCACCTAGCCGGATAGTCTGGCCGGCGGCCAAGGCCCCTTTGGCGAAAACACCGTCTTTCAAGACGGGTAGAGGCATCCTTCCTATCGGTGACGACACAGAGGAACTCTCAATGAAAGCACCAATGTTGGTGTCAAAACCGGCGGATCTCGGGTAGGGGGTCCCGAACTGTGCATCTAGGCGGATGGTAACAGGAGACGAGGGACATGATGTTTTACCCAGGTTCGGGCCCTCTCGATGGAGGTAAAAGCCTATGTCCTGCTTGATTAATATTGATGATATGGGTAGTACAAGAGTGGATCTACCACGAGATCAAGGAGGCTAAACCCTAAAGCTAGCCTATGGTATGATTGTTGTAATGTATGTTGTGTCCTACGGACTAAAGCCCTCCGGTTTATATAGACACTGGAGGAGGCTAGGGTTACACAGAGTCGGTTACAATGGTAGGAGATCTACATATCCGTATCGCCAAGCTTGCCTTCCACGCCAAGGAAAGTCCCATCCGGACACGGGACGGAGTCTTCAATCTTGTATCTTCATAGTCTTGGAGTCCGGCGGACGATGATAGTCCGGCTGTCCGGACACCCCCTAGTCCAGGACTCCCTCACCCTGCGTAGATCACTTCACCATCACCGTCACCACGCCGTGGTGCTGATGAAACTCTCCCTCGACACTTTGCTGGATCAAGAGTTCGGGGGACGTCATCGAGCTAAACATGTGCAGAACTCGGAGGTGTCGTACATTCGGTGCTTGATCGGTCAGAACGAGAAGAAGTTCGACTACATCAACCGCATTGTCAAACACTTCCGCTTTCGGTCTACAAGGGTACGTGGACACACTCTCCCCCTCTCGTTGCTATGCATCTCCTAGATAGATCTTGCATGAGCGTAGGAATTTTGAAATTGCATGCTATGTTCCCCAACAGGAAGAGATTAAACAGAATAAAGAAACTGAAGGTGGATGGAGGGGGCGAGATAGAAGGAGAAGAGGAGATGGTGGCAGCGGTGGCCCCAATATTATATTAACCTTTTTACTTCTTGTGCAGGCCAGTGAATGGATCAACTATTGGAGTAGGTTGTTCCATGGGTAACACCGGTTATGAATGACCTACTACTTCGTGCATTCATAGGAGAAGACATTAATGAGGCACTAGATAGTATTGGTGACCTTAAAGCGCCTAGTTCGGATGGTATGCTGGCGGTTTTTTATAAGAAAATTGGGTTACGGTTTGGCCTAAGGTTACAGAGGAAGTGCTGAAAGTTTTGAACGGTGCCCCATTGCCGGAGAGTTGGAATGATACATGTGTTGTCTTGATTCCTAAGGTGCAAAATCCGGAGACGATGAAGGACCTGAGACCAATAAGCTTGTGTAGTGTTTTTTACAAGCTGAACTCGAAGGTGTTGGCAAATAGGCTTAAAGGTATCCTTCCTGAGATCATCTCACCTAATCAAAGTGCTTTTGTTCCTAGACGCCTAATTGTGGACAACATCCTATTGGCATATGAAGTAACTAATTACATGCATAAAAAAGAAGAGGGAAAGAGGGGGTTGCTGCTCTTAAACTCGACATGAGTAAGGCATATGATAGAGTCGAGTGGCAATTTTTGGAGGCCATGATGAGAAGAATGGATTTTGTTGAGCGGTGGATTTAGTTGATCATGAACTGTTGCAGATCAGTTAAATATCGTTTTTGGATAAACGGGAAGCTCACGGATGAGGTGATTCCAGAGAGAGGATTGAGGCAAGGGGATCCCATATCCCCCTATCTCTTTTTGATTTGCCAGAGGCCTTTTCCAATTTACTAAATCATGCAGAGGAGACCGGTACGTTGGAAGGTGTAAGTATATGTAACCAAGCCCCGAGGTTCAATCATCTATTGTTTGCTGATGACTCATTCATTCTGTTAAAAGTAACCCATGAGAGTCCACATCATGTGCACAATATTCTAAACCTATATGAGGATTGTTCGGGGCAAACTATAAATGTTGACAAATCTTCCATCATGTTTAGTGATGTCTACTACACAACCTTCTTCTTGTAGACGTTGTTGGACCTACAAGTGCACAGGTTTGTAGGACAGTAGCAAATTTCCCTCAAGTGGATGACCTAAGGTTTATCAATCCGTAGGAGGCGTAGGATGAAGATGGTCTCTCTCAAACAACCCTGCAACCAAATAACAAAGAGTCTCTTGTGTCCCCAACACACCCAATATAATGGAAAATTGTATAGGTGAGGGAGTCCTGGACTAGGGGGTGTCCGGATAGCCGGACTATCATCATCGGCCGGACTCCAAGACTATGAAGATACAAGATTGAAGACTTCGTCCCGTGTCCAGATGGGACTTTCCTTGGCGTGGAAGGCAAGCTTGGCAATACGGATATGTAGATCTCCTACCGTTGTAACCGACTCTGTGTAACCCTAGCCCTCTCCGGTGTCTATATAAACCGGAGGGTTTTAGTTCGTAGGACGAACAACCATTACAACAATCATACCATAGGCTAGCTTCTAGGGTTTAGCCTCCTTGATCTCGTGGTAGATCTACTCTTGTACTACCCATATCATCAATATTAATCAAGAAGGAGTAGGGTTTTACCTCCATCGAGAGGGCCCGAACCTGGGTAAAAACATCGTGTCCGTTGTCTCCTGTTACCATCCGCCTAGACGCACAGTTCGGGACCCCCTACCCGAGATCCACCGGTTTTGACACCGACATTGGTGCTTTCATTGAGAGTTCCTCTGTGTCGTCACCGATAGGCTTGATGGCTCCTTCAATCATCAACAACAACGCAGTCCAGGGTGAGACTTTTCTCCCCGGACAGATCTTCGTGTTTGGCGGTTTTGCATTGCGGGCCAATTCGCTTGGCCATCTGGAGCAGATCGAAAGCTATGCCCCTGGCCATCAGGTCAGATTTGGAAGCCTAAACTTCACGGCTGATATCCGCGGAGACTTGATCTTCGATGGATTCGAGCCACAGCCGAGCGCGCCGCACTGTCACAATGGGCATGATTTAGCTCTGCTGCCGGACAGTGCCCTGGAGGCCGCACATGAGTCCGCTCCGACCCTTAATTCGGAGCCGACCGCGTAGATCGAGGACGGATGGCTAGACGCCGCCTCAGGGGCTGCAACCTTTACGGCGATAGAGCCGAATACTGACCTTGTCCCTTGTAAAGCCCGTAACTCCGAGGTGTCGGACTCCTCGCCGGACTCCGAACCTCCTGCGCCCCTACCAATCGAATCCGATTGGGCGCCGATCATGGAGTTCACCGCCGCGGACATCTTTTAGCACTCACCCTTTGGCGACATCCTGAATTCGCTAAAGTATCTCTCATTATCAGGAGAGCCCTGGCCGGACTGCGGTCAGGACGGTTGGGATGCGGACGACGAAGAAATTCAAAGCCCACCCACCACACACTTTGTAGCCACTAAGGACGATTTAACCGACATGCTAGACTATGACTCCGAAGACATCGACGGTATGGACGACGATGCCGGAGACGACCAAGAACCAGCGCCTACGGGGCACTGGAAGACCACGTCGTCATACGACATATACATGGTGGACATCCCAAAGGATGGGAATGGCGAAGAAGCAGCGGAGGCAGATTCCTCCAAGAAATAGACCAAGCGCCGGCGTCAGCGGCGCCGCTCTAAATCCCGCCATAGCAAGAATGGAGATTCCGGCACCGGATATAATAACACCCTAGAGAGTGCCGAAGATAACCCCCTCCAGCAAGATTCAGCACAGGAGGACGGAGAAGCCAGCCCTCACGAGAGAGCGGCAGACGAAGAGGTAGAGGATGATAATTACATGCCTACCTCCGGAGACGAGGCAAGCCTCAACGACGACGAATTCGTCGTGCCCGAGGATCCCGTCGAACAAGAGCATTTTAAACGCAGGCTTATGGCCACGGCAAACAGCCTAAAGAAAAAGCAGCAACAGCTCCAAGCTGATCAAGACCTGCTAGCCGACAGATGGACTGAAGTCCTTGCGGCCGAAGAGTATGAACTCGAACGCCCCTCCAAAAGCTACCCAAAACGCAAGTTGCTCCCCCAATTAGAGGAGGAGGAGTATAAACCCTCATCACCAGCGCACAATACGGCAGACCGACCACCTCGTGGTCGCGACAGAGAGACTTCTAGGCCCTCCATCAGGACCGTACCCCGACACCGCTTGAAAAGTATGAAGCCACGGGGGAATGCGCCGGACTTGCGAGACATATTGGAGGACAAGGCAAGACAATCAAGATCGATCTACGGATCGCGTGGCCGCACCATGATGCGCGACGACTACCGTTGCGCCGGATACAGCAACTCCGGCCGGGCCGAACACAATAGACAAAGCTCGCTTGAGCTACGTCGTGATATTGCCCAATATAGAGGTGTTGCACACCCACTATGCTTCACAGATGAAGTAATGGATCATCAAATCCCTGAAGGGTTTAAACCCGTGAACATTGAATCCTACGATGGCACAACAGACCCCGCGGTTTGGATCGAAGACTATCTCCTTCATATCCATATGGCCCGCGGTGACGATCTTCACGCCATCAAATATCTCCCTCTCAAGCTTAAAGGACCAGCTCGGCATTGGCTTAATAGCTTGCCAGCAGAGTCAATTGGGTGTTGGGAGGACCTGGAAGCCGCATTCCTTGACAACTTCCAGGGCACATATGTGCGACCACCAGACGCCGATGACCTAAGCCACATAATTCAGCAGCCAGACGAATCGTCCAGACAGTTCTGGACACGGTTCTTAATAAAGAAAAATCAAATCGTCGACTGTCCAGATGCAGAGGCCCTTGCAGCCTTCAAACATAACATCCGCGACGAGTGGCTGGCCCGGCACCTAGGACAGGAAAAGCCGAAATCCATGGCAGCCCTCACATCACTCATGACCCGCTTCTGTGCGGGAGAGGACAGCTGGCTAGCCCGCAGTAACAACCTCAGCAAAAATTCTGGCAGTCCGGATACCAAGGACCGCAATGGCATGTCGCGTCAAAACAAAAACAAACACCGCATTAACGGCGATAACACTGAGGATACGGCAGTCAACACCGGATTCAGAGGCTCTAAACCTGGTCAGCGGAAAAAGCCATTCAAAAGAACTACTCCGGGTCCGTCCAATTTGGACCGAATACTCGACCGCTCGTGCTAGATACACGGCACCCCCGAAAAGCCAGCCAATCACACCAACAGGGATTGTTGGGTATTCAAGCAAGCAGGCAAATTAATCGCCGAAAACAATGACAAGGGGCTACATAGCGATGACGAGGAAGAGACCCGGCCGCCGAACAATAGAGGACAGAAGGGTTTCCCCCCACAAGTGCGGACGGTAAACATGATATACGCAACCCACATACCCAAGAGGGAGCGGAAGCGTGCACTTAGGGACGTATATGCGATGGAGGCAGTCGCCCCAAAGTTCAATCCATGGTCCTCTTGCCCGATCACTTTTGATCGAAGGGACCATCCCACCAGTATCCATCATGGCGGATTCGCCGCATTGGTTTTAGACCCAATCGTCGATGGATTTCACCTCACCAGAGCCCTGATGGACGGCGGCAGCAGCCTGAACCTGCTTTATCAGGACACAGTGTGCAAGATGGGCATAGACCCCTCAAGGATTAAACCTACAAAGACGACCTTCAAAGGCGTCATACCAGGTGTAGAGGCCAATTGTACAGGCTCAGTCACACTGGAATGGTCTTCGGATCCCCGGATAACTTCCGAAGCGAGGAGTTAATCTTCGACATAGTCCTGTTCGCAGCGGCTATCACGCTCTGCTCGGACAGACCGCGTTTGCAAAGTTCAACGCCGTGCCGCATTACGCATACCTCAAGCTCAAGATGCCAGGCCCTCGAGGAGTCATCACGGTCAACGGAAACACGGAACGCTCCCTCCGAACAGAGGAACACACAGTGGCTCTCGCGGCAGAAGTACAGAGCAGCCTCTTAAGGCAATTTTTGAGTCCGGCCATTAAGCGACCAGACATGGCCAAACGCGCCCAGAGTAACCTACAACAAGACCACCTGGCACGTTCCGAGCACGCGTAGCAATGCGGCCCCAACCCCAGCCCCTGCCAAATTGCAAGACTGGTCCTTCACGTACATCATTACGCTCTGGAGATACCATGGGCATAGGGGGAGGGGCATGGCCACCACAGGCCCAGAATGCGGCTCAACCGCACCAGGGGCTCCCAAGTGTGTGACTCTTTTTATTTTTCTTTTCTCTTACGCACAGGACTCCGTTCACCAGAAGCCCTGTCCGGCAGTAGACCTGCCGAACACACGATGCAACAGCCAGGGAAGAAGAAGGGCTACGGCGAGTATCCAGGTGGTCTCCATTACGAGCATTAAATCCGTTTTTATACACCATTCCGCAGCCTACCCCTGGAGGGGGACACGTTTAATAGTCTTACCCCTTGCTTACCGCACTATTTGTATCATTCTGCATTCATCACAGAATTCCTTGAATAAACAATGCATCGCTTTTTGCTTATAATTGCATTTCTTCCTCATATATATGTTCATTTATGACATCTTGCATCCGTACACTTTGGTACGGCCGAATACACCAGGGGCTTAAGTTCCCCGCATTATGGTGTGATAAGTCCGAACACTTTCACAAGTGCGGCACCCCGAACTTATAGCATTATATGCATCGGCTCCGAATCATGTCTTGGGGCAATAGTTGGGTTTGCCCAGCTCCCATGTTTTGGTACCTTACGTTCCGTTTTATCGGCTAAGGTAGCACTGGGAGAACCACTGCAATTGCGCCCCGGTTGAGCTGGGCGAGCGCCTCAGTGGAGAAAGCTAAAACTGACCGTCATGATAGGGCGAGAGCTGGTCGCTGTTCGAGAGGTTTTTTCGAGTCCCTAAAGACTTATGCCGCTTAGAGCGAGGAACCAGCTTTATCCGGCCCAGGCGTGGATAGCGCCCCGAACTCGGTCTCCCGAACACTAGGCGCTTTGCCGAAATTTAAAATTATAGAATTCTATGGCTAAGTGAGAGTGTTCAAGCATTATAAGTCCGGTTGCCTCATTCATTGTGTTGAGCGCCTCCCTAGATGGACCCAAACATGGGAACAAGAGTGCTCAAGTTTATCCCGAACACCCCAGCACTAGTGGCATGGGGGCTGAAGCCGACGACTTGCCATCTCTCAGATTTGATAAACGGCCGCACAGAAGGTAATATTTTAAATTAATAAGCGTTGCTTAGCGCATATGAACATAGTTTTCAGCGCACAGGATAACATAATGCGATTCTACTCAAATATTACATCCTTGGAGCACTCATCCGCAATCATGCGGGCTCCCTTCAGGACACTCTTATAATACATTTCGGGCGTGCGATACTCCTTGCCCGCCGGAGGCACGTCCGTCAGAAGCTTCTCAGCATCCATCCTGCCCCAGTGCACTTTTGCACGGGCAAGGGCCCGACGGGCACCTTCAATACAGGCAGAGTGCCTGACGACTTCCACCCAGGGACACGCATCCACCAGCCGCTGCACCAGGCCGAAGTAGCTCCCAGGCATGGCCTCCTTGGGCCACAGCCGAACTATGAGGCCCTTCATGGCATGTTCGGCTACTTTGTGGAGCTCGACCAGCTGCTTCAGCTAGTCGCTCAGGGGCACCGGATGTCCGGCCTCAGCATACTGAGACCAGACGACCTTCTCCATCGAGCTCCTCTCCTCGGCCCGGTAGAATGCGGCAGCATTGGACACGCTGAGAGGCAGATCTGCAAACGCTCCTGGAGAGCTCTGAATTCGGGTAAGTAATAGGTAATTCACATTCACATGCTTGCTTTGCATGAAAAATGCCTTACCCGCCGCTATTTTCTTCAACGCCTCAATCTCTTGGAGGGCCTTATGGGCTTCGGCCTTAGCGGCTTTGGCACTCTCAAGAGCCGATGCAAGCTCGGACTCTCGAGTCTTCGAGTCGTGCTCCAAACTCTCGTGCTTTTCCATGAGAGCCTGGAGCTCTTGCTGCACCTCCGCCACCCGCACCTCCTGCTTCTCTCGCTCAGCTCGATCCGCGGCCGCTTTATGTTCGACCGTGGACACGGCCTCCTTCAGGGTCGCCACCTCGTTCGTGGCCCCTGGAGTACCCACGTTATCCTTGTTATTTCTCTTGCAACCAAAATCCTTTTCTGTAAGATACAAATTTAACACGGTGTTACTCACCTTCCTTGTCCTCAAGCTGCTTCTTGGCACGGCCGAGCTCGCTCTCGGACCGCTCGAGGTTCTGCTTCAAAGCATCAACCTCCGCAGTAAGTGCGGCAGATGTCAGCAGCGCAGCCTGCAATCCCATATTGACATATTTTTTAGAACTCCTGCGTATATCTTTGTAAGATCCTCAGTCCGGCTTTTCTTTCCGAACACCGAACCGAGCATCAGGGGCTACTGTCTATGCGGTATTATATTACATGTCTTAAAATTCTTACCTCAAAGCCTGTTAGAAGGCTGCTGCAGGCTTCGGTCAGCCCGCTCTTGGCGAGCTGAACCTTCTGAATCACCGCACTCATGATAGTGCGGTGTTCTTCCTTGATGGAAGCGCTGTTGAGTGCCTCCAACAAGTTATCCAGCGCCTCCGGTTGGACGGCGGCCGCCGGTGTCATAGTCTTGCCCTTCTTACGAAGGGGCCGCCCGCCGGACTCCGGAACCACTGCGGGTTCCGGTGCGGAGTCCGGCGCGAAGTCCGGGAGGTTGCCCTGTGGCACCTCCGGAGCCTCCCCCTCCTGGTGGGTCCCCTCCTTGGATCCCACCTCGGCGTCATCAGCGTCACGAGGGGTGGAGGCGGTCGGAAGGGCATCCATATCCAACGGAGCCAAGGACCCGCTCGATGAAGCAGGAAGATCGTCCTTGGCCGGACTACAGGTTGTATGCGGCATTAGAAGGACGCCATGTGGCGAAAAAAGAAATTATAAATCATCCAGGAATTCGGACACTTACGATCTTGCCAGGGGCTTGGCCCTTGAGGGCCACTCCTCGTCACCGTCGTTGGCGTTGTCGAAGCAGTCCGGAGAAAGGGTCCATCCTTTCTTGGACCCTTCGGCCGCCCCCGTTGGGGAGGCCTTCCTCTTCTTCTCTCCCCCTGCTGGGGAAGAGGCCTCTTTCTCCTCCTCCTCGGGGGAGGAGTCCGCCTCAGAGTCATCGGATGATGAGTCCGATATCACCTGGCGCCGGGAACTCCTTCAGGTTCCCGTGGCCTTCTTCTTGGCCTTCTTCTCCGGCACCACGTAAAGGGCCGGAACCAGCAGCCCCGTTAAACGGGTGTCCGCTGGGTCTTCAGGAAGGGGAGCCGGACAGTTAACCTGTCCGGACGTCTTCTGCCAGTCATGTTAAAGGCATTGGGAGTTTTAGATCCCACATAGAGTCAAACTATGAAAGAAATGAGTGTCTCATAAAGGATAACATAGCTTACCTCGCCGGCCGGGCGCTGCGTGCTGAATCCGCGATCTTCAGTTGCGGATGCGGGGGCTTCTCCGCCCTTGAACAGCACCCTCCAGGCAGCTTCGTACATCGTGTCGAAGAGCCCGCTCAGGGTCCGGTGCTGTGCCGGATCAAACTCCCACAAATTGAAAGCCCGTTGCTGGCAGGGGAGAATCTGGCGGACGAGCATGACCTGGATCACGTTGACAAGCTTGAGCTTCTTGTTCACCAGGGTCTGGAGACAGGACTGGAGTCCAGTCAGCTCCTCCGAACTACCCCATAGCAAGCCCTTCTCTTTCCAGGAGGTGAGCTGCATGGGAGTACCAGATCTGAACTCGGGGGCCGCTGCCCATTTAGGGTCACGCGGCTCGGTGATGTAGAACCACCCCGATTGCCACCCTTTGATGGACTCCACAAAGGCACCCTCAAGCCAAATGACGCTGGGCATTTTTCCCACCATGGCGCCTCCGCATTCTGCTTGGACGCCCTTCACCACCTTCGGCTTGACATTGAAGGTCTTTAACCACAAGCCGAAGTGGGGCTGGATGCAGAGGAAAGCCTCGCACACGACGATAAACGCCGAGATGTTGAGGATGAAGTTTGGTGCCAGATCGTGGAAGTCCACGCCGTAGTAGTACATGAGCCCCCGGACGAAGGGGTGAAGTGGGAAGCCCAGTCCGCGGAGGAAGTGGGGGAGAAATACGACCCTCTCATGGGGCCTAGGGGTGCGGATGAGCTGCCCCTCATCGGGCAGCCGGTGCGTGATGTCGCTGGACAGGTATCCGGCGCCGCGCAGCTTCTCGATGTGCCCCTCCGTAACGGAGGAGGCCATCCACTTGCCTCCCGCTCCGGACATGGCTGGAGAAGGTTGAGGCGAGATATGCGGACTTGGGCGCTAGAGCTCGAGTGCGCGGAGATGGATAAGCCAAGGAGGAAGAAGGCGTAGGTAAAAAAGGTGGATCCTTATCCCCTTATATATGGGCGGACGAAGACTATGCGTCCCCACCGGCCTGGTAAAACTCTCTTATCTCCCAAGCGCCACAATCAATGGTGCGGTTGGGTTACCCACGTCCGTATTGATGGGAATCCCGGAATAAGGGGAACACGATCTCTGCTTCGACAAGACATGCCAAGGAAACCGCTTCGCTAAACGCGCTAAGGTGGTATAATAGAAACAATTCAAGTAAAGGCTTGGTAGTGGTGTGATGTCACACCAGAAAATACGTCAGCAGATTGAACTTGTGTACATATTATTCTCTCTACGGTGGTATGTGGAATTTATTTTACAGAGCCGGACACTATCCTGGTGTTCATAATCATCTATGAATTATTTGGAGGAAGAACCCGCCTTGCAATGCCGAAGACAATATGCGCGCCGGACTCGTCGTCATTGAAGCCTGGTTCAGGGGCTACTGAGGGAATCCTGGACTAGGGGGTGTCCAGATAGCCGGACTATCATCATCGGCCGGACTCCAAGACTATGAAGATACAAGATTGAAGACTTCGTCCCGTGTCCGGATGGGACTTTCCTTGGCGTGGAAGGCAAGCTTGGCAATACGGATATGTAGATCTCCTACCGTTGTAACCGACTCTGTGTAACCCTAGCCCTCTCCGGTGTCTATATAAACCGGAGGGTTTTAGTCCGTAGGACGAAAAACCATTACAACAATCATACCATAGGCTAGCTTCTAGGGTTTAGCCTCCTTGATCTCATGGTAGATCTACTCTTGTACTACCCATATCATCAATATTAATCAAGCAGGAGTAGGATTTTACCTCCATCGAGAGGGCCCGAACCTGGGTAAAAACATCGTGTCCCTTGTCTCCTGTTACCATCCGCCTAGACGCACAGTTCGGGACCCCCTACCCGAGATCCGCCGGTTTTGACACCGACAATAGGTGCACTAGTTCGGCGAAGAGATGGTGATACAAGTGCAAAATGGATGGTAGATATAGGTTTTTGTAATCTGAAAATATAAAAACAGCAAGGTAACTAATGATAAAAGTGAGCGTAAACGGTATTGCAATGATAGGAAACAAGGCCTAGGGTTCATACTTTCACTAGTGCAAGTTCTCTCAACAATAATAACATAGATAGATCATATAACAAGCCCTCAACATGCAACAAAGAGTCACTCCAAAGCCACTAATAGCGGAGAACAAACATAGAGATTATGGTAGGGTACGAAACCACCTCAAAGCTATTCTTTCGGATCAATCTATAAAAGAGTTTTTACTAGAATAACACCTTAAGATACAAATCAACCAAAACCATAATGTCACCTAGATACTCCATTGTCACCTCAAGTATCCGTGGGCATGATTATACGATATGCATCACACAATCTCAGATTCATCCAACCAACACAAAGTACTTCAAAGAGTGCCCCAAAGTTTCTATCGGAGAGTCAAGAATGTGTACCAAGCCCTATGCATAGGTTCCCAATGTCACGAAACCCGCAAGTTGATCACCAAGACATACATCAAGTGGCACATGATATCCCATTGTCACCATAGATAATCACGGCAAGACATACATCAAGTGTTCTCATAAAAGACTCAATCCGATAAGATAACTTCAAAGGGGAAACTCAATTCATCACTAGAGAGTAGAGGGGGAGAAACATCATAAGATCCAACTACAATAGCAAAGCTCGGGATACATCAAGATCGTGCCATAGAGGAACACGAGAGAGAACATGAGAGAGAGAGATCAAACACATAGCTACTAGTACATACCCTCAGCCCCGAGGGTGAACTACTCCCTCCTCGTCATGGATAGCGCCGGGATGATGAAGATGGCCACCGGTGATTGGTTCCCCTTCCGGCAGGGTGCCGGAACGGGCTCCCGAGAGGTTTTTGGTGGCTACAGAGGCTTGCGGCAGTGGAACTCCCGATCTATCTTCTGTTCTGGAAGTTTTTGGGTATGTAGGTATATATGGGTGAAAGGAGTACGTCGGTGGAGCTACGGGGGCCCCACGAGGCAGGGGGCGCGCCCTAGGGGGGTGGGCGCGTCCCCCACCCTCGTGAGCACCTCCCGTATCTTCTGACGTGGGGTCCAAGTCCATCAGGTGAGTTTCCTTCCAAAAATAACTTCTCCAGTTGATTTCGTTCCGTTTTGACTCCATCTGATATTCCTTTTCCTCGAAACACTGAAATAGGCATAAAACAGCAAATCTGGGCTGGGCCTCTGGTTAATAGGTTAGTCCCAAAAATAATATAAAAGTGGATAATAAAGCCCAATATTGCCTAAAACAGTAGATAATATAGCATGGAGCAATCAAAAATTATAGATACGTTGGAGACGTATCAAGCATCCTCAAGCTTAATTCCTGCTCATCGTCGAGTAGGTAAATGATAAAAAAGAATTTTTGATGTGGAGTGCTACTTGGCATAATTTCAATGTAATTCTTCTTACTTGTGATATGAATATTCAGATCCGAATGATTCAAAATAAAAGTTCATATTGATAAAAGAAATAGTAACACTTCAAGCATACTAATCAAAGTAATCATGTCTTCTCAAAATAACACGGCCAAAGAAAGTTATCCCTACAAAATCATCTAGCCTGGCTATGCTCCATCTTCCCCACACAAAATATTTAAATCATGCACAACCCCGATGACAAGCCAAGCAATTGTTTCATACTTTAAAATTTACAAAACTATTTCAATCTTCACTCAATACATGAGCGTGAGCCATGGATATAGCACTATATGTGGAATAGAATGGTGGTTGTGGAGAAGACAAAAAGAGGGAAGATAGTCTCACATCAACTAGGCGTATCAATGGGCTATGGAGATGCCCATCAATAATATCAATGTGAGTGAGTAGGGATTGCCATGCAACGGATGCACTAGAGCTATAAGTATATGAAAGCTCTACAAAAGAAACTAAGTGTGTGTGCATCCAACTCGCTTGCTCACGAAGACCTAGGGCATTTTGAGGAAGCCCATCATTGGAATATACAAGCCAAGTTCTATAATGAAAAATTCCCACTAGTATATGAAAGTGATAAAATGAGAGACTCTCTATCATGAAGATCTTGGTGCTACTTTGAAGCACAAGTGCGGTAAAAGGATAGTAACATTGTCCCTTCTCTCTTTTTCTCTCATCATTTTTTTTATTTTTTTTATTTGGGCCTTTTCTCTTCCTTTTTTATGGCCTCTTTTTTTCGTCCGGAGTCTCATCCCGACTTGTGGGGGAATCATGGTCTCCATCATCCTTTCCTCACTTGGGACAATGCTCTAAAAATGATGATCATCACACTTTTATTTTTCTTACAACTCAACAATTACAACTCGATACTTAGAACAAAGTATGACTATATGAATGCCTCCGGCAGTGTACCGGGATATGCAACGAATCATGAGTGACATGTATGAAATAATTATGAACGGTGGCTTTGCCACAAATACGATGTCAACTACATGATCATGCTAGCAATATGACAATGATGGAGCGTGTCATAATAAACAGAACGGTGGAAAGTTGCATGGCAATATATCTCGGAATGGCTTGGAAATGCCATGATAGGTAGGTATGGTGGCTGTTTTGAGGAATATATATGGTGGGTGTATGATACCGGCGAAAAGTGCGCGGTATTAGAGAGGCTAGCAATAATGGAAGGATGGGAAAAGGTGCGTATAATCCATGGACTCAACATTAGTCATAAAGAACTCATATACTTATTGCAAAAATCTAGAAGTTATCAAAGCAAAGTATTACGCGCACGCTCCTAGGGGGATAGATTGGTAGGAAAAGACCATCGCTCGTCCCCGACCGCCACTCATAAGGATGCACAAGCCAGGTACACTTCATGTTTCAAATTTGTTACACAACTTTAACCATACGTGCATGCTACGGGACTTTCTAACTTCAACACAAGCATTCTTTAAATTCATAATCACCCAACTAGCATGACTTTAATATCACTACCTCCATATCTCAAAACAATTATCAAGTATCAAACTTTTCTTAGTATTCAACACACTCATAAGAATTCTTACAAATCTTGTATGCTTAGCATATTATGATTATTTAAGAAAATTACCACGCTATTTAAGACTCTCAAAATAATATAACTGAAGCATGAGAGTTCATCTATTTCTTCAAATAAAACTACCACCATGCTCTAAAAGGTATAAGTGATGCACTAGAGCAAATGACAAACAACTCCGAAAGATATAAGTGAAGGTCAATAAGTAGCTAAATAATTATGCAACTATGCGAAGACTCTCTCTCATTTAATAATTTCAGATCTTGATACTTTATTCAAACAGCAAGCAAATCTAAAGAAACCTACATTGCAAGGATAGCACAACTCATGTGAAGAAGCAAAAACTTAGGCTCAACCGATACTAACCGATAGTTGTTGAAGAAGAAAGGTGGGATGCCTACCGGAGCATCCCCAAGCTTAGATGCTTGAGACTTCTTGAAATATTGTCTTGGGGTGCCTTGGGCATCCCCAAGCTTGAACTTTTGTGTCTCCTTAATTCCTCATATATCATGGTTTCTCTTTTTATCAAAAGCTTCATTCACAACAAACTCAACAAGAACTCATGAGATAGGTTAGTATAAACCAATACAAAACTGTGTCATTTTCTACTATAACAAATCACTAAAATTATTATTCAACATTGCATACTAAATGCCTCTGAATATTTAATACCCCTATCCTCAAATAGAATCATTAAACAAACAAACATATGCAAACAATGCAAACGTAACAGCAATCTGCTAGAACAGTACAGTCTGTAAAGAATGCAAGAGTATCAATACTTCCCTAACTCCAAAAATTATGAACTAAAATTCCCACTGTAATAAATTTATCAGAGCTCAATATGCAAAAATATTCACCATTATACCACTCTCTGACTTTTCTAGGGAATTTTTTCAACAGCGGTAAACTTTCTGTTTTCAAACAGCAACATGTATACTAGCAAAATAAGCATGGCAAAGGCTATCCTTGACTTTTTTTATTGAAACTAAAGATGAAAAATATTAATATAATTAACAGCAAGCAAATACTAACAAAAGAAAATGACGCTCCAAGCAAAACACATATCATGTGGTGAATAAAAATATAGCTCCAAGTAAAGTTACCGATGGTACGAAGACGAAAGAGGGGATGCCATACGGGGCATCCCCAAGCTTAGGCTCTTGGTTATCCTTGAATATTACCTTGGGGTGCCTTGGGCATCCCCAAGCTTAGGCTCTTGGTTATCCTTGAATATTACCTTGGGGTGCCTTGGGCTTCCCCAAGCTTAGGCTCTTGCCACTCCTTATTCCATAGTCCATCGAATCTTTACCCAAAACTTGAAAACTTCACAACACAAAACTCAACAGAAACTCGTAAGCTCCGTTAGTATAAGAAAATAAAACCACCACTTAGGTACTGTAATGAACTCATTCTAAATTCATATTGATGTAATATCTACTATATTCCAACTTATCTATGGTTCATACCCTCCGATACTACTCATAGATTCATCAAAATAAGCAAACAACACATAGAAAACAGAATCTGTCAAAAACAGAACAGTCTGTAGTAATCTGTATCAAACGTATACTTCTGAACCAAAAAAATTCTACCAAATTAGGAAGTCCTAAGCAATTCGTGTACCAATCCAGATTAGAAAGAATCAGATCAGAAGAACGTTTCTGTGAATTAACAAAACTAATTTACTGGGTGAAAAAGTTTCTGATTTTCAGCAGGATCAACACAACTATCACCGTAAGCTATCCTAAAGGTCTTACTTGGCACTTTATTGAAATAAAAGCTATAAAACATGATTACTACTTTAGCATAATCATGTGGACACACAAAAACAGCAAAGGTAAATATTGGGTTGTCTCCCAACAAGCGCTTTTCTTTAATGCCTTTTAGCTAGGCATGATGATGACAATGATGATCACATAAAAGATAAGAATTGAAACATAACGGGAGCATCATGAAGCATATGACTAGCACATTTAAGTCTAACCCACTTCCTATGCATAGGGATTTTTTGAGCAAACAACTTATGGGAACAATAATCAACTAGCATAGGAAGGTAAAACAAGCATAGCTTCAAAACTTGAAGCACATAGAGAGGAAACTTGGTATTATTGCAATTCCTACAAGCATATGTTCTTCCCTCATAATAATTTTCAGTAGCATCATGAATGAATTCAGCAATGTAACCAGCATCTAAAGCATTCTTTTCATGATCTACAAGCATAGAAAATTTACTACTCTCCACATAAGCAAAATTCTTCTCATGAATAGCAGTGGGAGCAAAATCAACAAAATAACTATCATGTGATTGAAAATTAAGATCAAGATGACAAGTTTCATGGTTATCATTATTCTTTAAAGCATACATGTCATCACAATAATCATCATAGATAGGAGGCATGCTTTCATCATAGTAAATTTGCTCATCAAAGCTTGGGGGACAAAAAAATATCATCTTCATCAAACATAGGTTCCCCAAGCTTGTGGCATTGCATATCATTAGCATCATGGATATTCAAGGAATTCATACTAACAACATTGCAATCATGCTCATCATTCACATATTTTATGCCAAGCATTCTATGTAATTCTTCTTCTAGTACTTGAGCACAATTTTTCTTCCCATCATTTTCACGAAAGACATTAAAAAGATGAAGCATATGAGGCATCCTTAATTCCATTTTTTTGTAGTTTTCTTTTATAAACTAAACTAGTGCTAAAACAAGAAACAAAAAGACTTGATTGCAAGATCTAAAGATATACCTTCACTTACCTAGCCTCCCCAGCAACAGCGCCAGAAAAGAGCTTGATGTCTACTACACAACCTTCTTCTTGTAGACGTTGTTGGGCCTGCAAGTGCACAGGTTTGTAGGACAGTAGCAAATTTCCCTCAAGTGGATGACCTAAGGTTTATCAATCCGTAGGAGGCGTAGGATGAAGATGGTCTCTCTCAAACAACCCTGCAACCAAATAACAAAGAGTCTCTTGTGTCCCCAACACACCCAATACAATGGCAAATTGTATAGGTGCACTAGTTCGGCGAAGAGATGGTGATACAAGTGCAAAATGGATGGTAGATATAGGTTTTTGTAATCTGAAAATATAAAAACAGCAAGGTAACTAATGATAAAAGTGAGCGTAAACGGTATTGCAATGATAGGAAACAAGGCCTAGGGTTCATACTTTCACTAGTGCAAGTTCTCTCAACAATAATAACATAGATAGATCATATAACAAGCCCTCAACATGCAACAAAGAGTCACTCCAAAGCCACTAATAGCGGAGAACAAACATAGAGATTATGGTAGGGTACGAAACCACCTCAAAGCTATTCTTTCGGATCAATCTATAAAAGAGTTCGTACTATAATAACACCTTAAGATACAAATCAACCAAAACCCTAATGTCACCTAGATACTCCATTGTCACCTCAAGTATCCGTGGGCATGGTTATACTTATGCATCACACAATCTCAGATTCATCCAACCAACACAAAGTACTTCAAAGAGTGCCCCAAAGTTTCTATCGGAGAGTCAAGAACGTGTGCCAACCCCTATGCATAGGTTCCCAATGTCACGAAACCCGCAAGTTGATCACCAAAACATACATTAAGTGGCACATGATATCCCATTGTCTCCACAGATAATCACGACAAGACATACATCAAGTGTTCTCATAAAAGACTCAATCCGATAAGATAACTTCAAAGGGGAAACTCAATTCATCACAAGAGAGTAGAGGGGGAGAAACATCATAAGATCCAACTACAATAGCAAAGCTCGGGATACATCAAGATCGTGCCATAGAGGAACACGAGAGAGAACACGAGAGAGAGAGAGAGAGAGATCAAACACATAGCTACGGGTACATACCTCAGCCCCGAGGGTGAACTACTCCCTCCTCGTCATGGATAGCGCCGGGATTATGAAGATGGCCACCGGTGATGGGTTCCCCTTCCGGCAGGGTGCCGGAACAGGCTCCCGAGAGGTTTTTGGTGGCTACAGAGGCTTGCGGCGGCGGAACTCCCGATCTATCTTCTGTTCTGGAAGTTTTTGGGTACATAGGTATATATGGGTGAAAGGAGTACGTCGGTGGAGCTACGGGGGCCCCACGAGGCAGGGGGCGCGCCCTAGGGGGGGTGGGCGCGTCCCCCACCCTCGTGAGCACCTCCCGTATCTTCTGACGTGGGGTCCAAGTCCATCAGGTGGGTTTCCTTCCAAAAATAACTTCTCCAGTTGATTTCGTTCCATTTTGACTCCGTCTGATATTCCTTTTCCTCGAAACACTGAAATAGGCATAAAACAGCAAATCTGGGCTGGGCCTCCGGTTAATAGGTTAGTCCTAAAAATAATATAAAAGTGGATAATAAATCCCAATATTGCCTAAAACAGTAGATAATATAGCATGGAGCAATCAAAAATTATAGATACGTTGGAGACGTATCATTTAGCCGGAATACTAGCGAACCGGCAAGGAGAGCGATGAAGGGCTGCATTAGGAGTAAATAGAGAAGGCAGAGGAGATCGTTATCTAGGTTTACCTGTCCATGTTGGTCAATCAAAGACTCAGACCTTTGCCTATCTCAAGGAGAGAATCTGGAAGAGACTTCAAGGGTGGAAGGAGAAGATTCTGTCAAAGGCTGGGAAGGAAGTTCTTGTGAAGGTATGGGCTTAGTCTATACCCATGTTTGCTATGACATGTTTTGATCTTACCAAGGGTTTTTGTGAGGAATTGAATACAATGATTTGTAGGTTCTGGTGGGCACAGCAAGAGAATGAAATGAAGACTCATTAGTTAAGTTGGGAAATTTTGACAAGTGGAAAGGAGGATGGAGGTCTGGGGTATAAGGAGTTGCACATTTTCAATTTGGCGATGCTAGCAAAACAAGGATGCAGGCTCTTGATCGATCCTAATTTGCTTTGTGCTCGGGTATTTACAGCTAGATATTACCCTGATGGTGATGTACTAAGCGCCAAGCTTAAACCAGGAATTTCATATGCTTGGCGGAGTATTTTGGAAGGAATCACAATACTTAAGGATGGCCTAGTTAAACGGGTTGGCAATGGAGAAGAAACTGATATTTGGGTAGACCCGTGGATACCACTAGATGACTGTAGAAAGACTATAACACCGAGAGGACAGATAGTATTACAGAAGGTGTCTGAACTAATTAATCCAGTGACCGGTACATGGGATGATGTTTTGGTTCGGGAGTTGTTCTGGGCGCCGGATGTGAAGGCCATATTGGTGCTGCCCTTGTTTGTGGATTTCGTGGACTCGTGGGCTTGGCATTTTGCGCCTAATGGACAGTTTTCTGTCAAAACAGCATATTGCATGATTTGGGATAATCTGCAATGGCAGGGTTGACGGCAGATGGGTGAATCAAGCACGTGCGTAGACAAATTTAGATGGAGCTCAATCTGGAAGATCCAATGCCCTGAGAGAGTTAAGAAGTTTTAGTGGAGACTTGCTCATAATAGCCTTCTGCACCGTCTGAGTATTTCTCGATGGGGCATGGAAGTGGATACACTTTGCCCTGTTTGTGGGCGTAAGGATGAAGATGGGGCGCACATTTTATTAAGATGTAAACATGTCAAGCCACTATGGAGGGAGTTGCACTTGGAGCAAACTAGAATTCAGTTTCTTGATGAGGTGGGTGCGAAGGAGCTAGTCACAAGAATCCTAGCACCACCAGAGGACAAAAGACTCGTATGTATCACAATGCTCTAGGTGTGGTGGGATACAAGAAACAAAAAAATTGCATGTTGCTACGTCTTGAGCTTGCGTTGGTTTTTCCCTTGAAGAGGAAAGGGTGATGTAGCAAAGTAGCGTAAGTATTTCCCTCAATTTTTGAGAACCAAGGTATCAATCCAGTAGGAGGCTCTTCAAAAGTCCCACGCACCTACACAAACAAACAAGAACCTCGCAACCAACACGATAAAAGGGTTGTCAATCCCTTCACGGTAACTTGCGAAAGTGAGATCTGATAGAGATAATAAGATAACATAAATATTTTTGGTATTTTTATGATATAGATTGTAAAATAAAAGATGCAAATAAAAGTAGATGGAAAACTTATATGATAAAAGATAGACCCGGGGGCCATAGGTTTCACTAGTGGCTTCTCTCAAAATAGCATAAGTATTACGGTGGGTGAACAAATTACTGTTGAGCAATTGATAGAAAAGTGCATATATCTAGGCATGATCATGTATATAGACATCACGTCCGTGACAAGTAGATCGAAACGATTCTGCATCTACTACTATTACTCCACACATCGACCGACTCCTGCCTGCATCTAGAGTATTAAGTTCATGAAGAACAGAGTAACACATTAAGAAAGATGACATGATGTAGAGGGATAAACTCATGCAATATGATGTAAACCCCATCTTTTTATCCTCGATGGCAACAATACAATACGTGCCTTGTTGCCCCTGCTGTCATTGGGAAAGGACACCGCAAGAATGAACCCAAAGCTAAGCACTTGTCCCATTGCAAGAAAGATCAATCTAGTAGGCCAAACCAAACTGATAATTCAAAGAGACTTGCAAAGATAACTTAATCACACATAAAAGAATTCAGAGGAGATTCAAATATTTCTCATAGATAAACTTGATCATAAACCCACAATTCATCGGATCTCGACAAACACACCGCAAAAAGAGTTACATCGAATAGATCTCCGAGAAGATCAAAGAGAACTTTGTATTGAGATTCAAAGAGAGAGAGAAGAAGCCATCTAGCTAATAACTATGGACCCGAAGGTCTATGCTAAACTACTCACAACTCATCGGAGAGGCCTTGGAGATGATGTAGAGGCCCTCCGTGGTTGATTCCCCCTCTGGCGGAGCACCGACAAAGGCTCCAAGATGGGATCTCGCGGATACAGAAGGTTGCAGAAGTGGAAATAGTTTTTCATGGTGCTTGTGGATGTTTTCGGGGTACGTGGATATATATAGGAGCAAGAAGTGCGTCGGTGGAGCAACGAGGGGCACACGAGGGTGGGGGGCACGCCGGGCACCCGCGTGGCCGCCTCGTTTGTTGCTTGACGTCCACTCCAAGTTCCCTAGATTGCATTTGTTCCAAAAAGATTGCTCCCGAAGGTTTCATTCCGTTTAGACTCCGTTTGATATTCCTTTCCTTCGAAATACTTAAATAGGCAAAAAACAGCAATTCGGGTTGGGCCTCCAGTTAGTAGGTTAGTCCCAAAAATGATATAAAAGTGTAGAGTAAATCCCATAAACATCCAAAATGGGTAATATAATAGCATGGAACAATCAAAAATTATAGATACGTTGGAGACGTATCAAGCATCCCCAAGCTTAATTCCTGCTCGTCCTCGAGTAGGTAAATGATAAAAACAGAATTTTTGATGTGGAATGCTACCTAGCATAATTCTCAATGTAATTTTATTTATTGTGGCATGATTGTTCAGATCCAAATGATTCAAGATAAAAGCTTATAAAACATAAAAATAGTAATACTTGAAGCATACGAACAAATAATCATGTCTTATCAAAATAGCATAGCCAAAGAAAGCTTATCCCTACAAAATCATATAGTTAGGCCATGCTTCATTTTTCATCACACAAAATACTCCCATCATGCACAATCTCGGTTTCAACCAAGCAATTGGTTCATACTTTTTAACGCACTTCAGCTTTTTCAACTCTTACGCAATACATGAGCACAAGCCATGGACATAGCACTATATGTGGTATATGGTGGTGGTTGTGAAGACAAAAAAAGGAAGAAGATAGTCTCACATCAACTAGGCGTATCAATGGGCTATGGAGGTGCCCATTAATAGATATCAATGTCAGTGAGTAGGGATTGCCATGCAACGGATGCACTAGAGCTATAAATGTATGAAAGCTCAACAAAAGAAACTAAGTGGGTGTGCATCCAACTTGCTTGCTCATGGTTCAGTCAAAAAAAACTTGCTTGCTCATGAAGACCTAGGGCATTTTGAGGAAGCCCATCATTGGAATATACAAGCCAAGTTCTATAATGAAAAATTCCCACTAGTATATGAAAGTGACGACATAGGAGTCTCTCTATCATGAAGATCATGGTGCCATTTTGAAGCACAAGTGTGGAAAAGAGATAGTAGCATTGTCCCTTCTCTCTTTTCTCTCATTTTTTATTAGGTGGGCTTCTTTGGCCTCTTTTATTTTTTATAAAGTCCAAAGTCTCATCCCGACTTGTGGGGGAATCATAGTCTTCATCATCCTTTCCTCACTTGGGACAATGCTCTAATAATGAAGATCATCACACTTTCATTGATTTACAACTCAAGAATTACAACTCAATACTTAGAACAAAATATGACTCTATGTGAATGCCTCCGATGGTGTACCGGGATATGCAATGAATCAAGAGTGACATGTATGAAAAATTATGAAGGTGGCCTTGCCACAAATACGATGTCAACTACATGATCATGCAAAGAGCAATATGACAATGATGGAGCATGTCATGATAAACGGAATGGTGGAAAGTTGCATGGCAATATATCTCGGAATGGCTATGGAAGTATTTCCCAATTTCATAATTACCCAACTAGCATGACTCTAAGATTACCACCTTTATATCTCAAAACAATTATCAAGCATCAAATTGATCATAGTGTTTAATGCACTTTCTATGATAGTTTTAATTATACCCAACTTGGATGCTCATCATTCTAGGACCAAATTTATAACCATAGAAAATACCATGTTTTTATGGAAGTCTCTCAAAATAATATAAGTGAAGCATGAGATATCAACAATTTCTTCAAAATAAAGCCGCCGCCGTGCTCTAGAAAATATAAGTGAAGCACATAGAGCAAAACTATCTAGCTCAAAAGATATAAGTGAAGCACATAGAGTATTCTAATAAATTCTAAATCATGTGGGTTTCTCCCAAAAGGTGTTTACAGCAAGGATGATTGTGGAAATCCAAAAAACAAAGACTCATATCATACATGACGCTCCAAGCAAAACACATATCATGTGGCGAATAAAAATATAGCTCCAAGTAAAGTTACCGATAGACGAAGACGGAAGAGGGGATGCCTTTCGGGGCATCCCCAAGCTTAGGCTTTTGGTTATCCTTGAATATCTTGGGGTTCCATGGGCATCCCCAATCTTAGGCTCTTTCCACTCCTTATTCCATAGTCCATCAAATCTTTACCCAAAACTTGAATACTTCACAACACAAAACTCCACAGGAAATCTCATAAGCTCTGTTAGTGCAAGAAAGAAAAACCACCACATAAGGTATTGTAATGAACTAATTATTTATTTATATTGGTGTTAAACCTACTGTATTCCAATTTCTCTATGGTTCATACCCGCAGATACTAGCCATGGATGCATTAAAATAAGCAAACAACACACAAAAAACAGAATCTCTCAAAAACAGAACAGTCCGTAGCAATCTGTAACTTCCGAATACTTATGGAACTATAAAAATCCTAACAAAATAGGAAGTCCTGGGAAATTTGTCTATTGATCTACAGCAAAAATAATCAACGCAAAAGCACATTTCTGTGGTTTACTAAAATTATTTTCGTGCGCGCAAAAGTTTCTGTTTTTCAGCAGAATCAAATTAACTATCACCGTAGGTTATCCTATAGGTTCTACTTGGCACAAACACTAATTAAAACATAAAAACACATCTAAATAGAAGCTAGATGAAATATTTATTACTAAACATAAGCAAAAAGCAAAAAACAAAAAAAAATTGGGTTGCCTCCCAACTAGCGCTATTGTTTAACGCCCCTAGCTAGGCATAAAAGCGAGGATAGATCTAAGTAGTGCCGTAATAATAAGATAGATCACGAAAACTCATCTCATATTCTCTATGTTCAGCAGTAAATTTTCTTTGAGGCAAGCAAAAGTAATCAAAAGGGCTAAATTTAATGGAACAAAAGTCCCCAAGATCAATCTCAGGAGGTATGGATTCCTCCTTTGGCCCTTCATATTGCACAACCAATTCATCATTATAAACATTCTTTTGAAAGAACCTCTTGAGTCTACACTCAAGAGAATATCCTAGCTCATTATTTTGAATATCAAAATCATTATTGAGTTCAGAAATTTTATCAACTAGAACAGTGGTAGGAACCTTTTTTCTAAGGTTTTCATTAAAAGCAATATAGTCCAAAGATTGGAAACGCATTATTTCCTCTTGATCGAAGAGGATCGCCTCTATGGGAGGACGGCCGGTGTCCACCCTATAGTGCGCAAAAATTTCTCTCGCTTCTTTTATTATAAATCTAAACTCATGTGCCAAAAAGATAGTAGCTGTGCGCTTAATAGAAGAATGCTCAATATTAGAAAATTCTAGGAAAATCCTCTGTATGCAAGGATGCATGTGCATAAACTGTCTTTCAAGCTCAATGATAAGCATGGCGATAGCATCTGCAAGACTACTAGTTCTATGCAAGATAGAACTACCCATACAAGGTAAAGCACTGACACAAGTAAAGAAATCTTGAATAACCCCTTTTCCAATAATATTACCACTACCGATTCGAAACTTTTTAGTATGTAAGATAGGGGGTTCTTCAGCAGAAGCATCAGAATTTTCCATCTTATCATTATTGTCCATATCGATGATAATCTCCCAAATTTCAGACGTAACAGCGGAAGAAGCGAGCAGAAAGAGAAAGAGGGAGGCAAACGGAAAGAGAGGGCGAATAAAACGGCAAGGGTGAAGTGGGGGAGAGGAAAACGAGAGGCAAATAGCAAATAATGTAATGCGAGGGAGATGAGTTTGTGATGGGTACTTGGTATGTCTTGACTTGAGTGAAGACCTCCCCGGCAACGGTGCCAGAAATCCTTCTTGCTACGACTTGAGCTTGCGTTGGTTTTTCCCTTGAAGAGGAAAGGGTGATGCAGCAAAGTAGCGTAAGTATTTCTCTCAGTTTTTGAGAACCAAGGTATCAATCTAGTAGGAAGCTCCTCAAAAGTCCCACGCACCTACACAAACAAACAAGAACCTCTCAACCAACGCGATAAAGGGGTTGTCAATCCCTTCACGGCAACTTGCGAAAGTGAGATCTGATAGATATAATAAGATAAGATAAATATTTTTGGTATTTTTATGATATAGATTGGAAAATAAAAGATGCAAATAGATGGAAAACTTATATGATAAAAGATAGACCCGGGGGCCATAGGTTTCACTAGTGGCTTCTCTCAAAATAGCATAGGTATTATGGTGGGTGAACAAATTACCGTCGAGCAATTGATAGAAAAGCGCATAGTTATGAGATTATCTAGGCATGATCATGTATATATGCATCACATCCGTGACAAGTAGATCGAAACGATTCTGCATCTACTACTATTACTCCACACATCAACCGACTCCTGCCTGCATCTAGAGTATTAAGTTCATGAAGAACAGGGTAACACATTAAGAAAGATGACATGATGTAGAGGGATAAACTCATGCAATACGATGTAAACCCCATCTTTTTATCCTCGATGGCAACAACACAATACGTGCCTTGCTGCCCCTGTTGTCACTGGGAAAGGACACTGCAAGATCGAACCCAAAGCTAGGCACTTCTCCCATTGCAAGAAAGATCAATCTAGTAGGCCAAACCAAACTGATAATTCGAAGAGACTTGCAAAGATAACTTAATCACACATAAAAGAATTCAGAGGAGATTCAAATATTTCTCTTAGATAAACTTGATCATAAACCCACAATTCATCGGATCTCGATAAATACACCGCAAAAAGAATTACATCAAATAGATCTCCAGGAAGATCAAGGAGAACTTTGTATTGAGATTCAAAGAGAGAGAAGAAGCCATCTAGCTAATAACTATGGACCCGAAGGTCTGTGGTAAACTACTCACAACTCATTGGTGAGGCCTTGGAGATGATGTAGAGGCCCTCCGTGGTCGATTCCCCCTCCGGCGGAGCGCCAGCGAAGGCTCCAAGATGGGATCTCGCGGATACAGAAGGTTGAGGCGGTGGAAATAGTTTTTCGTGGTGCTCGTGGATGTTTTCGGAGTACGTGGATATATATAGGAGGAAGAAGTATGTCGGTGGAGCAACGAGGGGCCCACAAGGGTGGGGGCGCGCCCATCCCTAGGGGGCGCCGGGCACCCTCGTGGCTACCTCGTTTGTTGCTTGACGTCCACTCCAAGTACCCTGGATTGCGATTGTTCCAAAAAGATCGCTCCCGAAGGTTTCATTCCGTTTGGACTCTGTTTGATATTCCGTTCCTTCGAAACATTGAAATAGGAAAAAAAACAGCAATTCGGGTTGGGCCTCCGGTTAGTAGGTTAGTCCCAAAAATGATATAAAAGTGTAGATTAAAGCCCATAAACATCCAAAACGGGTAATATAATAGCATGGAACTATAAAAAATTATAGATACGTTGGAGACGTATCAAGCATCCCCAAGCTTAATTCCTGCTCGTCCTCGAGTAGGTAAATGATAAAAACAGAATTTTTGATGTGGAATGCTACCTAGCATAATTCTCAATGTAATTTTCTTTATTGTGGCATGATTGTTCGGATCCAAATGATTCAAGATAAAGCTTATTCAACATAAAAATAGTAATACTTGAAGCATACTAACAAATAATCATGTCTCATAAGCTCCGTTAGTGCAAGAAAGAAAAATCACCACATAAGGTACTATAATGAACTCATTCTTTATTTATAACTCCCAAGGGAAAGGTTTAGGTTGTTAGGCAAATGGAAAACCAAGGTTGGGCCTTGCTGGAGGAGTTTTATTCAAAGCGAACTGTCAAGAGGGTCCCATACCCCTCACCGTGTTAGGGACGCAAAATCAAGGAACATAACATCGGTATGACGGAAACTAGGGCGGCAAGAGTGGAACAAAATACCAGGCATAAGGCTGAGCCTTCCACCCTTTACCAAGTATATAGATGCATTAATTAATATAAGAGATATTGTGATATCCCACATAACCATGTTTCGACATGGAGCAATCTTCAACTTCACGTGCAACTAACAATGCTGTAAGAGGGGCTGAGCAAAAGCGGTAACATAGCCAAACAATGCTTTGCTAGGAAGGGTGAAAAAGGTTAGAGGCTAACATGGCAATTTGGGAGGCTTGATAAACAAGTGGTAGGAAGCGCGACATAGCGATAGCATCAAAACAACTAGCATAGCAATGATAGTAGTGAGATCTAGGGTAACGGTCATCTTGCCTGAAATCCGGCTAGGAAGAAGAACGAGTCCATGAAGAGGACGAACCAAGCGTAGTCGAACGAATCCTCACGATCGCAACGATGCAGGAACTATCGAGAAGAAGCGCAACCGGAAAGAAGCAAACAACACGGTAAACACACAACACATAAACATGACATGATGCTCAACCAAGTATGATGCATGAAAAAGGCTATATGATGCTACTCATGGCAAGAGATGATGCGTACAAAAACAACACAACAAAGCAAGTTTAAATGAGGCCGGAAACAACATATAACAAATCTGGTAAGTCCCCATATGCAAATTTTGAAATTAGTCCAGATCTGAACAAAACATTAATTTGAAGTTGCTAAACAGCAAGTTAAGATGCACCATGATGATCTACATGAAATTCTAGTCAAGTTACATATAAAGTTCATTTAATTCGAAGCTACGGCCTAGAAAATATAAGCAAAACAAGTTAAACATGGCATTGATGCAAAATGCATTCAAACATCAAGCAAACACACCCAAAACAAAGATTCAACATGACATGATACAACTACATGCAATTCTAAGCAAGTTTCATATAGAGCATGCTCAAAACGGAGCAACGGTGCAACACATACACTCCAAACTAGATATAACAACAATCTGCCCAAAACAGCAACTAAGCACTTTGCAACCATCAAAATAACATGCTACTGGAACCATATGAGCACAAACTTGACATTCTCTTCATATACAGATAACTTCAAATATCATTAAGGTTTAGGTTCATAGGCATCAATATTAAACCAATATGATCAATGCAAAATGCAACTTTATAACACAGGGACATACATGAGCAGAGTTCATATGATGGCATGTTGGGGGCATGAAACAAAGATGCTACAGCAACTATACATGGCAACCAAGGGCAGGGCATCGAAGTACACATAACAAAGAGCAACCAACATCAAGGCATGATAGAGCATAACGTGGAAATCAAAACATGTCAACTAAGCATCTCCAGATTATGCATGGATTAATTGGTAGCATCAAGCAAACATGACATCGTGATATAACAGATTCAGCATTGACAGAACATTAACAGCGAGTAGCCCACTTCACAAGCTTGTTGAACTCACCACAAGGCATATAAAAATACATGGATTGCACCAGAGTAGAAATGGCATGATTACCCTCCTAAAATATGTAGACATGATGCTCAAAAGAAAATTACACAAATAGATATAAAAATGACAAATAGGCAAATTACAACAGTTTTCAGCAGTTAACAGCAACATGCACTTTTGCAACAGAGATTATTACGTCAAGATGCACCCTAACATGAATGCAACAACAACCAATATGAAGATCATGAAGAGCAGAATATGTGCATATCAAGATCATCATCAATGGATCAACAGAGACAAAGTTACACCACTCACAAGACACCTAAATGATGTTATCAGGCAGCAGTTTATATCACTTAGCAGTTTTGCAACGAAGATTGAGTCATCAAGATGAATCCTAACATGAATGCAAATGCAGCCATCATTTAGAGCATCAAGAGATGAACATTTTGACATATCATGCCCGCAAAACGGAGCAGTACACGCAAAGTTATGGTCATGGCAAGATGCACAAATAATATTTCAAACGCCAGGGACTTGGAAGAAAATTTCACCTCCGGATCTAGGTTAACCCAGGCACGGAATCGAGGCAGCGGCCGAACTCGCCGGAGACAAGGGAGATGACCAACGATGGCGTGGATCCGGCGATGTTGTGGCCGGGGACGGGCGCGGGTGTCGAGGAGGTGGATTGGGCCGGATCAACCGGATCTGAGGCACGGGGAGGCGAACTCCGGTGGGGAGGCGGCTGGCGCAGGCAGGCGCGGCGGCGCTGCGCGAGTGTGGCGGAAGGCGAGCGAGGCAGCAGCGCAAAACGGCGGCGGCGGCAGGGTGCTCGGCCGTGGGCGCAGCAGGCTGGTGACGCAGACGGGCCGGGAGGGCCCTACCTGGGCCCCAACGGGCCGTGCGGGCGGCGAGGAGGAGAGAGGAGGCCGGTAGCCACGTGGCGGCGTGGGGTTGGCTGGTGCGGCGGCGGCGCTGAGGTGGCGGGCCGCGATTGGCTGGAGTGAGGTGGCTGGAGGCGGTGGACGCGTCCGGCGACGGGGTTTTCGTCCGGCGGCGCGAGGGGAGCGGGACTAGGGTTTCATGTGAGATTTGGAAGGGGGGATGCATATTTATAGGTAGAGGAAGCTAGGAGTGTCCAAATGAGGTGCGCTTTTTGCCCACACAATCGTGATCCAACGACAGAGAGCATGGAGGGGGTTTAGATGGGCTAGCGGGCTGTGTGGAGTGGTGCTGGGCTGCAAAGAGAAAGGCGTCTGATGGTTAGCGCGGTTAACCGTTGGGGCCTCAAACGACCTCCAAATGGAACGAAATTTGACACACGGTCTATCGGCGATGTACCAAGACCACTCGTCAACTCTCGGCCCATTCCGAGAACGTTTTTCTGCGACTCACAAAACAAGATCTGGGAGGTGCGACGGGCGCGTGCGAGTGTGGTTGGGCTCAGAACAGACAACGGAGAGAACTGGGAGGACCCGAACGGATGCAAATTTTGAAAAAGATGTAGATGAAATGTAGAAGATGACATGGCAAAGTGCAACACACAAGCAAATGACATGGCAACGACAGCAGATAACTGGAAGACACCTTGCGCATTGGACTCGGGGCGTTACAACTCTCCTCCACTAACAAGAGATCTCGTCCCGAGATCTTAGGAACGAGACAGAAGAGAAAGAGGACGGGGTGAAGCAAGATCTCAAAGAGGGAAGATGAACAAGGTCGAGGGCGCTCGATAGAAAAGAGGAATGATGAATATGACGAGAATCAAGAGCTCAAGGAATAAGATAGACTCTAAAACCACTCCGGTTAGAACAAGGTATAAAAGGAATAAGAACGAAAGAATTTGGGCAGCACTCCGGTTGAAAATGGAAGGAATGGAGACATGAATTTCACAAGATGGATGACACTTGACGAGATGAACAATGCAATGCATCCGGAAGAATTGAAAGAATGGAATGAAAAGAATGGATGAGAGAACAACAACTTCCACCATGAATGAATTCGATAGCATCCTTAGAGGAAGGGTAGAACGGAGTTGTTGAGATATTCAACAACAAAAGAATAAGCTTGTTGTGGACTTATCAAAAACATCACAAACTTGAGGTGAAATTATACCACAACCAAATGTCTGAATAGCCGAGAAGAACGAAGAAATGCAAAACTCCACTTCAGAAGAAAATGGAGAATTATTTGCACTTCGAGACGCAAGAAGAAAAGATACTTGAACTCCACCAACAAGAATCTTGATGAACACTTGAAGAATGAATTAAATCATGAAGAACCACCATGAAGAACTCCGGTGACAAAAGGATGATTAGATAGAATTGAAGGATGAAAATAATAAGATCCAAGCCTTGCAGTGATTTAGATGGAGGTTCCGACGAAATGGCCAAGGAAATTTGAACTCCGGAAAAGAAAAGATGAAAACACTTGGAACTAGAATTTATTCATCAAGAACAAACTCCGAAGGAAGGGACTACTTGACGACGATGAAATAAGAATAAGAATTACGTTATGCTTATCCTCATCAAATTTAATTGATGACAACTGGATTTGGCATGCAACTTATTCCCCTTGAAAAGGATTGAGGACTATATGGCGCATCCTTGAGAAAGGTCTTCAACGAACCACCGGTAGGATTTGAAAGAACGAATGAATTAATATGACGAAAAAAGGGAGAGGTATGCTGAAGGAACCACCATAAGAATTCAAAAATGACTGATGAAAGAGAATGAATCACCGGGAAGAATTAGAAGAACAAATATGCTTGAGGGGATTTAGATGCAAAAGAACAAAGAGATAATGAGCTGATTAAAGAATACTTGACAGATGCACCGGGATAATTGGATAACGATAGCTGGAATGTGAGGACGAAGAATTCTTCTGGAATGATGGCCTCCGGTGAAAAGAAACAGAAAACAACTCCTGACATACTCTGGATGGTTAAGAAAGAATATCTGACAAACAGAATAATTTGAGAGGATAACATGAAGCTAGAACCATGAATCTTCGAGAGAACGGGCAAGATTTATGAGAAACTCTTCTTCTGTCTTCAAATGACGACGAAAAACACCACAAAAATTACTGAGATACCCTGGGAGAATGAAAAGCGAAGAGGTTGAACCAACAATGAAAAGAATTTGAAAGCGATCTTGGAGAATGCATGTGAGTGATGAAATCCATTCTTACATCACACTTTGAAAAGAATTTAAGAATAACTCCAGAATAATTAGAAGAGTCGGGTAAGATCCTGGGAAAAGACATGTGGGTTAGGGCCCACTAAAAAGAGAACACCATTGAAAAAGGATTGAAGAGGAGATGATGCACCGGAACAACTGAAAGACTTGAATGAGGTGTCAACCTCGAATTAATTGGAACATAGACAAATCTCCTGAGATGTCTTCTGCACTCCAGAACGATTAAATGGCGAGAGGCGAACGAGCTAGGGGAACACTTGATCCAAGGAAAAGAATATGATCAACACCGAAAAAAAGTTGAATTGAATCCACTGGAAAGAAAACAAGATGAATCAATGATGAACTTGACAAGAATTCACCGGTTGAAATGATTGAGGAAAGACTGAAGAGGCTCCACACGAATGAAATTGATGCTCGAATATAGACTTAGACTCCGGGAAGAAAAAGGGGTGGGAGGGCGGGAAAACAAAGGCAACTTGGAAGGGGGAACCGATGAATAACTTGAATAGAAGCAGCGGTTGAAATAATTGAGGAAAAAATGCCAAGGCTTCGTACGAGTAGGATGGATACTCGATTACGGACTCCGGCTCCGAGAAGAAAAAGGATGGGCGGGTGGGAAAAATAAACCAACTGAGGATTGAACTTGGCAAAGATGAAGAGGCTTGAGTCAACTTGATGAGAAATGCACCGGATGAAAAGAGCTGAGAACCAACGAACGAAAAACTAACCATGTGATCCTAAAGAAAGTTTGAACGGGAAGAGGAGTAATTCAAAACACCTACGTCAAGATTCCTCACCAGAGCGACGAAGGGGCTGAGGAGTAAAAAGAATTCCTACTCTCCGATATAACTAGACTCCGAAATAGTTTTCTTCTAGACTCGACAATGGCCAACTACGATCAATCAAGGGGGCTCCTATGGTCGGTCGAGGCTCTGATACCAACTTGTCACGCTCGAATATGCGACCCTATCCTAAAGGGACTCGAAGGTCCCACCAAGGATAGAAGCGCATATTGTTGGGGAACATTGCAGAAAATTAAAAAATTTCCTACGGTTTCACCAAGATCCATCTATGAGTTCATCTAAGCAACGAGTCATGGGAGAGAGATTGCATCTACATACCACTTGTATATCGCGTGCGGAAGCGTTCAAGAGAACGGTGATGATGGAGTCGTACTCGCCGTGATTCAAATCACCGATGACCAAGTGCCGAACGGACAGCACCTCCGCGTTCAACACACGTACGGAGCGGATGACGTCTCCTCCTTCTTAATCCAGCAAGCGGTAAGGAGAGGTTGATGATGATCCAGCAGCATGATGGCGTGGTGGTGGATGCAGCAGAACTCCAGCAGGGCTTCGCCAAGCTGCTGCGGGAGGAGGACGAGGTGTAGCAGGGGGAGGGAGGCGCCAAGACATAGGGTCCGGCTACCCTCCCCCCTGCCCTCCTTTATATAAGCCCCCGGGGGGGCGCTGGCCATGGGAGATGCCATCTCCCAAGGGGGGCGGCGGCCAGGGGGGTGGAGTGCCCCGAAGGCAAGTAGGGCGCCCCCCCCCCCCACCCTAGGGTTTCAACCCTAGGCACAGGGGGTGGGCCTAGGGGGGTGCACCAGCACACTATGGGCTGGTTCCCCTCCCCACTTAAGCCCTTGGGGCCCTCCGGGATGGGTGGCCCCACCCGGTGGACCCCCGGGACCCTTCCGGTGGTCCCGGTACAATACCGGGTGACCCCGAAACTTTCCCGATGGCCAAAACAACACTTCCTATATATAATTCTTTACCTCCGGACCATTCCGAAACTCCTCGTGACGTCCGGGATATCATTCGGGACTCCGAACAACATTCAGTATGCTGCATACTCATATTCATACAACCCTAGCATCACCGAACCTTAAGTGTGTAGACCCTACGGGTTCGGGAGACACGTAGACATGACCGAGACGACTCTCGGGCAATAACCAACAGCAGGATCTGGATACCCATGTTGGCTCCCACATACTCCTCGATGATCTCATCGGATGAACCACGATGTCGAGGATTCAAAAAACCCCGT
Organism: Triticum timopheevii; assembly: GCA_963921465.1. Lineage (NCBI taxonomy): Eukaryota > Viridiplantae > Streptophyta > Magnoliopsida > Poales > Poaceae > Triticum > Triticum timopheevii. Next base: position 142,853,041 of record OY997264.1, on the reverse strand, counting down.
ATTCAATTCCCTTTGTCAATCGGTACGTTACTTGCCCGAGACTCGATCGTCGGTATCCCAATACCTCGTTCAGTCTCGTTACCGGCAAGTCACTTTACTCGTACCGTAATGCATGATCCCGTGACCAAACACTTGGTCACTTTGAGCTCATTATGATGATGCATTACCGAGTGGGCCCAGAGATACCTCTTCGTCATACGGAGTGACAAATCCCAGTCTCGATCCGTGTCAACCCAACAGACACTTTCATAGATACCTGTAGTGCACCATTATAGTCACCCAGTTACGTTGTGACGTTTGGTACACCCAAAGCACTCCTAGGGTATCCGGGAGTTACACGATCTCATGGTCTAAGGAAAAGATACTTGACATTGGAAAAGCTCTAGCAAACGAACTACACGATCTTGTGCTATGCTTAGGATTTGGTCTTGTCCATCACATCATTCTCCTAATGATGTGATCCCGTTATCAACGACATCCAATGTCCATAGCCAGGAAACCATGACTATCTGTTGATCAACGAGCTAGTCAACTAGAGGCTTACTAGGGACATATTATGGTCTATGTATTCACATGTGTATTACGATTTCCGGATATTACAGTTATAGCATGAATAAAGACAATTATCATGAACAAGGAAATATAATAATAATCCCTTTTATTATTGCCTCTAGGGCATATTTCCAACAGTCTCCCACTTGCACTAGAGTCAATAATCTAGTTACATTGTGATGAATCGCACACCCATAGAGTTCTGGTGTTGATCATGTTTTGATCATGTTGGGTCCATTCTTTGACTTCTTCCCGGCAACTGGCTTACCGGGCGCGGCAACATCCTTGCCGTCTTTCTTGAAGTTCTTCTTGCCCTTGCCCTTCTTGAACTTAGTGGTTTTATTGACCATCAACACTTGATGTTCCTTCTTGATTTCTACCTCTGCCGACTTCAGCATTGAAAATACTTTAGGAATGGTCTTCACCATCCCCTGCATATTGTAGTTCATCACAAAGCTCTTGTAGCTTGGTGGGAGCGACTGAAGGATTCTGTCAATGACCGCCTCGTCCAGGAGGTTAATGTCTAGCTGGGACAGGCGGTTGTGCAACCCAGACATTTTGAGTATGTGCTCACTGACAGAACTATTTTCCTCCATCTTACAACTATAGAACTTGTCGGAGACTTCATATCTCTCGACCCGGGCATGAGCTTGGAAAACTAGTATCAGTTCCTCGAACATCTCATGTGCTCCGTGTTGCTCAAAACGCTTTTGGAGCCCCGGTTCTAAGCTGTAAAGCATGCCGCACTGAAGGAGGGAGTAATCATCAGCACGAGACTGCCAAGCATTCATAACGTCTTGGTTCTCTGGAACGGGTGCATCACCTAGCGGTCCTTCTAGGACATATTGTTTCCTGGCAGCTATGAGGATGATCCTCAGGTTCCGGACCCAGTCCGTATAGTTGATGCCATCATCTTTCAGCTTGGTTTTCTCTAGGAACGCGTTGAAGTTCATGTTGACATGAGCGTTGGCCATTTGATCTACAAGACATATTTGCAAAGGTTTTAGACTAAGTTCATGATAATTAAGTTCATCTAATCAAATTATTACAATGAACTCCCACTCAGATTAGACATCCCTCTAGTCATCTAAGTGTCACACGATCTGAGTCGACTAGGCCGTGTCCGATCATCACGTGAGACGGACTAGTCATCGTCGGTGAACATCTCCATGTTGATCGTATCTTCCATACGACTCGTGTTCGGCCTTTCGGTCTCTGTGTTCCGAGGCCATGTCTGTACATGCTAGGCTCGTCAAGTTAACCCTAAGTGTTTTGCATGTGTAAAACTGTCTTACACCCGTTGTATGTGAACGTAAGAATCTATCACACCCGATCATCACGTGGTGCTTCGAAACGATGAACTTTAGCAACGGTGCACAGTTAGGGGAGAACACTTCTTGAAATTGTTGTAAGGGATCATCTTATTTACTACCGTCGTTCTAAGTAAACAAGATGCATAAACATAATAAACATCACATGCAATTATATAGTAGTGACATGATATGGCCAATATCATATAGCTCCTTTGATCTCCATCTTCGGGGCTCCATGATCATCTTTGTCACCGGCATGACACCATGATCTCCATCATCATGATCTCCATCATCGTGTCTTCATGAAGTTGTCACGCCAACGACTACTTTTACTTCTATGGCTAACGCGTTTAGCAATAAAGTAAAGTAATTTACATGGCGTTCTTCAATGACACGCAGGTCATACAAAAAATAAAGACAACTCCTATGGCTCCTGCCGGTTGTCATACTCATCGACATGCAAGTCGTGATTCCTATTACAAGAACATGATCTCATACATCACAATATATCATTCATCATTCATCACAACTTTTGGCCATATCACATCACAAGACACTTGCTGCAAAAACAAGTTAGACGTCCTCTAATTGTTGTTGCAAGTTTTTACGTGGCTTCTATAGGTGATCTATCAAGAACGTTTTTCTTACCTACGTTAAAGCCACAACGTGATTTTGTCAACTTCTATTTACCCTTCATAAGGACCCTTTTCGTCGAATCCGCTCCAACTAAAGTGGGAGAGACAGACACCCGCCAGCCACCTTATGCAACTAGTGCATGTCAGTCGGTGGAACCGGTCTCACGTAAGCGTACGTGTAAGGTTGGTCCGGGCCGCTTCATCCCACAATACCGCTGAAGCAAGATAAGACTAGTAGCGGCAAGCAAGTTGACAAGATCTACGCCCACAACAAAATTGTGTTCTACTCGTGCAATAGAGAACTACGCATAGACCTAGCTCATGATGCCACTGTTGGGGAACGTTGCAGAAAATTAAAAAATTTCCTACGGTTTCACCAAGATCCATCTATGAGTTCATATAAGCAACGAGTCATGGGAGAGAGATTGCATCTACATACCACTTGTAGATCGCGTGCGGAAGCTTTCAAGAGAACGGTGATGATGGAGTTGTACTCGCCGTGATTCAAATCACCGATGACCAAGTGCCAAACGGACAGCACCTCCGCGTTCAACACACGTACGGAGCAGATGACGTCTCCTCCTTCTTGATCCAGCAAGGGGAAAGGAGAGGTTGATGATGATCCAGCATCACGACGGCGTGGTGGTGGATGCAGCAGAACTCCGGCAGGGCTTCGCCTAGCTGTTGCGGGAGGAGGACGAGGTGTAGCAGGGGGAGGGAGGCGCCAAGACACAGGGTCCGGCTGCCCTCCCCCCTGCCCTCCTTTATATAGGCCCCCAGGGGGGGCGCCGGCCCTGGGAGATGCCATCTCCCAAGGGGGCGGCGGCCAGGGGGGTGGAGTGCCCCCCAAGGCAAGTGGGGCGCCCCCCCCCCCACCCATCCTAGGGTTTCAACCCTAGGTGCAGGGGGGTGGGCCTAGGGGGGCACACCAACCCACTATGGGCTGGTTACCCTCCCCACTTCAGCCCTTGGGGCACTCCGGGATGGGTGGCCCACCCAGTGGACCCCCGGGACCCTTCCGGTGGTCCCGGTACAATACCGGGTGACCCCGAAACTTTCCCGATGGCCGAAACAACACTTCCTATATATAATTCTTTACCTCCGGACCATTCTGAAACTCCTCGTGACGTCCGGGATCTCATCCGGGACTCCGAACAACATTTGGTATGCTGCATACTAATTGTCGGTGTCAAAACCAGCGGATCTCGGGTAGGGGGTCCCGAACTGTGCGTCTAGGCGGATGGTAACAGGAGACAAGGGACACGATGTTTTACCCAGGTTCGGGTCCTCTTTATGGAGGTAAAACCCTACGTCTTGCTTGATTAATATTGATGATATGGGTAGTACAAGAGTGGATCTACCACGAGATCAAGGAGGCTAAACCCTAGAAGCTAGCCTATGGTATGATTGTTGTAATGGAGGTTATGTCCTACGGACTAAAGCCCTCCAGTTTATATAGACACCGGAGAGGGCTAGGGTTACACAGAGCCGGTTACAATGGTAGGAGATCTACATATCCGTATCGCCAAGCTTGCCTTCCACGCCAAGGAAAGTCCCATCCGGACACGGGACGGAGTCTTCAATCCAGTATCTTCGTAGTCTTGGAGTCCGGCGGGCGATGATAGTCCGGCTGTCCGGACACCCCCTAGTCCAGGACTCCCTCAGTAGCCCCCGAACCAGGCTTCAATGACGATAAATCCAGCGCGTAAATAGTCTTTGGTGTTGCAAGGCAGGTTCTCCTTTAAGTTCCATGTACCTGCCGAACAGTGTCCGGCTTCCTCATCAATGTTGCGCTTCTTGGCTTCCACGCCCAAGAATGGCCTTCTTCCACGCATCGCATGAATGCGAAAAGCCAGGGTATCTTTAATGTTTTACCCCCCAGCGACACAAATAATCTGCCTATAAGAGAGGCAAGAATCCAGATCCAAATCACACTATCTTCCTTCCGCGAGTACTCATCGGAGCGCCTCTGACCAAAAATCCATTCCACCATGGACCGTCGACGCGGCTCCTCTTCTCGCGCTCCCAGCCCTCTGCCAGGAGATTGGAGGAGATGTTCCGTCCCGCACAACGAGCTGGTGGCGCTTCAAGCAAAGGGATATATCCCTCCGGCCTTCATGGTCCCGGTTCGAGCCGGGTTGGCCACCTACTAAGGTGGGAAGCAAGCGGAGGCTACCCCAAGTCCCAACAAAGGGGAGCGGGTATGCTTCGTCCCCTATCTGATAAGGGGACTCGGATTTCCTATACATCCATTCCTCCGCGGGCTCCTGGAGTTCTACGGACTCCAGCTCCATCACCTTACGCCCGCCTCTATCCTGCATATCACGGGTTACATAGCTCTTTGCGAGCTATTTCTGGGCATCGAGCCCCATTTTGCACTGTGGAAGAGGTTGTTCTGCCTCGTACCCCGTTCTCACGAGGGGTCCATATATCAAGTGGGCGGTGCCGAAATATGGCGCATTGACGGGACCGGATATCCATCCGGAACCCCTAAGAAGGCGTCCGAAGACTGGCCTTCGGAATGGTTTTACATAGAAGACGCTCCGCTGCCGGACCCTGTTCGGATCGGCCTCCCGGAGTTCACTACTGCTCCTCTGAAGAAACGCCTTAGTTGGCGCCCGCGGAGCCCCCAACTGGAGGAAGACAAGAGCGTCCATTATCTGATGGGCCGAATAAGATTACTGGCCCATTCCGGGTTGACCATGATCGGAGTCATGGCAACATGCATTACGCGGGGGGTGCAGCCACTGCAATACAGGGGCCACCCCATGTGGGACTTCAACGGGGAAGACGACGCCACCCGTCATGGCCGCAAGGGACCGGATTCGGCCGAGGATCTGGTGACGATCCTGTCCGGCCTGTACAAGGGGGAGAAGGAGGACTTTCTCCAGACAAACCCGTTGAATGGGTTCTCCATGAATAACCCTCGGCGTTGGGTAAGCGAACACTTTAAGGCCCGACCCATGTTTTCAAAGTTTAAGCTTCTTATATTATGTCTTCGACACAGGAACTGCGTCGGATCGTGGAGGACATGGTAAGTCCAGCTCCGCAACCCGAGGATCCAGAGAGATCCCAGGATCCGGCCTCCGAAGAGGATCCGGACATAAAGGTGGAGCTAATCGACGGGGTGTTCCACCAGCTCAGCATGGATAATGCTTTAGTCGCCATTACGGCTGACTACCCCGGATTATATCCAGCTTCCCAGGTGATTGTGACCGAAGTCCCGACACCATTGTTTCTTCCTCGCTCGTCTCTGACCTTCACATACGATGGTGTTTTGTAGGAAGCGCCTCCAGGGCGGGAAGCCGAGCCCGCGGCGGCTGACCAACAAAGGCCAGTCCGGACCAGCAGGCAGAAGAGGAGCGCGGCGCGGACTGAAACGTCGCCGCAAAGGTATAGCTCACAGTTCATTATTCGGAGCAACGTCCCTAGGAAACGTTTGAGTGCTCGTGACCTTTGTAGGAGAAAAAGCGCCCGCCGGACTGCGGGCGTAGAGGTTGCCAATCCGACCTCTACCAGCCAGGCTCCAGCACCCGGTCTGGAGGGGGAGGCAAGCACAAGGCGCGGGCCGGATACTCCTCCAACGGAGGATGCCGACAGACTGTCCGCCACCAAGTCTGAGGGGGAGAGCGCCATGAACCACAGGCGCCGCCGGACAGTCTTTCGTGAAGCGTGCTTCTCCCCTGAGGCGTTGAATGCCTTTAACGCGGGGGACGCGCACCTCCGTGCTGCTCAAGATGGTTTTACCAGAGCCACGGAGCAGTATGTAAAAGACATACGGGTAAGAGAATTTAATAGTTATATATGCCAGTAGCCCCCGAGACTTAAAGTAGTTATATTAACTGATTTAAGGATCATTTGAAATGCAGGATCTTACCGAGAAGAATGCCCAACTGTCTCAGGAGCTGCAAGAGTGCAAGGCCCAACTTGAGGCCGCACTTGCTGCCGCAGGAGGAAACACGGAGGCCCCTCCTGGTAACACATTTTTTTAAAAAACTATAAGCGCTGTGCGGCGTGCGCGCAAGTCTAATAATGACATTGCAGGTGCTGTCGGACAAGATCCGGCGAGAGGGTGCTAAATAGAGTGCAGCAGGAAAGGAACAAGCTCCAAGATGCCCACGCCCAGCTTGGAGAAGAGCTGAAAGGCGTTCGGGCCGAGCTGTCCGGCTCCGTTAAGGAGAATCAGCGGCTTCGTCGCGGCATCTATAGTAAGTGCTTGGGCGGACTCCTTTGAAAAGAAGAGTTCGGCGAGGAAGTCAATTGACAAAATATGTCTTGTAGGTATACTCACAGGTCGCCCTGCGGAGGAGATGCCCGTATCGACGGGTGATCAACTTCCCGAGCTGTTGCAGCTGCTCGAACGAGTTAGGCAGGCAATGAGCGGCGGCGTCCGGGCTTTATGGCCAGCCCTCTCCCTACCCGAAGGCCTTGGGGAGCTTGCGGAGAAGCTTCAGGGAGTGCGGCAGCGCTTCCGTTTGTGGAAGATTTCGGCCTGCCGCCAAGGTGCCAGGGAGGCTTGGGCCATGGTGAAGACGCGGTACAAGAAGGCGGATCCCAACCACATGGCCGAGGTCGGACCTGTGGGGCCCGATGGGAAGGAGATCCCTGTGAGTTTAATATACGGCCAAGTAGAGTTGGCCGCTAAATTTTCCCAACGGGACTGTAAATTAGATAGCCTGTTAGACGGGATTGAGGAGGAATACAGTCAGTAGATTTTGACAATGTATTTCAAAATGACATGTGAAATGCCTTCTAGCCGGATTGTAGATCGTTTGTCTTTGCCGACCTTTTCGCTTCAACCTCGGGACCCTAGAGTCTGGAGTGTGTCTGAATACCTTCTCGGTTAAGAAACAACCGGGGTATGCATGGAGACCAGGCGTAGGGGTCATTAGTGCTTTATCAGACAAGTGCCCAACTAGTTATGTTATATTACATGGTTAGTAAGAAACATCTTCCAGGGAGAATAGTTCCGTTAAGGGTTCCTTTCCCTGGGAGGCATGCCCTAAAGTGCATGTCCGAACTATGAAAAAAGCAGAAAAACATCTGGGGGCAGATAAATAAGTAGGTAAAAAATCATCTTTCAAGTCACCGACCGGATATTCCCTTAAGAACGCTAGCTTTCGGCTTCACCCAGTCTGAGGTACACATCCGGCTGACCCAGCAGTAACAATCACAGAGGTGCTCCCTTTACCTCCTAGCCGAACAATCGGGAACATAGGGGTAAGCACAGGAGCCAGGCAACCCAGCTTGGCCAAAACTTAAGTCATATCGATGCATATAATGGTGAATAAAAGGTACATGTGGAAGCTTGACACATGTGCTGGGCATAAAGCCCTTCTAATTAAGCTTCTGGTAAAGAAGCCCCCAGGTATAATGAGTGCGGATGGCACATCAAGTATGTGCGAACAATGCGCAAGCAGGCCCTTAAGGGCTTTTTAGGAAAAGGGTTAAGAGAAGAAAGAGAAACAAAAGACGGCTGAAGTGTAAAAATTTGGACGGGGGAAGGGGACGAACTCTTAGTCCAGCGCTAGGCATAGAATCTTCGGAGGCGGGCTGCGTTCCATGGGTTCGGCTCGAGTCGGTTGTCCGATGCATTTCGTAGACGGTACGCTCCGCCGGTCAGGACTTGATCAATAATGAAGGGGCCCTCCCATTTGGGCTTGAGCTTGTCCTTTTTCTTGTCCGGCAGGCGTAGAACTAGTTCGCCAACGTTGTAAGTCTTGGCCCGTACTTCTCTGCTTTGATATCTTCGAGCCTGCTGCTGATAGAATGCGGAGCGAGCCTTGGTGACGTCGCGTTCTTCCTCCAATGTGTCCAAGTTGTCCTGCCGATCCAGCTCGGCTTCGTTTTCTTCGTACATGCGCACTCGAGGTGAGTCATGAATGATGTCGCAGGGCAGAACTGCCTCTGCGCCGTATACCATAAAAATGGTGAGAATCCGGTAGTACGGTTGGGCGTTGTCCGCAGCCCCCAGAGTACGGAGTCGAGCTCCTCTACCCAGTGCGTGTCAGATTTCGTAAGTGATCGCACTAGTCTAGGTTTGATGCCGCTCATTATTAGACCATTTGCTCGTTCCACTTGACCGTTGGTTTGAGGATGATAGACTGAAGCGTAATCGAGCTTAATGCCCATATTTTTGCACCATGATTTAACCTCGTCGGCCGTAAAATTCGTGCCGTTATTGGTGATGATGCTATGCGGGACACCAAAACGGTGTACTACCCCGGAGATAAAGTCTATCACTGGTCCAGACTCTGCCGTTTTGACTGGTTTGGCCTCTATCCATTTGGTGAATTTGTCTACCATGACCAATAGGTACCTTTGCCTGTGGGTTCCCCCTTTAAGGGGTCCAACCATGTCAAGCCCCCAGACCGCAAACGGCCAGGTAATGGGTATAGTTTTGAGGGCGGTGGGTGGCATATGGCTCTAATTAGCAAAGAGCTGACAACCGACGCATCTTTGGACTAAGTCCTGAGCATCTGTCCGGGCCGTCGGCCAATAAAATCCTGTACGGAATGCCTTTCCTACAAGGGCCCGAGCTGCTGCGTGGTGTCCACCTAGTCCGGCATGAATTTCAGCCAGGAGGTTTCGCCCTTCCTCTTCGGAGATACACCTTTGAAGGACTCCGGTTGTGCTTTTCTTATAAAGTTCTCCCTCATGGACCTTGTAGGCTTTAGATCGCCAGACTATGCAGCGGGCCTCATTTTGGTCTTCAGGAAGTTCCTGCCTAAGCAAGTAGGCTAGGAATGGTTCTGTCCACGGGGCGATTACTGCCATTATGTCATGGGCTGAAGGTGTTGTGTCATCGGCTGAATCGCCGGTTGGCTCGGTTTTTTCCGGTTTGTCGTTTCCGGACTCCTCTTCCCATAGTACGGATGGCTTGAAGAGCCGTTCGAGGAAGATGTTTGGAGGGACAGCATCACGTTTTGCGCCGATGCGTGCCAGTACGTCGGCTGCTTGGTTATTGTCTCGGGCTACGTGATGGAATTCAAGTCCTTCAAACCGAGCTGACATTTTTAGGACAGTGTTGCGATATGCTGCCATTTTCGGATCCTTGGCGTCAAAGTCTCCATTTATTTGGGATATTGCAAGGTTTGAATCCCCGCGCACCTCTAGGCGTTGAATGCCCATGGAGATTGCCATCCGGAGACCATGTAAAAGGGCCTCGTATTCGGCTGCATTATTGGAGTCCGTGTACATTATTTGAAGTACGTATTGGACTGTGTCCCCGGTCGGGGACGTCAATACGACGCCAGCCCCCAGTCCGGCCAACATTTTAGAGCCGTCGAAGTGCATAGTCCAATTGGAGTATGCGCCGTACTCTTTAGGGAGTTCGGCTTCGGTCCATTCAGCGACAAAGTCAGCCAAAACTTGTGACTTTATAGCTCGCCAAGGTTTGTAAGTTATATCGAATGGTAAGAGCTCAATGGCCCATTTTGCAATCCTGCCCGTTGCATCGCGGTTGTTTATAATGTCATTAAGTGGTACTTCAGAGGCTACTGTTATCGAACACTCTTGAAAGTAGAGTAGGAGCTTCCGGGATGCCATGAACACCGTGTACGCTATCTTTTGATAGTGCGGGTAATGGGACTTGCAGGGGGTTAACACAGTGGATACGTAGTACACTGGTTTTTGAAGAGGGAATTTATGTTCTTCTATCTTTCGTTCGATGACGAGTACCGCGCTTACGACTTGATGTGTTGCTATGATGTATAACAACATTGGTTCGCCCAGGTTGGGTGCATCCAGGACCGGATTTGTTGCCAATATGGCTTTTATTTCTTCGAGTCCGGCAGTGGCAGCATCCGTCCACTCGAAGTGTTCGGTGCGCCTAAGGAGGCGATAGAGGGGCAATGCCTTTTCTCCTAGACGGGAGATAAAGCGGCTTAGAGCCGCCACGCATCCCGTCAATTTTTGTATTTGCTTGAGGTCTTTTGGGATATCTAGCTGTGACAGAGCTCGGATCTTGGCTGGGTTTGCTTCAATTCCTCTACCGGATACAATGAAGCCCAGTAGCTTTCCGGCTGGTACGCCGAAAACGCATTTTTCCGGATTCAGCTTGATGTCATATGCTCTGAGGTTGTCGAATGTGAGCCTCAAGTCGTCTACTAGAGTTTCGACGTGTTTGGTTTTGACGACTACGTCGTCTACGTATGCCTCAACTGTTTTGCCGATCTGGGTGGCCAGACATGTTTGAATCATGCGCTGATATGTTGCGCCGGCGTTTTTAAGTCCGAAGGGCATCGTGTTGAAGCAGAATGGTCCATATGGAGTGATGAATGCCGTTGCGGCTTGGTCTGCTTCCGCCATCTTGATTTGATGGTAGCCAGAGTATGCGTCGAGGAAGCACAATGAATCGTGCCCTGCAGTAGCATCGATTATTTGGTCGATGCGGGGGAGGAGGAAGGGATCCTTTGGGCAAGCCTTATTGAGGTCTTTGAAATCGACGCATAGGCGCCAGGATTTGTCCTTCTTTGGTACCATTACCAGGTTTGCTAGCCAATCCGGATGTTTGATATCTCTGATGAATCCGGCTTCCAGTAATTTGGCTAGCTCTTCTCCCATTACCTGTCTTTTGGGTTCGGAAAATCGTCGAAGAGCCTGTTTGACTGGCTTGAATCCTTTTAGGATGTTTAGGCTGTGTTCTGCCAATCTGCGTGGGATTCTGGGCATATCCGAGGGGTGCCAAGCAAAAATGTCCCAATTTTCCCGAAGGAATTCTCGCAGTGCGGCGTCTACATCAGGGTTCAATTGTGCCCCGATGGAGGCCGTCTTTGTTGGATCCGTTGGATGGACCTGGAATTTTACTATTTCGTCCGCTGGTTTAAAGGAAGTGGACTTGGATCTCTTATCGAGTATCACATCGTCCCTATTTACCGTAGAGCGCAGCGCGGTGAGTTCTTCTGCTGCTAGGGCTTCGGATAGTGCCTCCAGGGCTAATGCGGCTGTCTTGTTTTCGGCGCGGAGTGCTATGTCCGGATCACTAACGAGAGTGATTATTCCGCCGGGCCCAGGCATCTTGAGCTTCATGTACCGGTAATGGGGTACGGCTTGAAAAATTGTGAATGCCTCTCGTCCTAATATAGCGTGATATCCGCTGTTGAACTGGGCCACTTGGAACGTGACTTCTTCAGATCTGTAATTGTCCGGCGGGCCGAACACCACATCGAGTGTGATTTTTCCGGTGCAGCGCGCTTCCCGACTAGGGATTATTCCTCTGAAGGTTGTGCTGCTTCGCTCAATACGGCTCCAGTCTATTTCCATTTTTTGAAGAGTTTCCTCGTAGATGAGGTTTAATCCGCTGCCGCCATCCACGAGGACCTTTGTAAGTCGAAAGTCGTCCACTATTGGACTAAGTACCAGTGCGGCTGGTGCTCAGGCTGTTCGGAATTTAGGTTCGTCGCTGGTGTTGAAGGTGATGGTTGTGTCACTCCATGGATTTGTTGTTGCTACTTGGTAGACTTCGGCGAGGCTGCGGATTGTTCGTTTTCGCATATTATTTGATGCGAAAGTCTCGAAGACTGTTGATACCATACCGGTATTGTTGGAGTGGTTTTCCGGGGCTAGAAGCTCCTCGCCACTTTTGGCCACCTGCCGTAATATCCAACATGCTCGAAGGCTATGTGTTGGGACAGCGCCTTCTGTACTGTGAATTTTACAGGGTCCGCCAAGCCATCCCTCCAGTACGGTTCCGTGCCCTCTATGGGGTTTTTGCTTTTTGGTTTTTGTGTCAGGTGCCTGAGTGTAATGCACCCTTTTGTTGCGGACTAGGGTTGTATTCGAGGCCGGACTGTCCCAAAACTTATTTTCGGTTTTCCGGAAACTCTCCATCGCACAGTACTTTCGTACTATGGACGCCAGGTCGGCGAAGCGTGTAATTTCACGACGGCTGACGGCGTTCAAGATTCCCTCGTCCGTGCAATTATTGCAAAAAATTGAGATTCCGTTTTCCTCTCGGCAGTCCTTTATCCTGTCCATAACCAGGAGGAATCTGGCCTAGTAGTGATGTACTGTTTCGGCGGGCTCTTGCCGGATTAGAGATAGATCGCATATGTCTGGGCGGGTGGGTGGAGTTAAGTCCGGAACCTTGCCCATCTCGAGGCTCGAAGGCCGGGAAGTTTCCGAATTTGGAAGCTTGGATTGCTGGACGTTGTCCAACGAGTCTGGAACGATGCCTGATTTTAAGTTTAGTGCTCGATCGAAGTCCGTCCCTCCGCGGAAATCCGGCATGGAGGGTTCGGGAGCCCGGACATGACTAGTTTTCAATATAGGAGAAGAGTCGCCACATTGTTCCTCTACCACTGTGATGTGGTGGATGACCTGGGGAGAGTTAATCTCTCTCAGATCGGTTTTAAGCCCAATCTGATTGTAGTCTGTAGCGACTCCCACGGCGGCGATGCGATCCAAGAGCTCGTTGACAGACGAGAGCTCTATTGGATCCAGCTGCTCGGCAAATTCCAAGCTGACGTGAAGATTGCTTTTGACGACTTGAGAAGTCATTGTCGAAGCAGTGGCCGGACAGGCGGTCATAAGAAAACCACCTAGCCGGATAGTTTGGCCGGCGTCCAAGGCCCTTTTGGCAAAAATACCGTCCTTGAAGACGGGTGGAGGCATCCTTCCTATCGACGACGGCACAGAGGAACTCTCAATGAAAGCACCAATGTCGGTGTCAAAACCGGCGGATCTCGGGTAGGGGGTCCCGAACTGTGCGTCTAGGCGGATGGTAACAGGAGACAAGGGACACGATGTTTTACCCAGGTTCAGGCCCTCTTGATGGAGGTAAAACCCTACATCCTGCTTGATTAATATTGATGATATGGGTAGTACAAGAGTGGATCTACCACGAGATCAAGGAGGCTAAACCCTAGAAGCTAGCCTATGGTATGATTGTTGTAATGGAGGTTATGTCCTACGGACTAAAGCCCTCCGGTTTATATAGACACCGGAGAGGGCTAGGGTTACACAGAGCCGGTTACAATGGTAGGAGATCTACATATCCGTATCGCCAAGCTTGCCTTCCATGCCAAGGAAAGTCCCATCCGGACACGGGACGGAGTCTTCAATCTTGTATCTTCGTAGTCTTGGAGTCCGGCGGGCGATGATAGTCCGGCTGTCCGGACACCCCCTAGTCCAGGACTCCCTCACTCATATTCATACAACCCTAGCGTCACCGAACCTTAAGTGTGTAGACCCTACGGGTTCGGGAGACACGTAGACATGACCGAGACGACTCTCGGGCAATAACCAACAGCGGGATCTGGATATCCATGTTGGCTCCCACATACTCCTCAATGATCTCATCGGATGAACCACGATGTCGAGGATTCAAACAACCCCGTATTCGATTCCCTTTGTCAATCGGTACGTTACTTGCCCGAGACTCGATTGTCGGTATCACAATACCTCGTTCAGTCTCGTTACCGGCAAGTCACTTTACTCGTACCGTAATGCATGATCCCGTGACCAAACACTTGGTCACTTTGATCTCATTATGATGATGCATTACCGAGTGGGCCCAGAGATACCTCTCCGTCATACAGAGTGACAAATCCCAGTCTCAATCCGTGTCAACCCAACAGACACTTTCGGAGATACCTGTAGTGCACCTTTATAGTCACCCAGTTACATTGTGACGTTTGGTACACCCAAAGCACTCCTACGGTATCCCGGAGTTACACGATCTCATGGTCTAAGGAAAAGATACTTGACATTGGAAAAGCTCTAGCAAACGAACTACACGATCTTGTGCTATGCTTAGGATTGGGTCTTGTCCATCACATCATTCTCCTAATGATGTGATCCCGTTATCAACGACATCCAATGTCCATAGCCAGGAAACCATGACTATATGTTGATCAACGAGCTAGTCAACTAGAGGCTTACTAGGGACATATTATGGTCTATGTATTCACACGTGTATTACGATTTCCGGATAATACAGTTATAGCATGAATAAAGACAATTATCATGAACAAGGAAATATAATAATAATCCCTTTTATTATTGCCTTTAGGGCATATTTCCAACACATATTGGAGACGCTTTTGCAAGGTGGATATCATTACATTGTACCATTACGTAATACATGGGGGTACATACAAAATGTTGGGGAACGTGGTAATTTCAAAAAAAATCCTATGATCACGCAAGATCTATCTATGTGATGCATAGCAACGAGAGGGGAGAGTGTGTCCACGTACCCTCGTAGACCGAAAGCAGAAGCGTTTAGTTAATGCGGTTGATGTAGTTGAACGTCTTCGCGATCCATACGATCCAAGCACCGAACGTACGGCACCTCCGCGTTTAGCACACTTTCAGCTCAGGGATGTCCCTCGTACTCTTGACCCAGTTGAGGCCGAAGGAGAGTTTCGTCAGCATGATGGCGTGGTGACGGTGATGATGAAGTTACCGGCGCAGGGCTTCGCCTAAGCACTACGACGATATGACCGAGGTGTGTAACTGTCGAGGGGGGCACCACACATGGCTAAACAATTGTCAACTTGTGTCTTCTAGGGTGCCCCCTGCCATCGTATATAAAGGAGCAAGGGGGGAGGCCGGACGGCTCCTATAGGGCGCGCCCAAAATAGGATTCCTACTAGGAATCCTATTCCTAGTAGGTTTCCAACTTGGGGAAGGAAGGGGGAAGGAAGGAGAGGGAGAGAGGGAAGGCAACGGGGCGCCCCCCCCCCCTTCCTTGTCCTATTCAGACTCAGGGAGAGGGGGTGCGCGGCCTGCCCTGGCCGACCCTATCTCTCTCCACTAGGGCCCATCGAGGCCCATTTGTTCCCCGGGGGGTTCCGGTAACCCTTCGGCACTCCGGTTTTATCTGAAACTTCTCCGGAACACTTCCGGTGTCCGAATATAGTCGTCCAATATATCAATGTTTATTTCTCGACCATTTCGAGACTCCTCGTCATGTTCGTAATAACATCCAGGACACCAAACAATCTTCGGTACAACATATCACATAAACTCATAATACAATCGTCATCGAACATTAAGTGTGCGGACCCTACGGGTTCGAGAACTATGTAGACATGACCGAGACATGTCTCCGGTCAATAACCAATAGCGTAACCTGGATGCTCATATTGGTTGCTACATATTCTACGAAGATCTTTATCGGTCAAACCGCATAACAACATACGTTGTTCCCTTTGTCATCGGTATGTTACTTGCCCAAGATTCGATCGTCAGTATCTCAATACCTAGTTCAATCTTGTTACCGGCAAGTCTCTTTACTAGTTCCATAATATTTCATCCCGCAACTAACTCATTAGTCACAATGCTTGCAAGGCTTATAGTGATGAGTATTACCGAGAGGCCCCAAAGATACCTCTTCGAAACACAGAGTGACAAATCCTAATCTTGATCTATGCCAACCCAACAAACACCTTTGGAGACACTTGTAGAGAACCTTTAAAATCACCCTTTTATGTTGTGATGTTTGGTAGCACAACAAAGTGTTCTTCTGGTATTCGGGAGTTGCATAATCTCATAGTCTGAGGAACTTGTATAAGTCATGAAGAAAGCAGTAGCAATGAAACTAACACGGTCATAATGCTAAGCTAACGGATGGGTCATGTCCATCACATCATTCTCCTAATGATGTTATCCCGTTCATCAAATGACAACACATGTCCATGGTTAGGAAACATAACCATCTTTGATTAATGAGCTAGTCAAGTAGAGGCATACTAGGGACTATATGCTTTGTCTATGTATTCACACATGTACTACGTTTCTGGTTAATACAATTCTAGCATGAATAACAAACATTTATCACGAATTAAGGAAATAAATACTAACTTTATTATTGCCTCTAGGGCATATTTCCTTTAGTCTCCCACTTGCACTAGAGTCAATAATCTAGATTACATAGTAATGATTCTAACACCCTTGGAGCTTTGGTGTTGATCATGTTTTGCTCGTGGAAGAGGCTTAGTTAACGGGTCTGCAACATTCAGATCCGTGTGTATCTCGCAAATCTCTATGTCCCATTCCGACACTTGATGACGGATGGAATTGAAGCGTCTCTTGATGTGCTTGGTTCTCTTGTGAAATCTGGATTCCTTTGCCAAGGAAATTGCACCAGTATTGTCACAAAAGATTTTCATTGGACCCGATGCACTAGGTATGACACCTAAATCGGATATGAACTCCTTCATCCAAACTCCTTAATTCGCTGCTTCTGAAGCAGTACTCCGCTTCACACGTATATCCCGCCACGATGCTCTGCTTGGAACTGCACCAACTGATAGCTCCTCCATTCAATAAAAATATGTATCTGGTTTGCGACTTAGAGTCATCCGGATCAGTGTCAAAGCTTGCATCGACGTAACCATTTACGACGAGCTCTTTTTCACCTTCATAAACGAGAAACATATCCTTAGTCCTTTTCAGGTATTTCAGGATGTTCTTGACCGCTGTCCAGTGCTCCACTCCGGGATTACTTTGGTACCTCCCTGCTATGCTTATAGCAAGACATACATCAGGTCTGGTACACAGCATTGCATACATGATAGAACCTATGTTTGAAGCATAGGGAATGACTTTCATTTTCTCTCTATCTTCTGCGGTGGTCGGGCTTTGAGTCTGACTCAACGTCACACCTTGTAACACAGGCAAGACCCCTTTCTTTGACTAATCCATTTTGAACTTCTTCAAAACTTTATCAAGGTATGTGCTTTGTGAAAGTTCAATTAAGTGTCTTGATCTATCTCTACAGATCTTGATGCCCAATGTGTAAGCAGCTTCTTCGAGGTCTTTCATAGAAAAACTCTTATTCAGGTATCCCTTTATGCTATCCAGAAATTCTATATCATTTCCAATCAACAATATGTCATCTACATATAAGATTAGAAATGCTACAGAGCTCCTACTCACTTTCTTGTAAATACAGGCTTCTCCAAAAGTATGTATAAAACCATATGCTTTGATCACACTGTCAAAGCGTTTATTCCAACTTCGAGAGGCTTGCACCAGTCCATAAATGGATTGCTGGAGCTTGCACACTTTGCTAGCACCCTTTGGATCGACAAAATCTTCTGGTTGCATCATATACAACTCTTCTTCCAGAAATCCATTCAGGAATGCAGTTTTGACATCCATTTGCCAAATTTCATAATTATAAAATGCAGCAATTGCTAACATGATTCGGGCAGACTTAAGCATTGTTACAGGTGAGAAAGTCTCGTCGTAGTCAACTCCTTGAACATGTCAAAAACCTTCCGCAACAAGTCGAACTTTGTAAACAGTAACATTATCGTCTGCGTCGGTCTTCTTCTTAAAGATCCATTTCTATGGCTTGCCGATCATCGGGCAAGTCCACCTAAGTCCACACTTTGTTCTCATACATGGATCCCATCTCAGATTTCATGGCCTCAAGCCATTTCGTGGAATCTGGGCTCATCATTGCTTCCTCATAGTTCGTAGGTTCATCATGGTCTAGTAACATGACTTCCAGAACAGGATTACTGTATCACTCTGGTGCGGATCTTACTTTGGAAGACCTACGAGGTTCGGTAGTAACTTGATCTGAAGCTTCATGATCATCATCATTAGCTTCCTCACTAATTGTTGTAGGAATCACTGGAACTGATTTCTGTGATGAACTACTTTCCAATAAGGTAGAAGGTACAGTTACCTCATCAAGTTCTACTTTTCTCCCACTCACTTATTTTGAGAGAAACTCCTTCTCTAGAAAGGATCCATTCTTAGCAACAAAGATTTTGCCTTTTGATTTGTGATAGAAGGTGTACCCAACAGTTTCCTTTGGGTATCCTATGAAGACGCACTTCTCCAATTTGGGTTCGAGCTTATCAGGTTGAAGCTTTTTCACATAAGCATCGCAAGCCCAAACTTTAAGAAACGACAACTTTGGTTTCTTGCCAAACCATAGTTCATAAGGCGTCGTCTCAACGGATTTTGATGGTGCCCTATTTAAAGTGAATGCATCCATCTCTAGAGCATAACCCCAAAATGATAACGATAAATCAGTAAGATACATCATAGATTGCACCATATCTAATAAAGTACAGTTACAATGTTCGGACACACCATTTCGTTGTGGTGTTCCAGGTGGCGTTAATTGTGAAACTATCCCATGTTGTTTCAAATGAAGACCAAACTCGTAACTCAAATATTCTCCTCCACGATCAGATCATAGAAACTTTATTTTCTTGTTACGATGATTTTCCACTTCACTCTGAAATTCATTGAACTTTTCAAATGTTTCAGACTTATGCTTCATTAAGTAGTATAACCATATATGCTTAAATCATCTGTGAAGGTAAGAAAATAATGATACCCGCCACGAGCATCTATACTCATTGGACCGCATACATTGGTATGTATTATTTCCAACAAGTCAGTAGTTTGTCCCATTGTTCTGGAGAACGGAGTTTTAGTCATCTTTCCCATAAGGCACGGTTCACAAGCACCAAGTGATTCATAATCAAGTGATTCCAAAAGTCCATCAACATGGAGTTTCTTCATGCGCTTTACACCGATATGACCCAAACAGTAGTGCCACAAATAAGTTGCACTATCATTATTAAACTTCAATCTTTTGGCTTCGACACTACGAATACGTGTATCACTACTATCAAGATTCAACAAAAATAGACCACTCAGCAGGGGTGCATGACCATAAAAGATATTACTCATATAAATAGAACAACCATTATTCTCTGATTTAAATGAATAACCGTCTCGCATTAAACAAGATCAGGATATAATGTTCATGCTCAACGTTGGCACCAAATAACAATTATTCAGGTCTAAAACTAATCCCGATGGTAGATGTAGAGGTAGCGTGCCAACCGCGATCACATCGACTTTGGAACCATTTCCCACGTGCATCATCACCTCATCCTTAGCCAATCTTTGCTTAATCCGTAGCCCCTGTTTCTGTTGGAAATATGCCCTAGAGGCAATAATAAAATGGTTATTATTATATTTCTTTGTTCATGATAATTTTCTATTGTTCATGCTATAATTGTATTATCCGGAAATCGTAATACATGTGTGAATACATAGACCACAACAAGTCCCTAGTGAGCCTCTAGTTGACAAGCTCGTTGATCAACATATAGTCATGGTTTCCTGACTATGGACATTGGATGTCATTGATAACGGGATCACATCATTAGGAGAATGATGTGATGGACAAGACCAAACCCTAAGCATAGCACAAAGATCGTGTAGTTTGTTTCGCTAGAGCTTTTCCAAATGTCAAGTATCATTTCCTTAGACCATGAGATTGTGCAACTCCTGGATACCGTAGGAGTGCTTTGGGTGTGCCAAACGTCACAACGTAACTGGGTGACTATAAAGGTGCGCTACGGGTATCTCCAAAAGTGTCTGTTGGGTTGGCACGAATCGAGACTGGGATTTGTCACTCCGTATGACGGACAGGTATCTCTGGGCCTACTCGGTAATGCATCATCATAATGAGCTCAATGTGACCAAGTGTCTGGTCACGGGACCATGCATTACGGTACGAGTAAAGTGACTTGCCGGTAACGAGATTGAACGAGGTATTGGGATACCGACGATCGAGTCTCGGGCAAGTAACGTACTGATTGACAAAGGGAATTGTATAGGGGATTGATTGAATCCTCGACATCATGGTTCATCCGACGAGATCATAGAGGAGCATGTGGGAGCCAACATGGGTATCCAGATCCCGCTATTGGTTATTGACCGGAGAGGCTTCACGGTCATGTCTGCATGTCTGCCGAACCCGTAGAGTCTACACACTTAAGGTTCAGTGACGCTAGGGTTGTAGAGATATGCGTATGCAGTAACCCGAAAGTTGTTCGGAGTCCCGGATGAGATCCCGGACGTCACGAGGAGTTCCGGAATGGTTCGGAGGTGAAGAATTATATATAGGAAGTCATGTTTCAGCCATCGGGAAAATTTTGGGGGTCACCGGTATTGTACCGGGACCACCGGAAGGGTCCCGGGGTTTCACCGGGTGGGGCCACCTATCCCGGAGGGCCCCATGGGCTGAAGTGGGAGGGGAACCAGCCCCTGGTGGGCTGGTGCGCCCCCCTCGGGCCCCCCCTGCGCCTAGGGTTGGGAACCCTAGGGGTGGGGGCGCCTCCACCTGGCTTGGGGGGCAAGTTTCCCCCCTGCCCCCCCCCTTGGAGATTACATCTCCTAGGGCCGGTGCCCCCCCTAGGGGGCCTATATAAAGGGGGGAGGGAGGGCAGCCGCACCCATGCTCTTGGCGCCTCCCTCTCCCCTGCTACACCTCTCCCTCTTGCAGAAGCTTGGCGAAGCCCTGCCGTGTTCACAGCTGCATCCACCACCACGCCGTCGTGCTGCTGGATCTTCATCAACCTCCCCTTCCCCCTTGTTGGATCAAGAAGGAGGAGACTTCTTCCCAACCGTACGTGTGTTGAACGCGGAGGTGCCGTCCGTTCGGCGCTAGGATCTCCGGTGATTTGGATCACGACGAGTACGACTCCCTCAACCCCGTTCTCTTGAACGCTTCTGCACGCGATCTACAAGGGTATGTAGATGCACTCCCCTCTCTCGTTGCTAGATGACTCCATAGATTGATCTTGGTGAACGTAGGAATTTTTTTTATGCAACGTTTCCCAACAGTGGCATCATGAGCTAGGTCTATGCGTAGTTACTATGCACGAGTAGAACACAAAGCAGTTGTGGGCGTAGATGTTGCCAACTTTCTTGCCACTACTAGTCTTATCTTGCTTTGGCGGCATCATGGGATGAAGCGGCTCGGACCGACCTTACACGTACGCTTACGTGAGATAGGTTCGACCGACTGACATGCACTAGTTGCATAAGGTGGCTAGCAGGTGTCTGTCTCTCCCACTTTAGTTGGAGCGGATTCGATGAAAAGGGTCCTTATGAGGGGTAAATAGAACTTGGCATATCACGTTGTGGTTTTACATAGGTAAGAAACGTTCTTGCTAGAACACCTATAGAAGCCACGTGAAAACTTGCAACAACAATTAGAGGACGTCTAACTTGTTTTTGCAGCAAGTGTTTTGTGATGTGATATGGCCAAAGGATGTGATGAATGATATATGTGATGTATGAGATGATCATGTTCTTGTAATAGGAATCACGACTTGCATGTCGATGAGTATAACAACCGGCAGGAGCCATAGGAGTTGTCTTTATTTTTTGTATGACCTGCATGTCTTTGAAGAACGCCATGTAAATTACTTTACTTTATTGCAAAACACGTTAGCCATAGAAGTAGAAGTAGTCGTTAGCATGACAACTTCATGAAGACACGATGATGGAGATCATGATGATGGAGATCATGGTGTCATGCCGGTGACGAAGATGATCATGGCGCCCCGAAGATGGCAATCAAAGGAGCAATATGATATTGTCCATATCATGTCACTATTTGATTGCATGTGATGTTTATCATGTTTTACATCTTATTTGCTTAGAACGACGGTAGCTTAAATAATATGATCCCTCGAAATAATTTCAAGAAAAGTGTTCCCCCTAACTGTGCACCGTTGCGAAGGTTCGTTGTTTCGAAGCACCACGTGATGATCGGGTGTGATAGATCCTAACGTTCAAATACAATGAGTGTAAGCCAGATTTACACACGCAATACACTTAGGTTGACTTGACGAGCCTAGCATGTACAGACATGGCCTCGGAACACGGAAGACCGAAAGGTCGAGCATGAGTCGTATGGAAGATACGATCAACATGAAGATGTTCACCGATGATAACTAGTCCGTCTCACGTGATAATCGGACACGGCCTAGTTGACTCGGATCATGTTTCACTTAGATGACTAGAGGGATGTCTGTCTAAGTGGGAGTTCATTAAATAATTTGATTAGATAAACTTAATTATCATGAACTTAGTCTAAAAACCTTTGCAAAATGTCTTGTAGATCAAATGGCCAACGCTCAGGTCCACCTTAACTTCAAAGCGTTCCTAGAGAAAACCAAGCTGAAAGATGATGGCAGCAACTATACGGACTGGGTCCGGAACCTGAGGATCTGTAACGCCCCGGATTCGATGCGCCAGGTGTCCGCCAGTTATTCGCTGTCTTTGCCATGTCATTTGCTTGCGTGTTGCATTTTTCCATGTCATCATCTGCATTTCATATCATGTCATCATGTGCATTTCATTTTGCATACATGTTCGTCTCATGCATCCGAGCATTTTCCTCGTTGTCCGTTTTGCAATCCGGCACTCCTATGTCCTCCGGCGTCCCCTTTTGTCTCCTTTTGTGAGTGGGTGTTAAACTTTCTCGGAATGGACCGAGGTTTGTCAAGCGGCCTTGGTATAGCACCGGTAGACCGCCTATCAAGTTTCGTGCCATTTGGAGGTCGTTTGATACTCCAACGGTTAACCGGGTAACAGCAAAAGCCTCTTTGAGTTCCAGCCCAACACCCCTTCCAAAGTGGCCCAAAACCCAGCAAACTCCTCTCCATGTTCTCCGCCGTTCGATCACAATCGCGTGGCCGAAAACCGCACCTCATTTGGACACTCCTAGCTCCCTCTACCTATAAATATGCCCTCCCCCTCCAAATTCGCGGTCTAATCCCCCCGAAACCCTAGCTTTCGTCCTCCTCCCGCCGCCGGACATGTCCATATCGGCCGGACATGTCCGCGCCGCCGCCCCGCGCCCAATCTCCGCCTGCCACGTGGCATCTCCGCCACCACCCGCCGCCGCGGCCCGGCGAGCCCGGATCGGGCCCGCCCGGCCCGTCCGCCGCCGCGCGCTGGGCGCGCGCCTCTGCTGCCCACGCCCGCCGGCGCGCCTCGCCGGTGCCGCCCCGAGCTGCCCCGCTGCCTCGCCGGACTGCCCCGGGCCCCGCGCCTCCTCGCCTCCGCGCTGCCTGTGCCGGCCTCCGCCGGCCTCGGCCTCTCCGCCGGCCGCCGCCTCTCCGCCGGCGCCCCGCGCCCTCCGCCCGGCCGCGCGCCCCGCCGCCTCGCTACGCCGCTCGGCCGCGCGCCCCGCCGCCCGGCGCCGCCGCGCCCTGCGCCGCCTCCCCGCATCGGCTCCCTCCGGACCAGCGCCGCCCCGGCCTCGCGCCGCCGTCTCCGGCCGCTCCTCCGCCGGATCCGGCCTCCCCGGCCCCGATCCGCGTTGCCCAAGTCCTCTGGCCGCCGTCCCTGTCATCTCCGGCGTATCTCCGGCCAGATCCGCCATGCCTCGTAATCCGTGCAGCAAACTCAAGGTTGACCCCATTTTCCACTAAGTCCCAGATTATTGACTTTATCATGCCATGTTTGACCTGCTGTATCTCTGCATCCGTAGCTCCATTTCGTGCGTATAATATGTCAAATTGTTCGCCTCGATGAGTACTTCATTTCATTCCATTGCATCATTTTCATTTGAGTTCATCTTGATGCCCGAAATGCTGTTGGAAGAGTGCATCTTGATGTTAATCTGCCAAAACTGTTATAACTTGCTCATTTGTCATTTTTGCCATGATTGACGTGTGCATCATATGAGGTTGATGTCTACATGTGTTTTGATCTATGCCATGCCATCCTTCCAGGGGTGTTAACCATGTATTTTTGTGAGTTGTGTGCTGAGTGCATCGAGCTTGTTAAGGAGGATACTTGCTGTTGCTGTTTTCCTGACAGATTCTGTTATAATTTGTTGCTATGTAAACATGCTTCTACTAATCATTCCATGCATAATCTGGAGATGTTCTATAAACATATTTTGATCTACATGGCATGCTCTATCCATCCATGCCCCTGGTAGCATTTATAGCTTGATGTAGATTGTTCATATCTTGCTCCAAAGTTGCTTGAAAATGTTGCTATCAGCCTGTTAACATTAAGTTCACTAGTTCCCATGTGCTTTTCTAGTGATCCATGCACCCTATGAACTTGCTCTTGCCATGCTTAGCTTCATAAACATGCCTTCTTACTGTTGGTTGCCTTGCCATGCCATGTATTGCTCTGTGGTGAGTGGTTCAAGCTCACCAACATGCCTACTTATTGTTGTTCCTGCCATGTATTAATATGTCATATAACTTGCCATGTTTACATGGGTGCCATCATATTTTCCGTGCCCTTTTGGCTCATGGTCAGTAAGGGACTTTTGATCTATGCAATTAGTAGATTCATTCCATGCCTTTGTTTGCCATGATAAGTTCCTGTAACATGTCGTTTGATAGCTCTAAACATTGCAACCTGATGTTATTTCTGCTAAAGTCTGAACTGTTATTATTTGCAATCTTTCCATGTCTTTTGGAGCATGTTCTAGTGGTTTCTGGAGATAGCTCAGTGTACATGTTTTGTTGTCCTTTACCTGTACTTCATTCTCATGCCTTTTGTTCTTATGTTGGGGTGCTGTAGCATGTTGTTTTGGTGCTTGCAATATGCCTAGTTGCTGTTATGGACAGATTGTTGCTATGACTTGTATAGAGTGCATGTGTTGAACCGTTGCTCCGTTTTGAGTGTGCTCTATATGAAACTTGCTTCTTTTTGCATGTAGCTTCATATTATCATGTTGCATCCTTGTTTTGGTGTGTTTGCTTGATGTTTGTATGCATTTTGCATCAATGCCATGTTTAACTTGTTTTGCTCATATCTTCTAGGCCGTAGCTCCGAATCTAATGAACTTTATATGTAACTTGACTAGAATTCCGTGTAGATCATCTTGGTGATCTTTAACTTGCTGTTTAACAACTTGAACATAAGGTTTATTCAGATCTGGACCAATTTCGAAATTTGCATATGAGGACTTACCGGAATTGTTATATGTTGTTTCCGGCCTCATTTTAACTTGCCTTGATGTGTTATTCTTGTTTGCATCATCTCTTGCCATGAGTAGCTTCATGTAGCTTTGTCATGCATCATGCTCGTTGTGCATCATGTCTTGTCTATGTGTGGTGTGTTTACCATGTTGTGTGCTTCTTCTCGATAGTTCCCGTTTCGTTGCGATCGTGAGGATTCGTTCGTCTACGCTGGGTTCGTCTTCGTGGCTTCATCTTCTTCATGGACTCGTTCTTCTTCCTTGCGGGATTTCAGGCAAGATGACCGCTACCCTGGATCTCACTACTATCATTGCTATGCTAGTTGCTCCGTTCTATCGCTATGCTGCGCTACCTATTACCTGTTTATCAAGCCATCCCAAATTGCCATGAACCTCTAACCTTTGACACCATTCCTAGCAAACCATTGTTTGGCTATGTTACCGCTTTGCTCAGCCCCTCTTATAGCGTTGCTAGTTGCAGGTGAAGTTGAAGATTTCTCCATGGTGGACAGGGTTTATGTTGGGATATCACAATATCTCTTATATTATTAATGCATCTATATATTTGGTAAAGGGTGGAAGGCTCGGCCTTATGCCTGGTGTTTTGTTCCACTCTTGCCGCCCTAGTTTTCGTCATACCGGTGTTATGTTCCCGGATTTTGCGTTCCTTACGCGGTCGGGTGATTTATGGGACCCCCCTGACAGTTCGCTTTGAATAAAACTTGTCCAGCAAGGCCCAACCTTGGTTTTACCATTTGCCTCACCACCACCTACCTTTCCCTTGGGAGTAATTAACCCAAGGGTCATCTTTATTATAGCCCCCCCGGGCCAATGCTTGTCTAAGTGTTGGTCCAAACTAGAGCACCGTGCGGGACCATTCCTTGGCAACTTGGATTCGTCGGTACCTGTACGCTTCGCTTATCCGGTGTTGCCCTGAGAACGAGATATGTGCAGCTCCTATCGGGATTGTCGGCGCATCGGGCGGCTTTGCTGGTCTTGTTTTACCATTGTCAAAATGTCTTGTAAACCGGGATTCTGAGACTGATCGGGTCTTCCTGTGAGAAGGTCTATTCCTTCGTTGATCGCGAGAGCTTGTCATGGGCTAAGTTGGGACACCCCTGCAGGGTTTAAACTTTCGAGAGCCGTGCCCGCGGTTATGTGGCAGATGGGAATTTGTTAATGTCCGGTTGTAGATAACTTGACACCAGATCCGAATTAAAATGCATCAACCGCGTGTGTAGCCGTGATGGTCTCTTCTCGGGGGAGTCCGGGAAGTGAACACGGTTTCTGGGTTATGTTTGATGTAAGTAGGAGCTCAGGATCACCTCTTGATCATTGCTAGCTTCACGACCGTTCCTTTGTTTCTCTTCTCGCTCCCATTTGCGTATGTTAGCCACCATATATGCTTAGTCGCTGCTGCAACCTCACCACTTTACCCCTTCCTTTCCCATGAAGCTTTGCTAGTCTTGATACCCATGGTAATGGGATTGCTGAGTCCTCGTGGCTCACAGATTACTACAACAACAGTTGCAGGTACAGGTTATGCGATGATCATGACGCGAGAGCGATGCTTGCTTGCATTGAGTTCTTCTTCTGCTTCTTCGATCAGGGGATAGGTTCCAGGTCGGCAGCCTGGGCTAGCAGGGTGGATATTGTTTGAGTTTCTGTTTATGATTCATCCGTAGTCGGATGTTGTTCTTGTATGTTGTATTGTTGTATTCATGTGACATTGTATGTATTGTATGTATCCCCATCTTTTATGTAATGTTGATGTAATGATATCCACCTTGCAAAAGCGTTTCAATATGCGGGTCTATCCTTGGTGGGACCTTTGAGTTCCTTTTGGATAGGGTCGCATATTGGGCGTGACAGGATCATCCTCATAGCTGCCAAGAAAGATTATGTCCTAGAAGCGCCGCTAGGTGAAGCACCAATCCCAGAGAACCAAGACGTTATGAACGCTTGGCAGTCTCGTGCTGATGATTACTCCCTCGTTCAGTGCGACATGCTTTACAGCTTAGAACCAGGGCTCCAAAAGCGTTTTGAGCAACACGGAGCATACGAGATGTTCGAAGAGCTGAAAATGGTTTTCCAAGATCATGCCCGGGCGAGAGATATGAAGTCTCCGACAAGTTCTTCAGCTGTAAGATGGAGGAAAATAGTTCTGTTAGTGAGCACATACTCAAGATGTCTGGGTTGCACAACCGCTTGACTCAGCTGGGAGTTAATATCTCGGATGACGCGGTCATTGACAGAATCCTCCAGTCGCTCCCACCAAGCTACAAGAGCTTTGTGATGAACTTCAATATGCAGGGGATGGAAAAGACCATTCCTTAGGTGTATTCAATGCTGAAATCAGCAGAGGTAGAGATCAAAAAGGAACATCAAGTGTTGATGGTGAATAAAACCACTAAGTTCAAGAAAGGCAAGGGCAAGAAGAACTTCAAGAAGGACGGCAAGGGAGTTGTCGCGCCTGGTAAGCTAGTTGCCGGGAAGAAGTCAAACAATGGACCCAAGCCTGAGACTGAGTGCTTTTATTGCAAGGGAAGTGGTCACTGGAAGCGGAACTGCCCCAAGTACTTAGCGGACAAGAAGGCCGGCAAAACCAAAGGTATATGTGATATACATGTAATTGATGTGTACCTTACCAGTGCTCGTAGTAGCTCCTGGGTATTTGATACCGGTGCGGTTGCTCATATTTTGAACTCAAAGCAGGAGCTGCGGAATAAGCGGAGACTGGCGAAGGACGAGGTGACGATGCACGTCGGGAATGGTTCCAAGGTCGATGTGATCGCCGTCGGCATGCTACCTCTACATTTACCTATGGGATTAGTTTTAAACATAATTAATTGTTATTTAGTACCAGCTTTGAGCATGAACATTGTATCAGGATCTCATTTAAATCCGAGAATAATGGTTGTTCTATTTATATGAGTGATATGTTTTATGGTCATGCCCCGCTGGTGAATGGTTTATTCTTAATGAATCTCGAGCGTAATGTTACACATATTCATAGTGTGAATACCAAAAGATGTAAAGTTGATAACGATAGTCCCACATACTTGTGGCACTGCCGCCTTGGTCACATTGGTGTCAAGCGCATGAAGAAGCTCCATGCTGATGGACTTTTAGAGTCTCTAGATTATGAATCGTTTGACACATGCGAACCATGCCTCATGGGCAAAATGACCAAGAATCCGTTCTCCGGAACAATGGAGCGAGCAACCAACTTACTGGAAATCATACATACTGATGTGTGCAGTCCAATGAGCGTTGAGGCTCGCGGAGGATATCATTATGTTCTCACTCTCACTGATGACTTGAGTAGATATGGGTATGTCTACTTGATGAAACACAAGTCTGAGACCTTTGAAAAGTTCAAGGAATTTTAAAATGAGGTAGAGAATCAACGTGACCGAAAGATAAAGTTCTTACGATCAGATCGTGGGGGTGAATATTTAAGTCACGAATTTTGTACGCACTTAAGGAAATGTGGAATCGTTTCACAACTCACGCCGCCTGGAACACCTCAGCGAAATGGTGTGTCCGAACATCGTAATCGCACTCTATTAGATATAGTGCGATCTATGATGTCTCTTACCAATTTACCGCTATCATTTTGGGGATACGCTCTAGAGACAGCTACATTCACTTTAAATAGGGCACCGTCTAAATCCGTTGAGACGACACCGTATGAATTCTGGTTTGGGAAGAAACCTAAGCTGTCGTTTCTAAAAGTTTGGGGATGCGATGCTTATGTCAAGAAACTTCAACCTGAGAAGCTCGAACCCAAGTCGGAAAAATGCGTCTTCATAGGATACCCTAAGGAAACCATTGGGTATACCTTCTACTTAAGATCCGAGGGCAAGATTTTTGTTGCTAAGAATGGGTCCTATATGGAGAAAGAGTTTCTCTTGAAAGAATTAAGTGGGAGGAAAGTGGAGCTTAACGAAGTACTGCCTCTTGAAACAGTAAGTAGCGAAACTCAGGAAGATGTTCCTGTGGTGCCTGCACCGACAGGAGAGGAGGTTAATGATGATGATCAAGATACTTCGGATCAAGCTCCTACTGAACTTCGAAGGTCCACAAGGACACATTCCGCACCAGAGTGGTACGGCAACCCTATCTTGGAAATCATGTTGTTAGACAACGGTGAACCTTCGAACTATGAAGAAGCGATGGTGGGCCCAGATTCCAACAAATGGCTTGAAGCCATGCAATCCGAGATAGGATCCATGTATGAAAACAAAGTGTGGACTTTGACAAACTTGCCCGATGATCGGCGAGCGATAGAAAACAAGTGGATCTTTAAGAAAAAGACGGACGCGGATGGTAATGTTACCATATATAAAGCTCGACTTGTCGCTAAGGGTTATCGACAAGTTCAAGGGATTGACTACGATGAGACATTCTCTCCCGTAGCGAAGCTGAAGTCTGTCCGAATCATGTTAGCAATTGCCGCATACTATGATTATGAGATATGGCAAATGGACGTCAAAACGGCATTCCTTAACGGTCACCTTAAGGAAGAACTGTATATGATGCAGCCGGAAGGTTTTGTCGACACTAAGAATGCTAACAAGGTATGCAAGCTCCAGCGCTCCATCTATGGGCTGGTGCAAGCATCTCGGAGTTTGAACATTCGCTTTAATGAAATGATCAAAGCGTTTGGGTTTATGCAGACTTATGGAGAAGCCTGCATTTACAAGAAAGTGAGTGGGAGCTCTGTAGCATTTCTCATATTATATGTGGATGACATAATTTTGATGGGAAATGATATAGAACTTTTGGACAGCATTAAGGCCTACTTGAATAAGTGTTTTTCAATGAAGGACCTTGGAGAAGCTGCTTACATATTAGGCATCAAAATCTATAGAGATAGATCGAGACACCTCATAGGTCTTTCACAAAGCACATACCTTGATAAGATATTGAAGAAGTTCAATATGGAGCAGTCCAAGAAGGGGTTCTTGCCTGTGTTGCAAGGTGTGAAATTGAGCTCGGCTCAATGCCCGACCACGGCAGAAGATAGAGAAAAGATGAGTGTCGTCCCCTATGCCTCAGCCATAGGGTCTATCATGTATGCCATGACCTGTACCAGACCTGATATAAACCTTGCCGTAAGTTTGGTAGGAAGGTACCAAAGTAATCCCGGCATGGAACACTGGACAGCGGTCAAGAACATCCTTAAGTACCTGAAAAGGACTAAGGATATGTTTCTCGTATATGGAGGTGACGAAGAGCTCGTCGTAAAGGGTTACGTCGACGCTAGCTTTGACACAGATCTGGATGACTCTAAGTCACAAACCGGATACATGTATATTTTGAATGGTGGGGCAATAAGCTGGTGCAGTTGCAAGCAGAGCGTCGTGGCGGGATCTACATGTGAAGCGGAGTACATGGCAGCCTCGGAGGCAGCGCATGAAGCTATCTGGGTGAAGGAGTTCATCACCGACCTAGGAGTCATACCCAATGCATCGGGGCCGATCACACTCTTCTGTGACAACACTGGAGCTATTGCACTTGCCAAGGAGCCTAGGTTTCACAAGAAGACCAGGCACATCAAGCGTCGCCTCAACTCCATTCGTGAAAATGTTCAAGATGGAGACATAGATATTTGTAAAGTACATACGGACCTGAATGTAGCAGATCCGTTGACTAAACCTCTCCCTAGAGCAAAACATGATCAACACCAGAACGCAATGGGTGTTCGATACATCACAATGTAACTAGATTATTGACTCTAGTGCAAGTGGGAGACTATTGGAAATATGCCCTAGACGCAATAATAAAATGGTTATTATTATATTTCTTTGTTCATGATAATTGTCTATTGTTCATGCTATAATTGTATTATCCGAAAATCGTAATACATATGTGAATACATAGACCACAACAAGTCCCTAGTGAGCCTCTAGTTGACTAGCTCGTTGATCAACAGATAGTCATGGTTTCCTAACTATGGACATTGGATGTCATTGATAACGGGATCACATCATTAGGAGAATGATGTGATGGACAAGACCCAATCCTAAGCATAGCACAAAGATCGTGTAGTTCGTTTCGCTAGAGCTTTTCCAAATGTCAAGTATTATTTCCTTAGACCATGAGATTGTGCAACTCCCGGATACCGTAGGAGTGCTGTGGGTGTGCCAAACGTCACAACGTAACTGGGTGACTATAAAGGTGCGCTACGGGTATCTCCGAAAGTGTCTGTTGGGTTGGCATGAATCGAGACTAGGATTTGTCACTCCGTATGACGGAGAGGTATCTCTGGGCCTACTCGGTAATGCATCATCATAATGAGCTCAATGTGACCAAGTGTCTGGTTACGGGATCATGCATTATGGTACGAGTAAAGTGACTTGCCCGTAACGAGATTGAACGAGGTATTGGGATACCGACGATCGAGTCTCGGGCAAGTAACGTACCGATTGACAAAGGGAATTGTATACGGGATTGATTGAATCCTCGACATCGTGGTTCATCCGATGAGATCATCGAGGAGCATGTGGGATCCAACATGGGTATCCAGATCCCGCTGTTGGTTGGCGTCACGGTCATGTCTGCATGTCTCCCGAACCCGTAGGGTCTACACACTTAAGGTTCGGTGACGCTAGGGTTGTAGAGATATGAGTATGCAGTAACTCGAAAGTTGTTCGGAGTCCTGGATGAGATCCCGGACGTCATGAGGAGTTCCGGAATGGTCTGGAGGTGAAGAATTATATACAGGAAGTCAGGTTTCGGCCATCGAGAAAGTTTTGGGGGTCACCGGTATTGTACCGGGACCACCGGAAGGGTCCCGGGGGTCCATCGGGTGGGGCCACCTATCCCGGAGGGCCCCATGGGCTGAAGTGGGAGGGGAAACAGCCCCTGGTGGGCTGGTGCGCCCTTCCTTGGGGCCCCCCTGCGCCTAGGGTTGGGAACCCTAGGGGTGGGGGCGCCTCCACCTGGCTTGGGGGGCAAGTTTCCCCCCTGGCCGCCGCCCCCCCTTGGAGATTGCATCTCCCAGGGCCGGCGCCCCCCCTAGGGGGCCTATATAAAGGGGGGAGGGAGGGCAGCCACACCCATGCTCTTGGCGCCTCCCTCTCCCCTGCTACACCTCTCCCTCTCGCAGAAGCTTGGCGAAGCCCTGCCGTGTTCACAGCTGCATCCACCACCACGCCGTCGTGCTGCTGGATCTTCATCAACCTCTCCTTCCCCCTTGCTGGATCAAGGAGGAGGAGACGTCTTCCCAACCGTACGTGTGTTGAACGCGGAGGTGTCGTCCGTTCGGCGCTAGGATCTCCGGTGATTTGGATCACGACGAGTATGACTCCCTCAACCCCGTTCTCTTGAACGCTTCCGCACGCGATCTACAAGGGTATGTAGATGCACTCCCCTCTCTTGTTTCTAGATGACTCCATAGATTGATCTAGGTGAACGTAGGAATTTTTTTATTTTATGCAACGTGCCCCAACAGTTTCGAGTTGCAAATATGAGCAACAGAACCAGTATCAAATACCTAGGCGCTACTGCGAGCATTAGTTAAGTACACATCAATAACAAGTATATCAAATATACCTTTCACTTTGCCATCCTTCTTGTCCGCCAAATACTTGGGGTAGTTCGGCTTCCAGTGACCAGTCCCTTTGCAGTAGAAGCACTCAGTTGCAGGCTTAGGTCCAGACTTGGGTTTCTTCTCTTGAGCAGCAACCTTTTTGTCGTTCTTCTTGAAGTTCCCCTTTTTCTTGAAACTAGTGGTCTCGTTGACCATCAACACTTGATGCTCCTTTTTGATTTCTACCTCCGCGGCCTTTAGCATCGCGAAGAGCTCGGGAATAGTCTTGTTCATCCCTTGCATATTATAGTTCATCACGAAGCCTTTATAGCTTGGTGGCCGTGATTGAAGAACTCTGTCAATGACACAATCAACTGGAAGATCAACTCCCAGCTGAGTCAAGTGATTATGATACCCAGACATTTTGAGCATGTGTTCATTGACAGAACTATTCTCCTCCATTTTGCAGCTGTAGAACTTGTTGGAGACTTCATATCTCCCAACTCGGGCATTTGCTTGAAATATTAACTTCAACTCTTGGAACATCTCATATGCTCCATGACATTCAAAACTTCTTTGAAGTCCCGATTCTAAGCCGTAAAGCATGGCACACTGAACTATCGAGTAGTCATCAGCTTTGCTCTGTCAGACGTTCTTCACGTCATCAGTAGCATCTGCAGCGGGCTTGGCACCTAGCAGTGCTTCCAGGATGTAATTCTTCTGTGCAGCAATGAGGATAATCCTCAAGTTACGGACCCAATCCGTGTAGTTGCTACCATCATCTTTCAACTTAGCTTTCTCTAGGAACGCAATAAAATTCAAAGGAACGGTAGCACGGGCCATTGACTACAACAACATAGACATGCAAAATACTATCAGATACTAAGTTCATGATAAATTAAAGTTCAATTAATCATATTACTTAAGAACTCCCACTTAGATAGACATCCCTCTAATCATCTAAGTGATCACGTGATCCAAATCAACTAAACCATGCCCGATCATCACGTGAGATGGAATAGTTTCAATGGTAAACATCACTATGTTGATCATATCTACTATATGATTCACGCTCGACCTTTCGGTCTCAGTGTTCCGAGGCCATATCTGCATATGCTAGGCTCGTCAAGTTTAACCCGAGTATTCTGCGTGTGCAAAACTGGCTTGCACCCATTGTATGTGAACGTAGAGCTTATCACACCCGATCATCACGTGGTGTCTCGGCACGACGAACTGTAGCAATGGTGCATACTCAGGGAGAACACTTGTACCTCGAAATTTAGTAAGGGATCATCTTATAATGCTATCGATGTTCTAAGCAAAATAAGATGCATAAAGGATAAACATCACATGCAATCAAAATATGTGACATTATATGGCCATCATCATCTTGTGCTCATGATCTCCATCACCGAAGCATCGTCATGATCTCCACCGTCACCGGCACGACACCTTGATGCCCATCGTAGCATCGTTGTCATCTCGCCACCTAATGTTACTATGACTATCGCTACTGCTTAGTGATAAAGTAAAACAATTACATGGTGATTGCATTGCATACAATAAAGCGACAACCATATGGCTCCT
This sequence comes from Triticum timopheevii, assembly GCA_963921465.1. Classification (NCBI taxonomy): domain Eukaryota; kingdom Viridiplantae; phylum Streptophyta; class Magnoliopsida; order Poales; family Poaceae; genus Triticum; species Triticum timopheevii. The sequence continues at coordinate 142,818,682 of OY997264.1, read as the reverse complement.
GCCAGTTGCCGATAACTTTGTTTCAAAACATGATCATCTCATACAACAGTTTATATCACACCATGCTTGACCATATCACATCATAGCAAGCCCAGCAAAAACAAGTTAGACATCCTCTACTTTGTTGTTGCAACTTTCACATGGCTACTACGGGATTCTAGCAAGAACCGTTCTTACCTACGCATCAAAACCACAACAATTTTTCGTCAAGTGTGTTGTTTTAACCTTCAACAAGGACCGGGCGTAGCCACACTTGGTTCAACTAAAGTTGGAGAAACAGACACTCACCAGCCACCTATGTCCAAAGCACGTTGGTAGAACCAGTCTCGCATAAGAATACACGTAATGTCGGTCTGAGCCGCTTCATCCAACAATACCGCCGAATCAAAGTATGACATGCTGGTAAGTAGTATGACTATTATCGCCCACAACTCTTTGTGTTCTACTCGTGCATATAACATCTACGCATAGACCTGGCTCGGATGCCACTGTTGGGGAACGCGGTAATTTTAAAAAAATTCCTACGATCACGCAAGATCTATCTATGAGATGCATAGCAACGAGAGGGGAGAGTGTGTCCACGTACCCTCATAGACCGAAAGCGGAAGCGTTTAGTTAACGCGGTTGATGTAGTCGAACATCTTCGCGATCCAACCGATCCAAGCACCGAATGTACGGCACCTCCGCGTTCAGCACACGTTCAGCTCGGGGACGTCCCTCGTACTCTTGATCTAGTTGAGTCCGAGGGAGAGTTCCGTCAGCACGACGGCGTGGTGACGGTGATGATGAAGTTACCGGCGTAGGGCTTCGCCTAAGCACTACGATGATGTGACCGAGGTGTGCAACTGTGGAGGGGGGCACCACACACGGCTAAACAATTGTCAACTTGTGTCTTCTAGGGTGCCCCCTACCCCCGTATATAAAGGAGCAAGGGGGAGGCCGGCCGACCCCTGTAGGGCGCGCCCCAAGTAGGACTGCTACTAGGAATCCTATTCCTAATAGGTTTCCAACTTGGGGAAGGAAGGGGGAAGGAAGGAGAGGGAGACAGGGAAGGCAAGCGGGGCACCCCCTCCCCTTCCTTGTCCTATTCGGACTCAAGGGGAGGAGGCGCGCGGCCTGCCCTGGCCGGCCCCCCCTCTCTCTCTCCACTAGGGCCCATCGAGGCCCATTAATTCCCCGTGGGGTTCCGGTAACCCTTTGGCACTCCCGTTTTATCCGAATTCTCCGGAACACTTCCGGTGTGCTAATATAGTCATCCAATATATCAATCTTTATGTCTCGAGCATTTCTAGAGTCCTCTTCATGTCCGTGATCACATCCGGGACTCCGAACAATCTTCGGTAGAACATATCACATAAACTCATAATACAATCATCATCGAACGTTAAGCGTGCGGACCCTACGGGTTCGAGAACTATGTAGACATGACCGAGACATGTCTCCGGTCAATAACCAATAGCAGAACCTGGATGCTCATATTGCTACATATTCTATGAAGATCTTTATCGGTCAAACCGCATAACAACATACGTTGTTCCCTTTGTCATCGGTATGTTACTTACACGAGATTCGATCGTCAGTATCTCAATACCTAGTTCAATCTCATTACCTGCAAGTCTCTTTACTCGTTCCGTAATATTTCATCCTGCAACTAACTCATTAGTCACAATGCTTGCAAGGCTTATAGTGATGAGTATTACCGAGTGGGCCTAAAGATACCTCTCTGAAACACGGAGTGACAAATCCTAATCTCGATCTATGCCAACCCAACAAACACCTTCGGAGACACCTGTAGAGCACCTTTATAATCACCCTTTTATGTTGTGACATTTGGTAGCACACAAAGTGTTCTTCTGGTATTCGGGGGTTGCATAATCTCATAGTCTAAGGAACTTGTATAAGTCATGAAGAAAGCAGTAGCAATGAAACAAACATGATCATAATGCTAAGCTAACGGATGGGTCATGTCCATCACATCATTCTCCTAATGATGTGATCCCGTTCATCAAATTACAACACATGTCCATGGTTATGAAACATAGCCATCTTTGATTAACAAGCTAGTCAAGTAGAGGCATACTAGGGACTATATGTTTTGTCTATGTATTCACACATGTACTAAGTTTCCGGTTAATACAATTATAGCATGAATAATAAACATTTATCATGAATTAAAGAAATAAATAATAATTTTATCATTGCCTCTAGGGCATATTTCCTTCACAAAAGGCATACAATGCCACATGAATACAAGAACAACATACATAAGAGCAACATCCGACTACGTATGAAACACAAAGAGAAACTCAAATGACATCCACCCTGCTAGCCCAGGCTGCCGACTAGGAACCTATCCCTTAATCGAAGAAGAAGCGGAAGAATAACTCCAAAACAAGCAAGCATCGCTCTCACATCATGATCGTCGCATTACATGTACCTGCAACTGTTGTTGTAGTAATCTGTGAGCCACGAGGACTCAACAATCCCATTACCATGGGTATCAAGACTAGCAAAGCTTAATGGGAAAGGAGTGGATAGTGGTGAGGTTGCAGCAAGCGACTAAGCATGATATGGTGGCTAACTTACGAATACAAGAGTAAGATGAGAAGCTACGCAAATGGTTGTAAACTAGTAATGATCAAGAAGTGATCCTGAATTACTTACGTCAAACATAACACCACCGTGTTCTCTTCTCGACCCACTCAAAAAGACACCATCACGGTTACACATGCGGTTGGGTATTTTAATTCGAGTCTGGTGTCAAGTTCTCTACAACCGGATATTAACAAATTCCCATCTGCCACATAACTGCGGGCACGGCTCTCGAAAGTTTAAACCCTGCAGGGGTGTTCCAACTTATCCCATTATAAGCAAACGATTCGCGAAGACAATCCTCCATCGTAGGACATCCGATCAGACTCGGGATCCCGGTGCACAAGACATTTCGACGATGGTAAAGCAAAACCAGCAAGACCGCCCGAATGTGCCAACAAATCCCGATAGGAGCTGGACATATCTTGTTCTCAGGGCACACCGGATGAACACTACGTATAGCAACCGGAGACCCCAGGTGAAGGGGTGGCACCACAAGTGGCTCTAGGTTGGACCAACACTCAGAGGAGAACTGGCCCGGGGGGGTTAAAATAAAGATGACCCTCAGATTTATAACTCCCAAGGGAAAGGTTTAGGTTGTTAGGAAAATGGAAAACCAAGGTTGGGCCTTGCTGGAGGAGTTTTATTCAAAGCATACTGTCAAGAGGGTCCCATACCCCTCACCGTGTTAGGGACGCAAAATCAAGGAACATAACACCGGTATGACGGAAACTAGAGCGGCAAGAGTGGAACAAAACACCAAGCATAAGGCCGAGCCTTCCACCCTTTACCAAGTATATAGATGCATTAATTAAAATAAGAGATATTGTGATATCCCACATAACCATGTTCCAACATGGAGCAATCTTCAACTTCACCTGCAACTCACAACGCTATAAGAGGGGCTGAGCAAAAGCGGTAACATAGCCAAACAACTGTTTGCTAGGAAGGGTGAAAAATGTTAGAGGCTGACATGGCAATTTGGGAGGCTTGATAAACAAGTGGTAGGAAGCGCGACATAGCGATAGCATCGAAACAACTAGCATAGCAATGATAGTAGTGAGATCCAGGGTAACGGTCATCTTGCCTGAAATCCCGCTAGGAAGAAGAATGATCCCATGAAGAAGATGAACGGGCGAAGACGAACCAAGCGTAGTCGAACGAATCCTCACGATCGCAACGAAACAGGAACTATTGAGAAGAAGCACAACCGAAAAGAAGCAAACAACACAGTAAACACACAACACATAAACATAACATGATGCTCAACCAAGTATGATGCATGAAAAAGGCTATAAGAGGCTACTCATGGCAAGAAATTATGCATACAAAAACAACACAACAAAGCAAGTTTAAATGAGGCCGGAAACAACATATAACAAATCCGGTAAGTCCCTATATGCAAATTTCAAAATTAGTCCAGATCTGAACAAAACATTAAGTTGAAGTTGTTAAATAGCAAGTTAAGATGCACCATGATGATCTACACGAAATTCTAGTCAAGTTACATATAAAGTTCATTTAATTCGGAGCTACGACCTAGAAGATATGAGCAAAACAAGTTAAACACGGCATTGATCCAAAATGCATTCAAATATCAAGCAAACACATCCAAAACAAGGATTCAACATGATATGATGAAACTACATGCAATTCTAAGGAAGTTTCATATAGAGCATGCTCAAAACGGAGCAACGGTGCAACACACACTCCAAACAAGATATAATAACAATCTGCCCAAAACAGCAACTAGCCACTTTGCAACCATCAAAACAACATGCTACAGGAACCATATGAGCACAACTTGACATGCACTTCATGTACAGATAACATATTTTGAATATCATTAAGTTTCAGGTTCATAGGCATCAAGATTAAACCAATATGATCAATGCAAAATGTAACTTTATAACACAGGGACATATACATGAGCAGAGTTCATATGATGGCATGTTGGGGGCATGAAATAAAGATGCTACAGAAACTATACATGACAACCAAGGGCATGGCATCTAAGTACACATAACAAAGAGAAACCAACATCAAGGAATCATATACATATGGCTTATGGATTAGCGGGAACCAACAGTTTCAGCAAGTGTAAAACAGCAACTTTATGATAGCATGTTTGCAAGCATGGAACAGAGGCATATGTTATCCAAAATTAACAACCATGGCATGTTAACAAATTACTGATAGCATACTTCAAAACACGTAATTGGAGCAACTCCAGAATAGGCATAGATTAACTAATATCAAGCTCACAACATGGCATCACGAAGTTAACAGAAAACTGGAACAACATGTATGCATGTTCATGGCAATGAAAACATATGCTACAGAACATATATAGGGCATCAAAAGTCATAGAATGATATAGCATAACATGGACATCAAAACATGTCAACTAAGCATCTTCAGATTATGCATGGATTAATTGGTAGCATCAAGCAAACATGGCATCATGATATAACAGATTCAACATTGACAGAACATTAACAGCGAGTTGCCCACTTCACAAGCTTGTTGCACTCACCACAGGGCATATCAAAATACATGGATTGCACCACTGTAATGGCATGATTATGCTCCTAAAACATGTAGACATGATGCTCAAAAGAAAACCACACAAATAGATATAAAAATGACAAATAGGCAAGTTATAACAGTTAACAGCAACATGCACTTTTGCAACAGGGATTAATATGTTAAGATGCACCCTAACATGAATGCAACAGAAACCAACATGAAGAGCATGAAGGGCAAAACATGTGCATATCAAGATCATCATCATAGTATCAATAGAGACAAAGTTACACCACTCACAAGACACCTAAATGATGTTATCAGGCAGCAGTTTACAGCAGTTTATATCACTTAGCAGTTTTGCAATGAAGATTAAGGCATCAAGATGAATCTTAACATGAATGCAAATGCAACCATCATTTAGAGCATCAAGAGATGAACATTTTGACATATCATGCACGCAAAACGGAGTAGTACACAAAGTTATGGTCATGGCAAGATGCACACATAATATTTAAAACGCTAGGGACTTGGAAGAAAATTTCACCTCTGGATCTAGGTTAACCCAGGCACGGAAATCGAGGCAGCGACCGAGCTCGCCGGAGACGAGGGAGCTGACCGGCGATGGCATGGATCCGGCGACGTGGTGGCCAGGGACGGGCGCGGGCGTCGAGGAGGTGGATCCGGGGCCGGATCGATCGGATCCGAGGCGCGGGGAGGCAAACTCTCACGGGAAGGCGGTGGCCGGAGCTGGCGCAGGCGGGCGCGGCGGCGAAGGCGACGTAGGTCGGCGGCGCTGCGCGAGTGCGGCGGAAGGCGGCGAAGGCGAGCGATGCGGCGGCGCGAAACGGCAATGGCGGCGGGGCGCTCGGGCATGGGCGCGGGAGGCGGACGGCGCGGACGGGCCGGGAGGGCCCCGCCTGGGCCTCGGTGGGCCGCGCGGGCGGTAGGGAGGAGAGAGAGGAGGTCGGCAGCCACGTGGCGGCGCGGGGTTGGCTGGGACGGCGGCGACGCTGAGGTGGCGGGTCGCGATTGGCTGGAGTGAGGTGGCTGGAGGTGGTGGACGCGTCCGGCGACGGGGTTTTCGTCCGGTGGTGCGAGGGGAGCGGGGCTAGGGTTTCATCTGAGATTTGAAAGGGGGGATGCATATTTATAGGTAGGGGAAGTTAGGAGTGTCCAAATGAGGTGCGGTTTTCGCCCACACAATCGTGATCCAACGACGAAGAGCATGGAGGGGGTTTAGATGGGCTAGCGGGTTGTGTGGAGGGGTGATGGGCTGCAAAGAGAAAGGAGTCTGACGGTTAACGCGGTTAACCGTTCGGGCCTTAAACGACCTCCAAATGGAACGAAATTTGACAGGCGGTCTACCGGTGATGTACCAAGACCCCTCGTCAACTCTCGGCCCATTCCAAGAACATTTTTCTGCGACTCACAAAACAAGATCTGGGAGGTGCGACGGGTGCGTGCGAGTGTGGTTGGGCTCAGAACGGACAACGGAGAGAACTGGGAGGACCCGAACGGATGCAAATTTTGGAAAATATGCGGATAAAATGCAGATGATGACATGGCAAAGTGCAACACGCAAGTAAATGACATGACAACGACAGCAAATAACTGGAAGACACCTGGCGCATCGGACTCGGGGCGTTACAGACCCTCTACATGCAGAGGCAATGGCGTGTCTCGAGAGCTTGCTGGCTGCCCAGGCATGGGGTATATCAGAAGTCCACGTTGAAACAGATGCATCCCAGCTTGTGCAAGCGCTTCGGTCGGACGACCAAGATATGGCGATAAATGGTGTTATCTTCAAGGAGATCAAATATTTTAGTCGGCTAAATTTTAATCTTTTTCGTATTACTTTCTACCCAAGAGCATGTAATAAAGTTGTAGACGCTCTAGCAAAGTATGGTGTAGGGGCAGGCAGTGGCGGCTCCAAGAATTTGCAACTGGGTATTCATGTGTGTTTATTTTGCCAAAATCATAGTTGTTTTTCGAAAATTGTCACTGTTTTGTCAATCAACACTGTTTTGTAAAAATCATAAATGGGTATTCACATGAAGATCCAAGAATACCCCTAGCGCTGCCCCTGGGGACAGGACAGGGCTATCATTCCCAATTTTATGGCCAAATGGTGCCCCTGATTTTGTGCAAAACTTGGTAGCCAGCGATGCTGCTGAGCTCTTTGGTTAATGGAATAAATTTGATTCCAGTTCAAAAAAAAAAGCATTATCGGGGTTCAAATCGCCGAACCGTCCTAGGGTTGGTTTTCATGGGACGGCCATCCCGTAAACCGTCGTAGGGTTCAATGAACCACCCCCCGCACCCGCTGCACCAGCGTAGATGCCCCAGCGCCACAGGCCGCCAAGCAAAGCGCACGCACCCCGCACGCGGCGGCGATGGCGGACGACGTCGCCCCGTGCACCGCATCCGGCTACCTCGACCCCTCCTACTGGTAGCTCACGAGTCCTTATCACCCCGCTCTGCTCCCCCGAGCTCCAAACCGCTCAGGGAGCAGCGGACTCACGCAGCTCGCTCGTGGCTTCGCAGGGACGAGCGGTTCGGGAAGGAGGAGCACTACGAGTGGTTCAAGGACTTCTCCCACTTCCGCCACCTCCTCGCCCCGCTCCTCTCCCCCTCCCTCTCGGTCCGTGCTCCCGCCGCCTCTTTCCCCAATTCTTCACATAACTTTCGTGGATCTTAATTTGCGAGTTTCTGAATGTGAACTGTACCTTGATTTGTTGCGCGTTCTGCATTTCTGCGCAGGTTCTGGAGGTCGGATGCGGCAATTCGCGGCTCGGGGAGGAGCTCTTAAGGGAGGGCGTCACCGGCGGCATCACCTGCATCGACCTCTCGCCGGTCGCCGTCCAGAGGATGCGCGACAGACTGGCGGAGCAGGCCACCAGTGGTCAGTTCACCTGTTTGGCCGGGAATTTACTTTCTGCATGTTTGTTACCACCAACGTTTGGCCGTTTGAGTGAGAAATTGCCTTCTGCTTCTGAAGGTGTCGATGTGGTGGTAGCTGACATGCTTGACCTTCCGTTCGAGAGCGAGAGCTTCGACCTTGTGATCGAGAAAGGGACCATGGTATGCGTGTTGCAAACTTTGATGCCTCCCAGTGTTCCAACCTATCAATATTTTGTGCTATCATATTTTCTAAGCTATGTTATGCTTAATGTTAATTGCAACTCGAAAGAACAAGCATATTAACCAACAAAGGTTGTAGTCGCATGTTAGTATTGTGTATTGAAACACTGAACCTTTTCTGGTTACACCTGCATTTGACACGTCGCCAATGATATCACCTTCAAAATGAAGACTTGGTTTGCATCGCTGAACTGTGCTGTGGTGCTCAGGGCCTCTCTGATTCACAGGATTGTAAAAACATAGGAATAGGAAAAATTCAGGAATGGAATGCCATGTCCATTAAAATCCTACACGATTTGAGTTTGTTTGATTGCGTCACAGGAAAAAAAAACAGGGAATTTTCCAGGAGGCTGGAGTGGATGTCATTGTACAGTCTGCCGAGGACAAATATCCGAAGAAATAGGAAAAAGTTGGTTAGTCAAACGATAAAATAACTAAATAAGCAAAAGCTTGTTAGGCCAACAAGATTATTGTAATCCGCCTCAATGCCAAATGCAGCCGAAGTGTGCGCAGATAGACTGTCTTAGCTAATAGTGTACTGCCCTTGCTATATTAGCAACATGATTCTATACAATTAACACATTATCAAGATTGTCGAGATATATAGTACCGGTGGTTTGTGATAGCATTACTGGACATTTTAGTGGAAATGCACAAATGCATCTATTACAGAATTTCAGATGACCCTGTGAGCTATTTACAGTACACTGCTATCCTTATCTGAATGACCATTCAGTAATTCACATATATAAAGCTGCGGAAGACAGGCTCGTGTGTGCGGAAGTCCAGTATAAACGTACTCCCTCCATAAAGAAATATAAGAGTAAAGTAGTGATCTAAATGCTCTTATATTTCTTTACAGAGGGAGTAGCTACTAACTATGTTAAAAGTTTGTTTGTGTGGTTGTCAAATGCGATAGATATACAAGTTGTTTAACACAACACAGTGACCAATGAAGTGGTTGCATTTGCATGTTATCTTGATAATTACCTAACAAATTTTCTGTTAGGATAGCTGCACAACCAGGGAAAAGGAGTCAATTCGAACAATCAAGATACTTAACTCAGCACCTTAAAACATACTCAGAAAGATGCATTGTCTGTTGATTTATCCTAACACCTCTGTTCTTTCATAGCATCCAAACTTGTGATAGATATTTTGTCATCTTGTGAATTATTAGATACTGCCTATAGACTTATACAGAAATATCCTTTGACAGGATGTGTTGTTTGTGGACAGTGGTGATCCATGGAACCCCAATCCTACAACAGTGTATAATGTAACCAAAATGCTTGAAGGTATCCACAAGGTTTTGAAGCCAGATGGCAAATTTGTATCAATTACCTTTGGACAGGTTTGGGAGATCCAATTGTCTGAACCCCTCTTTCATGCCCTTCATTTGTCATCGCTTTTGTATTTCAGATGTGTTTCTTTGCATGTCCCAATGATATCCTCTTTCTGGGTTTGTGGGTATGTTATTTGTGCACTGGACATCAGTACTCCATCTGTTCCGAACTGAAAGATGTATTAACTTTGTTCTGAACCGGATGTATATAGACGCGTTTTAGTGTGTTTGCTCACACATTTCAGTCCTGTATGTAGTCCATATTGAAATATCCAAAGCATCTTATAATTTGAAATGGAGGTGATACTAAATAAGGATATACCTTTTGTTTAGCAATATCACACAATGGTTATGAACTTGACATATATAAAGAATTAAGGATTGTCTTTAATTAGTAATCGTGAAGAGAAGAGCAAGTGGGACTGGTCATGAACTGTGATTTATTTGTTTAGCAGCTTTACTTTTTTTTCTAAAATTTCTACTTTCTATTTGGCAGCCACACTTCCGTCGTCGATTTTTCGAAGCACCTGGGTTTACATGGTCTGTCGAGTGGAACACCTTTGGCGATGGCTTCCATTATTTCTTCTACATCCTTCAGAAGGTTTAATGTTTGCGAAGCATTTGGTTTTCATTTGAGCCCTTCACTTTTTCCTTGTAGTTGTGATGCCACTGAATAAGTGCATTGCTCTGTTACATCTCGACTCTATGTACTATGAATTTCCTTGCAAAAATCCTTACTCTTCATCTTGTTCTTTCTTAAATCTCTTAGGGCAAAAGGTCACCAGAGTCCAACGGTCACCAAATTACATTACCTGCTGTTCCAAGCTTCAATATGCTCCATGAAGAGCTCGAAAGCGAGGATTACATATTCCACACAAATGTTGATGAGTTATAAGCAGTAACTCAATAAGCGAGTGCGCCTGTTTGGAGGTTTTGATGCTACGATACGCATGAAGGGGCTGACCGCTAAGCAACCCAGCGAGTGATGCTTTTACATGCCTTGTTGTGTGGTGATGTATCATTGCGGCCCAGCAGGCTAGGGATCATTCTATCATCAGAACTGACAATATACACCTGTTCCCAATGTTAACCTTCTTGCGTTATATCAGATTATGAAAAAGGACCTTCAGTTATCTTTAGTGTTTTGACTCCAGATGACATAGAGATAATTGTTTTCCCTTCTTATTCTTCTCATTTCCAGGACATCTGCTTATATAGCCAGTTCAAACTACAGCAGTGATAAGAGAACGTTAAACAGTGTCGTACCCTAGTTTATCTGTATTCAGTAGTGAGGTGCATATCCATTCGACTACTCCAATTGCGCTTGAAGATGATGCCAATAGCAGTTTCACGGTGTATAAATTGGTGAATTAAACTTGTGCCTTGTTGTACTACTACATCATTCATTTATGTTTCCTTCTTTGGAAGGATACAAAGGAATTGTGCCGATAGTTTATTAAATGAATGTACCGGATAAAAGACAGTTAAGGCCCCGCTTGGAAACTCGTTTTGTTTTTACAGGTGTAATGGTTTACGGAGGTATTATACCGTCCACAAGTATAAAACCGGCGGATAAGAATACACCCGTCGCTTGGTCTGTAAAATCTTTCGGCTGTAACGCACTAACGCCACCAAAAACAACCGAACCAAGCACGATTTCAGGATCCGGCCGGATACTTTTACATCTCCGATTAATACAGATGTTTTGGGCTGGAAAACGCGGAACCAATCGGGGCCTAAGTGTTGAGTACTCACTCCGTTCTCTAATATAAGATGTTAGGGCATCTCTAACGCTGACCCTTAAACTGTCTGCATTTGTGCGGACCGGACAATCCGAACCTCAAACTGTTTGCATCTGTTCGGACCGAGTAGTGTGGACGTGTTTTGCCATCCGATGCGGCACCCCGTTGGTCTGCGGACCTGTCTGGATGTTCGTTTTCCCGCAAATCCAAGGCAAACCAGGGTGCTTTACGGCCGTTCGGACCTCTGCCACGCTGACACCCCGGACCCACCCCCCGGACCCACGCAAAACCCTCTCCCTCGCCCACGCCCTCTACCACGAAGCATTTGCCGTGCATTCATGTCATTCCAGAGTGCTAGCGTCGCATTCATGTCGGCCCAGAGCAGACATGACCTCTAACTAGTGACGACACTAAAGCGACGCGCCAGCCCAGAGCGCCGCCCGCGCTGCATCCCAGTGTCCGCGCCTGTTAAATGCCGAGAGACATTACTAGACGGGACGAGATGGATATCTACCGCATTTAAACGGGCTGACCACCCCCGTCGGTCTGCGGACCGGTCTAAACGTTCGTTTTCCCGCAAACCGGAGGCAAATCAGGGTGCTTTACGGGCGTTCGCACCTCTGCCACGCACGCGTGCGACACCCCGGACCCACCCAAAACCCTCTCCCTCGCCCGCACCCTCTACCGGGTGAAGCATTTGCCGCGCATTCATGCCTTTCCAGAGTGCCATCGCCACATTCATGTCGGCCCAGAGCGGACTTGACCTGTAACTAGTGCAAACCCTGAAGCGGCGCGCCGGCCTAGAGCGCCGCCATCACCGCATCCCGGTGTCCGTGCCTGTTAAATACTAGACGGGATGATACGGATATCTACCGCATTCAAACGGGTTGGCCGCCTGTCTGCCTGCCATCATTAAACAGGCTCGCCGACCGAGAAACCTACTCCGGTGCTCACAATGACACACTCCGCTACCGAGCCTGGCTGTCATCTGCTATTTAAACGAGGCCACGCCCGACACAAACTGCACCACACCAGGGCCCGCTTCACATCCTCCTCCATACTCCACCTCCGCCATGACCGTGAGTTTTAGCGCGTTGTGGGGAAGCCTCTCGATGGAGCCGAACAACGAGTTGGCCGCCCTTGCATTGGATGGCAGGGCTGCCGTGCTAGGCAGATTGAGGACGGCTTGCCGGCCAGCTCCCTTGAGGTCTCTGATGACAACCAAACGATGGAGAAGGGCTCCGACGTGAGTCGGTGCATCAGCCCGAGCTGTTCCATGCCGGCTTCACCATGGAGCAGGCACATGCTCACTTCAATGATGCCATGGAGCAGGAGCAGCCAACGCCGCAACCGTTCTCGGTGTTCCGGCAGGTGCATAAGGAGCAGTGGTACAACCTCTCCCTCCGTGATCCGTCTGATTTGTTGAAATCCGGTTTAAAATGTATGCAGGTATGGTTGGATGGCCGATTTTCATATCACTATCCGCGGATGCGACCGTGGTCGTCCGCGGACATATACAATGTCCATTTTGAGGGCCAGTGTTGGAGATGCCCTTATTACAAACAATATAGAGGGAGTATTTTAGTTTTCGCATGTTTAACCACCAGCAAATGTTCAGTTTTACTGCTGCATGTAGTAGTTCCAAGTTTGCTGATAGTCAAATGCATCCAGCTAGCCAGTATACTGACCTAAATGAAATGCTAGGGAGTAGCTTATATACTTCGTATGGATTTATATGGATACAAAAGCAATTGGGTTTTGACAAAAAAAAAACTTATGTGATAATGTGTAAGTGCTCAGCTTTTGTGCACCACCTCATGAGCTACTTGGATTATTTTGCCTACTATTTCTAACCTATTACCTTTATCATTCGGTTTCAGGGCACGATCTACTGTGGTTTCCAAATCTTGACGCAGAATACTCCCTCTGTAACGTAAGATGTTTTTGCAAGCTAAGTCAGTTAGAGCATCTTCAACAACAGCCTTATTTTTGAGCGCACGACGTTTCTAGGCACGAGAGGGCAAACAATCGGCCTCCAACATCTGCCCAATCCTAAGAGAAATTTAATTTTTTTGGCAGCCCAAAAAGGAGGCTCCTCGTGCAACAAATATAGAGCAGTCGGGCGGCTGCCCAAAAACACAAGGCTACTTCCAGACGCCTGCCCGTGGCCGGAAACCCTCGGATCCGCCCGCCTGCCAGCCGCCGCGCGCCATGGCCGGCTCCTCGGACCCCGTTACCAACCCCGATACGCTCGGCGCCGCTCCCACCCTATTTTAGGGTAGCTGTTGGAGCAGTTTTGCCATATTTCGTGCCCAATTTTTTTCTTTTTCGATTTTGTGCTCTGTTACAGGTTTGCTGGTGCCAAAAAAGCGTTTTTGTGACCTTTTTTTTTTACTCCACATGTTTTTTGTGCCCAAAAATAGGGCTGCTGTCGAGCATTTCATACAATAGTGTGTCACTCCAAAAAGTGTCAGGTGATGTGCTCTTGTTTTCCACTTCACATTCTTTATTTTGACGTGATTACCACTTCAAATTTGGAGCAAGGAGGAGACGATGATGCTTGCTGTAGTGTTTTGGAACTTCAGATAAATTGACAGTGCTGCTCGCTTGTAGGAAGAATATCTGCTGAAAGTGCCTATATTTTATTTCACTGCATCTACTCCCTCCGTTTCAAAATAGATGACCCAACTTTGTACTAAAGTTAGTATAAAGTTGAGTCATCTATTTTGAAACGGAGGGAGTATGTATCTTGTTCTGTTAAACATCCTTCTCACACGGAGTTGTTGATTGCGTCCGAAATAACACCTTCCCATTCTCATATTGAGTATACTTCAATATTGAGAAGAACCTCGTCAGTCAAGAGTCAATAGGTAGCTGACAAGATACTCGTCATACTACATGCTGGCGCTTATATGAAAATCCATCATGCTGGCGTGAGAAATCGAGAACAGGGGTCTGGAGCAGAGATTGCAAAGACATGCTTCTGTAGGTGGCAAGATGCAAACGTTCAATGGGGTATATGTCATAATAAATATATTAATGAATTCATTGTGTGCTTTGCATGCAGATGGAACGTTTCGTGTGGTCCTGCAGCAGTGTATCACCCCATGGACGGTAGCACATGATATTTTCCCCACGGAACAGATGTGATGGCTGCTATTTTCTGTCGTACTGGAATCATATTGAATGAAACTATCTTATGTGTAGCAGGGCTCACCCATCCTTGGGTCCAAAAACGTCGTACCAAAAACTAAGATCTTCCGTCCCTAGTCGTATCGCCACCTTCGAAATAGTTTTTGGTAGGACGTTTAGCGGCCGCCATCGACGATGTCTAGTCCCAAATACTTAGGTCCATGACGATGACTACATCCAGGTCGGTCTCGGTCAGGTGGTGGCCTGCGAGAAGAAAGAGGCCAAGAGATAAACAACTGTGCTCCGCTTCTTATTTCCTCGCTAGTGACCCAGACATCAAAAGGGGTGCTGAGAGGTGCAAAAACATTGGTGTTTTTTCTCCAACCGAGCATCCCCTTTCCATTAGTTGCTTATAACGAAAATACAAAAGTTCACAAACATTACAAGCAAGATGAGGAGGAGGGAAAGAGAGGGAGGTGAGTTAGTGCATTGCCAGAAAACCCGCTATGAGTGCTCGACCTCCAAACACCCCTTACTGGGCAAAAACCTGACAACACAAACAACTAAAACCACAAAGTTGGGTCATCTATTTTGAAACAGAGGGAGTAGTTTTGTAACCAAACAACTAAAACCAAGACTAACCTACACAGCTACAAGACAAAGCACACATAGTTCACCCCCGAGGAAACATTTTCACCAAAAGGCAACCACAAAGGAGCCCTTCAAACAGCCGATCACACCCCATAAGCATGTCCCAAGCCCACACAACAACTGGTGGATTCATCTACCAGGCGAGCATCGTAGCTTTCTTTATCAACACCCTAAATCCAACTTGGAACACATCCTTGTCCGCGCTTTTGAGAAGACCTGCCCATTACATTATAAAAGAGCAAACAGTGAAGATAACCTCCACGGGAGATCGCATAACATGCTGCTCAAAGGTTATCTTGTCCCTAAGGGTCCAAATCCCCAAGCAAACAGCAGCCACACACACCATATTTTATTTGTGCCCCTAAAGTAGAAAAGCATAGAACCAAGTAAAACTTTGCCACAAGTTCCTTGGGCAGCTATCAGTACCTTTAACTCTATCAATAGTGCCCCAAACAGATATAGACCCCACAACCGAAAAACAGGTGTTGAGCATCTTCAAGAACATTACAAAAAGAGCACATAGGCCAACCATTTTCTCTTCTTTAGACTAGCACGGCATTTCCAAACAACTTCCACATATGCATTTCAATTTAAGAGGGATGGGGGCTTTCCAGATCCAACCGTTATGAGAACCAGCCAAAGGTTTTTCCAGCAACTTCTAATCATATTTAGTCCTAAACCTGCCCGATTTATTCAGGCTCCAAGTCACACTATCAGGGGAGTCGTTCAACGTAAAGCTCTAGCTCCAAGCGCAATCCTATTCCACTGATCAGTAAGAGCAAGGCTCCTAAAACTTAGGGAACACCCATCAGCAACAAAATAAGCAACCGTCACTACCAGAAAAACTGGGGTTGCCGGCGGCCAAATCTATGCCGACGGCCCCCGTCGGCATATATGGACCTATGCCGACGGCCAAGGATAGGCCGTAGGCGTAGAACAGCCGTCGGCATACATCCATCTATGCCGACGAGGCCGTCGGCATAGACTAGGCCGTCGGGACCGCCCGAGGTACGCCTACGGGGCCCGTCGGCATAGGACAGGCCGTCGGCATAGCCTGGGCCCACCTGCCCGGTCAGCGCTGACCATTTGACGGCGTTGATCCTACGCCGACGGGCGGTAACGGCGGCCGCCGGCATATCTGTGGTAGAGGTATGCCTACGGCATAGCCGTCGGCATAGGCCCCTCTGCCACGTCATCGATCTGTGTGCCACGCCACGTCATCGATCCGTGGGACAACCTCCTTGTGGGCATACGTTTATTTTACTTAATTTTTTTATTTTTACTTTGGTTATCTATGGCAGAGGTATGCCTACGGCACAGCCATCGGCATAGGCCCCTTCGCCACGTCATCGATCCGTGTGCCACACCACGTCATCGATCCGTGGGACAACCTTCGTGTGTGCACAGATATGCTGACGGCCTTGCCGTCGGCATACGTGTATTTTACTTTATTTTTTTATTTTTACTTTGTTTTGTTATTTTTACTTTATTTTAGTTTTTGTTTTTGCATAAGATAATTATGCCTTATCTAAAAAAACATACCTGATGGTATATCGATTGCCCCCCATTACGAACGTCGCTATCGCCGTGTCACGGAGGGGGGAAACAGTCGACACGGAAGGATTTCTGGTTGGTGGGGGGATTCGGGGTGTAGCTATGTCACCGAAACATCGCACGGGTCCCGATGCATATGTGAAAGTGTTCATGCATGCGTAGACGCCCGTCTTGGGGCTCCAGGGTGTGCCCCCCCCTCACGGACGGCGCTGCCGCCGGCACCTGGAGGGGGGAAACGGACGCGTGGGGTCTACACGGAGGGGATCTTGCTGTGGGTCTGGCCCGAATGTTGCTCCAAAGTGTTCCTATGGGTTGACCTAACACAACCGGGTGGGGAGGTCCACTGGTCAAAGCCGGTCCGTGCAAAGTCAAAGGGCTAGCTCCCGTGGTCAAACGCTACAGGGTTAGGCCGGACGGGGGCACTCGGGGGGTAGCAATGCCACCGGAGCGTCGCACCGGGCCCTCATACATGCGGGGTGGTGTGGTGGCATGTCCGAAGAGGCGGGACGCGTCTCCGGGGCATGCCCCCCCCCCCCTCACGGACGGCGATGACACGGTAGTAGACGTTCTGCGGTAACGATGCGGCGTCAATATTACTAAATACTCGGAGCGCGATAAAATCATGAGTTTTTTTGCACGACGTGGGCACATGTGCTATAGGAACGATGGTATTTTTTCATAATTTTTGGTGATGGAGAAGTATCCGAAAAATTCCCTCTACGTGGATTGCCCTTCGCGCGTCTACGGCTGTGGCCGGCGGCCTCCGGGGGCTAGCATGCCGCCAAATCTTGCGTAGGCGGCCTCTCACAAGTCTGGAAGTCTTGTGGCGGTTGCAAACGCCCAGCACGCGTGTCCGGGGTGTGCCCCCCTCACGGACGGCACCGCCGCCGGCACCTGGAGGGGGGAAACGGACGCGTCGGGTCTACACGGAGGGGATCTTGCTGTGGGTCTGGCCTGGATGTTGCTCCAAAGTGTTCCTATGGGCTGACCTAACACAACCGGGTGGGGAAGTCCACTGGTCAAAGCCCGTCCGTGCAAAGCCAAAGGGCTAGATAGCGTGGTCAAACGCTACAGGGTTAGGCGGGACGGGGGCACTAGGGGGGTAGCTATGCCACCGGAGCGTCGCACCGGGCCCTCATACATGCGGGGTGGTGTGGTGGCATGTCCAAAGAGGCGGGACGCGTCTCCGGGGCATGCCCCCCCGTCACGGACGGCGATGACACGATAGTAGACGTTCTGCGGTAACGATGCGGCGTCAATATTACTAAATACTCGGAGCGCGATAAAATCATGAATTTTTTGCACGACGTGGGCACATGTGCTATAGGAACGATGGTATTTTTTCATAATTTTTGGTGATGGAGAAGTATCCGAAAAATTCCCTCTACGCGGATTGCCCTTCGCGCGTCTACGGCTGTGGCCGGCGGCCTCCGGGGGCTAGCATGCCGCCAAATCTTGCGTAGGCGGCCTCTCACAAGTCTGGAAGTGTTGTGGCGGTTGCAAACGCCCGGCACGCGTGTCCGGGGTGTGCCCCCCTCACGGACGGCGCTGCCGCCGGCACCTGGAGGGGGGAAACGGACGCGTCGGGTCTACACGGAGGGGATCTTGCTGTGGGTCTGGCCCGGATGTTGCTCCAAAGTGTTCCTATGGGCTGACCTAACACAACCAGGTGGGGAGGTCCACTGGTTAAAGCCCGTCCGTGCAAAGTCAAAGGGCTAGATCGCGTGGTCAAACGCTACAGGGTTAGGCGGGACGGGGGCACTGGGGGTAGCAATGCCACCAGAGCGTCGCACCGGGCCCTCATACATGCGAGGTGGTGTGGTGGCATGTCCGAAGAGGCGGGACGCGTCTCCGGGGCGTGGCCCACATGGGCACGACGTGGGCACATGTGCTATAGGAACGATGAGTTTTTTTTACCGCAGAACGTCTACTACCATGTCATCGCCGTACGTGAGGGTGGGCCACGCCCCGGAGACGCGTCCCGCCTCTTCGGACATGCCACCACACCACCCCGCATGTATGAGGGCCCGGTGCGACGCTCCGGTGGCATTGCTACCCCCCCCCCCCCCCCCCAGTGCCCCCGTCCCGCCTAACCCTGTAGCGTTTGACCACGCGATCTAGCCCTTTGACTTTGCACGGACGGGCTTTGACCAGTGGACCTCCCCACCCGGTTGTGTTAGGTCAGCCCATAGGAACACTCTGGAGCAACATCCGGACTAGACCCACAGCAAGATCCCCTCCGTGTAGACCCGACGCATCCGTTTCCCCCCTCCAGGTGCTGGCGGCGGCACCGTTCGTGAGGGGGGCACACCCCGGACACGCGTGCCGCCTCTTCGGACATGCCACCACACCACCCCGCATGTATGAGGTCCCGGTGCGACGCTCCGGTGGCATTACTACTCCCCCAGGGCCCCCGTCCTGCCGTGTAGACCTCACGGGCGTGGCTGCCGCCGTGTCCCGGAGGGGAGAAACGGCCACGTCGGGCCGACACGGAGGGTATCTTTGGGTGGGTTGGGCCGGAATGGTGTTGGGGGGTGCAGCTATGGTCTGGGCTACGACAACCATGTGAAAAGATCCATCGGCCAGACCCAGTCCGGCGGAAGTCAAAGAGCTAGATCCGGCAGTCGTCTGTGTTAGGGTTAGACGGGACAGGGTACCGGAGGGGGGTAGCAATGCCGCCAGGTGTTATGATGGGCCCTCCTATGCTTGTCTTTGGGCGAGGTGGGACTATTTTTCACAGTGTGCTGAGAGTCACACATATGTCGTAATAAAAAAATAAAAAAAATGCAAAGTATCTATGCCGACGGCTTAGCCGTCGGCATAGCAGCGCACATGTCCACGGATCGATGACGTGGCAAAGGGCCAGGCCTATGCCGACGGCCAGGGCCGACCTTATCCCCTTGCGGTTCGCCCCCGCCACCCATTCGCCATCTCCCCCTTCCTCCCCGACCCACACCCGCGCCGCCGCCCACCACCTCCGCCGCCCGCCTTGAGCACGCCACCGCCGGCCCCGAGCCCGCCGCCGCCCGCGCCTTCCCGCCCCGAGCCCGCCGCCGCCCACCCCGCCCCGCCCCGACTCCACGCCGCCCCTCCCCGATCCCGCGCCGGTCGCCCGCACCGACCCCGCGCCGCCCCGTCCCGACTCCGGCCGCCCCGACCCCGCGCCTCCCCGCCCCAACTCCGGCCGCCCCGCCCAGACCCCGCGCCTCCCCGCCCCCACTCCGGCCGCCCCGCCCCGACCCCGCGGCTCCCCGCCCCGACCTCGCGCCGGCCGCCCCGCCCCGACCCTACGCCGGCCGCCCCGCCCCTACCCCGCGCCTCCCCGCCCCAACTCCGGCCGACCCTCTCGAAGGTGATTTTTTTTTGAAGTTTTTAGTGTTTTTTAGTAATTTTGTAGCTAGTTAGATATAGATAGTTAGATTGGTATTTAGGTAGGTATTTGGATAGGTATTTAGATAGTTAGATACATAGTTAGATAGATAGTTAGATAGTTAGATAGATAGTGAGATAGGTAGTAAAAAAATTGGTTAGATGAGATGCTATATGTTGCATACCTTGAAAAAAAAATTGGTGAAGATGATGAATATGTGATGGCGATGATGAATATGTGATGACGATGATGAATATGTGATGGCGATGATGAATATGTGATGATGATGATGAATATAGGTAGTAAAAAAATTTGGTTAGACGAATAGGTGATAATGATGATGATGAATATGTGATGACGATGATGAATATATTGTTAATGTTGTTAGTTTTTTTGCCTACATGATGCAAAAATAAATGAATGCATGTTTAAATGTTTTAAATATGCTCTATGAGTTGTGATGTTCTAATTTTTTTGTCGCGATGGAATTTGCAGGCTTTGTGGTTTCGCATTTCATTGGAGTGACCGTTGTCCGACGCGTTGGTCCCCCTGAGCATCCCTCTGCTGTTCGACTACTTCCTCTACAGCCGAGGGTGAGCTACAAGTCCATCTCCTCCAATTTTTCATATCACTAGATTTCATTCTCAAGTCAACTGACGTAACCTAGGCGTCTTCCGTCCGAAAGGGTTCCATCGATAAATATGCATTCAATTGCATATTTATCACCGCAGCTCTTTTGGATTGTCCAGCATTTTCCATGGACAGCCCGAGGATGTGTAGATTGGGTATGTTCTCCATGTTCTACCCCGTTCCGAGACAGGATTTCGGCGGCGCCTCCCCATTGTTCTCTGGAGCACATTCTCTCGGCTCGTGTATCTGGAGAACAGCGGGGAGGTGCTGCCGAAATTTTGTCTCGGAACGGGGTAGAATGGAGAACGTACTCAATCTACACATCCTCGGGTGGGATTAGGACCCATCTTTACCTATTAGAGATGTAGGTGGATTAAACGCGGTAGAACTGAAAATTTGATGTGATTAATTTAAGTGAATCCTTAATTATGTTGTGTGGGTTACAAAAAAGCAGAGGATGGCAGATAATCAGTGGATATACAGAGGTTACAACAGTGATGATTCATATGGGTTCTAGCAGATGTACGTTTCAAGTCTTTTTTTTCTATAGTTTAGGAATATTCCTTTTTATGCATTTTTATTAATGTGTTTATTATCATGCCTTTTTCTTCATTTCATTAATTTACTAATTGATTTTTCTCTTTTCAATGCAGGTTCGTGGAACATGGGCAAGGGGAAGGCCGATGGCGTGGGTTTCCTACGCAAGGTCGTCGGCCTGCCTAGTCGGAGTGGTCGAGCACGTAATCCTCCCCCTCAGCTACTTGACGATGACTCCTCACAGGGAGGTCAAGGGAGAGGTGCCCCTAGAGGAGGAGGGGGCGGGGGGAGAGCCTCTAGAGGACGAGGTGCTGGTGGGAGAGCCACTACAGGGGGTCGCGGCCAGAAAGAGCGCACCCTCACCGACTTAGGGGTGTTGTCTTCGAGGCCCTCCTCTAGTGAGGTACCCTCCTCTAGTGAGGTACTCCCTCCGTCCGGAAATACTTGTCGAAGAGATGCATAAAAATGAATGTATCTAGAACTAAAATACATCTATATACATCCATTCCTCCAACGAGTATTTCCGGACGGAGGGAGTACATTCTAGGGAGGAGGAGGAGGAGGTGGAGGAGGAGGCACGCGAGGAGGAGGAGGAGGAGGAGGAGGAGGAGGAGGAGGAGGAGGAGGAGGTTGGGGAGGAGGTTGGGGAGGGGGAGGCAGGCGAGGAGGGGGGTGGTGGCGGGGATGATGGTCGTGACGGGAAGGGGGTTGACAACAAGGGATGGCTGCGTGGCAACGCAAAGCTACCAAAGCAGGTTCCTGCTACTGAGGAGCAGAAGTGGCTCATTGAGCCCACGGGAAAAGAGTAAGTGGTTCATTATTTTGCTTGTCACATGCTTATTCCGGTTGTTATTTATTTTGCTTGTCACATGCTAATAGTTCATTCTTTTGTAGCAACTGGATATATTCTAAAGGGGTCCGTATTCCCAACGGCCTCATCACCGTCTTGCTGAAGTTATACTGGCCGGGGTTGTACTGTTCGGATCCAGTCAGGCAGCCGGACCGTCGGGTTTTGGCCACGAGCTGGGACCACTAGGAAGCGGCCCTCCACGCGGACCATGAGACCCATGCCAAGGCCGTGATCACTACTTTCTGGGTGAGTTCTCTTCAGAAGCACAAGTCCATTCTAGTTTCATGAATGATTTAACTCATGGCTTTTTCCATTCTTGTTTCATGCATGATTGTAGAAATTCTATCGAGTTCTTTCGGAGCATAGGGTTAGAGCGGACCAGATCATGCTGCGCCAATGCAAGAAGAAGGCCCGCCAGATGCAGTATGAGGTGCGCTATGTGGCCATCTCGACATACTACCACGACGTTCTTGGTGTGAAGATGACCAAGGAAGAAGCGCGGAGGATGGGCATTACCTTGGAGAGGCCCGAGTACTTGGCGGTAAGTATAAAAGATTTTTCATTATGCTTTCATATATTATGCTTTCATTACCATGTGGTACATTTCACCGTTTCATGTTGACATGCCATTATGCTTTTATTATGTAGGTGTGTCCAAATTGGTGTTATGGAAAAGACGAGTCCTGGGCGGCATTGGTGGATCTTTGGTGTGATGGGGCTGGAGCCTGGGCGGCTATGAGAATCAAAAATAAGGCTAACCGAGGGAAGGAGGGAGTACATGCTCAGGGAAACCGAAACCACTATCTCCACAAGGCAGTTAATGTATGACTAACCCCATTAAACATTCTTCTTCTTCTATTTACCATCACTTTCTTATGTATGACTAACCTCTGTTTGGTGGTGCAGGAGGAGAAACTGAAGCGGCCGCTCTCAGACATGCAGGCGTGGGAGATCGCCCATACGCAGAAGGACTCCAAGCCTGGCGAGCCCAAGTACTACGGCAAGAAGACCGCGGGGAGGAAGGAGGCCTACTCCGCAGCGTATCTGAAGTTACATCCTGACACACCTGACCCCATTGCGGCGGATCTGGACGAGAGAGCAGTGGTGAGCATGGGGCCCAAGGAGCACGGTCGGGAGGCGGTTCTCGATGTTGTGGTCACTCCGACTATCTCCTACACACAGCTCCGTCGGATCGACCCGAGCCTGAGCCAGCGCACGAGCCAGCCAGTGACCAGTGCACAGTCCCTCTTTCAGGAGCAACAATCTGTAAGTATTTTCCCTCTTATCTTCATTGCTCACTTTATTTTCCGCATCAAGTAGTTTTATGAGTTCCATCATGTCATACCGTACGCCTACCTGGAGTACACACGCCAGGAGACCATGGCGTGGCATCAGAGGCTTCATGAACACCAAGTGCAGAGGGATCGCCAGCTGGAGCAGGCTTTTCAGGAAATGGCGACCGACAGGTGTCCTCAGTTGCAGCCAGCACAATGCCCTCCAGCACAACCAGTGCTGCTGACCTTTGAGGAGTTTGTGGCACAGAACGCTGGCCCCTCGCCAGTTAGTTCATCCCCAATCTATTCACCCAAAGCATGTCATGCCTTTCAACACAGTCATATATCCCGTTAATATGTCTTTTCAACATCCAGGGAACAAGTGGATCTACCGTTGGTGGTGGTCTTCGCAGCACTCCGGAGACACGGAGCCCGACCACTCCGATCCACGGAGGCGGAGGTGGAGGCGGTCTTGGCGGTAGCGCTGCCGCTAGCAGTGACGACCTGGGCTTCGGCGGTCTTGGCGGTGACGACCTCCGCGGTGCTCGACGTCCTGGCGCTTAAGCCTAGTGTGTGGTGATGATGCTTGAGATGACTTGTGTGTAGTGATGATCATTTAGAGACTTGTGTGTGGTGCTTTTCTATATGATTATGCTTATGTTGGTTGTGATGATGATCATTTAGAGACTTGTGTGTGTGATGATGCTTATGCTTACGTTCTTTGATATGTGCTGTTATATATGTGTTGTTATATATGTGCTGTTATTTGAATTGAACTGATTTGAAAACAAACAGAAAAAAGAAAAAAAATCAGAAGCAAACTATGCCAACGGCTATGCCGTAGGCATAGGACTGGCGTGAGATCCCAGTTGCTGACGCATGGCACCTATGCCGACGGCATAGCCGTCGGCATAGCTTTTAAACTAAGCCGACGGCTATGCCGTCGGCATAGGTGCCACGCGTCAGCAACTGGGAGCTCTGTGGCACACCTATGCCGACGGCCTAGCCGTCGGCGTACGTTTTGACTAAGCCGACGGCCAGGCCGTCGGCATAGGGGTGCCACGTGGCGTCCTGTGGCTGGCCTAACTTAATGGTGGCCGCCGTTAGGCGTGATTGTTGCCGACGGCCGGGGCCGTCGGCATAGATGTACAACCCCCGTCGGCGTAGCATATATGCCGACGGCTTTTCTATGCCGACGTCCTCCCTGGCTGTGCCGACGCATATGTTGCCGACGGCCCTATGCCGACGAGGGCCGTCGGCATAGGTCTATCCCGACGGGACTCAGGGCTATGCTGACGGCCCTGGCCGTCGGCATAGGGGGAGATTCCGGTAGTGCGTGCACTTTTGATTGTTACAAATATCAAACAAAATAGGATATTCATGTTTTAGGATGCTCGAACCTAGCTAGGGGTCATGCCAAAGCCTGACCTACCACTGGTAAGAAGTTTTCTACCTTCCATATAGATATGTTTAACTTTCAAAATAAATTTCCAGCACGGAGAATCTGAAAAGCAAGCTTTGATCGTGGCAACCGTCTGATTACGAAAGTACTTAGCTCGAACAATTTGTTGCCACAATCCTTCCTGAGAATCCAATTTCCACCACCATTTAGTACGGAAGCTGATGTTTTGTTTTTTAAGATCCAAAACACCCAGCCCACCTTTATTTTTCAAGCAACAAATCTCACATTCCATCTGACCACACGAATTTTCTTCTTAAGTCTCCCAGCTTGCTAAAAGAAGCTTCATGTGGGTTTGTAAGCTTATTTAGGGTAGTCTTATTTAACAAAAACATAGACATGATAAAAGAAAGGATACCAGACAAACAAGAATTGACCAAAATAAGTGTGCCCCAAATGAAGATGCCCCTTCGAGGCATCCACTCCCCTAATCATCTTACCCACAAGGAATTCACAGTCGATAGTTTTAAGTGCATCAAAACTAACTAGCACCCCAAGATATTTCATAGGTAAAGTGGAAACAACACAACCAAAAAGCTCTGAGTAAAATCTAGAAACTCCATTATCAGCACCTACCACAAAAATTTCGCTTTTCAAATAGTTGATCTTAAGCCCCGACATCAATGCTAAAAGGTAGAGTAACAACTTAAGGTTGGCAGCTTTAGCACAATCACGAGACAAAAAAAATCACCGTATCATCTGCATATTGTAGTACAACAACCCCCTTATCAATCAAACACGGCGCCATACCAACAAACAAGTCATATTTTTGAGCTCGCAATATCATTTTGGTAAAAACATTGCGCTGCCATATTAAAAAGAAAAGGAGACATAGGGGCCCCTTGACGGACCGCATTTGCACTTTGGTAGTATGGACCAAGCTGATAATTAATCTTGATTGAAACAATGCCATTATTGAGAATTTGTTTAACCCACAAACACCATTTATCATTAAAACCACGAACTCTATGGACAGCAAGTAAGAAATCCCAATTGATCTTATCATAGGCCTTTTCAAAGTCTAATTTGAGCATGACCCCCTCCCATTTCTTAACATGTGCATGATGCATAATTTCATGTAAGGAAAGAGTCCCATCAACAATATTACGACTCTTAATAAAAAAAATTTGTTGTGGACTAAACAACTTATGAGCAAAAGGATCAGTCCTAATATCAGGGTTTTTGGTAATCCACTTATACATGCATCTAAATAGGCAAGTAGGTCTAAATTGTTGTATGGAATTTACCTCAGTCAGATTAGGAATAAGAGTTATGACTCCATAGTTAAGCCTTTGAACATCCAGCCTCCCCTAAAAAAAATCATCAAAGATATGAATAATATGACCTTAATAAACTCCCGACAACATTGAAAAAATTCAATGGGGGATGTTATCAGGTCGAGGAGCTCTATTACTATCCACTGAAAAAATAGCATGTTTTACCTCTTCCTCGGAAAAAGGTCTAGTAAGAATAGCATTATCACTAGTAGACATTTTGTTAGAATCATCCCATAGGTCCTGGTCAATAGCAAACATATTGCCAGGGGCAGGACCAAACAAGTCCTTATAGTACTCAGTGGCAAGCTTTAGGATATTACCACCCCATTATTATCAAGAGAGTAAATGCTTTTTTTCCTCCTCTTCCCATTAACAAACTCTAGGATAAAAAGTAGTGTCATTGTCTCCTTTTAAGAGCCATCTATCATTGAAATATTGCAACCACTGTACCTCTTCATCAGCATACAGTTCATATAATTCTGAAGGAATTTCAACTTTGCAGTTATAAGCCTCCACATCTACAGGAGTTAATTCCTTGGTCCGACCACTTTCGGTCTATTGTACGCAACATTTCCTTACATTTCTACAAGAGGCTGTTTTCAGGACTCAAACCCGTGACCTCACAAGGCAACAAATTTACCACTGCACCAAGGCTCCCCTTCATCCCCACCCTTTAAAACATTTTTAAAATCTCTTGAGCTTAATATTCAAAATATCTATAGTATCAGAGCTAGTAACATTTTGTCCTATTTTTTCTAATAATAGGAAGAAAATATTCATGCTTTAACCAAGAGACATCAAATCATTCTCTGGTCTTCTCACTAAGCTGAGACACCCCACTCTCCAGGATCAAAGGATTGTGATCAGATAAATCTCTAACCAATTTAGTAACATGGACCGTAGGGAAAAGGTCTTCCCACGAAGACATAATAACCCTTTCCATTTTTTCTAAAGTGGGACTTTGATGTTTATTGTATCAAGTGTACATCCCCCCCACCATATATCACGAAACATTGGTGTTGCAAGAGCAAAACTGTAATGCCGGTTATGCATCTTCAGTTCTGTACTACTCTTCGATATTCTACTACCATTTTGAGTTGCACTACAGAGTGTCATTATTCTCTCTCACCATAGAACTTACATTTGTGCATCGAACAAGTGTTAGTCAGTAAATTATGTAACTAAAAAACATTATACAGTTCATAAACATAAAACTAGATAATGTTACCACCAAACTAGCTAACTTGATAAATTATACTAGTCAGCTGAGTGTGATTAGAGAGTAACATGTAGTAATTCAAGTAAGAAGTATATATCTTTTCACAAAAAAAGAAGTAAGGAGTATATATCATCAAAACAATAAAAAATGAATATAACCATAAATGGTTGTAAGCAGTAATAGCCATGAATTAACAAAATATCAGGTGGAATATAGAGTCTTCGAAGGATGAAAAAACATCAATTCACAGGTGTACAAATTACACTTATTCAATGACCCACGTTTGGTATCCAACTCCGAGACATTACATGTCAAAACATTATAGAGTACAAGACAACCAACTCATACTATGGTGATAATCCAACTCCTTCCACACAACTTGACAAGACAACCAAAAACATGTATGCGCTTTCAAACAAAAAAGATTATGCACTTGACAGGTTAAGGCACATGCAAGGTCCATGTAACTTTCAACTCCTTCCACGAGTTGCAGCATTTGTGGCCACACCAGAGAGAGACAGAGCCTGAGCCTGCACATGCTGACTTAAAATTAAGAACTGTTCACTTGCAGGGTGGTAGTATTTTGAGCTCAAGTCATAAAGTGGTATTACTACCAAAGAATTACTTATTTTAGCAGCAAAACTAGAAAAACGAGCTCTATGGTAAAATTAGTTGAATTTACATTACTTACACATATATCCTGTTGTGCAGACTTATCCGAAGAATATACCATTTTGCTTTTGCCTTTGCTTGAATGTGAATTCTCCCTCTCCGGCAGAAGTTCTGGTATTCCAACAGAGTTGACATAACCCAAATGTTGGGGGTTGTACGTTGCCTGGAATTTTTGTGAGCTTGATGCCGAGTTTTCCCCTCTGTACATCTGGCAAGGCATTTCCTCCTCAGACATGCCTAGTCGGTAGCCAGACTGTGTTCCACAGCTCTCCGAATATGTTGTGACTTCTTTCTGCAACATGGGACTGAGCACACCAATCCTAGGAACAGGGCGAAATGGTTTACTGGGACAATGTGGATGTTGATACTTTGCAGAAATATCCATGATCGGTGCACAACTTTCATTGATGATGTTGCTGTCTCTGTACCATATGAAATTTTCTACATCATACTGATCATGCAAATGGTATGAATTAGGAAGTAGACAACGGCTTGGCATGTTCCCTGTAGACACTTCACATTGTGTGAAGCATGTGTGCTTCCACAAGTCTACTGATCCATGAAGATGTCTTCCCTGCATATGGTCACTTGTATAGTAACCCGTCGAAGGTCCTGACATTCTTGGATCAAACATATTTCCTGCCTTTGTTTCTAATATGGATCGGAAACCATTTACCTGGATCAGATTTAATGCACTCTGGTTCCGGGGTTCAATACTTATTTGTGCTGCCTTTTCCGACTTATAACTGCTCGAAGACGGTAATGCATGGGCAAAAGTTGAAGCCATGCCAGAGGTATCTTGATATTCCACAAAAGAACTATTATTTATAACTTCGTGCACTTTGGTGTTCTTCCTTCTCTTGTAGGTTTTCAACACTGGTGAATGACATTTTGCAGCACCGTTCTTCCGATTAATCAGTGTTGACTCATATGAATCTGAGAAGAAAGAGCAGATAAATTAGGTCCTTTATACAATAAAAGAACATGGGAATTCACCAAGGCTTACACGTACCATTTACAACTCGATCTACTTTCATGGATTCTATATTGTAGGAAGGTGAACGACATTCCTCGGAACCCGTCTCTTGCGATAATTCCTTGCGGACGTCATGTTTTAGTCCTCGTGCAAATTCATTCAACATTCTAGCTGGTGTGCTGGTATTATTATGTAATGGTTCCAATTTATCCCTGCAGCTTTCGCAATACCATCGTCGAAATGTTTTTGTAGTAACTAGCAATGAATTGATGTGGTCATCAAATAGTGAACGGAAATTTGAGTCATTCATCTGCATCTCACGAACATACCCACTGTGGCCACAAGAATATTAACAATCAGTGAGGCAATGAGTACATGTAGCTTTGATAAATACATGCAAAAGGAACTGCTAAAGGGAACATATAGGATGGATCAGATGCCAAAATTAGTAATAAATGATTCTGTAAAATGAACCACAAGATCACGTTTTACTTCAATCCATCCACCTGACTAACTACAATAAAAGTGATATCTGTTGGGCCACAACAACAACATTCAAAAGTAATCCATCCACCATATTAACTAAAGGAAAATTTGACATTATGACTCCCATCCACCAGATTAACCAAGCAAACAAGGAAAAAAAACAAATCATTTTACAGCCATAACTTTGGGATTATTGGTGTTTCTTCTTTTACCCCTCTTACCCCCATGAAACCTGAACAAAATAGAAGCACCTCCCAGCAAACAAATGGATTATGCTAAGCCTGATAATTATGACTCCGTGTGCATGGGCACTGAGGCAATATAATTCTTTTTTATCTAAAGCAAAGCACGGCAATTCAACTAGTATTAGAAGCTATGGGGACTAATAACTTGTAGGTCATGTTATGATTTTCATTTTCCAAATAGATCAGCATATCTAGAAACATTAACTATTTGGGATAATAAATTGTTTGGAATTGCAAGCTTCTTGCCTATGGTGTGCAAGATAATCACTTCATAGATTTGGTTATCCGCCCGAAGGCAGTTATTTTTTTGTTTGTAACCTGAAGACAGTTATCTGTCTGATATATTGATCTAAACCATTCATGAATTGTATAAACACTTAAAACCTGGACCCCAAAATCAAAAGTATGATATGCTAACATCTGTTACAAATTATTTAGGCATAGCATACCCCTAACACACATCAAAACTGCTATAACATAGCATAGATAGAAGCGTAACGAGATTACCTTATGGAGAAATGGTGGCATTGCCCATTATCTATGTTATCGTCATTTACATCAAGAACAATTTGATCAGAGGACCTCTGCTCCATTTGAGAAGTGCTAGATCCAGGTGTAATCATGAAATTCTTCATAACTAGTTTATCTCCCGCAGCATAATTATGTTCTTTAAAAGTAGAAGAATGGTACTGTCAGTTGTAAATCTATAAAAATAATATATATATTCTAGCATTAGACACATGAAACGGGCACACACATACAATTCTTGGACCATAAAAACGATAAACCCTATATAAAATCTATGAAAATCTAGAGAAGATATATGAAAATCAATGAAAACTAAAAAGCCAAGCACATAGTATGACAATTCGCTATGGGGCAACCCTAGAAATTTCCACCTAAACCTGCCTGCAAAAGGAGAGTAACCAAAAAAGAAAGACTTTGAAAACACAAATTGCAAGCCTAGAAAAGTAACACACGATTTTCCATGGGGATGCATCTTAAGTTGTCGTTATGCATCACACGAGGTTGGAACATGCCCTGGATCATGGCAAATTGTGTCATTTCAAAAAACAAGGTTATGGTAACAATTAGATTGTGTGTCATTTCCAAAAACTAATGTTGTGATCATGGCAAAACTGACATGGTGACGCATCTTAAGATGACACTATGCTATCACTTATGCACGGCCACTTTGCATAAGATCATGGCCACTTTATCTAGAGTAGATCATGGCAAATTTGTGTGTAAGTTTCTACATTGGCAACTTGTGTGTTTATCCTGGTTCACAACAAAAAAATAATTGTGCATCGCCAATGTACATATGGCAAATCTTTGACATGTGGTAGTTTTTATGCATAGATCACGACAACTTTGTGTGTTGAAGATATACAAGATTATGGCAAAAATATGCGTCATTTGCAAAAAAAGAGGTTAGGATGCTTTAATAACCAATTTGTTGGCAGAAAATATACCAGGTTGCCATGTTTAAAGAAAGAGGTTTTCCATGTGGTAAAATTAAATAAAAAAACTAGTTGCCATGCTCCAGAAAAAAAAAGGTTTGCCATGTAATAAGAAGAAATGTTTGGAAATATTTGTTGTGTTATGTTTGCTTACCATACTTAATTTGATGCCATTTTTAAATTTGCCAAACTACCATGATGGTTTAGAAAAACTTGCCACGTGGCAAAACAGGAGAAGAAAAATGATTGCCACCCTAATTGTATGGGTTGCAATGATGATTCAAAAAGACTTGCCATGTGTTATTTAGAAAAGTTGTCATCTAGTGCTATGATGAGTTGCCATCCTAGAAAAAGACATCCAAAGTTGCCATGTCTAGATGATAAACACTGTCATGGGCTAATGTAGGAGTTACTGTCTAAACCCAACAGAGAAACAAAACATCTCTGAAAAACACAAACTTGCCATCCTTGGAACACACAATTAACCATGGCAAATTTTGGATGTTGGCAACAACAAAAATTTCCGCTCACATATGCTAATCACAGTAGAGCAAAATGCTAACCGCAGAGCAAAGTTATCAAGCATCCACCTCCTGCAAATTTGAGCATCCCACCAAACTCCCCAGCCCACGTCCTACCACTCCCTCTGTTCCATTCAGCAAATGCAAACAATGTGTACAGCGGCTTCAGAAATCAACATGAGCACCGTGCCCCACACCCCACCTCTTCTATTCAGCAAAGCAAACAACCGCGCCAGTAGCTAGAGATAAATCCTGCCCTGCCGCTAATTTTAGGTCGGCCGTCGCCGTCCACTCTCCTTCTGGTGTATAATCGAACAGACACCCCAGAAAAACTGGATCCTGAAAATTCCCGAGCCCGAAATCCAGCGTGAACGTATAAACAGGTGAGGAGGAACAACGACCATACCTCGCCCGAAGGAGCGCACAATGAGTTTTCTAGATTCACATAGGGGCGTTTGCGGTAGCGAGCAAACGTTGCTGGATGCGACGATGGGTTCACACGCGGCTGGATGCGGCGGTGGGGGATACGGCGCACGATGAGTTTTCTAGATTCGTATAGGGGCGTCGGCGAACGTGGTTGGATACGGCAGCGGGATGCAGAGATGGGGATACACGCGGCTGGATGCGGCGGGTGGGAATATGGCGGCGGGATGCGCCGATGGGGATACTTGCAGCTGGATGCGGCGGTGGGGATATGGCGGCAAGATGCGGTGATGGGGATACACGCGGCTGGATGCGACGGTGGGGATATGGCGGCGGGATGCGGCTACGATGACGGGATGTGGCGGTGGGGACACGGCGATGGGGATATGGTGGTGGGATGTAGCGGTGG
Organism: Triticum timopheevii; assembly: GCA_963921465.1. Classification (NCBI taxonomy): domain Eukaryota; kingdom Viridiplantae; phylum Streptophyta; class Magnoliopsida; order Poales; family Poaceae; genus Triticum; species Triticum timopheevii. Next base: position 142,786,185 of record OY997264.1, on the reverse strand, counting down.
GGATGCGGCAGCAAGACGAGACCTAGGTCAGGGAAGAAGCAGAATGTGAGCGAGGGAGGAAAAAAAGTCAGTGGGTGAGAAATAAATGAGAGTGCAAACTCTCTGACCCACGACGCGATTCGTGCTACCGATCCGACGACGATCATTGTGTCACGCTGACACCTGATGGAGCGAACGCTGAATCATCGTGCCACGTTGAGATGTGCCACATTGGCAATGTGCGAAGATTCGCACACGCGGTCCGACAGTATGCCTTGCATCGCGCCAAGAATCGAAGCATCGCGCCAAGAATCGAACGAGTGATCATATGCTATAACATTTTCATATTTTGTTTACCAATAAAATCAGATCCTTATATCGCGGACTACAAGTAGGTTACAGAAAATGGGCCATCCATATTGGATGGTACTGTAGAGAAATTAACATAAAAATAGGATGACAGCTAAAAAAATCAGGAACCGGAACGTAATCAGCACCATCGAATATGGCATCTACAGATTAATTCCTTTGGTGTAATTAATATTATACTTCAACTAAAATATACTCAAAATGATAGTTTAACTGAATATTCTAGGAAGGACAATACCTCTCGTGGTTGTTGAAACCGCTTCAGATTTGTTTATAACGGCACGGGAGGCCCATTTGTAGCAAAATAAGTTGAATTTGAAGGACTACCATTCCAGATTAAAAGCTAACTAAATAGTTTCATCATGGTATAATAGGGGCTTGTCTCAAAATGTTACAGTAGAACATATTAGATCTCAGAATGTCAGGCTTGAAGTTGGACATAACAAAATATTCCCTTGTATCATGTAAATAGCACTAGCCATTTCAATTCATCTGTTTGAATTTGCGAAAGAACGTGAGGACGAGAAGGCTTGATGCAAATGTGAATGGTGTTGAATTAGAAGCTAAAAAAATGGTTTACACTTAGACCTTGGCAATCTCTGAATGAATCCATCCCACAAAATGGTAGAAAGCTAGTGTGAACTGCATTGTCCCAACCTTCAGATGGGAGTCAGTGTGACCCAGGAGCATCACCAGCATATGTTATTCCTTTACCATGAGTGACATATCCAAGCAAGCTGGTTGCATCCAAACTGACAAAAAGAATCTCAATCTTTGACCTTACTATCCTACATGGCACCTAGTAGAAAACAAAATAGGCTTGCTCTACATATATAGCCTTCTCCAAGATTTTCTCTAGAATCACAAGACTTTGCCAGAGGTCTGCAACTCGGTGTTTGTTTTGGCATAAAAAGGAATTTAACTTCATATCTTCTTTACTGGTTACTCATGATGAGCAACATCTATAGAACTCGTCATCACCTTGTCATTAATAACATAGGAAATCACAGTTTTTGCAATGAACGCGTAAAATAATTTAATATGCATACACTAATTTCATAGGATCACACTATAAATGGCTCTTTTGATTTATCAGAGACTTGTGATTCCAACAGAAGCATGTGATGATCATTTGTGAACTTTGCATTTTAGGCCTAAATGGGAACTGTGTGAATACATGACACATTCGTCCTCCTTGTTTTCAGTTCTATTTCTATGTGTCTCTTTGTTGTTGCCCGGAGAAATCTGAGATATTAATGGAAGAGGTGAGATCTTACTATTTATAAATAGCCTTATCTATCCAAAGAATTAAAGATTGTCTAATATGTATTTTTCACACAAACCGGCCAAAATATATCGAACACCAATAAGATGCAAGGGTTAAAAAGAAGAAGAAACTAACAAGGCAACAACAAAAAAGAGCAAAATCCTACAGTTATGCCAGTTACACCAACAACTACTGGTCATGAGACCATAAAGGTATATCAAACTGTAAAAGTTACCAGATCACAAAACTGCGGAAGATCAGTTAGAACGTCGTTCGTAACCTCTCCCATACAAGCAAGTACAAGGATGAAATGCATATGATTTATGAATTTTAATGTCAAATGCTAGAAAAAATCAACTTGGTATTAAGTTTCACGCACCAACCAGTAGAACCAACGGTCAGAACTCATGAAAAAGGTTGGGCTATCAACAAATACTTCAAATAATGACAAACTCGCCAGAGGTGACCATCAAAATAGTTGTATGATTGTCTACTGGTTTACTATTGAAGTACGCCTAATGACCAAGCATCCACGATTTGCAAATGGGACTCGGCCCTGATTACCATAATTTGGCTAGTACCACATGTGCACATGTGAATATAATGGGGTTCCTCAATGATGCAAGATTCTCATGGCATGGTATGGAAGAAAAAAACAAGAATTATGACCTTTAACAACAGATGGTCTTACCTCTGAAAAGCTCATCTTAGAGTATTCTAATTCATGTTCACAACTGCATGGAGTTTGGTAGGTACCACTGTTTTGAATATTTTCATCACCATCCATGGTATTAGTGGCATATGGTATGTTTCAATCACTTGGACAAACACTTGGGCATAGCAGGCCTGCATGTGGCTGCATGATGCTTATAGCACATTTTTCCTTGTTATTACAAGATGTATTGTTATCAGACTTATCTTGACAGTCCACAAAATAATTGTTATTTATAACGTCATGCACTTTGGTGTTCCTCTTTCTCTTGTAGGTTTTGAACGCCTTTTTTTTCTATATTATATCTTTTCACTGGCAACATCTTCATGCTATCATTTGTGTTACTTCTTTTGAGCATTGACTCCCCATGCAGAAATCCTGGTTTACTTTGTTGTTAATTTTTTTTCCTGCAATCTTGTCGCAAATATCTGGTGAATTTGTGTCATTCAAGATATTAACATCGCTCAGGATATCTTTAGTTCCATCAGTATTAGTGGGTGATGCCTCATCTAAACCTAAGAAGAAGATGCAAATAAGCTGACTGATACAATAAACCATAGAGTTGACCCAAGAAGAATTTCACCTGTATCATTTAGGACGGGGATAGCATCTGAGGATTCTTTGTTGACCCAAGAAGGTGAATGATATTTTGCAGTACCGATTAATTGGGAGAATGGTACTGCAAAATGTCATTGACCTTCTTGGGTCAACAAAGAATCCTCACATGTTATCCCCATCCTAAATGATACAGGGTGAAATTCTCGTTGAGATTCCTATGCTTTATTGTATCAGTGAGCTTATTTGTATCTTCTTTCTTAGGTTTAGATGAGGCATCACGCACTAATACTAATGGAACTATGAATATCCCAAGCAATGTTAATTTCTTGGATGACACAAATCCACAAGATATTTGCGAGAAGATTGCAGAGAAAAAAGAAATGAACAACAAAGTAAAATTAGGATTTCTGCATGGGGAGTCGATGCTTAAAAGAAGAAGCACAGATAATAGCATGAAGACGTTACCCGTGAAAAGGCATTGTATAGAAAAAAAAGGTGTTCAAAATATACAAGAGAAGGAAGAACGCCAAAGTGCAAGACATTATAAATAACAATTATTTTGTGGACTATCAAGATAGGTCTGAAAACAATAGAGTATGCAATAACAAGGAAAAATATGTTATAAGCACCATGCAACCACATGCAGGCATGCTATGCCAAGGTGCTAACCCAAGTGGCGGAAACATACCATATGCCAACAATAGCATGGATGGTGATGAAAATATTCAAAACAATGGTGCCTAACAAACTCCATGTAGTTGTGAAGATGAATTGAAATACTCTATGTGCTTTTGAAAGGTGATAACTATCAACCATGTGTTGCTGAAGGTCATAATTCTTTATTATTCTTCCATACCATGCCATGAGAATCCCGTATCATTGAAGAACCTCGTTATACTCACATCCGCATACGTGGTACTGCCAAATTATGGTAATTAGAACCGAGACCCATTTGCTAGGTATGGATGCTTAGTCATTAGGCTTATTTCAGTAGTAAACCAATAGACAATAATACAATTATTTTGATGGGCACTTCTGGCGAGTTTGTCATTACTTGAATCAATGAACTAGGTGCAGTTCCAAGTGTTGAAGTATGTGTGTATTGCCCAACCTTCTCTACCATTTTTGACTTTTGGTTCTAATGGTTGGTGCATGAAACTTAATATCAAGTTGGTATATTCTAGCGACATTAAAATCCATAAATCATACGTATTTCATCCTTGTACTTATAGTATGGGAGAGGTTATGAAGGACATTCTAACTGATCTTCTTTAGTTTCGTGATTTGGCAATTTTTCCTATTTCACATATCAGGCAAGCATACATGTAACTATAGGATTTTGCTTTGTTTTGTTGTTGCCTTGTTTATTTCTTCTTCCTTTTTACTTAGTTCTTAGGTATTGGCTAACCTAGGTTTTCGTCTCGTTTTTTCTCCTAAGGCCTTGTACAATGCAAGGCGCTTAGGTGAGGTGCTTAGAGAAATAAACCGGTGTTCTTAAGCACCGGTGCTTACTACTAGATGCTTAATTAGGCGTCTCTCCTGTAGAAATAGGCATCGATGCTTCAGCAAAACCCATTTTTTCTAAACACCTTCCTAAGCACCTAGCATTGTACAAGGCCTAAGATCATCAAGTGAGAACACAGAAGCACGAAACTAAAGGGTACACCCAATCCAAGTTCGACAAAAGAAAAGTAACTTTGATGATCAATCCGCTCCAAGGTGTGCAAGAGTTGGCGACATTGGAGGCAAATCTTTGCAAGGAGGTTGTGGAATAATTTGGTGGGTTTGGCGTGGTGGGATGGCCGGGGTAATTTGTAGGAGTTTGTTTGGCAGAAATGTGAAAAATAACCTTGGTTAAAAAAATAGCCTTGGTGATCAATCAATCTGCTCCAAAGCGTGCAAAGTAGGTGATATTGGAGGCAAACCTCTCTTTTTTCACAACACATTGGAGGCAAATATTTGCAAGGAGGTTTTGGAGCTAATTGCTGCCTCCGGGTAATTTGTAGGAGTTTCTTTCCAAAAATGTGAAATGGCGGTGCTCTAGAGTTTTTGGATGGAAAAGGGGGAGGGTGTGAACGAGTTGCAACGTCTGGACGATAAGAAGGAAGAAAATATTTGCTAGGGATATTGTGGGGGCGAATTGGCACATTTACAAGTAAACATTTCTATGACATTGTTGGGAGTTAGAAATAGTAATAAAGTGTGCCTACATAAACTACAATTTGTTTATGTTTTTGTTATACATTGGTTGGAGAAAGGTAGTACTCGCTCCGTCCCAAAATTCTTGTCTTAGATTTGTTCAAATACGGATGTATCTAGTTACATTTTAGTATTAGATACATTCATATCTAGACAAATCTAAGACAAGAATTTTGGGATGGAGGGAGTATTTAATTTTGAAAAAAAAATAATTATTCTTTTGTATCCTTGCATAATGTTGTGGTACAAATTAGGAAACAAGACTCTAGGACAAAATTTTGCAATCAACAAATTTCTCTTAAGAAAATGCAAGTGTCTTGATGCATTGGTAGGAAGAAGAGTTTGTACAAGCCATCGGAAGGGCAACATGATGCGGTTCCTTGGTTACAAGACGGGCTCCAAGGCGTACAAGATGTATGACCTCATCTCGAAGCATGTGCACATCTCCCACGATGTTGTCTTCGACGAGGAGGCAGGTTGGAGCTGGGAGGCACCGGGAGAGGCGCTAGCGAGTAGCTCCTTCATCGTGGAATACTCAGACGGCCCACGCAAGCAAGCTACTTGAGAAAGCTGGCACGGTGGACTGCAACACCACGCACACGCAGGCGGCCTACGCAGCCAAGCTAGTCGAGAAAGTTGGCATGTGTAACCACGTACACGCCAATGGAGGCGTGGTGCAAGCTCAGCAAGGAACGCAATGAGACGCCGGTGGACGCTACCTTCTATCCGAGCATCATCGGCAACTGAGGTACCTAATGCACACCCGGCCGGACATCTCGTTCGCCGTTGGGTTCCTGAGTAGGTTCATGGAGGCGCCGGCCAGCGATCACCTCGCGGTTGTCAAGCATCTATTACGCTACATCGCCGGCACACTCACGCACGGATGCATGAGCCGCCTTGGCGACAACGGGACCTTAGCTAGCTAAAGTGATTCAGACCATGTGGGTGACGTGGATTCCAAGAAAAGCACCTCAAACGTGATGTTCTTTCTCAGAAACAGCCCAGTGAGCTGGCAATCACAGAAGCAGAAGGTCGTCGCCACTTCATGTGACGCGGCGTACATTGCGGCGGCAACAGTGGCATGCCAAGGAATCTGGCTGGCTCGTCTCTTCGATGAGGTGCTGAATCGAGATGTCGCCCCTATGATCCTCTACATCAACAAGTCTACGATCTTAGTCTGCAAAGATTCGGTACTTCAGGATCGCAGCAAACACATTGATCTACGCTATCACTTCATCCGTGATTGCGTTGAGAAGGGAACAATGATAGTGGAGTTCATCAAAATTGCGAGCAGAGGGCGGACATCCTGACCAAGCCTCTTGGACGTGTTCGTCTCCAGGAGCTGTGCGACAAGATCGGGGTCATCGACATCAAGCACCTTCGACAGGGTTGAGGGGGAGATAGTGGATTAAACACTTTCTCCGAGCACAGCTATAGTGTGAACTAAGAGCAACAAAGTCAAAATAAGCTGCATGGGATAACCTGCAGCATGTCAGGGTAGGATAGTTAGTAGTCAGAGCAGTGCGGCTAGGATTTTTTATCCATCTTCACACTGCCAAAACCTTGGGCTAACCAATACGTAGCTAGCCCTATAAAAGGGCATGTATACATCTCCTATAAATTGAAGTATTCAAGCTTCCACCAATCAAGTGTCTCTCGTGCTAGACCACACACCGCTCATCTTAAGACAGATTCTTGTGTCGTTTGGGGTCCTTTGCTAAAGTTGTTTCTTTTCTTTTTTGTCTGCACCTCCAAATGTATGGATTTATGTTAGCTGTGTTGGATTTGCTCTTGCCCACTTGTTGTTTTCCAGAGAGATCTGATCGTTTAGATGTAGGATGATGGTCTGTTACTTTATCATAATATCAATATGTTTATGATCTACCATGTCTTCATAGATTTCAGATATGGATTTATGGTTTTGTCATGGATTAGGTGAAGGGATGTTGAAGTTGTAGTGTTTCATGGATCGGAGAATTGTGTCTATGTTGCTCTACCCTTCACACAATTTTCCTTGTTTGGTCTAACATAATTTTATTATCTAACTTTATGTATTACTAGTGCATGGTCACAGTAAACACAATACTTTATAATTGACATTGTAAAGGTGGATGCATCTTCTAATGCACATGATGTTGTGCCTATTTTGGGGAATTTTTAGTGTTTCATGGATCAAAGAATTGTATATGTGTTCTACCCTTCATACAGTTTTCCTTGTTTCGTCTAACAGAATTGCCAATATTATCTAACTTTATGTATTACTACTTACTGTGTGGTCACAGTAAACACAATACTATTTAATTGATGTTGTAAATGTGATGCATCTTTCAATGCACATAATGTTGTGCCTATTTTGGGGAATGAGTGCCCATAGGGCACCAACTTTCCTTCTTCATGCCAAACAATTGATTAGATTATAACTACGAGCAGTATGAATAATTTGTCATGAAATATGGTTAAATTGATCAGTGCTCCACGTATTAATGATTATGAATGTTCACACATGTTTACCCATATCTATATTTTCTTTCTTTAGCTGGCATTTATTAGGTATCAGTGCATTTTATGGTTCAAGAACTGTATGCGCGTGCACAATTAACAGTATCACTGTTGAACTTTTAAACACAGTTATGCAGCATGATACACTTGTCATGAAGAATTTCATGATTACAACTAGATCTAACACTTCTCAAATGGACCAGAGGCCACATTGTTCCTGATATAAATGATGACAACATAGATAATGGACCATGCCACCCTTTCTCCACATGGTAATCTCATTACGCTTCTATGCATGCTATGTTATAGTAGTTTTCATGGATCAGTGACTTGTAGGTAAAAAGAATCATATAGCATCTAATTTACTAGTTGCGCCCAAGTTAGCTGGTAATTTAAAAATGGCATCAAATTAAGTATGGTAAGCAAACATAACACAACAAATATTTCCAAATATTTTTTCTTATCACATGGCAAACCTTTTTTTCTGGAGCATGGCAACTAGTTTTTTTATTTAATTTTACCACATGGAAAACCTCTTTCTTTAAATATGGAAACCTGGTATATTTTTTGCCGACAAATTGGTTATTAAAGCATCATAGCCTCTTTTTTTCTTGCAAATGACGCATATTTTTGCCATAATCTTGTATATCTTCAACACACAAAGTTGTCATGATCTATGCATAAAAACTACCACATGTCAAAGATTTGCCATATGTACATTGGCGATGCACAATTATTTTTTTGTTGTGAACCAGGATAAACACACAAGTTGCCAATGTAGAAACTTACACACAAATTTGCCATGATCTACTCTAGATAAAGTGGCCATGATCTTATGCAAAGTGGCCGTGCATAAGTGATAGCATAGTGTCATCTTAAGATGCGTCACCATGGCAGTTTTGCCATGATCACAACATTAATTTTTGGAAATGACACACAATCTAATTGTTACCATAACCTTTTTTTTTGAAATGACACAGTTTGCCATGATCCAAGGCATGTTCCAACCTCATGTGATGCATAACGACAACTTAAGATGCATCCCCATGGCAAATCGTGTGTTACTTTTTTAGGCTTGCAATTTGTGTTTTCAAAGTCTTTCTTTTTTGGTTACTCTCCTTTTGCTGGCAGGTTTAGGTGGAAATTTCTAGGGTTGCCCCATAGCGAGTTGTCCTACTATTTGCTTGGCTCTTTAGTTTTCATTGATTTTCATATATCTTCTCTAGATTTTCATAGATTTTATATAGGGTTTATCGTTTTTATGGTCCAAGAATTGTATGTGTGTGCCCGTTTCATGTGTCTAATGCTAGAATATATATATTATTTTTATAGATTTACAACTGACAGTACCATTCTTCTACTTTTAAAGAACATAATTATGCTGCGGGAGATAAACTAGTTATGAAGAATTTCATGATTACACCTGGATCTAGCACTTCTCAAATGGAGCAGAGGTCCTCTGATCAAATTGTTCTTGATGTAAATGATGATAACATAGATAATGGGCAATGCCACCATTTCTCCATAAGGTAATCTCGTTACGATTCTATCTATGTTATGTTATAGTAGTTTTGATGTGTGTTAGGGGTATGCTATGCCTAAATAATTTATAACAGATGTTAGCATATCATATTTTTGATTTTGGGGTCCAGGTTTTAAGTGTTTATACAATTCATGAATGGTTTAGATCAATATATCAGGCAAATAACTGTCCTCAGGTTACAAACAAAAAAATAACTGCCTTCGGGTGGATAACCAAATCTATGAAGTGATTATCTTGCACACCATAGGCAAGAAGCTTGCAATTCCAAACAATTTATTATCCCAAATAGTTAATGTTTCTGGATATGCTGATCTATTTGGAACATTAAAATCATAACATGACCTACAAGTTATTCCCTTTGTGGGATATGTGATATTTGGGATCACATATTTTGCTTCCACTAACGCATTAGTCCCCATAGCTTCTGATACCAGCTGAATTCCCGTGCTATGCTTTAGATAAAAAAGAATCATATTGCCCCAGTGCCCATGCATGTTGAGTCGTCATTGTCGGGCTCAACATAATCCATTTGTTTGTTGAGAGGTGTTTTTTTATTCCAGAGGTTTCAGGGGGGTAGGAGGTGTAAAAGAAGAAACACCAACAAATCCAACTTTATGACAGTAAAATGATTTAGCTTTTTTCTTCTTTGCTTGGTAGAATAATGTTGAATTTTCTTTTTTAATCTGGTGGATAGATTACTTTTGGATGTTGTTGTGGCCCAATAAATATCATTTTTCCTCGTAGTTAGCCAGGTGGATGGATTGAAGTAAAACTTGATTTTGTGGTTCATTTTGCAGAATCATTTATTGCTAGTTTTGGCATCTGGTGCATCCTATATGTTCTCTTTTGCAGGTCCTATATGTTCTCATAGAAGAAGAATGTGGAGGGAAGTAAGGTTCAATATGTCACAAATTAATCAAACACATGACTCCTAAAATTCAAATCATACATAGATATCGAAGGATATCTAGCAATAGAATAACAAAAGAAAAATAATTGAACTGAGCACATCACAAAAGACAAGAGCTGAGCGAAGAAGGTAGCACAATGGTAATAAATATGAAAGGCATATTTCATCACTGGTGTGCGATAAGGATTGGGTGTAAGATTTATTTTCCTTCGGCCATTTCATCAAACCTTTCGTATGCATAAGCCAAATCAAAAGACGGTAAAAAATGGATCGAGGTAATTGGCCACCTGGTTGCATGTGTCGAGTCATAGCTTCATGGGAGCTATCTGTGTGGGTGATGAACTACGAAGCATCTGGAAGCAAGCCAGGAGTGTGTGGTCCATGAGCCATCGAGGCTGTACTCAACCCACTGCTTTAATATCAGCACAGGTTGCACGTTATTGGAGCAACATTATGGTGCAGCAGAGCAAAAACATCAAAGAACATAACTTTTTTACCTAGGGTTGGTGCATGGTGTATGGCGGACATTGTAGTAGATGAACAGGGTAGAAGATGAGTGGTGGCTGGAGCATGATGCTGATGACGGCCGGAGGTTGTCGGGGATTGCGGAGACTGATTGAAGACAGCAGCAACTGGCTGGTTGGTGAGCTGATCTAGAGGCAGGGTCGCGACTGCATCGGCTGGAGTCTGAGGCCGTCGATTCAGACAAGCCGACCTAAATGCAACGGCAGCAGCTCCCACTACTCGAGGGGAATTTTCACTATCTGCAGTAATATTGGAAGGCTTCAGATGCACATAGTGTCCAGCATCAATGCAAAATGAGAAGGAAGTTGCACTAAACAAACCTCCTCCAAAGTTGTGTCTTCCTCTGGAAGCAAGTTGCAGAGCACATGAATATGCCGCACATTTCCTAACATATGGCAATGGATCCCTGACACATTTCTTTACAGCAACAGATAGTCTGATACAATCAGAGCAACGAATGCAATCTGAAGCCATGGTGTGTAAGGCCCAAGACGTCACCTTTATGTGTGATAAATCATTCTTGAATATTATGCTAATGGAAAGGAGAGCTTTATTCTGGCACCTGCGATAATAGCAAGAAAATTTGCAGAATCACTTCCAACAGCACATGGCAATTACTCAAAATTTAACTAGCTGCAGGATTCAGACTTATAAGGTAGTATGATCTTTGTCAACAACATCAGAAAGAATCTCTGTTTGCATGTCAAATATGTAATTGCAGCAAATTCATGGTTCAATCGAAGCATTTGCCAAAAGAAGATATTGTTTCTCCGATCAAACATGCAATGACCGCATGAATCTAGCTGGACCAACAGTAGTTGAGCTCACGTACGTGATTACTCCGACCTGGCTCAGTTACCAGGAAAAGGTTGGCTCGCTTCTCCGTGCCTCGGAGCAGTTAGAGGTAGACGAGCTTCATATCCGACGACTGCCCCACCGTCGCCCCATTCTTGACCACCTGCGCCGCCCGATTGCAAATCAATTAGAATTCCGCCCAGAAAGAGACGAAAGCAGGGGAGTTTCCGAACCAAACCTGCGGGAAGAGCGCGTCGACCTGTCGGCGTCGAATCGGGAGTCTACGGAGGCGTCGTCGGTCGGTCGCGGTCGTCGTAGAACTGCGCGTCGCTCCCCATCCGCCCCATCACCCACGAAACTGCCGCACCGCGCTGCTCGCCTGCAGATCGAACGTAGCTCGATAGCATTACCAACCCTCTCCGGCCGCGGCGGGGAGGCTGGGAGGAGCGGATCTCGACAGCGGCGAAGAGGTCGGCGAGGGGAGAGGGGGGGAGGGCGTGTCCGTCCAGATCTCGAAGATGTAACGGTTGTCTACAGTCTCGGCCGACATCGAAAGGGCCTCCTCGGCTGGCCCGGTATTTACATGGGCCGTACCACAGCGTATTCATATTTTTCTATTCTCTCCCCAAAATATGACAGATTCGGGAGCCCCTCTTGACAATTTTTAAAATACGGAACCGCTTTTAAAAATGCGATCAAAGTTTGAAAATTCAAACATTTAAAGAAATCACGATATATTTTAAATTTATTAAAAAAATAAAAAAATAACTCCGAGCAAAAATTGGAGAAAAGCAAACGATTAGATCTGTGAACAATTTCAGAAATCCTGAATATTTTTGATTTTGTGAACAAATAGTGAAAACATGAACATTTTTCATCTTCCGCGCATTTTTTGGAAAATGTAAAACATTTTTAGAATTTTTAAATAAAAATTGAAAATTTTAGAAACAAAACAATTTTATAAAAACCAAACATATTTTGAAATTCACTATTTTTAAATATATGATCTTTTATATTTGAAGATATTTTAAGAAAAATCCAAATATTTTTTGAAGAAAGGATTTTTTAAAAGAAATTAAAAAAGGAAAGAGAAATGAAAAAAAACAGGAAAATGAAAAGAAAAAATAAAACGAAAAAACCAAAAGAAACCGAAAAAAGTAAAAGAAACAAAAAAACCAATTCAGGGAACCTTCTTCCCAAAACCGGCTGCCTCGCTCGGGTATAGTGGGCTAACCCAAATTCTCGCACTGGGCGTTCGCCTGTGCGTTTGAAAATTTGATGCAATGAGTCATATAGGTTTTTCCCGTTGTTGGGTGTTGTACACTGCCATCCCCATCTCCTCCCCAAAATCTGACGCCGGCATGCTGCTCCCACGACTAACGAGGCAATCTTCTTCTCCCCCTTCGCACCATAGATTCCAATGGCGACATTGCGGGGTGGTGGATCGATTCGCTCGAGGTCAGTCAACAGCAGAGGAGGGGATGTGACGACTGTTGGCGACCACCGTAAGCGGGGGAGGAGCATGGGGATCACGCATCAGATTGATCCCCGCACCGGAGATGAGTGCAGTGGCGGTCGCCTCAAGCGGAACTCGCGGTAGAGTGTGATAAAAGTTAAGAAATTCTCACAAATGATGTTTGAAAATTAGAGGTTAAAAGTGATGGATTTGGTCGTTGATGTTGCCTATTTAATGATGAACAACCATGATTATTGTTGCTGCACTTGCATAGTGTTGCTGCCAAGTGATGATAATCTTGAGACAAGAGATAATTATGGCACGCCTCTTTTTTCGGTAAAAAAGAGTTTTATTCATAATTATAGATTTTTTTTAACATCAATACAGACGCAAACGCTCATACGTACACGCATACAATCACCCCTTTGAACGCATACATGCACACCCTACCCCTATGAGCACCTTCGAGAGAATAATGCGAACACCAGGACTTGAACCCTGGTGGGCTGGGGATACCACTGTCCCTCTAACAATCCAACCACAGATTGATTCGCTCATAATTATAGAATTATTACAATCAAGAGGCAAGATGTCCTCAATATACGGGGCCTCTACGGAGCCATACAGCTGTGCTACGTGCCAAACAATCTGGTACATTTAGTATGACACACCTCTTTTTATTGGGAGCAGATATGCTTGCTTTTGGATCTTTAGTATCTCTATTCAATTACCCCTGTGTGGTTGCATTTTTTTAGGAATGGTTGCACTGTTTGTTTAGTAGAATCAACTGTAATAGAGAGCATATTTTATTTTCCTTCTTTTTGTAAATGATATGACTATTCTATGAGAAATAAAGTCTTTTACCCATAAAAAGTGTAACAGAAGAGAGAAAGATGCCGCTTTCCTCTCGAAAACCAATTGTTTCTGCCTGTTGTGATGGATTTTGCTTTTTTTTTTAACACAGTACAGACGCAAACGCTCATATAAACGCGCATACACTCATCCCTATGAACGCGCGCGCGCATACACACCCTACCCCTACGAGCACCTTCGAGAGACTGAGCCGACATATCATCTTGAGATTTTACGAAGTCACCATAGGCGCTTCGTATAGTTGACTGGAACGTCTCCTCCCACTGAAAGCGTACCACCAGAAAACCAGAAAATAAATCCAGAATAAATGCGAGCACCAGGACTTAAACCCTGGTGGGCTGGGGTATCACTGTCCATCTAACCATCCCAACCACAGGTTGGTTCGCGTGATTGATTTTGCTGACTGTATTGGCAATTCCTCTGTTTTGTTGTAATCCCTCCATCCTAAAATATAAGGTGTATTATTATTTTTAAGTCAAACACATGCTTGTTTGACCAAGTATTTTGAAAAAAAAGTATCAACATCTACGGTACCACATTTGTATCATTAGATCCATCATGAAAAGTATTTTTCATACTTTATTTATTTTGTATTGTTGATGTTGCTATTTTATTCTGTTATCTTTGCCAAACATAAGTTTGACTTGCACGAAAACCGATACACCTTGTATTCCGGAATGGAAGGAGTATTGATCTTCTTTGCGAAGTTGTTTTTTTCTAAGGTATTTAAAACTACTAGCATGCATGATGCATGTGTGTGGTGACGGAGCAATTGGATTAGGAGGTCAAATAACGTTAGAGGACTGTGGTATTCCCAGCCCACCAGGGTTCAAATCCTGGTGCTCATATTTATTCCTGGATTTATTTCAGGACTTTCGGCGATGCACATTCAGTGGGAGGAGACGTTCCCGTCGACGACGAGGTGCCTACGGTCTTTCGAAGGTGCTCATAGGGGTAGTGTGTGCATGCGTTCATAGGAGTGAGTATTTGCGCGTGTGTATGAGCGCTTACGTCTGTACTGTGTTCAAAAAATAACGTTAGTGTCTTTGTGTCCGTTGTATGATTTACGATTAGTGAAAATAGGAAAAGTATGGTAAGTGGATGTAGTGTCAGAGAATTTAAAACACCAATGGTAGGTTGGGAAGCGAAGCTAAAACCAAGATCGGTTTTTAGTTAAAGTCACACTTTTGTGTTTGTTATTATGCCTTCTATAAAGATGTTAGTCTCACATGAAAGTAGTGTATAAGAACTTGTGCATACTTCTCTGTTAATTAATAAAGTTTGGGTGTGTTTTGCTAGAAAAAAAAGTAAACAAGATGTACATTCGCCCGCCCCAACATGCGATGCGATTTGGTCCACACCATATGGTGAAACTAGCCCATGAGCTCGCTAGTTTTGGGAGGTCTAATCCACCGATGGTATGACCAGATACACCTCCGAGTTTTATTTTTTCTTTATTAGCAAACGATGTAAGTGTAATTTTAGTTAATAAAGCTAGTCATGTAGGTCTTTCCATAAAAATAAAAAAAATAGCACATACCAAGCAAGCCTTTGTAGGTGCGGATGGCGGGCCACTCACCTGTCTCCAAGTAACAGCTGTACCACTAAAAAAGAGAAGAAAAGAGTTGGCAGCCCATTGGACTGCCCCTCCCAATGCTCCACCTAATACAGGTGCTAAGATGCCACGTAAGCGAAAAATCTGATGTGACAAGGTAATTAAGAAAAGATAAATGAGTGTGGTGACCCAAAAAAAACAATGCCGAGGGCGTGAACCTAGGGAAAACACTTAAATGAAAGAAGCCTACCATTGCATGAAAAATTTTAGTTGCTAAAATATTAAAGGAATGATGCTTAGCTATAAAAAGATAACACATATGCATTACGAACTTTAATTGCTAAAAATAATAATGTGCTTAGCACTTCATCTTAACATCGATACGTTGGAAGTGGCCTAAAATCGGGTCGAGCTCGAGCATGGAAGCGAGGCCACGGTCCGATGCCTCACATCTGCTACGGAGAGGCTCCTATACGTCTGACGCTTTCTCGCGACGTTGTTCCAGGGCGGCCGTGGATGAAGAGGAGAACCCCGCGGCGGGAGGGAGCCAGGGACGCACGCTGACGCCGCCCACCATCGAGGACTTCTCGTAGTCTCACAAAGAGCCGTACAACTCTCAGCATGTTTCATGGACAGTGGAGAGGCCAGGAAGTACATGGAACAGTCTGCTAGTACAAACCAAGTCTGCTACAAACCAAATGATCGAGGAGTTTACTTATTACAAACCACGCACACAACGCATAGATCAGTCACGCACTTTACATCGCCAACGGATACCAACAACGAAATATAGGCAGCGGGATGGTTGCAAACCTTGCAGCTCCGGTCAACGTAAAAGCACTAGCAGGTGAGGTCGTAATGCCGGGCAAAGCTGCAAAGCAGCTATTCTTCTTCTTACCTGAGAAGGACGCGAACTCCACCGAGGCCGGCCATGAACGCCAGCGGCACAAATGAAGCGTAGAGAACGCAACGGCGTGCGTGCTCGCTGCCTGCCAAGGCGCCGGACATCCATGCCATCGCAGCGACGGCCTCAGCTAAGCCAGCAGCGCCGGCGGAGACGACGGAGGCGTAGTTGTCGGAACCGCTCTCTCTCTCTCATGGATGGAGCACTTTTTCTGGCGACCAACGCCCCGGCGCCCAAACACCTCCTTTATATTCAGCACACAGGCTACATCACGGCTCACACCGATGCATCAACAAGCAGTACACGGGGGTATTTATACCCGGGTTAGCACACACACCAGCACACTCACGCACTCACGCAAGACCCGTCCACCACCACACGGCCACTAACTGCATGCACTCATCCACTCCTAAAAGCGCTCCACTAGCTAACTAACCGAGCCATGCACTGCCATGCACTAACAACCCATAACTCTAGCTAACAGCCGCTGCCTTACGAGCCGGACCTAGAGCGCGCGCACGCACCGGACACCGCTGCCACAGGCATGGCTTATTGTCAACAGCAGTAGGCGAGCTTGTGGCTGTCGAAGATGCCGGTCGGCGTCTTGTACAGAGCCGCGGCTATCGCCATGCACGCGGTGGTGAAGCCGATGGCGAAGACCAGCCATTCCACTGACCGGTGGCCCTGCATCCCCGGCCCCGGGTCGAGCTCGCCGACCTCGACGTTGAGCGCCACCTCATCCATTCTTGGACAGATTGCAGTAAACTTGGAGTGGTAAGAAACTGCTTGATTAATTCCCACCATGGGAGCCTGTAACCCGGATATATAAGATGAGGCCCGCTTTAATCAATTGCAGTTTAGTTTGGCGTATGCTACCTTTTGGCGTGTGAGTTTGCGAACCGTCGGTGTCAGAACGTGAAATCCAAAGATCTACGTACGTACTTCCCAGTCAGTACGAGGGAACCTATGCAGAGACAGAGACTATTTGACTGTCCGGCCACCCTCAGGCGTCCTGCCGTGTGGAGCTATCCGTGGTATGTTCCCACTTCTCGGAAAAACAATGGAGTAATATTTTTCTGTCACCACAGATATCACAAAGAAGTTCCTGAGAAAGTTCCTTTGGTTGGAAGCCAGGGATTGTGGAGTTTCGTATTTTGTACTCTAAGTAATAACTGGAATGTATATAAGTTCAATTGGACAAGACTGTCTGTATGATAATATCATAAGTTAGTACGTATCATGTATTTGATACTACTGTATGAATATGATACTACCTCCGCAATATATACTATCACATATAAAGTTTCTTCATATCCTACTTCAATGAGGCCATCGGTCCTATGATTGGGAATGAATCTGGAATCTAGTCTGTTCCAGCAAGGATGGTTCGGTGGCGGCAGCATCCTAGTGGTGAACCTGTGTCATAGAGCTTCGTCGTTACTATGGCGTCTGTTCCAGCGCCGGCGCAAAGCTTGGGAGGTAGTCCAGGAGCGAATGCAGATTGTGGTCTGCATCGGCAGCATCTAAAAGATGGCGGATCGTATGTTGGGTTTGTGGTACGTGGATGACATGTATGATTTCCTCTTCCGACGTCTTAATCACGTGGGGGTGCCAGACCTGGAGTTCAATGGCGTGCCCGGGATGTTGCCCCGATATGATTCGTTCAACGGTAATGGTTTCGCCTTTGGCGAGCCACCTTGGAGGTCCGCAAGGTTGCATATCAGTGATGGAGCCGCGTCGAGCTCGGGTGTGAAGGTGATCTGTCATTTTTTTTCCTTTGGTGGCTGTTGTGGTGGTGTCAGAGGCAGGTGACGGGTGTTGGTGTCAAGCTCAGAGATTTCTTCGGTCTTGTTTGTAATTTTATTTATTGGCTGATATTCCTTTGTGCAAAGGCTAGCATTCTGCTAGTTGTTCAGGTTTGGGAAGTCGGTATGTACATGGCTTGTACTATGATCCTTATGCTATATACGAGACACGTATTACCATGCAATTTTTTATATCTTAGATGATGACCTTATTTACCGCTATGCATGGCATGATATGGTTCATAATTTATCTTCTTTCATTTAATCCTATATCATATTATCAAAATTGTTTAGTTGGCATGCATGATACTAGCTATGATACTCCTGTTATAGGCAGACTAAGTCTGATCATATTTTTTTCTTCAAAAAAGGGGAGCGAGCCTTGGCCTCTGCATCGAGCGATGCACACAGCCATAAATCAGATTATAATAGAAGTAACATGGACAGTATCATGCATGCTAACTAGACATCTTTGCTGAGGTGGTACATAATTAAATTAGAAAAGAGAGCATTGAGTTGAAAGTACCCTTATGAACCCTCGTGAACAGTAAAATTGAAAAAATAGTAAACAAAATCAAAAAATCTGTTTTTCCGAGACAAACTTTGATGAATTTTGAACGTGCGTGCAAAATTTCATGAAGAAACAACATTCAGCATGAATGTTGCACGTTCAAAATTCGTCAAAGTATATCTCCAAAAAAATCCATTTTTTATTGTTTTTACTATTTTTTTGATTTTACTGTTCAGAGGATTCATATGAGCTCAGGTGCAGAAACTTCATGTCCGCATTGAGTATATAATATGATATCGTATCATATTATATGATGTACTACTATGTGCTATGCATGACAATAGAAGACATCACTATGATACCAAACTATGATACTATGCATTGTGAATGTAGTATCATATCAACAAGGTTTGCCAACTCCGATGAGGGAGGGGTGATGACGGAGGCGCGCATTTGGCTCGCTCCAGTGATTGTAGCCGTCGCTAGGTGGTCTACGAACCTGGATGTAATTTTTATTTTTGATGTTCTTTGTACTACCTTGACAGTTGATGAATAGATAGGGATTTTTCTCGCAGAAAAATAGAAGATATGATACTAGTATATCATATACTAGTATACCAATATCATATTAGTGTATGATACTTTCCACTACAAGTAACCTGGTTCTCTTGCATTTCGTCATAGGCCACTCAAAATGCATAGTATCAATGTGTTAGCATCAATGCCATGTTACTTCCTACATCCACATTGCATGCATTAGTGTTACATAATACATTAGTATTATATTGTTTTCATTTATCATTTGCAGATTTTTTTTGAACTTAAAAGGTAGAGCATTTTCTACCTTATGCATTCAAAACGGGCTGAAAAACCCGGATGGCCAAAGTCATTTACATGAAGGTGATGTTAACGCCGTACAACAGAGTACAGCAGACCGTCACCAAACCTTTTTGGGTACATAAATGAGGGTAGAGGAAAAAGAATTAACTGGGAGTAAAAGCGTTTGCCCAGACCAACATGTTCTGCCTAAAATGTTGTGAGGCACGCAGGCTCCATAACTGGATCAGCTCGGTGAGTTGAGTGTATACTTGTCGCTCCTGCCAAAAGGATCCCTCAAAGACTCGAGCATTCTTGGCGTCCCAAAGGGTGATCGCACACGCCGCGAAAAGGATATGCCACAGCTTGCCATGCATTGCCCTCGGTTGGTCAGAACATAAAAAGGATTCAAGTTCTATAGTGGATGTGGCCAACTCTTGCAAGCCTAACTTTGACCATAACGGTTGTGCAAGTTTGCATCGCAGCAAAATATGGCTCATTGTCTCCGCTGCTAGGCAAAGATCGCAGCCGTTGTGCGAGACAATTTTATCCCAATGCTTCCTTACCATATTATCTTTGGTGTTATGTCTGTCACGGAGAGCAAGCCACAGGAAGATACGATCTTTGTGTGGTATGACTCTGTCCTAGATGAGGCTGGCTGGTGTGTATAGCTTACCTCGAAAAACGAGTACCTTGTAGAAATAGGCAGTGCTCAAACTCTTGTCAGTGAGCAGAGGCATTCTGGTGTCAACTGCATTAGCTTGGGGCTACACATTACTCAAGATTTCATCAAGGGCTTCCAACTCTTGTGCGGCCGTGAAGGATAAATTTGGATGAAGCTGGAGGCTCCATTGGCCATCTCTGAACTGTGAAGCAACCGTGCAAAACTTGGCGATAGGGAAAGTAAAAAGCGTCGGGAAAACAGTCATAAGGCGACCACAGTCTAGCCAGTGATCATACCAGAAGGCAATGCTTTGGCCGCTCCCAAGGTTGCATTTGGAAGCTTCCATAACCAGCTGCATGGTGGTTCGAAAACCTTTCCAAATAGCAGTGTCTCGATTGTGAGGGTTCCAGGATAAATCCTTCTGACAATATGTCTGGGCAAACCAACTGTAACACGGTATTTCTTCGTGTTGTAGTACTTTTGCCATAAACTTGCATATCAAGGCCTTGTTGTGTGCTGCAAGGTTTCGCACCCCCAGCCCTCCATTCTCTTTTGGCAGCGTGACCACATCCCAAGCTACCAGGCACTACCCCCATTGGCCTTATTCTTTCCTTGCCAAAGGAAACCCCTCAAAATTTGATCAACTCTCTCCAAAGACTGACTTGGCCATAAGAAGCAGCCCATGTAGTAGCTAGGGATCGCTGCCAAAACAACATTAATCCAGGTGAGACGCCCTCCCCAGGACAGGACGGTTGCTAGCCAACCAGACAAGCGCTTGTCCACCTTTTGAATCACAGGCATCAACAAACCATGTTGTATCTTGCTAAGAGAGAGTGGTAACCCCAGGTCGGTGCAAGGGAAGGCTGCAATCTGGCAGTTCAGCACATTAGCAATACCCTGAGAAGCTTGCTGGTCTAAACCAATGGGAATAAAGGTACTCTTTTGATAATTTATCTTTAGACCAGTGAAGTTGCTGAAATCTTCCAAAATCCGCTTGATAATAGTTGCTTGTTGGGTGTCTCCTCTCAACAAGATCAGCATGTCATCCGTGTACTGCAGGATTGGGAAAGGCCCGTCTGCTCCCAAGGGGTGCACAAGGTTCCCCTCCTGGTACTCCTTTTTGCAAAGATGTTGGAGAATATCCGCGACCAGTATGAAAAGGTATGGGGACAGGGCGTCTCCCTGTCGTAGTCCACATTTGGATAGAATCCGTTCGCCAGGGTTGCCATTGATAAGAATTCTGGAGGAGCTAGTTGTCAGAATAGCATCCACCCACCTGATCCATTTGTCCCCAAAACCTCTTGCCGCGAGGATTTGTTTTAGGGCCTCCCAGCTAACACTATCAAAAGCCTTTTGGAAATCAAGCTTTAGTACAATCATTGGTACTTTCCTCTTCCTGGCTTGTTGTACTAGTTTGGCTGCCAGTGCAAAGTTTTCAATGATGCAACCCCCTCGGAGAAAGCCAGATTGGAGAGGGTTGATAATCCGCAAGTATACGAGATAGTTGTAGCCTCTTTCGATAAGTAAGAGTGTCAAACCCAACGAGGAGCTAAAGGTAGAACAAATACTCTCTCAAGTCCTATTGGCCACTGATCCGACTCTATGCACGCTTGACGTTCGCTTTACCTAGAACAAGTATGAAACTAGAAGTACTTTGTAGGTGTGATAGGATAGATTTGCAAGATAATAAAGAACACGTAAATAAAAAGAAGGGGATGTTTAGATAAAGAAGAAATAAAGTAAATATAGCGAGTGTGGAAAAGTGGTGGTAGGAGTTGTGGAATTGTTCCTAAGCAATTGACTACGTTACTAGACCGGTAATCACTATTGCAATTCTATTTGAGGGAGAGGCATAAGCTAACATACTTTCTCTACTTGGATCATATGCACTTATGAATGGAACTCTAGCAAGCGTCCGCAACTACTAAAGATTCATTAAGGTAAAACCCAACCATAGCATTAAAGCATCAAGTCCCCTTTATCCCATACGCAACAATCTCCTTACTCGGGTTTATGCTTCTGTCACTCAAGCAACCCACCATAAAAGAATCATGAACGTATTGCAAACCCTACAGCAGGAATCCCTCACGCTTGCGCGACACGGAGGGCACAATAGGACAACACCAATAATAAAACATGCAACTCAAACCAATCATAGCAATTCATCAATCACCAATAGGACAACGAAAATCTACTCAGACATCATAGGATGGCAACACATCATTGGAAAATAATATGAAGCATAAAGCACCATGTTCAAGTAGAGGGTTCAATGGGTTACGGGAGAGTGGACCGCTGGATATAGATGGGGGAAGCTGATGGAGATGTTGGTGAAGATGACGGCGGTGTTGGTGAAGATCGCGGTGATGATGATGGCCCCCGGCAGCGCTCCGGCGCCACCGGAAGCAAGGGGGGGAGAGCCCCCCTTCTCCTTCTTCTTCCTTGACCTTCTCCCTAGATGGGAGAAGGGTTTCCCCTCTGGTCCTTGGCTCTCATGGCTTGGGAAGGGCAAGAACCCCTCCGAGATTGGATCTATCTCTCTGTTTCTGCGTTCTGGAATTCTACCCCTTCACCATTTCTTTAATATCCGGAGATTCGTAACTCCGATTGGGGTGAATCTTTCGCCCAGATCTTTCTCATAAAATTAGCTTTCTTGAGGCAAAAGAAGAGCGTCAACCGCCTTATGGGGGGCCCAGGAGAGTCCAGGGCACGCCTGCCTCCCTGGGGCGCTCGCCCCTATCTCCTGGCCCCCTCGGGCACCGCCTCGCGTTGATTTTACTTCCGAAAAATCACAAATATTCCAAAATAATTCTCCGTCCGTTTTTATCCCGTTTGGACTCCGTTTGATATTGGGTTTCTGCGAAACAAAAAACATGCAACAGACAGGAACTGGCACTGGGCACTGGATCAATATGTTAGTCCCAAAAATAATATAAAAAGTTGCCAAAAGTATATGAAAGTTGAAGAATATTGGCATGGAACAATCAAAAATTATAGATACGACGGAGACGTATCAGCATCCCCAAGCTTAATTCCTGCTCGTCCTCGAGTAGGTAAATGATAAAAAAGATAATTTTTGATGTGGAATGCTACCTAGCATAATCTTGATCATATGTCTAATCATGGCATGAATATTAAGACACGAGTGACTCAAAGCAATAGTATATCATTTGACATAAAAACAATAATACTTCGAGCGTACCAATAAAGCAATCATGTCTTTTCAAAACAACAAGGCCAAAGCAAGCTTATCCCTACAAAATCATATAGTTTGGCCATGCTTCATTTTCGTCACGCAAAATGCCTCCATCATGCACAACCCCGATGACAAGCCGAGCAATTGGTTCATACTTTTTAACGCGCTTCAGCTTTTTCAACCCTCACGCAATACATGAGCGCAAGCCATGCATATAGCACTATAGGTGGAATAGAATATAATGATGGAGGTTATGTGGAGAAGACAAAAAAAGAGAAAGTCTCACATCGACTCGGCTAATCAACGGGCTATGGAGATGCCCATCAATTGATGTCAATGCGAGGAGTAGGGATTGCCATGCAACAGATGCACTAATAGCTATAAGTGTATGAAAGCTCAACAAAAGAAACTAACTAGGTGTGCATCCAACTTGCTTGCTCATGAAGACCTAGGGCAATTGAGGAAGCCCATCGTTGGAATATACAAGCCAAGTTCTATAATGAAAATTCCCACTAGTATATGAAAGTGATAACACAGGAGACTCTCTATATGAAGAACATGGCGCTACTCTGAAGCACAAGTGTGGAAAAAGGATAGTAACATTGCCCCTTTTCTTTTCTTTTCTTTTTTTCTTTTTTTTTCTTTTTTTCGGTGGGCTTCTTTGGCCCCCTTTTTTATTTAGGCCTCTTTGGCCTTTCCTTTTTTTTCTTTTTTTTCTTTTTTTCATGGGGCAATGCTCTATAATGATGATCATCACACTTTTATTTACTTACAACTCGATACTAGAACAAAGATATGACTCTATATGAATGCTTCCGGCGGTGTACCGGGATGTGCCATGATCTAGCATAGCAATGACATCAAAAAACGGACAAGCCATGAAAACATCATGCTAGCTATCTTACGATCATGCAAAGCAATATGAAATGAATGCTCAAGTCATGTATATGATGATGATGGAAGTTGCATGGCAATATATCTCGGAATGGCTATGGAAATGCCATGATAGGTAGGTATGGTGGCTGTTTTGAGGAAGATATAAGGAGGCTTATGTGTGATAGAGCGTATCATATCACGGGGTTTGTATGCACCGACGAAGTTTGCACCAACTCTCGAGGTGAGAAAGGGCAATGCACGATACCGAAGAGGCTAGCAATGATGGAAAGGTAAAAGTGCGTATAATCCATGGACTCACATTAGTCATAAAGAACTCATATACTTATTGCAAAAGTTTATTAGCCCTCGAAGCAAAGTACTACTACGCATGCCCCTAGGGGGATAGATTGGTAGGAAAAGACCATCGCTCGTCCCCGGCGCCACTCATAAGGAAGACAATCAAAGAAACACCCCATGCTTCAAATTTGTCACACAGCGGTTACCATATGTGCATGCTACGGGACTTGCAAACCTCAACACAAGTGTCTCTACAATCCACAACCACCCACTAGCATGACTCTAATATCACCACTTTATATCGCAAAACTATTGCAAGGAATCAAACATATCATATTCAGCGATCTACAAGTTTATGTAGGATTTTATGACTAACCATGTGAATGACCAATTCATGTCATCTCTCTAAAAAGATATAAGTGAAGCAAGAGAGTTTAATTCTTTCTACAAAAGATATGCCCACGCTCTAACAAATATAAGTGAAGCAAAAGAGCATTCTACAAATGGCGGTTTTCTATGTAAAGAGAAACAGGCAATCCAACTTCAAATGATATAAGTGAAGCACATGAAGCATTCTATAAAGCCACACTCAAAAGATTTAAGTGAAGTGCAATGAGCATTCTATAAATCAACCAAGGACTATCTCATACCAGCATGGTGCATAAAAGAAAAGTGAAAACTAAATGCAAAAGACGCTCCAAGACTTGCGCATAATGCATAAACGAAACGAATACGAAAACATACCGATACTTGTTGAAGAAAGAGGGGATGCCTTCCGGGGCATCCCCAAGCCTAGACGCTTGAGTCTCCTTGAATATTTACTTGGGGTGCCTCGGGCATCGCCAAGCTTGAGCTCTTGCCTCTCTTCCTTTTCCTCATATCAAGACCTCCTCGTTTAGACACTTCATCCACACAAAACTTCAACAAAAAACTCGGTAAGATCCGTTAGTATAATAAAGCAAATCACCACTCTAAGTACTGTTGCAAACCAATTCATATTTTGTTTTTGCATTGTGTCTACTGTAATATAACTTTTCCATGGCTTAATCCACTAATATAAATTGATAGATTCATCAAAACAAGCAAACTATGCATCAAAAACAGAATCTGTCAAAAACAGAACAGTCTGTAGCAATCTGAACATCTACCATACTTCTGGTACCCAAAAAATTCTACCAAAATTAGGAAAAATAAAAAAGTTTTATAGAAAGACAGTGCAAAAGGAATCAGAACCAATTGACGTTCCAGTTAAAAATGTAAAATCGCGCACTACAGAAAAAGTTTCTGTCCTGCACCGTACAAACCAACAAGCATTGTAAACATCCTAAAGGCAAATCTTGGCACATTATTTTTATAATACAATGGAATTATACAAAGGGGATAATTATTTTTGATGAAAATTTTCTGTAATCAAGATTCACAAAGTTTCCGTGAGCATGAACAAAGTTCAAGGAGCTCTCCCACTTCAACAATGCTTGTCTTTCTCACTTTCACTTTCCTTTTTGAAAAGTTTTTAGGTTTTTTATTTTTTTAAACTATATGAAAGCACTCAACAGAAATAAATGACTCTCTAAAACTTTCGGCTTGTCTCCCTGGCAGCGCTTTCTTTAAAGCCAATAAGCTAGTCATTTAGTGCTCAAGTAATGAATCCGCCCGGATCCCAAGGTATATCAAAGCCAATTTTCATTAACAATGCTTTGTAATTTAGTAGTGAGCACAAAGTAACACATATCAAGCAACAACGAAGTCTAACTATCTTCCTATGCATCGGCATGTCATAAAAGAACAATTCATGCACACCAAGTAAAGACCAATGCATAGTATAAGCAGTTTCTTGCAATTCTGTCGTGTTGGAAACATAAAGAGGCAGAGATGTAGTTCCTATCTCATAATAATTGCAAGTAGGAGCAGCAAGCACATGCATATTATATCTGTCAAAAACATCATGTGTAGTAGTAAAAGGTAACCCATCAATATAATCCTTAATAAGCACAAACTTCTCTGATATAGTGTAGTTTGGAGAATTCAAAAAGATAATAGGACTATCATGCGTGGGTGCAATAGCAACAATTTCATGTTCAACATAAGGAACTATAGCAAGTTCATCTCCATAAGCATAATTCATATTGGCATCTTGGCAAGCATCATCAAAAAGGGATATTTCAAACAAATTCAAGGGATCATAGCAATCATCATAGCAATCATCCTTCGGTAAGCACGAAGGGGAATTAAACAATGTATGAGTTGAAGAGTTACTCTCATTAGAAGGTGGGCACGAGTGATCAATCCACTCTTCCTCCTTTTGTTCTTCGCTCTCCTCGTCATCTTTTTCATCCAATGAGCTCACAGTTTCATGAATTTCTTCTTCCATAGCTTCCTGCAAAATATTAGTCTCTTCTTGGACAGCGGAGACTTTCTCAATAAATGCATAAATATAGTAATTGTATTCATAATTTTCATAGCAATATCTAAGTATAGCAAGATTTTCTGGTCTATAAACTGAATCAACAAAATCATCAAATGCTTTAAACATAGATTCAACCTCATAAGCACCCATAAAAGCAAAAAATTCTTATATTTGTTCCACATCATAGTAATCAAAGATACCATCAACATAAGAAGCTAAGGTTTCATTATCATTGAATTTGCATGAAAAGGGAAGGTGTGGAGCCTTCATCCTAGAGCAACAAGTATAATCATGTATCACGCATAGTTGACGAGCATACCAATCCCATAATAGTTTCCCTTTTTGTGTCAAGCGATAATCCCTAAAGTATTCATGTTAATCCAACGTGTCTCCCATAACATAACGGAATGGGGTTTTCTCAGGATTATTAAAGTAGTACATAATTTTTTTTCACATAATGAGCATCGAGGGTTTTAGGAGGTTCCCCATCTCCATGAGCAGCAAGTACACCTAATTTTTTTGGTATTTCGTGTTCCATATCCATAACTAAAGATAGAGAACAACTTAGAACAACAAATAAAAATTACTTAGTGATAAAGCAAACAAGCACACACGAGAATATTCACCCCACGCTATGACTCCTCGGCAATGGTGCCAGAAAAAGGTCTTGATAACCCGCAAGTATACGGGATAGTTGTAGCCTCTTTCGATAAGTAAGAGTGTCGAACCCAGCGAGGAGCTAAAGGTAGAACAAATAGTCTCTCAAGTACTATCGGACACTGATACGACTCGATGCACGCTTGACGTTCGCTTTACCTAGAACAAGTATGAAACTAGAAGTACTTTGTAGGTGTGATAGGATAGGTTTGCAAGATAATAAAGAACACGTAAATAAAAAGAAGGGGATGTTTAGATAAAGAAGAAATAAAGTAAATATAGCGAGTGTGGAAAAGTGGTGGTAGGAGTTGTGGAATTGTTCCTAAGCAATTGACTACGTTACTAGACCGGTAATCACTATTGCAATTCTATTTGAGGGAGAGGCATAAGCTAACATACTTTCTCTACTTGGATCGTATGCACTTATGAATGGAACTCTAACAAGCGTCCGCAACTACTAAAGATTCATTAAGGTAAAACCCAACCATAGCATTAAAGCATCAAGTCCCCTTTATCCCATACGCAACAATCTCCTTACTCGGGTTTATGCTTCTGTCACTCAAGCAACCCACCATAAAAGAATCATGAACGTATTGCAAACCCTACAGCAGGAATCCCTCACGCTTGCGCGACACGGAGGGCACAATAGGACAACACCAATAATAAAACATGCAACTCAAACCAATCATAGCAATTCATCAATCACCAATAGGACAACGAAAATCTACTCAGACATCATAGGATGGCAACACATCATTGAAAAATAATATGAAGCATAAAGCACCATGTTCAAGTAGAGGGTACAGCAGGTTGCGGGAGAGTGGACCGCTGGATATAGATGGGGGAAGGTGATGGAGATGTTGGTGAAGATGACG
This sequence comes from Triticum timopheevii, assembly GCA_963921465.1. Lineage (NCBI taxonomy): Eukaryota > Viridiplantae > Streptophyta > Magnoliopsida > Poales > Poaceae > Triticum > Triticum timopheevii. The sequence continues at coordinate 142,757,937 of OY997264.1, read as the reverse complement.
GCGGTGTTAGTGAAGATCGCGGTGATGATGATGGCCCCCGGCAGCGCTCCGACGCCACCGGAAGCAAGGGGGAGAGAGCCCCCCTTCTTCTTCTTCTTCTTCCTTGACCTTCTCGCTAGATGGAGAAGGGTTTCCCCTCTGGTCCTTGGCTCCCATGGCTTGGGAAGGGCGAGAGCCCCTCCGAGATTGGATCTATCTCTTTGTTTCCGCGTTCTGGAATTCTACCCCTTCACCATTTCTTTAATATCTGGAGATCCGTAACTCCGATTGGGGTGAATCTTTCGCCCAGATCTTTCTCATAAAATTAGCTTTCTTGCGGCAAAAGAAGAGCGTCAACCGCCTTATGGGGGGCCCAAGAGAGTCCAGGGCGCGCCTGCCTCCCTAGGGCGCGCCCCCCTATCTATTACCCCCTCGGGCACCACCTCGCGTTGATTTTAGTTCCGAAAAATCACAAATATTCCAAAATAATTCTCCGTCCGTTTTTATCCCGTTTGGACTCCATTTGATATTGGGTTTCTGTGAAACAAAAAACATGCAACAGATAGGAACTGGCACTGGGCACTGGATCAATATGTTAATCCCAAAAATAATATAAAAAGTTGCCAAAAGTATATGAAAGTTGAAGAATATTGGCATGGAACAATCAAAAATTATAGATACGACGGAGATGTATCAAGGGTGGATGAGGCTCTGGATTAGTCGTTGCAAGCGCACGGTCATCACCTTGGTGGCAAGCTTCGGTATACTGTGGACTAGAGAGATTGGCCTGAAGTCCTTAATATCCGTTGGATCGTCTTTTTTTGGAAGCAGCACAATGTTTGCGGTGTTGATGCCGAGCAAGTCGCTGCCATGCTCGTAAAACTCCTGGAAAAACCTCAGCAAATCCTCTTTCAACAGCCCAAGGAAGCTTTTGTAGAACTCACTTGTGAATCCATTTGGCCCCGGGCTCCTGTTGTTTGGTGCATTTCGAATTGCTGTTGCAATTTCGGCTAGGTGAAAGGCACCTCCAATGCAGACATGTGAACTGGGTCATAAAGGTGGGAGGGGTCCAGAAGTGGCACTGAAGCTGAGCTTTCTCCAAAGATCTGTGAGAAGAAATCAGTTGCAATCCGTAGCTTGTCCTGATCCCTATAGAAGTCTGTGCCATCTTTAACCAGGAGCTTGATTTTGTTCTTGCGGTGTTGGCAATTAGCCACCGCATGAAAAAACTTGGTGTACTCGTCCCCCAAGGTACAACCTCTTATCTTTGCTCTTCTCCTCCAGAAGCTAGTCTGCCATAGAATCAACTATCGAGCCTTCAAATTGGCATGCTTTCTGAGGGCAATCTCCATCCTCGAGAGGTGTCTTCTTTCCTCCACTGTGTCTATGTACTGGACAACATGCTTACAATTGGCTAGGATGTTCTGCATTGGTGGTTTGGTGCGTTCCGAAGCTCTAATTACAGCCCTCAATCTTCTAAATTTGAAGTTGAGCAAGGTTGCGACAGAGGCAAAAGTCCTGGTTCCTTTCCCCCAGCTCTGAATAATAATGTCTCTGAGCTCTGGTATGTGCAGCCAGTGATTTTCAAACCTGAAAAAAGGACTTTTGGCAGCTTCCCTCGAAAACTCCACACCAATGAGCACATGATCTAAGGTCGTGGCAGGTAAAGCAGCAGCTGTTGTGTTGAGAAAACCCAGGTTCCATTCTGCATTTACCAGGACTCGATCAAGCTTGATTAGAGTTGGCTCCTCTCGCTTATTGGACCAGGAGAAGCTTCTATTAACGATACCAATGTCATCAAGATCATGCTCTCTAGTCCATGAGTTGAACCTGTCCATCAGTGTCCAGTTCCTCCTTCCTTGTGATTTTTCATGTGCAAACCTATACATATTGAAATCACCTAGGATGATCCATGGTCCTTGAGGGAGTCCTGGACTAGGGGGTGTCCGAATGGCCGAACTATCATCATTGGCCGGACTCCAAGATTATGAAGATACAAGATTGAAGACTTCGTCCCGTGTCCGGATGGGACTTTCCTTGGCGTGGAAGGCAAGCTTGGCAATACGGATATGTAGATCTCCTACCATTGTAACCGACTCTGTGTAACCCTAGCCCTCTCCGGTGTCTATATAAACCGGAGGGTTTTAGTCCATAGGACGAACAACAATCATACCATAGGCTAGCTTCTAGGGTTTAGCCTCCTTGATCTCGTGGTAGATCTACTCTTGTACTACCCATATCATCAATATCAATCAAGCAGGAGTAGGGTTTTACCTCCATCGAGAGGGCCCGAACCTGGGTAAAAACATCGTGTCCCTTGTTTCCTGCTACCATCCGCCTAGACACACAGTTCGGGACCCCCTACCCGAGATCCGCCGGTTTTGACACCGACATTGGTGCTTTCATTGAGAGTTCCTTTGTGCCGTCGCAATCAGGATGGATGCCTCTTCCCGTCTTTAAAGACGATGCCGTTGCCAAGGGAGCTTTGGCCACCGGCCAAACTATCCGGCTAGGTGGTTTTCTTATGACCGCCTGTTCAGCCGCCGCTCCGACAATGACCTCTCGGGTCATCAAAAGCGATCTTCACGTCAACTCGGAATTCGCCGAGCAGCTAGATCCGATGGAGCTCTCCTCCGTAAACGAGCTCTTGGATCACATCGCCGCCCTGGGAGTCGCTACAGACTACGATCAGATTGGGCTTAAAACCGATCTGAGAGAGATTAACTCTCCCCAGGCTACCCACCATGTTGCTGTGGTAGAGGAACAACGCGGCGACTCTTCGTCTATATTAAAGACCAGTTATGTCCGGATTCCTGATCCCTCCATGCCGGATTCCCGCGAAGGGATGGACGTCAATCAAGTACTGAACTTGAAGTTAGGCAGCGGACCAGATTCGTTGGACAACATCCAGCAATCCAAGCTTCCAAATTCGGAAACTTTTCGGCCCTTGAGCCTCAGATTGGGCGGGGTTCCGAACTTAATTCCACCCGCCCACCCAAACACAAGCGATCTATCTCAAATCCGGCAAGAGCCCGCTGAAACAGTACATCATTACTGGGCCAGATTCCTCCTGGTTATGGACAGGATAAAGGACTGCCGTGAGGAAAGCGCAATCTCAATTTTCTGCAACAATTGCACGGACAAGGGAATCATGAACGCCATAAGTCATCGCGAAATCACACGCTTCGCCGACCTGGCGTCCATAGTATGAAAGTACTGTGCGATAGAGAGTGCCTGGAAAACCGAAACTAAGTTTTGGGACAATCCGGCTCCGAACACAACCCTAGTCCGAAATAAAAGGGTGCATCATGCTCAGGCACCTGGGACAAAAACCAAAAAGCAAAAAAACCCTAAAGGGCACAGAACCGTAGTGGAGGGATGGCTCGGCGGACCCTGTAAAATCCATAGTACAGAGGGTGCCACTCCAACACATAGCCTTCGAGCATGTTGGATACTACGGCAGGTGGCCAAAAGTGGCGAAGAGCTTCTAGCCCCGGAGAACCAGCCCAACAGTACCAGTACGGTATTAACAGTCTTCGAGACTTTCGCATCAAATAATGTGCGGAAACGAACAATCCGCAGCCTCGCCGAAGTCTACCAAGTAGCAACAACAAATCCATGGAGCGACACGGCTATCACCTTCAATGCCAGCGACGAACCTAAATTCCGAACAGCCCGAGCACCAGCCGCATTGGTCCTCAGTCCAATAGTGGACGGCTTTCGTCTTACCAAGGTACTCATGGATGGCGGCGGTGGATTAAACCTCATCTACGAGGAAACCCTTCGAAAAATGGAAATAGACTGGAGCCGCATTGAGCGAAGCAGCACAACCTTTAGAGGAATAATCCCTAGTCGGGAAGCATGCTGCACAGGAAAAATTACACTAGATGTGGTGTTCGGCTCGCCGGACAATTACAGGTCCGAGGAGGTCACGTTCCAAGTGGCCCCGTTCAGTAGCGGATATCACGCTTTATTAGGGCGAGAGGCATTCACAATTTTTCAAGCTATACCCCATTACGGGTACATGAAGCTTAAAATGCCCGGGCCCAATGGAATCATCACTCTTGTCAATGATCCGGACATAGCACTCCGCGCCGAAAACAAGACAGCCGCACTAGCCCTAGAGGCACTATCCAAAGCCCTAGCGGCAGAGGAACTCACTGCGCTGCGCTCCATGGTGAACAGGGACGATGTGATACTCGATAAGAGATCCAAGTCCACCTCTTTTAAACCAGCGGACGAAATAGTCAAATTCCAAGTCCATCCAACGGACCCCACAAAGACGGCCTCCATTGGGGCACAATTAAACCCTGATGTAGACGCCACACTACGAGAATTCCTTCGGGAAAATTGGGACATCTTTGCCTGGCACCCTTCAGATATGCCAGGAATCCCACGTAGGTTGGCAGCACACAGCCTAAACATCCTAAAAGGATTCAAGCCAGTCAAATAGGCTCTTCGGCGATTCTCCGAACCCAAAAGACAGGCAATGGGAGAGGAGCTAGCCAAACTATTAGAAGCCGGATTCATCAGAGACATCAAACATCCGGACTAGCTAGCAAACCTGGTAATGGTACCAAAAAAGGACAAATCCTGGCGCCTATGTGTCGATTTTAAAGACCTTAACAAGGCTTGTCCAAAGGATCCTTTCCCCCTTCCCCGCATTGATCAAATCATCGATGCTACCGCAGGGCACGATTCATTGTGCTTCCTCGACGCATACTCCGGCTACCATCAAATCAAGATGGCGGAGACAGACCAAGCCGCAACGGCATTCATTACTCCATACCGACCATTCTGCTTCAACACATTGCCCTTCGGGCTCAAAAACGCCGGCGCAACATATCAGCGCATGATTCAGACATGTCTGGCAACCCAGATCGGCAAAACAATGGAGGCATACATAGACGATGTGGTCGTCAAGACCAAACACGTCGAAACTCTAGTAGATGATTTGAGGCTCACATTCGACAACCTCCGAGCATATGACATTAAGCTCAACCCGGAAAAATGCGTTTTCGGCGTACCAGCCGGAAAGCTCTTGGGCTTCATTGTATTCGGTAGAGGAATTGAAGCAAACCCAGCCAAGATCCGAGCTCTGTCACAGTTGGATATCCCAAAAGACCTCAAACAAATACAAAAATTGACTGGATGCATGGCGGCTCTAAGCCGCTTCATCTCCCGCTTGGGAGAAAAGGCATTGCCCCTTTATCGCCTCCTCCGGCGCACCGAACACTTCGAATGGACGGATGCTGCCACGACCGGACTCGAAGAAATAAAGGCCATATTGGCAACAAATCCGATCCTGGCCGCGCCCAACTTGGGCGAACCAATGTTATTATATATCGCAGCAACACATCAAGTTGTAAGCGCGGTGCTCGTCGTCGAACGAGAAACAGAAGGACACAAATTCCCTCTTCAAAAACCAGTGTAGTACGTATCCATTGTCTTAACTCCATGCAAGTCCCGGTATCCACATTATCAAAAGATAGCGTACGCGGTGTTCATGGCATCCCGGAAGCTGTGACACTACTTTCAAGAGTGTTCAATAACAGTGGCCTCCGAAGTACCTCTCAACGACATTATAAACAACCGCGACGCGATGGGCAGGATTGCAAAATGGGCCATTGAGCTCTTACCATTCGACATAACCTACAAACCACGGCGAGCTATAAAGTCGCAAGTTTTGGCCGACTTCATCGCTGAATGGACCGAAGCCGAACTCCCTAAAGAGTACGGCACATACTCCAATTGGATCATGCATTTTGACGGCTCCAAAATGTTGGCCGGCTTGGGGGCTGGCGTCGTCTTGACGTCCCCAACCGGAGACACAGTCCAATACGTACTCCAGATAATGTACACGGACTCCAACAATGCAGCCGAATACGAGGCCCTTCTACATGGTCTCCGGATGGCAATCTCCATGGGCATTCAACGCCTAGAGGTCCGCGGGGATTCAAACCTCGCAATATCCCAAGTAAATGGAGACTTTGACGCCAAGGATCCGAAAATGGCAGCCTACCATAACGTCGTCTTAAAAATGTCAGCTCGGTTCAAAGGACTCGAATTCCACCATGTAGCCCGGGATAATAACCAGGCGGCCGACGTGTTGGCACGCATCGGCGCAAAGCGCGACGCTGTCCCTCCAAACATCTTCCTGGAGTGGCTTTTTAAGCCATCCGTATTATGGGAAGAGGAGTCCGGAAACAACAAACCGGAACCAACCGCACTGCCCAACGCTGACAACTCTGACACAATCGGTGGCTCAGCCAATGAAATAACACCTTCAGCCCACGAAATAATGGCAGTCATTGCCCCGTGGACGGAACCATTCCTAGCCTACTTAATTAAGCAGGAACTTCCCGAAGACCAAAACAAGGCCCGTTGCATAGTACGGCGATCTAAAGCCTACAAGGTCCATGAGGGAGAACTTTATAAGAAAAGCACAACCGGAGTCCTTCAAAGGTGCATCTCCGAAGAGGAAGGGCGAAATCTTCTGGCTGAAATTCACGCCGGACTCGGCGGGCACCACGCTGCAGCCCGGGCCCTTGTAGGCAAGGCCTTCCGTACAGAATTTTATTGGCCGACGGCCCGGGCAGATGCTCAGGACTTAGTCCAACGATGCGTCAGTTGCTAGCTCTTTGCTAATCAAAGCCACATGCCACCCACCGCCCTCAAAACTATACCCATCACCTGGCCGTTCGCGGTCTGGGGGCTTGACATGGTTGGACCCCTTAAAGGGGGAACCCACAAGCAAAAATACCTATTGGTCATGGTGGACAAATTCACCAAATGGATAGAGGCCAAGCCAGTTAAAACGGCCGAATCCGGACCTGTGATGGACTTCATATCTGGGGTAGTACACCGTTATGGCGTCCCCCACAGCATCATCACCGATAATGGCACGAACTTCACGGCCGACGAGGTTAAACTCTGGTGCAAAAATATGGGCATCAAACTCGACTACGCTTCAGTCTATCACCCTCAAACTAACGGTCAAGTCGAACGAGCAAATGGTCTAATCATGAGCGGCATCAAACCCAGGTTAGTGCGGTCCCTCACGGAATCTAACACGCACTGAGTGGAGGAGCTCGACTCCGTACTCTGGGGGCTGCGGACCACGCCAAACCGCACTACCGGATTCACACCATTTTTTATGGTATACAGCGCAGAGGCAGTTTTGCCTTGCGATATAATTCATGACTCACCTCGCGTGCGCATGTACAAGGAAAGAGAGGCCGAGTTGGATCGGCAGGACAGTTTGGACGCCTTAGAAGAGGAGTGCAATGTGGCAAAAGCTCGTTCCGCATTCTATCAGCAGCAGGCTCGAAGATATCAAAGCAGAGAAGTACGGGCCAAAACTTACAATGTTGGCGAACTAGTTCTACACCTGCCGGACAAGAAAAAGGACAAACTCAAGCCCAAATGGGAAGGTCCCTTCATCATCGACCAAGTCCTGACCGGCGGAGCATACCGTCTATGAAACGCATTGGACAACCGACTCGAGTCGAACCCATGGAATGCAGCCCGTCTCCGAAGATTCTACGCCTAGCACCGGACTAAGAGTTCGTCTCCTTCCTCCGTCCACATTTTATACTTTAGCTGTCTTTTGTTTCTCTCTTTTCCCCCCTTTTTTCGTAAAGCCTTTGAGGGCTGATCTGCGCATTGTTCACACACACTTGACATGCTACTCGCACTCATTATACCTGGGGGCTTCTTTAACGGAAGCTTATTTATACGGGCTTCATGCCCAACACATGTGTCACACTTCCGCATGTACCTTTTATTCACCATTATATGCATCGATATGACTTAAGTTTTGGCCAAGCTGGGTTGCCTGGCTCCTGTGCTTACCCCTACGTTCCTGATTGTTCGGCTAGGAGGTAAAGGGAGCACCTCTGCGATTGTTACTGCCGGGTCAGCCGGATGTGTACCTCAGACTGGGTGAAGCCGAAAGCTAGCGTTCTTAAGGGAATATTCGGTCGGTGACTTGAAAGATGATTTCTTACTTATTTATTTATCTGCCCCCAGATGCTTTTCTGCTCTTTTCGCAGTCCGGACATGCACTTTAGGGCATGCCTCCCAGGGAAAGGAACCCCTAACGGAACTATTCTCCCTGGAAGATGTTTCTTACTAACCATGTAATATAACATAACTAGTTGGGCACTTGTCTGATAAAGCACTAATGACCCCTACGCCTGATCTCCATGCATGCCCTGGTTTTTATATAACCGTGAGGGTATTTGGACACACTCTGGACTGTTGGGTCCCGAGGTTGAAGCGAAAAGGTCCGCAAAGACAAACGATCTACAATCCGGCTAGAAGGCATTTTACATGTCATTTTAAATTACATCGTCAAATTGACTGATTGTACTCCTCTTCAATCCCATCTAACAGACTGTCTAGTTTATAGTCCCGTTGGGAATACTTCGCGGCCAACTCTACTTGGCCGTACATTAAGCTCACAGGGATCTCCTTCCCATCGGGCCCCACAGGTCCGACCTCGGCCATGTGGTTTGGATCAGCCTTCGTGTACCGCGTCTTCACCATGGCCCAGGCCTCCCTGGCGCCTTGACGGCAGGCCAATATCTTCCACAAACGGAAGCGCTGCCGTGCTCCCTGAAGCTTCTCCGCAAGCCCTCCAAGACCCTCGGGTAGGGAGACGGACGGCCATAAGGCATGGATGACGTCGCTTATCGCCTGCCGAACACGTTCGTGCAGTTGCAGCAGCTCGGGCAGTAGGTCACCCGTGGAACCGGGCATTTCCTCCGCAGGACGACCTGTGAGCACACCTACAGACACATTTCTGTCAATCGACTTCCTCGCCGAACTCTTCTTTTCAAAAGAGTTTGCTCAAGCACTTACTGTAAATGCCGCGACGAAGCCGCCGATTCTCCTTTACGGAGTCAGACAGCTGGACCCGAACATCTTTTAGTTCTTCGCCCAGCTGGGTGTTGGCATCTTGGAGTTTGTTCCTCTCCTGCTGCACCCTCATAAGCACCTTCTCGCCGGCCTTCAGCTGGCGCAGTAGATGTTGCTTGTCCGGATCTAGTCCGGCACCATCTGCAATATTATTGTCAGACTTATACACACGCCGCACTTCATAAACTACTTATCTTTTCGAAGTATGTATTACCAGAGGGGGTCTCTGTGGCTCCCCCTGCGGCGGCTAGTGCGGCCTCAAGTTGGGCCTTGCACTCTTGAAGCTCCTAGGACAGGTGGGTATTCTTCTCCGTAAGATCCTGCATAACAAATGATCCTTAAATCAGTTATTCTATCTATTTTAAGTCTCGGGGGCTACTGGCATATATAACTATTAAAACTCCTCACCCGTATGTCTTTCACATACTGCTCCGTGGCTCTAGTTAAACTATCTCGAGCGGCACGGAGGTGCGCGTCTCCCGCATTAAAGGCATTCAACACCTCCGGGGAGAAACACGCGTCACGAAGAACTGTCCGGCGGCGCCTGTGATTCATGGCACTCTCCACCTCGGACCTGGTGGCGGACAGCCTGTCGGCATCCTCCGTTGGAGGAGCATCTGGCTCACACCTTGTGTTCGCCTCCCCCTCCGGACCAGGCGTTGGAGCCTGGATGGCGGAGGCTTGATTGGCAACCTCTCCGGGCACAGTCCGGCGAGCGCTCTTTCTCCTGGAAAAATCATGAGCGTTAATATACCTCCCAGGAATCTTTCCCTTAAATACGGTGGTGCGCCATACCGTTGCGGCGATGTTTCGATTCGCGCCGCACTCCTCTTCCGCCTGCTGGGCCGAACTGACCCTTGTTGGTCAGCCTCCGCGGGTTCGGCTTCCCGCCTTAAAGGCGCCTCCTGCGAGGCACCGTTGGTATACGGTGGTCAGAAATAAGCATGGATGAAGTAATGATGTCAGGACTCCGGTCACAGTTACCTGGGAAGCCGGAGATAAACCGGGGTAGTCGGCCGTAATGGCGACCAAAGCATTGTCCATGCTAAGTTGGTGGAACACCCCATCGATCAGCTCCACCTCTATGTCCAGATCCTCTTCGGAGGCCGGATCAAGGGATCGTCTCGGATCCTCGGGTTGTGGAGTCAGGCTGTGTACGCCCTCCACGTCCCGGCGTAGTTCCTACGTCAAAATCACAAAGTAAGACACTTAACTTTGGAAATATGGATCGGATAGATAAACGTCTGCTTACCCAGCTCTGAGGGTTATTCATGGAGAATCCATTCAATGAACTCGCGCGGAGGAAGTCCTCTTTCTCCCCCTTGTACAAGCCAGACAGGATCTTCACCAGATCGGCAACCGATCCCGACCCCTTGCAGCCATGACGGGTGGCGTCATCCTCCCCGTTGAAATCCCACATGGGGTGGCCCCTATATTGGAGCGGTTGCACCCCTCGCATGATGCACGTGGCCATGACTCCAATCATGGTCAATCCAGAATGAGCCAGTAACCTTATCCGGCCCATCAGATATTGGACGCCCCTATCATTCTCCCATTGAGGGCCCCGCGGGCGCCAGCTCAGGCGTTTCTTCAGAGGAGCATTGCTGAACTCCGGGAGGCCGATCCGAACTGGGTCCGGCAGTGGGGCGTCTTCCATATAAAACCATTCCGAAGGCCAGTCTTCGGACACCTTCTTTGGGGTTCCGGATAGGTATCCGGTCCCGGCGATGCGCCATATTTCGGCTCCGCCCACTTGATATATCAACCCCTCGTGAGAACGGGGTACGAGGTAGAACAATCTCTTCCACAGCGCAAAATGGGGCTCGACGCCCAAGAACAGCTCGCAAAGGGCTACAAAGCCCGCGATGTGCAAGATGGAGGCAGGTGTAAGGTGGTGAAGCTGGAGCCCGTAGAACTCCAGGAGCCCCCGGAGAAACGGATGTATGGGAAATCCGAGCCCCCTTATTAGATAAGGGACGAAGCATACCCGCTCTCCTTTAGAGGGATTGTGGACGCTCTCCGCCTGCTTTCCACCCTTGTAGGTGGCCAGTCCGGCTCGAACCGGAACCATGAAGGCTGGGGGAAGGTATCCCTCTGCTTGGAGCGTCACTAGCTCGCTGTGCGGGACTGAACATCTCCTCCAATCTCCTGGCTGAGGGCTGGGAGCGCGAGAGGAGGAGCCGCATCGACTGTCCATGATGGAGTGGATTTTTGTCAGAGGCGCTTCAATGAGTACTCGCGGAAGGAGGATGGTGTGATTCGGATCTAGATCCTTGCCCCTCTTATAGGCAGCTTATTCACGCAGCTAGGGGGTAAAACGTAAAAATACCCTGGCTTTTCGCATTCGTACGACACGTGGAAGAGGGCCATTATTGGATGTGGAAGCCAAGGAGTGCAACATTTATAAGGAAGCCGGACACTATTCGGCAAGCACATGGAATTTGGAGGAGAACCAGCCTTGCAAAGCCGAAGACAATATATGCGCCAGACACATCGTCATTGAAGCCTAGTTTGGGGGCTACTGAGGGAGTCCTGGACTAGGGGGTGTCCGGATGGCCGAACTATCATCATTGGCCGGACTCCAAGATTATGAAGATAGAAGATTGAAGACTTCGTCCCGTGTCCGGATGGGACTTTCCTTGGCGTGGAAGGCAAGCTTGGCAATACGGATATGTAGATCTCCTACCATTGTAACCGACTCTGTGTAACCCTAGCCCTCTCCGGTGTCTATATAAACCAGAGGGTTTTAGTCCATAGGACGAACAACAATCATACCATAGGCTAGCTTCTAGGGTTTAGCCTCCTTGATCTCGTGGTAGATCTACTCTTGTACTACCCATATCATCAATATCAATCAAGCAGGAGTAGGGTTTTACCTCCATCGAGAGGGCCCGAACCTGGGTAAAAACATCGTGTCCCTTGTCTCTTGTTACCATCCGCTTAGACGCACAGTTCGGGACCCCCTACCCGAGATCCGCCGATTTTGACACCGACAGTCCTCTAACCAGTTCGGCTGTTTGGGTCATAACCGCAAAGAAATCATCCCTCTCCTCCTCATCACACGGGGCATATACTGTGGAGAGACAAAACTGTCATTATTGCTTGTGGACTGGAAATTGATTGATATGTTGAACCGGTGTTTTGCTATTTCTGAGTCATGAATCACGCTGTCATCCCAGGCTACAAGTAGTCCTCCTGCTGTGCCGCAAGCCGACATGTAGATGAAGGATTTGTGGTTTGCAGGGAGGAAGGATGATGCCTTCATCTTGTCCATGACCTGCAATTTAGTCTCTTGCAGGCATATAACGTTCGATCGGCTATAAAAGAGTGCATCTTTGACCAAAGAGCATTTGTCAGAGTCAGCAAGTCCCCTAACATTCCAATTAGCAATCCGCATATATAAAAGAACAGACAACTACAGGGGAACCAACCGACACAGCCGACTTGCGGAGGCGGCTCCAGAAGGAAATATGACTGGATTGATAGATAATCTGCTCAAAAGAGCTTACAGAGTTTGAGAAACAACAACTAATGCAGTGACGGCATGCATCACAATGCAGATACAGGGCCCAACAGGGCCAAACACAGATATGACGAAGTACAATGCAACACTTATGCAGATATAAACAGCCCTTGGGGTAGGCTCTAGCAAGCACGGGGACACAGAGCACATCGTAGGTTGATATTCTGCTAGAATTAATCATGCGTAGACTCGGTAGACTCGGAGGAACCAGAGGCGCCACCTGATTCAGCAGAGAGGGAAGTGATACGTCTCCAACGTATCTATAATTTTTGATTGTTCCATGCTATTATATTACCCCTTTTGGATGTTTATGGGCTTTATTTTACACATTTATATCATTTTTGGGACTCACCTACTAACCGGAGGCCCAGCCCGTATTGCTGTTTGTTTGCCTATTTCAGTATTTCAAAGAAAAGGAATATCAAACGGAGTCCAAACGGAATGAAACCTTTGAGAGCGTGATTTTTGGAACGAACGTGATCCAGAGGACTTGGAGTGCAAGCAAAGCAGCAGCCGAAGCGGCCACAAGAGGGGAGGGCGCGCCCACCCCTACAGGGCGCCCCCCCCGTCTCATGAGCCCCTCGGGCGGCCACCGACGTACTTCTTCCTCCTATATAAGCCTACGTACCCCGAAAACATCCAGGGAGTCAACGAAACACAATTTCCACCACCGTAACCTTCTGTATCCGCGAGATCCCATCTTGGAGCCTTCGCCGGCGCTCTGCCGGAGGGGGAATCGACCACGGAGGGCTTCTACATCAACATCATAGCCCCTCCGATGAGTTGTGAGTAGTTTACCACAGACCTTCGGGTCCATAGTTATTAGCTAGATGGCTTCTTCTCTCTTTTTGGATCTCAATACAATGTTCTCCCCCTCTCTTGTGGAGATCTATTCGATGTAACCTATTTTTGCGGTGTGTTTGTCGAGATCCGATGAATTGTGGGTTTATGATCAAGTTTATCTATGAGAAATATTTGAATCTCCTCTGAATTCTTTTATGTATGATTGAGTTATCTTTGCAAGTCTCTTCGAATTATAAGTTTGGTATGGCCTACTATATTGATCTTTCTTGCCATGGGAGAAGTGCTTAGCTTTGGGTTCAATCTTGCGGTGTCCTTTGCCAGTGATAGCAGGGGCAGCAAGGCACGTATTGTATTGTTGCCATCGAGGATAAAAAGATGGGGTTTATATCATATTGCTTGAGTTTATCCCTCTACATCATGTCATCTTGCTTAATGCGTTACTCTGTTCTTTATGAACTTAATACTCTAGATGCAGGCAAGAGTCGGTCGATGTGTGGAGTAATAGTAGTAGATGCAGGCAGGAGTCGGTCTACTTGTCACGGACGTGATGCCTATATACATGATCATGCCTAGATAATCTCATAATTATTCGCTTTTCTATCAATTGCTCGACAGTAATTTGTTCACCCACCGTAATACTTATGCTATTTTGAGAGAAGCCACTAGTGAAACCTATGGCCCCCGGGTCTATCTTTTATCATATAAGCTTTCAATCTACTTTTATTTGCATCTTTACTTTTTGCATCTATATTATAGAATACCAAAAATATATTTATCTTATCATATTATCTATATCAGATCTCACTTTCGTAAGTGGCCGTGAAGGGATTGACAACCCCTTTATTGCGTTGGTTGCGAGTTCTTTGTTTGTTTGTGTAGGTGCATGGGACTTTTGAGGAGCCTCCTACTGGATTGATACCTTGGTTCTCAAAAACTGAGGGAAATACTTACGCTACTATTGCTGCATCACCCTTTCCTCTTCAAGGGAAACCAACGCAAGCTCAAGACGTAGCAAGAAGGATTTCTAGCGCCATTGCCAGGGAGGTCTTCGCTCAAGTCAAGACATACCAAGTACCCATCACAAACTCATATCCCTCGCATTTACATTATTTGCCATTTGCCTCTCATTTTCCTCTCCCCACTTCACCCTTGCCATTTTATTTGCCCTCTCTTTCCCAATCATCTCCTCCGCTCTTTTTCGCTTGCCTTTTTCTGTTTGCTTGTGTGTTGGATTACTTGTTGCCATGGCGCAAGATAATACCAAATTGTGTGATTTCTCGAATACCAATAATAACGATTTCCTTAGTACTCCGATTGCTCCTTTTAATGATGTTGAGTCTTGTGAAATCAATACTGCTTTGCTGAATCTTGTTATGGAAGATCAACTCGCCGGCCTTCCTAGTGAAGATGCCGCTACTCATCTAAACAACTTTGTTGATTTGTGTGATATGCAAAAGAAGAAAGATACAGATAATGATATTGTTAAATTGAAATTATTTCCGTTTTCACTTAGAGATCGTGCTAAAGTTTGGTTTTCGTCTTTTCCTAAAAATAGTATTGATTCTTGGAACAAGTGCAAAGATGCTTTTATCTCTAAGTATTTTCCTCCCTCTAAGATTATCACTCTTAGGAACGATATTATGAATTTTAAACAACTTGATCATGAGCATGTTTCCCAACTTGGGAAAGAATGAAATTGATGATTCGCAATTGCCATACTCATGGTTTGAATTTATGGATGATCATACAAAAATTTTATGCCGGTTTGAACTTTGATCTGATGACTTTCCAATTAAGATAGGACTGCATCAGGGGTCAGCTTTGAGCCCTTATCTTTTTGCATTGGTGATGGATGAGGTCACAAGGGATATACAAGGAGATATCCCATGGTGTATGCTCTTTGCAGATGATGTGGTGCTAGTTGATGATAGTCAGACGGGGGTAAATAGGAAGTTACAGTTATGGAGATAAACCTTGGAATCGAAAGGGTTTAGGATTAGTAGAACTAAAACCGAGTACATGATGTGCAGTTTTGGTACTACTAGGTGTGAGGAGGAGGAGGTTAGCCTTGATGGCCAGGTGGTACCTCAGAAGGACACCTTTCGGTATTTGGGGTCAATGCTGCAGGAGGATGGGGGTATTAATGAAGATGTGAACCATCGGATCAAAGTCGGATGGATGAAGTGGCGCCAAGCTTCTGGCATTCTCTATGACACAAAAGCTAAAAGGCAAGTTCTACAGGACGGCGGTTTGACCCGCAATGTTGTATGGCGCTGAGTGTTGACCCGCAATGTTGTATGTTCAACAGTTAGGTGCGGCGGAGATGCGTATGTTGAGATGGATGTGTGGCCACACGAGGAAGGATCGAGTCCGGAATGATGATATACGAGATAGAGTTGGGGTAGAACCAATTGAAGAGAAGCTTGTCCAACATCGTCTGAGATGGTTTGGGCATATTCGGCGCAGGCCTCCAGAAGCTCCAGTGCATAGCGGACGGCTAAAGCGTGCGAAGAATGTCAAGAGAGGGCGGGGTAGACCGAATTTGACATGGGAGGAGACCGTTAAGATACCTGAAGGATTGGAGTATCACCAAAGAGCTAGCTATGGACAGGGGTGCGTGGAAGCTTGCTATCCATGTGCCAGAGCCATGAGTTGGTTGCGAGATCTTATGGGTTTCACCTCTAGCCTACCCCAACTTGTTTGGGACTAAAGGCTTTGCTGTTGTTGTTGTTGTTTGAACTTTGCTTCTAGAAATTTCTTAGATTCATCCGCGGGAGGCACGTTTATGGAAATCACATTAGGAGATGCTATGAAACTTCTTGATAATATTATGGCTAATTATTCTCAATGGCACACCGAAAGATCTTCTAGTAAAAAAGTGCATGCTATAGAAGAAATCAATGTTTTGAGTGGAAAGATGGATGAACTTATGAAGTTGTTTGCTACTAAAAATACTCCTCTTGATCCCAATGATATGCCTTTGTATACTTTTATTGAGAATAATAATGAATCTATGGATGTGAATTTTGTTGGTAGGAATAGTTTTGGAAACAATGCTTATAGAGGAAACTTTAATTCTAGACCGTTCCCTAGTAATTCCTCTAATAATTATGGAAATTCCTACAATAAATCTTATGGTAATTTTAATAAGATGCCCTCTGATTTTGAGAATAGTGTGAAAGAATTTATGATTTCTCAAAAGAATTTTAATGCTTTACTTGAAGAAAAATTGCTCAAAGTTGATGATTTGGCTAGGAACGTTGATAGACTTTCGCTTGATGTTGATTCTCTTAAACTTAAACCTTCTCCTCCTAAGCATGATATCAATGAGTCTCTCAAATCCATGAGAATTTCCATTGATGAGTGCAAGGAAAGAACCGCTAGATTGCGTGCTAAGAAAGATTGCTTTATAAAAGCGTGTTCTTCTAGTTTCCATGAAAATAATGATGAAGATCTCAAAGTTATTGATGTGTCTCCTATTAGATCTTTGTTTTGCAATATGAATCTTGATAATAATGGGAATGAAGATGAGTCAACTTTAGTTATAAGGCGTCCCAAGAATTCGGAGTTTTTAGATCTTGATGCTAAATTTGGTAAAAGTGGGATTGGAGAGGTCATGACTTAATAAACCTTTTACCAAACATATCGTTGATGCCTTGATGTAATCTTATGATGAAAAACTTAATTTGGAATTTTCTATACCTAGAAAACTTAATGATGAGTGGGAACCTACTATAAAGATTAAAATTAAAGATCATGAGTGTTTTGCTTTGTGTGATTTGGGTGCTAGTGTTTCCACGATTCCGAAAACTTTATGTGATATTCTAGGTTTCCATGATCTTGATGATTGCTCTTTAAATTTGCACCTTGCAGATTCTACCATTAAAAAGCCAATGGGAAGGATCAATGATGTTCTCATTGTTGCAAATAGAAATTTGGTACCCGTAGATTTTATCGTTCTTGATATAGATTGCAATCTTTCTTGCCCTATTATTCTTGGTAGACCTTTCCTTATAACGATTGGCGCGATTATTGATATGAAGGAAGGGAATATTAGATTCCAATTTCCATTAAAGAAAGGCATGGAACACTTTCCAAGAAAGAAATTCAAATTACCTTATGAATCTATCATGCGAGCTACTTATGAATTTAGTGCCAAAGATGGCACTACTTAGATCTATCTTTGCTTTTATGCCTAGCTAGGGGCATTAAACGATAGCGCTAGTTGGGAGGCAACCCAATTTTATTTGTGTTTTTTGTTTTTTTTCCTGTTTAGTAATAAATCTTGCATCTACCTCTGTTTAGATGTGTTTTTAATTAGTGTTTGTGCCAAGTAGAACCTATAGGATAACCTATGATGATAGTTGATTTGATTCTGCTGAAAAACAGAAACTTTCCACGCACAAATTTAGTTTTGTTAAATCACATAAACGTGATTTTGCGTTGGTTTTTTGCTGCTGATCAGTAGAAAAGTTTTCCAGGACTTCCTATTTTTTTAGGATTTTTAAAGTTCCAGAAGTTTGCGTTAGTTACAGATTGCTACGGACTGTTCTGTTTTTGACAGATTCTGTTTTTCGTGTGTTGTTTGCTTATTTTGATGCACCTATGGCTAGTAAAATAGTTTATAAACCATAGAGAAGTTGGAATACAATAGGTTTAACACCAAAATAAATAAAGAATGAGTTCATTACAGTACCTTATGTGGTGGTTTTGTTTTCTTTCACTAACGGAGCTTATAAGATTTCCTGTTGAGTTTTATGTTGAGAAGTTTTCAAGTTTTGGGTAAGGCTTTGATGGACTATGGAATAAGGAGCGGCAAGAGCCTAAGCGTGGGGATGCCCATGGCACCCCAAGATATTCAATAATAGCCAAAAGCCTAAGCTTGGGGATGCCCCGGGAAGGCATCCCCTCTTTCGTCTTCGTTCATTGGTAACTTTACTTGGAGCTATATTTTTATTCGCCACATGATATGTGTTTTGCTTGGAGCGTTGTGTATTATATTAGTCTTTGCTTTTTATTTTACCACAATCATCCTTGCTGTACACACCTTTTGGGAGAAGCCCACTTGAATAGAATTTGTTAGAATACTCTATGTGCTTCACTTATATCTTTTGAGCTTGATAGTTTTTGCTCTAGTGCTTCACTTATATCTTTTAGAGCACGGCGGTGGCTTATTTTTGTAGAAATTGCTAGTCTCTCATGCTTCACTTATATTATTTTGAGAGTCTTTTAGAACAGCATGGTATTTGCTATGGTTATAAAATTGGTTGTAGAATGGTAGGCATCCAAGTTGGGTATAAAAAAAACTATCATAGGAAGTGAATTGGATGCTATGATCAATTTGATACTTGATAATTGTTTTGAGATATGGAGGTAGTGATATTAAAGTCATGCTAGTTGGCTGATTATGAATTTAAATAATGCTTGTGTTGAAGTTAGCAAGTCCCGTAGCATGCACATATGGTGAAAGTTGTGTAACAAATTTATTACATAGAGTGCTATTTTGATTGCCTTCCCTTGTGTGGAGGTCGGGGGCGTGCGATGGTTAACTCCTACCAACCTCCCCCCTAGGAGCATGCGTAGTAGTACTTTGCTTCGAGGGCTAATAAATTTTTTGCAATAAGTATATGAGTTCTTTTGACTAATGTTGAGTCCATGGATTATACGCACTTTTACCTTTCCATCATTGCTAGCCTCTTCGGTACCGTGCATTGCCCTTTCTCACCTTGAGAGTTGGTGAAAACTTCGCCGGTGCATCCAAACCCCGTGATATGATACGCTCTATCACACATAAACCTCCTTATATCTTCCTCAAAACAGCCACCATACCTACCTATTATGGCATTTCCATAGCCATTCCGAGATATATTTCCATGCAACTTTCCATCGTTCTGGTCATCATCATCATGACATACTTTACTTTTGTCATATTGCCATTGCATGATCATGTAGTTGACATCGTATTTGTGGCAAAGCCACCATGAATAACTTTTATACATGTCACTCTTGATTCATTGCACCATCCCGGTACACCGCCGGAGGCATTCATATAGAGTCATATCTTGTTCTAGTTTCGAGTTGTAATTCATATGTTGAGTGATGATCATCATTATTAGAGCATTGCCCAAAGAAAAAAAAATAAAAAAAGAAGAAGAAAGGCCAAAAGAAAAAAAAGAAAGGCCCAAAAAAAGAGAGAAGAAAAAAAAGAAAGAAAAAAGGGGCAATGTTACTATCTCCTTTTCCACACTTGTGCTTCAAAGTAGCACCTCGTTCTTCATGTAGTGAGTCTCATATATTATGCTTCAAAGTAGCACCATGTTTTTCATATAGTGAGTCTCATAGGTTGTCTTTTTCATACTAGTGGGAATTTTTCATTATAGAACTTGGCCTGTATATTCCTACAATGGGCTTCCTCAAATGCCCTAGGTCTTCGTGAGCAAGCAAGTTGGATGCACACCCACTTAGTTTCTTTTGTTGAGCTTTCATACATTTATAACTCTAGTGCATTCGTTGCACGACAATCCCTACTCCTCATGTTGACATCAATTGATGGGCATCTCCATAGACCGTTGATTATCCTCGTCAATGTGAGACTTTCTCCTTTTTTTGTCTTCTCCACACAACCTCCATCATCATATTCTATTCCACCCATAGTGCTATATCCATGGCTCATGCTCATGTATTACGTGAGGCTGAAGCGTGTTAAAAAGTATGAACCAATTGCTTGACTGAAACCGGGGTTGTTCTTGATGGGAGTATTTTGTGTGATGAAAATGAAACATAGCCTAACTATATGATTTTGTAGGGATGAACTTTCTTTAGCCATGTTATTTTGAGAAGACATGATTGCTTTTATTAGTATGCTTGAAATTATCATTTCTTATGTCAATATGAACCTTTATTTTGAATCATTTGGACCTGAACATTCATGCCACAATCAAGAAAATTACATTGAGAATTATGCTAGGTAGCATTCCACATCAAAAATTCTGTTTTTATCATTTACCTACTCAAGGACGAGCAGGAATTAAGCTTGGGGATGCTTGATACATCTCCAATGTATCTATAATTTTTGATTGTTCCATGCTATTATATTACCCCTTTTGGATGTTTATGGGCTTTATTTTACACATTTATATCATTTTTGGGACTAACCTACTAACCGGAGGCCCAGCCCGTATTGCTGTTTTTTTTGCCTATTTCAGTATTTCAAAGAAAAGGAATATCAAACGGAGTCCAAACGGAATGAAACCTTCGGGAGCATGATTTTTGGAACGAACGTGATCCAGAGGACTTGGAGTGCAAGCCAAGCAGCAGCCGAGGCGGCCACGAGAGGGGAGGGCGCGCCCACCCCTATAGGGCGCGTCCCTGTCTCATGGGCCCCTCGGGCGGCCACCGACGTACTTCTTCCTCCTATGTAAGCCTACGTACCCCGAAAACATCCAGGGAGCCAACGAAACCCAATTTCCACCGCTGTAACCTTCTGTATCCGCGAGATCCCATCTTGGAGCCTTTGTCGGCGCTCTGCCGGAGGGGGAATCGACCACGGAGGGCTTCTACATCAACACCATAGCCCCTCCGATGAGTTGTGAGTAGTTTACCATAGACCTTCGGGTCCATAGTTATTAGCTAGATGGCTTCTTCTCTCTTTATGGATCTCAATACAATGTTCTCCCCCTCTCTTGTGGAGATATATTCGATGTAAAATCTTTCTGCGGTGTGTTTGTCGAGATCCGATGAATTGTGGGTTTATGATCAAGTTTATCTATGAGAAATATTTGAATCTCCTCTGAATTCTTTTATGTATGATTGAGTTATCTTTGCAAGTCTCTTCGAATTATCAGTTTGGTTTGGCCTACTAGATTGATCTTTCTTGCCATGGGAGAAGTGCTTAGCTTTGGGTTCAATCTTGCGGTGTCCTTTCCCAGTGATAGCAGGGGCAGCAAGGCACATATTCTATTGTTGCCATCGAGGATAAAAAGATGGGGTTTATATCATATTGCTTGAGTTTATCCCTCTACATCATGTCATCTTGCTTAATGCATTACTCTGTTCTTTATGAACTTAATACTCTAGATGCAGGCAGGAGTCGGTCGATGTGTGGAGTAATAGTAGTAGATGCAGGCAGGAGTTGGTCTACTTGTCACGGACGTGATGCCTATATACATGATGCCTAGATAATCTCATAATTATTCGCTTTTCTATCAATTGCTCGACAGTAATTTGTTCACCCACCATAATACTTATGCTATTTTGAGAGAAGCCACTAGTGAAATCTATGGCCCCCGGGTCTATCTTTTATCATATAAGCTTTCAATCTACTTTTATTTGCATCTTTACTTTTTGCATCTATATTATAAAATACCAAAAATATACTTATCTTATCATATTATCTCTATCGGATCTCACTTTTGCAAGTGGCCGTGAAGGGATTGACAACCCCTTTATTGCGTTGGTTGCGAGTTCTTTGTTTGTTTGTGTAGGTGCATGGGACTTTTGAGGAGCCTCCTACTGGATTGATACCTTGGTTCTCAAAAACTGAGGAAAATACTTACGCTACTATTGCTGCATCACCCTTTCCTCTTCAAGGAAAACCAACGCAAGCTCAAGACGTAGCAGGAAGCGGATGCATCGGCATCCACCGCTTCGAAGTTGAGGTCGCAGCAGCGGGCCAGCAGCTTCGACTTGCCCCTGATGAGCGGCCTTGGGGTGCCCTGCAGTGGCAGCTCAATGATGGAGGCTGCCTTTAGGGCCTTGCTCCTCTTCTTCCGTCCCGATGAGCGACGGTGGCTGCCTTCGCCGTCAGACGGGGTGACAGCGGCCTTGCGCTTGGAGGCGCGCTCGACCGGATCGACTCGTGCGCCGTCGTACAACTGCTGGATGCGAGGGCTCCGGCGGGGAGAGGCGGCGGAGGCACGCGGGGCCAGATCCGTCGCTCGGGGGGGGGGGGGGGGGGGGGCTCAGATTTAGCCTCTGGGTTGTGACCGCCTGTGGTGGCCTCTGGGCCGTGTCCGGCGCCGCAGGGCCGACGTGCGTTGCCGCCGCCGGTGGATCCAGGAGTTGGAGGGTGGGTGGTTGATTTTCTTGCTCAGCGGTGGATGGTGGAAGGGATGGAGCTCGGCAGTTGCAGAATCTGGTCGCGACTTCAAGTGGAAGGATAGCACAGGCGCGGTGCCTCATGTCAGTGCAGGCGATAGGTGAGACAAACCCACTGGCAGCAAGCCAACAAATGGGCCGGGCATTGGCTGGATGGGCCTAGACCAGATTGGCCTAGAGATCATAACTTGATGGGCTTGAGCTCTAATTTGGGCTAGTGACCTGTCGAGCCTGGGAAACTGATTCTCACCCGAGAGCGTGAGAAGCGGCCCAACATCAGGGATCAACGAATTTGGGACGAAGGCTTTTGGCGGGTATTTGCACTCAACTGAGGGTAGCAAGGGCAGGGTGTGGGAATAGAATTCTCCGGAAAGGGTTTTAAGCCAGAGCTTGAAAAGGATAGAGCGGCATGTGTGATGCTCAATCTTCCCCAGGTTTAGGTCAAAGCACAGAAAATGGCTATGATCCTTGCTGGCTGTGCCGACGACCACAATGCCAAAAGCGGAGCGACTATTGCTTAATTTGACAAAGAAGGTGAAACTGACAGTGTCTGCGTCAAAGGCGGCCTCGACATGTGGCCGCCTGACCTCAGTGGCTAGCAAGACAGATTTGAGACAAAGGAAGACGATGAACACGGTGTCAGAAGCACATCCGGCAAACTGGACATCTGAGATGCCGAGCCGTTCTGAGAAGAGGCGCTTGAGCCAGGGAAGGAAGCTAGACATGGGCGGGGAGATGTTAACAAGGCAAACTAGGGCATTCTGGTCTGGGAGTAGCGGGTAGTGGATGTCGAGGAAGGTGGGACGGCCGCGGACCACCGATTCCATGGGGGCGAGAGGCGCGGGAGGTAGAAGGGCTAGAGTTTTGGAGGAGGCAGTGGAGTTTGGATGGCTTGGGAGAGCGGAAAGCGTCGCCGCCGTGTTATAAGGAGGCATGGGGGGAGTGCGCGAAGACGATGAGCTGCGCTTGGAAACGCATTGGGATAGTGTCATGGAATTGTCACGACAGATGTCCTTAGTGTCAGGACTTGTTCGCGAGGCCAACGCATCTGCGGTAGCTTGAGAGGGGTTGAACGGAATCGAGAGACACAACACAAGACAAGGATTTAGACAGCTTCGGGCCCCGGGAAACATCATCCGGTAAGAACCCTACATGCTATTTGTGGCTAGGTCTCATTATGCTCAAGAGAGGAGTTGCCGTAAGCAGGCTCTCCTAGTTATGTCTAACCTAGCCCTTATTCAACCTCTCTTCTTGGGGTGCCCCGCCCCTTCTTATATAAGCTGAAGGGGCGGGTTACATGTAGAGTCCAACTCGGACTTAAGACTTAACCTATTTTGACGTCTTACCATGGGCTTCTCACCATGGGCTTGTTAATGTCTTGGGCTTCTTACAATCTGGCTTACCATCTGGCTTACGGTCTGGCTTATGATCTAACTTACCATCTGGCTTACCATCTGGCTTACGGTCTGGCTTATGATCTGACTTACCATCTGGCTTAACATCTGCCAGCTTAACTGTCCGGCTTACATGACCGTGTCTGTCGGGTTACATGACTGTGTCTGCCGGGTTATATGACTGTGTCTGCCGGCTTATAATCTGCCGGGTCACCAATGAAACATCAAGTCCTAGCCGGGTCATATCTCCGCCGGGTCATACCGCGGGGTATATCCCCGACATTAGCCCCCAGTTTAATTTGGATTCATCCATGTTAAACTGATATTGTAAACAAAACGCAAGAACAATTTTAATAGGTTAGGCTCCGGGTTAAATATTCTTGTAAGCCGGCACCTGGTCATCCTTAACTCCTTGTTATTTCCTCCTTCGAAAATCTGGGTCAATGAGCCAACTTCATAATCAATTTGCTGACGTTGGTTTCTCATAGAGAAAGACTGTGAAGAATAATTCATTTGACTCAGCTCCCAAATGCTTAAAGATATTGGTCTTGAAATACTCATGTGACCTTCAACCGGCTTAAAGATGAAAAAACTTGCCGAGTTTATAAATAGATGATGCCAAGTCATAATTGTTGCCGATGCCAGGTCAAAACTGAGAATTTTGAAAATTTCTCTCCCTCATATCCATATTACCTGTAGCCCCCAAGTCTTGAGCAGAACAAAGTAATGACTTAAGACTTGCTTCAACAAAAATATTATCACTTTGAAGAAATCCATGTTGTTTATCTCAATCACTAGTCCAAATTGAGTATTCCACATATGTAGCCCCCAAGTGCTGGGTTGTCATGCTTGCAGTAACCTGGGACTTGAAATTGCTTTATGCTCATAAAAACTTCAACCAGTGTAGCCCCCAAGGGCCGGGTCATTATGCAATAATGAGCAGGGACTTTGTAGATATGATCATGTATACTTGAACAGCAACGTGTAGCCCCCAAGGGCCGGCTCATTATGATATGATGAGTCAGATCTTCAATAAGGCCAGTAAAAATGACTTTGCATTAGCCCCCAAGTGTCACGGTGCATGCTTGCAGCGACATGAGACTTGCACATTTGATGTAATCTCAACTTGAATAATGTAGCCCCCAAGTGTCGGGTCGTAAGGCTGCAGCGACTCGGGACTATTCCTTCCATTATAGAATAAATTATATCCATTGATAAAATAATATCCATTGCGCTGAAGCGACTTTGAAAACCTCAATCGTAATATTGGTTATTGATAACCATAATAAAAATCCAGCCATGTTGGCTATTAAATATTTGAATAATATAACCCGGTTTGAAAAACCGGTTCCTGTGATATTGAATCGCACTGAACTTCCAAATGTTTATGATTGTCTCATCCAAAGTCAAGGCGGTTAATCGAAACCACATATATGCTTCAGATATGAGCAAAAAGTCTCAAAACCCAAAAGATTGTGTTCAAAAAACTTAATCCAGACAAAAAGAAAATCAAGGCTTCTAATTCGAATACGATCAGTAAACCGTTCCAAAGGGGTTAAGCTAGGATTTGAATACGATCATGTAGCCCCCCAGTGGCTTTGGCGTTGCCGATCAAGAGGGTACCAACAACTATGTTCTCTTTGGTTCGAATACGACCTATGTTTGAACAGGAAGCCCCCAAATGACCTTGAGAGTTGTTTAACGATGCTGATTCGAGTACGATCCACATCGGACACAAAAGGTGTTGAGCTATGATTCGAATACGATGAAGAAGCCCCCTAGTGAGTTTGGCAGTGTGCCGATCAAAAGGGTACCGACAACTATGTTCTCTTTGGTTCGAATACGACCTATGTTTGAACAGGAAGCCCCCAAGTGACCATATAAGTTTTGGCATTGCGCCGATCAAGAGGGTACTGACAGCTATGCTCGATGAGTAGGAAGCCCCCAAGTGACCATATGCTCCTGTCCATTGACCCATCCGGTGTAGGCAAGGTGGCGAGTTGATGATCTTCGCAACACTCATTGTATACTCCTGGTATGAGTCATTCAATAAACTCCGTGACATGACAGTCATCTTTTGCAGTGAACAATTGTCCTACATCAAAAAATATCACAAGCACGAGTACTTGTTTAAATAAAAATTGACTGGACAGGATTCACCTGATTTGTCCCGATAATAGATAATCCTCAGAATGTGCCGATCGAAGTGGCTCAAGCCAAGTGGATGTGTGAGCCGTCCGCGGCGTTGTAAGCCAGCGCAGACGGGCGAGTTAATCGCAGGCACGATAAGCCGTGCACCCGGCCGAGTCAGTCGTGTTGTGTTTGATGTAGAGAGGGCGGCGACTTGCACATGTATCCGTCGAGCAGTATATTATGCGCAGACATCAATGCAGATGTCACCGGCTCGCACTCCGTACTCGTGGTCTTGGCGTCACCTTTAGTGAATAATTGTTCTGCGTATAACAACACTGGACAGAGTACTTGTTTCTTTGATAAAAACAATATGTGCTTATGAAATAGAGTTAAATAGATATCACCTGATCCGCCGGGACGACGGATGATCTGTATGTAACATCTGTAGATAGCTTTGTAATAGTATAGCCCATCCAGTGTAAACATATCACTTCGACCATCATTGGTCCCTTACACTCCCCATTGTCAATTCATGTTTGTACCTCTGTTCTTCTTAACAGCACAGGGTTAATCCTCCTGTCCTCCCACCAAGCAGGTGCCCCAAGGTGGAGGTAGCGGCTTGGTACCCTAGTGACGGCGGGGCCGCAGCCAGTGAAGTGGCAGGACCGGGTCAGACACGGGTGGCTCATGGTCGCTGTCGGTGTCAAAACCGGCGGATCTCGGGTAGGGGGTCCCGAACTGTGCGTCTAGGCGGATGGTAAGAGGAGACAAGGGACACGATGTTTTTACCCATGTTCGGGCCCTCTCGATGGAGGTAAAACCCTACTCCTGCTTGATTGATATTGATGATATGGGTAGTACAAGAGTGGATCTACCACGAGATCAAGGAGGCTAAACCCTAGAAGCTAGCCTATGGTATGATTGTTGTAATGGTTGTCTTGTCCTACGGACTAAAACCCTCCAGTTTATATAGACACCGGAGAGGGCTAGGGTTACACAGAGTCGGTTACAATGGTAGGAGATCTACATATCCATATCACCAAGCTTGCCTTCCACGCCAAGGGAAGTCCCATCCGGACACGGGACGGAGTCTTCAATCTTGTATCTTCATAGTCTTGGAGTCCGGATGACGATGATAGTCCGGCTGTCCGGACACCCCCTAGTCCAGGACTCCCTCAGTAGCCCCTGAACCAGGCTTCAATGACGATGAGTCCGGCGCGCATATTGTTCGGCATTGCTAGGCGGGTTCCTCCTCTGAATAATTCATAGAAGATTGTGAACACCAGGATAGTGTCCGGCTCTGCAAAATAATTTCCACATTCCACCGTAGAGAGAATAATATGTACATAAGTTCAATCTGCTGACGTATTTTGTGGCATGACGTCATACCACCACCAAGCCTTTACTTGAATAGTTTTTTATTATACCACCTCGGCGCGTTTAGCGAAGCGGTTTCCTTGGCATGTCTTGTCGAAGCAGAGATCGTGTTCCCCTTATTCCGGGATTCCCATCAATACGGACGTGGGTAACCCAACCGCGCCATTGATGGTGGCGCTTGGGAGATAAGCAAGTTTTACCAGGCCGGTGGGGACGCATAATCTTCGTCCGCCCATATATAAGGGGATAAGGATCCACCTTTTTACCTACGCCTTCTTCCTCCTTTGCTTATCCATCTCCGCGCACTCAAGCTCCAGCGCCCAAGTCCGCACACCTCGTCTCAACCTCCTCCAGTCATGTCCGGAGCGGGAGGCAAGTGGTTGGTCTCCTCCGTTACGGAGGAGCACATCGCAAAGCTGCGCGGCGCCGGATACCTTTCCAGCGACATCGCGCACCGGCTGCCCGACAAGGGGCAGCTCATCCCCACCCCCAGGCCCCATGAGAGGGTCGTATTCCTTCCCCACTTCCTCCGCGGACTGGGATTCCCACTTCATCCCTTCGTCCGGGGGCTCATGTTCTACTACAGCCTGGACTTCCACGATCTGGCGCCAAACTTCATCCTCAACATCTCGGCGTTTATCGTCGTGTGCGAGGCCTTTCTCTGCATCCGGCCCCACTTCGGCTTGTGGCTCAAGACCTTCAATGTCAAGCCGAAGGTTGTGAAGGGCGTCCAAGCGGAGTGCGGAGGCGCCATGGTGGGAAAGATGCCCAACGTCCTCTGGCTCGAGGGCGCCTTTGTGGAAACCATCAAAGGGTGGCAATCGGGGTGGTTCTATATCACCGAGCCGCGGGACCCTAAATGGGCAGCGGCCCCCGAGTTCAGATCTGGTGCCCCTATGCAGCTCACCTCCTGGAAAGAGAAGGGCTTGCTATGGGGCAGTTCGGAGGAGCTGACCGGACTCCAGTCCTGTCTCCAGACCCTGGTGAACAAGAAGCTCAAGCTTGTCAACGTGATCCAGGTCATGCTCGTCCGACGGATTCTCCCCTGCCAACAATGGGCCTTCAATTTGTGGGAGTTCGATCTGGCACAGCACCGGACCCTCAGCGGGCTCTTCGACACAACGTACGAAGCTGCCTGGAGGGTGCTGTTCAAGGGGGGAGAAGCCCCCGCATCCGCGACTGAAGATCGCGGATTCAGCATGAAACGCCCGGCCGGCACGGTAAGTTATCCTTTATGGGACTCGTATTTCTTTCATAGTTTGACTCTATGTGGGCTCTAAAATTCCCAATGCCTTTGACAGGACTGGCAGAGGACGTCCGGACAGGTTAACTGTCCAGCTCCCCTCCCTGAAGAACCAGTGGATGCCTGTTTAACGAGTCTGCTAATCCCGACACTTTACGTGGTGCCGGAGAAGAAGGCCAAGAAGAAGGCCACGGGAACCCGAAGGAGTTCCCGACGCCAGGTGGTATCGGACTCATCGTCCGATGACTCCGAGGCAGACTCCTCCCCCGAAGGTGAGGAGGAGAAAGAAGACTCTCTCCAGGAGGGGGGAGAGAGGAAAAGGAAGGCTTCGCCAACGGGGGAGGCCGAAGGGTCCAAGAGGGGAAGGACCCTTCCTCCGGACAGCTTCGCCAACGCCAATGTTGGCGACGAAGGGTGGCCCTCAAGGGCCAAGCCTCCGGCAAGATCGTAAGTATCCGGACCCCTGAATGGTTTATTTCTTTTCGTGCCACATGTTGTCCTTCTAATGCCGCACACTACCGGCAGTCCGGCCGAGGATGATCTCCCCGCTTCATCAAGCGGGTCCTTGGCTCCCTCGGATGTGGATTCCATTCCGACCGCCTCCACCCCTCGCGGTGCTGACGACACCGAGGTGGGGTCCCAAGAGGGGGCCCATCAGGAGGAGGCTCCGGAGGTGCCGCAAGGCAGCCTCCCGGACTCTGCGCCGGACTCCGCGCTGGAACCCGCAGTGGTTCCGGAGTCCGGCAGGCGGCCCCTTCGTAAGAAGGGCAAGACCGTGACACCGGCAGCCTCTGTCCAACTGGAGGCGCCGGACAACTTGTTGGAGGCGCTCAATGGCGCTTCCATCGAGGAAGAGCACCGCACTATTATGAGTGCGGTGATTCAGAAGGTTCAGCTCGCCAAGAGCGGGCTGACCGAAGCCTGCAGTAGCCTTCTAACAGGCTTTGAGGTAAGAAGTTTAAAATATGTAATGTAATAACGCATAGACAGTAGCCCCTGATGCTCGGTTCGGTGTTCGGAAAGAAAAACCGGACTGAGGATCTAAAAGAGATATACGCAGGAGTGCTAAAAATTATGTCAATATGGGTTTGCAGGTTGCGCTGCTGACCTCTGCCGCACTGACTGTGGAGGTCGGTGCTTTGAAGCGAGACCTCGAGCGGTCCGAGCAAGAGCTCGGCCTTGCCAAGAAGCAGCTCGAGGATAAAGAAGGTGAGTAATACCACTTTAAATTTGTACCTTACAGAAAAGGATTTTGGTTGCAAATTGAAATAACAAGGATAACGTGGGTACTGCAGGGGCCACAAACGAGGTGGCAACCCTGAAGGAGGCCATGTCCACGGCCGAACACAATGCGGCCGCGGAACGGACGGAGCGAGAGAAGCAGGAGGCGCGGGTGGCGGAGGTGCGGCAAGAGCTCCAGGCTCTCATGGAAAAGCATGAGAGTTTGGAGCACGACTCGAAGACTCGAGAGTCCGAGCTTGCCTCGGCTCTTGAAAGTGCCAAAGCCGCTAAGGCCGAGGCCCATAAGGCCCTCCAGGAGATTGAGGAGGTGAAGAAAATAGCGGCGGGTAAGGCATTTTTCATGCAAAGCAAGCATGTGAATGTAAATTACCTGTTACTTACCCGAATTCGGAGCTCCCCAGGGGCGATTGCAGATCTGCCTCGCAGAGTGTCTGATGCCGCCGCATTCTACTAGGCCGAGGAGGGGATCTCAATGGAGAAGGTCTTCTGGTCTCAGTATGCTGAGGCCGGACATCCGGTGCCCCCTAGCGACCAGCTGAAGCAGCTGGTCGAGCTCCACAAGGTAGCCGAGCAGGCCATGAAGGGCCTCATAGTCCGACTGTGGCCTGGAGAGGCCATGCCTGGGAGCTACTTCGGCCTTGTGCGGCGGCTGGTGGATGCGTGCCCTTGGATGGAGGTCATCAAGCGTTCTGCCTGCATTGAAGGTGCCCGTCGGGCCCTTGCCCGCGCAAAGGTGCACTAGGGCAGGCTGGATGCTGAGAGGCTTCTGACGGACGCGCCGCCGGCGGGCAAGGAGTATCGTACGCCTGAAATGTACTATAAGACTGTCCTGAAGGGTGCCCGCAAGATTGTGGATGAATGCCCCAGAGATGTAATAATTGAGTAAACTCGCCATGTGTTATCCTGTGCGCTGAAAACTTTGTTCATATGCGCTAAGCAACACTTATTGATTTAAAATATTACCTTCTGTGCGGCCATTTATAAAATCTGAGAGATGGCAAGTCATCGGCTTCAGCCCCCATGCCACGAGTGCTGGGGTGTTCGGGATAAACTTGAGCACTCTTGTTCCCATTTTTGGGTCCATCTAGGGAGGCGCTCAACACAACGAACAAGGCAACCAGACTTATAATGCTTGAACACTCTCACTTAGCCATAGAATTCTATAATTTTAAATTTCGGCGAAGCCCCTAGTATTCGGAAGACCGAGTTTGGGGCGCTATCCACGCCTGGGCCGGACACAGCCGGTTCCTCGCTCGAAGCGGCATAAGTCTTTAGGGACTCGAAAAAACCTCTCGAACAGCGACCAGTCTCTCGCCTTATCATGACAGTCAGTTTTAGCTTTCTCCACTGAGGCGCTCGCCCAGCTCAACCGGGGCGCAATCGCAGTGGTTCTCCCAGTGCTACCTTAGCCGAGAGAACGGAACGTAAGGTACCAAAACATGGGAGCCGGGCAAACCCAACTATTGACCCAAGACATGATTCAGAGCCGATGCATATAATGCTATAAGTTCGGGGTGCCGCACTTGTGAAAGTGTTCGGACTTATCACACCATAACGCGGGGAACACAAGCCCCTGGTGTATTCTGCCGTACCAAAATGTACGGGTGCAAGATGTCATTAATGAACATATATGTAAAAAAAGGAATGCAATTATATGCAAAAAGTGATGCATTGTTTATTCAGGGAATTCTGTTATGAGTGCAGAATGATACAAATAGTGCGGTAAGCAATTGATTGGACTAATTAAACATGTCCCCCTCCAGGGGTGGGGCTGCGGACTGGTGTATTTAACAAATTTAATGCTCATAATGGAGACCACCTGAGTGTTCATCGTAGCCTTTGTCCCTCCCTGGCTGTTGCATCCTGAGTTCAGCAGATCTACTGCCGGACAAGGCCTCTGGTGAACGGAGTCCTGTGAAAAAATAAAAAAGAAGAAAAAAGAGTGACACACTTGGGAGCCCCTGGTGTGATTAAGCCGCACTCTGGGCCTGTCGTGGTCGTGCCCCTCCCGCTATGCCCATGGTATCTCTAGAGCATAATGATGTACGTGAAGAGCTGGTCTTGCAATTATGCGAGGGCTGGGGTTGGGGCCGCATTGCTACGCGTGCTCGGAACGTGCCGGGTGGTCTTGATTGACGTTATTCCGGGCGCGTTTGGTCATGTCCGGTCGTTTAACGGCCGGACTCGAAAATTGCCTTAAAAGGCTGCTCTGTACTTCTGCCGCGAGAGCAGCTGTGTGTTCCTCCGTTCAGAGGGAGCGTTCAGTATTTCCGTTGACCGTGATGACTCCACGAGGGCCTGGCATCTTGAGCTTAAGGTATGCATAATGCGGTACCACGTTGAATTTTGCAAACACGGTTCGTCCGAGCAGAGCGTGATAGCTGCTGCGGAATGGGACTATGTCGAAGATTAACTCCTCGCTTCGGAAATTATCCGGGGATCCAAAGACCACTTCCAGTGTGACTGAGCCTGTGCAGTTGGCCTCCACACCTGGTATGACGCCTTTGAAGGTCGTCCTTGTAGGTTTAATCCTTGAGGGGTCTATGCCCATCTTGCGCACTGTATCCTGATAAAGCAGGTTCAGGTTGCCGCCGCCATCCATCAGGACTCTACTGAGGTGAAATCCATCGACGATTGGGTCTAAAACCAATGCGGCGAATCCGCCATGGCGGATACTGGTCGGGTGGTCTCTTCGATCGAAAGTGATCGGGCAGGAGGACCATGGATTAAACTTCGGGGCGACTGGCTCCATCGCATATACGTCCCTGAGTGCACGCTTCCGCTCCCTCTTGGGTATGTGGGTTGCGTATATCATGTTTACCGTCCGCACTTGTGGCGGGAAACCCTTCTGTCCTCTACTGTTCGGCGGCCGAGTCTCTTCCTCGTCGTTGCTGTGCAGCCCCTTGTCATTGTTTTCGGCAATTAACTTGCCTGCCTGCTTGAATACCCAACAATCTCTGTTGGTGTGGTTAGCTGGCTTTTCGGGGGTGCCATGTATCTGGCAAGAGCGGTCGAGTATTCGGTCCAAATTGGACGGACTCGGAGTAGTTCTTTTGAATGGCTTCTTCCGCTGACCGGGTTTAGAGCCTCTGAATCCGGCGTTGACTGCCGTATCCTCATTGTTATCACCGTTAACGCGGCGTTTGTTTTTGTTTCGATGTGACCTGCTGTTGTGCTCCTTAGTATCCGAACTGCCAGCATTTTTGCTGAGGTTGTTGCTGCGAGCTAGCCAGCTGTCCTCTCCCGCACAGAAGCGGGTCATGAGTGATGTGAGGGCTGCCATGGATTTCGGCTTTTCCTGTCCTAGGTGCCGGGCCAGCCACTCATCGCGGATGTTATGTTTGAAGGCTGCGAGGGCCTCTGCATCCGGACAGTTGACGATTTGATTTTTCTTTGTTAAGAACCGTGTCCAGAACTGTTTGGCCGATTCGTCTGGCTGCTGAATTATGTGGCTTAGGTCATCGGCGTCTGGTGGTCGCACATATGTGCCCTGGAAGTTGTCGAGGAATGCGGCTTCCAGGTCC
This sequence comes from Triticum timopheevii, assembly GCA_963921465.1. NCBI lineage: Eukaryota > Viridiplantae > Streptophyta > Magnoliopsida > Poales > Poaceae > Triticum > Triticum timopheevii. The sequence continues at coordinate 142,724,700 of OY997264.1, read as the reverse complement.
CCCCAACACCCAATTGACTCTGCGGGCAAGCTGTTAAGCCAATGCCGAGCTGGTCCTTTAAGCTTGAGTGGGAGATACTTGATGGCGTGAGGATCGTCGCCGCGGGCCATATGGATATGAAGGAGATAATCTTCGATCCAAACCGCGGGGTCTGTTATGCCATCGTAGGATTCAATGTTCACGGGTTTAAACCCTTCAGGGAGTTGATGATCCATTACTTCGTCAGTGAAGCATAGTGGGTGTGCGGCGCCTCTATATTGGGCAATATCACGACGTAGCTCAAGAGAGTGTTGTCTGCTGTGTTCGGCCCGGTAGGAGTTGCTGTATCCGGCACGACGGTAGTCGTCGTGGGTCGTGGGCGCCCACATGATCCGTAGATAGATCTGGATTGTCTTGCCTTGTCCTCCAATATATCCCGCAAGTCCGGCGCATTCCCTTGTGGCTTCGTACTTTTCGAGCGGTGCCGGGGTACGGTCCTGATGGAGGGCCTAGATGCCTCTCTGTCGTGACCACGGGGTGGTCGGTCTGCCGTATTGTGCGCTGGTGATGAAGGTTTGTATGCTTCCTCCTCTAGTCGGGGGAGCAACTTGCGTTTTGGGTAGCTCTTGGAGGGGCGTTCGAGTTCATACTCTTCGGCCGCGAGGACCTCGGTCCATCTGTCGGCCAGCAGGTCTTGATCAGCTTGAAGCTGTTGCTGCTTTTTCTTTAGGCTATTTGCCGTGGCGATAAGCCTGCGTTTAAAACGCTCTTGTTCGACGGGATCCTCGGGCACGACAAATTCGTCGTCGTTGAGGCTTGCCTCGTCTCCGGAGGGAGGCATGTAATTGTCATCCTCCACGTCTGCTGCTCTCTCTCGAGGGCTGGCTTCCCTGTCCTCTTGTGCTGAGTCTTGCTGGAGGGGGTTGTCTTCGGCACTCTCTGGGGTGTTATTGTCTCCGGTGCCAGAATCTCCATTCTTGCTGTGGCGGGATTTAGAGTGGCGCTGCTGACGTCGGCGCTTGGGCTGTTTCTTAGAGGAATCTGCCTCCGCTGCTTCTTCGCCGTCCCCATCCTTTGGGGTGTCCACCATGTATATGTCGTATGACGAGGTGGTCTTCCAGTGCCCTGTAGGCGCTGGTTCTTGATCGTCTTTGGCATCGTCGTCCATACCGTTGATGTCTTCGGAGTCGTAGTCTAGCATGTCAGTTAGATCGTCGACAGTGGCTATAAAGTGGGTGGTGGGTGGGCTTTGAATTTCTTCATCGTCCGCATCCCAACCATCCTGACCGCAGTCCGGCCAGGGCTCTCCTGATAACGAGAGATGCTTTAGCGAATTTAGGATGTCGCCAAAGGGTGAGTGCTGAAAGATGTCCGCGGCGGTGAATTCCATGATCGGCGCCCAATCGGATTCGATTGGCAGGGGCGCAGGAGGTTCGGAGTCCGACAAGGAGTCCGGCGCCTCGGAGTCATGAGCTTTATAAGGGACAAGGTCAGTATTCGGCTCCATCGACGTAGAAGTCGCGGCCCCCGAGGCGGTGTCCAGCCACCTGTCCTCGATCTGCGCGGTCTGCTTCGAACTATGGGTCAGAGCGGACTCGTGTGCGGCCTCCAGGGCACTGTCCGGCGGCAGAGCTAAATCATGCCCATCGCGACACCACGGCACGCTCGGCTGCGGCTCGAATCCGTCGAATATCAAGTCTCCGCGGATGTCGGCCGTGAAGTTTAGGCTTCCAAACCTGACCTTATGGCCTGGGGCGTAGCTTTCGATCTGCTCCAGATGGCCAAGTGAATTGGCCCGCAGTGCAAAGCCGCCGAACACGAAGATCTGTCCGGGGAGGAAAGTCTCACCCTGGACGGCGTTGTTGTTGATTGAAGAAGCCATCAAGCCTATCGGTGACGACACAGAGGAACTCTTAATGAAAGCACCAATGTCGGTGTCAAAACCGGCGGATCTCGGGTAGGGGGTCCCGAACTGTGCGTCTAGGCGGATGGTAACAGGAGACAAGGGACACGATGTTTTTACCCAGGTTCGGGCCCTCTCGATGGAGGTAAAACCCTACTCCTGCTTGATTGATATTGATGATATGGGTAGTACAAGAGTGGATCTACCACGAGATCAAGGAGGCTAAACCCTAGAAGCTAGCCTATGGTATGATTGTTGTAATGGTTGTCTTGTCCTACGAACTAAAACCCTCCGGTTTATATAGACACCGGAGAGGGCTAGGGTTACACAGAGTCGGTTACAATGGTAGGAGATCTACATATCCGTATCGCCAAGCTTGCCTTCCATGCCAAGGAAAGTCCCATACGGACACGGGACGGAGTCTTCAATCTTGTATCTTCATAGTCTTGGAGTCCGGATGACGATGATAGTCCGGCTGTCCGGACACCCCCTAGTCCAGGACTCCCTCAGTCACTCCGGCGAGGGCACCTTGTAATGGCGGAGGAGGCAGGCTGGCAAGTCGCCGTGGGGGCGTCCAAGTTCTCCTCCAGCCCATAGTGACTCAGCAGAGGCTGCGGCCACACGGCCATGGTGGCAATGAGACCCGCCGGCGGGGACGGAGGCCCCGATGTAGTACAAGATGGAGGCGAGGCTGGTTTGAAACCACAAGGAAAAACGGCCACAAGGCCGGGCGGCTTAAGGCGTGGTGGCGCAGTTCAAGACAGAGACGACGGCTCAGGGTCATGGCGGAGACGGCCGCGAAGCAGGGCCGGCTTGAAGCGACGACTCAAGGCTGTAACCTGAGTCGGGGGGCGGCTCACCATTGGATTTATGGAGGTAGGCCACAGCAACAGCTGCTGAAGCCGTCAGCCGGAGCTACGGCGGTTCAGAAGTAGGCAAGCACGGCGGCTCAAGGCCGCAGGGTCTCTCAGCGACCAAGGCGGAGGTGGAATTCGGCGGGTCAGAAAGCGAGGCATGAGGCTACGGAAGTGAGTCCGAGTGGGGAGCGGCGTGAAGTAGCACAAGGCAACCAGACCGTCTAGGAGAGGCCGCCACCGTGGTTTAGGTAAGCAGTACTTGCGGGCTAGGACGGCAAAAATGGCGGCTCGAAGCAGAGGACGGCCAAGAGGTGCCACGGCGAAGGGGCAGGGCCGGCTCACCGGTGGAGCGATTGCGAAGTCGGTGCTCGAGCAAGATCCAACGAGGCGCCCGGCCACCAAGCGGCGGTTGAAGCGCGCGATGATGGACAAGGGAGAGCATACCGGGTGGCTGGAAGTGAGCCAGGAGGGCCAGCTCTTGGTGTGGCCGTGGCTGTAGCAGCTCGCGGCAAGGCCAGCTTGAGGCGACGACTGCAGAGGCGGCAACCGGCTCCGGCGGCTCAGAGGCGTGGCGGCGGAGGCGGCAAGGCCGGCTCGAGGCAATACTACGGTTGAAGTGGTGAAGCAGCGAGTCTTGGTGCAGAGGCAGAGCGATTCATGGCCGCAGGGGCGGGTTGTAGAGACGAACAAACGGGTCAGCGAGCGGTAAAAAACCGCAGGCCCGGACGGCCCAACAGCGGTCGGCGGCTGGCGGCAACAGCCACGGCTGTAGCGGCCGGCTTATGGGTAGTGCAAGGGAGGCTCAACGCCCGACAACAGAGAGACACGCCGGCGGCTTGTGATGACATCGCACAGTAGTGGTGAAGGCAGGAGGTCATGGCGGTGGAGTCCGGGGTGGCTTGACAGCAGCGACTGAGACCGGCCACAAAAATGGCGGTGAGGCGCCGACGAAGGGAGGCCGACCCAACGGCGGCTTGCGATGACGGCAAGGCGGCTGTTCTTGGCGCGGGCGCGGCGGCCGCGACGGCTAGACGAGGTCCATCAGAGGCGAGCACGGCAGCTCGGCGACAGCGGCTGAAGCCGGCCACCGGGGCGGAGGCAGGCGGTGCGATGATGACTTGATGGCTAAATCCACTTCCGAGTCGTTGACGGCTTGACTCACGGTGGCGGATCGGCGAAGCGTGGGCGGCTTGTGATGGAGACGGACCAGCGGCGGCTCTCAGTGGCATGAGGCAGCTCGGAGAAGCCCGTGGCGAGGCAGCTTTTGGCCGCATCAGCGTGAGGTAACACAAGGTGTGGAGGCTGCCCCAGTCGTTGAGGTAACACAAGGCGAAGGCAGACCCGGCCGGCGGCTCTCGGCGCGGTTGACGATGAGTCAAAACTCAAAACCATGCTGCAGCAGCGGCTCGGAGGAGGTAAGCTATGGCCGGGGTAACTCAATGGAGGAAGAAAACAAGGTCGTCGGCGACTTGGTTGAACCGAGCAACTTGTCTTGTGGCTTACAACAGAGGAGGCGACGGCGGGGCCGGATCACAGCCCGTAGTGAGGCGGGTTATCACTACCGCAGCGTCACGCGATTGCAGCTTCAGGCAGACGAGAAGGCGGCCTATCCAAGAGTATTTCATGCCGGCTCTTCTTAGTAGAGGTGGGTGGCTTGGGAAGCGGCTCAAGACCGAAGTCAGGTGCAGCACCGGCGACTTGCAGCAGTCGCGGGTGACTCAAGGCCAGAGCAAGAATCAACGGTGGCGGCAGGCAGTTCGGATGATGGCTCGCAGTGGAGACAAGCGGCGGCAGTATCCCACGGCGACAGCCCCGTAGAAAGTTCCCTGAATCCAAGAGGGTGTTTGTTTCCAGGGACTTAAAAAAGTCCCTATAAGTCCCATCTAAACCAAACAGAAGGGACTTATAGGGACTTAAAGTGGGCATTTGGGACTTATGAAATAAGACTCTCAAGGAGGGACTTATAGTTGTAATATGGTCTTATAGAGACTTATAAGTCCCAGGAACCAAACTGGTAGGGACTTTTTAGGGACTTGGGACTTATAAGTTGGGACTAAAAAAAGTCCTAGGACTTATGAACCAAACAGGGCCCAAATCGATGTTGGGGGTTGCCTTTTATATTTAATCCTTCCTTGGAGTCCGTGTGTGTAGTGGTTGTACTAGTTGAGGGATCTTTCAGGTGGAATAACTTGGGAATCCATCACGCTTTGGGTTTTGGGTCAATCGGCAGAGACTTGATTCACGTAGATTGATCTGGCAAACTCACGTGGCCGCAAGCAGCTGTCCTAATCACTGTTTGTACTAGCAGATGACGCACATGACGCCTGTCGGCTCTCTCTGATCACTTCCGACGACGGAACCTGCCAACTTTAACAGTCGGCGGTTTATCTTGGCGAGACCGATTTCCTGCCTGTCTTGGCGCTTGGGGGGCGTGGTGCTACACAGACGCAACCCTAAATTTTCATGCCCAATTTTCCATACACCGCCGTTGAAAACTCCTTTAATCTTGACAGATGATCTTCGCAGCTAACGTGAATTCCTCCATGCCGGCTCTTGTTCAGCCAGAAAATTGCGAACTCCTCGATCCTTTGGAGAGATCCCTCCAAGAACTCAACACCACCATGCGCGAGCCCCACGGTGGGCGCCAACTGTCGTGGAATTGTCACGGCAAATGTCCTTAGTGTCAGGACTTAGTCGCGAGGCCAATGCATCTATGCAGTAGCTTGAGAGGGGTTGGACGGAATCGAGAGACACAACACAAGACAAGGATTTAGACAGCTTCGGGCCCCAGGAAACATCATCCGGTAAGAACCCTACATGCTGTTTGTGGCTAGGTCTCATTATGCTCATGAGAGGAGTTGCCGTAAGCAGGCTCTCCTAGTTATGTCTAACCTAGCCCTTATTCAACCTCTCTTCTTGGGGTGCCCCGCCCCTCCTTATATACGCTGAAGGGGCGGGTTACATGTAGAGTGCAACTCGGACTTAAGACTTAACCTATTTTGACGTCTTACCATGGGCTTCTCACCATGGGCTTGTTAATGTCTTGGGCTTCTTACAATCTGGCTTACCATCTAGCTTACGGTCTGGCTTATGATCTGACTTACCATCTGGCTTACCATCTGGCTTACGGTCTGGCTTATGATTTGACTTACCATCTGGCTTAACATCTGCCGGCTTAACTGTCCGGCTTACATGACTGTGTCTGCCGGGTTACATGACCGTGTCTGCCGGGTTACATGACTGTGTCTGCCGGGTTATATGGCTGTGTTTGCCGGGTTATATGACGGTGTCTGCCGGGTTATATGACTGTGTCTGCCGGCTTATAATCTGTCGGGTCACCAATGAAACATCAAGTCCCAGCCGGGTCATATCTCCGGCCGGGTCATACCGTGGGGTATATCCCCGAGAGATAGGATGTGGCCCACCTGGCGGCATGACCAGCATACAATGGGGTCTCTGCAATCCTTACGCCGGTGGCTATAGGATAGGCACCTATAGCACCTAAGGTGCAAATCTTTAGGCTTTGCAGACCGCTTTATTGCATTGGAGGCGACGCGCTGAGCTGAACTTGCTTGATTCCCAGGCGCCGGACGTGACAACAGGGCATGCAAGTAGGAATTATGGCGCAGGACAGGCGTGTCATTAAGTTGGTTTTCGCGACAGCTGGTAGGGCCTTCCCAGATAGCTGGAAGGATCTCATCAGCGTGCCTGCAGGACGGGCGATCTGGTTGGGCGGGATGCATGGCAGCCGGCAAAGGAAAAGGATTTAAGGCAGGAGCTTGATGACTATTGCATGGGACATGCAGCCGTGGAGACCCGTCCTCTGAAGGCCGCGGAAAATCCGGGCTAAGGTGATCTTGCACACTGGACGAGAGATTGGGGGATCGTTGCACCGAGCCAGGATATGGGCCAAGTAGTGAGGGGGGAAGAGGAGTGCATAGTGCACGTCCCAGCGCTGCGTCTCAAGCCCGACCTGTCACGTTTCCCGCGGTGCAAGGATATGGCTACATGCATCGGGCCCCAAATCCATACTTTTTTACGTATCATCTCCCATGCAACGCCTGCATGAGCCACTTCAAATTCGAAATGGCCAACGATCAACGGCCGTACGTGGAAACCAGCCGGGTGGCCCCCAAACCAGTGGCAAAGAAGTTTTGCGAAAAAGGCCGGCGAGCAGAACACACCTTCAACCAGAACGGCAGCGTGCATGGCGGCGGGGCGTCTGACTCCGGCGATGACGGAGACAGTACCACCACAATAGTACCGCTCTAGCATACGACTCTCGAAGTAGGCCCCCTCGTCGTCCGGTGGCCGCATGGCGTCTCCAGGGTTGACCTCGTTAGACGTGTTCATAACTCACAGAAACACTAGCTATGGCCCGACAGCCATGCGAGCAAGCAGGCCTCCCCAGGGGTGTGAAAGAGCTGGTATAGTAAGCGTGGTTATGCAGGAAGTGAAGGAAATATGCCCTATAGGCAATAATAAAGTTATTATTTATTTCCTTATATCATGATAAATGTTTATTATTCATGCTAGAATTGTATTAACCGGAAACATAATACATGTGTGAATACATAGACAAACATAGTGTCACTAGTATGCCTCTACTTGACTAGCTCGTTGATCAAAGATGGTTATGTTTCCTGACCATAGACATGAGTTTTCATTTGATTAACGGGATCACATCATTAGGAGAATGATGTGATTGACTTGACCCATTCCGTTAGCTTAGCACTTGATCATTTAGTATGTTGCTATTACTTTCTTCATGACTTATACAAGTTCCTACAACTATGAGATTATGCAACTCCCGTTTACCGGAGGAACACTTTGTGTGCTACCAAACATCACAACCTAAATGGGTGATTATAAAGGAGCTCTACAGGTGTCTCCAAAGGTACATGTTGAGTTGGTGTACTTCGAGATTAGGTTTTGTCACTCTGATTGTCGGAGAGGTATCTCTGGACCCTCTCGGTAATGCACATACTATAAGCCTTGCAAGCAATGTAGCTAATGAGTTAGTTATGGAATGATGCATTACGTAACGAGTAAAGAGACTTGCCGGTAACGATATTGAACTAGGTATTGAGATACCGACGATCAAATCTCGGGCAAGTAAAATACCGATGACAAAGGGAACAATGTATGTTGTTATGCGGTTTGACAAATAAAGATCTTCGTAGAATATATAGGAGCCAATATGAGCATCCAGGTTCCGCTATTGGTTATTGACCGGAGACGTGTCTCGGTCATGTCTACATAGTTCTCGAACCCGTAGGGTCCGCACGCTTAAAGTTAGATGACGGTTATATTACGAGTTTATATATTATGATGCAACGAAGATAGTTCAGAGTCCCGGATGTGATCACGGACATGATGAGGAGTCTCGAAATGGTTGAGACATGAAGATTGATATATTGGACGACTATATTCGGACACCGGAATGGTTCCGGGGGTTATCGGATATATACCGGAGTACCGGGGGGCTACCGGAACCCCCCGAGGGGTTAATGGGCCTCATGGGCCCAAAGCAGAGAAGAGGAGGGGCGGCCAGGGGAGGCCGCGTGCCCCTTCCCCCTCTAGTCCGAATAGGGCAAGGAGGAGGGGCGGCGCCCCCCTTTCCTTCCTCCCCTCTCTCCCTACCTTCCCCCTCTCCTACTTGGACAAGGAAAGGAGGGAGTCCTACTCCCGGTGGGAGTAGGACTCCTCCTGGCCGGCCGCCCCCTCCCCCTTGCTCCTTTATATACGGGGGTAGGGGGCACCTCTAGACACAACAACAATTGATCCTTGAGATCTATTAGCCGTGTGCGGTGGCCCCCTCCACTATATTCCACCTCGATAATATCGTAGCGGTGCTTAGGCGAAGCCCTGCGTCGGTAGAACATCATCATCGTCACCACACCGTCGTGCTGACGGAACTCTCCCTCGACACTCGGCTGGATCGGAGTTCGAGGGACGTCATCGAGCTGAACGTGTGCAAGAAATCGGAGGTGTCGTGCTTTCGGTGCTTGATCGGTCGGGCCATGAAGACGTACAACTACATCAATCGCGTTGTGCTAACGCTTCCGCTTTCGGTCTACGAGGGTACGTGGACAACACTCTCCCCTCTCGTTGCTATGCATCACCATGATCTTGCGTGTGCGTAGGAAATTTTTTGAAATTACTACGTTCCCCAACAGTGGCATTCGAGCCAGGTTTTATGCGTAGATGTTATATGCACGAGTAGAACACAAGTGAGTTGTGGGTGATACAAGTCATACTGCTTACCGGCATGTCATACTTTGGTTCGGCGGTATTGTTGGATGAAGCGGTCCGGACCGACATTATGCGTACGCTTACGCGAGACTGGTTCTACCAACGTGCTTTGCACACAGGTGGCTGGCGGGTGTCAGTTTCTCCAACTATAGTTGAACCGAGTGTGGCTACGCCCGGTCCTTGAGAAGGTTAAAACAACACTAACTTGACGAACTATCGTTGTGGTTTTGATGCGTAGGTTAGAACGGTTCTTGCTCAGCCCGTAGCAGCCACGTAAAACTTGCAACAACAAAGTAGAGGACGTCTAACTTGTTTTTGCAGGGCATGTTGTGATGTGATATGGTCAAGACGTGATGCTATATTTTATTGTAAGAAATGACGAGGTTTTGTAACTGAGTTATCGGCAACTGGCAGGAGCCATATGGTTGTCGCTTTATTGTATGCAATGCAATCGCCCTGTAATTGCTTTACTTTATCACTAAGCGGTAGCGATAGTCGTAGAAGCAATAGGTGGAAAAACGACAACGATGCTACGATGAAGATCAAGGTGTCGCGCCGGTGACGATGGTGATCATGACGGTGCTTCAGAGATGGTGATCACAAGCACAAGATGATGATGTCCATATCATATCACTTATATTGATTGCATGTGATGTTTATCCTTTATGCATCTTATTTTGCTTTGATTGACGGTAGCATTATAAGATGATCTCTCACTAAATTTCAAGGTATAAGTGTTCTCTCTGAGTATGCACCGTTGTGAAAGTTCTTCGTGCTGAGACACCACGTGATGATTGGGTGTGATAGGCTCTACGTTCAAATACAACGGGTGCAAAACAGTTGCACATGCAGAATACTCAAGTTAAACTTGACGAGCCTAGCATATACATATATGGCCTCGGAACACTGAGACCGAAAGGTCGAGCGTGAATCATATAGTAGATATGATCAACATTGTGATGTTCACCATTGAAAACTACTCCATCTCACGTGATGATCAGACATGGTTTAGTTGATTTGGATCACGTGATCACTTAGATGATTAGAGGGATGTCTATATAAGTGGGAGTTCTTAAGTAATATGATTAATTGAACTTAAATTTATCATGAACTTAGTACCTGATAGTATTTTTGCTTGTCTATGTTTGTTGTAGATAGATGGCTCGTGTTGTTGTTCCGTTGAATTTTAATGCGTTCCTTGAGAAAGCTAAGTTGAAAGATGATGGTAGCAATTACACGGACTGGGTCCGTAACTTGAGGATTATCCTCATTGCTGCACAGAAGAATTACGTCATGGAAGCACCGCTGGGTGCCAGGCCTGCTACAGATGCAACTGACGATGTTAAGAACGTCTGGCAGAGGAAAGATGATGACTACTCGATAGTTCAGTGTGCCATGCTTTACGGCTTAGAACCGGGACTTCAACGCAGTTTTGAACGTCATGGAGCATATGAGATGTTCCAGGAGTTGAAGTTAATATTTCAAGCAAATGCCCAGATTGAGAGATATGAAGTCTCCAATAAGTTCTATAGCTGCAAGATGGAAGAGAATAGTTCTGTCAGTGAACATATACTCAAAATGTCTGGGTATAATAATCACTTGATTCAACTGGGAGTTAATCTTCCTGATGATAGTGTCATTGACAGAATTCTTCAATCACTGCCACCAAGCTACAAGAGCTTCATGATGAACTATAATATGCAAGGGATGGACAAGACTATTCCCGAGCTCTTCGCAATGCTAAAAGCTGCGGAGGTAGAAATCAAAAAGGAGCATCAAGTGTTGATGGTCAATAAGACCACCAGTTTCAAGAAAAAGGGTAAAGGGAAGAAGAAGGGGAATTTCAAGAAGAACAGCAAACAAGTTGCTGCTCAAGAGAAGAAACCCAAATCTGGACCTAAGCCTGAGACTGAGTGCTTCTACTGCAAGCATACTGGTCACTGGAAGCGGAACTGCCCCAAGTATTTGGTGGATAAGAAGGATGGCAAGGTGAACAAAGGTATATGTGATATACATGTTATTGATGTGTACCTTACTAATTCTCGCAGTAGCACCTGGGTATTTGATACTGGTTCTGTTGCTAATATTTGCAACTCGAAACAGGGACTACGGATTAAGCGAAGATTGGCTAAGGACGAGGTGGCGATGCGCGTGGGAAATGGTTCCAAAGTCGATGTGATCACGGTCGGCACACTACCTCTACATCTACCTTCAGGATTAGTTTTAGACCTAAATAATTGTTATTTGGTGCCCGCTGAGGGAGTCCTGGACTAGGGGGTGTCCGGACAGCCGGACTATCATCGTCAGCCAGACTCCAAGACTATGAAGATACAAGATTGAAGACTTCGTCCCGTGTTCGGATAGGACTTTCCTTGGCGTGGAAGGCAAGCTTGGCGATACGGATATGTCGATCTCCTACCATTGTAACCGACTCTGTATAACCCTAGCCCTCTCCGGTGTCTATATAAACCGGAGGATTTTAGTACGTAGGACAACATAGCCATTACAACAATCATACCATAGGCTAGCTTCTAGGGTTTAGCCTCCTTGATCTCGTGGTAGATCCACTCTTGTACTACCCATATCATCAATATCAATCAAGCAGGAGTAGGGTTTTACCTCCATCGAGAGGGCCCGAACCTGGGTAAAAACATCGTGTCCCTTGTCTCCTGTTACCATCCGCCTAGACGCACAGTTCGGGACCCCCTACCCGAGATCCGCCGGTTTTGACACCGACATTGGTGCTTTCATTGAGAGTTCCTCTGTGCCGCCACCGATAGGAAGGATGCCTCTTCCCGTCTTCAAGGACGGTATCTTCGTCAAAGGAGCCTTGTCCCCCGGCCAAACTATCCGGCTAGGTGGTTTTCTCATGACCGCCTGTTCGGCCACCGCCTCGACAATGACCTCTCAGGTCGTCAAAAGCAATCTTCACGTCAGCTCGGAATTCGCCGAGCGGCTGGATCCAATAGAGCTCTCGTCCGTAAATGAGCTCTTGGATCGCATCGCCGCCCTGGGAGTTGCTACAGACTACAATCAGATTGGGCTTAAAACTGATCTGAGAGAGATTAACTCTCCCCAGGTCACCCACCACGTTGCAGTGCTAGAGGAACAACGCGGCGACTCTTCTCCTGTATGGAAAACTAGTCGTGTCCGGGCTCCCGAACCCTCCATGCCGGATTCCCGCGGAGGGATGGATTTCGATCAAGCACTGAACCTAAAGTCAGGCATCGGACCGGACTCGTTGGACAACATCCAACGATCCAAGCTTCCAAATTTGGAAACTTCTCGGCCCTCGAGCCTCGAGATGGGTAGGGTTCCGGACTTAATTCCACCCACCCGCCCAGACATATGCGATCTATCTCTAATCCGGCAAGAGCCCGCTGAAACTGTACATTACTACTGGGCCAGATTCCTCCTGGTTATGGACAGGATAAAGGACTGCCGAGAGGAAAACGCAATCTCAATATTTTGCAATAATTGCACGGACGAGGGAATCTTGAACGCCGCCAGCCGTCGTGAAATTACACGCTTCGCCGACCTGGCGTCCATAGTACAAAAGTACTGTGCGATGGAGAGTTTCCGGAAAACGTAAATAAGTTTTGGGACAATCCGGCCCCGAATACAACCCTAGTCCGCAACAAAAGGGTGCATTACACTCAGGCACCAGGTACAAAAACCAAAAAGCAAAAACCCCACAAAGGGGACGGAACCGTACTGGAGGGATGGCTTAGCGGACCCTGTAAAATTCATAGTACAGAGGGCGCCATCCCAACACATAGCCTTCGAGCATGTTGGATATTATGGCAGGTGGCCAAAAGTGGCGAGGAGCTTCTAGCCCTGGAAAACCACTCCAACAATACCGGTACGGTATCAACAGTCTTCGAGACTTTCGCATCAAATAATATGCGGAAAAGAACAATCTGCAGCCTTGCCGAAGTCTACCAAGTAGCAACAACAAATCCATGGAGCGACACAGCCATCACCTTCAATGCCAGCGACGAACCTAAATTCCGAACAGCCCGAGCACCAGCCGCATTGGTCCTTAGTCCAATAGTGGACGGCTTTCGACTTACCAAGGTACTCATGGATGGCGGCAGCGGATTAAACCTCATCTACGAGGAAACTCTTCAAAAAATGGAAATAGACTGGAGCCGCATTGAGCGAAGCAGCACAACCTTCAGAGGAATAATCCCTAGCCGGGAAGCGCGCTGCACCGGAAAAATCACACTAGATGTGGTGTTCGGCTCGCCGGACAATTATAGATCCGAAGAAGTCATGTTCCAAGTGGCCCCGTTCAACAGCGGATATCACGCTATATTAGGACGAGAGGCATTCACAATTTTTCAAGCCGTACCCCATTACGGGTACATGAAGCTCAAAATGGCCCGGCGGAATAATCACTCTCGTTAGTGATCCGGACATAGCGCTCCGCGCTGAAAACAAGACAACCGCATTAGCCCTGGAGGCACTATCCGAAGCCCTAGCGGCAGAAGAACTCACCGCGCTGTGCTCTACGGTGAATAGGGACGATGTGATACTCGATAAGAGATCCAAGTCCACCTCCTTTAAACCAGCGGACGAAATAGTAAAATTCCACGTCCATCCAACGGACCCGACAAAGACGGCTTCCATCGGGGCACAGTTACACCCGGATGTAGACACCGCACTGCGAGAATTCCTTCGGGAAAATTGGGACATTGTCACCTGGCACCCTTCGGATATGCCCAGAATCCCACGCAGATTGGCAGAACACAGCCTAAACATCCTAAAAGGATTCAAGCCAGTCAAACAGGCTCTTCGACGATTTTTCGAACCCAAAAGACAGGCAATGGGAGAAGAGCTAGCCAAACTATTGGAAGCCGGATTCATCAGAGACATCAAACATCTGGATTGGCTAGCAAACCTGGCAATGGTACCAAAGAAGGACAAATCCTGGCGCCTATGTGTCGATTTTAAAGACCTCGACAAGGCTTGCCCAAAGGATCCCTTCCCCCTCCCCCACATCGATCAGATAATCGACGCTACCGTAGGACACGATTCATTGTGCTTCCTTGACGCATACTCCGGCTACCATCAAATCAAGATGGCGGAAGAGGACCAAGCAGCAACGGCATTCATCACCCCATATGGACCATTCTGCTTCAACATGATGCCCTTCGGACTTAAAAACGCCAGCGCAACATATCAGCGCATGATTCAAACATGTCTGGCCACCCAGATCGGCAAAACAGTAGAGGCATACGTAGACGACGTAGTCGTCAAAACAAAACACGTCGAAACTCTAGTAGACGACTTGAGGCTCACATTTGACAACCTCAGAGCATATGACATCAAGCTGAATCCGGAAAAATGCGTTTTCGGAGTACCAGCCGGAAAGCTCCTGGGCTTCATTGTATCCGGCAGAGGAATTGAAGCGAACCCAGCCAAAATCTGAGTTTTGTCACAGCTGGATATCCCAAAGGACCTCAAACAAATACAAAAATTGACTGGATGCGTGGCGGCTCTAAGCCGCTTTATCTCCCGTTTAGGAGAAAAGGCATTGCCCCTCTATCGCCTCCTTAGGCGCACCGAACACTTTGAGTGGACGGATGCTGCCACTGCCGGACTCGAAGAAATAAAAGCCATACTGGCAACAAATCCGGTCCTGGCTGCGCCCAACCTGGGCGAACCAATGTTGTTATACATCGCGGCAACACATCAAGTTGTAAGCGTGGTACTCGTCGTCGAACGAGAGACAGAAGGGCATAAATTCCCTCTTCAAAAACCAGTGTACTACGTATCCACTGTGCTAACCCCCTGCAAGTCCCGTTACCCGCACTATCAAAAGATAGCGTATGCGGTGTTCATGGCATCCCGGAAGCTCCGACACTATTTTCAAGAGTGTTCGATAACAGTGGCCTCCGAAGTACCCCTCAACGACATTATAAACAACCGTGACGTGACGGGCAGGATTGCAAAATGGGCCATCGAGCTCTTACCATTCGATATAACTTACAAACCTTGGTGAGCTATAAAGTCGCAAGTTTCGGCTGACTTTGTCGCTGAATGGACCGAAGCCGAACTCCCTAAAGAGTACGGCGCATACTCCAATTGGATTATGCACTTCGACGGCTCCAAGATGTTGGCCAGATTGGGGGCTGGCATCGTATTGACGTCCCCAACCGGGGACACAGTCCAATACGTACTTCAGATAATGTACACGGACTCCAACAACGCAGCCGAATACGAGGCCCTCTTACACGGTCTCCGGATGGCAATCTCCATGGGCATTCAACGCCTAGAGGTGCGCGGGGATTCAAACCTCGCAATATCCCAAGTAAATGGAGACTTTGATGCCAAGGATCCGAAAATGGCAGCCTATCGTAACGTTGTCCTAAAAATGTCAGCTCGGTTTGAAGGACTTGAATTCCACCACGTAGCCCGGGATAATAACCAAGCAGCCGACATATTGGCATGCATCGGTGCAAAACGTGATGCTGTCCCTCCAAACATCTTCCTGGAACGGCTCTTTAAGCCATCCGTACTATGGGAAGAGGAGTCCGGAAATAACAAACCGGAAGCAGCCGCACCAACCGAGACAAAACAATCTGACATATTCGGCGACTCAGCCGATGAAATAACACCCTCAGCCCACGAAATAATGACGGTAATCGCCCCGTGGACAGAGCCATTCCTAGCCTACTTGCTTAGGCAGGAACTCCCCGAAGACCAAAATGAGGCCCGCTGCATAGTTCGGCGATCTAAAGAATACAAGGTCCATGAGGGAGAACTTTATAAGAAAAGCACAACCGGAGTCCTTCAAAGGTGTATCTCCGAAGAGGAAGGCCGAAACCTTCTGGCTGAAATTCATGCCGGACTAGGCGGACACCATGCTGCAGCTCGGGCCCTTGTAGGAAAGGCATTCTGTACAGGGTTTTATTGGCCGACGTCCCGGGGCAGACGCTCAGGACTTAGTCCAAAGATGCGTCGGTTGTCAACTCTTTGCTAATCAGAGCCATATGCCACCCACCGCCCTCAAAACTATACCCATTACCTGGCCGTTCGCGGTCTGGGGGCTTGACATGGTTGGACCCCTTAAAGGGGGAACCCACAAGCAAAGGTACCTATTGGTCATGGTGGATAAATTAACCAAATGGATAGAGGCCAAACCAGTTAAAACGGCAGAGTCCGGACCAGTGATAGACTTCATATCCGGGGTAGTACACCGTTATGGTGTCCCCCATAGCATCATTACCGATAACGGCACGAACTTCACGGCCGACGAGGTTAAATCATGGTGCAAAAATATGGGCATTAAGCTCGATTACGCTTCAATCTATCATCCTCAAACCAACGGTCAAGTGGAACGAGCAAATGGTCTAATAATGAGCGGCATCAAACCCAGGCTAGTGCGGTCCCTGACGAAATCGGACACGCACTGGGTAGAGGAGCTCGACTCCGTACTCTGGGGGCTGCGGACAATGCCCAACCGTACTACCGGATTCACACCATTCTTTATGGTATATGGCGCACAGGCAGTTCTGCCCTGCGACGTTATTCATGACTCACCTCGAGTGAGCATGTACGAAGAAACAGAAGCCGAGTTGGATCGGCAGGATAGCTTGGACGCATTGGAGAAAGAACATGACGTTGCCAAGGCTCGTTCCGCATTCTATCAGCAGCAGGCTCGAAGATACCAAAGCAGAGAAGTACGGGCCAAAAACTACAATGTTGGTGAACTAGTTCTACGCCTGCCGGACAAGAAAAAGGACAAGCTCAAGCCCAAATGGGAAGGCCCCTTCATCATCGATCAAGTCTTGACCGGCGGGGCGTACCGTCTGCGAAATGCGTCGGACAACCGACTCGAGCCGAACCCATGGAACGCAGCCCGCCTCCGAAGATTCTACGCCTAGCGCCGGACTAAGAGTTCGTCCCCTTCCCCCGTCCAATTTTTTACACTTTAGCTGCCTTTTGTTTCTCTTTTTTTTCTCTCAACCTTTTTCATGAAAGCCCTATAAGGCCTACTTGCGCATTGTTCGCACACAATTGATGTGCTATCCGCACTCACTATACCTGGGGGCTTCTTTACCAGAAGCTTAATTCTAAGGGATTCATGCCCAGCACACGTGTCACACTTCCACGTATACCTTTTATTCACCATTATATGCATCGATATGACTTAAGTTTTGGCCAAGCTGGGTTGCCTGGCTCCTGTGCTTACCCCTACGTTCCCGATTGTTCGGCTAGGAGGTAAAGGGAGCACCTCTGCGATTGTTACTGCCGGGTCAGCCGGATGTGTACCTCAGACTGGGTGAAGCCGAAAGCTAGCATTCTTAAGGGAATACTCGGTCGGTGACTTGAAAGATGATTTTTTACCTATTTATTTATCTGCCCCCAGATGTTTTCCTGCTCTTTTCGCAGTCCGGACATGCACTTTAGGGCATGCCTCCCAGGGAAAGGAACCCTTAACGGAACTATTCTCCCTGGAAGATGCTTCTTACTAACCATGTAATATAACATAACTAGTTGGACACTTGTCTGATAAAGCACTCATGACCCCTACGCCTGGTCTCCATGCATGCCCCGGTTGTTTCTTAACCGAGAAGGTATTCGGACACACTCCGGACTCTAGGGTCCCGAGGTTGAAGCGAAAAGGTCGGCAAAGACAAACGATCTACAATCCGGCTAGAAGGCATTTTACATGTCATTTTAAAATACATTGTCAACTCGACTGACTGTATTCTTCCTCAATCCCATCTAACAGGCTGTCTAATTTACAGTCCCGTTGGGAAAATTTAGCGGCCAACTCTACTTGGCCGTATACTAAACTCACAGGGATCTCCTTCCCATCGGGCCCCACAGGTCCGACCTCGGCCATGTGGTTGGGATCCGCCTTCTTGTACCGCGTCTTCACCATGGCCCAGGCCTCCCTGGCACCTTGGCGGCAGGCCGAAATCTTCCATAAACGGAAGTGCTGCCGCACTCCCTGAAGCTTCTCCGCAAGCTCCCCAAGGCCCTCGGGTAGGGAGAGGGACGGCCATAAAGCCTGGGCGACGACGCTCGTTGCCTGCTGAACTCGTTCGAGCAGTTGCACCAGCTCGGGAAGCTGATCACCCATTGATACGGGCATCTCCTCCGCAGGGCGACCTGTGAGTATAGCTACAGACATATTTTGTCATTTGACTTCCTCGCCGAACTCTTCTTTTCAAAGGAGTTCGCTCAAGCACTTACCATAGATGCCGCGACGAAGCCGCTGATTCTCCTTAACGGAGCCAGATAGCTCAGCCCGAACGCCTTTCAGCTCTTCTCCAAGCTGGGCGTGGGCATCCTGGAGCTTGTTCCTTTCCTGCTGCACCCTTGTCAGCACTCTCTCGCCGGCCTTCAGCTGGCGCAGTAGTTCTTGCCGGTCCGGATCCTGTCCGGCAGCACCTGCAAAGTCATTTTTAGACTTGCGCGCACGCCGCACACCACTTATCTTTTTAACAAAAAATATATTAATGTGTTACCAGGAGGGGTCCCTGTGTCTCCTCCTGCGGCAGCCAGTGCGTCCTCAAGTTGGGCCTTACACTCTTGCAGCTCCTGGGACAGTTGGGTATTCTTCTTCGTAAGATCCTACATTTCAATTGATCCTTAAATCAGTTAATACAACTACTTTAAGTCTCGGGGGCTACTGGCATATACAACTATTAAAATCTCTTACCCGTATGTCTTTTACATACTGCTCCGTGGCTCTGGTTAAACCATCTTGAGCAGCACGGAGGTGCGCGTCCCCCGCGTTAAAGGCATCTAACGCCTTAGGGGAGAAGCACGCATCACGAAAGACTGTCCGGCGGCGCCTGTGGTTCATGGCGCTCTCCACCTCAGACTTGGTGGCGGACAGTCTGTCGGCATCCTCCGTTGGAGGAGCATCCGGCTCGCGCCTTGCGCTCGCCTCCCCCTCCAGACCAGGTGCTGGAGCTTGGCTGCTAGAGGTGGGATTGGCAACTTCTACGCCCGTAGTCCGGCGGGCACTTTTTCTCCTACAAAGGTCATGAGCGTTCAAACACTTCCTACGAACATTGCTCTAAATAACGAACCATGAGCTATACCTTTGCGGCGACGTTTCAATCCGCGCCGCGCTCCTCTTCCGCCTACTGGGCCGGACTGACCCTTGTTGGTCAGCCGCCGTAGGCTCGGCTTCCTGCCTTGAAGGCGCCTCCTGCAAAACACCGTCGTATACGGTGGTCAGAAACGAGCAAGGAAGGAATAATGGTGCCAGGACTTCGGTCACAATTACCTGGGAAGCCGGATATAGTCCGGGGTAGTAATCCGTAATGGCTACTAAAGCATTATCCATGCTGAGCTGGTGGAATACCCCGTCGATCAACTCCACCTTTATGTCCAGGTCCTCCTCAAAGGCCGGATCCTGGGATCTCTCTGGATCCTCGGGTTGCGGAGCTGGACTAAGCATGCCCTCCACAATCCGACGCAGCTCCTGCGTTGAAAGCATAATATAAGAAACTTAAACTTTGAAAGCACGGGTCGGGCACACAAAGTGATCACTTACCCAACACCGACGGTTATTCATGGAGAACCCATTTAATGGGCTCGTTTGGAGGAAATCCTCCTTCTCCCCCTTGTACAGGCCAGACAGGATCTTCGCTAGGTCTTCGGCCGATCCGGGCCCTTTGCGGCCATGACGGGTGGCATCGTCCTCCCCGTTGAAATCCCACATGGGGTGGCCCCTGTACTGCAGCGGCTGCACCCCCCGCATAATGCATGTTGCCATGACTCCAATCATGGTCAACCCGGAATGGGCCAGTAACCTTATCCGGCCCATCAAATAATGGACGCTGTTGTCTTCCTCCAGTTGGGGGCTCCGTGGGCGCCAGCTAAGGCGTTTCTTTAAAGGAGCATTACTGAACTCCGGGAGGCCGATCCGAACAGGGTCCGGCAGCGGAGCGTCTTCTATATAAAACCATTCTGAAGGCCAGTCTTCGGACGCCTTCTTAGGGGTTCCGGATGGGTATCCGGTCCCGGCGATGCGCCATATTTCGGCACCGCCCACTTGATATATGGACCCCTCGTGAGAGCGGGGTACAAGGCAGAACAACCTCTTCCACAGTGCAAAATGGGGCTCGATGCCCAGAAATAGCTCGCAAAGAGCTACATAACCCACGATATGCAGGATAGAGGCGGGCGTGAGGTGATGGAGCTGGAGTCCGTAGAACTCCAAGAGCCCGCGGAGGAACGGATGTATAGGAAATCCGAGCCCCCTTATCAGATAGTGGACGAAGCATACCCGCTCCCCTTTGTTGGGACTCGGGTAGCCTCTGCTTGCTTCCAACCTTGGTAGGTGGCCAGCCCGGCTCGAACCGGGACCATGAAGGCCGGAGGGAGATATCCCTCCACTTGGAGCCTCACTAGCTCGTTGTGCGGGACAGAACATCTCCGCCAATCTCCCGGCAGGGGACTGGGAGCGCGAGAGGAGGAGCCGCGTCGACGGTCCATGATGGAATGGATTTTTGGTCAGAGGCGCTTCGATGAGTACTCGCGGAAGGAAGACGGTGTGATTTGGATCTGGATTCTTGCCTCTCTTATAGGCAGATTATTTGCGCAGCTAGGGGGTAAAACACAAAAAATACCCTGGCTTTTGGCATTCGTGCGACGCGTGGAAGAAGGCCATTATTGGGCGTGGAAGCCAAGAAGCGCAACATTGATAACGAAGCCGGACACTGTTCGGCAGGTACATGGAACTTAAAGGAGAACCCGCCTTGCAACGCCGAAGATTACATACGCGCTGGACTTATCGTCATTGAAGCCTGGTTCGGGGGCTACTGAGGGAGTCCTGGACTAGGGGGTGTCCGGACAGCCAGACTATCATCGTCAGCCGGACTCCAAGACTATGAAGATACAAGATTGAAGACTTCGTCCCGTGTCCGGATAGGACTTTCCTTGGCGTGGAAGGCAAGCTTGGCGATACGAATATGTAGATCTCCTACCATTGTAACCGACTCTGTGTAACCCTAGCCCTCTCCGGTGTCTATATAAACCGGAGGGTTTTAGTCCGTAGGACAACATAGCCATTACAACAATCATACCATAGGCTAGCTTCTAGGGTTTAGCCTCCTTGATCTCATGGTAGATCCACTCTAGTACTACCCATATCATCAATATCAATCAAGCAGGAGTAGGGTTTTACCTCCATCGAGAGGGCCCGAACCTGGGTAAAAACATCATGTCCCTTGTCTCCTGTTACCATCCGCCTAGACGCACAGTTTGGGACCCCCTACCCGAGATCCACCGGTTTTGACACCGACACCCGCATTAAGCATGAACACTATATCTGGATCTTGTTTGATGAGAGACGGTTATTCATTTAAATCAGAGAATAATGGTTATTCTATTTATATGAGTAATATCTTTTATGGTCATGCACCCTTGAAGAGTGGTCTATTTTTATTAAATCTCGATAGTAGTGATACACATATTCATAATGTTGAAGCCAAAAGATGCAGAGTTGATAATGATAGTGCAACTTATTTGTGGCACTGTCGTTTGGGTCATGTAAAGCGCATGAAGAAACTCCATACTGATGGACTTCTGGAATCACTTGATTATGAATCACTTGGTACTTGTGAACCGTGCCTCATGGGCAAGATGACTAAAACTCCATTCTCCAGAACTATGGAGCGAGCAACAGATTTGTTGAAAATCATACATACTGATGTATGTGGTCCAATGAACATTGAGGCTCACGGCGGGTATCGTTATTTTCTCACCTTCACAGATGATTTGAGCAGATATGGGTATATCTACTTAATGAAACATAAGTCTGAAACATTTGAGAAGTTCAAAGAATTTCAGAGTGAAGTGGAAAATCATCATAACAAGAAAAATAAAGTTTCTATGATCCGATCATGGAGGAGAATATTTGAGTTACGAGTTTGGTTTACATTTGAAACAATGCGGAATATTTTCGCAACTCACGCCACCCGGAACACCACAACGAAATGGTGTGTCCGAACATCGTAATCGTACTTTACTAGATATGGTACGATCTATGATGTCTCTTACTGATTTACCGCTATCGTTTTGGGGTTATGCTTTAGAGACGGCCGCATTCACGTTAAATAGGGCACCATCAAAATCCGTTGAGATGACGCCTTATGAACTGTGGTTTGGCAAGAAACCAAATTTGTCGTTTCTTAAAGTTTGGGGCTGCGATGCTTATGTGAAGAAACTTCAACCAGATAAGCTCGAACCCAAATCGGAGAAATGTGTCTTCATAGGATACCCAAAAGAGACTATTGGGTACACCTTCTATCACAGATCCGAAGGCAAGACTTTTGTTGCTAAATTTGGATCCTTTCTAGAGAAGGAGTTTCTCTCGAAAGAAGTGAGTGGGAGGAAGGTAGAACTTGATGAGGTAACTGTACCTGCTCCCTTATTGGAAAGTTGTTCATCACAGAAACCGGTTCCTGTGACAACAACACCAATTAGTGAGGAAGCTAATGGTATCGATCATGAAACTTCAGATCAAGTAACTACCGAACCTCATAGGTCAACTAGAGTAAGATCTGCACCAGAGTGGTATGGTAATCCTATTCTGGAGGTCATGTTACTTGACCATGCCGAACCTACAAACTATGAGGAAGCGATGATGAGCCCAGATTCCGCAAAATGGCTTGAGGCCATGAAATCTGAGATGGGATCCATGTATGAGAAAAAAGTATGGACTTTGGTTGACCTGCCCGATGATCGGCAAGCCATCAAGAATAAATGGATCTTCAAGAAGAAGACTGACGCTGATGGTAATGTTACTGTCTACAAAGCTCGACTTGTTGCGAAAGGTTTTCGACAAGTTCAAGGAGTTGACTGCGATGAGACTTTCTCACCCGTAGCGATGCTTAAGTCTGTCCGAATCATGTTAGCAATTGCCGCATTTTATGATTATGAAATATGGCAAATGGATGTCAAAACTGCATTCCTGAATGGATTTCTAGAAGAAGAGTTGTATATGATGCAACCAGAAGGTTTTGTCGATCCAAAAGGTGCTAACAAAGTGTGCAAGCTCCAGCGATCCATTTATGGACTGGTGCAAGCCTCTCGGAGTTGGATTAAATGCTTTGATAGTGTGATCAAAGCATATGGTTTTATACAGACTTTTGGAGAAGCCTGTATTTACAAGAAAGTGAGTGGGAGCTCTGTAGCATTTCTGATATTATATGTAGATGACATATTATTGATTGGAAATGATATAGAATTTCTGGATAGCATAAAAGGATACTTGAATAAAAGTTTTTCAATGAAAGACCTCGGTGAAGCTGCTTACATATTAGGCATCAAGATCTGTAGAGATAGATCAAGACGCTTAATTGGACTTTCACAAAGCACATACCTTGATAAAGTTTTTAAAAAGTTCAAAATGGATCAAGCAAAGAAAGGGTTCTTGCCTGTATTACAAGGTGGAAGTTGAGTCAGACTCAATGCCCGACCACAACAGAAGATAGAGAGAAAATGAAAGATGTTCCCTATGCTTCAGCCATAGGCTCTATCATGTATGCAATACTGTGTACCAGACCTGATGTATGCTTAGCAATAAGTTTAACAGGGAGGTACCAAAGTAATCCAGGAGTGGAACACTGGACAGCGGTCAAGAATATCCTGAAATACCTGAAAAGTACTAAGGATGTGTTTCTCGTTTATGGAGGTGACAAAGGGCTAATCATAAATGGTTACGTTGATGCAAGCTTTGACACTGATCTCGACGATTCTAAATCGCGAACCGGATACATGTTTATATTGAAGGGTCGAGCTGTCAGTTGGTGCAGTTCTAAACAAAGCGTCATGGCGGGATCTACATGTGAAGCGGAGTACATAGCTGCTTCGGAAGCAGCAAATGAAGGAGTCTGGATGAAGGAGTTCATATCCGATCTAGGTGTCATACCTAGTGCATCGGGACCAATGAAGATCTTCTGTGACAATATTGGTGCAATTGCCTTCGCAAAGGAATCCAGATTTCACAAGAGGACCAAGCACATCAAGAGACGCTTCAATTCCATCCGGGACCAAGTCCAGGTGGGAGACATAGAGATTTGCAAGATACATACGGATCTGAATGTTGCAGACCCGTCGACTAAGCCTCTTCCACGAGCAAAACTGAAGGAAATATGCCCTAGAGGCAATAATAAAGTTATTATTTATTTCCTTATTTTATGATAAATGTTTATTATTCGTGCTAGAATTGTATTAGCCGGAAACATATTACATGTGTGAATACATAGACAAACATAGTGTCACTAGTATGCCTCTACTTGACTAGATCGTGAATCAAAGATGGTTATGTTTCCTAGCCATAGACATGAGTTGTCATTTTATTAACGGGATCACATCATTAGGAGAATGATGTGATTGACTTGACCCATTCTGTTAGCTTAACACTTGATCGTTTAGTATGTTGTTATTGCTTTCTTCATGACTTATACAAAGTTCCTACAACTATGAGATTATGCAACTCCCGTTTACCGGAGGAACACTTTGTGTGCTACCAAACATCCCAATGTAACTGGGTGATTATAAAGGAGCTCTACAGGTGTCTCCAAAGGTACATGCTGAGTTGGCGTATTTCGAGATTAGGTTTTGTCACTCCGATTGTCGGAGAGGTATCTCTGGGCCCTCTTGGTAATGCACATCACTATAAGCATTGCAAGCAATGTAGCTAATGAGTTAGTTACGAAATGATGCATTACGTAACGAGTAAAGAGACTTGTCGGTAACGAGATTGAACTAGGTATTGGATACCGACTATCGAATCTCAGGCAAGTAACATACCGATGACAAAGGGAACAACGTATGTTATTATGCGGTTTGACCGATAAAGATCTTCGTAGAATATGTAGGAGCCAATATGAGCATCCAGGTTCCGCTATTGGTTATTGACCGGAAACGTGTCTCAGTCATGTCTACATACTTCTCGAACCCGTAGGGTCCGCACGCTTAAGGTTTCGATGAGAGTTATATTATGAGTTTATGAGTTTTGATGTACCTAAGGAGTTCGGAGTCCTGGATGAGATCGGGGACATGACGAGGAGTCTCTAAATAGTTGAGACGTAAAGATCGATATATTGGACGACTATATTCGGACTTCAGAAAGGTTCCGAGTGATTCGGGTATTTTTTGGAGTATCGGAGAGTTACGGGAATTCGCCGGGGAGTATATGGGCCTTATTGGGCCATACGGGAATAGAGGAGAGAGGCCAAAAGGAAGGAGGCCTGCGCCCCCCTCTGGTCCGAATTGGACAAGGGGTGCAACCCCTTTTCCTTCTCCCTCTCCCCCTCTTTCCTTCTCTCCTACTCCAACAAGGAAAGCAGGAGTCCTACTCCCGGTGAGAGTAGGACTCCCCCCTTGGCGCGCCCTCCTCCTTGGCTGGCCGCCTCCCCCTTGCTCCTTTATATACGGGGGCAGGGGGGCACCCCATAGACACAACAATTGATCTCTTGATCTCTTAGCCGTGTGCGGTGCCCACCTCCACCATAGTCCTCAATAATATTGTAGCGGTGCTTAGGCGAAGCCCTGTGATGGTAGAACATCAAGATCGTCACCACGCCGTCGTGCTGACGGAACTCTTCCTCGACACCCTGCTGGATCGGAACTCTTCCTCGACACCCTGCTGGATCTCTTGATCTCTTAGCCGTGTGCAGTGCCCACCTCCACCATAGTCCTCGATAATATTGTAGCGGTGCTTAGGCGAAGCCCTGCGATGGTAGAACATCAAGATCGTCACCACGCCGTCGTGCTGACGGAACTCTTCCTCGACACCCTGCTGAACGTGTGCAAGAACTCGGAGGTGTCGTGCTTTCGGTGCTTGATCGGTCGGGCCATGAAGACGTATGACTACATCAACCGCGTTGTTCTAACGCTTCCGCTTTCGGTCTACGAGGGTACGTGGACAACACTCTCCCCTCTCGTTGCTATGCATCACCATGATCTTGCGTGTGCGTAGGAATTTTTTTTGAAATTACTACGTTCCCCAACAGTGGCATTCGAGCCAGGTTTTATGCGTAGATGTTATATGCACGAGTAGAACACAAGTGAGTTGTGGGCGATACAAGTCATACTGCTTACCAGCATGTCATACTTTGGTTCGGCGGTATTGTTGGATGAAGCGGCCCGGACCGACATTACGCATACGCTTACGCGAGACTGGTTCTACCAACGTGCTTTGCACACAGGTGGCTGGTGGGTGTCTGTTTCTCCAACTTTAGTCGAACCGAGTGTGGCTACGCTCGGTCCTTGCGAAGGTTAAAACATCACTAACTTGACGAACTATCATTGTGGTTTTGATGCGTAGGTAAGAACGGTTCTTGCTCAGCCCGTAGCAGCCACGTAAAATTTGCAACAACAAAGTAGAGGACGTCTAACTTGTTTTTGCAGGGCTTGTTGTGATGTGATATGGTCAAGACGTGATGAGATATAAATTGTTGTATGAGATGATCATTTTTGTTGAAGTTATCGGCAACTGGCGAAAGCCTTATGGTTGTCTCTTTATTGCATAAGATGCAAGCGCCAAATAATTGCTTTACTTTATCGCTATGCGATAGCAATAGTTGCAAGAGCAATAGTTGGCGAGATGACCATGTGACGACACATTGATATAGATCAAGATGATGGAGATCATGGTGTCGTGCCGGTGACGATAGAGATCATGACAGTACTTTGGAGATGGAGATCAAAGGCGCAAGATGATCATGGCCATATCATGTCACATATTTTGATTGCATATGATGTTTATATTTTATACATCTTATTTTGCTTAGTTTGACGGTAGCATTTTAAGATGATCTCTCACTAATTATCAAGAAGTGTTCTCCCTGAGTATGCACCGTTGCGAAAGTTCTTCGTGCTGAGACACCATGTGATGATCGGGTGTGATAGGCTCTACGTTCAAATACAACGGGTGCAAAAGAGTTGCACACGCGGAATACTCAGGTTAAACTTGACGAGCCTAGCATATACAGATATGGCCTCGGAACACGGAGACCGAAAGGTCGAGCGTGAATCATATAGTAGATATGATCAACATAGTGATGTTCACCATTGAAAACTACTCCATCTCACATGATGATCAGACATGGTTTAGTTGATTTGGATCACATGATCACTTAGATGACTAGAGAGATGTCTGTCTAAGTGGGAGTTCTTAAGTAATATGATTAATTGAACTTAAATTTATCATGAACTTAGTCCTGGTAGTATTTTGCAAATTATGTTGTAGATCAATAGCTCGCGTTGTTGCTTTCATATGTTTATTTTGATATGTTCCTAGAGAAAACTGTGTTGAAAGATGTTAGTAGCAATGATGCGGATTGGATCCGTGATCTGAGGTTTATCTTCATTGCTGCACAGAAGAATTGTGTCATAGATGCACCGCTAGGTGACAAACCTATTGCAGGAGCAGATGCAGACGTTATGAACGTTTGGCTAGCTCAAAATGATGACTACTTAATAGTTTAGTGCACCATGCTTAAACGACTTAGAATCGGGACTTCAAAGACGTTTTGAACGTCATGGACCATATGAGATGTTCTAGGAGTTGAAGTTAATATTTCCAGCAAATACCCGAGTTGAGAGATATGAAGTCTCCAACAAGTTCTATAGCTAAAAGATGGAGGAGAATCACTCAACTAGTGAGCACGTGCTCAGATTGTCTGGGTACTTCAATCGCTTGAATCAAGTGGGAGTTAATCTTCCAGATAAGATAGTGATTGACAGAATTCTCTAGTCACCATCACTAAGTTACTAGAACTTCGTGATGAACTATAGTATGCAAGGGATGACGAAAACGATTCCCGAGCTCTTCGTGATGTTGAAATCGACGAAGATAGAAATCAAGAAAGAGCATCAAGTGTTGATGATTGACAAGACCACTAGTTTCAAGAAAAGGGCAAAGGGAAAGAAAGGGAAACTTCAAGTAGAATGGCAAACAAGTTGTCACTCCCGTGAAGAAGACCAAAGCTGGACCAAAGCCTGAAACTGAGTGCTTACACTGTAAAGGAAATGGTCACTGGAAGCGGAAATGCCCTGAATATTTGGTAGATAAGAAGGATGGCAAAGTGAACACGGGTATATTTGATATACAGGTTATTGATGTGTACCTTACTAGTGTTTATAGTAGCCCCTGAGTATTTGATACTTGTTCGGTTGCTAAGATTAGTAACTCGAAACAGGAGTTACAGAATAAACAGAGATTAGTTGAAGGGGAAGTGACAATGAGTGTTGGAAGTAGTTCCAAGATTGATATGATCATCATCGCACACTCCCTATACTTTCGGGATTAGTGTTAAACCTAAATAAATGTTATTTGGTGTTTGCCTTGAGCATAAATATGATAAGATCATGTTTATTGCGATATGATTATTCATCTAAGATAGAGAATAAATTGTTATTCTGTTTACATGAATAAAACCTTCTATGGTCATACACCCAATGGTGATGGTTTATTGAATCTTGATCATAGTGATACACATATTCATAATGTTGATGCCAAAAGATGCAAAGTTAATAATGATAGTGCAACTTATTTGTGGCACTGCCGTTTGGGTCATATCGGTGTAAAGCGCATGAAGAAACTCCATAAAGATGGATTTTCGGAATCACTTGGTTATGAATCATTTGATGCTTGCGAACCGTGCCTTTTGGGCAAGATGACTAAAACTCCGTTCCCCGGAACAATGGAACGAGCTACTGACTTATTGGAAATAATACATACCGATGTATGCGATCCGATGAGTGTTAAGGCTCGCGGCGTGTATCGTTATTTTCTGACCTTCATAGATGATTTGAGCAGATATGGGTATATCTACTTGATGAAACATAAGTCTGAAACATTTGAAAAGTTCAAAGAATTTCAGAGTGAAGTGGAAAATCATCGTAACAAGAAAAATAAAGTTTCTACGATCTGATCATGGAGACGAATATTTGAGTTACGAGTTTGGTCTTCATTTGAAACAATGTGAAATAGTTTCGCAACTCACGCCACCTGGAACACCACAATGTAATGGTGTGTCCGAACGTCGTAATCGTACTTTACTAGATATGGTGCGATCTATGATGTCTCTTATTGGTTTACCACTATCGTTTTGGGGTTATGCATTAGAGACAGCTGCATTCACATTTAATAGGGCACCATCTAAATCCGTTGAGACGACACCGTATGAACTATGGTTTAGTAGTAAACCTAAGCTGTCGTTTCTTAAAGTTTGGAGTTGCGATGCTTATATGAAAAAGGTTTTCAACCTGATAATCTCGAACCCAAATCGGAGAAGTGCGTCTTCATAGAATACCCAAAGGAAACTGTTGGGTACACCTTCTATCACAGATCTAAAGGCAAAACATTCGTTGCTAAGAATGGATCCTTTCTAGAGAAGGAGTTTCTCTCGAAAGAAGTGAGTGGGAGGAAAGTAGAGCTTGATAAGGTAATTTGTACCTTCTCCAGAATTGGAAAGTAGTTCATCACAGAAATCAGTTCCAGTGATTCCTACACCAATTAGTGAGGAAGCTAATGATGATGATCATGAAACTTCAGATCAAGTTACTACAAAACCTCGTAGGTCTTCCAAAGTACAGTCCACACCAGAGTGGTACGGTAATCCTGTTCTGGAAGTCATGTTACTAGACCATGATGAACCTACAAACTATGAGGAAGCGATGATGAGCCCAGATTCCGCGAAATGGCTTGAGGCCATGAAATCTGAGATGGGATCCATGTATAAGAACAAAGTGTGGACTTTGGTGGAGTTGCCCGATGATCGGCAAGCCATATTGTATAAATGGATCTTCAAGAGGAAGACAGATGCTGATAGTAGTGTTACTATCTACAAAGCTCGACTTGTCGCAAAAAGATTTTCGACAAGTTCAAGGTGTTGACTAGAATGAGATTTTCTCAACTGTAGCGATGCTTAAGTCTGTCCGAATCATGTTAGCAATTGCCACATTTTATGAAATCTGGCAAATGGATGTCAAAACTGCATTCCTTAATGGTTTTCTTAAAGAAGAGTTGTATATGATGCAACCAGAAGGTTTTGTCAATCCTAAAGGTGCTAACAAAATGTGCAAGCTCCAGCGATCCATCTATGGACTGGTGCAAGCATCTCAGAGTTGGAATATACGCTTTGATAAGTTGATCAAAGCATATAGTTTTATACAGACTTGTGGTGAAGCCTGTATTTACAATAAAGTGAGTAGGAGCACTACCGCCTTTCTGATAAATATATGTGAGTAACATATTGTTGATCAGAAATGATGCAGAATTTTTCTGGAAAGCATAAAGGAGTATTTGAAAGGAGTTCTTTAAAAGAAAGACCTCAGTAAAGCTACTTGCATATTGAGCATCAAGATCCATTGAGATAGATCAAGACGCTTGATAAGTTTTTCAATAAGTACATACCTTGTCAAGATTTTGAAATAGTTCAGAATGAAACTGTCAAAGAAAGAGTTCTTGCCTGTGTTGCAAAGGTGTGAAATTGAGTAAGACTCAAATCCCGACCACGGCAGAAAATAGAAAAGAGAATGAAAGTCATTCCCTATGCCTCAGTCATAGGTTCTATAAAGTATGCTATGCTACGTACCAGACCTATTGTATACCTTGCTCTGAATTTGGCAAAGGATTACAATAGTGATCTAGGAGTAGATCACTGGACATTGGTCAAGAATATTTCTCGATTATGGAGGTGATAAAAGAGCCCGTCGTAAAGAGTTACATCGGTGCAAGATTTCACACCGATCCAGATGACTCTAAGTCTCAATCTGGATACATATTGAAAGTGGGAGCAATTAGCTAGAGTAGCTCCGTGCAGACATAGAATATTTTCAAAATACATACGGCTCTGAATGTGACAGATCCGTTGACTAAGCTTCTCTCACGAGCAAAACATGATCACACCTTAGTACTCTTTGGGTGTTAATCACATAGCGATGTGAACTAGATTATTGACTCTAGTAAACCCTTTGAGTGCTGGTCACATGACGATATGAACTATGGGTGTTAATCATATATAGCTATGAATATTAGTGTTAAATCACATGGCGATGTGAACTGGATTATTGACTCTAGTGCAAGTGGAAGACTGAAGGAAATATGCCCTAGAGGCAATAATAAAGTTATTATTTATTTCCTTATTTTATGATAAATGTTTATTATTCATGCTAGAATTGTATTAGCCGGAAACATAATACATGTGTGAATACATAGACAAACATAGTGTCACTAGTATGCCTCTACTTGACTAGCTCGTGAATCAAAGATGGTTAAGTTTCCTAGCCATAGACATGAGTTGTCATTTGATTAACGGGATCACATCATTAGGAGAATGATGTGATTGACTTGACCCATTCCGTTAGCTTAGCACTTGATCGTTTAGTATGTTGCTATTGCTTTCTTCATGACTTATACAAAGTTCCTATAACTATGAGATTATGCAACTCACGTTTACCGGAGGAACACTTTGTGTGCTACCAAACATCACAACGTAACTGGGTGATTATAAAGGAGCTCTACAGGTGTCTCCAAAGGTACATGTTGAGTTGGCGTATTTTGAGATTAGGTTTTGTCACTCTGATTGTCGGAGAGGTATCTCTGGGCCCTCTCGGTAATGCAAATCACTATAAGCCTTGCAAGCAATGTAGCTAATGAGTTAGTTACGAAATGATGCATTACGTAATGAGTAAAGAGACTTGCCGGTAACGAGATTGAACTAGGTATTGGATACCGACGATCGAATCTCGGGCAAGTAACATATCGATGACAAAGGGAACAACGCATGTTGTTATGCGGTTTGACCGATAAAGATCTTCCTAGAATATGTAGGAGCCAATATGAGCATCCAGGTTTCGCTATTGGTTATTGACCAAAAACGTGTCTCGGTCATGTCTACATAGTTCTCGAACCCGTAGGGTCGGCACGCTTAAGGTTTCGATGACAGTTATATTATGAGTTTATGAGTTTTGATGTACCGAAGGAGTTCGGAGTCCCGGATGAGATCGGGGACATGACGAGGAGTCTCGAAATGGTCGAGACGTAAAGATCGATATATTGGACGACTATATTCGGACTTCGGAAAGGTTCCGAGTGATTCAGGTATTTTTCGGAGTACCGGAGAGTTACGGGAATTCGCCGGGGAGTATATGGGCCTTATTGGGCCATACGGGAATAGAGGAGAGAGGCCAAAAGGAAGGAGGCCTGCGCCCCCCCTCTGGTCCGAATTGGACAAGGGGTGCAGCCCCCTTTTCCTTCTCCCTCTCCCCCTCTTTCCTTCTCTCCTACTCCAACAAGGAAAGGAGGAGTCCTACTCCCGGTGGGAGTAGGACTCCCCCCATTGGCGCGCCCTCCTCCTTGGCCGGCAGCCTCCCCCTTGCTCCTTTATATACGAGGGCAGGGGGGCACCCCATAGACGCAACAATTGATCTCTTGATCTCTTAGCCGTGTGCGGTGCCCCCCTCCACCATAGTCCTCGATAATATTTTAGCAGTGCTTAGGCGAAGCCCTGCGACGGTAGAACATCAAGATCGTCACCACGCCGTCGTGCTGACGGAACTCTTCCCCGACACCCTGCTGGATCGGAGGCCGGGGATCGTCATCGAGCTGAATGTGTGCTAGAACTCTGAGGTGCCGTAGTTTCGGTGCTTGATCGGTCGGGCCATGAAGACGTACGACTACATCAACCGCGTTGTTCTAACGCTTCCGCTTTCGGTCTACGAGGATACGTGGACAACACTCTCCTCTCTCGTTGCTATGCATCACCATGATCTTGCGTGTGCATAGGAATTTTTTTGAAATTACTATGTTCCCCAACAAAAACATGATCAGCACCAAGACTCCATGGGTGTTAGAATCATTACTGTGTAATCTAGATTATTGAATCTAGTGCAAGTGGGAGACTGAAGGAAATATGCCCTAGAGGCAATGATAAAGTTATTATTTATTTCCTTATATCATGATAAATGTTTATTATTCATCCTAGAATTGTATTAACCGGAAACATAATACATGTGTGAATACATAGACAAACATAGTGTCACTAGTATGCCTCTACTTGACTAGCTCGTTAATCAAAGATGGTTATGTTTCCTGCCATAGACATGAGTTGTCATTTGATTAACGGGATCACATCATTAGGAGAATGATTTGATTGACTTGACCCATTCCGTTAGCTTAGCACTTGATCGTTTAGTATGTTGCTATTGCTTTCTTCATGACTTATACATGTTCCTACAACTATGAGATTATGCAAGTCCCGTTTACTGGAGGAACACTTTGTGTGCTACCAAACATCACAACATAACTGGGTGATTATAAAGGAGATATACAGGTGTCTCCAAAGGTACATTTTGAGTTGGCATACTTCGAGATTAGGTTTTGTCACTCCGATTGTCGGAGAGGCATCTCTGGGCCCTCTCGGTAATGCACATCACTATAAGCCTTGCAAGCAATGTAGCTAATGAGTTAGTTACGGAATGATGCATTACGTAACGAGTAAAGAGACTTGCCGGTAACGAGATTGAACTAGGTATTGAGATACCGACGATCAAATCTCGGGCAAGTAACATACCGATGACAAAGGGAACAACGTATGTTATTATGCGGTTTGACCGATAAAGATCTTCATAGAATATGTAGGAGCCAATATGAGCATCCAGGTTCCGCTATTGGTTATTGACCGAAGACGTGTCTCGGTCATGTCTACATAGTTCTCGAACCCGTAGGGTCCGCACGCTTAAAGTTAGATGACGGTTATATTACGAGTTTATATATTATGATGTACTGAAGATAGTTCGGAGTCCCGAATGTGATCACGGACATGACGAGGAGTCTTGAAATGGTCGAGACATGAAGATTGATATATTGGACGACTATATTCGGACAACGGAATGGTTCCGGGGGTTATCGGATATATACCGGAGTACCGGGGGGTTACCGGAACCCCCCGGGGGGTTAATGGGCCTCATTGGCCCAAAGTGGAGAAGAGGAGGGGCGGCCAGGGAGGCCGCGCGCCCCCTCCCCCTCTAGTCCGAATAGGACAAGGAGGGGGGTGGCGCCCCCCTTTCCTTCCTCCCCTCTCTCCCTACCTTCCCCCTCTCCTACTTGGACAAGGAAAGGAGGGAGTCCTACTCCCGGTGGGAGTAGGACTCCTCCTGGCGCGCCCCCTCCTGGCCGGCCGCCCCCTCCCCCTTGCTCCTTTATATACGGGGGCAGGGGGCACCTCTAGACACAACAACAATTGATCCTTGAGATCTATTAGCCGTGTGTGGTGCCCCCTCCACTATATTCCACCTCGATAATATCATAGCGGTGCTTAGGCGAAGCCCTGCATCGGTAGAACATCATCATCGTCACCACGCCGTCGTGCTGACGGAACTCTCCCTCGACACTCGGCTGGATTGGAGTTCGAGGGACATCATCGAGCTGAACGTGTGCAAGAACTCGAAGGCGTCGTGCTTTAGGTGCTTGATCGGTCGGGCCGTGAAGACGTATGACTACATCAACCGCGTTGTGCTAACGCTTCCGCTTTTGGTCTACGAGGGTACATGGACAACACTCTCCCTTCTCGTTGCTATGCATCACCATGATCTTGCGTATGCGTAGGAATTTTTTTGAAATTGCTAAGTTCCCCAACAGGAAGAATGATGATCTAAGAACTGCTCAACTCTATAGAGGCAGAAGTATTATGCATCAAAAGAGGGAGCACCGGCGGAGGGAGATGTAGTGGCCGCCGGCGCCGAAGCGAACACCAGTGGTGGTTCTTTGGTGGCCACCGGTGGGCGGCTGGAATGATTGTTAGCAGCGGTAGACTTGGTAACAACAGACGCAGCAAATTAGGGCAAAGAGCAAACCTGCTAGCCTCTCTGGCGTTTTGCCTACCTGGGGACGATAAACTGCTGGACAAGTCATGGGTGTCGATGATCGGCAATGACGGAAGCTCAGCCGTCGAAGCTGGCCCTAGGCGGCAGGATGGCCACAAGCGATCGTAGTTGGGTCCCTGTGACGCCAGGAGCATTGGTAGCAGGGCTCGTTGGTGGCCACCGGCGCCAAAGCGAACACCAGCGGGTGGTTCTTTGGTGGCCGTCGGCGCCGGTGCTAGCACCGGCGGGTGGATTTTTAGTGGCTGTCGACGGCGGGGTGATCGCCAGCGGGGTCGCTCAGGAGAGAGCTCACAGCCCTACCTCAGCCCTCTCAAATCATCACACCGAAAAGTTAGGTTGAAGCATACAAGGGCAGTCACAGCATAGGCCACTCCTCGACCGGTGAAACTTGCTGGCGCACGCACGTGTTGCCCCATTTTGTAGAATTTAGATTAGGAGATTGCATTGCAATAAGAAGCCGACACTCTTGTTCAAGTTTGGTATTGAAATATCGTTTGGTTATGTGAGATGCGATTATATTCTTGACTTAATTTAGGGTCAGCGGTTCCCCTTGAAATTTTGAGACATGATATATGTGCTTCTTGCAACATCCTCCTCTAGAGTGCAGCCAAATTCCTAGTGTGTGTCCATTAAACATGCCTGTGGTCTCATGCCGGGTGACACCTACTCCATGTTGTTATTCATCATTGTTTTTTTTGTTTGTGAATACGCAAGTTGCGTATCTTTTCATTGATAGAAGGGAAATAAAAGCATGAGGTTACAACGCTTACAAGTCCATGTACACATAAGGCATGGTGTACAAGCATAGGAGCAAACTAGAACAAGGGGTTTGCTCAGCCCTAAATGCCTGAACTAGCTACTATGCGTCGGGGATGATGTTGTGTAGCCCTTTGGCGCTCGTCTTGGCCCATAGGCGTGCCTCATCCTTGATGGTGTTGGTGATGAGGGTGAGTGAAGGAGTAGCTCCATAGAAGACGCATGCATTGTGGTGTTTCCAGAGCCACCACGCCATGAGAATGATGAGGGAGGATAGACCTTTTTGCGTGGGGGCGGCATTAGGTCAAGGCAGGAACTCTACCGGGCTTGGAGGGGGTTGTCGGCGTCGGGTAGGTCGATGGCCATACGGGCCCAACCAAGGATCTCATGCCAAACCTGACGGGAGAACGAGAATGCAACAAGTAGGTGGTGCATGGTCTCCGAATCTTGATCGCATAGTGCACATGCGTCCTCATGCAGCAAGCCATGGTGGGCGAGTCGTTCCACGGTCCAACAAAGGTCTTGCATGGCTAGCCAGAGAAAGAACTTGATGCGGAGAGGCGCCCATGGCCGCCAGGTGAGATGCCAATGGGGATCCTCGCACGCACCAATGAATAACGCCTTGTAACAGGAGCTCGCCGAGTCAGTGGCGGATGTAGTCCAGCGCCATGTGAGCACGTCTGGCGTGGTGGAGAGGGATGTGTGGCGCACTTGATGCCAAAGGTTGACATATTGCACCATGGCCGCCGGACCAAGTGCTCCCCGAATGTCCTGAACCCAAGAGCATTGGTGAAGACCGTCGCGCACACTACATTCCTTACGCTGGCGACGCGGGACGAGTGCGTAAGCGAGAGGGGCGATCTCGGCCATGGATCTACCATCGATCCAGTGGTTGGTCCAGAATCTGCAGCTGTCCCCCATGCCAAGCTGCCAGCTCGTGGAGGCGCGGAAGATGGCACTCACATCGGTGTCGTGAGGTATGTGGAGGTGACTCCATGGTCGCGAGGGGTCCGTGCGCTGGAGCCAGAGCCATCGGATACACAAAGATATGCCCATGGTAGATGTCCCTGATGCCAAGCCCAGCGAGAGAGATGGCGCGACAGACACGCTACCAGTTGACGCGATATTGGCCCCCATTGGCCTCCTTGTGGCCTGCCCAGAGGAATCCGCGGATGATCTGATTCACCTTCTTGATCAACCCTTGTGATCAACCCTTTTTCAAGTATTATTGACCTTGCCATTTGATATGGTCGGTTGCATCAGTTCCAAGGGAGGGCAACTCAATTCAGTAGTCTCACTGTACTCTAGTGTTGTTGTTATTTTGGTGGCTCGCTTCAAAAAGGACATCTGCCTTATCTCAGATCTTGAGTAGTTTCAATCATGTTATGGGTCTTGCAACCAACTTCCATATTATGAGTCTCGCAACAAACTTTCATAAGAGTTACGTGGCCCTATCCATTGCTATAGCCTCAACCTTTGAGATATTCTACAGAGCTCTATCTCCTCTTCATTTTCACTACCTTCATGGTGAGATACCTTGGTCCCCAACTATCCATCAAGAACATCAAGAGTAGTCACTTTTAGTACATCCAGGACAAGATTGCAACCAAGATGAATCTGTGGCATGGCAAGAGTTTCACTATTGTCGGGGTATCACACCTTGGTGCAACTGGTGCTCACTCCTCATGCCATTTTCCCTTACAGTTCTATCGATGTCTCATCAGGTTCATACACAACCCAAGTAGGCCGAGTAGAGCCTTTCTTAACCTTGAGACCCACATGGATAATGTCATGGGTGAGAAGTGCAAAGTCATTTGGAAGGTCGTGTGTAGGCCAGCTATGATGGCAGGACAGAGCATTCTTAACCTCGAGAAATTTACGCGTGTGTTGTGGCTCGTTAGACTGGGCTCTAGTGGGCAGATCTGCGAATAGGGCTCAATGTAGCAACCAAAGAACAACAATCTCTTAGCTAATATTTCCTATTTGCTGCATTCTGCGGCAAATTACCGTTGAATCATATAGGAGCGACTGAGCCGGGCCAGCTCCTTTAAAGCTAGGAAAGTTGGACGTTGGTTTCGCCTTTGGGAACCTTCTAGAAGGTTCTTGACCTGCTTAGACTATTTTTTCTATTGTTTCTTTTATAGGTTATCTTCTGGATTTTTCTTTTTCCTTTTTCAAAAAGGTTTCTTTTAAAAATATTTAGTAAATTCAAAAAATATTCATGTTTAAGAAAAATCTTCATGGTTTTAAAAATTGTTTCCTTTTTCAAAATTGGTTTACAGATTCAAAAAAGCCTGTGTTTTCAAAAGTTGTTTGGAATTTCAAAAAGTTCCTGTTTCCAAAGAAAAATTACAAATTCAAAAAATGTTTGGGAATTTGTGAAAAAAATGTTAATGCTTTCGAAATTTGTTCATTAGGGAATTTTCCAAAAATGTTCGTGTTCTTAAGGAAAACAATAGTTTTTTTTAAATGTTGATGCTTCAAAAAGTGTTTGAAATTTTAAAATATGTTCGAGTTTTTGAAAATTTGATTTGTTTTTTAATGTTTGCTACAGTTAACCGGATTCGCTACAATAAGTGCCTGCTATGTTATTTTTTTAGGGAAACCCGCCACACTGCTCGCTCCCTCTCACTCGCACACGCGCGCTACAGCGTGCACGAGCCGGCCCTTGAAGACGCCCCAGCAACAAACAACACATGTGTGTGAGAAGCAGAAGGGTAACAACCCTTTTCAAGTTTTTTTGGTGAGTAAAACAACCCTTTTCAAGTTTTTTTTAAGAATAAACAACCCTTTTCTAGTTTTTTTTAGGATAAACAGCCCTTTAAAAAAATGAGACCAACCCTAGCCTGTTGGCATTCTTTTATAGAAGAAAACTCTGTGAGCACCAAGCGCTCGAGCCGAGACTCAAACCCCGTTGGGCTGACTGCAAACTCCCGCAAGAGCCCTTTTCAAGTTGGCCCCTACGAGAGAGCTCCTGTTCGACGCTCGTTAGGCCTTGTACAACGGGAGATGCTTAGGGGAGGTGCTTAAAGAAATAAACCAGGTTTTTCTTAAGCATCGGTGCTTATTTGTACAGGGTAGACACTTAACTAAGCGTCTCTCCTGTAGAAATAGACACCGGTGCTTCAGAAAAACTCGGTTTATTTTCGTAAGCACCTCTCTAAGCATCTTCCATTATACAAGGCCTTAGCGTCAAACAGAGGAGCCTTCGCACAGGGTTTGCTGAAGAATTTGCCCAAACTGGCCGGCCCATTCCCAGGGGAGCGAACGCAATAAAAACTGTCACGAAAAATGCCATCGTAGGATGAAGTCGAACCATGGAACTAACGCTGAATAACAGTTGTGACAGCCGCTGCAACTAGGGACTAGGTTTGTCTTAAATTATAGCTCCACGCTTGAAGTAATATGCGCCATGCTGTTTTTGAATCTTCCTTAAAAGAATTGAACAATGTTTTCTTCAAAAAATTTCAAAACTCAAAGAAACTTCTAAATCATATATTTTTTAACGTGAACAATTATTTAAAACATGAATAAATTTATGAAATTCCAAACATTTATTGTTTTTTATGTTTGATAAAGAATTATATATTTTTTGCAATATATGCTGAACTGCACATTAAACAATTTTGTGATATACACTAAACAATATTAACACACTGAACATTTTTGTGATATACGATGAAAATTTTTAAATATATATTGAGCATTTTGAGTAATATACGGTGAACAATTTTAACTACACATTGAACAATTTTGTGCTATATGCTAAACAAACATTAAATACACATTGAACATTTTTTGTGATAAACAATGAACAAGTTTTGAATTCTGAACAAATTTTCAAAACTGAATCAAATTTGAAAACTTTGAACATTTTTTGAAATCATGAAAAAAATTGGAATTTAAAAAAATTGAAAACAAAGGATAAAAGTAAAACGAAAAATGATAAATACAATGAAAGAAAAAAGAAATAGAAACAGAAAATGGAAAAAGGAAAAAAGGAAAAAAGAAAACAGGGCAAACCAGAAAACCGGCAAAACAAGAAACCAGAAAAGAAAACGGTTGAGAGAACCTTCTAGAAGGTTCCCAAAACCGGTTTGCCTGGAACTGCTCTAAAGTTCGAAGTGGGCCGGCCCGTTTGGCGGTGCTCGCTCCAGCGTTTCAGCGGAAGGTAGCACCTGGACGCTCGCGAGCCAAATAGAGCCCCTACACACGTCGACACCTGCGGTAAAATACAAGCCCATCTCATCAAGACCGGCCCAACGAGTGGCGCACTACCCCTCCCCTCTCTTCCTTCCGGCGGCGGGCGCCGCCGTCTCTCGCTCCCACATCGAATCAACCGCCGCACGCGGCCGCGTCAGCGCCTCACCTCTGCCCTAGCCGCCTCTCCCTTCTCCGGCCGGCTCCGGTACTGAAAACGACTACGTCGGCTCGATTCTCCGCAACCAATCTCCGACGATCGCAGCTCGTTTCCTCCAAAATTTCGGGGCCTCCTCGCGCCTCCATCTGCTACCAAGAGTGGTGGCGTCGGGCTCCCCGGGATGTCGTTCCGCGGCCGTGGAGGGAGAGGAGGGAGAGGCGGCCGCGGAGGAAGAGGAGGCAGAGGCTTCGGGGGCGCCAGCTATGACCACCCCGCCAAGCACGCTCCCCACGAGGACTTCCCGGTCAGTCAGTCTCCTCCGCTCTCCACACCCTTCCCCTCCTTCTCCGCAGCCACCACCTCGACTCAGTCGCCGTGCGGGATTGGCTGAATTAGTAGGATTCGGGATTCACTTGGCTTCTTGGCGCTCGCCCTTGCAGGAGATCACCCTGCCGGAGATGACCTGCGCCAAGGCGACCAACGAGGAGAAGGCTCTGATACTGTCCACCTTGAAGCTCGATGATTTCATGAGGAATTCTTGCTACTACCTGGAGCCGGATGCCCCCAAGAAAAGTACCGCGACTCTACTTGTCATAACTGATACGCTCATTTTCCTCTTGCTGCACATTATGCTGTATTGCTTCTCGATTCTACACTAGTACTCCCTCCGTTCCGAATTACTTGTCGCACGTATGGATGTATCTAGATGTATTTTAGTTCTAGATACATCCATTTCAGAGACGAGTAATTCGGAACGGAGGGAGTATGTAGCTAGAGGGAATATGGGATTTTGCTTCTTTGGAGTAGTTGGTCAGATAATTGGATACAGCAGGGTTATACTGAATCTGGCAGTTTTTGCAGTTTCCGTATGAATTGCCATATCAGGACTGCTTATGTTAGCAAGCGAGTAACCTCTATTTCTTTCCCTCTAATCTGTGTTTTCCTACTTTCTTTAGCTATGAAAGGCTGGATTTCCAGTGATACATTCCAACCCATTGGCGTATTAACTAGAAGCTCAATAATAAGGGATCCATGAATCCTGATTGTTTATATTTATGGAGAGTTATTTTGTATGAAATTTGATATACTGTTGGCACGGGACACATTTTCTACATCTGTATGGTCTAAAATTAATTATGTTTTTTGTTTTCCCATTTTAAATTTGATATTACCACTTGCATCTAAATCTTTGGGGGCTATAAATATAATTAGACTCCTTGCTAGCTCATAGAAACAATTCAGCATCTTTCCTTGTGAGAATACTCTGGTTTGGTTTCATATCTTCTACAAGTAGCGATTTCTACTTTGTTTCTTTTCTTGAATTCTGTCTGATTACTTTCTTTTTCTGCCTCGGTTTCTTTTCAGAGAATGACGACAAAGAGATCGAAAGATATTCTGATAGGAAGCGTAAAACACAAAGCAAACGGGAAGCTCTTGCATCATACCTCAAACTGATCCCTGCAAATTTTCCTGCAGAACTGCTACATGGTAGTCTTGAAGTACATACCATTTTTTGTTTTCTGCTATGTGGTTGCAGCACAATAAACCCTTAATATTATCTCCCTTTCAGGTTCTAAACGAGCGCAACCAGTTCAGAAAAAACTTCGGTGGGATAAAGACGCAGGTATGCTATATTTCACAAAATCAAAACATAATTCCCTTGTTGCCTTTTCTGCGGTGAACTTCTGTTTATGCCTATGATATCTTCTTGAATCTTTTTTAAGGAAACTGCTTTGTTTGCACCATCCTATTGGTTGTCTATTCGCAGTAATGGAACTTAAATGAACACTTCTAGGGTAGATATATTCAAATGTATATACACTGATCCCTTGCATGGTTCTTGTCATCTTTGTTTGCCAGGTAATCAGGCATTTGATATATTCGAGAAACTTGAAGCGAAGCAGAAGGCAAGCCATCATCACCTTTAGTTTTTTTTTCAAGCTGTTGCAGTAAATCTGGAAGCCATATTTCTATTCTAGATATATTATTAATGGTTTAAAGTCTTGCACTCTGTTTGGGATTACGGAAATAGTGAGAGGTTATGACACCATGTTGATTAATATTTTGTACCTGTAGGATGGAGAGAAGACCGAAAAGGAGGGTGATGAGGAGGAGGAGGAGGAAGAGGAGGAAGCAGAAGCGGAAGAAAGTTCAGATGACGATTATAATCAGGTTAGTACCTCGGAACTTTATGCATTGTGGTTTTCTTCGATGTAGAAAAATGGATGTTAAAATGTTCATGGTTTTGGCAAAATTGTGTGATGCATGTGTATTCCTCCACATCAACAGATATGAAATGGTTAGACCAGCGATGCATCATTTCTTTGTCTTGCGTACTGTCTAATAGTTTGACTTCCTTGGTCTTACTCTGCAGAATATCGAGTTTGATGATGACGATGATGACTGGAACCAGGAGGAGGAAGCACGTAAGTTTCCATTTAATGTTCAATTCATATTACTGCTATACTACCTCTTTTCCTTCTGAATCAGCGCTGTATGCATTGTAATGCTGGTAACGAAAATAATTGCTTTCATGTAACAGATGAAGACTGCTACGATTGATGATTGCTAGCCGCTGAAAAGGTTAACCCATTCAACATTGGTTAGGTTTCTTGGTATTCTTCTTTGTTTGTAACTCATTGGGCAATTTTGATGGAAGGTAGTGCGTAATTAGGTAATTAGAGATGATTACTCTTGCCGTGTTCATGTCAAAACGGTACCAGAAACTCAGGACCATCTGAATTCTGCAGCATCCTGTTTTGAATGTTTCTATTGTGTCTGTGCAAGCAAATGCGATTTT
Organism: Triticum timopheevii; assembly: GCA_963921465.1. Lineage (NCBI taxonomy): Eukaryota > Viridiplantae > Streptophyta > Magnoliopsida > Poales > Poaceae > Triticum > Triticum timopheevii. The sequence goes on along the minus strand of OY997264.1, from coordinate 142,681,912 downwards.
ATCTGCCATTTAATCCATAGAGTTGGGTTCACATGCAAAGAAAAAAGAAAGAACATTATGGGACTTGATTTTCATGTGCATCTCACGGAAGAAACCTGACAGTTGATGATTTCAAGCTCACGTCGTTACGTTTGGCATGTGCTCCGCTGTAGGTCAGGATTCAGAAGTTGAAAGCGTGTTTTGTTCTTTCTTTTAAAAAACATATTGCCTGTGGTGGCTTGGATAAGGAAGATGATCATCACATATGCCATGCAGCTCCTCATACTTCTACTACTTCTACTTCTTGCTCGATCGAAGGCTGTCTTTGGTACTGGTAAGTGGTAAGCAGGACAGGCAGTAACTAAGAGCAACTCTAACCGATCCCCTCTAATCTCTAATTTAGAGGAGTAAACGGCCCGGTATCCTGTAGAGGACTACTTTCGCTCCTCTAAAAAATGGCAGTTTCTAACTGATCGTTGATTCTCACCGGAGTAAGAACTTAAACACGAATTCATTTATTTTTGGTCCATTGAGTTAGACTTCACTACTCATTTGGTTACATACTCCACCAATTCTTCGCTAGGAGAACCAATCCAAAGAAAACTACAAGAAAAATTACACATTTTAATAGAAACACTACTTCCTTAACTGCTCCTGTTAATCCGATCAATGCTTTCTCCATCTCTTGATTGACTACATTGTCTCTTTTACCTACCGGCTTCTTGAGCTTGTACACTTCTTTCTTCTATTCCTCTTCAAACTTGAACATTGCATCCTCTCTAGCTTCATCTCTAGCAACTAATGCACCAACATCAAGCAAATTTCTTGCTATCAATAGATCAATATATTCTTCTTCCCAATACCAAAATTTGCATCCGTCCTATATACAATTTAAAGCAAACAATGAGTTTCACATTGCGATGAATTTGAAGAACAACCGTATGAAATGGCACTCACTCCGTCCTTTTCGCACTTGAAGTAAACCCATCCGGGATGTTTCGGCATGCTCGAAACGTGGCACACCACGATGGTCACACTTGATTATCGGCGAAGGCTCGCCCACGAGCTGTTGGGCGAGGGCCGAGCCCGGCCGACGAGCGGATGTTGTTGTGCCGGCGGTCGGCCGACATGTGAGATGCGAGCGGTGAGAGGAGGAGGACATTCCGAGAGGCGGCGGGTAGCGCTTGAGGTGGATGCCCGGTTAGATCCCCGTCGAATCTTTCCAAAACGCGATGGCCCCGATGACTAGGTGTGTCGAATCTGGCGACGGCAGCGACGGCCGTAGATCCGCCGATTTATAATCGTCAGTGACGAGAAATCGATCGAATCGAGGTGGGGGACGAGCGCGGCGGGTGCTATGGGGGGTCGCCGGTGGCGTGTGGTGGCTGACGGAGGCAACTAGGGCAGCGCCGAAGTGGATGCGGCACAAGGTTGGGTGGGTGCGGCCGCAGGTGAAGGGGAACACTTTTTACTCAGCGGGTGGGCGGCCAGTTAATATAAGAGTCGGGGCTGGGATGATATTTTTTTACTTCTCTAAAAGTCTTAGGGGGTCGGCTAGGTGCAGTTTAGTGGAGTAAAAGCGAAAGTTTTCTCCTCTAAAGTGTTCTACGGAATCGGTTAGAGTTGCTCTAACACAACCACAGCCATGACATCTTATTCAAGCAGTATGTGACCCTAGTGCCTCTTTGATTCACGGGTTTCTTAAAACCCAAGAAGAAAAACATAGGATTAAGTGGCATGTCCTCTTAAATCCTACGTACAACATTATAAACTACATGAATTTTTGGTGAAATAGTGTTTGAAGGCACAGGAAAACACAAGAGAATGAAATTGATGCCACTTAGTCCTTTCTAGATTTGTTGAGAGATTTCTTCTTTTGCATCTGACGGAGTAAACACAGCAATCGAATTTTGCAAGTGAAATGCTGTTTTCTTTTTCAGTCAGTTACATTATTTCGCTCGCTCAGATAGTAGGCATACAATTGCAGATCTGCACATACTCCAATGGCCAGATTTTATGACATTATTAACTTCAGCGACCACAGCAGCTGGATTCATCTGCTGTCCTACTGGATCCACAATCAATTACCATCGGTCGTGCTGTGTGTTCTTCCAGTTGGTAGCAAGATCACATGCCATGGATGTATAGAAAGCAGGGCATTTAATCAAGAACAAGCCAAAGATATGTTTCCCCATTGGTGCAACGCTTATTCCCTGAAGGTCCCAAGTGTACATATGGTCGAATGTGCGTTAAGCAACTAAGTACTAGTATATCTTACAGGTAGAATGGAGCTTAAATTAGGGATTCTCAACCATCTTTCCGAAAATCGACAATGAAATTGTATTACAGCGATGAACTCGGAGCGGGCAGCAGGAAGTTGAGGAGAGCCTCGTTGAACCTCTTTGTGTCCTCCTCCTGTGGCATATGGCCAGTGTTCTTCAGGATCTCCAGCCTAACATTTGCACCTAGCTGCCTGCATCAATTTGCACCCATCTTTCATGTCTAAGTTACAGTAGAAGGTGACACAACTGCAACCAGATTACACAACCATGTAATAAGAGTAGTAGTAAATGCTTGCTGACCTCGTCACCTGGAATGCCTTCTCTATGGGGAAGATCTGGTCATGCTCTCCCCACAGCACAAGAACTTGCTGAAAGATGGGGGCATAGATTGGGTGAAGAAGAAACTATGAGTTTACTTTGCAATTCAATTACATCAATTTGCACTTTGTTCGTTGTGCTTGTTTCTCAGGAAAATTAGAGGATATATGTACCTGGGGGAGTGGAGTGAGCTGGAACTTGTCTTTGTTCCCCAGGGATATCGCTTTGATCAGCCCCTCCTTCTCCTCTATGTTCTTGCTGTAGAGAAACTGCAGCAAAATGTTTTATTTGTGAATTTTTTTTAAATGCTCCCAAACTAAGAGGCATCCATTTTATTTTATTTTGCGGGAGAGAGCCATCCATTTCTTTTGATCCAAAGTCTCTAATTAAACGTGACAACCTATTTCCCGCAAAAAAAGGGCATCCGTGACTCTTACATGTTTATTACTATCTGTTTCCATATCAAGATATTGGCATAAAATTAGGAAAGAATATATATTCAACAAGTAGTGATATGAAGAGTATATCTATCAAGTGTGAGTGTGGCTTGAGAGTGAAAAGATTAATCTTGTACTACGATACCTATGGACTATGGTATTAGGTACCATATAGTTGAAAGTTTGTACACAGTTTATTTTTTATGCTGCAGAACGTGATAACATGACAACAACATTGTTTATCAGACAATATATGCCTATGACGACTAAGTCAAATGAACACATGTTACATCACCTTCGTTATTTATGTAGGACTAACGACGTTACGCACTACCTACATAATTATGCTCTTGGTGGAAGCTATGGCGGGGCCGTTGAATGAATGCTGTCTCACCACTGAATGGTTGGCGGCTCGATGGTACGTTTGGACGTCGACATGGTTGGTTGTGCATTGTCAATCGTGTGTCGTCAAGGACAGTGATTGACGTCGCTGCTAGTTCGTTGCGCGGTTATGGTAGTAGTATCATCATATTGATACTAATAGGAGTACAGTATTATATATCGCCCTCCGTCGACAAAACGGACATGGTTGGCTGAGTTCATCTGACAACCGACATGGACTCGACTCTGGTGTCCTGAGTCGTTCGCTGGGGTATAGGTATAGGTCGATGGAATTCACCTGCCCGCTAGCTCCTACGCCGCCAAACCATCTGCGGGGATGGGAAAATAATTCAAACGGCGAAAGATGGTGGCCATTGGTCGCGTACCTGAACGAGGTCCCGGAGCAGGAAGCCCGGGATGAACGGGCGGGGGCGGTGGTAGGCGAGCTCCATCAGCCGCCGCATCTTCTCGGGGGTGCGCGGCAGCATCAGGTCCTCAACGCGCTCGGCCCCGCCGCGCGCCAGCAGGGCGCGGTCGTCGGCGTCGCCCTTGAGCAGGTCGGAGCTCGCGATCACCACCCGCTCCACGGCCTCGGCCCCCAGCAGCCTCGCCACGTGGTACGCCACGAAGCCGCCGTAGCTGGTCCCGACCACCGACACCCTGGCCGAGGGGGGCACGATCGCGCCTATGAGCTTCGCCACCGCCTCCGCCTGGTGGGCCTCGGAGCACTCGCCGTCGACCGGCGTCGGCGACGTGCGGGAGCCGCCGAAGAAGAGGAGGTCCGGCACCACGAGGCGGAACCGGCGCGACAGCGGGCCCACCTGGGGCCGCCACTGCCACGTCGCCGGCGGGCCGAAGCCGTGGAGGAGGACGAGGACGGGGAGCTCCTCGCTGGCGCCGGGCGGGAAGCGCCAGCACTGCATCGTGGTGGCGCCGCCGTCCAGCGGCACGGACGCCTGGACCAGGCCCGCCGCGGCGAAGCGGCGCCGGAAGTAGGCGTCCAGCAGCGGCGCGATCCCGAGCGTCGACGAAGGCATGGCGGAGACTGGAGCGTGGAGCGCGGCGCTTTCGTGGCTCGTCACGTCTGCTGGCTTGTCCCATGCGCGCGTGGTGTCGTACGTATACGTGTATGTCTGCTCTCGATGGAGAAAAGACCATCACGGGCTGTACCAACCGCCTCGTGTCTTTTCTGAGGAGTCCGGCTCAACTGCGGCAGGAATTTCTACTACAAACTTCTCTTTTCTAGACTATCTTTAAACAGTCGACTTTTTTGATTTGGATTGCAGCAGAATATTAGACGTTAGAAAAGGCGTTTTTTGAGGAGTATTTTTTAAAAAACTACCATAATTGGGACAACCGTGACAAAAAGCTACCACTCTAGGAACCCTAGCAAAAAACTCTTATACCACTTTTGCTCTAACTTTTGGCAAAAAAAAAAACCTACCACTTCTGTTTAATGACCGATTGAGTACAAATGTAGGATGATTATGACATATGTGGCCCGCCCGCCAGGGGTCGACCGGGCGCAAAGTCAACATGCACCGTTATGTTAACCGTTATGACATGTGGGACCCACATGTCATTCCTAGTAAAAAAAAGTCCCGCCTGCATGCATGCATCGAGTGAGCACGTTCCAGTTCGTGGGTTTGGTCAAGTCGCCCGCTCAACACTCACGTAGGAGATAGAAAATCTGCCGCCGCCACGGGTAGCCACCACCGAGCGTCGCCTCCCCCTGTCGCCAGGAACCACTTCAGCCGCCGTCACGGCAAAGATGCATGCGAGGTGGGTATGAGATGGTGGCGGCGCCATGGCGAGGCAGCCGCCGTCGCGCATCACCTCCAGCTGTCGTTGCAGTAAAGATGCAGGAGAGGTGGGGTGCAGGATGATGGTGGCGCCATGACGACGCAACACTCTTGCGCATCACCTCCAGCCGCCGCCAGGGGTAGCCACCGTTGGGCCCTAATCTTTCCCTAATAATAAAGCAGTTACTGCTTCTGGTCGTACGTCGTCAGAGTTTTTGCGAAAAAGCTCCTCTGTTTCTTTCAAATAAACCCGCAGTCACTGTTTAAGTCGCTGAAAGTGCAACTAATCCCCGGGTGGTTTTGGTAATTTATAACAATATATAGCTCATTGAACTAATGATCATTCAAGTTAATTATTTCAGAAAGTTCAATGAACGACATGGCATGGACTAGAAATATGGACCCCTCAAAATGCTAAGGACACATATTGGCAAAAACTCAAGACTCTTCATTTTACTTTTAGTGATCCAAGATCACATTGAGTCCATAGGAAAGCCAATACGATTAAAAGGGGATGAGGTGTTGCTTAATGGTCTACTTGCTCAAAGTGCTCAGTGATATTCCTCCAAAACCCTCAACCACTTTCTCATTTCAAATATGTCCAAAACCCAAAGTCAAACTCGGCCCCAACGATTCTTTCTACCCGGAGCCACCAAGTTCATTTGACATAGCCACTGCCAGAAATGCTAACAGTTCGGTAACACTGATACGGATCTCGATCTCACCGAGATGGCCTTGCAACCTCCCTACGACTTGTTGCACTCTTTCGGTTTCACCGAGTCAGCGCAATCGGTCACACCGAGTTGACTTGACATCCGCTCTGTTGTCTTTTGCTTCACTTCGGTCTCACCAAGTTGATGTTTGCCCTAAGCCCTAGCACATCGTTCACACCGAGTTGTTCCAGTCCGTCCCACCGAGATTCCTAACATTCACATTTTGAACTAAATCGGTCTCACCGAGTTCTTCTATTCGGTCTAACCGAGTTGGGTCAAATGTGTGTAACGGTTGGATTTTGTGTGGAGGCTATATATATCCCTCCACCCCCTCTTCATTCGTGGAGAGAGCCATCAGAACGTGCCTACACTTCCAGCATACATTTTCTGAGAGAGAACCACTTACTCATGTGTTGAGAGCACGATATTCCATTCCTACCACAAGAATCTTGATCTCTAGCCTTCCCCAAGTTGCTTTCCACTCAAATCATCTTTCCACCATATCCAAATCTGTTAGAGAGAGTTGAGTGTTGGGGAGACTATCATTTGAAGCACAAGAGCAAGGAGTTCATCATCAACACACCATCTATTACCTTTTGGAGAGTGGTGTCTCCTAGATTGGTTAGGTGTCGCTTGGGAGCCTCCGACAAGATGTAGAGTTAAACCGAGAAGTTTGTAAGGGCAAGGAGATCGCCTACTTCGTTAAGATCTACCCGAGTGAGGCAAGTCCTTCATGGGCGATGTCCATGGTGGGATAGACAAGGTTGCTTCTTTGTGGACCCTTCGTGGGTGGAGCCCTCCGTGGACTCGCGCAGCTATTACCCTTCGTGGGTTGAAGTCTCCATCAACGTGGACGTATGATAGCACCACCTATCGGAACCACGCCAAAAATCTCCGCGTCTCAATTGCGTTTGCACTCTCAAATCCCTTCCCTTTACCTTCATATGCAATGTTCTACTTTCCGCTTCTACCCTCTTAGAATTGCATGTGTAGGTTGATTGCTTGAATTGTGTTAATTGCTAAAATCTGCCCACAACTAAAATTGGGAAAATGTTAGATTTTTATTTGGTCAAGTAGCCTAATCACCCCCTCTAGACCTACTTTCGATCCTACAAGTGGTGTCAGAGCTTTGGTCTCCATTAGCCTTGATTTCCATAGTTTTGGTGATCATAGGCTTGGTTTCACAACCTAGGAGAGTATGGCGTCTAGCGAGGGAAATTACCACCGTAGAGGTCCTTACTTTGATGGTACTAATTTTGCTAGTTGGAAGCATAATGTGCTTGCCAAAGGATAAAATATAAAAAGTAAAGGTGAAGATCACCATGACTCTTGCATAATGTATAAGACAAGAATAAAAGATAGGCCCTTCGCAGAGGGAAGCAGAGGTTGTCATGTGCTTTTATGGTTGGATGCACGAAATCTTAATGCAAAAGAACGTCACTTTATATTGCCACTTGTGATATGGACCTTTATTATGCAGTCCGTCGCTTTTATTGCTTCCACATCACAAGATCGTATAAAGCTTATTTTCTCCACACTAATAAATCATACATGTTTAGAGAGCAATTTTTATTGCATGCAACATGACAACTTACTTGAAGGATCTTACTCAATCCATAGGTAGATATGGTGGACTCTCATGGCAAAACCGGGTTTAAGGATATTTGGAAGCACAAGTAGTATCTCTACTTGGTGCAAAGAATTTGGTTAGCATGAGGGGGAAAGGCAAGCTCAACATGTTGGATGATCCATGACAATATACTTTATTTCAGATATAAGAAAACATAACCCATTACGTTGTCTTCCTTGTCCAACATCAACTCTTTAGCATGTCATATTTTAATGAGTGCTCACAATCATAGAAGATGTCCAAGATAGTGTATTTATATGTGAGAACCTCTCTTTCTTTATTACGTCCTGTTAATTGCAACGATGACCAAAACTATGTTTACCAACTCTCAACAACTTTTATTCATCATACTCTTAATATGTGAAGTCATTACTCTCCACAAGATCCATATGATCTCTCTATTTATTTTTATTCTTTCTTTCTCTTTTATTCCCTCAAGATCATAGCAAGATAACCAAGCCCTTGACTCAAAACTAATCTTTGTTATATATAGCTCACGGGCTCGATTACATAGACGGATCATAAAGCAAAGCTCTAAACTAGATCATACTAAAACTTTATTCTACCAGATCAAGATATTACTAAAAGGAACGAACTAAGAAAAACGGTAAAGATAGGAGTGCGATGGTGATACAATACCGGGGCACCTCCCCCAAGCTTGGCAGTTGCCAAGGGGAGTGCCCATACCCATGTGATTATGTCTCCTTCATAGTTGGTGTTGTGATCTTCTTGGCGATGATGCCCCTCAGGATACGATTCTCCTCCTCGAGCTTATTGACTTGCTGCTTGAGGTCCATTATTTACTTACGGAGCTTACCTGTGACGGCTAAAGCTCCTTCCACCCATGAATGTTGCATAGCTGCGGGGGAACAAGTGACACTCTTTTTCATATTTTCATAAGAAAGAAATCTAACATTGGAAGGGATGACCGAGTTTGGAATAGCTGAGCTCTGTAGTTCCCCCATAGTGAATCCAACTCGGAAACGAGAATTAACTTCTTGATCCTCCTCCATGGCATCTATCCTTTTCAAGTCGGCCTCCATCTCCTCCTTCGTTGATGGCCCAAAGTGATAGGCATCGCTGTTTGCTCCTGGACCCGGTGTCGGATGAGACACCCGATTCTCCCTGACTGACTCTTGAGAATACATCTTGCTCTAAATCTGCTGCAGAAACAGCTCGAAACAAAAACAGAGGATATTTGCGTGATACAGTGGTCAAAACCTTCGGGAGATTATATAATGAATTTTTACCGACCAAGAGAAGTATCATGCAAGAAAACGGAGTCCGGAGAGCACACGAGGTGCCCACGAGGCAGGGGGCACGCGGGGTAGGGCGCGCCCTCCACCCTCGTGGACGCCTCGTGTCCTTCCCGGACTACTTCTTATTTTCCTATTTTTTAAATATTCCAAAATGGAGAAAAATTGCTATTAGAACTGTTTTGTTTACTTACCGTACCACATACCTATTCCTTTTTGGAGTCTGAAATGTTCTGGAAAGTGTCCCTTATGTATTCCTCCGGTGTTACGGTTTGAATCACATTGGTTTCAACATTTATGGGATTACCTGAGATATAATGTTTGATTCTTTGACCGTTCACCACCTTCAGATTTGTGCCTTCGAAGTTGTTGATTTTTATGGCACCAGAACGATAGACCTTCTCGATAACGTAAGGACCTTCCCATTTAGAGAGTTTTCCTGCAAAAAAATCTTAAACGAGAGTTGAAAAGCAACACATAATCACCTACATTATACTCATGCTTTTGTATCCTTTTGTCATGTCATCTTTTAACTTTTTCTTTAAACAGTTTGGCATTCTCATAGGCTTGAGTTCTCCATTCATCAAGTGAGCTAATGTCAAATAACCTCTTCTCAACGACAAGTTTGAAATCATAGTTGAGCTCTTTAATGGCCCAATATGCCTTATGTTCTAGTTTGAGAGGTAAGTGACATGCCTTTCCATAAACCATTTTATATGGAGACATACCCATAGGATTTTTATATGCAGTTCTATAAGCCCATAATGCATCATCAAGTTTCTTGGACCAATTCTTTCTAGATCTATTAACAGTCTTTTGCAAAATCAATTTAAGCTCTCTGTTACTCAGTTCTACTTGGCCACTAGACTGTGGGTTATATGGAGATGCAATTCTATGATTAACATCATACTTAGCAAGCATTTTACGAAAGGCACCATGAATAAAATGTGAACCACCATCAGTCATTAGGTATCTAGGGACTCCAAACCTCGGAAAAATAACTTCTTTAAGCATCTTAATAGAGGTTTTATGATCAACACTACTAGTTGGAATAGCTTCTACCCACTTAGTAACATAATCAACAGCAACTAAAATATGTGTATACCCATTAGAGGAAGGAAACGGTCCCATATAATCAAAGCCCCAAACATCAAATGGTTCAATAACAAGTGAATAATTCATAGGCATTTCTTGACGTCTACTAATATTACCAATTATTTGACATTCATTGCAAGACAAGACAAACTTACGGGCATCCTTGAAGAGATTAGGCCAATAAAAACTGGATTGCAATACCTTATGCGCAGTTCTATCTCTAGCGTGGTGTACTCCATAAGCCTCGGAGTGACACTTGCGTAGGACCTGTTCCTGTTCATGCTCAGGTACAACGTCTAATAACACCATCTACTCCTTCTTTATAAAGGTGTGGGTCATCCCAGAAGTAATGTCTTAAATCATAGAAAAACTTTTTCTTTTGCTAGTATGTGAAACTAGGTGGTATAAATTTGGCAACAATGTAATTAGCATAATCAACATACCATGGAGCAGTACGAGAAGCATTTATGACAGCTAATTGTTCATCAGGAAAGCTATCACCAATAGGTAGTGGGTCATCAAGAACATTTTCTAACCTAGACAAGTTGTCTGCAGCGGGGTTCTCGGCTCCCTTTCTATCAATAATATGCAAATCAAATTATTGTAGCAAGAGAACCCATCTAATAAGTCTAGGTTTAGCATCTTTCTTTTCCATAAGATATTTAATAGCAGCATGGTCAGTGTGAACAGTTACTTTAGATTCAACGATATAAGGTCTAAACTTATCACATGCAAATACAACTGCTAAAAATTCTTTTTCAGTAGTAGCATAATTTCTCTGGGCACCGTCTAGAGTTTTACTAGCATATTGAATAACATTTAGTTTCTTATCAACTCTTTGTCCTAGAACAGCACCTATGGCATAATCACTAGCATCGCACATAATTTTAAAGGGTAAATTCCAATCAGGTGGCTGAACAATAGGTGCAGAAATCAAAGATTTCTTAAGTATTTCAAATGCTTCTACACAATCATCATCGAAGACAAAAGGAATATATTTTTGTAAGAGATTAGTCAGAGGCCTAGAAATTTTAGAGAAGCCCTTAATAAACCTCCTATAAAAACCGGCATGACCAAGGAAACCTCTTATACCTTTAATGTCTTTAGGACACGACATCTTGTCAATAGCATCAACTCTAGCTTTATCAACTTCAATGCCTATTTCAGAAATTTTATGCCCCAAGACAATGCCTTCATTTACCATAAAGTGACATTTTCCCAATTCAAGACAAGATCAGTTTCTTCACATCTCTGCAAAACTCGATCAAGGTTGCTCAAGCAATCATCAAAATAAGATCCATAAACAGAGAAATCACCCATGAAAACCTCAACAATCTTTTCACAATAGTCAGAGAATATAGCCATCATGCATCTTTGAAAGGTAGTAGGTGCATTGCATAAACCAAAAGGCATACGTCTATAAGCAAAAGTATCGAAAGGGCAAGTAAAAGTGGTCTTTTCTTGATCCTCTTTTGACACAGGTATTTGAGAAAACCAGAATAACCATCTAGAAAGCAAAAATGTGTATGTTTGGATAATCTTTCTAGCATTTGATCAATAAAAGGCAAAGGGTAATGATCCTTTTTAGTAGCTTTATTTAATTTGCGGAAATCCATTACCATCCTATAACCTGTAACAATTCTTTGCGGGATCAATTCATCTTTATCATTAGGAACGATAGTAATACCTCCCTTCTTAGGGACACAATGGACAGGACTTACCCACTGACTATCAGCAACGAGATAAATTATACCTGCCTCCAGGAGCTTTAGTATTTCTTCTCTTACCACTTCTTTCATCTTAGGATTTAACCATCGTTGGTGATCAACAACTAGTTTGGCGTCTTTCTCCAATTTTATTTGTGTTGGCATAGAGTGGGACTAGTGCCCTTAAGATCATCAAGAGTATATCCAATAGCATCACGGTGCTTCTTCAGAGTTTTCAATAATTTCTCCTCTTCTTGTTCTGAAAGGTTAGCACTAATAATAACATGATATATCTTATTTTCATTAAGATAAGCATATTTAAGAGTATCAGGTAGTGGTTTAAGCTCAAACACTGGATCACCCTTGGGTGGTGGAGGATCCCCTAGAATTTCAATAGGCAAGTTGTGTTTCAAAATTGGTCCCTGTTTAAAGAATATTTCATCTATCTCCCTTCTTTCATTCATGAACATATCATTTTCTTGGTCTAGCAAATATTGTTCTAAAGGATCATTAGGAGGCACGGCAATAGAAGCAAGACCAATAGTTTCATCCTTACTAGGCAATTCTTTATCATGGGGTTGTCTACGAAATTTAGCAAAGTCATGAGACATATCCCCTAAACCAATCGTAACAATATCCTTTTCGCAATCTATCCTAGCATTAACAGTATTCAAGAAGGGTCTACCAAATATAATGGGACAAAAGTCATCTTGTGGGGAACCAAGAACAAGAAAATCAGCAGGATATTTAACTTTCCCACACAAGACTTCAACATCTCGAACAATCCCAACTGGTGAAATAGTATCTCTATTGACAAGCTTAATTGTAACATCAATTTCTTCTATCTCAACAGGTGCAATATCATGCATAATTTCTTTTGTATAAGGAATGAGGTATTGCACTTGCGCTAGCACCCATATCACATAAGCCATGATAACAATGATCTCCTATTTTAACAAAAATAATAGGCATGCCTACAATAGGTCTATGTTTATTTTTAGTATCAGGTCTAGCAATTCTAGCAGCTTCATCACAGAAGTAAATAACATGCCAATCAATATTATCAGCCAAGAGATCTTTAACCATAGCAATACTAGGTTCAACTTTAATTTGCTCAGGTGGTGTAGGTGTTCTAGCATTACTCTTACGAACCACAGTTCAAGCTTTAGCATGATCCTTTATCCTAACAGGGAAAGGTGGTTTCTCAATATAAGTAGTAGGAACAATAGGATCATTATAAGTGGGTGGAGCCCTCCGTGGACTCGCGCAGCCATTACCCTTCGTGGGTTGAAGTCTCCATCAACGTGGATGTACGATAGCACCACCTATCGGAACCACGCCAAAAATCTCCGTGTCTCAATTGCATTTGCACTCTCAAATCCCTTCCCTTTACCTTCATATGCAATGTTCTACTTTCCACTTCTACCCTCTTAGAATTGCATGTGTAGGTTGATTGCTTGAATTGTGTTAATTGCTAAAATCTGCCCACGGAAAATGTTAGATTTTTATTTGGTCAAGTAGTCTAATCACCCCCTCTAGACCTACTTTCGATCCTACAAGTGATGTCAGATCTTTGGTCTCCATTAGCCCTGATTTCCATAGCTTTGGTGATCATAGGCTTGGTTTCACAACCTAGGAGAGTATGGCATCTAGCGGGGGAAATTACCACCATAGAGGTCCTTACTTTGATGGTACTAATTTTGCTAGTTGGAAGCATAAGATGAAAAATGCATATTCTTGGCCATAACCCCGCCGTTTGGGCTATTGTGCATATTGATGACCCACAAGTGTAGGGGGTCTATCATAGTCCTTTCAATAAGTAAGAGTGTCGAACACAACGAGGAGCAGAAGGAAATGACAAGCGGTTCTCAGTAAGGCATTCTCTACAAGCACTGAAATTATCGGTAACAGATAGTTTTGTGATAAGGTAATTCGTAACGGGTAACAAGTAACAAAAGTAAATAAGGTGCAGCAAGGTGGCCCAATCCTTTTTGTAGTAAAGGACAAGCCTGGACAAACTCTTATATAGAGAAAAGCGCTCCCGAGGACACATGGGAATTATCGTCAAGCTAGTTTTCATCACGCTCATATGATTCGCGTTCGTTACTTTGATACTTTGGTATGTGGGTGGACCGGTGCTTGGGTACTGCCCTTTCTTGGAAAAGCATCCCACTTACGTTTAACCCCTATTGCAAGCATCCGCAATTACAAAAGAAGTATTAAGGTAAAGCTAACCATAGCATGAAACATATGGATCCAAATCAGCCCCTTACAAAGCAACGCATAAACTAGGGTTTAAGCTTCTGTCACTCTAGCAACCCATCATCTACTTATTACTTCCCAATGCCTTCCTCTAGGCCCAAACAATGGTGAAGTGTCATGTAGTCGATGTTCACATAATACCACTAGAGGAAAGACAACATACATCTCATCAAAAGATTGAACGAATACCAAATTCACATGACTACTTATAGCAAGACTTCTCCCATGTCCTCAGGAACAAACGTATCTACTCACAAATCATATTCATGTTCATAATCACAGGGGTATTAATATGCATAAAGGATCTGAACATATGATCTTCCACCGAATAAAGCAACTAGCATCAACTACAAGGAGTAATCAACACTACTAGCATCCCACAGGTACCAATCTGAGGTTTTGGGACGAAGATTGGATACAAGAGATGAACTAGGGTTTGAGAGGAGATGGTGCTGGTGAAGATGTTGATGGAGATTGACCCCCTCCCGATGAGGGGATCGATGGTGATGACGATGGTGATGATTTCCCCCTCCCAGAGGGATGTTTCCCCGGCAGAACAGCTCCGCCAGAGCCCTAGATTGGTTCTGCCAAGGTTCCGCCTCGTGGCGGCGGTGTCTCGTCCCGAAAGCTTGCTTATGATTTTTTCCAGGGTAAAAGACTTCATATAGCAGAAGATGGGCACCGGAGGCCTGCCAGGGGGCCCACGAGGCAGGGGGCGTGCCCAGGGGGGTAGGGTGCACCCCCACCCTCGTGGACGGTGGGTGGCCCCCTCTGGTATTTTCTTCGCTCAGTATTTTTTATTAATTCCAAAAATAACTTCCGTGGAGTTTCAGGACTTTTGGAGTTGTGCAGAATAGGTCTCTAATATTTGCTTCTTTTCCAGCCTAGAATTCCAGCTGCCGGCATTCTCCCTCTTCATGTAAACCTTGTAAAATAAGAGAGAATAGGCATAAGTATTGTGACATAACGTGTAATAACAGCCCATAATGTGATAAATATCAATATAAAAGCATGATGCAAAATTGACGTATCACGTATTGGTTTGCAAGGTGATTTCTTGGAGGATGGAAGAGAACCGGATCATGAAGCGTTAGCGTAAGAAATGGAAATGTTGCAATACAATGCTCAAGTTTGTGATATTCTCTTCAATGGATTGTGCCCCGAAGAATTCAACAAAACCAGCCGCCTTGAGAATGCAAAGGAATTTTGGGATACTTTGGTAGATGTGCACGAAGGTACCGAGTCCATCAAGGAATCTAGATTGGATGTGCTTCAAAGTCAACTTGACAAGTTCAAAATGAAGGATCGTGAAGGAGTCGCTGAGATGTACTCTAGGCTTGCTCTCATCACAAATGAGATTGCCGGCTTAGGAAGCGAAGAGATGGCCGACAAATTCATGATCAAGAAGATCATAAGAGCCTTAGATGGAAAATATGATACCATGTGCACATTGATCCAAATGATGCCCAACTACAAAGATCTCAAGCCCACGGAAGTCATTGGAAGAATTATTGCTCATGAGATGTCACTCAAGGATAAGGAAGAGCTTCACAGCAAGTCAAGTGGTCCTTACAAAGCTTCATGTGATGCTCCCACAACATCGAGTGAAAAACAAGTCTTCAATGAGGAATCGAGCTTAATGGTGAAGAACTTCAACAAGTTCTACAAGAATAGAAGCAAAGAGAGAAGTTCCAAGTCAATGTCCTATAATGACAAAAGATCTTCTAGTCGTGATCGTAATTGCTACAATTGTGGAAGACCTGGACACTACTCCAATGGGTGTACGACTCCCTACAAGAAAAGAGAAAGTTCACCAAAAAGGAGAAGTAAAAGAGATGAATCACTGTTCACACATGAACACGTCACCATGTACCTCCAACGCCGAGGATGATGCACCACACCTAACGTCGAAGGAGACCCGTCCGGAAGCGCGGTACGCAAGCAATCCGGCGGGTGCTTTTCAGGACCCGAAACCCCACGCGCCCGGGAGGGACCCCGTCATGATGCATGGCGGCTATGGGCTGCCCTAGGCCGGTTCTCCCACCCCTAGTGCCTTAAGGATCGCTGCCCTTCAACAGGAAGAATGAACGAAGAACGAGAGAGAAAGAACCAGGGAGAGATGTAAAACTAGGGTAAAAAGTAGATGGGTTTTGTGCTTGTGTGTTGTTGTTCAATCAGCCATCACCCCTTAGGTACATAAGAGGTGGCTGGACTTCCCGTGCAAGGAAAAGTCTTGGATTCACATCCAAAACCCTAGTCAAATTCGGATTGGTTTTGTCCGAACTTTCCAAAATTGTTCGGTTCAAACTGGCTGCACCTTGCGGGTCCTTTTTTGTGATGGTAAATGACCTCGGATGGAAACGAGTCCAAAAACAATCTTGACCGTTTTGACGATACGAACAACTTTAGTGTTGAACGTTTTTTGATCAGAAGTAATCTTGAGGGTCAAATCGCTCATGCAAAACATGCTATATTCGCGCTACCCATCAGACAGGGTGTTTGGTGGGGCGCGCCATTTTTTGTCTCCTGACAGAGCTGCATTCTAATGGCCCTAACTTTTGCATACGAACTCGGATTGGAAGGATTTTTATATCAAAATCGATCGTTTCGACGAGACGAAGACAATCCGTGTAGATCATTTTTCCATACGAGGCCAGGGGTGTAATAAGCCTAATAGTGTTCTGAATACAAAATCTCAGTACTTCAAACACAACTTTGGCCTTAGAGATGAGATCGGATGGCTATGGCCCAAATAGCAAAGTTTCTCCTTTTGACGATACACAACTTTCTCTTTTTGAGCACTTCTTCATTTGAGGCCATCTTAATTGTGTTTTGACCATGCCAAAATTTGATGTCAACACATGCCCTCCTGTTTTTCGGCAAAACTTGCGTGCCGAAAAATAATTTGCAATGTATTTGTTCAAGGACGATGTCAACACTCCATCGGCCATTTATATTTCTCAGGGCGATAATTATGTATCGGCCATGTTTATGCTAAGGGCGATAGTTATTTATCGGTCATTGATTTTAACTTCTTGTTCACATCGTACCTTGTAACCGATTACCACCAATTGGCTTTAAAGAGATGGGAATGAACCTGTTCCTTGTAGCACTAAGGAAATCAAACTCTAAGAGGTCACGCCCTGTTAAGCAAGTAACATCGGGATGATTCCAATCCACCGGTGCATCAGCCAAAGCAACACAAGCCGAATTATCCGCGTGAATGACTTCTACCTCATCATCGACCCATTGTATTAAGAATTGATGCATGGTAGATGGCACACATTGGACACTATAGTTACCTTGCACCTCGGCGATGAAGAATGTGGTGGCCAAAGTTTTACTTCCCATGGTGAGTTCCATGCACATCACACCTTTGGCCTCTATCTTTTCTTTACCCTCAAATCCATTAAGCACCATATTGGTCTTCATCAATGCATCATCATCTAACTCCAACTTCTTGAAGATCGAGTAGGGCATAAGATTTACCACGGAACCACCATTGACGAACATCCTAGCAACCGGCGATCCGTTAATATGACCTTTGAGGTATAACGACTTCAAGTGTTTCACCGGTTATTTTGGCTTCTCGAAGAATGCATTCTTAGGACCAAAATTCAGCCGAGCTACCTCCCCTTCTTCACCTATAGCATGTGTTGGAAATATGCCCTAGAGGCAATAATAAAAGTATTATTATATTTCATTGTTCATGATAATTGTCTTTTATTCATGCTATAACTGTATTATCCGGAAATCGTAATACACGTGTGAATACATAGACCACCATATGTCCCTAGTGAGCCTCTAGTTGACTAGCTCGTTGTGATCAACAGATAGTCATGGTTTCCTGGCTATGGACATTGGATGTCGTTGATAACGGGATCACATCATTAGGAGAATGATGTGATGGACAAGACCCAATCCTAAGCATAGCACAAAGATCGTGTAGTTCGTTTGCTAGAGCTTTGCCAATGTCAAGTATCTCTTCCTTATACCATGAGATTGTGTAACTCCCGGATACTGTAAGAGTGCTTTGGGTGTACCAAACGTCACAACGTAACTGGGTGACTATAAAGGTGCATTACAGGTATCTCCGAAAGTGTCTGTTGGGTTGACACGGATCGAGACTGGGATTTGTCACTCCGTATGACGGAGAGGTATCTCTGGGCCCACTCGGTAATGCATCATCATAATGAGCTCAAGGTGACCAAGGTGTTGGCCACAGGATCATGCATTACGGTACGAGTAGAGTGACTTGCCGGTAACGAGACTGAACAAGGTATTGGGATACCGACGATCGAGTCTCGGGCAAGTAACGTACCGATTGACAAAGGGAATTGTATACAAGGTTGTTTAATCCTCGACATCGTGGTTCATCCGATGAGATCATCGTGGAGTATGTGGGAGCCAACATGGGTATCCAGATCCCGCTGTTGGTTATTGACCAGAGAGTCGTCTCGGTCATGTCTGCATGTCTCCCGAACCCGTAGGGTCTACACACTTAAGGTTCGGTGACGCTAGGGTTGTGAAGATATATATATGCAGTAACCCAAATGTTGTTCGGAGTCCCGGATGAGATCCCGGACGTCACGAGGAGTTCCGGAATGGTCCGGAGGTAAAGAATTATATATAGGAAGTGCTGTTTCGGCCATCGGGACAAGTTTCGGGGTCACCGATATTGTACCGGGACCACCGGAAGGGTCCCGGGGGTCCACCGGGTGGGGCCACCTATCCCGGAGGGCCCCATGGGCTGAAGTGGGAAAGAACCCAGCCCAAAGTGGGCTAGGGCGCCACTCCCTAAGGGCCCATGCGCCTAGGGTATAGGGGAAACCCTAAAAGGGGGGGCGCCCCCTTGCTTGGGGGGCAAGCCCCCCACCCCTTGGCCGCCGCCCCCTAGGAGATCCCATCTCCTAGGGCCGGCCACACCCCTTGGGCACCGCTATATATAGTTGAGGAGAGGGAGGACTTCATACCTCAGCCTTTGGTGCTTCCCTCTCCCCTGTTACATCTCTCCCTCACAGTACGCGGCGAAGCCCTGCTACTGTGACGCCCTGCATCCACCACCACGCCGTCGTGCTGCTGGATCTTCATCAACCTCTCCTCCCCCCCTTGCTGGATCAAGAAAGGAGGAGACGCCATCCGCTCCGTACGTGTGTTGAACGCGGAGGTGCCGTCCGTTCGGCGCTCGGTCATCGGTGATTTGGATCACGTCGTGTTCGACTACATCAACCCCGTTCTCTGAACGCTTCCACTCGCGATCTACAAGTGGTATGTAGATGCAAACTCACTCCCTTGACTCGTTGCTTGGATGAACTCATAGATGGATCTTGGTGAAACCGTAGGAAAAATTTTAATTTTCTGCAACGTTACCGAACAGCATGAAACTTGGCAGGTAAGTAATATACCATATTAATATCCATACCTTCCTGAACCAGCGTAGATGCATAATCCACCATCTCATCTTCAGCTCCCAATGTGTATATTGGGCTTAAAGTTTCCTCAATTGAAGGGGATGTTTCAGGTGGTGTGGACGATGTAATAGGGGTTGCATCATCCTCTTTCGGTGGTGAAGGTGTTGCTGCAGCTAGTGTAGAAGCATCTATGTTTTCTTTTTGTTTAGGCCTCTACACTTGTTTTGTGAGTGCCATGGGCCGAATTTCACTGAACAATTCGTCCCTTTGCCTCTCCTCTTTGTGCTCTACCTTCTCGTGGTTCCTCATGCATTCTAATCTCCTTTTCATGGTCTTAGTTAAACCTGGAGGACACCACTTAGGTTGAGTATATTTGGGATCCCTTGGTTTGGCCTTGCTCGTGCTCACCTCATGATCAGTAACCATGGAACCCTGCTGAACAATAGCAATATCACCATTAGAAGTAGCCACATTACCAACAACCGCTTTTCGATCTCCTTTTGCTTGCCGCATTCTGCAATTTTCCGCATTAGGTGACTTAACACGCCACACTTTTTTGTTGGCCTTGCTTGGAGAAATTTTTGTTGGTCGATTAGCACCATAGCTCAAACGGCCTTGTGTGGGATAATAAAGCCTCTCGCGAGTAGGCCTTCTAGGTGCTGCCCGCCCCATATGAAAAGAATAAGGAGCCATTAGGGGCTGTCCCCATCCTCCACTGAAGCCTCTCATGTAATATGGCGCATAGGAGGATTGTGACATCCATGGTGTCGGTGCCCATGACCCATATGGCCTTGCATAGCGTCGAAACTCTTGCTCCGGGGGCAATCTTGAACACTTTGAATGTGATGGCCGATTAGAGCTAGAACCGGCCGCTTGACTTGCATATTTGGATAGCAACATATCAAAAGTTGGCCTGATTCGCTTGCGCTTAGCTTCACTCTTTTCCCACTTGCCAACTTCTGAATTCTTGGGCATGATAAATTTAACATGAGTATCTTCTTGTACTTGTGGTTGCCCCCCGAGCGCAGGATTTTTTATGGTGATCTTCAATACTTCCTTGCCATCATGTTGCTTATCAAGCACAACCTCTCGTCCCAAGAATTTGTCGCCTTCCTTGCCTTTCCTGGGTTCACCAATAACAACATTATCTTTATTAGCAGATTCGGCTATGCTAGGCCGAATCAACATTTTCTTTCCTTCCAAGTCCATGGTGTTTATCGGGAAGGGTTGTTTATCAACTTGCATCTCAGCAAAATTCAATCGTCTGTCATTAATGGCCGATTGTATCTGTCGTTGAAAAACATTGCAATCGTTAGTAGCATGAGAAAATGAATTATGGTACTTGCAATAAGCATGCCATTTTAGCTCCTCAAACGGCGGTATGGTGTGTGATATTCTAATCATCTTATCTTGCAAGAGGGCGTCAATTTTTTTATCACACTTAGATATATCAAAAGTAAACTTCATCTCCTCATCAAGATTCTTGCGAATTGGCTTAAGAGCATTGCATGTATAGGGTCTGGCCTTTGAGGACCAAACAAATTCAGTAGTATAAACATCAACTTCATCGTCCGAATTATCATCATTGTATTCAACCATATGCATTCTAGGACGATCAGTTGTAGACCTATGAACCTCTTTACTTCAACTCTCTTGAGCCAAAGCTTTTTGCAAGACTTGATTAATATTCAAAAACTCATAACTTTCTAGCCTCCCTTTAATGTGAGTTTTTAAACCATTAAGAACAAGATCCACCAAGCCTTTCAGTTATCACCAAGCTATAACATCGATTTTTTATATCTCTAAATCTATTGACATAATCGGTGACTGATTCATCATGTTTTTGCCTAACCGATGTAAGAGGTGACAACTTAAGCTCATTATCGCTGCTATAAAAGTGATCATGAAACTTTTGCTCTAATTGAGCATAAGAGAATTGAACCATATGGTAAAGCAGCAAACCATGAAAATGCGGTACCAGTTAAAGATAATGGAAATAAACGCACTTTCAATTCTTCTATGGAACCTGCTTCACCCAACTGCGCTAGATACTGACTAACATGTTCCCATGTTGTTTTCGTGTCCTCTCCACTAAATTTGACAAAATCAGGAACCTTATAACCTTGAGGGTACAAAACTACATCAAAGTGTTCAGGATAAGGCTTTTGATACACACGACTCTTTACTTTCGGCTCGTTTCCGAAAGTTTCTAGAAACATCTTATGCAAATCCTCCCTTAATTTAGGTAAAATTGGATCTGAGGTAGATGAAGATGTTTGTGGCAATGACATAGGAGCAACCTGAGTACTAGCTAATGGTTACTTGTGGGATGGGCGCCGAACCATAATTCGGCGGAAGATCAAACATGATTGCGCCTATGGGTGGTGTGACAAAGTGATTCGGCGTTGACGCCGAATTGGGCACACTCATAATAGGATTAGGATATGTAGGTGCAGCCACAAGCTGGTTGGTTTGACTAGGGTAAAAATTCAATGACATACTATATTGTTGTTGCATAGGAGGTGCCGATGAAATAGGCAAAGTTGGGCTAGGGTTTTTAGATATACCAATAGTACCACTAGATGACTGAGGCATATTTTTCTTAGCATTGGTATTGGCCACAAAAGAATTGTATGTCATCACATTACCCTTACCAACAAGACTTTCAGTCACAGCCACTTGCTCTGGACAAAAAATTTTTACTCACAGTGATTTCATCTTGTTCATCAATGAGAGGAGGGAAATTGATGTTTCCAACTGGAGTAATGTTACCTTGATGGTCCTTCTTGAAATTTGCAAGAAATGCCTTCAAATCCTGCTCCTCGCGCCTTCTTCTTGAGCGCCTCAAAATCCTGCTCACGTTGTTTCTTGAGCGCTTTGTAGGCTTGGCGATGTTCATCCGATAGTTCATCAAGACCGGGCTTAATGATGTTATCGGTGCTAACTTTTGAGTGCTTGGGGAGATTAGACATGGTTGGTGATGATTCTTGATCTTTCTTCCCCAGCGGAGTCGCCAAAAAGTGTGTTCGCACACGAACACGTCACTGTGTACCTCCAACACCGAGGGTGATGCACCGCAGCTCACATCGAAGGATACCCGTCCGGAAGCACGGTACGCAAGCAATCCGGCGGGTGCTTTTCAGGACCCAAAACCCCACGTGCCCGGGAGGGACCCCGTCTGGATGCGCGACGGCTATGGGCTACCCTAGGCCAGTTCGCCAGCCCCTAGAGCCTCGAGGATCGTTGCCCTTCAACATGAAGAACGAATGAAGAACAAGAGAGAAAGAACCAGGGAGAGATGTAAAACTAGGGTAAAAAGTAGATGACTTTTGCGATTGTGTGTTGCTGTTCAATCGGCCGTCACCCCTTAGGTATATAAGAGGCGGCTGGACTTCTTGTGCAAGGAAAAGTCTTGGATTCACGTCCAAAACCCTAGTCAAATTCAGATTGGTTTTGTCTGAACTTTCCAAAACTGTTCGGTTTAAACTGGCTGCATCTTGCGGGTCCTTTTTGTGATGGTAAATGACCTTGGATGGAAACGAGTCCAAAAGCAATCTTGACCGTTTCAATGAGCGAACAACTTTCATTTTGAACGTTTTTTGATCAGAGGTCATCTTGAGGGTCAAATCGCTCACGCAAAACAGGTTATATTCGCGCTACCCGTCATACAGGGTGTTTGGTGGGGCACACCATTTTTTGTCTCCTGACAGAGCTGCATTCCGATGGCTCTAACTTTTGCATACGAACTCGTATTGGAACGATTTTTATATCAAAATCAATCGTTTTGACAAGATGAAGACAATCCGTGTAGATCATTTTCCATACGAGGCCATCTTGGGGGCGTAATAATCCTAATAGTGTTCTGAATACAAAATCTCAGTACTTCAAACACAACTTTGGCCTTAAAGATGCGATCGGATGGCTATGACCCAAATATCAAATTTTCTCCTTTTGACGATATAGAACTTTCTTGTTTGAGCACTTTTTCATTTGAGGCCATCTTAATTGTGTTTTTGACCATGCCAAAATCTGGTGTCAATAATCACCACCAAGAGAGAGAAGGAGTAGAGATGATCGTTATGAACGAAGACCCTCTCGTAGAAGCAAGGATACAGAAAGGAAGGATAAGTCATCAAAGAGCTACACAAGATGAAGACATCAAGCTCATGTTGGTGAATGGATATCCGGTTCCGACTCCGACAACTACTCCAAGAGAAGCTATCACTCTGTCTCCGAATATACTCAAGATGAAGGTGTTGCCGGTCTTGCACTTGTGTCATCCAACTCCTACGACATATTTGACTCACCAAATGAAGGAATTGGAAGATGCTTCATGGCTAAAGGCCCCAAGGTATCACTCCCCGAGTATGTTGGTTTCAATAGTGATGAAGATGATTTGCTAGGTGATGATGATTTACTTGTTGACAACACTAGTGATGAAAACTATGATGAAATTGCTAATAATCATGCTAATCAAGATGAAATGAATGAAAATGATAAGAAGGAGATTGGGCGTCTAACTAAAGAACTAAACACTCTTAAGTTAGCTCATGAAACAACTCTAGAGGATCATAGAGAGCTCCTAAGAACTCATGAGAAGCTACGTTTTGAGAAGCTAAATTTAGAGCAAGAGCATGGGTTTCTAAAAGCTACCAATGATGATCTTCGAAAGAAGAATTCTTCTTACATTGCCAAACATTTACTCTTGTCTACTTATATGCCACAAGTAAAATCTAGCAATAAGAGCAACAAAGATTCTTCTTCTAGTAGTAATGATAACAATGTTAAATCCAAAATTGTTGCTTCTAGTAGTTCTCTTGATTCCATTAATGATTCTCTTAGCCAAGTTACACTTGAGCAAGAAAATAGCTTATTGTAGCGACCCGACCTCAGACGGTCAAGTCTCTGTGCTTACGTGTCATCCCTGGATCGGTATGCTGACACACACAGTACTCAAGGATTTATAACAGAGGTAAATCACATGTATAAAATAGCGTAAAAACCATTACCTCAATCCAAAAATATAGCGGAAGCAACAAGGTTGTGGATTCCCATCAACACCAACGGCAAAGTTGAGTATAGGAAATCGTAACCCTAACGTATCACTTACTCGTCGTAAGATCCTGCAACATGAGACGTTGCAGCCACAGAGGGTCAGTACATTGAATGTACTGGCAAATTCACACCATAAAGCAATGGTGAATAAAGTCTATCACTACATGCATATATGGCTGGTGGAAAAGCTCTACGGTTATAATGTTTTTGCGAAAAGCCAATTTTTCCCTACTGCAAAGGAATAAATTTATTTAACTATCATGGTGGTTGTTAAGCATTGAGAATGGTTGACAGCATTCTCAATCCCAATTAAAAATACTCATTAACAAACCCAACAATATTAAATTAGGGTAACATGTTGAGATTCAAATGATAGTTCAAGTACTAGATACTCAAGATGTCTATAACCGGGGACACGGCTAATCATGATTAGTTTGTACACTCTGCAGAGGTTTGCGCACTTTTCCCCACAAGACTCGATCGCCTCCGTTAGGTTTCTCGCACTACAAGGTGTTTGAGAAACGGATGACCGAGACATAGTCTTTCGGAAGTGCTAGCACCTTACGATGGGTAGACCGGTACACCTACATCCCCTACATCTGCTAGTCCACCACTATAAGAGTTCGCACAACTTAGTCAACTATGTCAGAGCCCATAATGGCTTGTGGCTGCACACGTAAGTTACTAGTATGAATTATCTTATGATCCCTTTGAGCCTGGGTGGCGGTCCATAGGAAAATCACACGGTACCCCCGGGATTTCCAAAAAAATAGGCAAGTCCTGGTAACTCCAGGTGCCTTAATCCACCCAGATGTGTATTTAAGTTGCCACCTTAGATAAACCATTAATTATGAAACTCACATCTGTCATGGATATAACTCACCCAATCCACGTCTACTAGCATAGCATGGCATAATAAGCAAACGTAGAGGTAACTCCCAAAGGTTTCATAAGTAAAACAGGTAATAGGTACTACCTCATCTACTTCCCATCCCACAATTTAATTAGATCCTACTCATGCAGTGTTCGAGGATTGATCTAATGCATAAAAACTGGGTAGTAGAAAAGGTATGATCAAGTGTTACTTGCCTGCAATGTTGATGAAGAAGATTCACAGTTAGAACTCTTGATAGTTCTACTCGTCACACTCCGGTCAATCTATCGCGATCAAGCAAGGGTAACCACACATAAGCAATCACTCAAAAGATCGGAAAGATCGAAGAAGGCGATTCGGAAAACATCAAAACCAAGCAAATGACTCTTGCAACAGAAAACAATTTCTAACAGTACCAAAATTAAGTGATTTTGGCCTTATCAGAAAGTTTAGGTCAAGAGCTTCGAATTGCAAAAAGAATCACTCAAATCGGAGTTATAAAACTCAAGTTATGATCAAACGAAGTTCAAATTCAAATCTGATCTAATTCAAATTTTAAACTTTCGAAAACATGTTCAAGTTGTTTATATGGATAGAGGGGATCATAACGAAGAAGTGGGCGTTGGTTTCGTTGGATTTGGATAAACGAGTAAAAAGTAGTGATCGTTTGAAGATCAGGGGCTATTCTGTAAATAAAATCATCACAGATAGGTCCCTGTCCGAAAATAAATAAATAAAAGAAAAAGAAAAATCCTATCGAACGAACGTTCGCTAAAGAAGCTTAAGCGATGAAAACGGTTCGTTACAGAGAACTAACGAACGAATGATCTCTAATTAAATTAACCTAAATCAATAAACCAGAAAAAAACGAAGAGAAAACCGGGTCGGGTTTTCATTGGTTTATACCGGTTCGAGGCGGTTCGGCGGTTTTGGCGACAAAGCCGGCGGCGACGGCGGTTTGGATCGGCTCCGGTGAGCTCCGGCGATGGCAACGGCGAGGCGGGACGGCGCTGCGGGCGGCGGTGGCTACGAGGGCGACGGTGGTGCGGCTCGATGGCGCGGGCGGAGCGCGGCGCAGGCAGCAGCAGCGGGAGGCGCGGGGGCAACAACCGCGGCTTCGACCAGCGGTGTTTGAGGGCGGCGGTGGCGCGGCGAGATGCGGTGAGATGCGAGGGCGGCGGTGGCGCGGCGAGATGCGGTGAGATGCGAGGGCGGCGGCTCGAAAAAGAGAGAGAGGGGGTCGGGGCAGAGAGATTTATAGGAGGGGGGGGGGGGGGCGACGGTGGCGTGGAGTAGGGGCCAAGGCGGCGTCGGCGTCCTGGAAGGACACGGCGGCGGCGGCGCGGTCGTGGGGGTGGCGGTCTCCCGCTAGGGCGGTTCGGGGCGACGGGGTACTGGGCCGCGGCCTGGCTGAGCTGGGTCGGCCCAGTTGAGTCGGGAGAGATTTTTTTTTAAAATAAACATTTTACCACGCAACTAAAATAATAAAGACCAAATAAATAAAATATTATATAGGCATATAATATATCAAAATTTTTAGAAAAAGATTTCCTACGAGATGAACATTATTATAGCTTCAAATAAAATCTAGAAAAATTCAAATAACTCAAAGAGTGCTTCTGCCCTACTAAAATCCAATAAAAATCATTTTAAAAATACCAAAATTAATTCAAATTTATTTCTCTCAAATTTTCTGATGTAGGGAATCATGTTACCCTATTTTCCATATATTTTATTTTTGGAGAAAAATAATTTGAATAAAACTCAAATAACTCCAAATTGAAAATAAATTCAAAAGAATTTTGAATTTGATTGTTTTAAACTCCCAACTCATATTTCATATGTTTTGAAGAAGTCATTTTATCTTCTCTCATGAAAATGATTGAGCTGCTTGAAGTTTATGAATTGGAAATAATTTCAAATGAAATTCAAATATTTTCAACACCCCTTGTCATTTAAATAAATGGAAGAAGTCATGTCATCTTCTCTCCAGGGTTTTGTGATGAAAAGAATTTGAATTCACGAAGATCATAAAAGCAAAAATGAAAGTTTGGGAAAGTCCTTTTATTCCCTCTCATTTAACTTTCAAAAAGTTTCGAATTTCACTCAATCAATCACACAACAATCAAACAAACAATCAATTCTATCTATTTAATATAACATTCCAAAATTTAGAATTTTGGGATGTTACACTTATTGAAGGAAATTATAGAGAAAGGTGTTTACAACAGCCTTTTTAGAAGTAAGCAATTTGAGGAAATTGTACGCAAGCAAGGAAGGCACCAGAAGAATCAAGGTGTTGGTTTCGAACGAAAGTTCAATGCCAATGGAGTTGAGTGGAAGAAGATCAATATCCCAAGATGAAGTTTGTTTCCCAACAAGAGAAGTATGATCCCACTTCTTTCAAGGGAACACATGCTCAAGATGATCTTCCACCACAAGACCACAAGCTAAAAGGCAAGGACAAGCTTCAAGAGGACATTGATTCATTTGAAGAAGCTCCTAAGGCCCTGGTCAAGTGGGTTCCCAAGACTACATCAAGTTCAACTTCATCAAGTTCGACTACAACTCCAAGGATTCCCATCAAGTTGCTGTGGATCTCAAAGAAGAAGAACTAGAGAGTTCTTGAGAGTGACTCCGCCAATATACTTCACTCATACTCATTTTGGCAAGAACTTGTGCAATCAACTTTCATATCTTGCACTAGTTCATGGAGTCACAAACCCTCTTGTTGGTAAGACAAGGGACAATGTAACCTAATGCTTTCATGGACATCATCATATTTGTGTTTAACTCTATGTCTATGAATATCCTTGCATGTTCCTTGTGGGACTAACCCACGTAGGTATTGAAAGTGCAACACACTCCAATGGATTGCTGCAAATGATCTACATCAACATTGAGCATCCACATCTTCACTACCTACATGGAGTCATCATCGACAAAACCCAAGGTTAGTTCATCCCTATTAGGGGGGATATCACATCTAGGGGGAGCTTTGCTCTAAGAATTGAGCTAAAGCAACTCTAATGGTGTGAACACAACAATGCTTTATGTACAAGTGGTAACCCCACTTGTGCTTAAACGATGAGTATGACCTATGATCAAATGTTCTTATTTGACTCCTAAGTCAATATTCTCATATATAGATGACCTAGTCATCGCCAATTGCTTGATAGATGCTAGAGTGTTTGTGCATGCTTTGTCACATGTTTCATTTGCTATCTTATTGTGTGAGCATGTTGAATGCATAATTTTCTTCATTCAAGAACATCCCTTTGTAGTTTTGATTGTTTGGTTTTTATTGGCCAAATGGATGGACAAGAATGCCTAAGTACTCTCTCTAGCTATCTATGCTCTTCTTGTCTCAAATTCAATTCATGCTACATCACAAAATTTGAACAAGTTCTTATTCGGACCCTCCGGGTGAGGAGCACTCGGAGCCACCGATCCGTCAAGGGCTGACCTCCAAAACCTCCTAATGATTTTTGGTTAGACCAACTCATTCCTATTCGGTCTCACCGAAACCATTAAGTTGATCTAGGTTTTCATCTCAGTGCCACTGACTAGAACGATTCGGTCTCACCGAGTTGCAGCAACTGCAAGTAGTTTTGCATCTCGGTGCCACCGAGACGTTCCACTCGGTGCCACCGACAGCGCCTAGGTATATATATCTCGCATACCCGTACATTGAAAATTTCTTCAAACCGCATGAGCTCGCGCCCCAGCACTACCGCCTTCTTGGTCTCCGGATCGTCATCGTTTCGCCAGTGCGCCTCCGCTGCTGGTCTCCGCCATTGTTGCCACCGTAGCAAACTGTCACCAAGTTAGGGTACGGATTCGACCTCTTTGTGCTATCTTTATCTCTGATTCAATTGACAAAGCAAATTCCAGTATTCTTGCCATGTTTGAAAGCTTCTTATCCACGCAAATATTCCTCTAGAATAGATTTGATACAAAAACTTAGGGTTAGGTTTCCGCCAAACCCATCTTGGACCGACCGATCTGAATAATTTGGTCACATCGATTGGCATTAGCCATAGCACTAAGTACAACTTGGTCTGACCGAAGTGTACTAATCGGTGAGACCGAAATCACTTTCTCTGTGATACCCTAGCATCTCGGAGTCACCAAACTGCATATTGGTCTGGCCGAAACCGCGTGTTTAGACTCTGTTAGTGCTTCGGTGTCACCGAGTTTGTCAAATCGGTAGCTCCGAAATGCTTTCTGCAGAAAACTAAAGTTAAGTTTCTGTCTCAAGTTTTTTTGCAAAAACCAGCTGCATTTTGTGATTCTCATCCACTCTACCCATATCCATCTATTCACATGGTAAGTTGCAGATATGTCAGAAGCCAGTGACAGTCAGAATAGGTCTAAGGAGGATGTAAACCTCAGTGAGGGCACTAGTCCCTCTGGTAGCTATGATGAGAGTAGCAAGAGCATCCTAAGAAACTTGCCAAAGGCAGCTACCAAAACCAAGAATAAGAAAACTTTTGACAATGAGGATGAAGATTTTCTGGAAGAGGTGACTTCCAAGAAGAAAGTGCTCAAGAAGGAGTATACCGCTGCTGCCACCACAAAGCCTGGCTCACAAAAGAAAGCACCTCCAAGGAGAGCTCCAATGTCCAAACCCATAAAAGTGCCAACTCAAGAGACTATGCAGTTCACAATTGAGCAATCTGATGATGATGAGGCAGCTGGAGATGGAAAGAAAAATAAGAGAGCAAAGACTACTACCGCCAGAGTACTTGGACACCCTTCAATGAGAAGGAGTGATGATGATGAGGAGGAGGAGGAACAGCCTATTGCACCTCCTGCCAAGACACAAAAGTTCCTTCAGATCCCAAGTCTGCTCCTAAACCTGTTGCTCCAAAACCTAAAGCTTTAGCTCAAGTACCCTAGCCTTCAGTTCCAAAGAGATCTACTAGGAACATTTCTGCTGCAGAGAAGAACAAGGCCCCAGTGCCAGAAGTTCAGGAAGATGGTGAGCCTCTAGTGCTCAGGAAGTTGAAACCCAAGATCCCAGATCATAATGATGATCATCCAGTGGCAGAGAACAGGAAGTTGAGGAAGGATCATAGATTGAGACAATGGAGGCAGAATGATCCATATGCTATCAGGAGAAGGACTACTGTGAACTATCATTTTCATACCAAGGAACTGCAGGACTTCTATGAGACTGTCGTGTTGGACAAGAATCCCATAGTGTGTGAAATGAGATGGGTTGACTAGAAATACATTGATGATAATGAAGACTATTTTACCCATGTGCATGAGATCTTTAGACTGAATGGGATTGATAAGTTTGTTAGACAGAAGTTAACAAAATGGAACGATGAGATGATCATGCAGTTCTACTCTACTGCCCACTTCTACTGTGATGGTAAGATAGTGTCGATGACTGAGGGCACCAGATACCAGTCATCTATTTCTGAGTGGGCCAAGCTTATCAATGTTCTCAAGGAAAGTGAAGATGATCTTGATGTGTATAGCAAATCCAGGAAATATCACAACTCAATGGCCAACATGTACAAGCCTATCCCTGATTCAGCTCTGGACACACACAAGCTAGGTTCTAGATCTGCTCACTTTTGATGATGGGCATATGCGCTCGCTGCCAACGTTCGCGCTCCGCCTCGCGCCCACGCTGCGCATTGCCAAGTTCATGAACTGCCATCCCCCTTAATGACGCGCTTGCTTTTATTCTACCATAACTGAAGCACCTCAAGCTCGTCGTTGTCTACCTCCCAAATGGTGACATGGAGCACCTACTCCGTGGCTGTACTGCACTCGGGTACCTTCGTCTTTAGGTGATCAATGGGTTGAGTAGCTTCCACGCCACCTTCATGACTCTCCGGACTATTTATGTGTGTTGCTGGTGTTGTAAGAAGACATCACAAAATTTGTACCACGGTATGGTCATTGAGGACACATCTTCACTTGAGAGATTAGTTGTAGTTGATCAAGAAGGTCCAACAAGAATTAATGTCATTTCTGCGTTGAAATTGACAGTGGTGGGCTACTCGTCTTACAAATAGTCCGAACTTGTTATTGGATCCACACCCGTTCAGGTACAATAGTCGCCTTCTATCTCTCCTTCTATAAATTAACATTATTTCTAATTTGGAAGATGTATGTTCGTCTGTCATCTACAAAATGATTCCAACAAGCTTGACCGCAAAATAACGCATAGTGAAGGTCTTGGCACTAGAATCTATCGACCCCAACCTGGACCAAGTTGTCAGTTTCCTGAGATGCTTTCCGTGCCTAGAGAAGCTATATATCAAGGTGATGTTCCTTTCATGTTAAATGTTAACCATAAAGGAGTTCAATTTTTGACACCTTTTTCCAAGTTTACAATGATAATGTACTACAATTTTGGAAGGATTTTTGGAGGATTTCAGTACATACATGCCCCGCCCCATATTGGTTGCTTGATCCATATGGTTACAATCCATAAGCATTTCTCCTTTAGATTCATCTGTACTAGTTTTCTTAGGGAACTTTTCATCCACTCCAACCTCTTGTGAAGAAGGCTACATTTTTTTAGATTGTAATCAAATGCCGATGTTAATCATGTAGGATCGAAGATGGCACGTTAGTGCATTTTACAAATCCTGCAAACCAAATAGGCCTGTAGTAGTGTTCAAAACTGCATGTAGGCACTAACACGTTTTCTTCTTTTGCAGATAATATTAGGCCCGGTGATGGATAATGTGATACAATATAACAATCACATCAAATGACTAGCTCTGCATCTCTCAGAAATTACTTTGAACTCCTACCGAGGGACCTTACCGGAGATTATATTCGCCACATTCTTTGTTGTCGGAGCAAGGGTGCTGAAGGTAATGAGGTTTGCCATATATTTATTCACAAAAATGAATGGTTTGTTGATTAGCGCCGACGGATGCGGGAGAATGGAATAGGCTCCGAAAAAGCTGAATTTCGTTTTGGAACTTCATATGACATAGTAATCGGAAGTCATCGTGTCAACCCCATACATGACTTCTCAGTGGCTGACCCCTTTGCAAAAATTATTAGGTTTCGAAACCAGCCTTACAAGTGGTAATATTAGTTTGAACCTCTCTTATATCCATGTTCAGCAGATCAGCGTGGGCGTTTGTAGCTGATGAGCTAAATTTCATTTCTAATATCAGTTTGAACCTTGTAATCTTTGAATTTGAGCCATATAACTCCGGAATTTGAACCTTGTAATATTTCTGGCTTTTGTGGTACAATCGTAGAAATGGCATCATATGAGACTCGTATATTGGTAGCACTATTTTGACCTTCATATGCAGTGGACTTAGATTTATTAATCATTCTCGAATGTGTTTACCTTGTCTATCTCATAGCACACAATCGGTATAGCTAACTCGACTGCGATCTTCGACATTATTGCACACAATTGGCTTCTTCAACCGTGTGCCATGTAGAGCGCAGAATTAATTAGCGCACTCAAGTGTCCACCATCACCCTTCTGTGTAACTTTGACCTCATCACCCACGGATAAACTTATGACCAAAGTCATTCCACACACTTTGTTTTTACAAAGTTTTTTTTGCCAATAAACGCCCATGATTTGTCCCTCTTCTAGCCGACGCATGGCCAAACTAGCCGGATGGGAAGCTTGCATGGTAAAATGCACGGTTGCATGGGAACAGGCTCACCAATGATACATTTGGCGCCTCTTCGAGCCCATGCGTGGTCAAATGAAACATGTGCAGTGTTCTCAAGCGTGCACTGGAATCCTCCGCTATGAACGCAGTGACAAGACATGGCGATTACAGGCCGGCCGGCCCCCATTTATTACAGTGGCCGTTTAACCCTTGTCCCTCTTCAACCTTTCGATCGCGCCCACCACGACAAATTCTTATAGGGTATGCTGTGCGGCACCAATGGCGCTCTGAGTGGCTGCCAACAACGAGCAGCAGTTCACCATGCATGTTGTGGTGGACACTCATAGAAGGTTCATGGAGCTCTCGGTGGTGTACACCAACAACCCACTCTGGGTGGAGTACTCCATCCACATCATGGAGTTGTTGCTTGCTGAGGAGAAGTACAAGGTGGTCGGGTTCTACCTCGAGTACACCCGCGCTCGTGTCGGGTCTCGTCCCAAGGTGGTCTTCACCCAGATGTGCGTCCGCAATCACATCCTCGTCTACCACTATTTCCTAGCCACAAGGCCTTGTGAGTGTTTCGCCAGGTTTGTCAACAACCCCCACTACATGTTCGCTACAGTGGACATCACCAACAATGTAAAGGTGCTCAAGAATTTGGGCATCGCCTGCCCAAATCTTGTCGACATCCAGGGCTAATACAAGATCAGGGGCAGAAACAAGCATGAGAAGGACTCACTAGTTCACCTCTCCGAGGCCATCATCGACCCCTACTACAAAGACACGAAGGATTCCTACAACAAGGACAAGCGTGCCTGGCACTCGACCTGGATGGAGAAACTCGACAAAGCTCATGTCATGTACGCGGCCAAAGAGGCGTACACGAGCTACAAGATGTATAGGCGGATCGTTGACATGAGGAAGCGCCTCCTTCCCCAAAATGGCCAGGGATCCAACCGGAAGCAGAGCAATGGCAAGCATCGTCGCAACAAGAAGTAGATGATTAGATCCTCGTTTCTCCTAGTTTAGTATGCATGTAATTGCTTACTTTGGTGTGTGGAAATGTTATGTGTGTAGTCACTTGTGTAATTGTATGCTTAATTTGGTTATGCAATGTTGTCTTTTTAAGTATATATGTTGATGCTCTGTAGACAAAGCGTAGATGTTGTGCGGACAGAGCAAATCACATTGCACACGGACTAAACAATGGAACCCGTCGGTGATGTCTTCATCAATCACTCACAATTGTATACTAGCAATTGTTTGCTCACAACACACACAACTTGTTAACAAGAATCGTCTATGTTGTTATCGGTCTTCCCACACATTTCCGATTGCAGAACTGTTTGCCGCGTATTGCACACATCTTGTTAAGTTGAACCATTTCTGTTCTCTTGGCTCAATGCAAACAGTTCATTCGAGTGAACTGTATGCCGTATATCACACACACATTCATCAGGCTGTCCGTTTCTTTTGTGTTGCCTAATCACAAATAGTTCATCCAAGTGAACTGTATGCCGTATATCGCACACACCTTCATCTGGCTGCCCATTTTTGTTGTTTCGCCTCATCTCAAATAGTTTATTGGGGTGAACTGTATGCCCTATATCACACACACCTTGATCTGGCTGCCCATTTCTGTTGTTCTGTGTCATCGCAAATAGTTCATATGGATCAACCGTATGCCCCACATCGCACACGCATCTAAAATTTGAACCGTGATTGATGTATCCACCATTGCAAATGTTTTGCATCTTTTTTGACGGTTTTTTACATCACTGTTTGCGATTAATGCATCCCACAGTTTCATCGAAGGGTCTCTGTTGTAGTGTCGCGTTAGCAGCATCCTGCAGTAGTGTCAGTATCTTCCATGCTAAGCAGGTTATTCTCATGATGAGTGTTTATTCACTTGTCCTTGCACGAGAGGGGCGGTAATAGGGATTCCCAGTCCCGAAATCAAAAATTGCAAATAATTAAACAAAACTCCCCCAGGATTGTTGTTGGTATGGATGGTACT
The DNA here is from genome assembly GCA_963921465.1 of Triticum timopheevii. Lineage (NCBI taxonomy): Eukaryota > Viridiplantae > Streptophyta > Magnoliopsida > Poales > Poaceae > Triticum > Triticum timopheevii. Next base: position 142,647,072 of record OY997264.1, on the reverse strand, counting down.
CGTGGATTCGGCTGGCCGTGGAGTGTGTTTGTTGGTGGGGTGGGAGTAAACCTTTACTTTTATTGCTTGGGAATCGCCACTAATGTGTTTAGCATGGAAGATATTGATAACCTTTGGTCGTGATGTGAATAGGAAGGGTGCATTTCCCAAAATTTCATTTATCTCTGATTTAAAGTTTGAGCTTTGGCACCTCTGCAAATCCCTACTTCCCTCCGCGAAGGGACTACCTATTTAATTTTATGTTGAGTCATCGCCTTCTCAAACAAGCGCCAGACCTGAGAGCACTATTGCCATCCTCATGCATTGTGTATAGTTAAGGTTGGGTGCATCATGACTGGATCTTCTCTACCATGAATTACAATGTTTAGTCGCTACTTGAACTTTGGAGGTGCTCTGCATTTATGTTTTGTGGTCTCAGAAAGGGCTAGCGAGATACCACTACTGTCATATTATATCATGGTTGTTTTGACAAAGTGTTGTCGTTTGAGATATCTTATTATTGCTTGCTAGTAGCTTATGCCATTGATATGAGTTAATATAATTTTTAAGAGTTATTGTCGACATGGTTAGTTATAATCTTTGCTGAAAACCTGGGTGCTGCTTAAGCTTATTTATGTAAACAAGAAGAAAAGAGTTCATAAAAGTTTTTCTTTTTCACTTTCAGTTTATCAACTGAATTGCTTGAGGACAAGCAAAGGTTTAACCTTGGGGGAGTTGATACATCTCCGCCATATCTACTTTTCCTAATGCTTTTGCTCTTGTTTTGGACTCTAATTTTCATGATTTGAATGAAACTAACCCGGACTGACGCTGTTTTCAGCAAAACTACCATGGTGTTGTTTTTTGTGCAGAAATAAAAGTTCTCGAAATGGAACGAAACTTTTTGGAGAATTTTTATACAACAAAAGAAAAATATTGGAGCCAAGAACCACCAGAGGCCCCCCCTGGGTGAGCACAACCCACCATGGCGCCCCCCTCTAGGCGCGCCCAGGTGGATTGTGCCCACCTGGTGGCCCTGCAGACCCTGACTCCGACGCTATAAAATCCTATTTTTGGAGAGAAAAAATCATGGAGAAAGAATTATTGCGTTTCATGAGACGGCACCGCCGCCGCCTCCAGTTCTTCATCAGGAGGCCAGATCTGGAGTCCATTTGGGGCTCTAGGGAGGGGATCTTTGATCTTCGTCATCACCAACCCTTCTCCATCACCAATTCCATGATGCTCCCCACTTGGAGTGAGTAATTCCATCGCAGGCTCGCTAGCCCGTGAGAAGTTGGATGAGATTCGTCATGTAATCGAGTTAGTTTTGTTAGGGCTTGATTCCTAGTATCCATTATGTTCTAAGATTGATATTGCTATGACTTTGCTATGCTTAATGCTTGTCACTGTGGGCCCGGGTGCCATGATTTCAGATCTGAACCGTTTATGTTTTCACCATTTCTATGTTCTAGATCCGATCTTGCAAGTTATATGCACCTGCTATGTGTAATGATCCGCAAACTCTGGAGTGACAATATTCGGGATACTTTCTGGTGATGACCGTAGTTTGAGGATATAACTTTCTGCTATGTGTAATGTAGTACGAGGAACCGTGTAAGGAACGCAAAATCAAGGAACATAACACCGGTATGACGGAAACTAGGGCGGCAAGAGTGGAACAAGTCACCAGGCATAAGGCTGAGCCTTCCACCCTTTACCAAGTATATAGATGCATTAATTAAAACAATAGATATTGTGATATCCCAAAATATCCCTGTTCCGAACCAGGAACAAACTTCATCTTCACCTGCAACTAGCAACGCTATAAGAGGGGCTGAGCAAAGCGGTAACATAGACAATAAACGGTTTGCAAGTGGTAGGTATCGCAGCATAGGCATAGCAAAAGAGCGAGCATCTAGCAAGCAAAGATAGAAGTGATTTTGAGGGTATGGTCATCTTGCCTGCAAGGTTCTCAGAGTTGTCGAAGGCTTGATCCTCGTAGGCGTTCTCAACAGGTTCCTCGTACACGTACTCGTCTCCCGGCTCTACCCAAAGCAAGAACACAAGCAATGGAACAACAATCAAACAAGGAGCAATGCACAAGCAATATGATGCAATACATGACATGCTATGCGAGATGTGATATGCAATGCATATGTGTGCTCCAGAAGGAAAAATGATGAACAAGGCATAAACTTGGCAAACCAAGTATGCCGCTGGAAAGATGAGATGATTTCGGTTGAAATCGATATCAAGATCACCGGAATCGGATGCACGTTTGCAAATGACAAGCAAAACAAGAATGACGCGAATTTGTGTTTAACAGCACGATGCTACTTAGCATGCAACAAGAAACTATGCGACAGCACCCCAACATAAAAACAAAGCATATGGCAGTGATCTACAGGAGATGCTTAACAAAAGAGGAACACTGAGCTACGGCTAAATCACATCATAACAGGCTCAAACAAGCATGGTGAAAGTGCAAAAATTATCAGGTTCACAGACTTAGTGAAAATACTAGTGTGCCAGAAATTAACATCAGGAAGGCATGTTTAGAGCAAGCAAACAACAAGCTACAGGAACTTATAATAGCAACACAAGACATGACATGATTCTACTCAAAGCATAGATCAAAAGTCCCTTACTGGCCATAAGCCAAAAAGGACCATAAGAAATGATGGCACCCATGTAAACATAGCAAGTTTTATTAACAGTTCCAGACTTAGTGAAATTTCAGGACATGGCAAAAACAGATAACAAGTAGGCATGTTCGTGAGCTCGATGCACTCACTACAGAGCATCTCATGATAAACTAAGCATACCCCATCAAGAAGACATGGCATAGAAGCTATACATGGCAAGAACAACATCATAGCATACACGGATCAACTACAACAACCTTGTGAAAATTGAATCTCATGTGAACAATCTTCCAGGAAACATTTTGAAGCAAAAGTAGAGCACGAAAATGACATGCTAGACTACTCCATAAATGCCAACAAAGGCATGGATGGATAGAGCACATCCATATGTTCAAAACACCCTTACTGATCATGCTCAAAAAGGGCATAGATCTCTCTGTAACAACATGAACATATGGCATACAAATAACAGCAGGACATGACTTAGTGAAAACACTAAGTTCCTGAAATCAGCAACATTATCATCCCTAGTTTGCATGCTTGTTCTAGTCACCACATAACTCACAAAAATACATGGCATACACCCCTGGAAAGATGGCATGGCATAGTTCAACACACATGTAGGGCTCAAGTTCATAAGGTGCACACATTAATCATGGCAAAAATGATAAAAGTGCAAGTTCTGTTAAGAAACAGAAACTAACATCACATAGCCCTCTTCCAACAGCATTTCGGGCATCAAGATGAGCTCAAATGAAAATGGTGCAATGAGATGAAATGATCTACTCTTCGAGACGAACAATTTGATATGCTATACGCCCAAAACGGAGCCACGGGTGCAAAGATGTGATGCGATGAAGATGCAACAAATTAACAACAGATTAAGGACTTAGACGAAATTTTGGGTCGGGGGAAAGTCAACCTAGGCGTTTTCCAGACCGGATCTCGCCGGAGTTTGAGGCGTCGCCGGAGTCTCACCGGAGTGGAGCCGAGGGCGGAGGAGGAGGTGGCCGGAGTCGGGGGGCCGGATCCGGCGGAGGCCGGCGCGGCGGGGCCGGCCGGAGTGCGCAGCCGGCGGCGGGGCCGGGTGCCCGAGGCGGAGGCGGGGCCGGGCGGCACCGACGGCAGGGCGCGCGGCGGCGGCCGGCGGGCGCGGCGGGTGGTGCAGCGCGGCGGCGGGAGCGGGCGGCGAGCGCGGCGCGGCGGCAGGAGCAGGCGGCGAACGCGGCGGCGGCGGCGGGAGCGGGCGAAGCGGGCGCGCGGCGGCGGCGAGCGCGCGGGCCGGGCGGGCCTCGCGCGGGGTGCGCGGGCCGGCGGCGGCGGCGGAGGCCGGAGTGCCACGTGGCACGTCGCGGTTGGCTGGGCGGCGCGGACGGACGCATCCGATCCGATCCGGACGTGTCCGGCGGCGCGGAGGGGGAATTTTTAGGGTTTGCCCGTGAATTCGGGGGAGGGATCTATATATAGAGGTAGAGGGAGCTAGGAGTGTCCAAATGAGGTGCGGTTTTCGCCCACACGATCGTGATCGAACGACCGAGAGCATGGAAGTGACTTAGATGGGTTATTGGGCTGTTTTGGAGGGGTGTTGGGCTGCAACTTAAAAGAGGCCTTTGCGAGAGTGCGGTTAACCGTTGGAGTACCAAACGAGCTCCAAATGACCCGAAACTTGACAGGTGGTCTACCGGTGGTGTACCAAGGCCACTTGGCAAGCCTCGGTCCATTCCGAGAACGTTCAACACCCACTCGCAACAAAGAGACAAGAGGGGTGCGCCGGGGCATGTGGGAGCGTCGGAATGCAAAACGGACAACGGGGAAAATGCTCGGATGCATGAGGCGAACACGTATGCAAAAGAGATGCACATGATGTCATGATATGAGATGCATGACATGAAAAAAATGCAAAACAAAAGACAAAACCCAACCACGGAGGGAATATCATAGCACATAGCCGAAAATGGCAAGAGTCGGAGTTACAAATATGGAAAGTTACATCCGGGGTGTTACAACACTCCACCACTACAAGAGGATCTCGTCCCGAGATCTAGGACTGAAAGAACTCCGGATATTCGGAACGGAGGTGATCCTCGCGCTCCCAGGTGGCTTCTCGGTCGGAATGGTGTGACCACTTCACTTTCAGGAATTTGATTGACTTGTTGCGAGTCTTGCGCTCGGTTTCTTCAAGAATAGCGACGGGGTGCTCATGATAAGAGAGATCTTCTTGGAGGTCAATTTCTTCAAAGTTGATGGTGCGCTCAGGAATCTTGAAGCACTTGCGAAGCTGTGACACGTGAAACACATCGTGCACGTTTGCAAAGTTGGATGGAAGCTCAAGTTGATAGGCGAGATCGCCTCTTTTGCCAATGATCTTGAAAGGACCCACGTATCTAGGGGCAAGCTTCCCTTTGATACCGAAGCGATGAGTGCCTTTCATTGGAGAGACGCGGAGGTAGACATGGTCTCCGATTTCAAAAGCCACATCACGGTGCTTGTCATCATAATAGCCCTTCTGGCGCGATTGCGCGGCTTTCAGATTCTCACGAATGACTTTGCACATTTCTTCGGCTTCTGTGATCAAGTCGTTGCCAAGAAGTTGGCGTTCACCTGTCTCGGACCAATTGAGAGGAGTACAACACTTTCTGCCATAGAGAATTTCGAATGGGGCCTTGCCCGAACTTGCTTGGAAGCTGTTGTTGTAGGAGAACTCGGCATATGGAAGACATTCTTCCCACTTCATGCCAAAGGAAATGACACAAGCCCTGAGCATATCTTCAAGGATTTGATTGACTCGCTCGACTTGGCCACTAGTTTGAGGATGGAAAGCTGTGCTGAAACGAATGTTGGTGCCCATGGCCTTATGAAAGGAGTCCCAGAACTTAGAAGTGAAGATGCTTCCACGGTCTGAAGAGATCAATTGCGGAATACCGTGCAAGTAGACAATTCTGGAGGTGTATAGCGCTGCCAGCTGAGCTGCTGTGATAGATTCTTTGATAGGAAGAAAATGAGCCACTTTAGTAAGCTTGTCAATTACAACGAAGATAGCATCATTTCCACGCTTGGACTTAGGAAAACCAGTCACGAAGTCCATCTCGATGTGATCAAACTTCCATTTCGGAATAGCAAGAGGTTGGAGGAGACCCGCTGGTCTTTGGTGTTCTGCTTTCACCCTTCTGCAGACATCACATTCATTCACGAATTGAGCAATTTCTCGCTTCATTCGAGTCCATCAATATGACTACTTGAGGTCATGGTACATCTTCGTACTTCCAGGATGAATGGATAGGAGGGAATTGTGTGCCTCATTCATGATGACTTTTCTCAGATCGCCTTTAGGAACCACAATTCGATCCTCGAAGAAAAGAGTATCTTTGTCATCCAAGTGATAGCACTTGTATTTGGAAATGCCCTTGTCAATACCACGTTTCACCTTCTTCACCATGGTATCCAGGAGTTGTGCCTCACGAATTTGATATTCCAAAGAAGGAGAGACTATGAGGTTGGCAAGAAAGCCTTGAGGAACAACTTGAAGATTTAGCTTGCAGAAAGCTTCACAAAGATCCAGTTGGAAGGGCTTGAGAATTAAGCTGTTGCAATAAGCCTTTCTTCTCAAGGCATCTGCAATCACATTCGCCTTGCCAGGAGTATATTCATACTTGGATTGTACTCTTGAATCATTTCGACCCATCGATTTTGCCTGAGGTTGAGGTTTGGTTGAGTGAAGATATACTTGAGACTCTTGTGATCGGTGAAAATGTCCACTTTCCTTCCCAACAAGAGATGTCTCCATGTTATCAATGCATGGACAACTGCTGCCAACTCAAGATCGTGAGTGGGGTAGTTCTTTTCGTTGGGCTTCAACTGGCGAGAGGTATAGGCCACAACTTTCTTCTCTTGCATTAACACAGCACCGAGACCTTGCAAGGAAGCATCACAGAAAACTTCGAATGGCTTGGATTCATCAGGAGGAGTCAAGACAGGAGCTGTTACTAGCTTCTCTTTGAGGGTGTTGAAAGCGACATCACACTCAGGCGTCCAGACATACTTGACATGCTTCTGGAGGAGGTTGGAAAGAGGCTTTGCAATCTTAGAGAAGTTCTCAACGAATCTTCGGCAATAGCTTGCAAGACCAAGAAAACTGCGGAGCTGCTTGACATTCTGAGGAGGTTCCCAATTCAGAACCGCAGAAACCTTCGCCGGATTAACAGCAATTCCCTTGGCGGAGATGATATGACCAAGATAAAGAACTTCATCAAGCCAGAACTCACATTTGGAAAACTTCGCATAGAATTGATGCTCTCTGAGCTTGTCGAGCACCAATCGCAAATGTTTGGCATGATCCTGCTTGTTCTTGGAGAAGACCAAAATATCATCGAGATACACCAAGACGAAATCATTTGTGTAGGGGTTGAAGATGAAGTTCATCATTCGAGAGAATGTTGGAGGAGCATTGACAAGGCCGAAAGACATGACCGTATATTCATAAGAACCAAAGCTTGTTCTGAATGCTGTCTTGGGAATATCTTGTTCACGAATGCGAATCTGATGATAACCCATACGAAGGTCAAGCTTGGAGAATACTTTAGCACCTTTGAGCTGCTCAAATAGCTCATTGATGTTGGGAAGTGGATACTTGTTCTTGATTGTCTTCTTGTTCAATGGACGGTAATCGACGCAAAGTCAGTCCGTGCCATCCTTCTTCTGGACAAAAAGAACTCCACAACCCCATGGAGAAGAACTCGGTCTGATCAAACCCAGACGCTCTTGTTCATCGAGCTGTTTCTTCAATTCTTTCAGCTCCTTGGGTCCAAGCTTGTAAGGGCGCTTGCAAACGGGTTCAGTGCCGGGCTCAAGATCGATAACGAATTCGACTGGCCGATGAGGAGGCATACCCGGAAGCTCTTCTGGAAAGACATCTTGGTACTCACAAACGACTGGAATCTGAGAGATAGCATCCAACTCACCCTTCTCATTGAGAGAAAACAACCGAATGGTTTCATCACGAGCGGCATAGATGATAACATCCTCAGAAGAGTGTGTCAATTGAATTTCCCTGGCAGCACAATCAAGTTGAGCTTTGTGCTGAGAAAGCCAGTCCATCCCAAGAATTAGATCAATATCCGAGTCACCAAGGACAATTGGTTTAGACAGAAATTTGTAGTCGCCCATCTTGATAGAGACATCTGGGACGAAAACTCGAGAAGTCATTTGCTTACCCGGAGACACAATCTTCAACGGAATAGGAATCTTTTCCGTCACAAACTCATGCTTGGCAACAAAAGGTCTCGAAATGAAAGAAAGCGATGCACCAGTATCAAATAAGACTTTTGCAGGAATATCATTAACTGAGAGATTACCCATTATCACATCTGAAGAATCCTCCGCTTGAGATGCATTCATCATATTCACCTTTGCATGCTTTGGATTATGCTTGACCACTGCATTGCTTGAAGATCTCATAGGAGGAGGAGGAGGAAGGCGCTTTTGGTTGAAGCATTTGTTCGCATAGTGACCTTTTTGCTGACACTTGTTGCAGGTCACCTCTGAGAGCGGACGGTGATAAGGAGCATTTGACCTTGGAGCTTGAGGCTGAGACTTGTTCTGATAGACTGGGTTGGGTGGGTGGGAAGATCCACGACCACCTGAGTTCTTCTGCTGATAAGGCTGACGGAACAGAGGAGGAGGAAGGTAGAACTTTTGCTGCTTTGCTGCCACTTGAGAGGAAGAAGAAGACTGAACTGCATCCCTGATTCTCTTCTTAGAAGCTTCACACTTGAGCTGAGCACCTTCTTGCTTAAGGGCCATATTGTAGAATTGATCAAACTGAGTAGGCTCAACAAGAACGAGAGCTAGCTGCAGATCCTCTCTAAGGCCACCTCTGAGTTGATAGATCATACTCTTTTCGTCAGGAACGTCTTGTTTAGCAAAGCGAGCAAGTTTCTGAAACTGTTTGTTGTATTCGTACACTGACATGTTGCCTTGCTTGAGATTGCGGAACTCCTCACGCTTGCTCTCAACAACACTGGTAGGAATGTGGTGAGCTTTAAAGTCCTGACAGAAATCAGTCCAAGTAATCACTTGACCTCCTCTGGAATCCTTGTATTGCTGGAACCAATCAGCTGCCTGATCCTTGAGCTGAAAAGACGCGAACTTGACGTAGTCCTCAGGTCTGACATTACTGCATTCGAAATGCTTGTTGATATCCACGAGCCAATCGTCAGCGTCTGTGGCCTCGGCACAGTAGCTGAAAGACTTTGGCTGATTTGCAAGGAACTGGTTGAGGGTAGGGAACTGAGGCTGATGGTAGAACTGCCCTTGACCTTGATTCCCTTGGTTGCCTTGGCCTTGGTTATGCTCTTGCATCAGCTGGATCAACAACTGAGTTTTGGCGTTAGTGGTTGCCATCAAAGTTTGCCATGCCTCCGGAGGCGGAGGTGGCGGTGGAGGGTTCGCCTGACTCCCATCACTGCGTTCTGGATTCTGACGCGTTGGCAGAGCCATCCTAAAGAGGGTGACATCCGTTAGCATCTTGATAGACAGATATACAAGTTGAATCAACGGATAGAAATTTGCAACATATAGTCTTCACAATAAACATTCGAACAGGGATGAACGAATGAATTCCAAAGTAAACATCACGTCCATTAAGGTGAGAAGCCACTTGATAAGAGATTGATGAATGAAAATAAAAACAAGGTATGAATGGAACAAATAAGTGGTAAGGATTACCCAATCACAAACAAAATATCTGCGGGAAGAAGTGCTAGAGCTACTTGAATCCCACCTATAAACTCCCGAAACTTTCCAGTTATGCAATCAGGTGTTGGGGATACAGGGGAAGCAATATATCTCACCCAAACTAACAATCCCTACATCCAGCTGTATCCATCCGTCAACACATAACCAAGAAACCTTTGGAAATCGTGTACCTCAACCTTCGAAAAGCATCCGTTATACGAGTCATGGCAATACTCCCGTACTCACCTCAGTACTGGGTTATCGGGGTTATCTCACCAACAACTGCATAAAAGAGATTTCCGATGTCGGCGTACTAAACTCAGGTATTCCAGAACTGCAACGATAAAATTATGACGACAACACCTCAGAGCTCAACTCCCCGGGACACTTCCACTAAACCCCTGACAGGAGGCACCAAGACAATGTTCTCATCATAAAACCATTGGAACGATTCCAAGATACCCGCGTGATCCTATATTTTTTTAGTGAAATTTGAGGAGAGGAAAGTCAAAACTTCTATGTCAGGAGACCTCACCAGAGCGACGAAGGGACTGAGGAGTAAAAAGAATTCCTAACTCTCTGATATATATAATCCTAAATGACTCAAAACTTTTTTTCTAGACACAACTCGGCCGCTAAAAACGATCAAGCAGTGGGGCTCCTAAGGTCGGGGAAGGCTCTGATTACCAACTTGTAACGCCCTCGATGCGGCTATATCTCCCACGTGTCGAAGCACGACTTAGAGGCATAACCGCATTGAAAGCAATGTCGCAAGTGAGGTAATCTTCGCACAACCCATGTAATACATAAGGGAAAAGAGATACATAGTTGGCTTACAGTCGCCACTTCACACAATACATAAATAAACATCCATCATTCAGTTTACACTAAAGGTCCGGCTACGGAACCAAAATAAAAGAAGACTACCCCAAATGCAACACAGATCCCCGATCGTCCCAACTGGACTCCACTACTGATCGTCTGGAAATGAAACATAGTAACGACCAAGGGCCTCATCAAACTCCCACTTCAGCTCAGTTGCGCCCTCTGCGCTGGTATCATCGGTACCTGCATCTGTTTTGGTAGAATCTGTGAGCCACGGGGACTCAGCAATTTCACACCCGCGAGATCAAGACTATTTAAGCTTAAGGGAAGGGTGGTGTAATGAGGTGGAGCTACAGCAAGCGACTAGCATATAAGGTGGCTACGATTGCAAAAGAGAGCGAGGAGAGAAGCAAGGCACGATCGTGAAGCTAGTAGCGATCAAGAAGTGATCCTGAAACTGCTTACGTCAAACATAACTCCAACACCGTGTTCACTTCCCGGACTCCGCCGAGAAGGGACCATCACGGTTACACACGCGGTTGATGTATTTTAATTACGGTCAACTTCGGGTTTTCTACAACCGGACATTAACAAATTCCCATCTGCCTCATAACCGCGGGCACGGCTTTCGAAAGATAACACCCTGCAGGGGTGTCCCAACTTAGCCCATCACAAGCTCTCACGGTCAACGAAGGAATAAACCTTCTCCCGGGAAGACCCGATCAGTCTCGGAATCCCGGTTCGCATGACATTTCGACAATGGTAAAACAAGACCAGCAAAGCCTCCCGAATGTGCCGACAAATCCCGATAGGAGCTGCACATATCTCGTTCTCAGGGCACACCGGATGAGCAGTACGTACAGCAACCGAGGATACCCCAAGTTGCCTCAGGGCGGCACCGCAAGTGGCTCTAGTTTGGACCAATACTCAGAGGAGCATTGGCCCGGGGGGTTAAATAAAGATGACCCTCGAGCTCGCGAAAACCCAAGGGAAAAAGGCTTAGGTGGCAAATGGTAAAACCAAGGTTGGGCCTTGCTGGAGGAGTTTTATTCAAAGCGAACTGTCACGGGGGTCCCATAAATCACCCAACCGCGTAAGGAACGCAAAATCAAGGAACATAACACCGGTATGATGGAAACTAGGGCGGCAAGAGTGGAACAAGTCACCAGGCATAAGGCCGAGCCTTCCACCCTTTACCAAGTATATAGATGCATTAATTAAAACAATAGATATTGTGATATCCCAAAATATCCCTGTTCCGAACCAGGAACAAACTTCATCTTCACCTGCAACTAGCAACGCTATAAGAGGGGCTGAGCAAAGCGGTAACATAGCCAATCAACGGTTTGCTAGGACATGGATGGTTAGAGGTTTGACATGGCAATATGGGTGGCATGATATAGCAAGTGGTAGGTATCGCAGCATAGGCATAGCAAAAGAGCGAGCATCTAGAAAGCAAAGATAGAAGTGATTTCGAGGGTATGGTCATCTTTCCTGCAAGGTTCTCAGAGTTGTCGAAGGCTTGATCCTCGTAGGCGTTCTCAACAGGTTCCTCATACACGTACTCGTCTCCCGGCTCTACCCAAAGCAAGAACACAAGCAATGGAACAACAATCAAACAAGGAGCAATGCACAAGCAATATGATGCAATACATGACATGCTATGCCAGATGTGATATGCAATGCATATGTGTGCTCCGGAAGGAAAAGTGATAAACAAGGCATAAACTTGGCAAGCCAAGTATGCCGCTGGAAAGATGAGATGATTTCGGTTGAAATCGATATCAAGATCACCGGAATCGGATGCACGGTTTGCAAATGACAAGCAAAACAAGAATGACGCGAATCTATGTTTAACAGCACGATGCTACTTAGCATGCAACAAGAAACTATGCTACAGCACCCCAACATAAAAACAAAGCATATGGCAGTGATCTACAGGAGATGCTTAACAAAAGAGGAATACTGAGCTACGGCTAAATCGCAATCATAACAGGCTCAAACAAGCATGGTGAAAGTGCAAAAATTATCAGGTTCACAGACTTAGTGAAAATACTAGTGTGCCAGAAATTAACATCAGGAAGGCATGTTTAGAGCAAGCAAACAACAAGCTACAGGAACTTATAATAGCAACACAAGACATGACATGATTCTACTCAAAGCATAGATCAAAAGTCCCTTACTGACCATAAGCCAAAAAGGACCATAAGAAATCATGGCACCCATGTAAACATAGCAAGTTTTATTAACAGTTCCAGACTTAGTGAAATTTCAGGACATGGCAAAAACAGATAACAAGTAGGCATGTTCGTGAGCTCGATGCACTCACTACAGAGCATCTCATGATAAACTAAGCATACCCCCATCAAGAAGACATGGCATAGAAGCTATACATGGCAAGAACAACATCATAGCATACACGGATCAACTACAACAACCTTGTGAAAATTGAATCTCATGTGAACAATCTTCCAGGAAACATTTTGAAGCAAAAGTAGAGCACGAAAATGACATGCTAGACTACTCCATAAATGCCAACAAAGGCATGGATGAATAGAGCACATCCATATGTTCAAAACACCCTTACTGATCATGCTCAAAAAGGGCATAGATCTCTCTTTAACAACATGAACATATGGCATAAAAATAACAGCAGGACATGACTTTGTGAAAACACTAAGTTCCTGAAATCAGCAACATTATCATCCCTAGTTTGCATGCTTGTTCTAGTCACCACATAACTCACAAAAATACATGGCATACACCCTGGAAAGATGGCATGGCATAGTTCAACACACATGTAGGGCTCAAGTTCATAAGGTGCACACATTAATCATGGCAAAAATGATAAAAGTGCAAGTTCTGTTAAGAAACAGAAACTAACATCACATAGCCCTCTTCCAACAGCATTTCGGGCATCAAGATGAGCTCAAATGAAAATGGTGCAATGAGATGAAATGATCTACTCTTCGAGACGAACAATTTGATATGCTACACGCCCAAAACGGAGCCACGGGTGAAAAGATGTGATGCGATGAAGATGCAACAAATTAACAACAGATTAAGGACTTAGACGAAATTTGGGGTCGGGGGAAAGTCAACCTAGGCGTTTTCCAGATCGGATCTCGCCGGAGTTCGAGGCGTCGCCGGAGTCTCGCCGGAGTGGAGCCGAGGGCGGAGGAGGAGGTGGCCGGAGTCGGCGGGGCCGGATCCGGCGGAGGCCGGCCGGAGTGCGCAGCCGGCGGCGGGGCCGGGCGCCCGAGGCGGAGGCGGGGCCGGGCGGCACCGACGGCAGGGCGCGCGTCGGGCGGCGCGGCGCGGCGGCGGAAGTGGGCGGCGAGCACGGGTGACGAGCGCGGCGGGAGCGGGTGGCGAGCGCGGCGGCGGCGGCGGCGGGAGCAGGCGGCGAGCGCGGCGCGGCGGCGGGAGTGGGCGGCAAGCGCGGCGGTGGCGGCGGGAGCGCGGCGGCGGCGAGCGCGCGGGCCGGGCAGGCCTCGCGCGGGCTGCGCGGGCTGGCGGCGGCGGCGGAGGCCGGAGTGCCATGTGGCACGTCGCGGTTGGCTAGGCGGCGCGGACGGACGCGTCCGGCGGCGCGGAGGGGGAATTTTTAGGGTTTGCCCGTGAATTCGGGGGAGGGATCTATATATAGAGGTAGAGGGAGCTAGGAGTGTCCAAATGAGGTGCGGTTTTCGCCCACACGATCGTGATCGAACGACCGAGAGCATGGAAGTGACTTAGATGGGTTATTGGGCTGTTTTGGAGGGATGTTGGGCTGCAACTTAAAAGAGGCCTTTGCGAGAGTGCGGTTAACCGTTGGAGTACCAAACGAGCTCCAAATGACCCGAAACTTGACAGGTGGTCTACCGGTGGTGTACCAAGGCCACTTGGAAAGCCTCGGTGCATTCCGAGAACGTTCAACACCCACTCGCGACAAAGAGACAAGAGGGGTGTGCCGGGGCATGTGGGAGCGTCGGAATGCAAAACGGACAACGGGGAAAATGCTCGGATGCATGAGGCGAACACGTATGCAAAAGAGATGCACATGATGTCATGATATGAGATGCATGACATGAACAAAATGCAAAACAAAAGACAAAACCCAACCACGGAGGGAATATCATAGCAGATAGCCGAAAATGGCAAGAGTCGGAGTTACAAATATGGAAAGTTACATCCGGGGTGTTACAACCTGCTATGTGTAATGATCCGCAAACTCTGGAGTGACAATATTCGGGATACTTTTTGGTGATGACCGTAGTTTGAGAAGTTCATGTATTCACTATGTGTTAATGCTTTGTTCCGGTTCTCTATTAAAAGGAGGCCTTACTATCCCTTAGTTCCTTATGGACCCCACTGCCACGGGAGGGTAGGACAAAATATGTCATGCAAGTTCTTTCCATAAGCACGTTTGACTATTTACATAATACATGCCTACATTATATTTATGAACTGGAGCTAGTTTTGTATCGCGCTAGGTTATGACTGTTATATGATGAATATCATCCAACGAATCGACCGATCCGATGCCTACGAATTTCCTATATATTGATCTTGCTAAGTTACTACTGTTGTTGTTACTCTTACACTGCTACAATCATTGGTATCACTATTACTGTTACTATTACAGTTACCACTACTATCAAAACTACAATATATTGTGCTACTAATCATATTGCTGCGGATAATTAATCTCTAGGTGTGGTTGAATTGACAACTCAGCTGCTAATACTTGCAAATATTCTTTGGCTCCCCTTGTGTGGAATCTATAAATTTGGGTTGAATACTCTACCATCGAAAACTGTTGTGATTCCCTATACTTATGGGTTATCAGTTGGCGCTGTCTGGAGATACACTTCACAAAAGACTTGGAATTCACACAGATTTGTGATTGAATTTGGGCCAAGATATATTGGCAATATGCCCTAGAAGCAATAATAAATTGGTTATTATCTCCCATTCATGATAAATGTTTATTTATTTATGAGGTTTTGCATATTATTAGCACAATTGACATCAATAGAATTTATAGTAAAATCATTGCAATTGCTTTTTATTCAAAGATCTATCGTGAATCACTTCATAAACTACTTCATCACAATTTTCAGATTCACGAATTTCAAGCAAAACCTCATAAAGATAATCTAGTGCACTCAAAGCAATAGGTTCATCATAATTGGATCTCTTAAAAAGATTAGCAACTGGATGACGATCCACAAACTTTTAGCAAGTGAAGATGCAAGCAAAAAGAAGGCACATGGTAACACAAGCAAACAAAAGATCGAACAGAAGAAGGGCAAATCTTTTCAAAAATCGTTTTAGAGGTTGGGGAGAGGAAAACGAGAGGCAAATGGCGAATAATGTAATGCAAGAGATGAGAGTTTATGATGGGTACTTGGTATGTCTTGACTTGGCGTAGATCTCCCCGGTAATGACGCTAGAAATTCTTCCTGCTACCTCTTGAGCTTGCGTTGGTTTTTCCCTTGAAGAGGAAAGGGTGATGCAGCGAAGTAGAGTAAGTATTTCCCTCAGTTTGAGAACCAAGGTATCAATCCAGTAGGAGAAAACGCACAAGTCACAGAATACCTGCACAAACAATAAACAAACATGCACCCAACGCGATAAGGGGTTGTCAATCCCATCATGGTTAATTGCAAAAGTGAGATCTAATAGAGATAGATAAATGGTGAAGTAAATATTTTTTGTATTTTTGGTTTATAGAACGGAAAGCACAAGATTGCAAAGTAAAGAAACAGCGACAAAAATTGGCAAGTTGACGGGAAACTAATATGATGTAAAATAGACCCGAAGGCCATAGGTTTCACTAGTGGCTTCTCACAAGATAGCAAATATTATGGTGGGTGAACAAATTACTGTCGAGCAATTGATAGAAGAGTGCATAATTATGACGATATCTAAGGCAATGATCATGAATATAGGCATCATGTCTGTGTCAAGTAGACCGAAATGATTCTGCATCATACAACTATTACTCCACACATCGACCGACTCCTGCCTGCATCTAGAGTATTAAGTTCATAAAGAACGAAGTAATGCATTAAGTAAGATGACATGATGTAGAGGAATTAACTCAAGCAATATGATGAAAACCCCATCTTTTTATCCTCGATGGCAATAATACAATATGTGCCTTGCTACTTCTACTGTCACTGGGAAAGGACACCGCAAGGTTGAACCCAAAGCTAAGCACTTCTTCCATTGCAAGAAAAACCAATCTAGTAGGCCAAACTAAACTGATAATTCGAAGAGACTTGCAAAGATACCAAATCATGCATATGAGAATTCAGAGAAGACTCAAATAATATTCATAGATAATCTGATCATAAATCCACAATTCATCGGATCTCGGCAAATACACCAGAAAAGAGTATTACATCAAATAGCTCTCCAAGAACATCAAGGAGAACATGGTATTGAGAATCAAAGAGAGAGAAGAAGCAATCTAGCTACTAGTTATGGACCCGTAGGTCTGTGGTAAACTACTCATGCTTCATCGAAAGGGTAATGGTGTTGATGTAGAAGCCCTCCGTGATCGAATCCCCCTCCGGCAGGACGCCGGAAAAGGCCCCTAGATGGTATCTCATGGGTACAGAAGGTTGCGGTGGTGGAAAAGTGTTTTCGTGGCTTCCTCCAATGTTTTTTGGGTATAAGAGTATATATAGGCGAAGGAACTAGGTCAGGAGAGCTCCGAGGGGCCCACGAGGTAGGGGGGCCCTACCCCGCTAGGCGCGCCCTCCACCCTCGTGGCTGCCTCGTTGAGTCTCCAACTTCATCTCCAAGTTTCCTGGTTTGCTTTTGGTCCAAGAAAGATCATCGCGAAAGTTTCATTCCGTTTGGACTCTGTTTGGTATTCCTTTTCTGCGAAACTCTAAAACGGGAAAAAGAAACTAGCACTAGGCTCTAGGTTAATAGGTTAGTCCCAAAAATAATATAAAATAGCATATAAATGCATATTAAACATCCAAAATAGATAATATAATAGCAAGGAACAATAAAAAAAATTATAGATACGCTGGAGACGTATCAAACGCTAGCACCAAATAACAATTATTCAGGTCTAAAGCTAATCCTGAAGGTAGATATAGAGGTAGCATGTTGATGGCAATCACATTGACCTTGGAACCATTCCCGACGCGCATCGTCACCTCGTCCTTAGCCAATCTTTGTTTAATCCGTAGTCCCTGTTTCGAGTTACAAATATGAGCAACCAAACCGATATCAAATACCCAGGCACTACTATGAAAATTAGTAAGGTACACATCAATAATATGTATATCATATATACCTTTGTTCACTTTGCCATCCTTCTTATCCGCCAAATACTTGGGACAGTTCCGCTTCTAGTGACCAGTCCCTTTACAGTAGAAGCACTCAGTTTCAGGTTTAATTAGGTCCGACTTTGGGCTTCTTCCCGGGAGTGGCAACTTGCTTGCCATTCTTCTTGAAGTTCCCCTTCTTTCCCTTGCCCTTTTTCTTGAAACTAGTGGTCTTGTTAACCATCAACACTTGATGCTCCTTCTTGATTTCTACCTCCATAGCTTTGAGCATTCACTAGTACAGCGAGGTGCTATACAAACGGTTTTTAACCCCTTTCCGCGACGGTATTTGGAATCGTTGCCAAGTGAGTGTGGGCGATAGGGGGGTCCTTCCCACACGACCCAGAAACCGTCGGGGATATGACCTCCTGGCACACACGCTCGGAAAAATGAGGTCGTGTGCGACTGGCGAGCGAGAAAATACGGTTATACATATAGTAGTGCTAAAAAAATACAATTATACAGGCGAAATCATTTCCGCTCATAAGTCCCACACAGTCAGTCCCAGCTAGACGTTTCCGTTCGTATATACATCCCACGCAGTCGCAGCAATGAAAACGTTTCTGTTCGTAGGTACATCACACACAATTTTCCCCTTTAAATCGTTTGTGATAGCGTTCCCATCGCACACAATATTAATAATTTTATTGTTTGCGTTATTGAATGCATCACACACGGTGCGTAGAAGAAACTGTGTGGCAATGGCTATCCATCACACACAATTTGGAAGAGATGTCATGTGCGATTCTTCATCGATCCAACACGGTTTATTCCTAGAAACTTTGTGCGTTGCCTTAGGTCATCGCCCACGGTATTTTCTCAATAACCATTTGCAAAGAAAAAACCAATTAGCAGGCTAATTCGCCATTAGCAGGCTAATTGCCCTATTATTAATAATCCATTTATTAATCTAATTGACATTCATAATAAACACATAATATGTCGTGGGGAACGAACACCTATGGGGCAGGGCCCCTTCTCGGTCCGGCAGGGAGCGGAGGACGCACGAAGAGCAGATCGAGGCAAGGCACGCAAGGGATTTTTACCCAGCTTCGGAGCTCTCCGGAGAGATAATACTCCTACTGCTGCTTTGTGGTTGTATTCTATTCTTGCTCGAGAGCGTGAGCGTTCTGTAGTTTTGAATGAGTCGAACCCCCTCTACGTTGCGCATGGGCCTCCTTTTATAGGCTAAAGGGGTCACCGACAGGTGGCAACGCATGCAGGGGTAAAAGTGTAAAAAGTGTGGTTGGTACAACTGCCTCTACAGTGCACCCTACCTAACTTTGATGGCAGGGGACAAGAGCATTTAATGCCCGTCCGCGTCGCCCAACAGTGCAGAAAAGCGACTGTTAGGGGCGCCACCGTTCGCCACGATGGCCTTCTCGTCATCTCCACTTGCCACCTCGCACCGCTTGGCTGCACAGCTTCCCGCCACGTGCGCCTGGAACGGTCCTGCGACGACATGTTGACGGATGCGCTGGAGCGTGGGCACAGAGTGGTGGCTTCGCCGCGGCAAGCGCCTTGCCGCGGTCGTTGTCTTGTCTCGCCCGGAAGCTTGTCGCTCACCGGGTCTTGCCGGGACGCGCGGCGCGTCGCGGCAAGTTCCTTGAAATGCCTTGGTTGGCTTTCCCGGCAAGCTCCTCTTGCCGGGGCCTTGTCCTTCCCGGCAAGATCCTCTTGCTGGGGCCTTGTCTTCTCAGTTAAAACACTTTGTTCTTGAATGACTCCAAATAGGAACTACGGAGGATCTTGGCGGGCACCCGGCAAGCCTTGCCGCGGGGCGCTGCGACTGCCCGTGCACAAGTTCGGGATACTAAGGTACCCCTACTTTAGTACACCGACAGGAGCCCTCGGGCCTAGGCCATACACGGTGCCGAGCGCTGTTGGGCGAGGCTCAAAACAGGGTACGGGCACACGCGGCCTGGTCCACACCATATCTAACTCCGTATCCACCGCGCCCTCCCGTAACGGCACGCGTCTAATGCGGCATCGTGGGAGAGATCGTGGGTGATTCTTTAATCGAAAAAGGCATAATGTTCGCCTCCTCCTCTTTATAAGAAGGGGAAACAGGGGCCGTTCCCCCACCTTCGCCACTTGCGGTTCCTTCCTCAGAAAGCTCCGCCGCTCCCCTCCGCTTCCCAAAGCTGAAACAGAGCAGCGCTCCGTTCCCGTCGCCGCCGTCGCCGTCAACGCCCTCGCTCTCCACCACCGCTTCCGCCATGGCTCCGAAGACCGGGAAGGGTGCGAAGTCGGCTGAGGCGCTGCGGCTTGAGGCGCAGCGGAAGGAGCGGGCACTCTTCCCCCCTGAGCTCTCCGCGAAGGAGCTGAGGGAATGGTTCTATCTTTTCTGGTCGACGGAGACGCGGGCGCATCCGCGCACGCAGGTACTCTCCGCCGAAGCTTCCACTTCGAAGCGGTGTCCAAAAGGATACCCCTTCTTCCCACTGTTCTTCTATTGCGGGCTCTGCCCGCCCTTTTCCAATTTCTTCTGTGATATCATGAACACATACGGGCTCCATCTCCTCGATTTCACCCCCAACGCCGTTCTGACAATGGCGGTTTTCGCACACCTTTGCGAGAACTTCGTCGGAATCCACCCAAATGTAGCCCTTTTCCGCCACTACTTCATGCCCCGGGTCGAGAAAGGAGAGCCCTTATCTGGCGGGATCGCCTGGATCTCGAGAGCCGGTAAGAAGGAGGTCTATCTGGAGGGGGAGCTCCATAGCAAATGGGAGGAGTGGAGGGCGGAATGGTGTTGGATTGTTGATGCGGATCCGCAGCCATTCACCAACTTGCACCAAGCCCGAGTAGTGCGCGGCGGCGATTGGAGCGCCCTGGCGGCGGACGATGCTAGGCTGAAGATCGCCACCACCCGGATTCTGCGGCTCAGGCTTGCCGGGCTCACTGTAGGGGCTGTTGGCGCGGACTTTCTTCGTCGCTGCATCGCCCCTCTACAGGAGAGGGGGAGACCCGCCTGGCTGTTTGGGGGCCCGGCGGATATCATGAGGCTGCGCCCATGCCTCAATTTTAATTTCACTGTCTTGGAGTTGGATGGGGCACTCAAGGAGCTGTTCAAGCACGACCCCAACCATCTCGAGTGGTTCAGGCTGCCGCAAGGCGTCGTCCCATTGTGCAACAACTCCCAGCTCGATCGCATCCGCGCAATGATGCCGGAGTGCGACTCGCATGGGAATATCCCAACTTGGCAGGAGCCCGCCGACGACGTCGTGCATCAATTCTTCGACGACTTGGTGGAGGTAGCGGTCCGCGCCGACGAGTAGAGGCTCCTCACCCGCGACACCACCGATGATGAGATGCGGCGCATCGCCACCAGGGCAGAAGAGGCGGTAGCGGCCGCCGCCGCCGGTGAATTTGGGTTCACTGTGGAAGAGGCAGAGGCAGCCGAGGTGGCAAGCCTTGCCGATCGAGAAGAGCTTGTCGGGGAGGTCGTCGGCGAGGGAGAGCCTGAAGCCGAACCGAGCGAGCCCGCCGAGGGCGCAAGTGGCCAGCCATCTTCGAGCAGCTTGCCGCAGGCGGAGCCCCCAGCTCAACCAAGAAGGTGCCTCCGCAGGACCGGAGACATAGCAGGGCAGCAGGCAGGCCAACAGCCGCCGCGCCGCGGGACACGCTCCACCGCGACAAGCACCGTTGCCACGGGAGCGTCCCATGCTGCGCCGGCAACTGGAGCGGGGTCCTCTCGAGCCGCCGCTTCTGATCCTGCCGCAGCTCCCGCCAAGCGTCCAAGGGAGCCCACTCCTCCGCCTCATCGCGCTGAAAGAGTACCGGACTTCGACCTCTCCGCGCTGAGCTCCGACGAGGAGGAAGAAGAGGAGGAGGAGTAAGACTTTCTTCTTGTTGTACTTATATTTCTTTGATTCTTGCTGTTTCTTGTCTTGTATCTGATCTGCTTCCCTCTGAACCTCGTTCCTTTCCAGGACTCTGGCCGAGAGAGCGGCGAAGAGGGCCAAGGTCTCCGTGGTTGTCATCAAGGACGATCCCACTGTAGCAACAGAGGACGCGTCTGAGACCACCTTGTCGGACCCGGCCATCTCTCCTCGAAGCAGCCCCCATCGCAGCCCCCAGCGTAAGTATTTGTTCAATTCCTGTTGTGGGGCGCGGATGGGTGCTCTTTCCTTGTTGATATCTTGATTGTTGGTTTGCTTGTGTAGGAGCAGAACAGGTTCACCAGGAACAACCAGAGGCCGCCCCTGAGGTGCTATATGCTTCCACTACACCGCCAAGGGATGATTCCCTGACAAGGGAGCGCTCTCCGGCAAGGGAGAGGTCCCCGGCAAGGGGCAATTCTCCGGCAAGGGACGGGACCAGCGATCCCCCGGTGGTGGAGCCCATGATTACAGAGCCCAGCACAGGTAATCCTTCTTGCCAGAAAACTTCCCTTGGGTTTTTCTTCTTCTGATCTTCTTTTTTGGATATTTGCTTGACTTTTTCTCCCTCTTCCTGTCTTCAGATCCTCCCTCCACGGAGCCGATGGAAACCGATGCCACCGGCGAGGAGAACGTGCGCGGCAACACTGACGATGCCGCTGCCACCGAAGAAGAGGCCGGCACTGATGATCCTGCCGACGAAGAGGCCGCCAAGGCTGCCGGCGCAGGAGCTGGCGAGGGGTCTGGCGATCGCACTGATGACCCGGGGGCCGCAGGAGCGCAAGGCGCTACGCCGACCGCCGATCCCTCCACCGCTGACGCAGCGCCAGGCTCCGAAGAGCCCCAGCCCGGCGCCTACTTGAAGGCCGGTGACGGTGTCTTCATCAAGCTTCCCTGGGCGTCAAGCTCCAGGGTGCCGGTCGAGGGAGAGGCTTTTGACGGAGAAGTGCTCGCCTCTGCTGGGCTGACAGTGGTTGACGCGCCAAGCAGCAGCAGCGGCAAGTCTGAGGAGGAGCAGCTGCTCTGGAAGTTGGTGTCGCTCTACCACGCCCGACAAGCGAAGCTGGAGTCTCGGAAGGCGCTTGTCACGCAGGCCGGAGTGGACATAGAGAAGCATGCGGAAGAGCTCTAGAGCCGCAACCAAGAGGCCCTCCGATCCATTGCAGAGGAGAGGGCGCAGCTTGCTGAGGCGCGGAAGGCCTTTCTCCTCGAGAAGGCTGAAGCCGAAGAGCAGCAACGGCTTGCCGCCGAGGATATGTCCCTGCGAGAAGGCGAGCTGACCCAGCGGAAGGTCAACTTGGACAGCTATGAGGAGGAGCTCACTGCGCGCGAGGAGACACTTGGTGGGGCCCTCAAGGAAGCAAAGGATGCTGCTGCAACTGCCGAAGCCGCCAAGAAGGATCTGGAGGTGAAGGTGACGGAGCTAGAAGCCACTCTCAAGGCGAAGAATGAAGAGCTTGCCGCTCTCCAACGTGAGCGCGAGAAGGATGCCCTCGCCCACGGCGAGCTGCAGGGCCGCCTCCTCGAGAGGGGCAAAGAGCTGAGCGCCGCCAAGGATTCAAATGCTGATCTGGAGCTGAAGCTGGCCACGCTGACTGAGACGTTGGACGGCGCCAAGAAGCGGGAGGAGGACTTGAAGGGAGAGATAAAGGCCAATGAGGCGCTGCTGACGAGGGCCGCCGAAACCCAGAACACCTTCAGGGCTACTGTGGAGCTCTGGACGGAAGGCCTCGTCAACATCGCCGCAGTTATCGACGAGGAGCTGGCGTAGCTGGAATTGGAGGGCTTCGGGTACTCTTCTGATGAGAACCTCCAGCCCAGCGCCAAGCTCACTTTGTTCTTCAAGGGCGTGGCGACGGCCCTCCAGCAACTCCGGGAAAGGATCCCAAGGCAGCTGGCCGACGAGTCGCGCGCAATCTGCGCCAGAGTTCTGGAGAAGGTGTTGGTGAAGGTTCTCTTCCGCAATCCGGGCCTCAACCTCACCAACGTCCTCAAGAAGCTGCCGGCGGGTGCTGATATTGAAGAGCTCAAGGCCCTTGTCGCACCCATTGTGGACAAGGTGAATGAAGTCAGGAGGGTTGATGGCGACCGCGTAGATTAGGCCGCGTGTTTTCTCCTTTTCTTGCCGCTGCTAGACACGTTATGGGAACAATCTATTAGAGCGCGGCAAGTTATCTTTGTAATATAACTTTATTTTGGGCAGTATTCGCTATGTTATTCCCTTTACTTGATTCCTGCCTTTGTATGTTTTCTACCCTACGCTTTCAGGGAACTTGCCGGCGCAGGCACCCTTGCCGCGAGCGCTGAGTGCGGAACATCAGCAGCTTGCAGGCGGTGTCGCTTCCGGCAAGAAACCTTGTCGCAACTAGTTGCAGCACACTTAAGTTGTTGAGCGGACTCGAAACAAAGTAAGGGCGCAGCTAGCTACGAGTTGGTTCCTCCGCGCACAGGTTTTCCATACAAAGCACGGTCGTTCAAGGAAGATAACTTAATTTTTTTTTTCAAAACTAGTCGTGCTCAAACTTTGGCAACTTAGCTTTTCTGTCGCTTGCGTCCCGGCAAGGCGATACTTTTCTTGAACGACGCCTGGTCCACACCATTATCTTCTCCTTCCCTCCCCGGTGAACTTGTGGGCGAGGGAACCTTCCTTTTGAGAAAAAGAAAGAAGAGAAAATAAAGATATGGAGCCTTAAGGCTCGTTATTGCTTACCGGGGGTAAGTGCTGCACAAAGTGTCAGATAATACATGCAAAAAAGAAAAAGCATGAAATTTGACAAGATGTGCAGAGCATATGATCTTTATTTATGCACGGGATCTGCGCCCGGCTTTGTACAAAGGGTTACATGCAACAGCGGCAAGGCTTGTACAAAAGGTGGTTGCCGGAACAGGTTCCGGCAACCGCGCCTTATGGGTAAAACTTACGAAGATGCTCAATGTTCCAGGAGTTGCTCACCGGAAAGCCATCTTCGGTCTCAAGGCGGACAGCGCCAGGCCTAGTGACTCGCTTTACCCGATAAGGGCCTTCCCATTTTGGCGTCAACTTGTTGGAATTCTTGGCGGATTGAACTCGCCGAAGAACAAGGTCGCCTTCCTCGAGACTTCTGGCATTGACTTTGCGGCTATGGTAGCGGCGCAAAGCTTGCTGGTATCGAGCAGCTCGTACAGCAGCCTGAAGACGATCTTCCTCAAGGAGCAGCGTGTCATCTTGTTGCAGCTGCTCTTGCTCGAGCTCATCATAAGCGAGCACTCGAGGCGATCCGTATACGAGTTCCGCGGGGAGAACTGCCTCTGCTCCATAGACTAGAGCGAAAGGTGTCTGGCCAGTGGCTCGATTTGGCGTCGTTCTGATTGACCAAAGAACCACCGGAAGCTCCTCGATCCAGTTCTTTCCGCACTTGTGCAGCCTGTCGAAAGTTCTGGTCTTGAGCCCGCGCAGCACTTCAGCGTTTGCCCTTTCCTCTTGACCGTTGCTTCTCGGGTGAGCAACAGAAGCGAAACAGACCTTGGCGCCAAGATCTTGGACGTACTGCATGAAGGTGCGGCTCGTGAATTGTGTGCCATTGTCGGTGATGATCCTGTTAGGGACTCCGAAACGGCAAACAATCGACCTGAAGAACTTGACTGCTGACTGCGCTGTCACCTTCCTCACTGCTTCCACTTCCGGCTACTTTGTGAACTTGTCGATTGCAACGTACAAGTACTCAAAGCCACCGACAGCTCGGGGAAAAGGGCCGAGGATGTCGAGCCCCCAGACCGAAAATGGCCAGGATAAAGGGATCGTCTGGAGAGCTTGAGCTGGCTGGTGTATCTGTTTGGAGTGGAACTGGCACGCTTCACACTTGGTTACTTGTGCAGTTGCATCCTGGAGGGCTGTTGGCCAAAAGAAACCTTGTCGAAAAGCTTTGCCGGCAAGTGCTCTTGCGCCAATGTGATGACCACATATGCCTCCATGTATCTCCGCCAACAGCTTATGTCCATCTTCCCGGGGAATGCACTTCAATTTCACTCCGTTGAATCTTCTTCTGTACAGTATGTCATCGACAAACTGGTACATACTTGATTGCCGGGCTACTCTCTCCGCTTCTTCTTGCT
Organism: Triticum timopheevii; assembly: GCA_963921465.1. Classification (NCBI taxonomy): domain Eukaryota; kingdom Viridiplantae; phylum Streptophyta; class Magnoliopsida; order Poales; family Poaceae; genus Triticum; species Triticum timopheevii. The sequence continues at coordinate 142,621,581 of OY997264.1, read as the reverse complement.
CTTCAGGAAGTTCTCCTGTCTGAAGGAAACGGACAATCTGCTGTGCCCATGCTAGAGCTTGCGGCTCGACAACAAGGACTAAAGGCACAAATGCTGCTGCGGGAACATCCGCTTCTACGGCAAGGACCTGAGGCCCTGCCGGAGCTTGGTGTTCCCTGGCAAGCTTGCCGGAGCAAAACTTGTCGGGAGCGTCTGCTTCAACGGAACAAAGCCTAGGGCTTGTCGGAGCAGACTGCCCCTCAGCACTCTTTGTGTTGATTTTGGGGACCTTCTTGGCGGCGGCTTCGGGGAGCTCTGCCGGAAAGTAGTCACCAGAAACCAACTTCCTCTTCTTGTTCTGTCCAGTTGATGGTGTTACAGATGGTTGAGTCAGCTTGAGCACAAAAATTCCTGGTTCCACAGGTAACTTGAGTGCGGCGCACTTTGACAGGCCATCTGCAATGTCGTTCTGAGCTCTCGGAACATGTTCCATCTGTAGGCCATCAAAGTGCTCTTCTAACTTTCTCACTTCATCAATGTAGGCTTCCATCAACGGACTCTGATAATCTTTGTTAACTTGGCGGACGACAAGCTGCGAGTCACCCCTAACAATAAGCTTCTTGATCCCAAGGTCTACCGCAATCCTGAGTCCGGCAAGCAAACCTTCCTGCAGTATTTTTTGTCGCTTGCTCCTTGGGAAAGTGCATCTGGACCACGTACCTGAGGTGCTCTCCGGTGGGGGCGGCAAGTAGTATGCCCGCACCGGCGCCTTGCAGCGAGAAGGCACCATCAAAGTACATGATCCATTCTTTGCTTGCTTCCTTGACGGGGATGCTTGTGTTTGGAGTTTCTTCATCAGGTGTTGGTGTCCATTCTGCTATGAATTCTGCCAATGCTCGGCTCTGGATAGTTGAGGTACTCTCAAACTTGAGGCCAAAGCTTTACAATTCCAGTGCCCACTCGACAATCCTGCCTGTTGCTTCTGGATTCTGCAGTATCCTCTTCAATGGAAAGCGAGTGACAACTGTGATCTCATGTGCTTGAAAGTAATGGTGCAGCTTTCTCGAGGCCATGAGAAGGCCGAAAAGCAATTTCTGCACACCAGAGTACCTTGATCTAGCCCCCTGTAGAAGGGAACTAACAAAGTAAACTGGGCGCTGCACCATTTTCTTCTGCTTCTCTTCTTCTGGCTGCATAGATCCATCCTTGTCGGGACCAGAGCTTGTCGGGGAAGCCCCCTGCTTGTCGCTGGATGTGCTTGCCGCGGCCGCTGGCTCATCATCTGCCTCCCTCTCCGCTACTAACGCAGCACTAACCACTTGATTGGTTGCCGCTAGATATAGCAGCAACTTCTCTTGCGGCTTAGGTGCGACAAGTATAGGAGTGGAGGACAGATATCTCTTCAAGTCCTGCAGCGCAGCCTCCGCTTCCGGAGTCCATTTCATTGGACCTGCGTTTTTCAATATTTTGAAAAACGGCAGGGCGCGCTCAGCAGACTTAGAAATGAACCTGCTGAGAGCAGCTACGCAGCCGGCAAGCCTTCGTACATCCTTGACACGCTTCGGTGCTTCGATCTGCTGAATGGCCTTAATCTTGTCGGGGTTGGCTTCAATCCCCCGCTGAGACACAAAGAACCCGAGAAGCTTGCCGGAGGGGACTCCAAGTACGCACTTCTTGGGGTTGAGCTTGAGGTTGATCTTGCGCAGATTTGCAAAGGTCTCGTCCAAATCTTGAATCAGAGTCGCTCTGTCTTTGCTCTTGACCACTATATCATCCATGTAAGCTTCTACATTTCTGTGCAACTGTGGCTCAAAAGCTTCGTGAACTACCCTTGCAAACGTTGATCCTGCATTCTTCAATCCAAAAGGCATCCGTACAAAACAGTACGTGCCACATGGAGTAATGAATGCGGTCTTCTCTTCATCCTCTTCTGGCATGAAGATCTGATGATATCCTGAGTATGCATCAAGAAATGAAAGCAAATCACATCCTGCCGTGGAGTCGACAATCTGGTCAATGCGCGGCAAGGGAAATGGATCTTTGGGACAAGCTTTATTAACATCAGTGAAGTCAATACAAAGCCTCCACTTTCCGTTCGCCTTGCGCACGACTACAGGATTGGCCAGCCACGTTGGATGGAGTACTCCTCTGACAAGGCCTGCTGCTTCCAACTTCTTAATATCTTCTGCAATGAATTCTTGGCGCTCCACTGCTTGTTTTCTGACTTTCTGCTTGACGGGCCGCGCATGAGGACAGACGGCAAGGTGGTGCTCAATTACTTTCCTGGGAACACCGGGGATGTCAGATGGTTGCCATGCAAACACATCGACATTCGCCCGCAGAAAAGCAACGAGCGCGCTTTCCTATTTAGGATCAAGCGTGGCACTGATGGTGAAGGTACCACCAGTGCCGTCCTCCTTGGCGGCCATTTTCTTGGTCTCTGGCGGAGCTGCCTTCGCCTTCTTACACTTGCCGGTGGAGCTCGATGGTGCGTCCTCGACGGTAGCGCAGCACTCCGAAGAGGTGCGCTTGCCGGAGTGGGCATCAGAGCTCTTGCCGGACTTGGTCTTCTTCTTTCCCCCGGGAGCTTCAGCGGCAAGTGTCTTGTGATCTGCTGCGGCTGCTGCTTCCCAGTAGATCTTGTCTGTGCAGATAAGGGCATCTTTCTTGTCGCCAGGGACAGAGATGACACTTATCGGACCTGGCATCTTGAGCATGTTGTAGGCATAGTGAGAGGCTGCCATGAATTTGGCGAGCGCTGGACGGCCGAGTATCCCATTGTAGGGCAATGGGAAATCAGCAACGTCAAAAGTGACCTTCTCTGTTCTGAAGTTCAGCTCACTGCCAAATGTCACCGACAACGTGATCTTCCCCTTCGGCTTGCTCCTTCCCGGGTTGATTCCTTGGAAGGTACCAGTCTCTTCAAGCTCGCTGTCGGGGATCTGGAGCTTCTTGAGTACCGCTGAGGAGATCAGGTTCAAGCCGGCCCCGCCGTCAACTAGCATCTTTGTGACCTTGAGGTTGCGGATAGTTGGTGAAACCAACATCGGCAAACTCCCAACCACAGTTATGCGATCAGGGTGGTCCTCAATGTCAAAGATGATAGGCGTGCTGGACCACTTCAGAGGCTTGCGTGACTCAATTGGTGGTTCTGCTGCATTCACTTCCCGCACCCACTGTTTGAGCTGGCGGTGCGAAGTATGCAGAGAAGCACCGCCGTCAACGCACAGAACCTCTGTTGCTTTCTGAAACTCCTGCTCGTCGGCCTCATCATCCTCCATGTCTTCGTTGTCGTCTTCATCTTCATCCTTGTCGCGGCCGCGGGGAGGCCTGTCTCCTTGCCGCTGCTTGGCCTTGCCGCGGCGTCCCCCCCTGCCGGGACGCTTCTTGCCGGACCCGCCAGCGCCTTCCTGGGCCTTCTCCTTGTCGCGGCGCTCATACTCAGCTTTCTGCTGCTCGACAAGCTGCTCAACCTTCTTGCAACTTTGGAGATCGTGGCCCTTGGTGCGGTGGATCTTGCAATATTGCTTGTCGGAGCCGCCCTGCTTGTCGGCGGCCGCCACAGGTTCAACTTTCTTGGCGCCGCCTCCGTTGCCGGACTGCTCAACAGCTACTACATCTTTACCTTTCCTTCTTCTGTTGTTCCGCCGCCGGTTTTTCTTTGCCGGGGCAGCATCCTCACTGTCAGACCCCCCCTGTTCCTGTGTTCTCTCCGGGGAGTTTCCTCCCTTCCTCAGCACGTGCACATCTGTCGGCCAGGGCGTAGAGCTCACTAACGTCTCTTATCTTGCACATCGCCATCTCCTCCCGCATCCTGCGGTTACGCACGTTCTGATGGAACGCGCTGATAACCGCGGCGGGGTGGACATCTGGGATGTTGCGCTGCACTTGGCTGAATCTCTGTATATACTTGCGCAAGGATTCTCCTTCCTTCTGGGCGAGCAGATGAAGATCACTCTCCTGGCCATGAGTCTTGTGGCCGCCTGTGAAGGCGCCGACAAACTGATGGCACATGTCCGCCCATGAGGAGATGAAGTCGTCTGGCAAGTGCATGAGCCAGGATCTGACATTGGGCTTGAGCACCAGCGGGAAGTAGTTGGCAAGGATCTTCTCGTCGCGTCCTCCGGTAGCTTGCACCGCTATGGTGTAGATGCCGAGGAACTCCGACGGATGCAACCTGCCATCATACTTCTCCGGTACATCTGGCTTGAAGTTCTTGGTGCTGGGCCATTGGACTTGCCGCAGCTCACGAGTGAACGCAGGGAAACCTACCGCGTATGGCAAGTCGCTTGGTTCCCCTGGCGCATGCGTGTCAACAACGGGCCCAGCACGCTGGTCTGACTGACGCCGCACTTCTCTTCGACGCTCGATGCGAGTACGAGCGTCCTCTTGTTGCCGTTCTCGAAGAACTTGGCGTTGATCGCGACGAGTCGGTGTCGAGGTTGACCCGCCGAGTCGGCGATCTTGGCCTTCGGGGCGGGGAGTGCACGGTGGTTGCACCCCCACCAGTCTTGTCGCCATCGGCTTGCGCCTGGGCGTCTTGCCGCGGCTTTGATGTGCTCGGTTGCCGGGGAGTGTCGCCGTTGGCGAAGTCGATGAGGCTCTGAATGGTGGCCCTCCAACCGTCGATCTTGTGTTTCGTCGGAGGGTAATCCAGGAGCAGTTGGGCTCGATCCAACGCTTCTTCTGGAGTCTTTGGTGGCGGTGGCGAACGGTGCGAGGAGCGGGATATGCTCGGACTTCTAACTATGTTAGAAGGAGCAGGATCCCGTCCAGGCGACCGTGTCTTGCTCGTGCCAGCAGGCTGACGTGCGTGCTGGTCTTGAGCATCTCGAGATCCACTAGCTTGGCCTTGACCCAACGAACGTATGGTACTGCGAGTACCATGATGTTGTCGGTCCCGCGCCTCCTGAGACGGGCGCGGTGCGTGTACGGACGCCGAGGTTTGCGCGGCCTTGTCCTTGGACCTAGCGGCAGCGTGAGCTCCCTCGTCGGCGACCGTTCCTCCGCCAGCGTCTACCCCACCACCCGTCTGCTCCGGTGGCGGTGGAATCGACGTGGACGGAGCAGCCACCTCCGAAGCCTTCTTCTTCGGTGGCATGTCGATGAAGATGATGATGTAGCGCGCGTAAACACCGGATCAGGTTTACACAACCTCGACGCCCCCTACCTGGCGCGCCAAAGATGTCGTGGGGAACGAACACCTATGGGGCAGGGCCCCTTCTCGGTCCGACAGGGAGCGGAGGACGCACGAAGAGCAGATCGAGGCGAGGCACGCAAGGGATTTTTACCCAGCTTCGGAGCTCTCCGGAGAGATAATACTCCTACTACTGTTTTGTGGTTGTATTCTGTTCTTGCTCAAGAGCGTGAGCGTTCTTTAGTTTCGAATGAGTTGAACCCCCTCTACGTTGCGCATGGGCCTCCTTTTATAGGCTAAAGGGGTCACCGACAGGTGGCAACGCATGCAGGGGTAAAAGTGTAAAAAGTGTGATTGGTACAACTACCTCTACAGTGCACCCTACCTAACTCTGACGGCAGGGGACAAGAGCATTTAATGCCCATCCACGTCGCCCAACTGTGCAGAAAAGCGACCGTTAGGGGCGCCACCATTCGCCACGATGGCCTTCTCGTCATCTCCACTTGCCACCTCGCACCGCTTGGCTGCACAGCTTCCCGCCACGTGCGCCTGGAACGGTCCTGCGGCGACACGTCGATGGATGCGCTGGAGCGTGGGCACAGAGTGGTGGCTTCGCCGCGGCAAGCGCCTTGCCACGGTCGTTGTCTTGTCTCGCCCGGAAGCTTGTCGCTCGCCGGGTCTTGCCGGGACACGCGGCGCGTCGCGACAAGTTCCTTGAAATGCCTTGGTTGGCTTTCCCGGCAAGCTCCTCTTGCCGGGGCCTTGTCCTTCCCGGCAAGCTCCTCTTGCCGGGGCGTTGTCTTCTCAGTTAAAACACTTTGTTCTTGAATGGCTCCAAATAGGAACTATGGAGGATCTTGGCGGGCACCCGGCAAGCCTTGCCGTGGGGCGCTGCGACTGCCCGTGCACAAGTTCGGGATACTAAGGTACCCCTACTTTAGTACACCGACATAATATATTTCATTCCCATATTAAGGAAGCAGGATTTCATAATTGAAATACATCAGAGTACAACATGATATAGCTTCAGCACTCAGCTACCCCATTACACAACTGCACCAGCACCAAGTTTCACATGCAACATCTAGAACCTTTCAAAGTTAGCATCATAGACAGTACATAGACAGATGCATCTCCTTGGGAAAACTTTTGAAGTGGAAGGCGAATATTAATTGAGCCTTCATTGACGTTGAAGATCTTTGCAACTTTAGGCCAGTGCCTGTGGATGATTGACCGTCCATCCTTTCGTCCTCTTCAGGAACACTTCAATATTGAACCGTGGGTGTTGTATGAAAACATTCCTCACCTCCTGACCATAGAGGTGGTTTGGGAGGTAATCATCAGTGAACTGCTTTGGAAAGGCCTGAAAACCAGGGTGTGCATAAATATCTTCTCTATATTGGAAATGGGGCAAATGAATAAAAAAGGCAAGGTATAATAGTTAGTACCATCTTGTAGTGAACTGATGTCTCCTTCATTGTGCAGACAAAGATCTTGTTGTTTTTTGTCGCTAATTTCTTTATCCTAACAATCTTTCTGAGTTTCTTGACTTGATTGATATTCATGGACAACTCATTTCCCCATATGCAAAAAGGGTTGAACAGTGGGTCAAAACCTCTAACAGTAGGACCTACATGTGCAAGACCAAATTGTTAAAAAACTAAATATTAGAATGGTTCCTGCAATTGCAAAATAATGTGCTATTAGACAACATGCACGTGCTAACCTCGATTGTAAACCTCAGTGCTTCCCATTGTTTCCCTGCAACACATATAAGGTAGTTAGTCATCAGGTTAAGTAAGGATTCGCATGCTATCAGTAAAATATGTTGATGAAAAATAAGCACATTGCAGATTCATCAGATTAATTCAAGCCACATGGAAAATCCATTTATCCAAACCAAGCATGATTAAGAACTAGGAAATATAACACTTGTATATGTTTCTCATGTATTAAGTGCAACCAAATTTAATTTATTCCTCACATCCACAACAATACAAAATTCCACCCACGATAATTGGACATCGCATTGCAGAATTGAACCTAGCAGTTAACTAAACACAACAAATGAACCAAACATTAACTGAGCACCACATTGCACAATATAACATACTCCTAATAGAAGATCAGACGGTTAACCGAACCAACCATGCTTAACAACTTGGAAATATAGCAATTGTATTTGTTTCTCATGTATTTAGTACAGCCAAATTCGATTTACTTCTCACATGGTATACAATAACAGAATGCACCCACAACTATTGAGCATCACATTGCAGAATTGAACCAAACAGTTAAATAAACACCACAACACAAATGAACCAAACGTTAACTGAGCACCACATTGCATAATGTATAACCAAACCAAGCATGCTTGACAACTTGGAAATATAGCAATTGTATACGTTTCTCATGTATTTTGTAAAGATAAATTCGATTTATTTCTCACATGGAAGACAATACAAAATTGCAGCCTGAAGAATTGAACATCACATTTGTAGAATTGAACCAAACAGTTACCTGAAGATGACAACTAATTAACCAAACAGTTAATAAGTGAGCACCACACTGCACGACATATAGAACATATACACAGGAGCAACAGATTGCATGGTAAAATTAGATAGCACAATTCACTAGAATTTGTTAAGGAAAGGCAGGAGCAACACACGCAATGGGTAAACCGAGCATGCTTAACCAGCATAGCTAGCAAATGGCAAGGTGCTCCTCCAAGAACTGGGGCTCGACATGAATGGTAGCCATCATGACCTCATCCGCGCGTGCGGCCACGATTTGTTTCTCCACTGCCAAATGCTCCTTGAGCTCCTGGCTATACTGCGTGCACCATGGCTTAGGGCGGCGCTTATATGGTGGAGGGGTCGGTGATTTGAGTGGAAGGTGTCGCGCCGGCGGTCGGGGCATGTGGGATGTGGAAGGAGGAGGAGGAGGATGGGGGTCTAGTGATGTAACCCGACTAGATGGCGAGTCTTTTGTTGGCCCAATCTTTCACGGTACTCAACGAAGTAGAAAATTCCATGACGAACAGAAGTCATAATAGCAGACGTAGATGATGAGCAGCAGACCGATTCTTCGGGTCAAGCAATATGCACAAAGATCAAAGAATAAAACTTGCGAATGGAAATGATAGAATCAAACCGGGCGCACAACAACAACTAAATCCCTTGAGGATTAGCAAAAGAACTCAGATATTTGGTGCATCCCACGCGATGCTTTTCTCTGTATTTTTAAGTCATAAACTTCCGTCCGTACAAAGGCTTAAGCCTGCTTGTTATATAGGCGACACACATCCTAGGCAAAACGATCCATACAAACCCAACTTCAATCGGACTCTATCTCTTTCCTATTCAAACTTATTAGGATTTAACTAATTAAGTATCCGGCAACGCTGATCATAAATGTCAAAACGGACTAGTACTCCTGACCCTTCATGCTACGTAACTTGTAATACTAGGAAATAACACGATTGGACACGACCTTAATTCGTAAACACAACACGCACAAGTATTATGTTATGCAACATAACTTGGAGGTGTTCTGAAAGTCGGCTTAATATCCTCCGGCTTATGATCTGACAACGGAATTGGCATCCGTATTTTTCCAATAAAGAAAAACTCTTCTGACTTGGTCTTCTTAGTCGGTGCCGTCAGCAACTCCTTCTGAACATGTGCAGGTTGGATTCTTATTTCATGTGAAATATTATTTTTTGTTGCACCCATGGCAACATCATCCCCTCCCCTTTGAATCGAAACCGTCCTTGGTTTTAATGTAGTCTTCCCAAATTTCTTCTGTTGTGAGGCATTGCCATCCACCTTGATTGCACTATCAAACATTGATTGCAGAACACATCGCTTCCCAGCATCCCAAAATGAATAAGTGTTTGTCTGACCTTCATGTGTAGCACTATGATTATACTGCCATGGTCTCCCCAGTAACAAGTGGCATGCATCCATTGGTATGACATCACATATCACCATATCAGTATAGTCGCCAACTGAGAATTTGATGCGTACCTTATGAGTGACCTTGAGCTTTCCTGTATGGTACACCACTCGACACGGTGGGGCTGTGGGTGCTTCCATGCCGGCAATCCCAAAGCATCAACTAACCCTTTGCTTACTGCATTGGTGTAGCTTCCACCATCTATTATTAGCTTGCAATTGGTGTTGTTGATCTTGCACTCAGACTGAAAAATATTCCATCATTGTCCCTTATCCTCAATACGGTCTTCCTTCACTCGTCGCACCATTAATGATGGGTATGCTTCTGCAGCTTCAAAACTCGCTGTCACTTTTTCATCATCTTCAGATTTCTCACTAGATGTGTCAATTTTTTTTCTCCATCACTCGCGGACATGTATCCTTCTTCTGTGAGGAGTACTCTCCTCTCATTAGGGCACTCAAACTTCTTATGCCCCCTGCCACCACACTTAAAGCACCCAATATCGCTAGTACGAGAGTTAGAAGCACGAGACGATTCAACCTTGGATTGAGATACTTCCTTTGTAGCTGGCTTAGAATCTGTTTTGAAACTACTATTACCACCACCTACTCGCTGAAAATTACGCCGCACCGAGTTTGATGAATTATCATGACCACCACGACGCTTTACTTGCTACTCTGATCGAATGGCATGGTGCAATAATCCCTGTATCCCGTATATTCAACCATATCGACACGGTCTCATATATCTGATTTCAGACGATGAACGAACCGTGCCATTGTAGCCTCTTCTTGCTCCTCTACCCCTGTACGAATCAACAATGTTTCCATCTCTTTATAATACTCCTCAACACTAGAGTTACCTTGCCGAAGCTGCTGCAAGCGTGTGTACAAGGTCCTAGTGAAGTGCTCTGGAACAAAGCGTCTCTTCATGATACTCTTCATCTGATTCCAAGACTCCGGACGTCCTCCCGCGCGACATAGTTGGTTCCACCATATTAAAGCATTGCCCATGAACTCAATAGATGCAGCACGAACCTTTTTCTCCTCAGGTGTACTGTTGTCCATCAAAAATCTGATCCACGCGCATCTCCCACTCCAAATAATCATCCGGATTGTCTTTGCCGCTAAACAACGGTATGGAAATTTTAATTCTTCCAATACAATCATCTTCGTAGGCGCGCCGCGGACGTTCATGTCCTCCCCCATGGTGTACACCACCTCCATGATGGTTATAAGCACACCGCACAGGCTCATAATAGCTACCAGCCCCCTCAGGCTGATGGTCTTGACGCTCACCATTGTTGCGAACTTGTTCGCCTACCCGTTGTCCAGATAATTGCTGATGACGATGCGGTGCAGCAGACCCATCACTAGGGGGTGAACATGGTCTCAATCGATGAACAACCTTAGTCAAATCAGCAATCTTTTTTTCTAGACTTTCCTCAACCTTGTCGACGTGCCTCCCCACTAGATTCAGCACATACTCACTAGTTGCCTCCAATCCTAGCACGATAGCCGGCACAACACTCGGATCATAGGTGGGCAAGGGTAGCTCGTCTTCCACATCTCCTTCATGTGCACCATGCACACTTGAATTTGATTTCTGTGAATTCACCATTGTAGCAACTCAAGTAGATCAACTGAAGAACCAAAAAAAAAATTTGTACCGTGATCAACCTTGCTCTGAATACCACTTGATGTAACCCGACTAGATGGCGAGTCTTTTGTTGGCCCAATCTTTCATGGTACTCAATGAAGTAGAAAATTCCACGACGAACAGAAGACGTAATAGCAGACATAGACGATGAGTAGCGGATCGATTCTTCGGATCAAGCAATATGCAAGAAGATCAAAGAATAAAACTTGCGAACGGAAACGATAGAATCAAACCGGGCGTGCAGCAGCAACTAAATCCCGCGAGGATTAGCAAAAGAACTCAGATATTTGGTGCATCCCACGCGATGCTTTTCTCTGTATTTTTAACTCAAAAACTTCCATCTGTACAAAGGCTTAAGCGTGCCTGTTATATAGGCGACGCACATCCTAGGAAAAACGATCCAAACAAACCCAACTTCAATCGGATTCTATCTCTTTCCTATTCAAACTTATTAGGATTTAACTAATTAAGTATCCGGCAACGCTGATCACAAAAGTCCAAAACGGACTAGTACTCCTGACCCTTCATGCTACGTAACTTGTAATACTAGGAAATAACATGACTAGACACGACCCTAATTCGTAAACATAGCACGCACAAGTATTATGTTATGCGATGTAACTTGGAGGTGTTCTGAAAGTCGGCTTAATATCCTCCGGCTTATGATCTGACAACAGAATTGGCATCCGTATTTTTTCAATAAAGAAAAACTCTTCTGCCTTGGTCTTCTTAGTTGGTGCCATCAGCAACTCCTGAACATGTGCAGGTTGGATTATTATTTCATGTGAAATATTATTTTTTGTTACACCCATGGCCACATCATCTGGTGTGGATTACCTGCCTGGATAGACGAGGCCGAGCAGCGTGAAGGAGGGTCGCCGGTGAGGGGGGCGGCACTTCAAGCAAGGAGTGAAGGTTTCAACTTGGAAAGGAAGGCAGAAACAGGGGAAATGTGGATTTTGGTAAGGGGGAGGGGCGGGGAGGTAGATATTTCCGCGGAAGCCAAAAATTTGGAATCACTTCAGCGAAAAAACTGGCGCGCAAAGTGTCATCAAACATGGTCCCTTATTCAGAACTGTGTACGATATGTGAACATCACAAACGATTCAGATAGCTTAACCCATGTGTGATGAGTTTGAACGTCAAAAATTTTGGTTCCAATTTCCCAAGTTATAGTGCTCATCCATGTCATTGCATAATTTGGGTACACAAAGGAGACTACAGCACACCGTGTCGGCATTCTGGGGGGGTCCCCAGACTTGCCTGCCTGCGGCCTGTGGCGTGGCTCAAGCCGTGGCCCAGTACGGCCCGTCTTCATTAACCCAAGCTCAAGACCCTCGCGAGGGGCTAAGCCTCGTGGGGTGGATGACGCAAGGCTTCCTCAGGGGCGGCCTCACCAGGCAGGCTCGCGAGGAGGTGGAGAGATCAAGGCAAGGAGTACCTCGCGAGGTGCTCATGACGCAAGCCATGACGAGTGAGATCAGGTGGGCGCCAGGCAGGCGCCAGCCTGTGCAGTGTCCTTGTTTCGTCTTTGGTGCAAAGGGGGCAAGCATAGGCGCGGAGTACCGAGGCATCATGCAAAGGTTACCATATCGGTGCAACGAGACCAAGATCAGCAGAGCGGCAAGACGAAGGTCACTGTAGAGCCCAAGACAGCGTCATCGCTAGTGCCTTTGGCAGTCGAAGACCAACTTTAGTCAGGATAACTTGTACTAGTTGTTCCCCTTCAAAATGGCCGTTGTTGGCTCCCTTCCCGCTTAGTATTTGGGAAGAGGACCAGGACCCCTATAAATAGAAATAGCCACCACAGTAGAGATCATCTCATCCAGAGCTGATCGAATCCATCCCAGGTAGAACACCGCACCAGCTCAAGAACACCCCTCGCGAGGCTGTTCTCCCTCTGTACTGTTCATCATCAGCCCCAGAGGCAACCCACCACACCACACACTAGAGTAGGGTATTACACCACAATGGTGGCCCGAACTAGTATAAAACTTGTTTCCCTCATGTTGTTCATCGAGTAGCTTAGATTCGCGACGAGGCTTTGGGGCGTGGATCGGTAGGGAGAAGATCTTCGTGCGCACCCTAGAGTTCAAACCTTAAGGGTTTTGCCGGAACCCGATATCCGACATTTGGCGCGCCAGGTAGGAGTGCACCGAAATCCTCTTTCCGCGGTTCCGCGTTCCATTGTTCCGTCGCATTCATGGCGGACGCTCGCCAAGCTCGCGCCGAGCGTTGGGCTGCTCTCGCCGCCCACGTCATCCAGACAGCCCCATTGGTGGGACTCCTCGTCGTTCTCTGTCGCCTACCGCCAACGCCGCCACCAGCCCGACGGGGAACGAGCAGCAAGCATCATCGCTGCACCCCTCGGTGCGGCGGGAAGGCCGCACTGCCACTTCGTCGTTGACTCCAGCTGGTTCGTCATCTCACGCTCGTCGCGCTCCCACGGACGCGCAGTCCGCGTTGCTCCTGGCACGTGAGCTCCTGCACTACCGCCACGTGGACGACCTCTACGAGGTGTGGCTCGCTCGCATCACCGAGCTCGTCAGTGCCGCAGGGGGCTCTCCTGCGTCGTCCCTCTCGCTGCCTCGCCCTATGTCCTGCGAGGGCGACGCAGCTCAGGAGGTGCCTCCACCACCTCCTCCCCAAGAAGGTGCCCTGGCTCCAAGACGCGTGGCCCCTGGACGAGAACCACCGCGTCCAGTGCCTGCGCGACAAGAAAGGAGCTGCCAAGAAATCCCTCGGCCCCAAGAAGGCGCTCGCATGCTCCCTGCTCCAGCACGTCAAGACCGCATCCCTGCGCTAGCACGTCAAGACCCCGCGCTGCCCCTGGCGGCGGTGCACGGGAATCTCCAAGAGCAAGCCCCACATCTGGAAAGGGCTCCGGTGGTCACCACAGGCTGCCGCGCCTTCACCACCGAGCTATGCAGTGTCGCCTGGCCGGGCAAGTTCAAGCCAGATCTTCCTCCTCGCTACGACGGCACTGCCGACCCTGCAGAGTTCCTGCAGCTCTACGAGCTGGGCATCGAGGCGGCCAACAGAGACAAAAATTTCATGGCGAACTGGTTTCCCATGGCGCTCAAGGATGGTACCCGCACCTGGCTCCTGAACCTGCCTCCCGGCTCGATCTCCTCTTGGGATGAGATGCGCACCCGCTTCATCGCCAACTTCCAGGGCACTCACGACCATCCTCCAGTCGTGGGTGACCTGCGCCGCATCAAGCAGCAACCTGGAGAAACCTTGCAGAAGTACATCCAGCACTTCAACAACGCTCGCCTCAAGATTCCCAAGGTGACCGAGGAGGCCATCATCTCAGCGTTCTTTGACGGCGTCCACGACGTCAAGATGAAGGAGGAGCTGGCTATCCACGAGGATCTATGCACATCTCTGGAGCTGTTCAACCTGGCGACCAAGTGAACAAGAGCTAAGGAGGGGCGCCTCTCCCTTCTTGAGCTTCCAGCTGCTAACCCAGAAGAGAAGAAAGCCAAGGCCAAGGACGTGAAGTACAAAGGAGCAGCCATGCTCGTAGCAGAACCAGACACGAAAAGCGGCAGGGACCAGCCGGAGTCGTCCAAGGGTAGCCGATTCTTCGCCTACCACAACCTCTACACCCACAACACCAACGAATGCCAGGAGCTCAGGGCCGTTCGAGAAGGACGCATCGGCCGACGCCCCGAGCGCAACGATCGGGGCTACGGCCAACGAGGAGGAAGAGGTGGAGGACGATGGGATGACCGAGGCCCTCGTCAGGAGTGGTGTGACTGCCCTCGCGAGGATCGCTGGCAGGATCAGCCTCGTGAGGGGGCTTGGAGGGACCAGCCTCATGAGGACCGCCCTCAGGGCAACGCAGGCCTTCCTTCTCTGCCACCACCACCAAGAAGGAATGACAACCACCACCAGGACGAGGGGGCTGGGGGCTTCCAGGAGCCACGTGCTATCGCTTGCATCTTGGGCGGCACCCAGCCCCAGCCTCTCAGTGCATCTTCAAGCAGTTTGCTCGCGAGGTGAACGCAGTCCTGCCCAAGCTCGAGGCCACGCGCCCTCTCAGGTGGTCCACGTGCGCCATCACGTTCAGCTCAGCGGATCAGCTCAAGTGTGCGGCAATAGCTGGCGTCCTCCCAATGCTTTGCTCCCTAGTCATCAGCAATGTGCAAGTTACTAGGACCCTCATTGATGGCGGCGCAGGACTCAATGTTCTGTCCGTCGAGACGTTCAACTACCTCCAAGTGCCTTATGATCAACTTCAGCCAACCAAGCCTTTCTCAGGAGTCACTGATGGCTCCACCATGCCGATACGGCAGGTTCGCCTCCCCGTCACCTTCAGACAGCGCAAGAACTACCGTACGGAGCTCATCGACTTCGACGTTGCCCACATTCGCCTGCCATACAATGCCATCCTCGGGTATCCGGCCCTGGCCAAGTTCATGGCGGTGACTCATCATGGTTACAATGTCCTCAAGATGCTGGGAAGCGGCGGAATCATCACAATCCCTTGTGAGGAGAAGGATGCGGCGTGCTCCCTCGAGCCTGCCTTCCAAGCTGCATCAGTCGAGGACCCGGATACCAAGAGAGGGAACCCTCCCGAGGCAATTCCCAAGAAGAAGAAGACATCACCTAGCTCAAGGCCTCAAGAGGTAGGCATCTCCGAAGGCGCCGCGTCAGGATTTGCGCCCGTGCAAGGGGCGCCTCCCACCGTCGCATAGGAAGGCACGCCCGGCGCCCTCCTCGGGCAAGGCTTGGGGGCTCTCTCCTGGAGGGCCTCAGACTTTGCTGAGGTCACGAGGGAGGCGCTCGGGCACCACTTGGAGGTGTGCTATGTGGCACGTTTCCCTCAGTAAGGCATGGGGCAAGGAAGGACCAACCCTCAGGAGTTCATCACCATGGCCACTCAGGAGCTTCAAGAATCACGATTCATGCACGGTGATCGCCGTCTAATTGGCGTAGCTCCCATCCAGGCGAGGATGGCGGCTGTGCGTCTGCATTGACTACCCAGGGCTTAGCCGAGTCGCGACTCAGGAGCGTTTCTGGCCTTAGCGCGTGGGACGCTGCGAGGGTCCGCTGCACAGCTATGTTTGCATGCCTTTCGGTCTACCAAACTCGGCTGCTGCCCACCAGCGTCTGCTGTAGAGCATCCTGGCGGCTCAGGAGGCCAGGCACCACGCGGTCCTGGCGGAGATGGAAATGGTCCTCGAGGAACCACCCGGACCCCCAGAGCCTCCCGAGGCTCAAGGGTCCAGTGGATCGTGAGGATCGGCCGCTTCACTGCGCATCGTCAGCTACTTCAACACCCGCTCTACAATGGTATGAGGTGACATCTTTCCAGCTCATTTAAGCCGGGAGCGCCCTCAGGTCTGCATTATTCCCAGGTCGCATGGGTCTGTCCCTGCGGCATGTATCCTTTTGCTTATGTCTTTAGTTTACCTTGCTGGGGGCGCGCCTCGGGCTGCATCATCCCCAAGCCGCTCGGGCCTGACCCAGTGGCATGTATCCTTCCTGCAGTTATCTAAGCCAATTTTCCTTTCATGCTTAACCTGCCTATGTTTACCATTTCCCGCCTGCCCTTGCCCCTTTTTCTCCCTCACGCAAATCGCTTGCACGTTAAAAGGGGGGGCCTGAGCATCGTGACTCAGGAGCTCTTACTGGCTCTCCAGCCCTCACCCCCTGGCCTTGTCCACGGCATCACGACCTGGCATACCAGCGGCGGCTGAGCTTGCTCGAGGGCCGGGACCTGAGGACGTAGAGCATTTGTATCTAACCACCTTGCAGGAACACTTAGCCGCCCAAGGCTCAAGATCAGGCGCAACCCGCCTTGACGTAGGGCCTCGTGAGTCCTGCGCTAGCTCACGAGTGCCTAGATACACCTCGTCTAGCCCTACCATGCCGGCCACATGTCAGGGCGAGGCTGTACATGCCCCGGGGGCTCCTCTTGGAGGGGGCCCCCTTCCCCGTACCAATGTAAGCACCATGCTCCGTGCTGGCTGACGACACTATCAAGGAGCGGCTATGCCCGTACACATACGGAAGCGCTATGCTCTGCGCTGGTGATAAACAACTGAGGGCAGCCCATGGCTGTATCAACCTCAGGGAGCCCAGAGCTCAGTGTCTGGCCTCATTGCAACGCCTCCCCTCGGAAGCGCCATGCGAGGGGGCTGGACACGGGGGCTGTGCCCGGGTCACGCACGGGCGCACGCCAACCAGCCAGGTCCCTCGAACCTGGTCGTCGGGCGCCTCTCCCCGAGCAGAGCCAAGGTATGAAGACCGTTTGAGCGTCAAGGGGGACTCCTGAGCATCGCGACTCAAGAGCCTAACTGGGCACGTAGCCCCTCACTCCTTAGTTCCACAAGGCTAACAGCGGTTGAGGTATGCGCGGGGCCGGGCCCTGTCGACGTAGAATGACAGATCTACTCCTACACCCCTCCCTATTTGCTGTTTGCGCGTCAAGGGGGACTCCTGAGCATCATGACTCAGGAGCCTAACTTGTCACGTAGCCCCTCACTCCTTGGTCCCGTGCTGGTGATCCGGTCGGGGCTAACGGCGGCTGAGGTATGCACGGGGCTGGGCCGTGCTGATGTAGAACACAAAGCAAATAGGAAGGGAACCGCAAAATCTTGCAAATTCAGAAGCAAATATTACAAACCATAAATTGTCCTCATGATACCAAACACAAGTTTAAACGCCTCCACGAGGCACGGTGCATGTTGCAGGAGTTGAAACGGGAAAGACGTCGTGAGGAGATCACCCTTGAGCAGCACCGTCATTCGTGGTGGAGTTGCACTTGTCGGATCCACCTCCCGAGGCTGCGGAACCAGCAGCACCTGCCTTGGGCACAATGGCGAAGGCGCGGAACTTCGCCAGCAAGGCTTCCGCTCGGCCCTTCACGGCTTCAGCAGTAGCGGCGGAGCGCTCGGTGTGCACAGGCTCTAGCAGATCGTCAAGGTTGGCGTCGGGGTTGCGAAGGTAGACGTGGCTGAGGATCCGGGTCAGCGCCGCAGAAGAAAGGACGAGAGCTTCAACCTTGGCCATGGGGCCGATGCTAGTCACGACCTCCTCAAGCGCTTCGACCAGGAAGGGAAGCAGCTTGGCGGGGCCGTCCGTGGCTCCGGCCAGCGGCTTCTCCAGACCATCATCGTAAAGCGACTTTAGCGCCATGCGAGATCTCTCCTCATAATCCGTGAAGGCCACACGATCCTCGGCCAAGACCTTCGCCTTGGCATCCAGCTTGGTCCTATCCGCCTTTAGCTTCTGATCCAGAGTCTTCAGTCGGCTGCGGTCAGCGGTCAGTTCAGTGTCACGGTCCCCGATGGCGGCCTCCCGAGCCTTCATCTCTTCCTCCCTTGCCTAGCGGTCGTGAGCCTCCTTGGTAAGCTCATCGTGCAGGCCCCACAGCTCGTCCTCCAGCGCCTTGCAACGACCCTGTACAATTGAAGCATCCTTCAACACCGCGTTGCGAGTGGCCATGGCCTGGGTGGCGACTTCCTTCTCCTCCTCGGAAGCCGCCATAGCCTAGCTCAGCGCCGCTCGGACGGAGGTGTCAGAGTTAACCCAGCCATAGATCAGCTCCAGGCGCTCGGCCAGCAGGCGGGGGTTGGTGCCCTGGAGGTCTTCCCGCAGCCGGCCTAGCTCAGCAGCGGCACGGTCCAAGGAGGCAGAGGCGTCAGGAACTAGTGGAGCAGGAGGAGGAGACGGCAGCGTGATCACAGCTTGGGAGACCGGAAGCTCCTGAGCCTTGGCAACCTCAGCGACAACATCAAGTGCCGGCGGTTCCAGAGCCAGGGGGCCACGGGGGCTGGCACCCTGCCAGGGCGCTCCTCCTGGCCTCGCGAGGACGACCGGGTAGGGGAGGTGCGAGCTCCACTCCCTCCCCTTCCCACAGACAAAGGCGCGGCCACAACGGGTGAGCTTGCCCCAAGCAGAGCCACCGTGTCCCCCTTCATTCTCTTCACCGCAGGTGGCAGCCTACCCAAGTGACGGAGGATTTCAAGCCTTGACAGCAAAAACAAGAGTAAAGCAGAGTTCGAGTACTTACTGGTCGATCGCAGCGTGTTCCGGCGGTCTCTTGCCGAGCTTAAAGTCGAAGAGCCTCTTGCGGGGTGAGGGAGTCATGGATTAGGGGGTATCCGGACAGCCGGACTGTGTACAACGTCCAGACTATTGAAGCATGAAGATACAAGACTCAAGACTTCGGCCCATGTCCGGATGGGACTTTCCTTGGCGTGGAAGGCAAGCTTGGCGATTCGGATATTATGTTTCCTTCCTTGTAAATGACTCCATGTAAACCCTAGTCCTCTCCGGTGTCTATATAAACCGGAGAGGTTTGTCCTTAGAAGGCCGATCACAATTATAATCATACCATCATACGCTAGCTCTTAGGGTTTAGCCTCTATGATCTCGTGGTAGATCTACTCCTGTACTACCCATATGATCAATATTAATCAAGCAGGAAGTAGGGTTTTACCTCCATCGAGAGGGCCCGAACCTGGGTAAACATCTGTGTCCCTTGCTTCCTGTTACCATCAGCCTTGACACACAGATCGGGACCCCCTACCCGAGATCCACTGGTTTTGAGACCGATATTGGTGCTTTCATTGAGAGTTCCTCTGTGTCGTCGCTATCAGGCTCGCTGGCTCCTTCAATCATCATCAACGATGCTGCCCAGGGTGAGGCTTTCCTCCCCGGACATATCTTCGTGTTCGGCGGCTTCGCACTGCGGGCCGATTCGCTTGGCCATCTGGAGCAGATCGATAGCTATGCCCCTGGCCACCAGGTCAGGTTCGGAAACTTGAACTACACGGCGGATATCCGTGGAGACTTGATCTTTGACGGATTCAGGCCAGCGCCAGGAGCGTCGAACAGTCACGATGAGCACGGCTTAGACCTGCTGTCGGACGATGCTCAGGATATCGCCCCGGCAGAAGCCTCGGATCTAAATTCGGGGCAGGTTGCATTGCCTGAGGACGGAGGGCTGGACCCTGCCTCGTAGGCCGTACCCTCATCGGCGATGGAGCCGAACACAGGCCCCACTTCTGAAGGAGCCTGTAACTCCGGACCCTCGGATTCATATCCAGTTGTAGGTTCCAGTCCGCGCGTCCCCGAGTCCGCCAAGCCTGGTTGGGCTCCGGTAACGGGGTTCACCGCAGCAGACATCTTTCAGCACTCGCTCTCTGGCGACATACTAAACTCATTTAAAATTCTCTCTTTGACAGAGAATTCCGTGCCGAACTATGTCCGGCTCGAGTGGGAAGCAGGCAACGAAGAAATTCGTTACCCACCCACCACCCACTTGATAGCCACGGTTGATGATTTAACCGACGTGCTTGACTTTTCGACTCCGAAGGCATTAATGGTATGGATGACGATGCAGGAGAAGACTCAGAATATATGGGGTACCAGATTCCCGCCTCGTCACATGACATATACATGGTGGATATGCCCAAGGAAGACGACGACGACAATCCTGAAGAGAAAACCCCTGGGCAAAAACCAAAGCGACGGCACAGACGCCGTTCCAAATCCAGCAACAGTAAAAATATCAGCAAGAGGGCCAGAAGAATGGATACTCCAGTCAACCCCGAAGGCAACGACCAAACGGAACCAGCGATGGAGCAGGACGAACCAGGTCACACCGAGCATAGTTCGGAGCAGACGCCCGAAGACAACAAGAAGGCAGTCCGGACGATGACGCATTCATCATTCCGAAAGAATGCGTGGAACGAGAGAACCTCCACAGAAAGCTTATGGCCACAACGAGGAGTCGGAAGAGGCAGAAGCAACGGCTTAAAGCCGCACAGGAAACGCTCAATCGCTGATGGAATAAAGTGCTAGACACTGAAGAAAGATATGGCGACGACCGCCACACAAAGAACTACCCAAAATGTAAGCTACTGCCAGAACTCGACGACGAGGCCGTTCCACCAAAGAGTAACACGACCAGGAGACGAGACGTACCACTTCATAACCGCAATAAATCAACTACCGAAGACACACATGATCTACGTGAGCACCTGGAAAAGAAAGCTGGTGCAACTAGGTCCATCTACGGATCTAAAGGACACACCCCGGCAGGGGACTGTGGTCGTCAAAATAGTTATGACAACCAAATACTAGTTCGGAATAAACACCGAACACAACAACAGCCGACGGCATGCCACAACGCGTCAAGATACAGAGGGGCTGCTCACCCCCTGTGCTTTACTGATGAAATACTGGACCATGAATTCCCACCAGGCTTTAAACCTGTGAACATAGAGGCATACGACGGAACGACAGACCCAGGGGTCTGGATTAAGGACTTTATCCTACATATACATATGGCTCGCGGGGATGATCTCCACGCCATCAAATACCTTCCCCTCAAACTAAAGGGACCAGCTCGACACTGGTTGAAAAGCCTCCCCGAAAATTCAATTGGGAGCTGGGAGGAACTAGAGGACGCTTTTAGATCCAATTTTCAAGGGACTTATGTCCGGCCTCTGGATGCTGACGATTTAAATCACATAATCCAACAACCCGGAGAGTCAGCCCACAAGCTTTGGAATAGATTCCTTACTAAGAAGAATCAAATTGTTGATTGTCCGGACGCTGAAGCCTTAGCGACATTCAAACACAACATCCGTGACGAGTGGCTCGCCAGACACCTCAGCCAAGAAAATCCAAGGACAATGGCAGCCCCCTAACAAGCCTTATGACCCGCTTTTGCGCGGGAGAAGATAGCTGGCTAGCCCATAAAGGCACTAGCGACCCTAGCACATCCGAAATAAGGGATGGCAACGGGAAGCCACGGCGTAATAAAAATAAACGCCAAAACAAGGAAGAGAGCCCGGATAACACAACAGTTAATGCCGGATTCAGGGGCCCTCGACCTAACCAGCAAAATAAGCCATCTAAAGGTAGTAAAGAGGGACCGTCCGGTCTGAACAGAGTTCTGGACAGACTATGCCAAATTCATGGCACCCCCGACAAACCTGCGAACCACACGCACAGACAGTGCTAGGTCTTTAAGCAGGACGGCAAATTAAACGCCGAACACAAGGGAAGGGAAACACCAAGTGAAGACGAGGATGAACCTCGCCAGCGAACACTGGGGGACAGAAAAAATTCCCACCAGAGGTTAAAATAGTGAATATGATCCACACGACTCGCACATCCTCGAGAAGGCACGAACGCGCCCATAAAGACACGCGCGATATAGAGCCCATCATACCCACACCTAACTACCGGATGTCTTGTCCGATCACCTTCGATCACTTCACTAGTAGAAAACGGAGCTTTAATACCGGTTCATAATGGCCTTTAGTGCCGGTTCTGCAACCGGCACTAAAAAGTGGAGACTAAAGGCCCCCCTTTAGTACCGCTTCGGCACGAACCGCCACTAAAGGCCCACCATGTGGCGTGAGATCGCGCCGTGGTATGGGGGACCTTTAGTACCGGTTGGTGTTACCAACCGGTACTAAAGGTATATTTTTTCCAAATTATTTTTTTAAAATTTTGGGAAAAAAATTGTTTTTTTTTATTTTCATTTTTCTGAATTATTTGATGATTTAGTATCTAATCGCCCCTCTTAACTACTCAAGTGTGGATCACTCATTCCAAATCATCTAACTTCCCGACCGGTCACCCATCCTCTCACTCCCCCAGCTTGAGCATGCTTAACTTCGGAGTTCTATTCCCCCTACTTTCCAAGTCTACACTTGTTGTTTTCCTGACAAATGTAAGCTGTAAATCCTATTAACCCTCAGCAGTTTAGCTTGAGCATTAGGTCACACATTTCACCGTTTGAGTTTGAAACTATTATTCTAAAAAACAGTAATTATTTAGTAACACTAATATTTCTTGAATAAGTTTGACCACAGTTTAACCATAGTTTGACCAGATTTGACCAAAATTCAAAAAATTGAAATAATTATTTAGTAACACTAATATTCTTGAATAAGTATGTAGTAACATTAATACTTCTTGAATAAGTAGTTTGACCATAGTTTGACCAGATTTAACTAAAATTAAAAAAAACTTAAATTTGAGCATATCTTTTTCTCCTTTTGGAATTTGAGGATTCTAAAAAATTGCAAACAGGCCATAGGCCGTCAAAATCGGATGTGGATTTTCGTGCTGAATTTTTTGATATATTATACGTTTTTTCCGACATCGTATGCAAAAGTTATAGCCGTTTTACATTTTCCCTACACTTTTTGCAAAACATGTCCAAATTTAAGTTTTTTAATTTTCCTAACTAGTAGATGTAGTAATATAACTACATCTCGAAGAATTTTATTTTTTGAATTTTTTTATCATTTTCTTTTGTATTTTTCAAAACTGAAATGGCGATACACAGGGGGGGTAGAGTTTGAAAATTGCCCTTTAGTACCGGTTTGTGCCACAAACCGGTACTATAGGTCAAACCCCTTTAGTACCGGTTCGTGGCACAAACCGGTACTAAAGGTTAGCCCATTTAGTACCGGTTTGTGCCACGAACCGGTACTAAAGGTGATCGCGGGGCCCCGACCTGACGCCAGCCTGCCACCACCCCTTTAGTATCGGTTTGTGGCACGAACCGGTACTAAAGGTTCAAAACGAACCGGCATTAATGCATAGCCGTTCGAACCGGAACTAATGGTACCATTAGTTACCATTAGTACCGGGCCAAAATCGGACCGGGACTAATGTGTTTCACATTAGGTCCTTTTTCTACTAGTGCTTGGACGGCCGAGCTTGTATTCGGCGCGAAGGATCAGATGCCTTGGTGCTTGACCCAATAATCGACGGATACCACCTCACCCACGTCCTTATGGACGGCGGAAGCAGCCTGTCACGCCCAAGATGCGACCCTATCCTAAAGGAACTCGAAGGTCCCACCAAGGATAGAAGCGCATCTTGAAGACGCTTTTGCAAGGTGGATATCATTACATCAACATTACATAATAGATGGGGATACATACATAAGGCATACAATGCCACACGAATACAACATCATAATACATAAGAGCACCATCCGACTGCGGATGAAACACAAACAGAAACTCAAATGACATCCACCCTGCTAGCCCAGGCTGCCGACCTGGAACCTATCCCCTGATTGAAGAGGCAGAAGAAGAAACTCAACGCAAGCAAGCATCGCTCTCGCATCAAGATCATCGCATAACCTGTACCTGCAACTGTTTTTGTAGTAATCTGTGAGCCACGAGGACTCAGCAATCCCATTACCATGGGTATCAAGACTAGCAAAGCTTAATGGGAAAGGAAGGGGTAAAGTGGTGAGGTTGCAGCAGCGACTAAGCATGATATGGTGGCTAACATACGCAAATGAGAGCGAGAAGAGAAACAAAGGAACGGTCGTGAAGCTAGCAATGATCAAGAGGTGATCCTGAACACCTACTTACGTCAAACATAAGACAGAAACCGTGTTCACTTCCCGGACTCCGCCGAGAAGAGACCATCACGGCTACACACGCGGTTGATGCATTTTAATTCGGATCTGGTGTCAAGTTTTCTACAACCGGACATTAACAAATTCCCATCTGCCACATAACCGCGGGCACGGCTCTCGAAAGTTTATACCCTGCAGGGGTGTCCCAACTTAGCGCATGACAAGCTCTCACGATCAACGAAGGAATAGACCTTCTCCCAGGAAGACCCAATCAGTCGCGGAATCCCGGTTTACAAGACATTTCAACAATGGTAAAACAAGACCAGCAAAGCCGCCCGATGCGCCGACAATCCCGATAGGAGCTGCACATATCTCGTTCTCAGGGCAACACCGGATGAGACTAGCTACGAGTAAAACCAGACTTCGAGTTTCCCTGAGGTGGCCCCGCAGGCAGCTCGGTTCGGACCAACACTTAGACAAGCACTGGCCCGGGGGGGGGGGGGCTAAAATAAAGATGACCCTTGGGTTAATTACTCCCAAGGGAAAGGTAGGTGGTGGTGAGGAAAATGGTAAAACCAAGGTTGGGCCTTGCTGGACAAGTTTTATTCAAAGCGAACTGTCAGGGGGGTCCCATAAATCACCCAACCGCGTTAGGAACGCAAAATCCAGGAACATAACACCGGTATGACGGAAACTAGGGCGGCAAGAGTGGAACAAAACACCAGGCATAAGGCCGAGCCTTCCACCCTTTACCAAGTATATAGATGCATTAATAATATAAGAGATATTGTGATATCCCAACATAACCCTGTCCACCATGGAGCAATCTTCAACTTCACCTGCAGCTAGCAACGCTATAAGAGGGGCTGAGCAAAAGCGGTAACATAGCCAAACAACGGTTTGCTAGGAAGGGTGTCAAAGGTTAGAGGTTCATGGCAATATGGGGAGGCTTGAAGAGCAAATGATAGGTAACGCAGCATAGCGATAGAACGAAGCAAACTAGCATAGCAATGATAGTAGTGAGATCCAGGGTAGCGGTCATCTTGCCTAAAATCCCGCAAGGAAGAAGAACGAGTCCATGAAGAAGATGAAGTCACGAAGACGAACCACACGTAGACGAACGCATCCTCACGATCGCAACGAAACGGGAACTATCGAGAAGAAGCACACAACATGGTGAACACACCACACATGAACAAGGCATGATGCACAACAAGCATGATGCATGACCAAGCTACATGAAGCTACTCATGGCAAGAGATGATGCAAACAAGAACAACACATCAAGGCAAGTTTAAATGAGGCCGGGAACAACATATAAAAATTCCGGTAAGTCCTCATATGCAAATTTCGAAATGGGTCCAGAACTGAATAAACATTATGTTCAAGTTGTTAAATAGCAAGTTAAGATGCACCAAGATGATCTACACGAAATTCTAGTCAAGTTACATATAAAGTTCATTAGATTCAGAGCTACGGGCTAGAAGATATGAGCAAAACAAGATAAACATGGCATTGATGCAAAATGCACCCAAACATCAAGCAAACACATCAAAACAAGGATGCAACATGATAATATGGAACTACATGCAAAAACAAGCAAGTTTCATATAGAGCACACTCAAAACGGAGCAACGGTGCAACACACACACTCTATACAAGTCATAGCAACAATCTGTCCATAACAGCAACTAGGCATCTTACAAGCATCAAAACAATAAGCTACAGCATCCCAACATAATAACAAAAGGCATGGGCATGAAGTACATGTAAAGCATAACAAAACATGAACACTGAGCTATCTCCAGAAATAACTAGAACATGCTCAAAAAGACATGGAGATATTGCAAATAATAACAGTTTCAGACTTTAGCAGAAATAACATCAGGTTGCAATGTTTAGAGCAAGCAAACAACATGTTACAGGGACATATCATGGCAAACAAAGGCATGGCATGAATCTACTAATTGCATAGATCAAAAGACCCTTACTGACCATGAGCCAAAAAGTCATAGAAAATATGATGGCACCCATGTAAAAATGGCAAGTTATATTACAGATTCATACATGGCAGGAACAACAACAAGTAGGCATGTTGGTGAGCTTGAACCACTCACTACAGAGCAATACATGGCATGGCAAGGCAACCAACAGTAAGAAGGCATGTTTATGAAGCTAAGCATGTCAAGTGCAAGGTCATAGGATGCATGGAACACTAGAAAACAATCATGGAAACATTGAACTTAATGTTAACAGGCTGACAACAACATTATCAAGCAACTTTGGAGCAAGATAACAACATGTTCCAGCAGGCTATAATTGCAAACAAGGGCATGAATGGATAGAGCAAGACATGTAGATCAAAACATGTTTATAGAACATCTCCAGATTATGCATAGAATGATTAGTAGAAGCATGTTAACATAGCAACAAAATATAACAGAATCTGTCAGGAAAACAGCAACAGCAAGTACACTACTTAACAAGCTCGAAGCACTCAGCACACAACTCACAAAAATACATGGTTTGCACCTCTGGAAAGATGGCATAGCATAGATCAACATACATGTAGAGCTCAACCTCATAGGATGCACACATCAAACATGGCAAAAATGATAAATGAGCAAGTTATAACAGTTTCAGCAGATTAACATCAACATGCACTCTTCCAACAGCATTTCGGGCACCAAGATCAGCTCAAATGAAAATGATGCAATGGAACAAAATGAAGTACTCATTGATACGAACAATTTTACATATTATACGCACGAAACGGAGCTACGGATGCAGAGATACAATGCGATGAACATGGCATGATTATGTGCAAATATTCGGGACTTAGCAGTTTCGGGGGTCAACCTGGATCCAGATCTGGATCTGAGCGGCGCGGGTCCTGAGGTGGGGCCGGACTCTCGCCGGAGTTCGAGCGGCTCAGCGGCCGGAGCAGGTCGGGGAAGGCAGAGGCGGAGGCCGACGGCTGGGAGCTGCGGCGGCCGGCGTCAGCAGGCGGCGGCGCGGTAGTCACCGGCGCGGGAGGCGGCGGGGCGCGGCACCCAGGCGCGCGGCGTCGGCGGGAGGAGGCGGCGGGGACGAGGCGCGGTCGGGCGGCGGCGGGCGCGGGGCCGCACCGGCGCGGCAGGCGGCGGCGGGCGCGGGGCCGCACCGGCGCGGTGGCGGGTCGGCGCCGGCGGGAGGCGACGTGCTGCGGCGGGGCAGCGGGCGCGCTCGGGCCCGGTCGCGGCCCAGGACGGGCCTCCCATGGGCCGGGCGGGCCGCGGCGGTGCGGGGAGAGAGAGGAGGCTGGTGGGGTGACGTGGCGCACCGTGGTTGGTCGGGGGCGGTGGAGCGGACATGTCCGGCGGCGGGGAATTTCGTCCGGCGGCGCGAGGTAGAAGGAGGCTAGGGTTAGACCGAGAATTTCGGGGGAGGCCACATATTTATAGGTAGAGAGAGAGCTAGGAGAGTCCAAATGAGGAGCGGTTTTCGGCCGCGCGATCATGATCGAACGACCGAGAGCATGGAAGAGACTTAGATGGGTTTTGGGCCACTTTGGAAGGGGTGTTAGGCTGCAACAAAAGAGGGCTTTGCGGTACCCGGTTAACCGTTGGAGTACCAAACGAACTCCAAATGGCACGAAACTTGACAGGCGGTCTACCGGTGGTATACCAAGGCCGCTTGGCAAACCTCGGGCCATTCCGAGAAAGTTTAACACCCGCTCACAACAGGAGAGAAGAAGGGGACGCCGGATGACATAGGAGCGCCGGATTGCAAAACGGACAACGGGGAAAAGGCTCGGATGCATGAGACGAACACGTATGCAAAATGAGATGCACATGATGACATGGCAATATGCAACACGCAAGCAAATGACATGGCAACGACGGCGAATAACTGGCAGACACCTGGCGCAACGAATCCGGGGCGTTACAACACTCCTCCACTAACAAGAGATCTCGTCCCGAGATCTTAGGACCGAGACGGAAGGGAAAAAGGGATGAGGTGAAACAAGAACTCAAGATAAGAAGTAAACAATCGAGAGCACTCGAGAAGAAGAGAGGAATGACGAGAATGACGGGAATCAAAAACTGAACGAACAAGGTAGATTCTGAAGCCACTCTGGTTAGAACGAGATAAGAAATGAATATGACTGAAAGTATTTAGGCAGAACTCTGACTGAACATGGAGGAATAGAACACGAGCTTGAGAGGATGGAATGGTACTTGATGAACTCTTGAAGAATGAATTAAATCATGAAGAATCGCCATGAAGAACTCCGGTAAACAAAAAGATGATGAGATAGAAATGAAGGATGAAAGAATAAGATTAAAGCTTGCGATGATTTAGATGGAGGTTCCGACGAAATGACCGAGGAAATTTGAACTCCGGAAAAGAAAAGATGAAAATCCTTGGAACTAGAATTTATTCATCAAGAACAACTCCGAAAGAAGGGATTACTCAATTGGATGAAAATAAGAATAAGGTTTATTGTATGCTTATCCTTCATCAAATTAAATTGATGACAAGCAATGGATTTTTGCATACTACTTATTCTTCTTGAAAAAGGATTGAGAAGTGACATATCGCAAACTTGAGAAGGTCTTCATGAATCACCGGTAGGATTGAAAAGAACGAATGGATTAAAAAGATAATCAAGGAAAAGAATCTTGAACGAACCATCGTTAGAATTCAAAAATGTCTGATGAAAGGGACTGGATCACCGGGAAGAATTAGAAGAACCCATATTCTTGAGGGGATTTAGATGCCAAAGAACAAAGAGATCATGAGCTGATTAAAGAACACTTGAACGAAGCACCGGGGTAATTGGATAACGGTAGCTGAAATGTGAGGACGAAGAATTCTTCTGGAACGATTGCCTCCGGTGAATCGAAACAGAAATCAACTCCTGAAATGCTCCGGATGGATGAAAAGAATTTGCACTGCTGGAAACAATTAGATAGGATAACATCGAGCTAGCACCATGAATCTCCGGGAGAACGGACAAGATTTAAGAGAAATCTTCTTTTGTCTTCAAATGACAACGATGAACACCACCAAAATTGCTAAGGCACTCCAGGGGAACGAAAAGCGAAGAGGTTGAGCCAATAATGAAAATGATTTGAAAACGATCTTGGAAAAGGCATGTGACTGATGGAATTCATACTTACGTCACACTTGAAAAGAATTGAGAATAACTCCTGAATAATTAGAAGAGTCAGGTAAGATCCTGGGAAAAGACCTGTGGGTTAGGGCCCACTGAAGAGAAAAAACACCGTTGGAAAGGATTGTTGAACAGATAAAAGAAGCACCGGAACAATGAAATATTTGAATGAGGTGGCAACCTCGAATTAATTGGAACACAGATGAATCTCCTAAGATGTCTTCAGCACTCCGGAAGGATAAGCTGGCGAGAGGCGAACGAGCAGGGAAAAACACTTGAGCCAAGGAAAAAGAATATGATCAACCCGAAAAACTTGAATTGAATCCGCCGGAAAAGAAAAGAGATGAAGAATGTCGAATCAAAGAGAATTCACCGGTTGAAACAATTAGCGAAAGACTGAAGAGGCCCCACACGAATGAAATTGATGGTCGAAAGAGACTCAAACTCCGGGAAGAAGAGGGTGGGAGGGCGGGAAAACAAGGGTAACTTGGAAGGGGAAAAACGACGAATCTCTTGAAGAGGGAAAACCGGTTGAAATCATTGAGGAAAGAAGGCAAAGACTTCGCACGAGTAGGATGGATACTCGATTACGGACTCCGGTTCCGAGATGAAAAAGGGTGGGTGGGTGGGAAAAGAAAACAACTGAGGATTGAACTTGGCAAAGATGAAGAGGCTCGAGTCAACTTGACGAGAAATGCACCGGATAAAAGAGGATGGACAACGATCGGAAAACCAACTGCGTGAACCTAAAGAAAATTTGAATGGGAAGAGGAGTAGTTCAAAACACCTACGTCAAGATTCCTCGCCAGAGCGACGAAGGGGTTGAGGAGTAAAAAGAATTCCTACTCTCCGATATAACTAGACTCCGAAATCAGTTTTCTTCTAGACTCAACAACGGCCAAACTACACGGTCAATCAAGGGGGGCTCCTAGGGTCGGTCGAGGCTCTGATACCAACTTGTCACGCCCGAGATGCGACCCTATCCTAAAGGAACTCGAAGGTCCCACCAAGGATAGAAGCGCATCTTGAAGACACTTTTGCAAGGTGGATATCATTACATCAACATTACATAATAGATGGGGATACATACATAAGGCATACAATGCCACACGAATACAACATCATAATACATAAGAGCACCATCCGACTGCGGATGAAACACAAACAGAAACTCAAACGACATCCACCCTGCTAGCCCAGGCTGCCGACCTGGAACCTATCCCCTGATCGAAGAGGCAGAAGAAGAAACTCAACGCAAGCAAGCATCGCTCTCGCGTCAAGATCATCGCATAACCTGTACCTGCAACTGTTGTTGTAGTTATCTGTGAGCCACGAGGACTCAGCAATCCCACTACCATGGGTATCAAGACTAGCAAAGCTTAATGGGAAAGGAAGGGGTAAAGTGGTGAGGTTGCAGCAGCGACTAAGCATGATATGGTGGCTAACATACGCAAATGAGAGCGAGAAGAGAAACAAAGGAATGGTCATGAAGCTAGCAATGATCAAGAGGTGATCCTGAACACCTACTTACGTCAAACGTAACACAGAAACCGTGTTCACTTCCCGGACTCCGCCGAGAAGAGACCATCACGGCTACACACGCGGTTGATGCATTTTAATTCGGATCTGGTGTCAAGTTATCTACAACCGGACATTAACAAATTCCCATCTGCCACATAACCGCGGGCACGGCTCTCGAAAGTTTATACCCTGCAGGGGTGTCCCAACTTAGCCCATGACAAGCTCTCGCGATCAACGAAGGAATAGACCTTCTCCCAGGAAGACCCGATCAGTCTCGGAATCCGGTTTACAAGACATTTCAACAATGGTAAAACAAGACCAGCAAAGCCGCCCGATGCGCCGACAATCCCGATAGGAGCTGCACATATCTCGTTCTCAGGGCAACACCGGATGAGACTAGCTACGAGTAAAACCAGACTTCAAGTTTCCCCGAGGTGGCCCCGCAGGCAGCTCGGTTCGGACCAACACTTAGACAAGCACTGGCCCGGGGGGGGGCTAAAATAAAGATGACCCTTGGGTTAATTACTCCCAAGGGAAAGGTAGGTGGTGGTGAGGCAAATGGTAAAACCAAGGTTGGGCCTTGCTGGACAAGTTTTATTCAAAGCGAACTGTCAGCGGGGTCCCATAAATCACCCGACCGCGTTAGGAACGCAAAATCCGGGAACATAACACCGGTATGACGGAAACTAGGGCGGCAAGAGTGGAACAAAACACCAGGCATAAGGCCAAGCCTTCCACCCTTTACCAAGTATATAGATGCATTAATAATATAAGAGATATTGTGATATCCCAACATAACCCTGTCCACCATGGAGCAATCTTCAACTTCACCTGCAGCTAGCAACGCTATAAGAGGGGCTGAGAAAAAGCGGTAACATAGCCAAACAACGGTTTGCTAGGAAGGGTGTCAAAGGTTAGAGGTTCATGGCAATATGGGGAGGCTTGAAGAGCAAATGATAGGTAACGCAACATAGCGATAGAACGAAGCAAACTAGCATAGCAATGATAGTAGTGAGATCCAGGGTAGCGGTTATCTTGCCTGAAATCCCGCAAGGAAGAAGAACGAGTCCATGAAGAAGATGAAGCCACGAAGATGAACCACACGTAGACGAACGCATCCTCACGATCGCAACAAAACGGGAACTATCGAGAAGAAGCACACAACATGGTGAACACACCACACATGAACAAGGCATGATGCACAACAAGCATGATGCATGACCAAGCTACATGAAGCTACTCATGGCAAGAGATGATGCAAACAAGAACAACACATCAAGGCAAGTTTAAATGAGGCCGGGAACAACATATAACAATTCCGGTAAGTCCTCATATGCAAATTTCGAAATGGGTCCAGAACTGAATAAACCTTATGTTCAAGTTGTTAAACAGCAAGTTAAGATGCACCAAGATGATCTACACGAAATTCTAGTCAAGTTACATATAAAGTTCATTAGATTCGGAGCTACGGGCTAGAAGATATGAGCAAAACAAGATAAACATGGCATTGATGCAAAATGCACCCAAACATCAAGCAAACACACCAAAACAAGGATGCAACATGATAATATGGAACTACATGCAAAAACAAGCAAGTTTCATATAGAGCACACTTAAAACGGAGCAACGGTGCAACACACACACTCTATACAAGTCATAGCAACAATCTATCCATAACAGCAACTAGGCATCTTACAAGCATCAAAACAATAATCTACAGCATCCCAACATAATAACAAAAGGCATGGGCATGAAGTACAGGTAAATCATAACAAAACATGAACACTGAGCTATCTCCAGAAATAACTAGAACATGCTCAAAATGACATGGAGATATTGCAAATAATAACAGTTTCAGACTTTAGCAGAAATAACATCAGGTTGCAATGTTTAGAGCAAGCAAACGACATGTTACAGGGACATATCGTGGCAAACAAAGGCATGGCATGAATCTACTAATTGCATAGATCAAAAGACCCTTACTGACCATGAGCCAAAAAGGCATAGAAAATATGATGGCACCCATGTAAACATGGCAAGTTATATTACAGATTCATACATGGCAGGAACAACAATAAGTAGGCATGTTGGCGAGCTTGAACCACTCACTACAGAGCAATACATGGCATGGCAAGGCAACCAACAGTAAGAAGGCATGTTTATGAAGCTAAGCATGGCAAGTGCAAGGTCATAGGGTGCATGGAACACTAGCAAACAATCATGGAAACATTGAACTTAATGTTAACAGGCTGACAGCAACATTATCAAGCAACTTTGGAGCAAGATAACAACATGTTCCAGCAGGCTATAATTGCAACCAAGGGCATGAATGGATAGAT
Organism: Triticum timopheevii; assembly: GCA_963921465.1. Lineage (NCBI taxonomy): Eukaryota > Viridiplantae > Streptophyta > Magnoliopsida > Poales > Poaceae > Triticum > Triticum timopheevii. The sequence goes on along the minus strand of OY997264.1, from coordinate 142,588,468 downwards.
AAATACATGTAGATCAAAACATGTTTATAGAACATCTCCAGATTATGCATTTAATGATTAGTAGAAGCATGTTAACATAGCAACAAAATATAACAGAATCTGTCAGGAAAACAGCAACAACAAGTACACTACTTAACAAGCTCGAAGCACTCAGCACACAACTCACAAAAATACATGGTTTACACCTCTGGAAAGATGGCATAGCATAGATCAACATACATGTAGAGCTCAACCTCATAGGATGAACACATCAAACATGGCAAAAATGATAAATGAGCAAGTTATAACAGTTTCAGCAGATTAACATCAACATGCACTCTTCCAACAGCATTTCGGGCATCAAGATGAGCTCAAATGAAAATGATGCAATGTAATGAAATGAAGTACTCGTTGAGACGAACAATTTGACACATTATACGCACGAAACGGAGCTACAGATGCAGAGATACAATGCGTTGAACATGGCATGGTTATGTGCAAATATTCGGGACTTAGCAGTTTCGGGGGTCAACCTGGATCCAGATCTGGATCTGAGCGGCGCGGGTCCCGAGGTGGGGCCGGACTCTCGCCGGAGTTGGAGCGGCCCGGCGGCCGGAGCAGGTCGGGGAAGGCAGAGGCGGAGGCCGGCGGCTGGGAGCTGCGGCGGCCGGCGTCAGCGGGCGGCGGCGCGGCAGTCGCCGGCGCGGGAGGCGGCGGGGCGCGGCGCCCAGGCACGCGGCGTCGGTGGGAGGAGGCGGCGGGGACGAGGCGCGGTCGGGTGGCGGCGGGCGCGGGGCCGCACCGGCGTGGTGGCGGGTCGGCGCCGGCGGGAGGCGACGTGCTGTGGCGGGGCAGCGGGCGCGCTCGGGCCCGGTCGCGGCCCGGGACGGGCCTCCCGTTGGCCGGGCGGGCTGCGGCGGTGCGAGGAGAGAGAGGAGGCTGGCAGGGTGACGTGGCGCACCATGGTTGGTCGGGGGCGGCGGAGCGGACATGTCCGGCGGCGGGGAATTTCGTCCGGCGGCGCGAGGTAGAAGGAGGCTAGGGTTAGACCGAGAATTTCGGGGGAGGCCACATATTTATAGGTAGAGGGAGCTAGGAGAGTCCAAATGAGGAGCGGTTTTCGGCCACGCGATCGTGATCGAACGACCGAGAGCATGGAAGAGACTTAGATGGGTTTTGGGCCACTTTGGAAGGGGTGTTGGGCTGCAACAAAAGAGGGCTTTGCGGATACCCGGTTAACCGTTGGAGTACCAAACGAACTCCAAATGGCACGAAACTTGACAGGCGGTCTACCGGTGGTATACCAAGGCAGCTTGGCAAACCTCGGGCCATTCCGAGAAAGTTTAACACCCGCTCACAACAGGAGAGAAGAAGGGGACGCCGGATGTCATAGGAGCGCCGGATTGCAAAACGGACAACGGGGAAAAGGCTCGGATGCATGAGACGAACATGTATGCAAAAGGAGATGCACATGACGACATGGCAATATGCAACACGCAAGCAAATGACATGGCAACGACGGCGAATAACTGGCAGACACCTGGCGCAACGAATCCGGGGCGTTACACAGCCTCAATTTAATATATGAGGATGCGGTTCGCAGGATGGGGATAGACTCATCCAGAATCAACAACAGTAACACCACCTTTGAAGGGGTGATACCAGGCGTTGAAGCCTACAGCAGGGGCTCCATCATACTGGAGGTAACATTCGGCTCTCCAGGCAACTCCAGAAGCGAAGAACTAGTCTTCATCATCACACCCTTCCAAAGCAGCTATCAAGCATTGCTCGGAAGGGCGGCCTTCGCCCGCTTCAACGCATTACCACACTATGGCTACCTCACACTCAAGATGCCTGGCCCATGTGGCGTCATCACCATTAGCGGAATAACAGAGCACTCTTCGCGCAAAGAGGAACACGCGATGACCCTAGTGGCCGGACTATAAGCGGCCTCTAACAAAAATATGACAGGTCGTAAAGACCACGGACACGGTTAGACAAGTCCGGCAGCCCATATCATAATAGGGCACCGCATATGTAATCCTATAGTGGATACCAGGGGCTCGTAATAAAGCCCCAAACTTGGCCCAACCTTATTGGCAGGCCAGCTTCTCAGATTTTTACTATCCATCGCATACTTACGTTGCACTCTTCTATGAGTTTCCCTTTTCAGCAAACAACGTTTGCGCAATACCCTTCCAGGATGCGGCACAACGGAGATAAAGGCGCAGACGTGCAGCAGGGCCCCGTTCAACAGGTTTCTTTTTAGATTAAGCCCCTGTGTAAACCTTTTCTATTGTCTCTTGTTGTTTAACCATCCCATGGGTTCCATACCCACAGAGGATACTGCCGTTTTTGGCATTTCGCCACGACAGATTAACGCCCGTACCTGGAAACACAGGGTTAATAATGAATGGGCATTCTTGAGCTCATCATCTGTTATAAAGTCTGAATACCTTCGGGAGTGTTCGGCGTCACGAGTTTGGCCTTATATGCATTAGCTCCGAATCATGTCTTTGGTCAAATGTTGGGTTTGCCCGGCTCCTGGGTTTGCCGCCTTACGTTCCGTTATTATTGGCTAAGGTGGCCAAAGGAGAACTACTGCGATTGTGCCCTGGTTATTCTGGATGAGCACCTCAGTAGAGAAAGCCGAAAATTGACTGTCATGATACAACAAGAGACTGGTCAACCACTCGATGACTCACCAGAATCTTTAGGATTCCTCCGCATTAACGAAGGGCCATTTCCCGGCCAGGTACATATACGCGCCCGTATTCGGATGCATGCGAAGGTACCAGGGGCTACATAGTAGCCCCACTTTAGAATCTCGCGGCTAAGCGAAAGTGTTACAGCTATATAGTTTGGTTGCCTAGTTCATCGTGCGATCACCTCCTTAATGGACCAAGACATTGGATCAAGAGTGATTAAGCATATTTTTTCGCGAACACCCCCGTATTGTATGCGTGGGGGCTGAAGCCAACGACTGCTAACTTTCGGATTGCATATTTATATATACATACATATAAACGGCCGCACAGGGGAAATAATCATATTCTAAGGCAAATAGTACAAATCTAGCCTTATAATCAAAATAAACATTGTTTTTACAATGATTTGAATCATCACTCAAATAGGAGATTCTTCGGGCACTGCGCCTCTATCAGGCGGGCACCCTCTGTGACCTGCGCCAAGTAGTGCCCGGCCGGATATTGGCCCCCACCAGATCCTGAGACGCTATAATAGTGGCATCCATATCCATCCAATACGCTTTAACGTGGGAAAGGGCCATCCGCGCACCCTCTATGCATGCTGACCTCCTCAGGGCATCGATCCGAGGCACGGTCCCAAGGAACTGTTGCACCAAACCAAAGTAACTGTCGGGCTTAGGCCCCTTCGCCCAAAGATGGTCTATTACAGACCGCATTGCAAGCCCGGACAACCTGTGAAGCTCCGCTACAGCAGCCATCCTATCACTTAACGGCAGCGGGCGAGTGGGAGCATTGAACTGTGACCATAAAAGCTTCTCCACCTCCTTCTCACCCTAATCTTTGAAGAACTCCACAACATCAGCCGTACTCTTCGCCAGGTCTGCATAAGCGTCCGCCGAACTCCAGCGTCCATCCAGTGGGGCATATTTCGGATCGAAAAACTTCGTCCGCAGCAAATAGGAGCCCCCACCGCAATTTTACCGGCCTGTTGAAGCTCCTCCCGCACACCCCTAATCTTGGTCCGTATTTCCTTGGTGGCATTAAGAGCCTTGCTCAGGTCAGCCGATTTATCCTCATGCTCCTTTTTTAGGAGCTCATACCGGTCAGCGGCATTTTTTAACTTGATAGCCATTTCGGCTATCTTTTCCTCGCTTCGGCGATGAGCAGCCTGTTCGGCTATCAATTCCTCGGCTGCCTTTAGGGCCGCCGCATTGCTCACCCGAGCTTGTTCCTTGGCTAGAGCAAGTTCCACCCTCAGGGCCTCCACGGCAGTAGCACCATCTGCAGTCCGAATAAATTACATTAATATGTGCCACCTTAATATTTTCCTATGCAATGGGAGACAAGGCACATACCTTGTGATGTATCCAGCCGCTCATTCATCAGAGTGATATCGCCATCAATCGACCCAATTTTGCTCGATAGTTTGGCAACTTCAATGGACGGGCTGGCGGCCGGACCCATAGGTACCTGCACATATTTACAACATAAATCTTTGGTTTATGATCCCCCGTTTGCCGCCTAGGGCGGGCAACCAGAGTCTCAGGGACTACTATCTACATGGTGTATTCCTCATTACATACCTCAAAGCCTCTAAGAAGGCTTGTAAATGCTTCATTCAAACCGCTTGTAGCGGATGAAATCTTCTTGAGCACTGCACTCATTAATGAGCGGTGCTCCTCCGAGAGCGCAACTCGCTCCAGTAAGCCCGTCAGTATGTCTGGACTTAGGGCGGCTGACGTATTGGCCTCCGGCCTTGGCGGATCCGGACTCCTCCATGACGACACCTCGGTGTCGCCCGCGTCAAGAATCGAAGAGGCGGGTGGGGTCTCGCTCTCCATCATCTCCGGAGGAAGATCCCCCAAAGACGATCCCTGTTGAGAAGATCTGCCAGCCGGACTGCAAAAAGTTGAATCCTGGTTATTGATCCAGGAGAAATATAGTACCTTCAAGTTAATGATTGACTTACGGCTCGGTGGAGGGCTGGCCCATTGGAGGGCATGGTGCGGTAAGGGTGCCCGTCGAGGCAAGGCCCCCTGGGGATGTCTTTTTCCCTGATTTGGGCATCTCCGCCTCCAGATCTTCGGAGGCGACGCTCTTCTTCCCGCGCGGAGATTAGGCCTTAGCCTCCCCTCCCCGACTATCCTCCTTGGGGGAGGCAACAATTCCCCTGGTTCGGATGCGTAGCATGTGTGGTTCGGTCTCTTTGTCCCTCCCCTTGTCTTTCCCCGAAGGCATTCTGCTGAGTACCCGGTCGAGCATCTTGGCCATGGTAGGGGCGGGCGAGCCTTCGGGAAGCGGCGCCGGACACCTGGTTCTCTCTGCCTTGCTGAGCCATTCCTGGATGCAGGTGGTTGTCAGAACAAACAATCTCGATAAATGTAAAACAAGGTGTCCGGTATCAAGGCTACTTACTTGGGTATCTAGGCGATTACAGCTTAGGCCCGCATCCTTGGTGGTGTCCGGACACACTACTTTCCGTCCGAAGAATAATTTGCACATGTCTTCGAGCTTCAAGCCGAAGAAGTTCTTGACAGTCCGCGGACCCTCCGGATTGAACTCCCACATCCGGAGAGGCTGGCGTTGGCACGGCAACATCCGCCGGATTGACATCACTTGCATTATGCTGACAAGATTGATGTCCCTTGCAAGAAGCTCCCGGATGTGATTCTGCAATACTAGTATATCACCAGCGGGCCCCCAATTCCGTCCTCGTCTGTCCAAGACGCCAACTGTGGCGGAGGGCCCGAGCGAAACTCAGGGGCAGCCACCCACTTTGTGCCTCTGGGAGCCGTGACATAAAACCACCTCCGCTGCCATACATCAGATACTTCTGGGAAAGAACCCTCTGGCCACGGGGCGTCGGCATTTCTGCTTATTACAGCACCTCCGCACTCCACATGTCGCCCCTCGATCATCTTCGGCTTCACATTGAAGGTCTTGAGCCATAAGCCGAAGTGTGGTGTGACGTGGAGAAAAGCCTCACACACGATAATAAACGATGAGAGATGGAGGAAAGCATCTGGAGCTAGCTCATGAAAATCCAACCCATAATAGAACATGAGCCCCCTCACGAAAGGATCGAGGGTGAAACCCAAGCCACGGAGGAAGTGTGGGACGAAAACGACACACTCATTGGGCTTCGGCATAGGGATGACCTGCCCTGGAGCTGGAAGCCTGTGCTGGATATCGGCGGTCAGGTATCCGACCTCCCTAAGCTTTGCAATGTCCCTTCTCTTCAATCAAGGAGGCTACCCACTGGCCTTGAGGGTCAGATCCGGACATATTGGCGGATTCCGGAGGGGTGGAGCTTAGGTTTTGGGTGCTAGAACTCGAGGTGCGAGAAGGCGCGAAGAAGGTGAAAAAAGAGGCGTAGGTCTCGACCCCTTTATAAAGAAGGTGAATATCAAGAGTCCCCGGTGTGACTGTTTTGGGGCTTATCTAAAAACACACGGGGTTATACCAACAGCCTTCGTGGGCTCATGCACGCTTATATTGATGCAAAATCCCGTAATAAAAGGAACACGATCTCTGCCTCGACGGGACGTGCCGATAAAACCGCCTCGTAACACGAGTCATTGTGGGGTAAGAAATGTCGGTTCATGTTGGACCAAGCCACAATGCAAGGGCACAACGCACGAAGATTGCCAGCAAATCAAGATCTATACCATGTGAAGATCATCTTGCAGATCCGGACACGGTCTACGTGTTCGATAACCACTTTGGAGTATTCGGAGGAGGAACCCGCCTTGCAACGCCGAAGACAATACTGCACGCCGGACTCATTGTCATTGAAGCCTGGTTCAGGGGCTACTGTGGGAGTCCTGGATTAGGGGGTATCCGGACAGTCGGACTGTGTACAACGTCCGGACTATTAAAGCGTGAAGATACAAGCCTCAAGACTTCGGCCCGTGTCCGGATGGGACTTTCCTTGGCGTGGAAGGCAAGCTTGGCGATCCGGATATTATGTTTCCTTCCTTGTAACCGACTCCATGTAAACTCTAGTCCTCTCTGGTGTCTCTATAAACCGGAGAGGTTGGTCCTTAGAAGGCTGATCACAATTATAATCATACCATCATAGGCTAGCTCTTAGGGTTTAGCCTCTACGATCTCGTGGTAGATCTACTCTTGTACTACCCATATCATCAATATTAATCAAGCAGGAAGTAGGGTTTTACCTCCATCGAGAGGGCCCGAACCTGGGTAAACATCTGTGTCCCTTGCTTCCTGTTACCATCAGCCTTGACGCATAGATCGGGACCCCCTGCCCGAGATCCGCCGGTTTTCACACCGACACGGGCCGCAGTCTCGGGAGGTCCAGAGGCAGGGGAGGGCGCACAAGAAGGGCTGGATCTAGCTTCAAGTAGTGCCGGGGCTAGAGTAGCCCCTCGGGAGATCAACCCCGACCTGTCCTTCTTCGGGATCATGGGCGGGTCCTCTCCCCCTCGCCTGGCGTCAGCATCGTCGTCGTTCGGCAGGGTACGAGGATGTTGGCCCTGTGCCAAAGGGAAGTCTCCCCCGTCCCCTCAATGGTCTCCTCTGAGTTGCGCTCCACTTCTTCCTCGTCTTCCTCCTCTCCTCCGCGGGAGTCATTGGAGGACAACTCCACTGGTGCCGCCACCTCCTGGCCCTCAGGAGGCACCTCCGGCACTAGGCCGCTCCCATCAAAGATGGGCATGGCGTCCACCACCTGCTGCCAGTCGTCACAGAGGAACAAGGGGACAGGAGCGCCCTCCAGGCCTTCCACGTCCTCTCCAACCATGAAGTGGAGAGCTGCGGCCAGATCTTCATCAACCAGGGCCTCCAAGTTTAGGCGGAGATCGCCATCCGCATCTCCAAGCCTCCATAACGGGCGCAAGTGCGCTTGAAGTGGAGCCACCCGATGCGCCAGGAACTCCCTCAGGAGGGTGGCCCCGGTCCGCTTCGCTGCCTTCATGTTGTCCGGCCTCAGGTCGGCATTCACCTTCTCCAGCACCAGCTGCGCCCGTCGGTCGTCAAGCTTCACACGGGACCACGCCTCATTAGCCTGGGGCTGCTCCATGGGCAGCACCAACCGAGAGTGGATATATCTGGCATCTAGCATGACCCACTTGCTTCGGAAGCCATCGGCCCTCTTCTCGGCCTTCGAGATCGCGTTGGCTTTGGAGTACGTGACAAAGCTGGCGCACGCAGAGGTATGGATGCCGGTGACTTGAAGGGAGAAGAAGTGGCGCAGCAAGGCCACATAAGGCATCACCCCGACATGCGCCTCGCAGTAGTAAGCAAAAATCGACAGGAGGAGAACAGAGTTGGGATGGAGATGCACAGCCTACAACTTGTAATGGCGGAGGACAGCATAGAAGAACTCGGAGAAAGGAGGCACCAGGCTGGCAATGATGATGCTCATGAAGAAGGGGTAGAAGGTACTCCCCTTGGCCTCCGGTGGACGGAGCCGGCTCGGAGCACAGTCTCCCCCATCTCATTGCCTTGCGCCGCCGTCATCGGGCGCGTGAAGGCGAGATTCTTCTCCGTCATGTTGGGGTAATCCAGAGCTGGTGAGTACCAGGCCGTGGTGCGTCGGCCGTGGCCTTGTGGGGAGCCATTGCTCGCTGGAAGAGGAAGGACGAGGCAGATCTGGAGATTTCGGAAGCAGGAGAGCAAGAGCAAGAAAGGGGATATGGAGCAAGGCTAATGAGAGCAATGAAGGTAAGCCTAACCCAGGCCAGCCTTTTGTCAGTCGAGCAGTTGCCGAGGCAGTGTGGGGAAGCAGAGACGCCCACGTCCAATCAACCGCCACGTGGTGACCAAGGCTGTAGGCTATTGGGGCTCGCGGCGCTCCGCACTTGCCCTTTAGCTTCGCTGCTAAGCCAAGTCCGAGCGCGCCTTGGGCCCACGGGCTACAGTCGGCGTTCTAGGAATGGGGGTCCCCAGACTTGCCTGCCTGCAGCCTGCGGCGTGGCTCAAGCCATGGCCCAGTACGAGCCGTCTTCATCAACCCAAGCTCAAGACCCTCGCGAGGGGCCAAGCCTCATAGGGTGGACGAAGCAAGGCTTCCTCAGGGGCGGCCTCACCAGGCAGGCTCGTGAGGATGCGGAGAGATCAAGGCAAGGAGTACCTCGCGAGGTGCTCATGACGCAAGCCATGACGACCGATATCAGGCGGGCGCCAGGTGGGCGCCAGCCTGTGCAGTGTCTTTGTTTCCTCTTTGGTGCAAAGGGGGAAAGCGCAGGCGCGGAGTACCAAGGCATCAAGCAAAGGTTACCATATCGATGCAACGAGACCAAGACCAGCAGAGCGGTAGGATGAAGGTCACCATGGAGCCCAAGACGGCGTAATTGCCAGTGCCTTTGGCAGTCGAAGACCAACTTTAGTCCGGATAATTTTTACTAGTTGTTCCCCTTCAAAATGGCCGTTATTGGCTCCCTTCCCGCTCAGTATTTGGAAGAGGACCAGGGCCCCTATAAATAGAGATAGCCACCACAGTAGAGATCATCTCATCCAGAGCTGATCGAATCCATCCCAGGTAGAACACCGCACCAGCTCAAGTGAAGGAAATATGCCCTAGAGGCAATAATAAAGTTATTATTTATTTCCTTATTTCATGATAAATGTTTATTATTCATGCTATAATTGTATTAACCGGAAACATAATACATGTGTGAATACCAAGACAAACATAGTGTCAATAGTATGCCTCTACTTGACTAGCTCATTAACCAAAGATGGTTATGTTTCCTAACCATAGACATGTGTTGTCATTTGATTAATGGGATCACATCATTAGGAGAATGATATGATTGACATGACCCATTCCATTAGCCTAGCACTTGATCGTTTAGTATGTTGCTATTGCTTTCTTCATGACTTATACATGTTCCTGTAACTATGAGATTATGCAACTCCCGTTTATCGGAGGAACACTTTGGGTGCTACCAAACATCACAACGTAACTGGGTGATTATAAAGGAGTACTACAGGTGTCTCCAAAGGTACATGTTGGGTTGGCGTATTTGGAGATTAGGTTTTGTCACTCCGATTGTCGGAGAGGTATCTCTGGGCCCTCTCGGTAATGCACATCACTATAAGCCTTGCAAGCAATGTAGCTAATGAGTTAGTTACGGAATGATGCATTACGTAACGAGTAAAGAGACTTGCCGGTAACAAGATTGAACTAGGTATTGGATACCGACGATCAAATCTCAGGCAAGTAACATACCGATGACAAAGGGAACAAAGTATGTTGTTATGCGGTTTGACCGATAAAGATCTTCGTAGAATATGTAGGGGCCAATATGGGCATCCAGGTTCCGCTATTGGTTATTGACCGAGAATAGTTCTAGGTCATGTCTACATAGTTCTCGAACCCGTAGGGTCCGCACGCTTAAGGTTTCGATGACAGTTATATTATGAGTTTATGAGTTTTGATGTACCGAAGGAGTTCGGAGTCCCGTATGAGATCGGGGACATGACGAGGAGTCTCGAAATGGTCGAGATGTAAAGATCGATATATTGGACGACTATATTCGGAGTTCGGAAAGGTTCCGAGTGATTCGGGTATTTTCGGGGGTACCAGGGAGTTACGGGAATACGAGGAAGAAGCAATGGGCCTCATGGGCCAAGTGGTGGAAGAGAGGAGGCAGGGCGCGCAGCCCCCCTAGGCCAAACCGAATTGGACTAGGGGGGCGGCCCCCCTTTCCTACTCTTCCTCCCTCTCCTTCCTTCTCCTTCTCCTTCCCTTCCTTCCCCTCTCCTAGTTGGACTAGGAAAGGAGGGAGTCCTACTCCCGGTGGGAGTAGGACTCCTCCTTGGCGCGCCCTCCCTTGGCCGGCCGCCCCCTCCCCCTTGCTCCTTTATATACGGGGGCAGGGGGGCACCCCATGACACACAAGTTGATCTACGGATCGTTCCTTAGCCGTGTGCGGTGCCCCCCTCCACCATATTCCACCTCGGTCATATCGTCGCGGAGTTTAGGCGAAGCCCTGCGCCGGTGGAACATCATCATCGTCACCACACCGTCATGCTGACGGAACTCATCCCCGAAGCTTTGCTGGATCGGAGCCCGGGGATCATCATCGAGCTGAACGTGTGCTGAACTCGGAGGTGCCGTACGTTCGGTGCTTGGATCGGTCGGATCGTGAAGACATTCGACTACATCAACCGCGTTGTCCTAACGCTTCCGCTTACGGTCTACGAGGGTACGTGGACGAACACTCTCCCCTCTCGTTGCTATGCCATCACCATGATCTTGCGTGTGCGTAGGAAATTTTTTGAAATTATTACGTTCCCCAACATCAAGAACACCCCTCGTGAGGCTGTTCTTCCTCTGTACTATTCATCATCAGCCCCAGAGGCAATCCACCACACCACACACTAGAGTAGGGTATTACACCACAATGGTGGCCCGAACTAGTATAAACCTTGTGTCCCTCGTGTTGTTCATCGAGTAGCTTAGATTCGCGACCAGGCTTTGGGGCGTGGATCAGTAGGGAGAAGATCTTCGTGCACACCCCATAGTTCAAAACTTAAGGGTTTTTCCGGAACACGATATCCGACACACCCACACTTCTTAATCGAGCAAGTTCAGCAATTAACCAGAGCTAGATGGCCTAAGCATTACTCTAACAAATTAAAGATCAGCGCTCTTAATTAAACAAAACAAAGAGTACTACTACGGCCAGTGCTCGTCGATCTCCGCCTCCTCCTCCATGTCCAGCTCGCGCCCGGCGGTCTCCTGGGGAAGGAGCTCCATGTCATCCATCGCACCATATTCGGCAAGAATCTCGCCATCCACGTCCGCCATCTCTTTGGAAAAGGCCGCAACGAGCTGGGCGTGAGCGGCCGCAATCTGGGCTTGGACGGGCTCCATTGTCGCAAGGTATGTGGCGAAGGAACGGATGGCTGCTCGAATGCTCTCGGCGATTGCCAAATCTTCGGTCGTGGGTTGTCGACCGTTGTCGGAGAAGCTTCGTTCGATTTGTGCGATGACTGCCATGAGTTGGGTGTGGGCGGCCTCCATCAGGGCTAAGGCCGCTATTGTGGAACGGACAGCTGCTGTGCCGCTCTCGCCAGTTGCTATCCCCGAGGCAGATGTTGCTGCCGCCACCTGAGAAGCAACAGCGGCCGTTTGGGCTGCTTTGGCCACCCGGTCGCAGATTGCGGCCGCGCTCAAGCACCTTGTTAGCACGCGCATGACAGCTGCGGTCGCGCTCTCGCCGGAGTGGGCCGCCGAAGTTGCCCACACGATGCGGGTCCACGTCCCCAACTTTCACCGGCGACGATTGAACAGTGAAATGATATTTGGGTAGCGAGCTAGTGTGCTTGACACACCGACTGTGGACTATAGCCGACGCACCTTCTCGCGTAAGCCATAGGCGTACTATACACCGGCAGTGCTCCAGGATCTCACACGGTTGGTGATAATAAACTGTGTGGGATCTACTTGATTTTTCATTTTGATTTGAATTACATAATGGGGTCACAATGGCAATGGACGGTGTTTGAATTGCTACACCTTTTATCTGCAGTGAACATGCAACTATATGTGTGTCATTAAAAAATTGGAATTATTCAGGGTTCGTTTGGAAATTTTATACATTAAATTGGTTTTCTAGCCATTTCAGATGCACAATTCAAAATTGAAGCACATGCTCCAGTCCATAAAAACGGGTTGCAAAATCAAATGTTTGTCCTTGGTTGCAAACTTAGGTCACATGCAAGAAATGAGAATGAATGTCAAACACCTTGACATTGTCGCTCAGCCGCAAACATTGAGATACATGCTTTTAACAATCTAGTAAATTGAAAACTCGTCTGAAATTCATAAAACTTGACATGATATCATGGAACGGAAAAGACATGGCGTGATAAAAATATTGTCCCATTTGGGGAAGGTGTGGGTATAAGCTTCTCGCAAACCAGAGCTTCTCTCACAACAAGCCTGATGGTTTCAGTAGGGTACGTGCTACCTTGGGGGACGAAATGATATATGTTGCCTCTTCTTACTTTCAAAATGTTTCTTGTGTCAACATAGAACAACACGAGTGATGTGTCAATTTTTCGGGTTTTTCGGGGTTTGCTTGGACATTTTTGAACATTAACTGAGTTTTCTATGTATTCATGTGCATAATTCAAATTTGAACTACAGGCACATGCTCTAATACATATAAATTAGTTGAAAATTCAAATATGTGTCCTTGGTTGCATGCTTAGGTCTCATGCAAGAAATGTGACTAAATGTCAAACACCCTGCCACCGTCACTCGGCCGCAAACATTGGCATAGCTGGTTTTTAAATTCTAGTAGATCCAAAACTCATCTGAAATTCATGAAACTTGGCATGCTATTATGGAGTAGCATCAACATGCCGTGGTAAAGTTTTTGTCAAATTTGGGACAGGTTTGGGGATATGCTTCTCATGAACCAAAGGTTCTCACAACAAGCCTGATGGTTTTGGTAAGGAACGTCCCACCTTTGGGGACAAAACAATATCCGCTGCCTCTTATTGCTTTCAAAAAAATTCTCGTGTCAACATAGAATAACAGGAGTGTTGTGTCAATTTTTGGGATTTTTCAGGGTTCATTTTGACATTTTTATGCATTAATTGAGTTTTTAATGCATTTATGAGCATAATTCAAATTTGAACTAAATGCACATGCTCTAATGCATATAAATTGGTTGAAGATTCAAATTTGTGTCCTTGGTTGCATGCTTAGGTCCCATGCCAGAAATGGGAATGAATGTCAAACACCCTGCCACCGACACTCGGCCGCAAACATTGAGATTCCTGGTTTTTAAATTCTAGTAAATCCAAAACTCGTCTGAAATTCATGAAACTTGGCATGCTGTAATGGAGCGGCATCAACATGCCATGGTAGATTTTTTGTCCCGTTTGGGGCAGGTTTGGGGATATGCTTCTCACAAACCAAAGGTTCTCACAACAAGCCTGATGGTTTCGGTAGGGAATGTCCCACCTTTGGGGACGAAACGATATCCACTGCCTCTTATTGCTTTCAAAAATTTCTAGTGTCAACATAGAACAACATGAGTGTTGTGTCAATTTTTGGGATTTTTTGGGGTTCGTTTGGACATTTGTATGCATTAATTGAGTTTTCACTGCATTTATGAGCATAATTTAAATTTGGACTACATGCACATGCTCTAATGCATATAAATTGGTTGAAGATTCAAATTTGTGTCCTTGGTTGCATGCTTAGGTCCCATGCAAGAAATGGGAATGAATGTCAAACACCCTGCCACCTTCACTCGGCCGCAAACATTGAGATTCCTGGTTTTTAAATTTTAGTAAATCCAAAATTCTCTGAAATTCATGAAACTTGGCATGCTGCCATGGAGCGGCATCAACATGCCATGGTAGATTTTTTGTCCCATTTGGGGCGGGTTTGGGGATATGCTTCTCACAAACCAAAGGTTCTCACAACAAGCCTGATGGTTTCGATAGGGAACGTCCCACCTTTGGGGATGAAACGATATCCGCTGCCTCTTATTGCTTTCGAAAAATTTCTAGTGTCAACATAGACAACAGGAGTGTTGTGTCAATTTCTGGGATTTTTCGAGGTTCGTTTGGACATTTTTATGCATTAATTGAGTTTTCAATGCATTTCTGTGCATAATTGAAATTTCAACTACATGCACATGCTTTAATGCCTATAAATTGGTTGAAATTTAAATCTATGTCCTTGGTTGCATGCTTAGGTCCCATGCAAGAAATGGGAATGAATGTCGAACATCCTGCCACCGTCACTCGGCCGCAAACATTGAGATTCCTGGTTTTTAAATTCTAGTAAATCTTAAACTCGTCTGAAATTCATGAAACTTGGCATGCTATCATGGAGCGGCATCAACATGCCATGGTAATTTGTTTGTCCCATTTGGGGCAGGTTTGGGTATAAGCTTCTCACAAACCAGAGCTTCTCACAACAAGCCTGATGGTTTCAGTAGGGAACATCCCACTTTCGGGGACGAAATGATATCCGTTGCCTCTTATTGCTTTCAATTTTTTTCTATTGTCAACATAGAACAACAGGAGTGTTGTGTTAAATTTTGCAATTTTTCGGGGTTCGTTTGGACATTTTTATACATTAACTGAGTTTTCTAGGCATTTTATGTGCATAATTCAAATTTGAACTATATGCACATGCTCGAGTGCATATAAATTGGTTGAAAAATCAAATATTTGTCCTTGGGTGCATGCTTAGGTCCCATGCAAGAAACGGGAATGAATTTCAAACAAAAGGGCACTGTTGATTGCCGGCAAAACGTTGAGATACTTTGTTTTTTAATTCTAGCAACTCCAAAACACGTCTGAAATTCATGAAACTTGGCATGCTATCATGCAATGGCACCCGACATGCTGTGGTATTTTTTGTGCCCATTTTGAGAGAAGAAGCACTCGAATAACAGCCAACAAAGGCATTTTCAAACAAATAGCTGCCAGTCTAACATCGCAAATGTTTGTATAATTTAAATCATGTGCATTACGTTAACCATTCACGTGACGCCACGTGTCTTGGTTTTTATGGCTATAGGAGGTGTCATGCGGATAACTGCTTGACTGAATGGGAGGCGTCCGAGCGCAGTCCGGTGAGCAGGCTGATCGAGAGGCGTGCAAGCTGTCCTCCAATGCGTAGGCTCACCGGGAAGCATGCAAGCTGTATGTTGTGCAGGCTCACTAGGAATCGAGCCCTTTGAATTCCATGGCCGCCCGCCTTCTTCTCCATTAATGGCGCCCGAGCCGCTACTTAATACGTGCGGCCTTACTCTTCGCCTCCCATTCTCCTCCCTCCAATAGACCTCCACCAACGCCATGGCGCAGAAGGATCATCTGCCACTAGTCTTCAAGTTTGGTGAAGTAGACTCTGAGCCGGAGGAGATAGAAAACAAGGAGGAATGGAGCCTCATTGACATGGCCCAAAACGAGCTGGCCACGGCTGTTGCTGTCCCTGCTCCCGTCCCAGCTCCCATCCCTGCGCTCGCGCCAGCGACCATCCCCGTAGCATTGACGGGCTGGTCGCCGAGCACTATCGCAGAGCTAGAAGCCGCGGGCGTCATCGAGGTCTCCGTGGACCCGCGCGAGCTCGTGTACATGCCAGCGCCAGCGCCCGTGCCCGTGCGTGCCCCTCCACCCACCACGGCGCCGGCCCGTGCGTTTGGCTACACCCGTCACGCCCGTGCTCGAGCACGCACCCCCTCAGCAGCATGGGACGCCGCCGTTGACCGCTACCTCTCAGTGCCTCCAGCTGCCGTCCTCCCGTGCCCCGCCCATCAATCGCGCGACTACATGATGTTTGATTTACAAGTGAAGAACATTTTGTGATGCCTTAAAGACTTCAACAACGGTGTCATGGAGGACGACAACGACAAGGACAGCGAGGCACGCCGCCTCCGCCGTTGCTGGAAATAGTGTTTTTTCTTGGGTTTAATATTGTATCTCAATCGCAAACATTTTAGTTAGAACACCCGTATGCAAACCGACAGCTTTCCCAGGAAGCCAAGGGAAAATGTGCTGAGAAGGATTTGTGCAGCTCTTGATTGCAAACGTTTTAGATAGAACACCCGTATGCAAAGCGAGAGCAGGATTTGTGCATCTCTTCAATGCAAATGGTTGTTTTGGATGACCCATGTGCAACCACTTACAAACAATTTGGTAAGATTTGCATCTGTCATATTGGGTATGTTGCCATTTGTCAAACTTGAAAGATTGACATTTGTTGATCTAGTAACATTGCCATTTGTCAACCTTGTAACACTGTGATTTTTCAAAATATGCAGCTAAAAATCACTAGCAGTATCTAATTTTTGCCACTAAAATTCAGTAATTTAGCATAGATTTCATTCATAGATTAAGCAGTCGTGCTTAATTTGTACAAACAGTTCAACTCGACAGCTGAACCGACCAAACTTTCCCCAATTGTTGCCAACCACGTACTGAAATAGCTAGTTCTTCTTTATATACTAGCTAATTTTAAGTACGTTGTACAGTTCCACCACATCTATAAACAGATGAACTGAACAAAATAGCCCCTAAATACTACTACGGAGGGGCTTTGTACTACTTCCGGTAGCCTCTCCTCTGCCGAGCATGCTTAGTAAGAGGCAGAGGAGGAGGAGCCTACCGACGAGCTGGACAAATGCAATACGGTGCCTGCCGCTGCTGCAACTTTAGCGACGCTCACCTCGAACGCCCTCTGCCGCTCCAGACGACCCCTCTCAAAGTGGTGGTTCTCCTCGTAGATCTCCTGATTCCTCGCCTCTGAGGCGGCGTGTGCCATGGCCGCGGCGGCGGTAAGGCTCTTTGTGTACTCGAAGAGGCGCTCCTCCTCCTCCTGCACGAACTCTGTGTAGCGCGCAAGGTCGCTGACGCACCTACCGACATCCACCTCCACATCTCGCCTTCAGGCGATAGTGGTGGAGCGGGTTATGACCCCAGCGGTCGACGGTGGGCTGGCGGCCACGGCAGCCAACGATGGGGTGGCGGCCACGACCACCACCTCCCACCTTCAGGTCGCGGTGGCAGAGCGGGTGATGGCCACGGTGGCCGGCGGTGGGGTGGCGGCCATGATGGCCACCTCCCGCCTTCGGGCCGCGGCGGCGGAGCGGGCGATGGACCTGGCTTTCGATGGTGGTGTGGCGGCAACGACGGCCGGCAACAATTGCTGACAGGCACTGGTGGCGGAGCGTGTGGTGGGTGTTCCGCGCAAACCTAACAGGGACGCCACGTGCACTACACTACACCGGGGACTGCGCCGCCACCGCGGTGTAGCCTCCTAGCTAGAGCTGTTGTCTATGACGGCAGAGTGGCTTAGCAACCACGACGGACCGGTGCCATTGGCGATTGTGGGAGAAGCAGACGATATAAGCTACAGGGAGGGAGGGGAAAATGCGACGCAGGACTCGCCGGCCATGAGGGTTTTTATAGAAGGCCGGTAAGCATTAGGATTTTGGGGGATTTCACTCAGTCAGGAGGGAAGCTTGCACGGGAACCTGCGAGGTTGCGCGGGCAGGCTCACCGACGATTCATTGGCGCCACCGTTTGGCCAAAAGAACGCTCCCGCGCGCTGCGCAAGCTTGCGCTGTATGCCGTTTGCGGCAGCGGGGTGACAAGACGTGCGAGAGGAGGACGAAAGCCCACATACACATACAGTTAATAAAAAAACATTTGTGATTAAATTACCTACTATACACCCATCCTGGTTTATAAGTAGGATTTAACTAATAAAATACGAATGCATGTCGCCAAAGATTATATATTTGGATTCGTATTTGAACATAGTTTCCAATTATATAATTTTTATACCATGCATTAACATTTTGTTGGTTAAATTTGAGGGCAAAGTATGGCACATAATATAAAGGGGACTATAGACCAAGACGGAGGTAGTAGCACATGGCTGCTCTCTACGCAGCGACGCAAATGTCGGCCGGCTTGTAGGCGACCATTTCCTGCATGTTCAACTGATCTATGCGTGTGGTTGCTTGCGGTTGAGGAATCCGCGACATGCTCTACTCGCATCCCGCCGCGCACGCTCTTCTCTCGCATCCCTTCGGGTGCTCTGCCCTCGTCCCTCCATGTGCGCTGCCAGTGTTTGGTGCCGGCCACGATCATGCATGTTCGTGTGCATGTGGTTGTGCTGGGAGCGACTCGACAATGCAGTTACCCGTTGCAAAAACTGCCATGCGGACACGCCGAGAATCCAGGCCACCCGGCCCCCATTTATTCCTGCGGCCATTTACCTTCATCTCTCACGTCACACGACACAATAAGCACCTCCACGACGACACATAAAGAGAGGACATCCAGCGGTTCCAATGGCAATCCCCGTGGCTCCAATGGCGCTCCCGGCGGCCGACGACGACAACGGCAGGCAGTTCACCATGCATCACGTAGTGGACACCCACGTGAGGGGAAGGCCCTCTCGATGATGTACACGAACAATCCGGTGTCGGTGGAGAGCTCCATCCAAACTATGGAGCAGGTCCTTGCTGAGGACAAGTACCAAGTGGTCAGCTTCGACCTCGAGTACACCATCGGTCGTGCCGGGCATGATCAGATGGTTGCCGTTGCCCAGTTGTGCATGCGACATGACGTCCTCGTCTACCACTACCACCTGGCCACAAGGCCTTGCGAGCATTTGTCCAGGTTTACCCACAACTCCGACTACAATTTTGCTACTGTGGACACCACCAACGATCTAAAAGCGCTCAAGGTTTCGGGCTTGAAATGCCGGAATCTTGTCAACATCCAGGACCACTACAAGGTCCGGGGCAGCGACAACAACAAACTGAACTCCTTGGTCTTGCTTTGACTTGAGAAAGACTTCTGAAGCTTCTCCAGCACTTGGCATCTTTACTGGTTTTTCTTCTTTGGCTTTCTCCTTCTTCTCATGAGCTGCAACTGAAGTGGGATCTTCAGCATCCATGACAATTGTGTTGTCCTCAAAGTCAGGCAACAAAGGAAGATGTTCTTTGTCCAACAAATATACTCCTTTCTTCATCCTTGAATTGATTAACTCTTGGATGTGTGGAGCATACCCACATGATCTCTTTTGGTCAGCTGCTGTCCTCTTAGTTGTCTCTACAATCAAGCTCGTTTGAACTTCTGTGGCACAACATCAAATAACTGTAAAAAGTTGATGGAGTGGCCTCCGATCATCCTGTGATCTCCATATTTGGGCAACAGAGTGTGCCTCAATATGGTGTTTATGGTGGTCAAACCAGACAACAAGTAGTATACTGACCCAAACTTATGTGTCTCCAAGGCCTTATCTGGAATTTCCTTATACATATTGGCCATGGAGTTATGATCTTTCTTCTTCTCAGCATAAACATCTATGTCATTCTCTTCTTCTTCAGGTGCATTTATGAGCTTAACCCATTCTTCAATTGTAGATTGGTGTATTTTTCCTTCTATCATCCACACAATCCTTCCATTTGGATAAAAGTGAGCTGTTGAGTAGATTGCATAATGAGTTCATCATTCCACTTGGTTAGCTTCTGACCAACAAAGTCATCAACACCATTTGACTTGAAGCTTTCACGCACTCTTGGGAAATGATCAGCATTTGCATCAATGTATTTCCAGTCCACCCATCTCATATCACTAACTATGAATTTCTTGTCCAGCAACACTGTCTCACAAAAATCTTGTTGCTCTATGGTGTGGAATCTGTAGTCCACTTCAGTCCTTCTCCTCATAGCATATGGATCTGCTTGTCTCCATTTTTTGAGACCCGCATCCTTTCTTTCCTTCATGTTTTCAGCAACTGGGTGACTGTCATTATGGTCTGGAATCTTGGGTTTCAGCTTCCTAAGCACTGGGGCTTCAACATCTTCTGCAGCTTCAGGCACTGGGGCCTTGTTCTTCTCTGTTGCAGGTATGTTCCTGGTGCTTCTCTTTGGAGCTTGTGCTGGAGCTTTGGGGGTTGTCTTGGGCATTGAAGGAGCTGCCCAAACTTGATAGCATCCGCCATCAGCTTCTGTGACTTAGTAGGCGGTGCTTGAGCAGCAACCTCTTCTTCCTCTTCCTCCTCACTAGCAGAATCCTTCCTCATAGATAGATTTCCAAGCACTTTAGCTATAGTTCTTCTGGCCCTCTTCTTTCCTTCACTAGATCTTGGCTCAAGTGTGAAAACCATAGTTTCCTGAGTTGATGCCCTGGCCTTTGACATAGGAATTCTCTTGGCAGGTGCCTTCTTGTGCATACCAGGTTTTGTTGCAGCAGCAGTTCCATATTCCTTCTTCAGCACTTTCTTCTTGGAGCTTACTTCCTCCTCAGCAGCCACATAGTCCTCATCCTCTGAGTCTGAGTTTCTATTCTTCCTTGTCCTTGTAGCTGCCTTGGGAAAATTGCTTGGAGTGCTCCTGCTGCCATCATCAGAGTTGCTAGAGGGACTAGTGCCCTCACTCATGTTCACTTGCTCTTTTGATTTGTTCTGGCTATCACTCTGGTCAGACATACTGGCAAAGACAACTGACAGCAGACCTTGTAAATATATATAGATGAGGTAGAGTAGATGAGCATCACAAAGTGCAGAGTTTTTGCAAAAAGAATGAGTCAAAAACTTAGTTTTATTTTTCTACAGGAAGCATTTCGGAGCTACCGATTTGTTAAACTCGGTGACATCAAAGCAACTTTGGATTCTAAACATGTGGAATCGGTCAGACTGAGACACAGTTCGGTGACTCTGAGTTTGATAGGGTTTCACAAAGTCCTGGTATCAGTCACACCGATTTTCAACTTCTGGTCAGACTAAAAATCACTTGTGCATTGGCCAAAGCCAAATCGGTGGAGCCGATTCCTACAATTTTGTCAGTCCGAGATGAGTCCAGCGGTAACCTAACCCTAAATTTCCAACTGAAATCTAATCTAAAGGATGTTTTCTCTGGATAGATTGATCTGATATGTGGTAAAGAACTTGGCATTGACCTTGTGCCCAGAATCGGAGGTAAAATAAATGCACAAGGGGTCGAACTCATACCCTAGTTTCGTGGTGAGTTCGCTACAGCGGCAACGGTGGCTTTGAAATCCGTTGACAGCGGCGGAGACCAATGGCGGGAGGTCGCTAGCGACAAGAAGACGATCCGGAGACCCAGGCGGCAAAGCAGGACACGCGCGGGCGAAGAGGTTTTGGAGAAATTTCGAAATCCTGACCCATCAGTATATATATCCTGACACTGTCGATGTGACCGAGTGGAACAACTCGGTGGCACCGAGACGCAGAATCGCAAGCAGTTACTGCAACTCGATGAGACCGAAATGTTCTAATCGGTTGCACCGAGATTGAAAACTTGATCAGCCAAGTGAACTCGGTGTGACCGAAATGCAGGAGTCGGTCAGCCCGAAATACATAGAGAGGTTTTGGAAGTTTTAAGTCTATGAAAAAACAGGACTCCGAGTGCTCCTCACACACAGGGTTTGAATTTGACTTAGATCAAACTTTGTGATGTAGCATGAATAGAATTTGAGAAGAGAAAAGCATAGATAGCTAGAGGGAGTTCTTAGGCATTCTTGTCCATCCATTTGGAAAAAGAAGAAACTCCAAATAATCAAAGCAACAAATGGATGTCCTCGAATGAGAAAAGTATGCAACCAAAATGCTCACACAATAGAATAGGAAATGAAATATGTGGCAAAGCATGCACAATCACTCTAGCATCTATCAAGCAACAATGACTAGGTCATCTATATATGAGTATATTGACTTAGGAGTCAAATGAGAACATTTGATCATAGGTCATACTCATTGTTTAAGCACAAGTGGGGTTACCACTTTTACATAAAGCATTGTTGTGTTCACACCATTAGAGTTGCTTTAGCTCAATTCTTAGAGTAAAGCTCCCCCTAGATGTGATATCCCCCCTAAGAGGGACGAACTAACCTTGGGTTTTGTCGATGATGACTTCATGTAGATATCGAAGATGTGGATGCTCATTGTTGATGTAGATCATTTGAAGCAATGCATTGGAGTGAGCTACACTTTCAATACCTACATGGGTTAGTCCCACAAGGAACAAACAAGGATATCCATAGACATAGAGTGAAGGACACACATGATGATGTCCATGATAGCATTAGGTTACCTTGTCCCTTGTCTTACCAACAAGAGGGTTTGTGACTCCTTGAACTAGTGCAAGATCTGGAAGTTGTTTGCACTTGTCCTTGCCAAAATGAATATAAGTGAAGTATGTTGGCGGAGTCACCCTCAAGAACTCTCTAGTTCTTCTTCTTCGGGATCCACATCATCTTGATGGGAATCCTTGGGGTTGTAGACGTACTTGATGAAGGGCCTTCGGAGCATCTTCAAATGCATCAATCTCCTCTTAAAGCTTGTCCTTGCCTTTTAGCTTGTGGTCTTTTGGTGGAAGATCATCTTGAGCTTGTGTCCCTTTGAAGGAAGTAGGATCATACTTCTCTTGTTGAGGAACAAACTTCTTCTTGGGGTATTGATCTTCTTCCCACTCAGCTCCATTAGCATTGAACTTTCGTTCAAAACCAACATCTTGATTCTTCTGGTGCCTTCCTTGCTTGCATACAATTTCCTCAAATTGCTTACTTCCGGCAAGGATTTTGTAAACACCTTTCTCTATAATTCCCTTCAATAAGCTATTTTCTTGCTCAAGTGTAACTTGGCTAAGAGAATCATTAGTGGAATCAAGAGAACTACTAGAAGCAACAATATTGGATTTAACGTGATTATTTTTACTACAAGAAGAAGAATCTTTCTTGTTCTTGTTGCTAGATTTTACTTGTGGCATGTAAGTAGACAAGAGTAAACGCTTGGCAATGTAAGAAGAACTTCTCTTTCGAAGATCATCATTGATGGCCTTTAAGAACCCATGCTCTTGATCAAGATTGAGCTTTTCGAAGTGTAACTTCTCATGAGCTTTTAAAAGTTCTCGATGATCTTCTAAAGTAGTTTCATGAGCTAACATAAGAGTGTTTAGTTCTTTAGTTAGACGCTCAATCTCCTTCTTATCATTGTCATTCGTTTTATCTTGATTATCATGATTAATTGACGTTTCATCATAGTATTCATCACTAGAGTTGTCAACAAGTAAATCATCATCACCTAGCAAATCATATTCATCACTATTGAAATCAACATACTCGGGGTGTGATACCTTGGGGACTTTAGCCATGAAGCATCATCCAATTCCTTCATTAGGTGAGTCAACTATGTCATAGGAATTGGTTGACACAAGTTCTAGACCAGCAACACCTTCATCTTGAGTATATTCGGAGTCGGAGTGATAACTTCTCTCGGAGTGGTGGTCGGAGTCGGAGTCGGATACTCATTCACCAACATGAGCTTGATGTCTTCGTTTTGTGTAGCTCCTTGATGTCTTATCCTTCCTTTCTGAATCCTTGCTTCTTTGAGAGGTTCTTCGTTCATAGCGATCATCTCTACTCCTTCTCTCTCTTGGAGGTGATTCTTCCCTTTTGCTTCTTCTTTTAGGAGAGTCTTCTCTTCTTTTGTAGGGAGTCGCACACTCATTGGAGTAGTGTCCGGGTCTTCCACAATTGTAGCAGTTTCGCTCACGACTAGAAGATCTTTTGTCATTGTAGGACCTTGACTTGGAACTTCTTTCCTTGCTTCTACTCTTGTAGAATTTGTTGAAGTTCTTCACCATTAAGCTCAATTCCTCACTGAAGACTTGTTTTTCACTTGATGTTGTGGGAGCATCACACGCAACTTTGTAAGCACCACTTGACTTGTTGTGGATCTCTTCCTTATCCTTGAGTGACATCTCATGAGCAACAATTCTTCCAATGACTTCGGTTGGCTTGAGATCTTTGTAGTTTGGCATCATTTGGATCAATGTTAACATGGTATCATATTTTCCATCCAAGGATCTCAATATCTTCTTGATGATGAATTTGTCGGTTCATCTCTTCACTTCCTAAGTCAGCAATCTCATTTGTGATGAGAGCAAGCTTAGAGTACATTTCGGCGACTCCTTCACCATCCTTCATTTTGAACTTGTCAAGTTGACTTTGGAGTACATCCAACTTGGATTCCTTGATAGAGTCGGTACCTTCGTGCATATCAATCAAAGTATCCCAAATTTCCTTTGCATTCTTAAGACGGCTGATTTTGTTGAATTCTTCGGGGCACAATCCATTGAAGAGGATATCGCAAGCTTGAGCATTATATTGCAACATCTTCAATTCTTCCACAATAGCCTCATGGTTTGGTTCTCTCCCATCAAAGAATTCACCTTGCAAGCCAAATTTGTAGCCCAAACGGCGGGGTTATGTCCAAGAATATGCATTTTCATCTTATGTTTCCAACTAGCAAAATTAGTACCATCAAAGTAAGGACCTCTACGGTGGTAATTTCCCTTGCTAGACACCATACTCTCCTAGGTTGTGAAACCAAGGCTATGATCACCAAATTTATGGAAATCAAGGCAAATGGAGACCAAAGCTCTGATACCACTTGTAGGATCGAAAGTATGTCTAGAGGGGGGGTGATTAGACTACTTGACCAAATAAAAACTTATCCTTTTCCCAATTTTAGTTCTTAGCAGTTTTTAGCAACTTAGCACAAGTCAAGCAATCTCAATACAATTCTAGAAAGCATGCAAAGAGTATATAGGCAGCAGAAAGTAAAGCATGCAACTTGCAAGAAAGTAAATGGGAGGAGTTTGGAGGGACATGGAGATTTTTGGCATGGTTCCGATAGGTGGTGCTATCGTACATCCACCACTACAAAAAAAATACACTTCCGTGATGATACGTGTTTGTCACAGTAGGTCGCGTTTTTTGTCATGCATGTACATCCATGACGATTTTATGACAGAATCAAGATAGTCATACCTGTGCTGTCGTAGAAGTGTTCCTTGACATTACCAAAATTATCATCACGGAAGTGTCCACTTCCATGACATAAATCATGCGTCGCAGAAGTGCTTTCGTCAAGGGTGACAGACACGTGGCATCCACCGTAACGGAACACTGTTAAGCTATCGGGTCAGGTTTTGGATCCGATAACCCGTTAACAGCCCCGACCAATGGGAAATTTCCACGTGTAAAATTCTTATTGGCCGGACGAAATACATGTCAGCTCGTCAGTGGGTCAGATAGGCGCCTATGATATGTCGACACGTGCCACGGCCCACCAGTGGCCCATTTAGCTTACAAAGCCGGCCCGTTTGACTTGGTCAAAAGTTAACGGGCTGGCCCATGAAAAGCCTGTTAATGGTCTCTTCGCAAATAGCCCATTTTACGGCCCGGTAACTCACGGCCCGTTAGGCCCTAAAGAAAATCGGCCCAACAACATCATGTGGGCCGTCGAATATAACACCAACCCATTTCACTTTCGGCCCATGTATGGCCCACGACATCTTTCGGCCCATATGAGGCCTTCGTATCATTAGGCCCTTTACAGGCCCACGGTGACTCTAGCCCATAATGAACAGTAATTTTCTTTGTACCCGTTAACGGCCCGTGATTCACATGGGCCGTTTCCAGCCCGTGTTAGCTTTCGGCCTATTGATGGCCCATACGTTCTTGGGTTCGTTTTCGGCCCTCGATTACTTCCGGCCCATTACTGGCATGTTCCCCTAATGGGCCAAATTCCGCCCATGGCAAGAGTCGGCCCGTTTCTGGCCGGTTAACCCGTTGCGCCCTTTCCAACCCGTCCTATATTCTGGCCCATTAACGACTCGTTATGCCTGTGACAGAATTAAGCCTTTGTTGTCCTCCGGCCTATTAACGGCCCATTACTGTGCTGGGCCGATACCAATTACGCCCGTTTACGGCCCATGTAGACCCATTTATCCGACGGCCCGAGGCCCACCGATTCTATGGCCCTGTTGGAGGCCCATTTATCGACGGCCCGTAGGAGACCCATGGATCCTACGGCCCGTATATGGCCCATGGTTGTTGCGGACACTAGCAAACCAAGGAAAAAGAAGACTAGGAAATAAATAAGGACGAAACTAATGCTAGGATATTAAGGCGATTGCATAGATTACATCCACTCGGCATCAAAGATCGCCACCAGTGCAAATATAGGGAACACCCTACACTATACAAAAATGGCTTGCTGTTTTCTTCAGCCGGTGGCTGCACGTTAAGAATAAATTTTGTATCGCACCAAAACAAATTACAACTATATAACAAAAGGAAGGTTGACATAAAACTTAACAGTCTAGCAGATAAATGCACCACCGGAAGTTCAGAGGCTCAGTTCATTTGACATGACTGTTACGTTTTCATGATGTATTGTTCAATTGAGCACCATAACCCTCGCCTTCATTTCCCCTAGGCTCCTGAACAACATAGCAAATGTCTGATAGTCTGGTTTCAAAACCATGCATATCT
Source organism: Triticum timopheevii (assembly GCA_963921465.1). NCBI lineage: Eukaryota > Viridiplantae > Streptophyta > Magnoliopsida > Poales > Poaceae > Triticum > Triticum timopheevii. The sequence continues at coordinate 142,561,958 of OY997264.1, read as the reverse complement.
TGATGACATCAAACAATGTCTCTCCTTGTTTCACAAAGGATCTCTGTTAGGGAATGGGCTTGTGTCTGGAGCGCAAATACAACATTGCTTTGAGCTTGCATATCTTGATCATGAGGCAGTTTGGACGAGATTGCCTTAACAACCAACCCAGTATTATGCAGGAACATGCTTTTTGGCACTGTTAGTGGACAGGTACTGACCCACTGCAGCAAGAGCTGACATTGCGGCTATAGTTGCCTCGCCACCTTCAGAAGCTGGCGGTTCCACCATTTTTTCCATAGCTCGCTAAAAAGTCGAGTTTTTACATTAGTAGTACCAGAACAAAAGATATTAAGGAGGCAGCAAAACCAAACAAAATAGATTTGATCTATATAAAGAACTTATTCTGGTGAACCCATGTAAAATATTAGTTGTATTTTATTGCAAAGTACATAATAAGCCCAGGTTCCAAACATATGACCATGTACCATCGCTAATGTATTGTCTATTTCTTCACATTGTATTGAGGGCTAAGGATAAAGAGACGAAGTTTATAATACGGTAAGCATAGTATGACATCATTCATATCACAAAACAACTGAGAACAGACAAACATGCAATTGTAACATTGTGTGGGCAAGTCTAGCACGGAACTAGATTACGGTTCAAGATCAAAGGAACATCACTCCTCTCTTTTAAACCTTGTAAGGTGCAATGATATGCTAAGACAATTGTGTATAAAATTGAAAAGAATAATAGACATTGGCTACAAACCATGTAGTTCAAGGCACAAGTCAGAGTAAGTAGTAGTTAAAAGGCATGAGGATTAAGGACTTACAACAGCGGCTTTGACTGGTGTAGTCATGCCCTTTTTCTTGCTGGTGTGATAGTCCTTGAAGATCTCCACAGCATTTGGTTCAGGTACTTTTTGGTCCTTGCGGGCTTTCCTCTCCATTTCGAACAAGTCAATATAGATCTAATAATATGGTATAGCGAAAAGAGTGAAACAACAGCTAATTACAAGAGCCTCGCAGTGTGCAATATAGCTACGGGATCTTGTCGTCTGTTGGAATTTCACTTTCGTATGATTGGCCTTGTTCTTTGAACAGTTGACCTACAAGAAGATAGATTTGTGTGGCACATGCGTAAGTAGGACTTCAACATGTGATCTGATCACATATATATAATGTACCTGATACTTCGGATTAGACCAGTATTTAACAAGGCCCCTCTAGTCTTCATCCAATATAGTTTCCACTGGAGATGTTTGGGAAAGTTCACTGTTAGCCTTGCCTTCAAAGTGAGTTTTCCTCAAGTTATACCGATACTGTCGTAGAGCAGACTTGGAAACATGGGTGCAAGCTTGTCTAGTTGCATCATCTTGGCTATCCAACTTGAACCTCATCTGTTCAAAATTATGGGAGTCTGATTATCAGCAACCTAGAAAGTATGGGTCAGAGCAAGACGATATTACTAGTTTCCATACATAACCATACTTAAGGATAAATTGTCGAGGAAGGTGTTGAACTGGGTTTCGTCTTTGTCATTCCTGTACTGAATCCATGTTGGGAGGATACATACATGACACCTAACGGAAACCGCTGCCTCTGATACTAACTTGGATGACTCTGTAGCATCATGTGGCCTTTTTAAACCTGCCTCAAAATGGATCTCCATTCTTCCTCCTCTAGATTTAGTTAACCTATCGAGCATTATCCCTGATGTTTGTTTCCTCTTGCGCCTAGGTGCTAGTCCAACAACGAACATAGGAAGTCTTAGTGTACATCAAACTGTGAGACTACATATAAAGAAGCATGCAACTGTAACTTGACTCCAGCAACTACCTTCTTGTTGTTGAAGCTCACAATGTTCATCTGATATTGCCAACTCGTCTTGTGTCAAGAGTGCTTGGGAAGTAGTGTCAAGTGGCAAGAGAGCTTGGGAGCATGCTGCTAGCTCAGTTCACACACAAGTAACTCATACAGCTGGTAGTATTGTGGTAGGTGTTGCAAGAACTAGGGCTGTCTCTGCTTGTTTGGTGGCAGCTATTTGTTTCTGTTTGGATTTTTTGCAGCTCGTGTAGCATGGGATGCCGTGTTTGTAGAATTTTCCGCTGGACTTTGACCTTCTATTGCACCATCAGTACCACCAGAATCTGCAGGATTCATCCGCTTCTCATTCCCTGCCATTCTGTGTTTCTTCCTCTTTCTTTGTGCCATGTTAAGTCAAGCCGACAAGAAAAACGAATAACAATTTAGTTCTTCAGAACAAGTTGATGCGTGATGCAGACGAACTGAACTTTGATGTTAGACAACCACATGATAGGAGGATGTAATATGTATGAAAAACAGGACGGAAGAGATAACCAGAACTATGATGTGTAAACTAATAAGAAGACATTTCACCAAATTAGAAGCAATGCAATGGAAGGTAGACACCATATGAAAGATGCTACAAATATCCCTCTGCCAAGTTAATAGTGTCTCATCATAAATGGCGTTTAAACAAATGTGAAGCAGTACAAGAAATAAATCATATGCAAGATGCAAACAACATCACACTACCATGTTAGAGGTCTCTCGTCATTAGTGCCATTGCATATTCACAGCAGTGCATATTCACAGCTTATGATGTGTAAACTAAGGAGAAGGCATTCCAACAAATTAGAAGCAATGAACGCTAGACACCATTGTCGGATGTTGGGTTCTGGCAGACCCTTAAGGTTCGAACTCTGGGGTGCGCACGAAGATCGCTCCCATACTGACCTACGTCCGATCATCTTGTGAGATCTAAGCTAAAAACTAGGAACAACACAAGGGACACGAGATTTATACTGGTTCGGGCCACCGTTGTGGTGTAATACCCTACTCCAGTGTGTGGTGTGGTGGATTGCCTCAGGGGCGGATGATGAACAATACAAGGGAAGAACAGCCTCGCGAGAGGTGTTCTTGAGCTGGTGCGATGAACTGCTTGGGTGAGTTTGATCGCCTCTCTCTCTCTCCAATGAGTACCTGATCTGCCCCCTCTTTGGTGGTGGCTAGCTCTACTTATAGAGGCCCTGGTCCTCTTCCCAAATATTGAGCTGGAAGGGCGCTAACAACGGCCATTTTGAAGGGGAACATCTAGTACAAGTTATCCTGACTAAAGTTGGTCTTCGGCTGCCAAAAGCACTAGCGATGACGCTGTATTGGGCTCCATGGTGACCTCCATCCTGCCGCTCCGCTGATCTTGGTCTCGTTGCACTGAAATGGCAACCTTTGCCTGATGCCTCAGTACTCCACGTCTGTGCTTGCCCCCTTTGCACCAAAAAGGAAACAAGGACACTACGCAGGTCGGTGCCCGCCTGGCCTTGGTCGTCATGGCTTGCGTCGCGAGCACCTTGCGAGGTACCCTACCTTGATCTCTACGCCTCCTCGCGAGCCTGCCTGGCGGGGCCGTCCCTGAGGAAGCCTTGTGTCGTCCGCCCCGCGAGGCTTGGCCCCTCGCGAGGGTCTTGAGTCTTGCACTGATGAAGATGGGCCGTACTAGGCCAGCACTTGAGCCACGCTGCAGGCCGCAGGAAGGCAAGTCTGGGGACCCTCATTCCCAAAACGCCGACGTAGCCCCTGGGCCCAAGGCGCGCTCAAACTTGGCTTCGCGGAGAAGCGAAGGGGCAAGTGCGGAGCGCCGCGGGCCCCATCAGCCTGCGGTCTTGGGTGCCGCGTGGCGGTTGATTGGACATGGACGTCTCCGCTTCCCCATGCTGCCTTGGCAACCGCTCGACTTGATAAGTCCCTGCATGCAGAAATAGGTCATGATTACCTGCGATCGTGGAGGCCGACGGTTGGCTTCCTTTCGGTTATAAATGCAGGAGGGCGCAAGCCTCCGCTGTACATCTCCCTTTCTCCCCATCCCAGCTACTCGCCATCTCCCATGGCGCCGCTGAAGAGGTTCTCAGACGCAGAGAAGGGAAAGGCTCGTCGGGAAGGGCCTGACTCTCCCCCGGCCAAGCGCGGCCGAGGTCGTCCACTCGAGCATCTTGTGGCTCCTGTAGTGGCTTCCCGCGGTCGCGGGGGCGATCCCCTGCGCGGTGATGGGAGCCTGGTTGTCGAGGGAAGGCGCGTCGTGGCTGCGCGGCCTCCCAGGCCACGCTTCCACTCGGTGGAGGTGCTGCCGGAGTTTGTCGTGTGGTTGACAGACCCAACCAGCACCTGGCTCTAGCTTCCCCGCTTCTTTGCAGGTGAACTTCCGGCCGGCGCCCCGGGCGGCCTCTGGCTCCAAGCGGACGGTTGCTGCAGCGGGGCCTCCTAGGCCTCACTGGAGGTCTCCATCGCTGGGAATGTGGCCCTAACCCGCGGCTGGCAAACATTTGCCCGCGCGCGTGGCCTGATCCAGCGGTGCACCCTGCACTTCAAGTTCGATGGCGACGCCACCCTCTACGTGAGGGTGTTCGGAGAAGATGGTCGCCGCGCTGGGTGCTGCCCCGAAGACGATGACCTCGGCCGGGTACCCAGCCCCGGCAATGATCGAGATGAAGATGACTGCAGGCGCGTGGTCGGCGACGCTCGTGGCTCGCCAAGCTTCGGCGGCTCTCCTTCGGATAGTAGCTCCTCCAACGGTGGCCGCGACCAGCTTCCACGCCATCGCGTTCGCCTTGGGGGAGGTAGCGGGTCAGTCCACCGTCGCGCCTCGGTGAAGCGCGAGGAGGTGTCTGACTGAGCTCCGGAGGCAGTTCTAGCCCTCGCCGCGAGTTGGTGCCGAGCAAGTCGTGCCTATTTTGTTTTCCTCCCTTCCCTGGGCAAAGAGAAAGTAGTGTACGGCCCCGCGGGGGCGTGTTGGACTGTTGATGTTAATTATCATGCTGTTTCCGCTATTCCTGTGCTGTGTTTTTGTGCCGCGTGCCCGCGTGCAGGAATTACTTAGCTTGGGGGGAACCTGCCGCAGTCTTCATTTCCCGAGGCTGAGGCCTTGCCGTGCGCTTCGTGTCCTGCAAGGATCAGTCAGCAGTGATAACTTCTGGTCTCGGTCGCGGAGGCGACCAACTCAGGTCCTGTGTTCGTGTCGCGATGCCCGTGGGGCACAGACTTGGAGGGGTGCTTGCTGGGGAATGTAGCAGAAAATAAAAAAAATTCTACGCATCACCAAGATCAATCTATGGAGCCATCTAGCAATGAGAGAGAGGAGTGCATCTACATACCCTTGTAGATCGCGAGCAGAAGCGTTCAAGAGAATGGGGTTGATGGAGTCGTACTCGTCGTGATCCAAATCACCGATGATCCTAGCGCCGAACGGACGGCACCTCCGCGTTCAATACACGTATGGTTGGGGAAGACGTCTCCTCCTTCTTGATCCAGCAAGGGGGGAGGAGAAGTTGATGGAGATCCAGCAGCACGACGGCGTGGTGGTGGAAGCAGCGGTGATCTCGGCAGGGCTTCGCCAAGCTCAGCGAGAAGGAGATGTGTTACAAGGGGAGTGGGAGGCGCCAGGGGATGGGGTGCGCAGCCCTCCCTCCCCCCTCTTTATATAGGGGCCCTGTGTGTGGGGGGGGGGGGGGGGGGCGGCCCCCTAGAGATTCAATCTCAAGGGGGAGGGCCAAGGGGGGACTTGCCCCCCAAGTCAGGTGGGGCGCCCCCCACCCCTAGGGTTTCCAACCCTAGGCGCAGGGGGAGGCCCAAGGGGGAGCACCAGCCCACCAGGGGCTGGTTCCCTTCCCACTTCAGCCCATGGGGCCTTCCAGGATAGGTGGCCCCACCCGGTGGACCCCCGGGACCCTTCCGATGGTCCCGGTACAATACCGGTGACCCCCAAAACTTTCCCGGTGGCCGAAACTGGACTTCCTATATACAAATCTTCACCTCCGGACCATTCCGGTACTCCTCGTGACGTTCACGATCTCATCCGCGACTCCGAACAACTTTCGGGTTACCGCATACTAATATCTCTACAACCCTAGCGTCACCGAACCTTAAGTGTGTAGACCCTACGGGTTCGGGAATCATGCAGACATGACCGAGACAGCTCTCCGGCAAATAACCAACTGCGGGATCTGGATACCCATGTTGGCTCCCACATGTTCCACGATGATCTCATCGAATGAACCACGATGTTGAGGATTCAGGCAATCCCGTACACAATTCCCTTTGTCAATCGGTACGTTACTTGCCCGAGATTCAATTGTCGGTATCCCAATACCTCGTTCAATCTTGTTACCGGTAAGTCACTTTACTCATACCGTAATGCGTGATCCCGTGATCAACTACTTGGTCACATTGAGCTCATTATGATGATGCATTACCGAGTGGGCCCAGATATACCTCTCCGTCATACGGAGTGGCAAATCCTAGTCTCGATCCGTGTCAACCCAACAGATACTTTCGGAGATACCTGTAGTATAACTTTATATCCACCCAGTTACGTTGTGACGTTTGGTACACCCAAAGCACTCTTATGGTATTCGGGAGTTACACGATCTCACGGTCTAAGGAAATTGAAAGTGCGTTATATCGACTAGAGGGGGGGTGAATAGGCGATTTTTATGAATTCTTCACTGAGGAATTTGCTGGTGAGGAAATTCCTTAGCGAAGAACTACTTGCAGCGGAATAAGTACTCAAATGTAAGCATAACAGAATACAAGCATGGTCATCATGATGAAATGAAGACTAGCACAGAGTACAGAAAGCGTAATCACAGGATAACACAAGATGAAGACAAACAGACTGAAGAAATTGAACTGAGGAAATTGAGAAAGTCTTCAGTCAAAGTCTTGAAGCACAGATATGAACAAACACTCAACACAGTAATGAGGAAATGAAAGGGTTGAGGAAATAGAACCAGTTAGTTGGTGAAGACAATGATTTGGTAGGCCAGTTCCAACTGCTGTCTCAGTTGTACGTCTGGTTGGAGCGGCTGAGTATTTAAACTCGAGGACACGCAGTCCCGGACACCCAGTCACTGAGCACGCAGCTCAGGACACCCAATCCTCACAGTATTCTCCTTGAACTAAGTCCACGCAGACCTCGTCCAATCACTCATGGTAAGTATTCAGGCGACTTCCAAACCTTCACAGACTTGGTCACTCGGCGATCCACAATTCCTCTTGGATGCTCTAGACCATGACGCCTAACCGTCTGGAAGAAGCACAGTCTTCAAAGGTAACAAGCGTCGGATCCATGCAGGATCAATTTCTTCAGTGATGCTCAATCACTTTGGGTTTGTAGGGGTTTGGTTTTGGGTTTTCCTCACTTGATGATTTTCGCTCAAAGTCCTCGGAGGATGGGTTGCTCTCAAATGACAAGTGTCAAGTTCTCTCGGAGCAGCCAACCAGCTAGTGGTTGTAGGGGGCGGCTATTTATAGCCTAGGAAGCAGCCCGACATGATAAGACATAAATGCCCTTCAGTGATATGATCGTTAGGTGGATAGGATATTTTGGGACAGCTGGCGCGCAGCACAGCAACGGTCGGAAATTTGGCTCTCAAATTCCTCAGGGCTATCATGTTCCTCACTGTGTAGGCAATTCGCACTGGCGAATTCCTAACTCCTCAGTCAGAGCAAAGTCCTCAGTGACCAGAAGAACTGCGTCTCTGTCACTGAAGAAATTGACTGAACTGTATGAGATTTCCAATGGCTTCACTCGAAGGGATTGGTAGGTGTAGGATTTTGAGTTGAGCATCACATGGAAATTTTTCCTTAGTATTTCCTCGACCCCCTTTAACAGTACGATGTTTCCTATGACTCAAGAAAGAGAAAATGAAACTACGAAAACAAAAGTCTTCACGCTTCATGTTACTCAAATGAATACCAAGTCTTCAAGGTCACACCAATTTCTTCACTTTCAAAGTCTTTAGAAAGTCTTCAGAATATCAAAGTCTTCAGTCGAAGAACTTCATTTTTAGGGGTCGACTTTCTCTGTAAATATCAAACTCCTCGTAGACTTATAGACCTGTGTACACTCACAAACGCATTAGACCCTTAACCTATAAGTCTTCAATACACCAAAATCACTAAGGGGCACTAGATGCACTTACAATCTCCCCCTTTTCGGTGATTGATGACAACATAGGTTAAGTTTTCAACGGGGATAAACATATAAAGTGTAAGTACTGATATTGAGGAATTTGATTGCAAGATATAGAAGAACTCCCCCTGAAGATGTGCATAGTGAGAAATTTGCGATTGAGGCAATGCACATTTGAAGAGTTGAATCATGGAGATATCCCCCTATATCTTGTAATTCATACACGCATTTGATATATAATATGAAGAATTTGAAATGCATGATGAAATATGGTGCCTGATGAAATTCCGCATGCGTGCAATGTCATTAACGAGGAACAAGCATGCCGAAAGCATCAAAAGTTTCAGAGCATAATGCAACAAAAGCATCAGCGCACCATCGGGTTTAAGATTACAACTCGAACCAAATAAAAGTTTTAGAAGAACGAGAGTTGTAACTTTAAAAAATGCCCTTAATATAGACCCGCTTGAAGACTAACTCAGATTTCTCCCCCTTTGTCATCAAATGACCAAAAGGATTGAAACTGAGGACTAACGCCCCTGAAGAATTTCAATATGATGGAGGAGCGCCAGCGTTGTCGGGGTTGTTTGTTGTAGCAGGGCCTGCCGCAGTGTCGTCCAAATCTTCATACTCATCAGTGTCACGCGATGAAGAATAAGAGCTGGCCACAAGTGGAGGAACTTTGACCCTCTTGAATTTCTTCGGAGGAGGTGCAGACCTGTCAAATTCTTCCTTGAGACCCATAGTCTTCAGTTCTTCAGCGCTATAGACATGAGTGAGGACAGCCCAGGTGCGGTTGAGGGTTTCATGAAGGTAGTAATGGTTCTTCTTCACAGCATTGTGTGTTGAGGTCATATTGTGAAGAAGTGCACCAAACTGACGCTTTACCCATTTGTGATTGCGATCAACCTTCTGATGAAGACTGAGGAGTAACTCACGGTCAGTCATCACCCTGAGTGCTGTGGCTTAAGGATTTTGCTTCGCTGAGGTATTTGCGGCAGTGTCATGTGTGGCAGAGTCGTCATTGGTGGAGTAAGATGCTGCCAGGCGAAATTGACCATCCAATGGACGAATGCCTTCATCGATCACAGCAGCTGCCTTGCCTTTATCATCAGATGATGAAACTGGCCGTTTGAGGACTTCAATGGGAGGCAAGTAGCTACCGTGGTTCAGAGTGTCAGCTTTGTAATTCAGTGAAGATCTTGCCCTAATGAATCTCATAATCCAAGGCGCATAGGGCTTCAGCTCGAATGGTGACATAGCAATATTGGCCAGAGTCCTCATGAAGAAATCATGGAAGTTGACGGGAACGCCATGAATGATGTTGAAAAGCATATTCTTCATGATGCCAACGACTTCTTCATCATTTGAGTCGTGGCCTTTGATAGGACTCATTGTCTTCGTCAGAATGCGATAGACAGTCCGAGGCACATAGAGTAATTCCTTGATGAGGAATTTGGTTAGTGGGGCCTGCCCAGGCTTCAAAGGCTTCATGAGCACTTGCATATAGTGATTTGTCAGTTCAGGGTCATTGTAGATGCAACATGCACTGTCATGGGGAGGATCGAGAGGAAGGACACGAAGCAATTCAGTTGCTGGTGCCTTGTAGTGAGTGTTTTCAGTCATCCAATCCAATACCCATGAGTTGACATCTTCAGCGTCTCCAGTGATATGCAGTGTAGCGTAGAACTGAAGAATGAGTTCTTCATTCCTATCACAGATGTCAGCGCAGAAATTGAGTAATCCTGCATCGTGAAGAACACTGAGGACTGGCTCGAAGCATGGCAGAGATTCCATATCCACGTGAGGAATATGTTCATGATTGAAGATTTCGTCTTTGTCAAACAGCACTGAGGAATAGAAGTTGGCTTGACTGGCAGTCTAGAAACGCCTTTTCCTTATGCGAGCAGAGTCATAGGGGTTGTAATCAGTGAAGAATACATGCTCAGAAAAGAAGTCTTCAGCTTTGAACTTCTGTTTGATTGAGAACGGATTCTTCGGCTTTGGCAGAGGGGTGTCAGTGAGTTGCAATACCACCTCAGGAATCGCGAGCTCATGTTCTTCAGGATGAGGAATTTCTGGTTCCTCTTCTTGTGCAACCTTAAGATCATCAGCAGCAGGTTCTTCAGCACTAGCGGCTGGAATATCTTCATGAACAGAGGGAGTGGGATGAGTCTCTTCAGAGCCCAGTTGAACTGTTGTTGCAGGGGACTGAGGAATCTGTTGGATAGGTGTGAAGAGAAGAGTATTGGGATGCTGACTTTCCCAAAAGTCATCATTCATCACTGGTGTGGTGCATTCTATATCCACATCTTCATCTTCAATTTTCTCAACACCAGCCTCTTCAGCTGTGAACTGAGGCATAGGTGAGGAAATGATTGGCGTTGAAGGGACTGCGTCCACTTCAATTTCTTCATCAATCTGCTCTGACGAAGCAGCAGAATGATTTTCTTCATCAGATCCGCTTGGGATCACATAGTCTTCTCCAAAAGGAACAAGGTCCTTTGATGGCATGGAGGAAATTGGAACAACATCAATTGGATTTTCAAGTGAGCTGGTCATTGGCTTCATCTTCTTCGCAGCCGAAGATTCTGACGCAGCTGATGCCTTCCTTTTCTTCACTGCAGCTCGCTCTGCAGCCTTGGTCCTCTTCACCTCATAGGCAGTTTTAAGAATTGGAGTTGGTGTAGGCGCGGGAGGAGCTGAGGAATCTGGTTGATTTTCTTCAGGCACAACAGATGCAGTTGCCCTGATTTCTTCAGTTTCTTCAGGCGCACCACTAGTGGATGCCCTGGCAATTTCTTCAGCGGCTGGAATGGAGTCATCAGCCCTGGAACTAGCATTTTCTTTAGCAGGCTGAAAGTCATCAGCGGTTCTAGCATGTTCTTCAGTAGGCTGAGCAGAGTCTGCAGCCTGAAGATTTTCATGTGGCGATGGGGCTGCAACATTTGTGAATTTCTTCGTCAGATTGACGAATCTCACTTTGGCTCCTTGCCAATCAGCATAGTAGGCATCAAAGTCTTTGCTAAGGGCTTGAATTTCAGACTGAGCCTTGAGAAGTTCCTCAGGTGTCATTCTGACAACATTTTTCTTCAGGAGCTTCTCCTTTCTGTATTGAGCTTTCTTGAGCTCTCTTGCCTTTTCAAACTTCCATTTCTCTTGAGTGATGAAATGGGTCAGCATGTGACTTTGACTAGGAGTCAGAGGAAAATCAGGCATTGGGGTGTTTGAATCCTTGTGCCAGAGATCAATGTAATCGAGGATTTTCTTTGGATCCAAAAGCAGTGGCACAGATGTGCCTTTGGCTCTAGCGGCCTTCACCTGTCTGTCTCTGATGATTTCTGCAAGTTCATCATCAGAAGCTTCATCATCAGAGGGCACATGGAATGCGACCTGTTTCTTCCTTGGACTTGGCCGAGGACCGCGTCCCGCTGTTGCTTTAGTCTTCAGCAGTGTGGGGCCTGATGAGGAAATTGGTGCAGCTGAGGAACTTGTAGAGACACCAGAGGCAATCGAGAAACCAGTAGTCCTTTGACATGTAGCCAGATGCACAGGAGCTGAGGACTTTGATGGAGCTGCTGAGGACTTTGGTGGAGTAGTAGCAGTCTGAGGAATTTGCCATGAGGGAATAGCTGAGGAACTTGGCCGTGAGGGCGCTGTTGGTGAAGCACTTGGCTTACGAGCAGGCTTCTTTGGCATAGATTTCCTCGGTCTGACCGAGGCCTCAGTTGCAGCAGCAGTGGCAGAATCCTCATTGAATTTCTTCACCGCCTCCTTGGCTTGCCTTGCCAATTTGGCTTGGCGCTTAGCCCATTCTTCAGGAAAGTCCTCACCACTCTTGATGCTGGTGGGATCAACTACTTGGCCAGGTGCCAATGGAGCTCTTGGGCACGGAGGAATGAGGGCGAATTTCTTCATGTACTTTGGAGTCACATATCTGTATTCCCTCCATTCTCTTGCCCATCTCCGTTCAATCTTCTGTATGCGCACCTTGCACTGATTTTTTGTTTCTTTGCCAAATTTTGATTCATCTGGTGTGCAATAGCCAGCATAGATTTCATCAGGGATCTCGAAAGCAGTCATGACCTCAGGCTTCTTTCCTCCTTTCTGCGGTCTCTTACCTTCAGCCATATTCTTCAGATGAGGAATTTGATCAATTGAACACTCTGAAGAAGTATGAAATTTTTCTTCGAGGAACGCTGCAAATGAGTTAAGTTGATGAGAACCTAGTGATTCAGCAGCGGACATGAGTACCTGTGAACAGAGTGTAGGTGCGAGGAATTTGGAGAGGTCATATGCGTTCTCAGAAGGTTTTTCGAAAAGACAAGTTTTGAGGAAATTGACCAGATGAGCCTTGAGGAATTTCACTAAGCGTTCTTTGTCTTAGGTTCCAGAGTTGTACAGATCGAAGATCCACACAATTGAGGAATCTTGAAGAAAATGATTGCTTAGAGAAATGGATCAAGAACATACAATGTGTGAGGTGTTCATATGTGTGAAGATTTGAAGAATAAACAACTTTGAAGATTTTCAGGAAAGTTTGAGAATCAAAGCGAGTAATAAAAGTAACTTTTAATTACCCGAAGTGAAGAACACGACGAACTGAGAAGAACAGATGTGAAGTTCGTCAGGTTAGATCTCCCACGCCCTAACTTGGTAGAGAGAGACAGCTACGGCGGCGGCGGAGTGAAGATTTCCGCAACCGGCATGAGTACGACGGCGACGAGGTCGAGGCAGCGAAGCTCTTCCTCACCGGCGACGATGGAGTAGCGGCAGCGCTAGGGTTTGAGGAGCTCGAGCGAGAGTAGCGATCGAGCGGAGTAAATGAAGTGAGGAAGGGGAGAGGGGTATTTATAGTCGTGGTGAAAAACTGTTCGCTCGAAGATTTTGGGACGAACATGCCCCTGCCCTTTCTCCTTCACGCGACATATGTCACCCACGTACTGTGTAGTTGAGATTGTGTAAGATCGTGGGTGAATAAAATAATGCATCGTGGGATGCGGAACGGTTTGAGCGGCAAAACCGAAAATCTGGATAAGATTTGATTTAATGTTTCGTTCACAATTTCTTCAGCTGACAAGGACAAAGTGAAGATTTTGAACGAGTTTCAAATAAAACGCACATGAAGAATTTGTGAATAGATTGGGTTGAGTATAGCATAGAGGGGGAAGGGTCCGATCACATTCACTTAGCAGAGAAAGCAACTTGAAGAATTAGCTATAAGTGAATGCTGTAGAGGACATAAACTCATATATATATATATATATATATATATATATATATATATATATATATATATATATATATATATATATATATATATATATATATATATATATAGCCAATGAAGAAAAATGACGGAAACAGTGAAAATTTTGCAAAGTTGAAGAATTTGAAAAACTGAAGACTTTCAAAAATGAGGAAAAACTCAAATTGAAGATTTTCAACTTTTTGTGGTGGCGTGACCCACCGTATTAGAATGATGATTTCAGACACCGCGTACAATTGTCGTAGGGTTCTGAGAATCAAATTCTTCATTAATTTCTTCACACTTAGAGTGTTATTCTTCATTGATTGAAGAAAAACGTTTCTTCATGTGTTGCACATCTAAGTCATCAATTTTGCATAAGTGTTAGGACGTGTGTCCTTTTCAAAGAACATTTGAAGATTCTAAGATATTTAGCTCACACCACAACTTGCTAAATCTCTTCTCATCCAAGGGCTTAGTGAAGATATCAGCTAGCTGTTCTTTAGTCTTCACGTGCTCGATGGAGATTTCGCCCTTCAACACATGATCACGAAGAAAATGATGACGAATCTGAATGTGCTTTGTCTTCGAGTGTTGAACTGGGTTGTGAGCAATCTTGATGGCACTCTCATTGTCGCAGAGGAGAGGCACATTCTTCACGTTGACGCCATAGTCCTTGAGGGTTTGCTTCATCCAAAGCAGTTGAGCACAACAAGAGCGAGCAGTAATATATTCAGCTTCTGCAGTAGACAGTGATACGCAGTTCTGTTTCTTCAAGGACCAACAGACCAAAGATCGTCCGAGGAAATGACAAGTGCCAGATGTTGACTTGCGGTCCACACGATCACCAGCATAGTCAGAGTCAGAATATCCAATGAGATCAAAAGCAGAGCCCTTGGGGTACCATAATCCTAGTGCTGGTGTGTGAGCTAGATATCGAAGAATATGCTTCACAGCCTTATGGTGTGATTCCTTCGGTGCAGCTTGAAATCGGGCACACATGCAAACACTAAGCATTATGTCTGGCCTAGATGCACATAAGTACAATAAAGAACCAATCATGGAGCGGTATACCTTGTGATCGAAGTCAATACCATTTTCGTCAGTGCATAGATGGCCATTTGTGGGCATAGGAATTTTGACGCCTTTGCAATCTTGCATGCCGAATTTCCTCACTACATCTTTGAGGTATTTCTCCTGAGATATGAATATGCCATTGCGCTGTTGACGAATTTGAAGACCTAAGAAGAATTTCAACTCTCCCATCATAGACATTTGATATTATTCACTCATCATATAGGCAAATTCATCACTATAACGTTGGTCAGTACAGCCAAAGATAATATCATCAACATATATTTGGCACACAAACAGTTCACCATCATAAGATTTAGTAAAGAGAGTAGGGTCGAGTGAACCGGGTGTGAAGCCATTCTTTACGAAGAATTCCTTCAATGTATCATACCACGCCCGAGGGGCTTGCTTGAGGCCATAGAGGGCCTTATTAAGTATGAAGACTTTGTCAGGATTCTTTGGATCTTCAAAACCTGGGGGTTGAGCAACATATACTTCTTCCTCAAGCTTACCATTGAGGAATGCACTTTTCACATCCATTTGATATAAGATGATATCATGATGATTAGCATAAGAAAGTAAAATGCGAATAGCCTCAAGTCTAGCAACAGGTGCAAAAGTTTCATCGAAATCAATTCCTTCAACCTGTGTGTAGCCTTGAGCTACTAGTCGTGCCTTATTCCTCACCACAAGGCCATTTTCATCTTGCTTGTTGCGGTAGATCCACTTTGTGCCAATGATATTATGCTTGCGAGGATCTGGACGATTGACCAGTTCCTAGACATTTTTAAGCTCGAACCGATGTAATTCTTCTTGCATAGCCTGAATCCACTCCGGCTCCATAAATGCTTCATCTACCTTAGTGGGCTCTGTGATAGAGACAAAAGCATAGTGCCCACAAAAGTTAGATAAATGTGAAGCTTTTGAGCGTGTGAGAGGACCTGGTGCACTAATGTCATCGATGATCTTCTCCACTTGCACTTCTTTTGCAACGCGAGGATGAGCTGGTTGTCGCTGAGGAATTTGATCAGCATTTTCTTCAGCACCATTTTCCTCAGCATTTTCTTCAGGTGCATCAGCTCGACGTTCTTCATGAACTGGAATGGATTCTTCAGCAGATTCTTCAGTAGGAATGACATCCTCAGTTGCCTTGAACTTGATAGAATCCTCAGGTGCTGGTTCATCTAACACAGAAGGTAGGTGCTCTCTTTGCGAAACATTAGTTTCATCGAACCGCACATCTACAGTGTCAACAATCTTGTGAAGAACAATGTTGAAGACTCTGTAGGTGTGCGAGTCCTTTCTGTAACCAAGCATAAAACCTTCATGTGCTCTCGGTGAAAATTTAGAGTTGTGGTGAGGATCTCCAATCCAACATTTAGCACCGAAGACTTTGAAATAACTCACATTGGGTTTCTTGTCAGTGAGGAGTTCATAGGCCGTCTTCTTGAAGAATTTGTGAAGATATACTCTGTTGATGATGTGGCACGTAGTATCAATTGCATCAATCCAAAAACGCTGAGGCATTTTGTATTCATCAAGCATAGTGCGAGCCATCTCAACAAGAGTTCTATTCTTGCGCTCCACGACACCATTTTGCTGAGGAGTATAGGGAGCAGATAACTCATGAGTAATACCAAGTTCATCAAGATAGTCATCAAGACCGGAATTCTTGAACTCAGTTCCGTTGTCACTTCTGATGTGCTTGATCTTCACACCAAAGTTGGTTGAAGCCCTCGAGGAAAATCGTTTGAAGACTTTGTGCACTTCACGTTTGTAAGTAACAATGTGTACCCATGTAAATCGAGAATAATCATCAACAATGACAAAACCATATAGAGATGCATCATTAGTGACTGCTGAGTAATGATTAGGTCCGAAGAGGTCCATGTGAAGCAATTCAAATGGACGAGTAGTGGTCATGATAGTCTTCGCTGGAGGAATTTGACATTCTCAATGCCAATGACATGCTTCTTCTTCGCAAGCATGTGCAAATTCCTCATGCCTGCGTGACCAAGTCGTCGATGCCATAGCCAGCCTTCTGAAGCTTTTGCAAGTAGACACACGGCTGGTGGTGGTCCTGTAGAGAAATCAACAATATACAAATCTCCTCTCCTAAAGCCTTCGAAGACTTTGGAATTGTCAGCTTCCATAATGACAACACAGCGATACTTGCCAAAGACAACAACCATATCAAGATCACAAAGCATTGAGATTGACATGAGGTTGTATCCTAAGGACTCAACAAGCATGACTTTGTCCATGTGTTTATCCTTAGATATTGCAACCTTACCAAGACCCAATACCTGACTTTTGCCTTTGTCAGCAAAGATGATATGCTTCAGATGTGACGGTGATAAGGGAGCATCCATCAATAGATTCTTGTCACGAGTCATGTGATTCGTACATCCACTATCGAGGACCCACTCACTAGCTTTGGGTTGATCATCCTGCAGATGAATTAGTGTAGCTTACAATCTCATATGCTTCATCAGTGAAGAATATGATATCAAGTTCATCAGATGGATTTCATCAAGCAGTAAACAGATATATCAGTATGAGGACGTGTGAAATGAAGGTTCATTTCATTATGATTTGCCTACGTCCTTTCAGGCACTTTCGTCAGGTCCCCAGCAAATTCTTCAGACGTTAAAGCACATCTGGAGACCTGACCCTGCAGAAGAGATCAGTTCTTTTTCTTCACCACCCACATCTGGAGGGGTGGCAAAGAATTCATCACTCTACGAGCACCATATGAGAATGGTGGCATAGAGGCCAAACCATTTCGTTTCACATAAGAGGGGTTAGGGTAAGCATATGAATAAGCAGAGAAATTCTTCGAGGACTTATGAACATAATGGTTTGAAGAATAATGCACATATTCATAGCCCTTAGCTCTACCCTGCGAGACAGAGTTGTTAGCACGATGATAATCATATGAGGACTTTGATCCGTTTGAGGAATTTGATCCATGTGAGGAATTTGGTCCGTATGAGGACTTGGATCCATATGAAGAATTTGGTCCATATGAAGAATTTGATCTAGGGTTCCTGTTCTTCATAGGTGGTGTCACGAGGACATTCACCTGAAGACTTTCAAGGCACTTCTTGGGAACCCAGATTTTCTTCATAGGAGAACCATTCCTGCAGTTAGTGCCAACATATCTAGCAAATACTTCACCATTCTGATTTTTGAACAGTTTATAGTTGGAGTCAAATGACTCATCAGAAGAATGAGGAGATTCACATGTAAAGCCAGATAAGTTAGATGGATCAACTGGAGGTCCCTTTGCAGCAACCCATGAGGTTTTGGGGTACTGCTCAGGCTTCCAATATGTTCCATCAGCATTGAGTTTCCTCTCAAAGGCAATACCCTCTTTCCTAGGGTTTCTGTTGAGAATCTGCTTTTTAAGCACATCACGAAGAGTCTGATGCCCTTTGAGGCTTTTGTACATGCCTGTCATGTACAATTCCTTCAGCCCTGCATCGTCAGTGATACTAGCAATGTCCTCAGATGAGGAATTAATGATAGTAGAGGCAGGTGAAGAATTTGTAACAGTTGAAGCATTTGAACATTCAGGTGAAGAATTAGCAGATTCACGTTCAATGCACTTTAAGCATGGAGGAACAAATTCTTCCTGAGAAGTGCTGATTTGTTGAGCTAGTAATGAATCGCGCTCCTTCTGAAGATCTTCATAACACACTCTTAGCTTTTCAAGATCTTCCTTTCTTTGAAGAGATTCAGAAGAAAGCTTCTCGTGATCTTGCTTTCCTTGAAGACATTCATAAGAAAGTTTCTCATGATCAGATAAGAGAGTGTTATGATGACTTTGAAGGTTATCAAACCTAGACTGAAGTCTCTGAAGATTTTCAGTCAGGGCTTTAGTGCGATCCATTTCTTCACCCAACATATCATCACTTTTGTCTAGCATGTTTTGAACCTTTTCAAAAGCCCGTTGTTGTTTTATAGCAATCTTAGCAAGTTTAGAGTAGCTGGGCTTGAGATCCTCATCAGATTCATTTTCACTAGATTCGGAGGAGTTGTATTTGAGTACCTTTGCACCTTTCGCCAT
Organism: Triticum timopheevii; assembly: GCA_963921465.1. Taxonomy (NCBI): domain Eukaryota; kingdom Viridiplantae; phylum Streptophyta; class Magnoliopsida; order Poales; family Poaceae; genus Triticum; species Triticum timopheevii. The sequence continues at coordinate 142,543,590 of OY997264.1, read as the reverse complement.
GAAGCAATAGGTGGGAGCATAGCCATCATTATCTTCATCAGGATTGTCGGTGGGGTCAGTTTCTTCAGTGTTGAAGATGGACTTGCTGACGAAAGCAGTAGCGAAGGCCAGACTCGCCACACCAGATTCGGATTCTTTAGACGCCTCCTCTTCCTCATTTTCCTCAGATTCAGCTTCAGAGTCCATTTCCTTGCCAATGAATGCCCGAGCCTTCTTGGAGCTGCTCTTCTTGTGAGATGAAGACTTCGAGGATTTTGATGACGAAGATTTTGATGATTTCTTCTTCTTCTTCGCATCATCAGAACTGTAATCCTTGTATTTCTTCTTCTTCATTTCCTTTTCCCACTCAGGACAATCTTGAATATAGTGACCAGGTTTCTTGCATTTGTGGCACAGCCTTCTCTTATAGTCACTGGATGAGGAATCACTGCTTCTTGAGGATTTTCCAAAGCGACCACGTCTTGAGAACTTCTGGAATTTCTTCACGAGCAGTGCTAGCTCCTGGCTCAATTCTTCAGGATCACCAAGGCTACTACCAGAATCCTCAAATTCAGAGTCGGACACAGCCTTGGCCTTCAGGGCACGTGGTTTGCCATAGCTCGAACCATAGAGATCTCTCTTTTCAGCAAGCTGGAACTCGTGAGTATTTAGCCTTTCGAGGATATCAGCGGGATCAAGAGACTTGTAGTTAGCACGTTCTTGTATCATCAGTCCCAGAGTATCAAATGAGGAATCAAGCAATCTCAACAGTTTCTTCACCACCTCATGGTCAGTGATGTCAGTGGCACCGAGGGCTTGAAGCTCATTTGAGATGTCAGTGAGGCGATCGAAGGTTTGTTGGACATTTTCATTGTCGAGTCTTTTGAAGCGGTTGAAGAGATTCCGAAGAACATCAACTCGAGAGTCACGCTGAGTTGAGACTCCTTCATTCACTTTGGACAGCCTATCCCAGATAAGCTTAGCAGTTTCCAAAGCACTCACTCTTCCATACTGACCTTTACTCAGATGGCCACATATGATATTCTTCGCTTGAGAATCGAGTTGCTTGAATCTCTTCACATCGGTAGCGTTCAGTGAGGGTGTGACAGAGGGAACACCATTTTCCACAACATACCAGAGATTGTTGTCAATTGCCTCAAGATGCATTCACATCTTGTTTTTCCAGTAGGGGTAGTCCGTCCCATCAAAGGTAGGACACCCAGCCGAGACCTTGATCATACCTGCGATCGACATAACTAAAAATCCAGGCGGTTAAACGAAAATCACACAGAACAAGGGAGTACCTTGCTCTGATACCAATTGAAAGTGCGTTATATCGACTAGAGGGGGGGTGAATAGGCGATTTTTATGAATTCTTCACTGAGGAATTTGCTGGTGAGGAAATTCCTTAGCAAAGAACTACTTGCAGCGGAATAAGTGATGTAAGGATAACAGAATACAAGCATGGTCATCATGATGAAATGAAGACTAGCACAGAGTATAGAAAGCATAATCACAGGATAACACAAGATGAAGACAAACAGACTGAAGAAATTGAACTGAGGAAATTGAGAAAGTCTTCAGTCAAAGTCTTCAAGCACAGATATGAACAAACACTCAACACAGTAATGAGGAAATGAAAGGGTTGAGGAAATAGAACCAGTTAGTTGGTGAAGACAATGATTTGGTAGACCAGTTCCAACTGCTGTCTCAGTTGTACGTCTGGTTGGAGCGACTGAGTATTTAAACTCGAGGACACGCAGTCCCGGACACCCAGTCACTGAGCACGCAGCTCAGGACACCCAGTCCTCACCGTATTCTCCTTGAACTAAGGCCACGCATACCTCATCCAATCACTCGTGGTAAGTCTTCAGGCGACTTCCAAACCTTCACAGACTTGGTCACTCGGCGATCCACAGTTCCTCTTGGATGCTCTAGACCATGACGCCTAACCGTCTGGAAGAAGCACAGTCTTCAATGGTAACAAGCGTCGGATCCACGCGGGATCAATTTCTTCAGTGATGCTCAATCACTTTGGGTTTGTAGGGGTTTGGTTTTGGGTTTTCCTCACTTGATGATTTTCGCTCAAAGTCCTCGGAGGATGGGTTGCTCTCAAATGACAAGTGTCAAGTTCTCTCGGAGCAGCCAACCAGCTAGTGGTTGTAGGGGGCGGCTATTTATAGCCTAGGGAGCAGCCCGACATGATAAGACATAAATGTCCTTCAATGATATGACCGTTAGGTGGATAGGATATTTTGGGACAGCTGGCGCGCAGCACAGCAACGGTCGGAAATTTGGCTCTCAAATTCCTTAGGGCTATCATGTTCCTCACTGTGTAGGCAATTCGCACTGGCAAATTCCTAACTCCTCAGTCAGAGCAAAGTCCTCAGTGACCAGAAGAACTGCGTCTCTGTCACTGAAGAAATTGAGTGAACTGTATGAGATTTCCAATGGCTTCACTCGAAGGGATTGGTAGGTGTAGGATTTTGAGTTGAGCATCACATGGAAATTTTTCCTTAGTATTTCCTCGACCCCCTTTAACAGTATGGTGTTTCCTATGACTCAAGAAAGAGAAAATGAAACTATGAAAACAAAAGTCTTCACGCTTCATGTTACTCAAATGAATACCAAGTCTTCAAGGTCACACCAATTTCTTCACTTTCAAAGTCTTCAGAAAGTCTTCACAATATCAAAGTCTTCAGTCGAAGAACTTCATTTTTAGGGGTCGACTTTCTCTATAAATATCAAACTCCTCATAGACTTATAGACCGGTGTACACTCACAAACGCATTAGTCCCTTAACCTATAAGTCTTCAATACACCAAAATCACTAAGGGGCACTAGATGCACTTACAGAAATGATACTGGACATTAGAAAAGCTCTAGCAAAATGAACTACCCGATCTTGTGCTATGCTTAGGATTGGGTCTTGTCCATCACATCATTCTCCCAATGATGTGATCCCGTCATCAATGACATCCGATGTCCATGGTTAGGAAACTGTAACCATCAATTGATCAACGAGCTAGTTAACTAGAGGCTCACTAGGGACATGTTGTGGTCTATGTATTCACACATATATTACGATTTCCGGATAACACAATTATAGCATGAACAATAGACAATTATCATGAACAAGGAAATATAATAATAACTATTTTATTATTGCCTCTAGGGCATATTTCCAACAGTCTCCCACTTGCACTAGAGTCAATAATCTAGTTGCATTGTGATGAATCGAACACCCATAGAGTTCTGGTGTTGATCATGTTTTGCTCGCGGAAGAGGTTTAGTCAACGGATCTGCGACATTCAGATCTGTGTGCACTTTACAAATATCTATGTCTCCATCTTGAACATTTTCTCGAATGGATTTGAAGCGACGCTTGATGTGTCTGGTCTTCTTGTGAAACCTGGGCTCCTTGGCAAGGGCAATGGCTCCAGTGTTTTCACAGAAGAGAGTCATCGGCCCCGACGCATTGGGAATAACTCCTAGGTCGGTAATGAACTCCTTCATCCAGATTGCTTCATGTGCTGCCTCCGAGGCTGCCATGTACTCCGCTTGACATGTAGATCCCGCCACGACACTTTTCTTGCAACAGCACTAGCTTACTGCCCCACCATTCAAAATATACATGTATCCGGTTTGTGACTTAGAGTCATCCAGATCTGTGTCGAAGCTAGCATTGACGTAACCTTTTACGACGAGCTCTTCATCACCTCCATATACGAGAAACATATCCTTAGTCCTTTTCAGGTACTTCAGGATATTCTTGACCGCTGTCCAGTGTTCCATGCCGGGATTACTTTGGTACCTTCCTACCAAACTTACGACAAGGTTTATATCAGGTCTGGTACACAGCATGGCATACATGATAGACCCTATGGCCAAGGCATAGGGGACGACACTCATCTTTTCTCTATCTTCCGCCGTGGTCGGACATTGAGCCGAGCTCAATTTCACACCTTGCAACACACGCAAGAACCCCTTCTTGGACTGATCCATATTGAACTTCTTCAATATCTTATCAAGGTATGTGCTTTGTGAAAGACATATGAGGCGTCTCGATCTATCTCTATAGATCTTGATGCCTAATATGTAAGCAGCTTCTCCAAGGTCCTTCATTGAAAAACACTTATTCAAGTAGGACTTAATGCTGTCCAAAAGTTCTATATCATTTCCCATCAAAAGTATGTCATCCACATATAATATGAGAAATGCTATAGAGCTCCCACTCACTTTCTTGTAAACGCAGGCTTCTCCATAAGTCTGCATAAACCCAAATGCTTTGATCATTTCATTAAAACGAATGTTCCAACTCCGAGATGCTTGCACCAGCCCATAGATGGAGCGCTGGAGCTTGCATACCTTGTTAGCATTCTTAGGATCGACAAAATCTTCCGGTTGTATCATATACAATTCTTCCTTAAGAAAGCCGTTAAGGAATGCCATTTTGACGTCCATTTGCCATATCTCATAATCATAGAATGCGGCAATTGCTAACATGATTCGGACAGACTTAAGCTTCGCTACGGGTGAGAAGGTCTCATTGTAGTCAACCCCTTGAACTTGTTGATAACCCTTAGTGACAAGTCGAGCCTTATAGATGGTAACATTACCATCCGCGTCCGTCTTCTTCTTAAAGATCCATTTATTTTCTATCGCTCGCCGATCATCGGGCAAGTCTGTCAAAGTCCATACTTTGTTTTCATACATGGATCCTATCTCGGATTGCATGGCTTCAAGCCATTTGTTGGAATCTGGCCCCGCCATCGCTTCTTCATAGTTTGAAGGTTCACTATTGTCTAACAACATGATTTCCAGGACAGGGTTGCCATACCATTCTGGTGTGGAACGTATCCTTGTGGACCTTCAAAGTTCAGTAGCAACTTGATCTGAAGTACCTTGATCATCATCATTAACTTCCTCTCTAGTTGGTGCAGGCACCACAGGAACATCTTCCTGAGTTGCACTACCACTACAAGAAATACGTCAACTTATGACCTTCTGTTAGTGACCCTCAAAGAATTGGTCATAAATTTATGACCATTTCAGACCAATTGGTCAAAAGCTGTTCGGGGGGCTCCAAACCCTAAACCATTGCGATCATTTTGGTCAGAAAGGTCGTAATTTCCTCACACAAAAAGATCATAAAGCAAACAACGCTAGTCCGCTGCCTTATTTCTAGTTGTTAACGACCAATATAGATGGTCATAGCCTTGTAAATTGTCGTGGGTTGCTATGACTAGGCGCCACCTCATCAGTTTTGCCTATGTGGCATGTCCATGTGGCAGTTTTTGCCCTAGGTTGTGAAGCAACCTATATTTCTGTCATTCCCAAAATTCCCAAAAAAATCTCATAAATTCTTTGGGTCATATCTTCGTCAAATATGTAAAAACCTTCCTTGCCTAGTTCAAAAATAATTCAAAAATATTCATTTTCCTATTCTGTTCAGAGTAACAGTTTGTGAAGGAAGTACCACTTTGGCATGTCCAAATAGTATCCATTTTCTACAGTGCTTTCCTATGCCCAAATAACCATCCTCCACCAAATGCCAGCTCAATCCATTCATTATTTTGAGCCGAGCTTCAACATTCGTATTTATGTCCAGTGTGGTGGTTTGCAAAGCAAGTACCACCTAGGCTCCTCCTTTTGAGCTGAAAATTTGTGAAAACGGTCTTCTTAGTAACTGATCATCCTCAGCCAAAACTCACGCCCACTAGCCATGTACATTTCCCGTACCGCTAATCAAACACTTGGCTGCTAATTCATGTTTGAGCATCGATTGGTCTCCTCGTGAGAATCTTATGTTGTAATTTTCTTCCTAGCACCAACCTGGGGAGTGCCCAACCCACTAGACATGCCTAGGCCGCCCAGAACACATGGCAACGCCACGATCACGCGGTGACCACGCGACGGGCATGCGAGTTTACGCGCTCTAGAGTGGGGCCCTCGGCCACCGCCCAAACCTCGACGAATCGCCACCAAACCATTTATTTATGATTAAATAGGTCCTTATGTAACTAGAAATGATTTTTGGAAAAAATAAATAGCAAACTATGAGGCAGCTGCAGTTCAAATTTGACCCACTTCCAACTGAATAGGCAGAAATTTGTCTTTTTCACGAGAGGTGGATAAAAAATTTTTACACCAGACCATTGTGTCAATTGTGCATTAAATATGGCCTAGTAGTTTATAAAAATGATTTGGTCCAATTTTGCAACAATTATTTGGTAGTTCCTTCATAAAAAAACCTCCTTCCGGGCACTCGAAAAATGGAAAATGGTTTTTTCGTCCAACGAAAATGAAAACTTCCTTAGGCAACATTGTTTGCTATTCCAATATGCACCCTTATGCACAATATGAGATCATTTGAACAAACTATGCCATGAATGTGGCCATAAGATTGATCATTTGGCTTGAAAGCCATGAATCTTCACACTTGATACCTCCGTTCTGAGAACACTTTTTTAAAATAATTACCGTATTACAAGTTTATTATTTTTCCTGGAAACTTGGTCACATATAATGACACAATGCGAAGGTTTTCCAATTTTTTGATTTTTTTTGAATTTTTTATGCCCGTTTCAAAATGCGGTCAAAACGGCGGGCTTGACCGTTCCTAGCTAGTGGTTTAATCTTGGAATTTTTTTGGTGTTTCTATGATTAAATAGATACTTATGTACCTAGAAATGATTTTTGGAAAAAATAAAGATCAAACTATGAGGCAGCTACAGTTCAAATTTGACCCGTTTCCAACTGAATCGACGACAATTTGTCTTTTTCATCAGAGGTGGATCAAAACTTTTTTCACCCAACCATTTTGTCAATTGTGCATTATATATGGCCTAGTATTTTAGAAAAATGATTTGATCCAATTTTGCAACAATTATTTGGTAGTTCCTTCACAAAAAAACCTCCTTTCGGGCACTCGAAAAATGGAAAATGGTTTTTTCATCCAACGAAAATGAAAACTTCCTTAGACAACATTGTTTGCCATTCCAATATACACTCTTGTGCACAATATGAGATCATTTGAACAAACTATGCCATGGATGTGGCCATAAGATTGATCATCTGGCTTGAAAGCCATTGATCTCCACACATGATAGCTCATTTCTGAGAACACTTTTTTATAATAATTGCCGTATTACAAGTTTGTTATTTTTCCTGGGAACTTGGCCACATATGATGACACAATGCGAAGGTTTCCCAATTTTTTGATTTTTTTGAATTTTTTATGCCCGTTTCAAAATGCGGTCAAAACGGCGGGAATGACCGTTCCTAGCTAGTGGTTGAATCTTGAAATTTTTTTGGTGTTTCTCTGATTAAATAGATACTTATGTACCTAGAAATGATTTTTGGAAAAAATAAATAGCAAACTATGAGGCAGCTGCAGTTCAAATTTGACCCGCTTCCAACTGAATCAGCGGAAATTTGTCTTTTTCACGAGAGGTGGATCAAAACTTTTTGCACCCAACCATTTGGTCAATTTTGCATTAAATATGGCCTATTATTTTATAAAAATGATTTGGTCCAATTTTGCAACAATTATTTGGTAGTTCCTTCACAAAAAAACCTCCTTTCGGGCACTCGAAAAATGGAAAATGGTTTTTTCGTCCAACGAAAATGAAAACTTTCTTAGACAACATTGTTTGCTATTCCAATATGGACTCTTGTGCACAATATGAGATCATTTGAACAAACTATGCCATGGATGTGGCCATAAGATTGATCATTTGGCTTGAAAGCCATTGATCTCCACACATGATAGCTCGTTTCTGAGAACATTTTTTTATAATAATTGCCGTATTACAAGTTTGTTATTTTTCCTGGGAACTTGGCCACATATGATGACACAATGCGAAGGTTTCCCAATTTTTTGATTTTTTTTGAATTTTTTATGCCCGTTTCAAAATGCGGTCAAAACGGCGGGAATGACCGTTCCTAGCTAGTGGTTGAATCTTGGAATTTCTTTGGTGTTTCTCTGATTAAATAGACACTTATGTACCTAGAAATGATTTTTGGAAAAAATAAAGAGCAAACTATGAGGCAGCTGCAGTTCAAATTTGACCCGCTTCCAACTGAATCGGCGGAAATTTGTCTTTTTCACCAGAGGTGGACCAAAACTTCTCACACCCAACAATTTGGTCAATTGTGGTTTAAATATGGCCTAGTATTTTAGAAAAATGATTTGGTACAATTTTTCAACAATTATTTGGTAGGCCCTTCACAAAAAAACTCATTTTGGGCACTCGAATAAGGATTAAAAATAGCTACAAAGATAAAAAATTGCATGCAAACTGGCTATCATCCATAAAATATGCGCTAAATTGATAGAAAATTTTAGTTCTGCCATTTTGCAAAATATTTTTGATGGTTGCTTCACAAAACCCTCCTAGTTTTAGTACATAGAAACTATTCTAAATCATAATTTTTCTGAACCAATCAGAGCTCTTCACGCGGATCACCCCCCTTAGCCGATCTGGACCGTCCACATCCGACGGATCCAACGTCTCTCAGGTCCCCTCTCAACCCAACCCAACCCAAACCCTAGCAGCCCCCCTCTCCTCGCTCGATCCAGATCTCGCTCCCCTCGTCTCCCACATCGCCGCCGTCACCCACCCCGATCCCATCCCCCCTCGCCTCCCTCCCAAACCTTGCCGCCGGCGGCCTCTCCCCCTCCTCTCGCTTCCCTCCCACCTCATCCCCATCTCCTCTAGTGCTATCTACCTCTAGTGCAAAACCACCGCCCGCCCGCCGTAACCTGCCCATAGATTTCCTCCCACCTTTCCCCTCCTCCCCTTCTCCGGCCAAGAACCTCGCCGCCGCCTCCGCCCCTTCCTCGCTGCTCACGCTCCCTTTTCCCCATCGCCTCCGCCACCTCTACTCGCTACACCACAGCCACACGGCCATCCCCATCTAGATCCAACCACCGCTGCACGTAGACGAGGCGGCGGGCGGGCGGGGCGCACCAGCGCGGCCCTCCATGCGCGCGCACCGGCAGGCCTTCGAGGCGGCGCCGTCGGGGATCGTCTCCGGGCTCGACCTCGGCCGCCTCAACTCCTCCCGCGCCGGCGGCTCGCTCCGCAAGGTCGCTGCCGAGGCCGGCGCCGCTGGGGCCTGCGTCTTCGCCGACCTGTACGCCCTTGCGGGCGCGTCCCTGCCGTACCCACTAGATGAGGAGGACAGGGCCAAGTGCCTGCACTCCATCGTGCTCGTCGGCGATGAGTTCCCTCCACGGCCATGGCCTCGGCCTCCCTTCCCCGACCGCCAAGACGCCGGCACGGAGGCTGCTTTCCGCCACCGTCAGGGCCATGGCGCCGGCTAGCCCCAACAAAGGTACTGCACAGTCGTGGCGGCGGACGGCAAGTTCATGCCGGTCATCGACAAGAAGGCCGGCTACTCCTTCGTCTACCCATTCGGATGGCAGGTACTCCTCCATGAATCCTCTCCTCTGCTCTGCTCCATATGCATGCATACACTTGGTGATGCTGCTGAATGAATGAATGTGTGTGTGGGTGGGTGCAGGAGGTGTATGTGCAAGGGCAGGACAAGGTGTACAAGGACGTGATCGACCCCGCCGTCCGCGAGTGGACCTCAAGGGCATGAGCTTCCAGAAGAACATGCAAGCAGCTCCGCTGCCAAGCCATCAGCCCAACCAGATGGAGTTGGTTGTGCTAACCTCTTTAGAGCCATAACAATAAGTTTACTCGAATCAGGGAAGATTCTGCATAAGTAACTAAATTCAGCAGCCCAATGCTGTACAGCATAGCAAATGCCAAACTGCCCATTTATGCTCTGTTTTTCTAATCCTGGTTATGTATTCTCCAGCTAAATGCCTTGCATGTGTATTATATACTTTATTCTTCTTGCTGGAGTACTAGAAGAGTAGTGCTATCCTGCTGCTGGTGACACTCCATCGACTACTCACTGTTAATTTATTTTGAGTGGCCATAATTCCCTTCCTAGCAGCACCACAGAGTACCACATGCTCTCTTGTCTCACCCATAACAGCAATTTACTAGCAGTACGTGTCTTGGGTATTATCTAGGTCCCTTCTACTACTACACCTAGTTACTTGTGTGTATCCTATTACTTACTAGTTAGTACACATGTGTAGTAGTACTGTACTAAAATCTTCTTCCTCAACTACTACAATAGTTCTTGTAGTAGTGGTGTCTTACTGCCAGTGACAGTTATCGAGTTTATTAACTCCAAATGAAGTGAACTGGGCATAATTCTCTAGCTGCGGTACATAGTGCTATATGTTTCCTTGCCTTACCAACAAAATGTACTAATATGCCTCTTGTGACACGCTAGGTCGATTCTACGCCTTCGAGAAACCTGTAGTACTTGTATATCTTCATGTTTGAGCACTCGAGCAGTACTTCAAAATGGAGTAGCTTAATTCACTAAATTTGGTTGTAGTACTAGTTGATTCACTGAGAAGATTCAGTAATGAGTTGATTCACTAAGAAGACTCAGTTTTTTGTGCTGGCTTCTTTCCATTGTGGAGCTCGCTGTGCGACAAGTTTGTTCATTCCTCTAGATGTCCTGTCACTTGGCATAAGTAATTAAGTAGGAATAGTTTCAGGTGAATCGTAGCTTTGCTATTGCTTCATTTCATCTGATACATGCATGAAATTGAACTGCACTTGATGCAGTGCCATTATGGTCCCTGAAATTAGCTTATGTTATTGAATTTTTTATTTCCTCGCCTGAGAACAACCGTATCATCATATTCTACCAGGACCTTTGTTTGTTTCTGTGAGCTTGCCTCTGTGGCTAGCACATATCATATGTGATCCATGCTGTCGCTTTTCCGCCCACTTAAGCTTGGATCAAAGTGGTATATTACTTTTGTGATAACTGAGAGAACTACGAGGCTTTCTTTTCTACTTTGGCATATAATATTAGAACTAATACTGTTTTTATTTGAAATTTGTTATTAGGCTATTAATGCGAAACTTCCAAGTTATAACTATCCTTGCATTTCTTACTCCAATTGTGAAAGGACTAATATATAGTCTGTGTGCTTTTGTGAATATATTTGAGTACATTTTTATTATGCTGTTGTAATATGTAATGTAGTTTTCAAAGCATGTCTGCTGTTGTAATTCAGTATTTATATGCAGCAACAGATTATCCGGTACTGTTGCCTACATGCTTCTGGCTGCTGATACTTTTCATTTTTCTCAGTTCTTCTTGCTTTAGATTGCTTCCTCCCTGACACCCTGACCCAGATGATGGCAGCAGCGATGGCGTCCACACTCAAGCGTGCCTAACTCTCCATCTATAACTGGCCCGTCTTCTTTGGACGGTTAGTTGCTTCCTCCCCACTTTGAAATCTCGATCTCCTTTCTTGTTGATGGGCTTGTTGAATGATTCGTATATGTGTGGATGTAGGGTGCAGGTGCTCTACTACACGCTGCTGGATAGTTTACCTGGACGTGTACGTCGCCAGTCGAGAGGCGTCTCCAGCTTGTGCAGACCGCCGTCTGGCTCTATCATTGATCAATTATCTGTAACTTGCCGACGTGCTTTCTAGGCCGCTAGTTTTGTACTTTGCCTATAACTGCATGAGTCATTCTCGCTGAAATGACATGATTTAGCTTTTAGTTCTTCTGGCCAAACATGTGTTTTAGCCTTTTCCTTTGCTTATCAACAGTTGCTTTGCTTGTTTTTGAGCTACTTCCACTTTTAGCTGATGTAGGTCTGTAGTTATTTATTGCAACTGAGCTTCTATATTGCATTGTTGGACCATTGATTGCCACCTCTTAGATTTACTGTCATATGGAGTGGATAAATTTGCACCCAGCTTACTAGTAATCTAAGCACTTGTTAGTTTAGGCAGGTAGGATTAGAGTGAAATGATAATGTAGGAAGTACGTATCATAAATATATGAAAGGCTACAATCCTTGAGAGAACCTGGTTCTACTTTTGCAAATGCTTAGTTTACTCATGATATGGTTTCTGTAGCTATGTGATGCAACATACATATATACTGCTGCCTTGGAACAGTAATAAAATATGAATATGTGCTATTTGCTAGCAGTCCTTCCCTTTCCAAGATACATGAAAGTGCAGAGACTATCAATCCGAAAATATGAATATGTACATTTTGTTCTCATTTCTCAGTTTTGGCGCCTCTTGTTGATGCAGGTGCACGTGACTGTTGTTGAGGACATGGTGTTCTTTTTGGCGCGCCCAAGTATTGGGTGATGCTTGCCTGCATGGTTACTGCAGCTCCAGTTCATCCCTCATGTCAAGTTTCGCCAGCGCGAGGCAAGCGACCGAGGTGGCTGTTGCTGTGACCGAAGATCAGAAGAAGCTTGGAGATGTCCACAATAGTTTTGTGTTTCTGATTGTATGTACATCTTGATGGATCATGCAGATGTGCTGTTCTGAGTTTCATAGAGTGATTTTTGGATTTGATCATTTAATTGTGAGAATTATTTATTGTTTGCTGTTGAAATGTGTAAAATTGAAATCTGTGAATGAAAAATGCTGAATGTTCGTCTATTGGATCGAATAATATTTGAGCTCTAAAAAGGCTATGGCCCAAACAATAGTGGACTGGAATATTGTGCATTTATGAAAAACAAAAACAAAAGGCTGAATGAAAGGGAATGCAAAATGGCCTAAGCCCAGAAAATAAAAAGGCCGAATTGTAGGGCTTGGCCCATGAACCTGACCAAAAATTGACAGAAAAAAAAACACAAATAGGCTGAATTATTGGGCTCGGCCCATCTAAAGCACCGAAATGGACCGGGCTGAATCTTGTCAGTGACCTTTGCAATTGGTCGCAATTTTGCCACGTCAGATTGCCACGTCGGATCCAACGTGGCCTGGGCAGACAGCCAGTGACCAAAACAAAAGGTCATGGGTTCAACGACCTTCTTTTAAAGGTCGCTATAGTCAGTTTACGACGGCCAGCTTTTGACCTTCTGTTTTTGGTCACAAAAAGGTCATAAATGGAAATTTGTGACCTTTCAGTGACCAATAGTGGTGGTCATAAGTTGACATATTTCTTGTAGTGTACTTTTCGGTTCAAGAGGTAGTACTTCATCGAGTTCTACTTTCCTCCCACTTATTTCTTTCGAGAGAAACTCTTTCTCTAGAAAGGACCCGTTCTTGGCAACAAAAGATCTTGCGTTCGGATCTGAGGTAGGAGGTATACCCAATGGTTTCCTTCGGGTATCCTATGAAGACACATTTTTCCGACTTGGGTTCGAGCTTTTCAGGTTGAAGTTTCTTGACATAAGCATTGCATCCCCAAACTTTTAGAAACGACAGCTTAGGTTTCTTCCCAAACCATAATTCATATGGTGTTGTCTCAACGGATTTAGACGGTGCCCTATTTAAAGTGAATGTAGCTGTCTCTAGAGCGTATCCCCAAAATGATAGTGGTAAATCGGTGAGCGTCATCATAGATCACACCATATCCAATAGAGAGTGATTACGATGTTAGGACACACCGTTACGCTGAGGTGTTCCAGGCGGCGTGAGTTGTGAAACGATTCCACATTTCCTTAAGTGCGTACCAAATTCGTGATCTGATCGTAAGAACTTTATCTTTCGTTCACGTTGATTCTCTACCTCACTCTAAAATTCCTTGAACTTTTCAAAGGTCTCAGACTTGTGTTTCATCAAGTAGACATACCCATATCTACTCAAGTCGTCAGTGAGAGTGAGAACATAACGATAGCCTCCGCGAGCCTCAACGCTCATTGGACCACACACATCAGTATGTATGATTTCCAATAAGTTGGTTTCTCGCTCCATTGTTCCGCAGAACGGAGTCTTGGTCATTTTGCCCATGAGGCATGGTTCGCATGTGTCAAATGATTCGTAATCAAGAGACTCCAAAAGTCCATTAGCATGGAGCTTCTTCATGCGTTTGACACTAATGTGACCAAGGCCGCAGTGCCACAAGTATGTGGGACTATCGTTATCAACCTTACATCTTTTCATATTCACACTATGAATATGTGTAACATCACGTTCGAGATTCATTAAGAATAAACCATTGACCAGTGGGGCATGACCATAAAACATATCTCTCATATGAATAGAACAACCATTATTCTCGGACTTAAATGAGTAGCCATCTCGTATTAAACGAGATCCAGATACAATGTTCATGCTCAAAGCTGGCACTAAATAACAATTATTGAGGTTTAAAACTAATCTCGTAGGTAAATGTAGAGGTAGCGTGCCGACGGCGATCACATCGACCTTGGAACCATTCTTGACACGCATCATCACCTCGTCCTTCGCCTGTCTCCGCTTATTCTGCAGCTCCTATTTTGAGTTACAAATATGAGAAACCGCACTGGTATCAAATACCCAGGAGCTACTACGAGTACTGGTAAGGTACACATCAATTACATGTATATCACATATACCTTTGGTGTTGCCGGCCTTCTTGTCTGCTAAGTACTTGGGGCAGTTCCGCTTCCAGTGTCCGCTTCCCTTGCAATAAAAGCACCCAGTCTCAGGTTTGGTCCATGCTTTGGCTTCTTCCCGGCAACTGGCTTACCAGGCGCGGCAACTCCCTTTCTGTCCTTCTTGAAGTTCTTCTTACCCTTGCCTTTCTTGAAACTAGTGGTTTTATTGACCATCAACACTTGATGTTCCTTTCTGATCTCCACCTCCGCTGATTTCAGCATTGAATACACCTCAGGAATGGTTTTCACCATCCCTGCATACTGAAGTTCATCACAAAGCTCTTATAGCTAGGTGGGAGCGACTGGAGGATTCTGTCGACCACCACATTATCCGGGAGATTAACTCCCAGTTGAGATAAGTGGTTGTGCAACCCAGACATTTTGAGTATGTGCTCGCTGACAGAACCATTCTCCTCCATCTTACAACTGTAGAACTTGTCGGAGACTTCATATCTCACGACCCGGGCGTGAGCTTGGAAAACCATTTTTAGCTCTTGGAACATCTCATATGCTCTGTGCTGCTCAAAACGCTTTTGGAGCCCCGGTTCTAAGCATTCCGCACTGAACCAGGGAGTAATCATCACTACGCGACTGCCAGGCGTTCATAACGTCTTGAGTTGCTGGGAAAACGGGCGCTTCACCTAGCAGTGCATCTAGGTCATATGCTTTCTTGGCAGCTATGATGATGGTCCTCAAGTTCCGGACCCAGTCCTTATAGATGCTGCCATCGTCTTTCATCTTGGTTTTCTCTAGGAATGCATTGAAGTTGAGGGCAACATTAGCGTGGGCCATTTGATCTACAAGACATATTGCAAAGATTTTAGACTAAGTTCATGATAATTAAGTTCATCTAATCAAATTATATAATGAACTCCCACTCAGATAGACATCCCTCTAGTCATCTAAGTGATCCATGATCCGAGTCAACTAGGCCGTGTCCGATCATCACGTGAGACGGACTAGTCATCATCGGTGAACATCTTCATGTTGACCGTATCTTCTATATGACTCATGTTCGACCTTTCGGTCTCTTGTGTTCCGAGGCCATGTCTGTACATGCTAGGCTCGTCAAGTCAACCTAAGTGTTTTGCATGTGTAAATCTGGCTTACACCCGTTGTATGTGAACATTAGAATCTATCACACCCGATCATCACGTGGTGCTTCGAGACAACGAACTTTTGGAATGGCGCACAGATAGGGGGAACACTTTCTTGAAATTATTATGAGGGATCATCTTATTTACTACCGCCGTTCTAAGCAAATAAAATGCAAAAACATGATAAACATCACATGCAATCAAATAGTGACATGATATGGCCAATATCATTTTGCTCCTTTTGATCTCCATCTTCGGGGCGCCATGATCATCATCGTCACCGGCATGACACCATGATCTCCATCATCGTGTCTTCATGAAGTTGTCACGCCAACAATTACTTCTACTTCTATGGCTAACGGCTTAGTAATAAAGCAAAGTAATTACATGGCGTTATTCAATGACATGCAGGTCATACAAAAATAAAGACAACTCCTATGGTTCCTGCCGGTTGTCATACTCATCGACATGCAAGTCGTGATTCCTATTACAAGAACATGATCAATCTCATACATCACATATATATCATTCATCACATCCTTTTGGCCATATCACATCACAAGGCATATGCTGCAAAAACAAGTTAGACGTCCTCTAATTGTTGTTGCATGTTTTTTACGTGGCTGCTATAGGTTATTAGCAAGAACGTTTCTTACCTACGCCAAAACCACAACGTGATATGCCAATTTCTATTTACCCTTCATAAGGACCCTTTTCATCGAATCCGGTCCGACTAAAGTGGGAGAGACAGACACCCGCTAGCCACCTTATTCAACTAGTGCATGTCAGTCGGTGGAACCTGTCTCATGTAAGCGTACGTGTAAGATCGGTCCGAGCCGCTTCATCCCACGATGCCGCCGAAACAAGATAAGACTAGTAGTGGCAAGAAAATTGACAAAACTAACGCCCACAACAATCTTGTGTTCTACTCGTGCATAGAAACTATGCATAGATCTAGCTCATGATGCCACTGTTGGGGAACGTAGCAGAAAATAATTTTTTTTCTACGCATCTTTTTCTAGCAACAAGAGAGAGGAGTGCATCTACATACCCTTGTAGATCGCGAGCAGAAGCGTTCAAGAGAATGAGGTTGATGGAGTCGTACTCGTCGTGATCCAAATCACCGATGATCCTAGCGCCAAACGGATGGCACCTCCGCGTTCAACACACGTACGGTTGGGGAAGATGTCTCCTCATTCTTGATCCAGCAAGGGGGGAGGAGAGGTTGATGGAGATCCAGCAGCACGACGGCGTGGTGGTGGAAGCAGCGGTGATCTCGGCAGGGCTTCACCAAGCTCAGCGAGAGGGAGAGGTGTTACGAGGGGAGAGGGAGGCGCCAGGGGATGGGGTGCGCAGCCCTCCCTCCCCCCTCTTTATATAGGAGCCCTGGGGGGGCACCGGCCCCCTAGAGATTCAATCTCAAGGGGGGGAAAGGGGGGGACTTGCCCCCAAGTCAGGTGGGGCGCCCCCCACCCCTAGGGTTTCCAACCCTAGGCACAGGGGGAGGCCCAAGGGGGGCGCACCAGCCCACCAGGGGCTGGTTCCCTTCCCACTTCAGCCCATGAGGCCCTCCAGAATAGGTGGCCCCACCCGGTGGACCCCCGGGACCCTTCTGGTGGTCCCGGTACAATACCGGTGACCCCCGAAACTTTCCCGATGGCCGAAACTAGACTTCCTATATACAAATCTTCACCTTCGGACCATTCCGGAACTCCTCGTGACGTTCGGGATCTCATCCGGGACTCCAAACAACTTTCGGGTTACCGCATACTAATATCTCTACAACCCTAGCGTCACCAAACCTTAAGTGTGTAGACCCTACGGGTTCGGGAATCATGCAGACATGACCGAGACAGCTCTCCGACCAATAACCAATAGCGGGATCTGGATACCAATGTTCGCTCCCACATGTTCCATGATGATCTCATCGAATGAACCACGATGTCGAGGATTCAGGCAATCCCGTATACAATTCCCTCTGTCAATCGGTACGTTACTTGCCCGAGATTCGATCGTCGGTATCCCAATACCTCGTTCAATCTCGTTACCGGTAAGTCACTTTACTCGTACCGTAATGCATGATCCCATGATCAACTTCTTGGTCACATTGAGCTCATTATGATGATGCATTACCGAGTGGGCCCAGAGATACCTCTCCGTCATACAGAGTGACAAATCCCAGTCTCGATCTGTGTCAATCCAGCAGACACTTTCGGAGATACCTGTATTATACCTTTATAGCCACCCAGTTACATTGTGACGTTTGGTACACCCAAAGCACTCTTACAGTATCCGGGAGTTACACGTTCTCATGGTCTAAGGAAATGATACTTGACATTAGAAAAGCTCTAGCAAAACGAACTACATGATCTTGTGCTATGCTTAGGATTGGGTCTTGTCCATCACATCATTCGCCCAATGATGTGATCCCGTCATCAATGACATCCGATGTCCATGGTTAGGAAACTGTAACCATCAATTGATCAACGAGCTAGTTAACTAGAGGCTCACTAGGGACATGTTGTGGTCTATGTATTCACATATGTATTACAATTTCCGGATAACACAATTATAGCATGAACAATAGACAATTATCATGAACAAGGAAATATAATAATAACTATTTTATTATTGCCTCTAGGGCATATTTCCAACAGTGCTCCTGTAGTGGACTTGGATAGGAAAACCTCAAACGACTGGGCAGGAACCACTCGCGAGGGCGCACGCGTAGCCCCCTCGCGAGACTTGCGCGAGAGAAAACGAGGCAAGTAGGCGAAGAAGACAGAGAGTCACAAGTCAAGGACGACAACAACTCCAATAAAACTTCAAATAGGGACGAAGAAGCCAACTGCAGAAAGCAAATGAAAAAGCTGCGTCCGGCACCTAATCTAGTCTTCGACGTCTTCTCACCAGCGCGGAGCTAAGTGCTGCCACTGGGCGTGGGCGGGAGACCCCGAGGCCCGAGGGCGGCTCTCCGGAGACTCCGGGGCGTGTACAGCCCCAACTCATTATTACGTGAGAGTGTCACGGGCGGCGATCTTCACAGGCATTGGCCTTCTTCACAGGCTCCGGGCATTTTTGGGGGAAATGAGCTACACAGGCATTGGCCTTCTTCACAGGCTCCGGGCCTTTTTCGGGGGAATGAGATTCACAGGCGTTGGCCTTCTTCACAGGCTCTAGGCCTTTTTGGGGGAATGAGCTTCACAGGCGTTGGCCTTATTCACAGGCACCGGGCCTTTCTTCAAGGGTAGAACTTCCGGAGGTGCTGGATGTTCCACGCGTTCGAGATGGGCACCCCCTCCTGAGTCTCCAAGCGTGCGGCGCCAGGCCTAGAGACATGAACAACCTTGAACGGGCCCTCCCACATGGGCGAGAGCTTGTGCAGCCCCTCCATGGAGAGCACCCGTCCGAGCACGAGGTTACCTACCTCGAGGGTCCTGGGGCGGATGCTGCGGTAGTGGTACCGCCGTAGTGCTTGTTGGTATCTCGTAGCCCGAAGCGCAGCCTCCCGACGGCGTTCCTCTCCAAGCACGAGGTCCACCCCCCGCATGGTGTCCTATTGTGCTTCGTCGAAAGCCAGGACCCGCGCGGAGCGATGCCTGACCTCGTGAGGAAGGATGGCCTCAGCATCGTAGACGAGAAAGAACGGGGTTTCACCGGTCGACTTGGTAGCGGTAGTACGGACGGACCATAGCACGGATAGAACCTCGTCGTGCCAGCCCCTGCCGCAGGCCTCCAGCTTCTTCTTGAAGGTTCGGGTTTTGAGGCCTTTCAGGACCTCCGCATTGGCGCACTCAGCTTGGTCGTTGCTCCGAGGGTGTGCCACCGAAGCGTAGCATATCTGCGTTCCAAGGTTAGCACAATATGTTTAGAAGAGATTGCTGGTGAACTGCGAATCATTGTCGGTGATGATGCGATTGGGTACCCCAAACCGGCTCACGAGGCCCCTGATGAACTTGACTACTGAGCCAGCCGGGATGGTGCGGACAACTTCCACTTCTGCCCACTTGGTGAATTTGTCAATGGCGACGTAAAGGTAGCGGTAGCCCCCTGGCGCCCGAGGAAATGGGCAAAGGATGTCCAGTCGCCAAACAGCGAATGGCCACAAGAGGGGAATGGTCTGAAGGACCTGAGCTGGCTGGTGAATCTGCTTGGCGTGGAACTGGCAGGCTTCACAAGCCTTCACCAACTCGATTGCGTCATTGAGTGTTGTTGGCCAATAGAAACCGCTGAGAAACGCCTTGCCGACGAGTGGTGCCCGCAGTCTCCACCGTGAATGTCTTCCAGCAGCTCTTTTCCTTGCTCCCTGGAGATGCAACATAGAGTAACGTCGTTTGGCCGCCCTTGGTAGAGCTCTCTGTCTTGGATGTAGTAGGTTGTGGCCTGCCACGCCACGTGTTCCGCGTCCTCCTCCTTCTCCGGCAGGATCCCTTGCACCAAGTAATCCTTGAACTCCGCGGTCCAACATCCCTCTTGAGGCTCCAGTGCCAGGAGCAGGCGTGCCCCTGAGGTCGGGCCACAGGCCGGGGCTCCCGAGGCAGGCGGTTGAGGGAGCTCCTCCCGAGGCTGTGCTGTGCTCGATAGTGATGGTGCCGCTGAGGGTTTGAAGAGTCGCTCCTCGAAGATGCCAGGCTCCTGAGCAACCGCCTGGACGCCCTCCCGGCGATGTCATCAGCCTCTTGATTGGTGCCATGAGGCACATGTTGCAACTCCAGCCCCCAAAACTGTTTCTCCATCCTGTGGACCTCCATGAGATATGCTTCCATGTGTTCATTCTTCGGCTCGTATACCTTGTTGGAGAAGTTGACGAGGAGTTGTGAATCGCCCTTGATGATGAGGCACTTTACCCCCAAGGCGGCTGCAGCTTTCAAGCCCGCTATCAGGCCCTGGAACTCAGCTATGTTATTGGAGACCTTCTCTCCATGCTGGAAGCAGAGTTGTACAACATAGTAGAGCTTGTCCTGAGTGGGGGATATGAGCACTGCGCCAGCCCCCGCGCCCTGTCATGAGAACGCCCCATCGAAGTACATAACCTAGCCGTCCGGCTATTCACTTCGCGGGAAAGTGACCGGTTCTCGCCCGCTTTGAGCCCTGGTGCCTCTGCCCATTCTGCCATGAAATCCGCAAGTGCGGCTCCCTTGATGACTCTGGTCGTGCTGAATTCCAGCTGAAACACTTGCAATTCAATGTTCCATTCAGCGACTCTTCCAGCTGAGTTGGGGCTCCTGAGTACCCTTTCCAAGGGGTATGCTGAGACGACCTTGATGGGATGGCCTTCAAAGTAGTGCCGTAGATTGCGCGAAGCCACTAGCAGTGCGAGGAGGAGTTTTTGGGGCATGGGGTACCGCGCCCTCACGTCCCGTAGCACCATGTTGACGAAGTATACAGGGTGCTCGACGAGGTTGAGGATGCTGGCGCAGCCTGCGTCCTCCGGAGGTTGAGGCGCCTCCTGAGACGACGGAGCCCCCAGCGCTTGGTCGCCTGGAGAGGCCTCCTCCGCTCCGGGTGCGATCCCTTGCTGAGGCTAATCCTTTTCTGATGTGGCCGTGGTCTTCGCGAGGCTTTCTTGGCTCTGCTCCTCTTTGGCCAGGACGGCGACTGTGGCCTTGGTCCAGCACTCCTCTCTAACCGCCACCAGGGCTACGCTGGTGGAGTAGGGGGTGGCTGCAAGGTAAAGCACTAAGGGCTCCCGAGGGCGCGGAGCTACCATCACCGGAGGGCTGGTAAGGTACTTCTTGAGATCTTGGAATGCCTTGTCGGCCTCTTCAGTCCATTCGAACGGGCCCTTCTTCTTCATCATCTTGAAGAAGGGCAGTGCCCGCTCCCCCAGCTTGGAGATGAGGCGTCCCAACACGGTTACACGCCTGGTGAGCTTCTGCATTTCTCTGAGGGTCTTCGGCGGACTCATGTCTTCGACTGCTTTGACCTTCTCTGGGTTAGCCTCGATGCCCTGGTGGGACACGTGGAAGCCCAAGAGCTTGCCCGAGGGGACTCCAAATACGCACTTCTCCGGATTGAGCCTCAGATCCACTTCACGGAGGCTCGTGAAGGTTTCTTGCAAGTCTTGTATCAGGGTTTTCTCCTCCCGAGACTTCACCACAATGTCATCGATGTAGGCTTCAGCGTTTCTCCCGAGCTGCCGGCCCAAGGCGATGTGCATCAGCCGCTGAAAGGTCGCGCCTGCGTTGTGCAACCCAAATGGCATGCAGGTATAGCAGTACACTCCACAAAGGGTCAGGAAAGCCGTTTTCTCCATGTCTTCTACCGCCATCTTGATCTGGTGATAGCCCGAGAAGGCATGCAGGAAGCACAATAGGTCACATTCGGCGGTAGAGTTGACGATCTGGTCGATGCGAGGGAGCTAGAACGGATCCTGTGGGCAGGCCTTGTTGAGGTCGGTGAAGTCGACACACATGCATTCCTTTCCTCCCTTTTTTGGCACAACAACAGGGTTGGCCAGCCATTCAGGGTAGCGGACCTCGCGAATGACTCCTGCTGCCTCTAACTTGCGGGTTTCTTTGATGATAAAGGCCTACTTTTTAGTGGACTATCGCCTTGCCTTCTGCTTCACGGGGCACACGTTGGGGCACACATTGAGATGATGTTCAATCACACCCCTTGGGACCCCTGCCAACTGATCAGGTTCCCACGCAAACACCTCCTTCTTTGCGCGCAAGAACTTCACCAAAGCCTCCTCCTGCTCAGGGTTGAGGTTGGCGCCTATGGTGAAGGTGGCACTAGTGGATCCATCCTTGTTGACCGGTACCTACTTGGTCTCTGCTGAGGGATTCCTGGATTAGGGGGTATCCGGATAGCCGGACTGTGTACAACGTCTGGACTATTGAAGCGTGAAGATACAAGACTCAAGACTTTGGCCCGTGTCCGGATGGGACTCTCCTTTGCGTGGAAGGCAAGCTTGGTGATCCGGATATTGTGTTTCCTTTCTTGTAACCGACTCCATGTAAACACTAGCCCTCTTCGGTGTCTACATAAACCGGAGAGGTTGGTCCTTAGAAGGCCGATCACAATTACAATCATACCATCATAGGCTAGCTCCTAGGGTTTAGCCTCTACGATCTCGTGGTAGATCTACTCTTGTACTACCCATATCATCAATATTAATCAAGCAGGAAGTAGGGTTTTACCTCCATCGAGAGGGCCCGAACCTGGGTAAACATCTGTGTCCCTTGCTTCTTGTTACCTTCAGCCTTACCGCACAGATCGGGACCCCCTACCCGAGATCCGCTGGTTTTGACACCGACATTGGTGCTTTCATTGAGAGTTCCTCTGTGTCGTCGCTGTCAGGCTTGATGGCCCCTTCAATCATCATCGACGATGCTGTTCAGAGTGAGACCTTCCTCCCCGGACAGATCTTCGTGTTCGGCGGCTTCGCGCTGCGGGCCAATTCGCTTGGCCACTTGGAGCAGATCGATAGCTATGCCCCTGGCCACCAGGTCAGGTTCGGAAACTTGAACTACACAGCGCATATTGGCGGAGACTTGATCTTCGACGGATTCGGGCCAACACCAGGATCGTCGAACAATCACGATGAGCACGGCTTAGAGCTGCTGTCAGAAGATGCTTGGGATATCACGCCGGCAGAAGCCCTGGATCTAAATTCGGGGCAGGTTGCATTGCCTAAGGACGGAGGGCTGAACCCCGCCCCGCAGGCCGTACCCTCATCGGCGATGGAGCCGAACACAAGCCTCACTTCTGAGGGAGCCTGTGACTCCGGACCCCCGGATTCATATCTGGTTGTAGGTTCCAGTCCGCGTGTCCCTGAGCCCGCCGAACCTGGTTCGGCTCCGATGATGGAGTTCACAGCGGCAGACGTCTTTCAGCACTCGCCCTTTGGCGACATGCTGAACTTATTGAAGTCTCTCTCTTTGTCAGGAGACTCCGGGCCGAACTATGTCCGGCTTGAGTGGGAAGCAGACGACGACGGAATTCGTTGCCCACCCACCACCCACTTCATTACTATGATCGATGATCTAACCGACGTGCTTGACTTCGACTCCGAAGACATCGACGATATGGACGACAATGTAGGAGAATTACAGGAGCCACCTCTCACAGGGCGGTGGACGGCCACCTCTTCATACGATATATATATGGTGGACACTCCGAAGGAAACTAATGGCGATGAGGCAACAGAGGATAACCCCTCGTGAAGAAAAGCAAAGCATGGGCGTCGTCGGCGCCACTCCAATCCCCGCCACAGCAATACTGGCCCCGGACACGAAAATAATCCGGATGGCGCCAAAGAAGAATATGACCCTGACCAGCCCACCTTCGAGCAGGCCGAATAGGAAGATGAGCAGATCAGCCCAGAAGAACAGGCGACAGACGTATACCCGGAGGAGGACAACTACATGCCCCCCTCCGAAGACGAGATTAGCCTCGGCGACGACGAATTCGGCGTGCCTGAGGATCCCGTGGAGCAGGAGCGCTTCAAGCGCAGGCTTATAGCTACTGTGAGGAGCCTGAAGAAGAAGCAGCAGCAACTCCAAGCTGATCAAGATCTGCTCACAGATAGATGGACTGAAGTCCTGGCAGCTGAGGAATACGGACTCGAACGCCAAACGGCTGACCGGCCACCCCGTGGCCGGGATAAAACAGGATATCAGCCCGGATACCAGCCCGCACCCCCGTGCCGATACACTACGACTCAGGGCAACAGGCAAGACCTGCAAGATGTTCTGGAAAACAAAGCAGGACAGCCAAGATCGATCTATGGATCACGGGGCCGCGCTCCAGCACGCGACGATGACCATCATGCCGGACACATCATCAACAAGTCCGGCCGGGCCGAACACAGCAACCCAGACCAATCCGACCTGCGTATCCACATAGCCCGGCACAGAGGCGCCGCACACCCCCTCTGCTTCATTGATGAAGTGATGGACCATGAATTCCCAGAAGGGTTCAAACCCGTAAACATCGAATCATATGATGGCACAACAGACCCCGCAGTATGGATCAAAGATTTTCTTCTCCACATTCACATGGCCCGCAGAGATGATATGCACGCCATCAAGTATCTCCCCCTTAAGCTCAAAGGACTAGCCCGACACTGGTTAAACAGCCTGCCAGCAAATTCCATTAGCAGTTGGGAAAACCTGGAAGACACATTCCTTGACAATTTCGAGGGCACATATGTGCGACCACCAGACGCCGATGACCTGAGCCACATTACTCAACAGCCCAGAGAGTCGGCCTGGAAATCCAGGACTCGGTTCCTCACTAAAAAGAACCAAATAGTCGACTGTCCGGACGCCGAAGCCCTGGCGGCTTTTAAGCATAATATCCGTGATGAGTGGCTCGCTCGACACCTTGGCCAGGAAAAACCCAAGTCTATGGCAGCTCTCACAACCCTAATGACCCGTTTTTGTGCGGGTGAGGATAGCTGGTTGGCTCGCAGCGGCACCACGCCACATTCCGGCACTTCGGACGGCCGCGATGCTAACGGCAAGCCATGGCGCAACAGATATAAGAGATGGAACAACGGTGACAGCACTAAAGACACGGCAGTCAACGCCGAATTCAGCGGATCTAAGTCCGGACAGCGAAAAAAGCCGTTCAAAAGAAATAATCAGGGACCGTCCAGTCTGGACCGCATACTGGAGCGCTCATGCCAAATTCATGGTACACCGGACAAACCAGCCAACCACACCAATAGAGACTACTGGGTGTTCAAACAGGCCGGCAAGATAAACACTGAAAACAAGCACAAGGGGCTGCACAGCAATGATGACGAAGAGCCCCGGCATCCGAGCATGGGGGGACAAAAGAAATTCCCCCTAGGTGAAAATGGTAAACATGATCTACACCACCCATATCCCCAAGCGGGAACGGAAGCAAGCACTACGGGACGTCTAAGCGATGGAGCCAGTCGCCCCCAAATTCAACCCATGGTCAGCTTGTCTAATCACCTTTGATCATAGGGATCATCCTACTAGCATCCGTAATGGCGGCTCAGCCGCATTCGTCTTAGACCCAGTCATCGACAGATTCCACCTCACGTGAGTCCTTATAGACGGCGGCAGCAGCCTGAACCTGCTTTACCAGGACATAGTGCGCAAGATGGGCATTGACCCTTTGTCGGCGTTCTGGGAACGGGGGTCCCCAGACTTGCCTGCCTGCGGCCCGCGGCGTGGCTGAGAGGGGGCCTAGCGTGGCCCAACTTCATCAACACAAGCTCAAGACCCACGCGAGGGGCCAAGCCTCGCGGGGCGGACGACAGAGAGCTTCCTCAGGCACGACCTCATCAGGCGGGCTCACGAGGAGGCGGAGAGTTCAAGGCAGGGTACCTCGCGAGGTGCCCATGACGCAAGCCATGACGACCAAGGGCGCCAGTCGGGCGCCAGCCCGCGAAGTGTCCTCCTTTCCTCTTTGGTGCAAAGGGAGCAAGCACAGGCGAGAGCATCAAGCAAAGGCATCCTTTTCGGTGCAACAAGACCAAGACCAGCCCAACAGCAGGGAGGAAGTCATTGTGGAGACCAAGCAAGCGTCACCACCAGAGCCTTTGGCAGGCGAGGACCAACTTTAGTCAGGATAGGTGTACCCGCTGTTCCCCTTCAAAATGGCCAATTGTTGGCGCCCTTCCCGCTCAATATTTGGGAAGAGGCCCAGGGCCTTTGCCTATAAATAGGACTAGCCACCCCCAGGGTAGAGGCATCTGGATCCTCACCAAGAAACCAATAGATAGAGCGATTGAACTCGTCCTAGAACTTCATCACACCAGCCAAGAACAGACCCTCGCGAGGTTGTCTTCCTTGTATTGTTCATCATCAGCCCAAGAGGCAATCCACCACACCACACACTGGAGTAGGGTATTACACCACAATGGTGGCCCGAACCAGTATAAACCTTGTGTCTCTTGTGCTGTTCTGTTTAGTAGTTTAGGTCCTAGCGATTCGGCGAGGAGAAGGTAGGCAGAGGGTGAAATCTCCGCGCGCACCCCAGTGTTCGAACCTCAAGGGTCTGCCGGAACCCGAAATCCGACATTTGGCGCACCAGGTAGGGGTGCGCCGGGATCCACCTTTTGCCACTTCGCGTCCCGTCGCATCGTCATCACCATGTCCGGCGACCAGGCGGGCAACCCTGATCCCTGGGCGGCTTGGCCCGCCCGCACAGAGCCAATCGCCCCGGGCGACCCCATGCCCCAGGCAGCTCGCGGTCCGCAGGGTGCTGCGGGCCATGGGCGGCGCGGACTGGCCCCGACAGCTCTCACACTGCGGAAGACGCGGTCGGCAGCAAGGGCCTCCAACCACGCCGCGGCCACGACGCCATGCACCCGCCGGGAGCAGGCATACTCAAGGGCCGCGCTCACGATGGCCCGAGAGCTGCTGCAGTGCAGGATGATGGAAGGCGGCCGCGACGTGCTGCTAGAGCGGGTGGCGGAGCTCCTGGGCTTCGCCGCCTCAGGGGCTCACCCCTTCTGCACTCATCTCCCGCCTCAGGCTCAGGGCGGCCTACGCGGGGGCCCCACGCGCACCCGCGGACTCCAAGGCTACTCCAACACCAGCGAAGCTGTCAGCACCGAGCCAGCGGCAGCACTGACTCCGCTCCCCGCCAGCGAAGGACTCGTCACAACCCACGGCCCCAGTGGGCCGCCGCGCTACCACCCCCAGGTTGGCACATCAAGCAGAGCTGCATGGCAAGCAAAGCACTACGGCGCGGCCTTCGGGATCACGGCCCCAGAAGAGTACGTGCCCCACATGATGGACCGAGGGCACCCGCGTGAAGGCGAACAAGGCTCGCTCCTCAGCCCAAGCTGGGGGGACAAGGCGTCAGAAGCTGAGCTCTTCCAGGAACCCCGGGACGGCCCCACCGGCCACACTGGAAGCGACGATTATCGGGTACCAGTAATTCCTCAAGGGCAGGCATACGCTAATCATGGGTCGCAGGAGGTGCAGGTCGCCACAGCAAGCAGCTCCCCGCTCCCGCAGTCTCCTACCCCTCAGGAGGAGGGCGACGGGGGCTGCCGGGGAGGGGCCAGGATCCGACATCACCACTGCGGCGTTCGGAGCAAGGCGTTCCCAGGAGGTAGGCCCTCCGCTGGGGAGGTGCCTCAAGGCCTGCCCCTGGCGGAGGACCCATGGTCGTCGGGGGAACCGCTGGCGACCGCTCTACCCCATCGGCGCTGTCCTGGTTTTCGGTCGTCGTTGATGGCACTAGAGTGTGGTGCAAGGCGGGGCCTCGTCTGGCGATATGAAGCAAGGCCGGTACCTGTGAAGAAGGCCCAGTGCCTGTGAAGCTCGCCACCCCGTGACACTCTCCCGTAATAATGAGTGGGGCTGTACACGCCCCGGAGTCTCAGGGGTGCCGGCCTCAGGCCCTGGGGCTCCCTCCCACGCCCAGTGGCAGCACTTAGCTCCGCGCTGGTGAGAAGACGTCCAAGACTAGACTAGGTGCCGGACGCGGCCTTTTTCTGCTTTCATTGCTTTTCTCTTGGTTGTTGCTTTCCCCCGCTGGATTTAAGTTGGACTCGAATTTGAGATTTGTGTGTGTTTGGGGAAGGGGTTCTTAGTCTCGTTTGAGCAATCTCTCGTATTTCAGTTACAACCTCGCCTCAGCTGCCTCCCCTCGTGAGCCCCTCGTGAGCCAGGTCTGGCCTAGCTTGCGTGCAGCCCAGACTGCCGCCGACATACCCTCTCAGGTGGTTTTTCACTGCAGATCCCACGGATTCGATCAGGAGGCATTCGAGGCACCGCGGCCTCCCACAAGTTATCTCAGGACCCGCTCGGGGCAAAGGTAAACTAGCCAGCCGGCTCGTCACATGGCCAACCACTTGGCATGGGCATGTGGGTGAAGTAGCATTCACTAGTACGTTGAACATAAGTTTTACATGAGGGGCACCCCCTCCCAAAAATGCTCTTACAACCATCAGGACAAAAGCCTAAGTTCTATTCATGCAGGGTAAGGAAACAGGAGCAATGCGTCGTTAGTCGGATAAATCCCCCAATGCATCCTCAGGAGCGCCTCCTGAACTGTCGCTGGCGTCGCTAGCCTCGCCATCGCCCTCCGCATTGTCGTCAGCGGCGTCAGGGCTGTTCACCACGCCGCCCTCGTCGGCGGCCACGATCGCGCCATCATCATCTGAAGCGAAGGCCCTGACAAGAGCGTCCATGTTATCTTCCACCCAGTACGCCAGGTCGTCCCGGACGGCCTGGGGGACTGGGGCGATGGCGGCGTCAAAGTCGAAGTGAGGATCCATGTTTCGGAGATGGCTGAAGATGCGGGAAAAAGGCCCGCCCAAGCAGGGCTCGGCTCCTCTCCTCCTCCAACCTGTTGGCCCTGACCGACCGCGCCTCCAGCTGCGTCACGATGTCGGTGAAGAACTGAAGGTTGCCGGCGTAGTTAACGGCGTGCGGCTCGCCAACGGCCACCTCGCAGATGTTACCCAAGGCCGTGTTGGCTCTCTCCCGAAGCGTGGTGAGCATGGGGGCGTGCTCATGTTCCAGGAGCCACCACTGACGTATCTCGTCCGCATTCTGGCATGCGACGGCCTCAGCCTCGTCCACCCGTTAGCGAAGAAGCGCCTCGGCGTGGGAAGTAGTTGACTCCCCTTCCGCCACCTCAAGTGCAGCCCGCAAAGCATCGACCCTCTGTGTCGCTTCCTCCAGCTTGGTCCTCAGGACGGTGGTCCTGCCTTCGGCCTCAGTCCGGATCAACTCCAGCCTCTCCTCGAACTCGCGCTCGACGTTCAGGCGCGCCGTCGCCGCCCGATGTCCGACCTCCTCCGAGACACGGGTTTCCCGCGCAGCGACATCGTCCTCCGCCCGTGTCACCAAGCGCTCCCTCGTCTCCAGGCGCTCGTACTCGCGTGCGCGTTCGGTGGCTTCCAGCATCAGCGCCTCCTCACGCTTCTGGAGCTCCGCTGGGTCACCGGAGACCACCTTCATCGACGCAAGGGCCGCCTCATGCAGCTCCACCTGCTCCTCCAATGAGCGGCACCGGGCCAGGAGTTCCGGTTCCCGCTGCCGGTGAGCTTCCCGGGCTTCTTCGACGGCCCGGGAACGGACCTCCCGAGAGGCCGCCAGCGACGCCTTGGCCTCCTCATCGCCGAGATCGCGCTGACGGCGCGCGAGGGCGACAGCCGCTTCCAGCTCGCGCCTCTCTGCAACCAGGCGCAGGCCCTCGGCCTCAAGGCGCGCGTCCTCATCAGCGAGCTCTTCACCAAGCAGGCTCACCGTGTCAGCCGCCCTCCGGAGAAACCCTTGGCGAAGAGCGTGACGCTCCCGGGCACACTCGAGTACGTCTTCCACACCATCATCCGCCCAAGCGGGCGCCGTGGGGCACGGATCAGCACTCGCCTTCCGGGAAGGGGGCTAGGGGCTGGCGCCCTTGAGGCGACCGGGCACGCCCTGCCAGAAGCCCGACCTGGAGACAGTCCATCTCCAAGTGAAGAGCGCAGGGAGTACCCCAGCCAATCACGGTCCACCACCAGACGAGAAGCCCACGGCAGGCTGGCTATGCCACGAGAAGGCTCGCGAAGGAAGGCCGCGGGGAGCACAGGGCCGCGTTGCGCCTCGGGATGGTTCGTCTCACCAACCGGCCTCACCACAAGGGCCCTGCTGCTCGGAACGATCGAAGACAGTGGAGAGGGCGGAGGCGAGGGGATGGCTCCTCATCCACCTCCATGAGCTCAGAAGGAAGGGCCCTGTGGAGCAAGGATCAGGAAAGGCAACAGAAGAATCAGGAGCTGGGAAGGGAGAAGGCTTACTCATCGATGGTGAAGTACTTCCTACGCTTCAGCAGGCGACAAGGGTAATCATCGCCCAGGGCCTCCCTTTTCTTCCGGAGGGCCTCAAAGTCCACGCAGAAGCGACCCAAGAGTTGAGAGCAGGGGTCAGCTTGTGACAAGGAGGAAGCACCAAGGCGACCTGCGTCGGGGGCATCTACCTGATGCGCGCCGCCGGTCGCCCCACCAAGAAGAGCAGCGGGGGCCTCAGCCGCCGGCACTGCGGGCGGCTGCTTGCTGCCTTCAGCCACGGCAGCACGGGCCTCAGGGGCTGCTCCCTCATGAGTGCTGCCCAACGCTGTCACCTCGACAAGGGCACCCTCGGCCTCCGGAGGCCCATGCCTCCCTGCTCCGCCACTTGAGGAAGAGTCGCCCTGGCCAGCTGCCAGGGCGACCACCAGCACTGGGTTCTTGCGAGGCCCCTGGAGGCCAGCAGGGCACGGCCCCCATTCGTCGAGGATGGGCATCTGACTCACGAAGTCACCTCTATTCGAGCAGAGGTACAGCAAGGCCCCCCCTTGCCCGATGCCGCCAGGGGAAGGATCCCCAGTCAAGACCAAGAGCACCTTCCTCAGCGCTTCAGGCGTCAGGTCCTCTTCCTAGAGCCGCATACGATCCCCACGACCGCTGAAGGCCCACATCCGATGAGAATGGCGTTGGAGAGGGGCAACGCGGCGTAGCAAGAACTCCTTCACCACCTTGGGCGCCGTCACGCCGAGCTCCCTCAAGAACTCGAAGCGACGCCAGACAAAGGCGAGCGGGGGGTTCGCGAGCGTCTCCTGGCCCCAGCCTGAGTTGGGGACAGCAGGTGAAGATGGCTCCATCAGCAGAGGGTTGGGTACCCCTATGTCCACATACAGCCACCGCTCGCGAAACCTAGGCGAGGGCGGAGGAAGACTGAAGTCAATCCCTGAAGCCGCTGTCTCAGGCGTAGCGACGAAGCTCACGCATCCTGAACATTGGGTGGGGTCGACAAGGCGCAGAGAGAAGAAGTGGCGCAGCAAGGCAACTGAAGGAAGGATGCCCATCATTGCCTCACAAACGAAAGCGAATACCGCGAGAAGAGTGATGGCTTCAGGACCCAGATGCATCATATGGATCTGATAATGGGAAAGCACGGCGTTGAAGAAATCAGAAAAGGGGGGAACCAGTCCCGCCCACAGGGCATCGGCGAAGTATCGGACCTCAGTGGCAATCCTGTTAATGGAGAAGCGGGACGCGGGCCAGGCCGTCGTCCTCCCGCATTCGTTGAAGATGGTGGCTAGGGCCGAGCTGACCTTGCCCAAGCCCTCTTGATTGATTATGATTGGCCGATCGATGGCGGGGGCCGCCGCCAACGATGAGCGAGGCGGCGGCATGGGCTTCTTCCCTCTTCCCTTCTTCGGCGGAGCCATGAAGGTAGAAAGGGTAGGGGGAAGGTTCGAGATTGGATTGGATGCGGAAACTGGAGTTCGAGAGGAGAATGGACAGAGAGCGCTCGAGCAGAGGGAAGGGGAGTGGCTGTGTGCGGCAGCGAGTCCGCCTAGCAAGGCATAAAATAAGGAGGCGTGGGGGAACAGTGACTCCCACGTCCAATCAACCGCCACGCGGCGCCCAAGGCCGCAAGCTATTAGGGCCCGCGATGTTTCGCAGTTGCCCTTTCGCCTCTCTGCTCGGCCAAGTCCGGGCGTGCCGTGGGCCCGGGGGCTACTGTCGGCGTTCTGGGAACGGGGGTCCCCAGACTTGCCTGCCTGCGGCCCGCGGCATGGCTCAGAGGGGGCCCAGCATGGCCCAACTTCATCAACACAAGCTCAAGACCCTCGCGAGGGGCCAAGCCTCGCGGGCGGACGACAGGGAGGTTCCTCAGGCACGGCCTCATCAGGCGGGCTCACGAGGAGGCGGAGAGTTCAAGGCAGGGTACCTCGCGAGGTGCCCATGACGCAAGCCATGACGACCAAGGGCGCCAGTCGGGCGCCAGCCCGCGCAGTGTCCTCCTTTCCTCTTTGGTTCAAAGGGAGCAAGCGCAGGCGAGAGCATCAAGCAAAGGCATCCTTTTTGGTGCAACAAGACCAAGACCAGCCCAACGGCAGGGAGGAAGTCATTGTGGAGCCCAAGCAGGCGTCACCACCAGAGCCTTTGGTAGGCGAGGACCAACTTTAGTCAGGATAGGTGTACCCGATGTTCCCCTTTAAAATGGCCAATTGTTGGCGCCCTTCCCGCTCAATATTTGGGAAGAGGCCCAGGGCCTTTGCCTATAAATAGGACTATCCACCCCCAAGGTAGAGGCATCTGGATCCTCACCAAGAAACCAATAGATAGAGAGATTGAACTCCTCCTAGCAGTTCATCACACCAGCCAAGAACAGACCCTCGCGAGGCTGTTCTTCCTTGTATTGTTCATCATCAGCCCAAGAGGCAATCCACCACACCACACACTGGAGTAGGGTATTACACCACAATGGTGGCCTGAACCAGTATAAACCTTGTGTCTCTTGTGTTGTTCTGTTTAGTAGTTTAGATCCTAGCAATTCTGCGAGGAGCTGGTAGGCAGAGGGCGAAATCTCCGCACGCACCCCAGTGTTTGAACCTCAAGGGTCTGCCGGAACCCGAAATCCGACACCCTTCAAGGATCAAGCCCACCAAAACTACCTTTAAAGGAGTAATTCCCGGGGTAGAGGCCTGCTGTACGGGCTCTATAACATTGGAAGTGGTCTTCGGATCCCCGGATAACTTCCAGAGCGAAGAGTTAATCTTCGATATCGTCCCCTTCCGTAGTGGTTACCATGCACTGCTCGGACGAACCGCATTCGCTAGATTCAATGCGGTACCACATTACGCATACCTCAAGCTCAAGATGCCAGGACCGCGCGGGGTCATCACTGTCAATGGAAATATTGACCGCTCCCTTCGAACAGAAGAGCATATGGCAGCCCTCGCGATAGAAGTACAATGCGGCCTACTCCGACAAACCAATCCGGTGACAACTTCGAGCACAGTCAAGCGAGTCCGGAGCACCCTGCAATAGGATCATCAATAGTGTGATTAGCAGTCCGGCCTCCGCTTAAGCCCCTTCAAACCAGCATTCGTGCCACGCGTACACAATTATGTACTCAAGATACCATGGGCATAGGCGGAGGCGCATCAACGACTTAGTCAATAATGCGGGTAACCGCCAAATACCTGCATACTCTTTTCCTCTTACATTTCAGGACACCGCGTTAATGCAGCATCCTCGGAAGAGCTGAATTGCCGGACTCATATGGGAAAGACATCCAAGGAGGCAACAGATGTTGTGCACAGAAGGAAATACCCAGGTGGAATCTATTTACGATCATTATACCTGCTTTATCTATCTGTACACAGGCTGCCCCTGGATAGGACATGTCAAATAGTCTTATTTTTTATCTCTACTTAATGCATCCATTGTAAACATACGCTTAAACGTATTTTTCGTCAATGGGAGATCGTATATAGCGTCAGCTTATTATCCTTATTTGAGAATTTTCTTCTCCTATAAATGTTTATTTGGTTTTGCATCCATACACCTTGGTACGGTCAGTTTGCCAGGGGCTTCTCATGGCACCCCGTAATATGGCAAATAAAGTTCGAACACTTTCAACAGTGCGGCACCCTGAACTTATAGCACTATGCATGAGCTCCGAATCATATCTTGGGTCTATAGTTGGGATAGCCCGGCTCCCTTATTTTGGTGCCTTACGTTCCGTTATATCGGCTAAGGTAGCGCAGGGAGAACTACTGCGATTGTGTCCCGGTTCTTCCGGACGAGCACCTCAGTAGAGAAAGCCGAAAACTGACCGGCGTGATGTGGCGAGAGCTGGTCGCTGTTCGAGAGGAACTAAAATCCTTAAAGATTTTCCGCTTTAAGCGATAAATCGACTTTGTCCGGTCTAGGCATATATAGCGCCCCAATTCGGCCTTCCAGATTCTAGGGGCTTCGCCGAAATTTAAGATTGTAGACTTCTATGGCTAAGTGAAAGTTATAAAGCCGCATAGTCCGATTGCATCATTCGCTGCGTCGGACACCTCCTTAAGGGACCAAACATTTGGATAAAGAGTGTCCGGGTTTTCCACGAACACCTCAGTGCTAGTCACGTGGGGGTGGAAACCGACGACTGGCCTACTTTCAGGATTTTATAAACAGCCGCACAGAAGGTAATATTTTAAATAACAAAAGCGCTACATAGCGCAAGTAACTTCGTCCTTAAATTACAAGCATGACAGAAGTGAATTCATTCAAAAATGTTGTACTTGGTACATTCATCAGCCACGAGACGAGCACCCTTCATAACGCCATCATAGTACAGCTCGGGATGGTGATGTGCCTTGCCCTCCGGCGGCCCATCCTTGACCAGCTTCTCCGCATCCATCTTGCCCCAATGCACCTTGACGCGGGCAAAGGCCCGGCGGGCACCCTCGATGCAAACGGATCGCTTGATCACCTCAAGCCGCGGGCAGGCATCCACTATCCGCTTGATCAGGCCAAAGTAGCTACTGGGCATGAGCTCACCAGGCCACATCCGGACTATGAAACCTTTCATAGCCAGTTCGGCCGCCCTGTGGAGTTCAACCAACTGCTTCAGTTGGTCACTCAGAGGCATCGGGTATTCGGCCCCAGTATACTGGGACCAGAATAGCTTCTCCCTTGAGTTCCCCTCCTGGGCACAATAGAACTCTGCAGCGTCTGATACGCTATGTGGCAGATCTGCGAATGCCCCTGGAGAGCTCCGAATTCGAGTAAGTATAATAAACGCCACCTCCACATGTTTGCTTTGCATAAAGAACTTCTTACCCCCTGCTATCTTCTTGGCCTCCTGGATCTCCTGCTGTGCTTTCTTGGCTTCGGCCTTGGCGTCTTTTAAATTCATAAGGTCCTTTGCAAGCTCGACCTCTTTCGCCTTCAGATCATGCTCCACGGACTCGCATTTCTTGCCGAGGTCCTAGAGCTCTTGCTGTACCACACCTACCCTAGCACTTTGCTTTTCGCTGTCCTTACACTCCGAGGCCGCCTTGTCTTCGGCCTCGGACAGCGCCTTCTTCAGGGACGTCACTTCGGCGGTGGCCCCTGTTACACAGTCACGACACTTAGGTGTTAGACTCACCAATTCTGAGTATCCTCAAATGCATACGAGAGGGAATCACTTACCCTTATTCTCTTCGAGCTGCCTCTTTGTGAGGTCGAGCTCTCCCTGCGGCTGCTCCAGGTCCCGTTTCAGTTCGGCAACCTCGGCAGTACGGGCAGCAGTAGCAAGCAGCACAGCCTGCTTATTCACAATAAAACTTATTATTATACTCCTGCGGATTATAATTGGCCCTCCGTATGGCTTTTCTTTCCGAACACCAAACAGA
Organism: Triticum timopheevii; assembly: GCA_963921465.1. NCBI lineage: Eukaryota > Viridiplantae > Streptophyta > Magnoliopsida > Poales > Poaceae > Triticum > Triticum timopheevii. The sequence goes on along the minus strand of OY997264.1, from coordinate 142,507,969 downwards.
GTATCAGGGGCTACTACCTATCGGGTGGTAATTTTGCACATATTTATTACTTACCTCAAAGCCCGTCAAGAGGCTGGTGCAAGCTTCGGTTAGTCTGCTTTTGGCGGACAAAACCTTCCGAATCACCATACTCATAAGAGTACGGTGCTCTTCATCCATGGAAGCACCGCGAAGTGCTTCCAGCAGACAGTCCAGCACCTCATGCGCAACGGAAGTCCTCGATACAGACGGCTCCCCCTCCCTAACGAGGGGTCGCCCGCCTGAGTCCGGAACCATAAAAGTTCCGGAATGGTGTTCGGCTGAGAGCCCGACTGGCCATGGCTCTTGTCAACATGATCCGCAGGGATCTTGAACCCCGCGTGTCCGACGTCTGGGATGCCACCTAGGGGCGTCTCTAGAGTCACCTCCCCCTGCTCTGGGAGCCTTTGGGACAACACCTCCGTGTCATCCGCGTGTTGAGGGGAAGTGGCCGTCGGAAGCGAATTTATCGCCGAATTGCTCAGGGACCCGAAGGAAGATACCTCGGGGTGAGCCCTGGCCGGACTGCATATATGTTCGACATTATAATTATAAAAACTATGAAGTGAAACCATGATAGAATGCGGACACTTACTATTGCACTGGGGGCTTCCCCCGGGGCAGCCACCCCTCCTCGCTGTGAGCGGCCGTGGCGGAATAGTCCGGAAGGGATGCCTTTCCCTTCTTGGACGTCCCAGTCTCCCCATGCGGGGCGGCTTTTCTCTTTCTCTCCCCCCCAGTGCGGGGAGGTGGAGTTTCTTCTTGGTTCCTCCCACCCCCGTGGGAGGAATCTGTCTCGTCGTCATCAGACGACAAGGGTATGATGGCCTTGTGCCGGGGGCCTTTTCCGGCCCCCTGGTCCGCCTCCCTGGACCCCTCATCCCTTCCGGATGGGGCGTCTTCTTCTTCTTCCTCCTCCCCTTCATGGGAGGAGTCCGCCTCGTCGTCTTCGGATGAGGCTTCTGGCACAACCTTACGCCGGAGACCCTTTCGGGTCCCCGGAGCCTTCTTCTCGGCCTCCTTCTCCGGCACCTTGTACGGTGCCGGGACCAGCATCTCCGTTAGGAGAGCATCTGCTGAGCCTTCTGGCAGCGGAGCCAGACGGTAGACCTGATCCGCTGTCTCCACATAGTCCTGAAGCAAATATGCACAACTACTTAAGGCACTCCCATGAATATATTGGGAAGAACTGGGTCCGGTGTCAGTCTGAGAACTCACCGGCCTAGGAGCCCGCGCGGCGTGAAGCCCGCGGTCCTCAGATGTGGGAGGAGGTACTTCAGAGGCCTTGAATAGCACCTTCCATGCGCCTTTGTGCGTCATGTCGTAGAGCTTCAGGAGCGTCCGGTGTTCGGTCGGGACGAACTCCCACAGATTGACTGCCCACCTCTGGCAGGGCAGGATCCGACGAACGAGCATGACCTAGATCATGTTTACAAGCTTGATGTTCTTGTCCTTCATGCTCTTAATGCATGTCTGGAGTCCGGTCAGCTCCGTAGAATCGCCCCAGGACAGGCCCTTCCTTTCCCAGGAGGTGAGCCGCATGGGGGCTCCGGATCTGAATTCGGGGGCCGCTGCCCAGTTGGCGCCGCGTGGCTCGGTGATGTAGAACCACACCGATTGCCATCCTTTTACGGTCTCCGCAAAGGAGCCGTTGAGCCATGTGACGTTAGGCATCCTGCCTACCATGGCCCCTCCGCACTCCGCTTGTTGGCCGCTTACAACCTTTGGCTTCACGCAGAAGGTTTGCAGCCATAGGCTGAAGTGAGGCCGGATGCGGAGGAAGGCCTCGCATACGACGATGAACGCCGAGATGTTGAGGATGAAGTTCAGGGCTAGATCATGGAAATCTAGCTCGTAGTAGAACATGAGCCCGCGGATGAAGGGATGGAGTGGAAATCCTAGTCCACGAACGAAGTGGGCGACGAATACGACCCTCTCGTGGGGTCCTGGGGTCGGAATGACCGGCCCGGCGTCTGGTAGACAGTGTGCTATGTCCGCGGCCAAGTATCCGGCCGCCCGAAGATTTGTGATGTGCTTCTCCTTGACGTGGAAGCCACCCACTTGCCTCCTGCTCCGGACATGTTTAGCCGTGCGGAGAAGACCTGGGCTTGGGCGCTGGAACTTGAGGGGGCAAGAATGGGCAAAGGAGGAAGAAGGCGTGGGTGAAAATGGGGAAATCTTATCCCTTTATAGAGGCACCGAAAGCGGTGCGACTCCCCACTTGCCCGTTGGGAATCGCTTGTTTCCCAAGCGCCACGATTAATGGCGTGGTGGGATTACCCATACCCGTATTGATGAGAATCCCATGATAAGGGGACATGATCTCTGCTTTGACAAGACGTGTCACAAAAACTGCCTCGTAATATGCGTTGTAGCTGGTTGTGGGAAAACGGCTCGAATAATGATCCGACCGTAATAACATGTCACGTCATCAGAAAAAGTTGTCAGCAGATTGCATTTGTGAAATATCATTCTCTCTACAGCGGTGTGTAAAGATCATCTTGTGAATCCGGACACGATTTGAGTGTTCGATAATTGCTTTGGAGTATTCGGAGGAGGAACCCGCCTTGCAATGTCGAAGACAATACTGCCCGCTGGACTCATCGTCATTGAAGCCTGGTTTAGGGGCTACTGAGAGAGTCCTGGATTAGGGGGTATCCGGACAGCCGGACTGTGTACAACGTCCGGACTATTGAAGCGTGAAGATACAAGACTCAAGACTTCGGCCCATGTCTGGATGGGACTCTCCTTTGCGTGGAAGACAAGCTTGGCGATCCGGATATTGTGTTTCCTTTCTTGTAACCGACTCCATGTAAACCCTAGTCCTCTCCGGTGTCTATATAAACTGGAGAGGTTGGTCCTTAGAAGGCCGATCACAATTACAATCATACCATCATAGGCTAGCTCATAGGGTTTAGCCTCTACGATCTTGTGGTAGATCTTCTCTTGTACTACCCATATCATCAATATTAATCAAGAAGGAAGTAGGGTTTTACCTCCATCGAGAGGGCCCGAACCTGGGTAAACATATGAGTCCCTTGCTTCCTGTTACCATCAGCCTTGACACACAGATTAGGACCCCCTACCCGAGATCCGCCGGTTTTGACACCGACATCCGCCTTGTCTTGGGTGAATAGCTGCTTCTTCTTGGCCAGCGCAGCCCCCTTGGGCTCGAGGGCGTCTGCGTTGGCGGGCTGCGCCACCGCGGCCGTTTTGAAAGCAAGCTTGAGCGCCTGCAGCACATCCCTTGTGTCTCTGGACACGGTAAGGACGCCGCTGCTCCCGGGCATCTTCATGAGGTTGTACGCCGGGTGAGTCGCTGCCATGAACTGGGCCAAGGCTGGGTAGCCAAGGATGGCGTTTTATGGGAGGCCGATGGGGGCGATGTCGAAGTCGATCAGCTCCTTGCGGAAGTTGTCGTAGGTGCCGAAGGTCACGGGGAGGCGGATCTGCCCTAGGGAGATGGTGGAACTGCCTCCGACGCCCGAGAAGGGCCTGCTGTGTTGAAGTTGCTCTGGCGGCACGTGGAGGAGGCAGAAGGCCTCCACCGAGAGGACGTTGAGGCCGGCACCACCGTCGATGAGGGTCCTGGTGACGGCCACCTGGCAGATGGTGGGGGTGCATAGCATCGGGAGTGCGCCCGAACAGGCGGTGTTGGTGTGGTGATCATCCGAGCTGAAGGTTGCACAACTCCTCCCAGGAGACCACAGAAGCCACTGGCAGGTGGAGCAGCCACATGCACGGGACGCCTATGAGGGCTATGAGCAGCCAGTTCGCCATGACCTTGTCGTCGCCTCCGGACTTGAGGACAACTTCTTCATATGCCAGCAGGAAGGCCAGCGGGTAGGCCGCGCCGTTGTAGCGCAGCGGCATGTCCGGCTTGAACTTGTTTGGCCATCGCACCTATCGCAAGGCGGCGGCCAGGGCTCGGAGCCCCCTGGTTTTTGCACCGGCGCCGACAGCCGGAGCGGGCGGTGCGTTAGCCACCATGAAGGCGGAGCGCGGCGCTGATGGAGAACGGGTCGATGGAAGCGAGAGCTCCGGCACACCCCTACCTGGCGCACCAAATGTCGGATGTTGGGTTCCGGCAGACCCTTAAGGTTCGAACTCTGGGGTGTGCACGAAGATCTCTCCCATACCGACCTATGTCCGATCATCTCATGAGATCTAAGCTAAAAACGATGAACAACACAAGGGACACGAGATTTATACTGGTTCGGGCCACTGTTGTGGTGTAATACCCTACTCCAGTGTGTGGTGTCGTGGATTGCCTCAGGGGCAGATGATGAACAGTACAAGGGAAGAACAGCCTCACGAGAGGTGTTCTTGAGTTGGTGCGATGAACTGCTTGGGTGAGTTCGATCGCCTCTCTCTCTCTACTAAGTACTTGATCTGCCCCCTCTTCTATGGTGGCTAGCTCCACTTATAGAGGCCCTGGTCCTCTTCCCAAATATTGAGCGGGAAGGGCACCAACAACGGCCATTTTGAAGGGGGTCATCTAGTACAAGTTATCCTGACTAAAATTGGTCTTCGGCTACCAAAAGCACTGGCGATGACGCCGTCTTGGGCTCCACGGTGACCCCCGTCTTGCTACTCCGCTGGTCTTGGTCTCGTTGCACTGAAATGGCAACCTTTGTCTGATGCCTCGGTACTCCACGTATGTGCTTGCCCCCTTTGCACCAAAAAGGAAACAAGGACACTGTGCAGGCCGGCGCCCGCCTGGCCTTGGTCGTCATGGCTTGCGTCATGAGCACCTCGTGAGGTACCCTGCCTTGATCTCTCTGCCTCCTCGCGAGCCTACCTGGCGAGGCCGTCCCTGAGGAGGCCTTGCGTCATCTGCCCCGCGAGGCTTGGCCCCTCTCGAGGGTCTTGAGTTCTGCGCTGATGAAGATGGGCCGTACTGGGCCACCACTTGAGCCACGCCGCAGGCCGCAGGCAGTCAAGTCTGGGGACCCCCGTTCCCATAACGCCAATAACCATATGAAAGATGCAACGAATATCACTCTACCAAGTTAAAACTCTCTCGCCATAAGTGCCATTTCAACAAATTAGTAGTACAAGCTAGAAAAGAATGCGAGATGTAACCTATATCACACTCCGAAGTCAAACGTGTCTTAGGATAAGTGATTGTTGCAGGTTACACAACAGTAGTAATTTGATGTAAGAACATGGTGTGATAGACAGATATTGTATGTTCTAGAAACAGGAACACGTGTCTTATTCAAGTATAATGTGTAAAGTAAGCAGATGGAATTCAACAAAATTAGAAGCAATACAAGCTAGACACATAACATGCAACCACATATAACAGTGCCAAGTTAGAGGGAGCACCGGTGATGGTGCACTAGGGGAGACGTGTTCATCATAAACACTACTTTGTTGAGTGCCTATGCATGTGTTTTCTTAGAAATCATCTTGGGGTGTGGAGGGGTAGAAACTGTAGAGGCCCTCTGTTCAGAAGGAGCACTTTTATCCACTGCCTTGCTAACTTCCTTCCGCTTTATTGATTTTGAATTGTCAAGTAAAACCGACAAGAAAAAGCAATAAAATTCTCTCTTCAGAACTCATGCATGCATGATACTGACTATCACTACTTTGATGTAAGGCAAACACATGATACAAGGATGGAATATGTACGAAAAACAGGATGGCATGGCATGTTCACAACTGTTTGTGTAAACTAAGCAGAAACCATTCCAACAAATAAGAAGCAATGCAAGCTAGACACCACATGAAAGATGCAACCAATATGACTCTGCCAAGTTAAAAGCGTCCCATCATAAATGGAATTTCAACAAATTAGAAGCAGCGCATGCTATAAACCATATGAAAGATGCAACTAATATCGCACTGCATATACTAAAGGTGTCTCATCATATTGATTGATGCGGGATACAAAAAAACAATAGTTTTATGTAAGGACATGCCTAATAGACAGATGTACTATGTACTAAATACAGGAAGGCATGTCACATTAACAAGTATAATGTATAAGCTAAGCAGACTAGCACATGCAGTTTAACCAGATTGGAAAAATTACAATCTAGACACCATATGCAACATGCAACCACATATCACGCTGCCAAGTTAGAGCAAGCACCTGGGATGCTAGTGTAGGGGAAATGCTATAATCAACTACAGAGCTAAGTTCACTATCTTCATCTAGCATTGATGTTTCTTGAGAATCATGTCGGGAGGCTGATGCTGCATTCTTTAAATGAGGAGTAGTCAACTTGCCTGCCTGCCTCATCATATGTGATTGATGAGGGATACACAAGAACATTAGTTTGATGTAAGAACATGGTTAATACACAGATGTACTAGTATGTACCAGAAACAGAAAGGCATGTCATATTCGAAGGTATAATGTGTAAGCTAAGCAGATGCAATTTAACTAAATTGGAAGCAATACAAGCTAGACATCCGGCTGGAGTGGTGAGCATGATCATCTAGGACCTGAGAGCCTGGTGGGAGGCGGGCTGCTTCGCCACCATCGCATCTTTTTAGTTGGCTTCCAGGTGATGCCTATCTTTGTTGGGCTTGTCACTGGCTCGGCCAGTGCCCTGACTAGCTATCTATCTTCTGGTGCTCACGGGATGGTGGTTCATGTAAAAAAATATCTTTCCTTATCTTAATAAAGGGGTTGTTTGGTTTGTGACTAACTTTGCCAAATGTTGTCACACCTAAAGCTAGGCAAGTTTGACTAACTTAGGTGAGTGTTTGGTTCAAGCCACACCTTAGGCAAGCCACACTTTTACCCTACATGGCATACACACAAAAATGTGGCAAGATTCCCTTAGGCTTGCCAACTTGTGGCTTTCATTTTGATGAACTAACCTTAGGCAAGCTTGGCAAAACTATGTGGCAAAGTTTGGCAATACTAGTCCTAGAACCAAACAGCCCCAAAGACCGACTTCGGCCTTTCAAATACAAGCTAGACACCATATGGAACATGCAACCACATATTACACCGCGAAGTTAAAGCAAGCACCTGGGATGGTGGTTCATTGCGAGCGAGGTCATCAACTCCAGAGCTATGTTTACCATCTCCATCTGCTGACACTACACCCTTTATAGCGCTGTAACGTGTCATGCCTACCCGTGAAGAAAGCTGGCTCAACTTCTCTCTTCTCTTTTTTGCTTCTCTCGAGGCAGACTCTGAAATACCCTTGCATAAAAACACAATAGTGAGAGTATGGATGAAGTGTGTGCAGAACTAGTGCACTGTAAAAGTAGCAGGTAGCAGGTGGCTGAAAAATAAATGACAGGAGACATATGATAGCTCTACAACATTGCATGGCAAACAAAAATAGATTCTACTTCATATGATTTTGTAATATATGAGCATAGGAAATGCAGGTACTCCTCCAGCACACCACCACATGTGGTCATATCTAAGATAACAGTCGACTAAAAATAAATAGGTCAGTCGTTTTTTTAATGAACCGTCCGTTCTATAAGGAACGAGCAGATGGGCTTCGTCTACCTCCCGCCAGTCACTGTTGATGATGTTTCTCGAACCGCCAGCGACCACCAGCCCAGACCCCTGCCTCCTCCGCCCCGCCCTCCCCTCGACCTCACACCACCGTCATGCTTGGCAGCGCCCCCAGGCCATCCCTTTAATCCCGACCGACCTCTAGATCGGGCGCCAGTAGCTCTAGGCTACACACGCCCCTAAGATAAACACCAAGGTGCTGCTTCCCCGGCGTAATAAGCGTACTAGCGCCTTTACGCCGGGGAATGCTTCCATTAATTGGGAATCAACTGGCCACAAATTGAAATTCAGGGGGGCGACGGACCTCTAGCTAAGGTGAAATAGTATATGAGGAGAAACCTTGTGCATCGCGAGTTACTAGGAACATCTAGTATGAAGAAGAAGCGGTCAACTAGTGTCTTCTGTCGGATGAATACCGTGCAAGCTGACACGTAAGATTTGCATGAATAAGGGAAGAGGAGCACCCTTATCGGTTGCCCATGTGGTGTCGATATGTTGCGGCGATCTTCTTGTTTTTCCCGGGGGAACCGATGTTTTGGACAGCCGTGGGTCCTTGGACAAACCCATGGCCAGATTGTTGACTATGTTGTCATGGCCGTATATCGGTGGAGGGGAAGCAAATCCGAGGCGGCGAAGGATGGCGTAGCAGGAACAACTCCGGTGCGGTGGACAGTGGCAAAGTTGGAGAGGCAGCGGTGAGGCGCAGGACGGCGTGGTTGAACTGGCTCGGGTACGGATAGCTCGGCCTCGGCTTCAACTACTAGCCGTGGAGGGCGTTGCGGTTGACGTTGCGGTGGATGACGACGTTGGGGTTTCGGCTCCGGCGTGATGGAGGAGGGCAGCGGTTGATGGGTGGGATGGGGTGGCTGACGAAGGACGCCGGGGTTTCGCGACTGGTGGAGAGGTAGTTTTGGCGCCCACGGAGTACGAATGGGGAATCAGACGGGTAGGCAGGGGGATGGGGGGAACCATGTTTCGGTCTGGGACATGCTTGTTTTGGGCTTTTTTGAACAGAAGATGGGACACACTTGTTTGAAATTTTGGGAAAGTACAAACTTTGCCCCCCTCTTAAATTTCGGACCTACTGCGGGTCGGGGGTAGGATGGTAATCCCAGGTGTCCCAAATAGTGGGCGGGAGCGATTTCGGCCGTGCTCTTGTGTGCTTAGGCGGCCATTGTGTATGAATATTTTCCGGAGGCAGTTGCGTGGCGTCTAGATGAAGCTACAAACCTACCCCGGTTTAGACCTTTGGACGTCGGGCCGGTAGGTTTCACAGGTCGGAGTTATTAGAAAAGTAATTTCCTTGTACTACCAAACATTGGTCTCATGCGGTTTCGGGCGAGTAGAGGCTCTTTTGGCGCTTCGTTCGAAATTTTGAAACACAAGCATTCATGTTTAGAGAACTCTTGAACTATGAGGATTGACCTAAATACACAACGTTATATTTGACCTTGTATGTTTGAAAACCTCATTAAATTATCCGCTTCCTTTTGAAATTTTGACACTTGAAAATCCTGTAACTACGGTTATTTTGGAATGGAGGAGCTAAATTTGAATCTATTTTGTACACGACTACATGCTATTATGTACAAAATCAGAGCAAAGATTGGTGCCCCCATAATTTAGGTATGATTTACAAATGCCATGATATCAAATTCAAATAATTGAATGGACTTCATGTTGAATTCGATTTTTTTAAACCACCTTAAGTTGAATTCAAATGTATGCTAGTTCATAGGTAGCTATAATGTTCATTGTGTAACTTTCGTATGTATAATGTGCTTTACACACACAACATGAACTATACTCACGTTTATATTCGATTGCTAAAGCGATGCATTGTCTGGAGTTCAAAATACTAACTATGTGGATCAATTGTGTCGAATAATAACATAGACATGCTCAAATTCGATATAATCTAGATGTCTGATGGATCAACGACCGCTCCTTACGCGAATTGCAAATATGATGATCCCATCCTAATATTTGGATACAATTTATATCTTTAATCAAGGTGTACAACAGTCTTTTACGTGTAGTTTCACTCTCCATCGGTGGTCTCTCTCACATGCTCACACACTCTCTCCCGAGGTGTCTTTCTCGCACACATGCTCTAGATATAACCCTCCCTCTCGTAACCATTTACAACTATTTTCACTAACCTTTATCACAAGCACTCTTCCTCTCGCAAGCATACACACGCACAATCCCCATCGACCCTTTTTATATACATGGACCTGCCTACGTGTCTCATGTACGCACATTATCTTTAGGCCTGTCTCTCACGCATTGTCTCACACCTCTCTTCCTAATCGACGAGTATGATTCTAGCAGAGCATTCTGTAGGATGCCCCTTAAAGTTATGTTGGATGAATAGTAATATCAGAGATAAAGGAGTTACCTTAGTCCGAGAACCTAGGGTTACAAATCCTAGCCGGCTTTGTCAGTGGACACAGAGTCCTTCACAATTCTGCTATCTTTGTCTTGTACGACCAGTCATCCATGGGTCTTCCTAAATGCGTCACAGGCCGACCAATGTGGCGCAGGACGGAACCGAACGAAGGGCCTCACCTCGACCCACTGGACCTCACGCGGTGACACACCCTCTGCCCCGACGTCTCATTATCTTCTCACACCCACACATACCAACACAAACACCACACACAAAAAAAAATTCTCCTGGTCCTCTATTCTCTCCCCCCTTGCATATACAGACTCAAGGGAAGGGAATCTCTCATCGTGACGTCATATTCGTCTCTCTCTCTAGACCACTCTCATGTCTCATGCTATCTCTCCCCCACGCCCCCCCACGCCCCGCCGGCCCCTCTATCCATGCCTCTCTCGTATACGTAATACACACAACCTCTCTAGGCCCCGCCAAATGCATCAACTACACATTCACACATGTTACATCACGTACCCCATTGATCTAAAAAGCCCTCTCTTCATGTTTATTTCGGATACAACATTACTTTTGAATAAAGTGTGGCCAAAAAATTATTTTTGAGTTTCTACATATATATACAACATTACAAAGTTATATGGAGGAGTACGAACGCTAATTTGTATTGCATCACTACAAAAAAAAGACACATCAGTGACATTTTGGGCCGAACGAAATTTTTTTCTGTCATACATATGACACTTCTATGACGATAATTGTGACAGAACCCGGTATCATCATAGATGTGGTGGGCTCCTACTTCTATGACAAAAAATCATGACAGCAAATGGGATTTTCGTCCTGGGCGGGCTGGAGACGCAGCTGCATGACATTCTTTGGGCCGTCCATGACGGAAAAAACCGTGGTAGAAGCGAGGGGGAGGAAAATTTCAGGGAGTTCCCGGTTATGGTGGAGGTCGGGGGTCGAACGATGCGCATTTCTCTCGTACATGTACGCGCGTGTGTGCGAGGCGTTGGCTCTAACTGAACCTGATCGAGGCGTTGGGCTCTAACTGAACCCGAGCGATTGCACTGCAGGCTACATGTTACTGAACCCGAGCGATCGATCGATAGCTGTTAACTGAACCCGATCGAGCAATTCCTTCGCTACTGCTGCTAACTGAAGCCGATCGATTGGATGAGCAGTGAGCGTTGTGGGGGGGTTTGGATGAACAGTGAGCGATGGCATTGCCTCTGGATGAACAGGACCCCGTGGTGTGGAGGGCTGGATGAACAGTAGACGATGGAGGGGTGCCCGTGGAGGGGTGGTTGAACAGGACCCCGTGGTGTGGAGGGCTGGATGAACAGTAGATGGTGGAGGGGTGCCCGTGGAGGGGTGGTTGAACAGTAGCCGGTGGAGTAGCGCGCGGTGGAGGCTGGATGAACAGGAGCCCGTGGAGGCTGGAGGAGGTCGACGGTAGCCCGTGGAGGCTGGAGGAGGTCGACGGTGGAGATGAACAATATCCCGTGGAGTCTCGTTTTGCAGTACGCCACACCCCTCCCGATGAACAGGACCCTCGTTTCGACCGTAGGAGGTCCGTTTCGTCCATTTTGCGGTACGCCACACCCCTCCCGATTAACAGGACCCCCGTTACGACCGTAGGAGGTCCGTTTCGTCCGTTTTGCGGTACGCCACACCACTCCCAATCAACAGGACCCCCGTTTCAACCGTAGGAGGTCCGTTTCCTCCATTTTGCGGTACGCCAGACCCCTCCCAATCAATAGGACCCCGTTTTGAATGTGGCTGGTCGAACACAAGGCAGTTTCCTCCGTTCTGCGGTACACCAGGCCTCGTTCCCATCACCTGTTCCGTCCAAGCCGGTTGGCTCCCACGCGTTCTGTTGCCTCCCGATGAACACGACGCATTCCGTTGCCTCCCCATGAACACGACGCATTCCGTTGCCTCCACATGAACACGATGCATTCCGTTGCCTCCCCATGAACACGAGCCCTTGCCGTATGTATGCGCGAGTAGGCGTTCGAGACCCCGCCCGTATGTACACATACGTGGCCGTATTTCTTTCTTGCACCCTGGCCGTTGTATGTACGTGTACATGCTACGTGTGCGCCTCTACTACGACACGTGCGTGCCTCTACATCGACCAGTATGTACGTACACGTTCGCGACCAGGACGACAATGCTACATACGCTTCGACCAGGTGGGTCCCGACTGTCAGGCACTTCCTTGCCTGCAAAGATGTAGCTGGTGGGTCCCAGCAGTTAGGGGGAGAATCGTTTTGGTTTTTTTTTGCCCGGACACACTTCCTTGCGTGCGAAGGTGTAGCTGCTGGGTCCCAGCAGTCAGGGGGCGAATCATTTTTTTTGCCCAGACGCACTTCCTTGCATGCGAAGGTGTAGCTGGTGGGTCCTAGCAGTCGGGGGTGAATCGGTTTTTTTCGGACGCACTTCCTTGCGTGTGAAGATGTAGCTGGTGGGTCCCAGCAGTCAGGGGGGCGAATCATTTTTTTCGACGCACTTCCTTGCGTGCGAAGATGTAGCTCGTGGATCCCAGCAGTCAGGGGGCGAATCATTTTTTTCGTGAAATACGGTGGCCGGTCAGGTGGGTCCCCGCTGTCAGGTGGAGGAATAATTATTTTGCACGTAATAAGGAGGCACTTCCTTGCGGCTGCCGTGGACCCAGTTGTCAGCCTCTCCACGTATAGTCCATGTCCGATGGAAGTCATTCCTTGACCACGTTGACCACGCCGAGCCGAGAGCACCACGGCGGTGGACGACGGCGAGGCCTAGGTAGGGGACGACGCGGAGCCGAGGAAGATGCACACGCGGAGAGGAGTACGAGGGTTCACTGGTTCGGCTGCGCTGTCGTCGCCGCAGAATAACAGGGGGTGTGGGTGAGTGGAGGGATGGCCTCGCCAGCGGTGGGAGTAGTAGGGGGCGGTGAGGCCTCCGCGGCAGCATAGCCGGCCACGGGAGGCAGGAGCAGGCGGCACGACCGGCGCTGCTTTCGGCGGCTGGAGCAAGAAGACTAGAGGTTGAAGAAGCACGACGGCCGTTGGATGGACATTGTACGGTCACTGCAGCTAGAATCATTTATATTGACTAAGTTGACAAAGCCCTTGGTACGTCAACTTAGTAGGCCCACAGGTCAACTTCCGAAATGGTGCGCCCAGATGTCAGGGGGAGGAATCATTTTTTGGTTGGGTGAAGCTAGAATATCCGAGATTGAACAAGAAGCACGGCATCCGATCCAATGGCCACTGCTGCTAGAACCGTGTCTTGACTATAAGGTGACAAAGCCTTGCATACACATCAACTCTGTTTTTTTAGGGGACGCGTCAACTTAGTAAGGTCGGAAGTGTGTGGCAGAGAACTTATAGCCCATTTGAGATTTGTAAGAATGTGTAGCCCATTTTTGAATTCTAATGGAACTTACTACAGCCCATTTACAGTTTGTTAAAAGTACAGCCCATTTCAACCAACCGTTCAAAATAGAATTCGATAAAATTTCCCACATTTTGATGGGATCCGAATATTTTTGTCCCGAAATTTCTATTCAGATTAAATACAATTTCAATATAAATTTATATTACGTAAAAATCGAACAAAACATTACGCTCGCAACAATTAATGAAATTAAAATTTTCAATATCCAAAAATAATATTTTATAAAGTAATCACTATTTGGTGCATTTTTTATAGTTACTACCTAGTTTTTATAATTACATCCCATTTATTATTTCTTAAAGCCCATTTTCTTGTTAAGCCTAATGCATCCCTCCTAGCAAAGATTTGCAGCCCAGCGGGGCGGAGAATAACAACTTGACCTTGCCTGGGTATTCCTAAAAAAAGTATAGCTAGGCCAGCCATTTTCAGCTTGAAAAAAATTAATATCTAGGCTGCATATCTGGCCTGGGCTAGACGGGCCATAGCCCGCCCAGTTAATACCTGCAGCGATGTTTTCGTTGTTGTTCAAAGGAGAAAAATTAATATCTGGGGTCAACATCGAAAAACTCTGTAGTGCTAACACCTCAAAAACACAAATACTGCTCGAGCTGCTTGGTCCCAGCTGTCGGCCGCTTCTTGTGCAATTCTCTCGTTTATTGACTACTCCCTCCTTTCTGGTTTATAATGCTCAATTCAAAAATCTCACAAATCAGGGTAGATGGCGAGTGGTGGAACACTTTTTTGTAGTTTTGCAAAAGCACCTAATTAATGCTCTTGTTATCCTCAAAAAATTATCTTTATCAATGCATTAATTGCAATGCATGCATGCATAAAGTACATGCATTGGTCAATTTTCTCTTAATACTTGCATGCAATGATTTAATGCACCTTGGAATCTGAACATGTGATGGAAAACAACCAAATTGAGCCTTATAAAATGGAAAAACTAAAATTTTGAGATAAGCCCTATAAACCGGAAAGGAGGGAGTACATAGGTTGACAATGGTGTGGGACCATGATGTCTGGAAACCAGGAGGAAGCAAAATAAATTATAGTTATATATATATAATAAGGAGGCACTTGTGTACGTGAGGCTGTGGACCTCGTGGGTCCCCATTGTCATCCTATCCAAGTAAAGTCATCTCCTCGCCCGCGCGCGCTTTCCGCCCGAAACAGTCAGCGCCAACCGCCCCGCTTTCCGGTGCAGGCGATTGCTCCGCCTTCAAACAACACAAGTGTTGTCCGTCCGTCCATCCGCCGCACACATTAATGATACGCGGTTGTCGAGGCGGCTACTCCGGCAACACACGTCCGTCCCTCCGCCCGCCCACCATTGCTATATAAACTGCTGCGCCGGCCATAGCCGTAGTCATCCGCATCTGTTCCCTTTCTCCTATCCACACCACTACTGCCCACCATGGCTTCCTCGCGCTCCAGCGCTCTTCGAGATGGGCGGACGACGGACCACAAGGAGATGGAAGCCATTGCTGCCGACCGGCTGGCCGGCAGGCACCCGGAGGACGACGACGTCCCAATGGAGAACATGGTAGTCGACAATCCAGCGCCAACCCCCTCCTCCACACCATCCTCGCTGGTGCATTGCACCATGACCATCGGCGAGGCCCGTTCCCAATATATGGACAGGGTGAGGCAGATGCGTGAGGAGCAGTTCCGGGAGGCGCAGGCCGACGCCACCTACAACCACCATCTCCTCCAGGAGCACCTGCAGGCGGAGGAGCAGATCACCGCGGAGCGGGCGGAGGAGGAGGCGCTGCTCGGCTCATACCGCTCCGCCCGCAAGGGCCGCCTCGAGCGCTGGCGGTACCGCATGCGGGTGGCGGTGGCTGCGGCCGCCTAGAAAGAGGCTAACAAAGAGGGCGATGAAGCGGGAGAGGCGCTGTTTGGCGAGATCGAGGACGCGGCAGAGGACAATGCCGGCTCCGACGAGTCCCCGCTTTGCTGGCATCGATGAGGCCCTGCTCCACCGAGGCCCCGCGGCGCCAACAACGAGGCAGAGGACACCGCCAGCTCTGCCGAGGCCCCGCGGCGCCAACAACAAGGCAGAGGACACCGCCGGCTCCGCCGAGGCCCCACCCCGCCAACAACGAGGCAGAGGACATCGCCGGATCAGCCAAGGCCCCACCTTGCCGGCAACGTGGGGGAGGATTTCCACCGCTCAGCTGAGGCGCCGTCCGCCGGCAACGAGAAAGAGGATATCGCCGGCTCCGCCGAGGCCCCACCCCGCTTCCAACGAGGCCGCGCCACACAAAAAACGAGGAAGAGTAGAAAACGGTAGGTCACCGCCGCTCGGGTCCAAGTAAGGCCACCGCTGCTACCCTCCGATTGAAGCCAAGCTAGGCGGGTTGACCATTGACGGCCGGTTAGCTTCTTGGCGGTGACGTGGAGTCAGAGAGCTGCGCTGGAGAAGAACGCTGCTTCTACTTAACTGCTGGTGCAGTTGGCTGACTGACATGTGGGCCCAATAGGCCACATGTCAGTTACACAACTGCACCTGCAGTTAAGTCACTGAAGCTTCTGTTCGGCTCAGTGGGACACAGGTGGGTAGCTTCGGTTAATTAATTATACCTCCAGCGCACCCCTTTTTAGTTGAAGAATGTATGAAATGTAATGAAATCCGGCATGTTTATATGAAATCCGACCGTGTATGAATGAATTTATTTCGATTAGTTCGAATTCCTGTATCACTGGCATTGGATGAACATGCAAAACAATACGTACTAGCATTATTCCCAAGGTGATCACCTCGTTTGCAGCAGTTTCACATGTACTCCCTCCGGTCCTTTCTAGTCTGCATACAAGTTTTGTCTGCAGTCAAAGTATCTCTACTTTAACCAATCTTATACAAAAAAGTATGCACTTTCACAATGTGCGAAGTAAAAAGGAACAGAAGGAGTACAAAGAGTTTGAGCAGCTTTTTAGCATTTCTGTACATTGCAATCAAACACACAGGCCTAGCTATTCATAGAGAACATTCAAAACAATCGATGATTATGCATCTCGGCGACTCACATATCAGAGGCAATATTTACTTCACCACTAAAGAATAAAGAAAAAATTGATCGACGCTGTTGACAGCAAAGGGCGTCCCATTCGAAAATATCAAACCCATATCTTGCTAAAATCAATGAGCAAAATTTGACAAGGTTGTCCCATTCCAAAATATCAAATGCCTACGATTGTGGAATGGGCAGGGTTTGCCATCAGTTCGGACATTGACATGGCACGTCGTGCTAAATAAACCAGCTGTTCTTTTTGTGCAGTTCCACAAAATCAACCAAATTCGCGCGTAGCTTCTATGATTTCGCCCTTATATGTCGCAACGCCTTGAACTTATGGGCACCTCCTTTCTTGTGGTGGAAATGAATGATTCGATGTATTCATGAACATTTTGTGCAGTTCCCATTGAAATCAAGCTGAGCACCCCTGTTTGCACAAATACAAAAAAGTGATTAGTATAAAGAAAATTGTACTATGAATTGACAGTTTCAACAGGCACATACATGGTCCATGTAGAGCACACTTTTAGAAAAATGAAACTCACCAGAAAGAATCCTAGAACAACATTGTACTCGCGCATCACAGCAAAAAATGGAGATTTGTCAGTCCTTCTGAGCTGAAGTTAGTTTGGTCTTGTGGGGAGTAATGTAACCATCCTTCAACTGCTCCTTCTGATGAGAAGATAGACAGGGCTTCTTCATCCTGGCATAATCGGAACTAGTCACTTCACGTACTCCATATTCTTCTTCAGAGGAAGATGATCCTGTTGTGCAAAGACAAGAGGACTACTAAATGCTGGCATCCCTGTTTGCTCGAAAAAAAGGAAAGGAAATATTTAAAACGGCACAGATGAAGCACTTCTCAAGGACAATACCACTTTTTCATGACAGTATCTAAACAGTAGCACAACACCAATAGAGATGACAAAGCTCAATCATATGGATGAAATCAGTGGACGAGTACCAACCTTTGTCAGGAGGCTGATTGTGTAGAGCATACAGATGAAGCACTTCTCCGGAACCATCTGTTGCTATCTACGGGGGTGGCCATGCTTACTATATACTCCTCAATTAGTTTAATGTTTCCAACATCTTCTTGTGCAGTTCCACTAAAATATATGGTATCTTCAAAGAAGATCCATGTTTGCACAAATTGAGATAATTACGTATGGCATCAAATCAGTGGCAAAAGAATTGCTTGTTCCGGCCATAGCAGTAAATTAAGATGCAAAACTATATCATTACTTGTGTCATCACAGTTCCAGTGCTTCATTACAGCACCGGTAGTTGATTTTTGTTTTTCTTCCGCTTGTTCTTCCCCTTCATCACTTGGTTCAATAACAGACAAGCTTCGCCTTCAATGTAAGATTTGGCATGTCAATTAGGGAGCACAAGTATAGTACTAAACTTAATTTTCTGATGAAAGTGGCAAAATACAGGCCAGCAGTTGTGAAATATCCTTATCTTACCTCAATGGGATATTACGGTGCACATACAGATTGGAAGTCTTGTTCCATTTGTGCAGTTCACTAAAACCAAGCAACATTATCGTACAAGTAGCACAACATATGAAAGCACACTGCAGAATCATGTGAAAGAAGGCTAGTACTGACCTCTCATGATGCGGAATTCAAACAACTCACAAGAAGAAGATTTGAACCAAATTCGCCTTAACGGATAGGAAGTAAGATCTCCTCTTGTGCAGTTCCACTAAGATCAAGCAATCAAGCAACGTTGTCGGTGTGACATTTTGGTTGAACTGCACAAAACACTCTTAAAACAAAAGTGTTTTGTGCAGTGCAACAAAAGGTCACAATGGCAACGAGGTGAAGTAGATAACCCTGTTTACATAGAGGTGCAAAGGAAGCAATTAGTGGTCAATAACGGTGGATGACACAGAAGCCAACAAAAAGAAGAATCTACCTTATCTAAATGGGAAAGAAAGAAAGACAGTAGCATTTCTCAAACGGTGGCATTGATTAATATTAACATAGAGATTATATTAACAATAAAATTCGTTAAACATGTAATTTGCTTTTAACTGTGGCATTGCATCAATTTTTCAGCGGCATTATTAGAGGGTGTTTGTTTACAGGGACATTTTGGTGTAGGGACTAAAAAAACTATGTGTCAGTCACATCTAAACCAAACAGGAGGGACTTTTAGGGACTAAAAGTGGGCATTTGGGACTAAAGAAAGAAGACCACGACGGAGTCTTTTTGGGACTTTTTCCAACAGTTGCCCCTGCCACGCATCGCACCTTGTTTCTATTAGTTCATTACTAGGGGTAACATGGTCTTTTAGCATGTCATTTAATAACCTCTAGTCCATGTTTAGTCCCTGGAACCAAGCAGGTAGGGACTAGGGAGTTTTTAACCAAACAGGGCCTTAGATTAACAACAGCTAATGAGTTGCACGGGACAATGGATGCACCAGCACCATGTGCATCTATCGATGTACTGTGGTCACGCACAGTCTGTTGCAACAAAGAACAAACAACCAAGGAGCATATTTGTGTTGGTCCCAGTTTTGTTATCTTTAGACACCTTTCCCTATGTGAGCGTAGCTATGTAGTCCTGCTCAAACTCTACAGCCTTGTCCCTTCCTTTCCTTTTTGAACTAGTACTTTCGCCCCTTCCTTTCCTCTTTGAACCACGTCCTAGATTTATGCGATACAACTTTCCCCAATACTTTCCCCCATTCCTTTCCTCTTTGAACCACGTCCAAGATTCATACTATACAACTTTCCCCCTTCATTTCCTCTTTGAACCACATCCTAGATTCATGCTATATACAACTTTTCCCACCTTTCCCCCACTCCTTTCCTCTTTGAACCACGTCCTAGATTCATGGTATACATGCAGCTAGAGCAATGCATGTGGAGTAAGTAAAATATACCTTAAGGTTCTTGGGGCGTGGTTTGGTGGGCGACGGGACGGCGGCGAAGCAGAAGGGGTCGAAGGCCCTCCCGCGCCACCGCTGGGTGGAAAGTGAACAGTTGCGCTGGTAGTGGATTCCCTCCCTCACCGACGGCAACAGCGTTAAGCCTCCTTCCTTTCCTGACAAACGGATCCTGCCGGCTCTTTGAGCAGCAGTGAGGGGAGAGAGAGAGGCCAACGAAGTCTTGTTTAGATCTAGAGAGGGCGAGAGAGTGTGAAGAGAGCAACTACAAGCGCTGAGGCTCCAGCGGGAGAGGGCGAGAGAGTGTGAAGGGAGCAACTACAAGCGCTGAGGCTCCAGCGTGTATATATATACTAGAGAGAGAGTGTGAAGCGTGCAAACCCTAGAAAACATTTTGACCAGTCAAAGAATCGTCCTGGCAAAAATTATGCTCAAGTGTAGTTATCGAACCCGAGACCTCAAGTTTGATGAGCGAACAGGCTAACCAGCTACACAACCCTCCCGTTATGTTCAACAAGAGGAAAATAACCTTTTATACATTCCTACATTCGTGTGACAAGCATGCCGTGTTTTTTGTGTGTGTGTGTGGGAGTCATTGGGATTTCAATCATAATCGTGTCATGTGGCTTTGGTGGTAAGACTATCCACAGTGGTGCAGAAATAATGCAGCCTTAGTCACCTTACCTCTCTCCACGTAGTACGTTGGGTCCCACCAGTTAGAGGGTGAAACAAAAAAATTAATAAGAAAAATTAAAAGCGCCAGCGGTGTATCTTACTACCTCACATATCTCGCTACTGCTCGGGAACACTATCCAATTGATCCCTCTGTTCGCTCACGTACTATTTTAAGTGAATCCTTATTATAACATGCACACTAATTTTGGGCATTTGTATTCGACTCAAGTCAGTATGCCACCGTATCTTGTATACTTACTACTCCCTCTGTCTAGGTGTAATAAGTCACGTTAGAAGGTGCAACGGGACCAAGGTACGTGCGTGTGCGTGTGTGTGTTTAACATCATGTGTGTGTTAGAGAGTGCGACAGATCGACCTACTCCTACAGGGAGATGGTGTGTAGTGTATGATTTTAGCCGCGAGAGTCGGTGCATCCTCTCGTTTCCGGGCGTGTCCGGTAGGGACATGCGGAAAGCTGCCACGCCCGCTCCTGACCATCCTGGCCCACCCAAAGCCCCTCCATCGCCCGCGCGCGCTTCCCGCCCGAAATGGTCAGTGCCACTCCAAAGAATCGGTGTCGCATTCATGCCCGGGCAGAGCGGACGTGACCTCTCACTGGTGCAAGAGTGATGGTTGCTTTGTCCGTCCAACTTACTGATGGGTCTATGTGATTTGATGGCTCATTGGTCTTTATTACTGAGGTGGTAGGACTGCTGGATGGCCCACGCTTTCGGCGAAAGGAGGTAGTAGATTACAATTTTCTCCATTCTTACAGCGGAGGAGTGCAAGAGCAGTGAAAACACACAGGCTCAGTGATTACATGGCCCACCTCACACTATCACCGTGCGACACCTAACTCTTTACATAGTACTCCCTCCATTCCTAAATATTACTAGATGAGTCCCCGCGTGTTGCCGCGGAACAGCGGTATATCTCTCTGCGCAAAATTATCGATTTCATTGAACTAAAAAAACTCTATAACCGCATGAAAAATGTGGTAGCCAAACTAAATAAACTCCCATCATCATTTAGATCATCCCACGTAAGGAAAAAAGATCAGCCAACTCCTACTGCATAATGGGATTATATTTTTCTTTTTGGCATGTTAATGGGACTTAAAAGCTCACTTACATGCATGCTGCCGGTGCATGCTTGCTTGCAGACATGTTGATGTGATTTAAAACCCACTCACATGCATGTGCCACGGTATTTCTGCATGCTTGCATGTGGCTTAGTGCGGAGCCTCTCAACGTCTAGATCAGATGACTATTATGGACTGATTCACTTCATCTAACGGCTACATCAATTTTGATGATGTGGCTCAAGGAGAGGATAGAGAATTCCTAGTAGTGGGGGCTAGCTATTACTAGTAGATAAGTCTTTGTAGAGATTCCACTAGGTGAACTACATACGGAACAAAATGAATGAATCTACACTTAAAATGCATCTATATACATCTGCATGTGGTTCATGGTGAAATATCTACAAGGACTTATATTTAGGAACGGAGGAAGTACTAGTACGTACTGTAATTTATCAGCGAGATAAATTTGTACAATGCTATGAAGCTTCCAGCTCCTGTTACATGTATCTTGCGTCCAAGGTTGCCCGTTGCAACATTTCATCAAATACAAAGGAGACTAACATGCATGCTATTGCATCTCAATGATTGACAGATCATAGCAAATATGTACTGCCTCCGTTCCAAAATAAGTGTCTCAACTTTGTGCAAACTTTAGTACAAAGTTGTACTACTACTAAAGTTGACACTTATTTTGGAACAGAGGCGGCTAAAGAAAAAACGATCCATGCAGTCCCTAGCCCTTGAACCGTGAACCCTGACCAGGCTTCAATTTGCTGGCAACGTTCGAGCTTCCTAATAAATGAAGTTTGCAACCTTTTGACATCGGATCATTTTGTGCAGTTTCACCAAAATCGAGATGAGCATCCCTGTGGCAAAGAAATTGAAGAAGCGTGATTAGAATAAGATTACTGGGACTAGTTGATGAGACATAAACTCATCACAAATACAGTACATAGAAGCCAGTAGAGGTATCAGGTATGTGTGGGGCAAAGAAGTAGAGAAATATCCACAGGGAGTGATGTGGGCAGCCGGAGCAGTGGTGCAAGCCGGCTGTATAGGGAGTTGTACCTGAGGGACGTAGCTCAACCTTGAGGAGGGCGGAGGGAGGCGGCAACTGCCCACGTCATGGCAGTGAGCAAGGGACGAAGGCAACCTCACCGGCTTTGTGAGAGAGAACAGCAGGAACCCCTGATCGGGACGTGCCGATAGTGGGTTTTCGCCGTCGGCGACGGCCACCGCATCTACACTAAGCATCCACCCCTTCCCCAAGCGGACGTGATCCGCCGGGATGTTAGAGATGTGGCCACAGTCGTTTTGTGCGAGAGAGTGTGAAGAGAGCAACCCCAGCAAGCAACCGTGTAGGCTGGCCCGTCCTGACTATGTATATAGTGGAGCGGTTTCCTTTTCTCTCCATATGAACCTATCATATGCGTACGTGCATGAAGAAAAAAACTTCATTTATAAATGACGCGGCACCTAGTACTCGTTCTCCTATAACCTTGCACTTGGCATCTCCAAAATATTAACCTTGTGATTGGCTCTTCGCCTCTTCGGGAAGTCGAGCAATAATGGTAGTGCAGTATATATCGTTCTAGCTATATGAGACCGAATGAATTGCTGCACGTCCACCACATGGGCGAGGGTCGAGGGGCGAGGGAGAGTGCTACTACATACGGAGCAAAATGAGTGAATGTACACTCTAAAATACGTCTATATACATCAGTGTTTGGAGTATGTACTAGTAGTTCATATTGAAATCTACTAAAGGACATATATATATTCCAAACAATATGATATAATCTCTATAACCAAGGTAGTAGGGACGAGGAGTAAACGGAGGGAGTAGTAAATTTTTCTCCTCGTCCTGCGAGCCACCGCGTGCATGGGCAGGGGAGCGGGCGTAAGGCGGAGCAAGCTTCACCTCATCCTGCGAGCCACCGCGCCCGTGGACGGGGGAGACGGCGTACTAAGCAAGCTTCTCCTCGTTCTGCGAGTTGACGGGACACATCAAAAGTACTCCAATGTATAGAGCCTTGCCTCTAAGGTAGGCCCCACATGGTTTGCCTCTTTTTTTTATTTAACATAACGCGTCAAGTCGGAATTTGTTTGTTCACCCATGGTAGACTATCCCCCCTCCACCAAGTGGACAACCAGTACACGTGCCAAATTACCACGTGGGCTGCCTTTTTCGTACAGAAATGGGCTCCACCGTGTACCCACGTGGGTGTCGTTGGGAAAGAGACGGGAGTACGTGCACCGTGCGTGCACATCTTCTCTTCGTGCACGTCCCCCACCTATGTGGGTGTGTGTGAGAGATACAAACCTCGTTCGTGAGTGTTTTTTGTTTTGGGATGGGGGTGGGGTGGGGTGGGGGTTGATTTCGTGAATTATTTGTGGGAATATGTGTCGATGGCATCTCAAACAAATTTTTGCATGCAATGTGTGTGAAATGGAGGCCTATCCATATCATACATAGAGGGTCGGACAATCCACGAAAAGAGAGGGAGGGGTCATAGCTATCGATAGAGTCAAAGAGAGGATCAAGTGGGTGGGTGCGAGATCGATGAAGAGAGCATGTGTGTGTGCAATTCAAAGATATAGGGCGACTGGCTTACCGGAACGTTAGAGGGCACATGTCAAGTTTGTGTGTGGCAGGGACACATGACTAGAGCGCTTGATGTATCGGTGTGTGTGGGAGGGAGGGGGGTGGGGGGAGGGGTAGGCAGAGGCCTAACTATAGAGGTAGAATGACTCGTATATGTGTTGAGAAGGAGAGACCCAGCTATGTCTTGAGGGAGATCGGTCGACATCCATACATAACTGAAGGGCGGGAAATATGATGGGACAAAGAGAGAGAGAGGAGAGAAAGAGAGGGAGGGAGAGGGAGGGAGAGGGTAGAGTGCTGGATGGGTGATGGATTTGCTTCTCGGAGATGTTGGGAGAGGCCTACTAGACAAACTGAGGGTGGAACTGCAATGTTATCAATAAGAGTGGGGATGTGTTTCTGTGTGTGCCTGTGCGTGATAGATCTGTCGGGACGCATCCATGGATGATGAAGGGGAACCATGTGTTTGGTAAGCAAACCTAACTAGATCGATAGATCAATTGTTGTTTGCCGGAAGAAGGGAGAGACACAACTAATGAGGTAGATCGATCGACGTGTGGGTAAAAACGAGTTATACGGACCTAGCTAGCTATATGTATAGTGAGAGATCGGTCGGTGTACGTCCATTTGTTAGAGGTAAATAAGGCCCAGCGAGACGGATAGACGGAGAGAATGGAGCTAGGAGGTGGTGCGAGAGGCCCAACTACTAGCTAGATAGGGGGAGGAGTGTGTGGTTGTGAGATCGATGAAAAGAGGGGCGAGAGTTTACACGTGTGTCTGACCGTATGAGAGACACGAGGCAAGGACACATAAAGGAGGAGACTGAAGCTGTGTGTGTATGCTGTAGGCAGGCATCGCTGGAGAGGTTTATCAATCGGTGTGTGTCGGAAAGGAGTTGTGGAGACTCTGGGGGAATGACCTAAAGAAAATAATGAATGTGCCCGGTGGATAGAATGCCGAGGGAGGGGGAGGGCGAGGAGGGCATGTGCATGCATGACAGAAAGTTAGTGGTATCTACAAAGGTTAGAGGATTGTGTGGGTGTAAGAGACTAACAAAAATCATAATTTAATATGAAAGCGGATTCATATATTTGAATAGGAGATCATAGTGTTTTAAACATTGCATGCATGAATATAGCGGTGATACACGTGTTGTGCACATGTTATACGATAATGTGATAATGCATGGCGTTTGCAACTCACAGCTAAATGCCGAACAATCTAAACCATACTATACATCAAACAATCTCACATTTTATTTGAATTTGTGATAATGTGCGGCGTTTGCAGCTTACAACTAAATATCGAGCAATCTAAACAATACTATATATCGAACATTCTCACATTTTATTTGAATTTGTGGTAATGTGTGGTGTTTGCAACTCACATCTAAATACTTGTAGGCGTAGGGGGCGGGGCACCATACATAATGTGATAAACACATTATACATATGAGACATGGTTTAGATTATGAAGATCTAGCTAGAGATAGAAATGTAATGTGATTTGAAATGAAAATAAAGTGGTTCCAAAAAATCTAGTTCGAGTTCATATAGTACACATAGTTCATATGTAACTCGAGACTAATCATGTGGTGTGTTGTGAAGATAATACACAAACGATGGTTTAACTTGACAATAATGATGATTGTAGATCTTACTAAAACAGAGAAACAAATTCAAATGCTTTAACTTCACAACAATCATTATTGTAGATCTTATTCAAATTTAGTTCATATTGAAGCGGTAGTATATACGTTTGGAATGCACTAAAACATTCATTTGAGTAGTAGGTTGCATGCATTATACACGTAGCAAAATATTTTAATTGAACATAACATGAATTCAAAGTTTTGAATGACATTTGTAGTGCGCATTGATTTGGTACAGTACACGTTAGGCTTGTCCGGAAATTTCAACCTGCGCCTTGTTAGCCCAAAATATTTAAGATATATCTTTGTCTCATTGTGCTTCGACAACTCCCTCCATCTCAACCCGCGCCTTGCTATTCCGAAATTACAACGCACCCGAAAACTCCCACCTCCTGTGAAATCCCGACACGCGAAATGCCCGTGGTACCCCTGAACCGAAAGAATCGCCTCAAATCGGTGGGGGGTACTTTCGTAACTTACCCCACATTTCGGACAATCGCGTCTCTAAGCCATGGTTCCCCACTGCCATCCCATCCGCCCACCCACGTACACCGAGGCCGCGAAAGCCCGCGACGAAACCCCACACCCTGCTCCATCCGCCACCCAGCCGGAGCCTCTTCCCCGACGATGTCGTCCACATCAACACCTTGACGTCCCTCATCCACCGTACCGGATGAGGATCCATCGTCGATCTCATCGTCCCGCCGGTTCAGCCACCCCGTCCTCCACCTCCAAGGAGCTGCCCCGATGTTCCCCTCGTCTTTTGCGCCATCTCCATTCCCACACCGCCATCTTCACCTGCACCACCGGAAGAGCATCATCATCATTGTTTCCTCGGATGAAGTTGCGGCCTAATCGGCGCCACCACTAATCGCTGCATTTTCTTCTTGATTCGATCTCACGGTGCTGCCGGCGCTCGGTCCCGAGCCGACACGGCGCGGCTCCATCCACGGCGGCGTCACCGGCCACTTCCTCCACGGTGTCGCTCCCTCGGCGGCGATGTCCACATTAGTAGGAGTTGCTGCTGCTTTAGCTCTCACTCGCGCTGCTGCTCTGCTCTTGCTCTCGGTCCCTTGCCTGGTCTGTTCTTGCTATTGCTCTTGCTTGTGCTGCTGCTCTCGCTCTTGCTCTTGCTTGCGATGCTGGTCCGATTTGGCTACACTTCAGTCGACTGAATCGACTTTTGGGTCAGTCGATTTTCAAGGGGTGGGCTCGCCGGGGTGAAGGAAGAACCAGCTGCAGCGGGGAGGGGGCTCGCCGGAGAGGTACCCCACTATCTATCTTAGGGTTCAGGATGGGGCGGTGGTCGCCGGCGGTGGCGGGGCGTTGGCGGGGCGGTGGCGTGGGGATCGCCGAAGAAAAAGCTCGGCACGGGGGGCCTAGAGGGATGGCCGGGGCGGCGGCAGACCGGCGGTGGGGAGTGTTTTCGGGGCGGGCAGGGTGGCGCACCGCCGGCCGCGGGCGGCGGGCGGCTGCTGTTTGGCCGGTGGTGGCTGGCGGCTCAGGGGGGTGGAGGTTGAAGATGAACTGCAAGCCCTTGATTTCGTATCCAACGGCTGCAAAATCGACTGGCCAGAGATGAAAATGTCAGTCGACCGACGTATAGCCTCACCTTGCTAGTGCGTTCAGTTTCGACACCAAAATTTAGTTTCGACAGCAAAATTCAGTTTCGACAGTCAAGTTCAGTTTCGACAGTTAAGTTCAGTTTCGACAGTTAAGTTCAGAGATGAGCGGCTGATGTATTTTGCATCTAGCACTTTGTGGTTATGTATTTTACGTCATGTATTGGAGATGCTATTAGAATTCCACTCAGGTTAACGTTGTTCGTTGTCTCTCTTGTCCTGCTTCAGCCTCGGCGTCGTCCAACTCAGCGGAGCTGCTCCAACGACGAAACCCTCCATCACAGCGGAGCAGTACCTCGGGATCCATCTCCAGACGCCTAAGATCTTCTTCACATCCTCCGACAGCAAAGTCAGTCGGAGCATCCTCACCGGCTAACCCAATCACGATGAGATCGACATGGCTTCGCCAAAGAGGTTGTACACTTGTTGCATCTCTTTTTTACTCTACATGTTATATATAGTCCATTGAGCACACGGATTTGTTCCTTTAGTGTCTCCTTGAAAGAAAAAACATAGGAACTTTAATTTTCACTTGTCCTCCTTTTCAAATTCCTATTCATGAAGCACAAGACTAAGAGATACTAGCATAATAGCATTATAACCGTACATTTTCTTGTGGTTTGACTTAATCTCACCATGCTTCTTTGCATCATGTGATCTTCCAATTGTTGTGAATCAAACACCCAGATTGGCAGAAATCCTGTGTTTTTAAATTCTCTATTTTGCACGTGCATTCCCATCCTGTTCCTGTCTATTTCCTATCCCTGCATTGTTGGAATCCTCCAATTCAAACAAGCCCTTACAAAATTACTTCTCTTACAGATTGTTGTCAAAGAAAACCTTGCGTGGTTTGTCCCGCTCCTGCTGCGCCGTCGTCCACCCCAGCTCAGCTGCTCCAACGACAGAAGGGTCCAGCACAGCAGGGATCCGGCCTTCAGACTGTCTTTCGCCGCCTCAGATCTTCTTCCCCGCCGCTGGCAGCCATGAAAACTGCATTACCATCATCAACCGAGCAGATGACCTCGAGGACTACACGGGTCTGCAAGAGAGGTCGCACTCTTTCGTTTCTGCTTACGTTATGCATCGCTTAATATTACATGCTACTTTATCGTCCTGTTCACCGATTAGACTCTGAGTTAGCTCCAAACTAATGGTCAAACTTGAGTTTTTAAATGGTTGTGGGGTACACATCGGGGCTGCTATCAATAGTATCTATCTACTATCTGGTTAATCTCCAGTGTCTACTATGAGTTTCATGTTGGTTGGGAAACAAACAGTAAAGAAGCCATTATCTGTATTTTTTAACTGAAGCCATTATCTGCCTGCTATTATTGGTTTTGGGTCTATCCACAGGTTGCTACCATCACTCTAGATTTCTGCATGCACTCCTTACATAATCTCACTATGTTTTATTCCTATGCATGACAGTTATTGTAAACAATGGAACTGAGCATGTAGAGCAGAAGAGACGAGCCTTGTGTGGCAATAAAATTTCATGCAGACGTCACTCCATGGTAGGCGCAAAGGCAGCCCCCCTCCACGCATTTTGGATTGTAGTCGAGAGGAAGATATCTGTTCTGAGGGGGATTCAGAAGGAGAAGACAACTCCTATTTACCCCCTGAGGTCTTCGCTCTAACTTGGCATGCTGATGTTGGTTATATCATGCATATGATGTCTTGCATTGCTTACTTTATACATCAAATATGTCATATGGTTAGTTTAGACATCCTTTGTGCGAATGCCATCTGTTTAGTTTATTCATCGTTTATGTGAATTATGCAACGCCATCTTGTTTAGCCAGGCATCATATCTGTGAATTTTGCAATGCCATCCTACTTAGCCAAGCATCTCATATGTAAATTATATCAGGCCATCCTTTTTTTGTTACATATTACATTTGTCAACAATGTTAGTACATTCAACTGCTCTTCGTGTGCATCAGCCATTTGACACGGTGATGGAAAATTCTGGAGTGAAAACAAGGTCTTCAGAGCAGACTATGCTATCTGACGAAGCGCATATCTCGCTGGTTACGGATAGCTCCTCAGAGGAGGATTCAGAGATAGATGACCAGTCCTATCCCCCCCCCCCCTGAGGTGTATGCTCTAACTTGGCAGGGTTATGTTGCTCATATCGTGCGTATGGTGTCTCGCATTGCTATGTCATTTGATTAGTTTAGACATGCTTTGTGTGAATGCCACCTGTTCAGTGTCTAATTACCATATATGTGAATTATGCTTTGCCATCTTGTTGCAAGACAATATATATGTGAATTATACAATGCTATCTTGTTGCAAAGGCATTATATATGTGAATTATGCAATGCCATGTTGTTTAGCCAATCATCATGTATGTGAATTATATCATGCTATCATTTTTTGTATTACGTGTTCCATTTGCCGACAACATTTGTATATTCAACTACTCTTCCTGTGCATCAGCCATTTGAAGCAATGACGGAAGTATCTGGAGTGAATACAAGGTATTCAAAGCTGACAATGCTACCTGCTGAAGCATACATCTTGCTGGTTACAGAGAGCTCCTCAGAGGAGGATTCAGAGACTGATGACCAGTCCTATTTCCCCCCTGAGGTCTATACTCAAACTTGGCAGGGTTATATTACCCATGTCATGCATGTTGTCTTGCATTGCTTAGTTTTTACATCATATATGGATTGCCATCTGCTTACTTGCTTACTATATAAATCATATATTTGAATTATATCATGCCATCATGTTTACATAGTACATACACATCATCTATCTGAATTATGGCATGGCAACCCATTTAATAAAGACATCATATAGTTATATCATCTCATCCTGTTTAGTGTTTACAATCATCATATTTAGAATTATGGCATTCTATCCGTGAATGTATGTGAATTATGGCATGCCAACCTATTTAATAAACACATTATATAGTTATGTAATGTCATCCTGTTTACATAGTCTCATATTTTGAACTATGTCTTTCCATCTTTTTTAGTTAGCCATCATAATATGAAATTGTGTCATGCTATCCTATTTAGTTAGCCATCATATATGTGAAATTGTGTCATGCTATCCTGTTTGGTTAGACAACATAAATATGAATTATTTCATGCCCTCTTTTATTCCCCACTATCCATTGCACTCGTCTATCATACAATGTCTATACTTTCAATTACTTTTCTTGTTTATCAGCCATTTGAATTGGAGAGCATGATGGCAGTATCTAAGGGAGTAACAACACGGTCTTCAGAAAAGATAGTGCTACCAGTTGATGCAGATAGAGCCACGGTTGTACTTGCCCAAGGACCAGATCCACCACACATAACCCAGACTCTCGCAGATTGTACCCCTACCCAGTTGGACAGAGAACCAGCTACACCCCTTCTAACCCCAACCCCGGCAGATAGTAACCCAGTTCCAGTTGACACAGCACCGTCTCCACCACAGAGCACCCAAACACGAGTAGTTAGTAAGGGAACTGCAGTGCCCAAAGCACAAGGACCACCACTCCGAATCCCAACTCAACGCTTAAAG
This sequence comes from Triticum timopheevii, assembly GCA_963921465.1. Taxonomy (NCBI): domain Eukaryota; kingdom Viridiplantae; phylum Streptophyta; class Magnoliopsida; order Poales; family Poaceae; genus Triticum; species Triticum timopheevii. The sequence continues at coordinate 142,477,525 of OY997264.1, read as the reverse complement.
GAGAAGAAGATTTGTTCTTAGGTCATGTTCTATAGCTATGGTTCATACTCCTTTGCTCTTGCATTACTGTATTTACTCATACCAACTATTTTCAAATTTGAAGGATGGAATTGAAACTCCAATGGCGCAACAGGTATGTTTTAAACCTGTTTCTTTAACTGGTTTGCTGTTGTAACCTGCTCTATGTTGATTTCAGTTTCAATTAAATAAACTGTTATGTTCTCATGTCATGCACATTACAAGTGTTGTTATTGCTCTATAGTTACCCACACTTATATTCTGTCTATTCTGCTTTGTCTTGAACAAATATTATTTGAACTGTGTATCTATCTTGATTTGGCAACAAAAACTAGAATGATATAGACCATAAAGTGACCTACATAGATATATGTTTGTTTCATGCTGTTATCCTGTCCACTTTACTATTGAACTCATTTACCAAAATGAGTTTCATATACAACATGGTAAACATGTGATGTGTCTGCTTGTTTCTCTTTTAGAATGCGAACAAAATATTGGAGAACAGTACCGCGTTATCCAATGGTAAAGGAAGTAATGCAGATAAGGTTCAAGATAATGAGACATCCCTGTTGGTCTCCAAGAAAGCTGATAAAAACTATCTTGACGACAGTGAGGGAACCCAAAAGTCCTGTCTTGATGTAGTGTTCGAGTTACTGGCCACTACTGTTGGCACAAGCTCTTCGAACTCGCTGCCTGAATCAGTTCGTCTTCTTGAGTCTCAACTTCAAGTTGAAAGACATCGATCAGATGTGCTGCGACAGGAAGCTAAAGGACTGAGGAAGTCCCTGCAGAATTCAGATGCATATTTTTCTGGTGCAACAGCAAGCGCTGGAGGATTTAAGCGCCAAACAAGATAAAGTTAATAAGATTGCTAAGCATCTTGCCAGCATTATGGGTACCCAGGATATTGTTTCTTGAGATCTTCTGAAGTGGTTTAAGTTCTGGATTTGTTTTGCAACGGCGTTTATTTGCGTTGGTCGCCAACTTTGACAACCAGCGTATATGATATGCTGCTTTGTTCCCTATATTTGCACTGGTGGTGAACTTTGATGCCCAGTGGATGTAATATGTGTAATAGCCGTGATAGCCTAGCGTTAGTTGCTTGCTTATTTATTTCCTTGTTGTCTTGTTTATTTGTTTGCTTGTAGTCATTGTAGTTCTTTTTCCGCGGTTTGCTAGTGGCTGCAATAACCTATTTTTAAAACTAGGCCACAATAACCATGGGCTAATATTTACTGTAGTGACACTGGGCTCCTACTAGCCATAGAAACAGTGGGCCTTCTACGGGCCGTAGAAACAATGGGCCTCCTACGGGCCATAGAAACAATGGGCCTTCTGCGGGCCGTATCATCAATGGGCCTTATACGGGCCGTATGATCGATTGGCCAAACATGGGCCAAACAGACTGCATTATGGCCGTAAACGGGCTAGAGTTGGAATCGTCTGTTCATGGGCCGACCATAAAGGGCCATCATTAATAGGCCGTATTTGATGATGCTATGGAAACGGCCCAACATATTAACGGACCACAAACGGGCCGACTGTAACTACGGGCTGAATTTGGCCCACAAGTAGAAAATGACAGTAACGGACCGTAAGTAAACGAATGCTGGAAATGAGCCCAAGAATAAATGGGCTGTGAGAAGGCTGAAAGATAACATGGGCTGGAAACGGCCCAACGAAATAACGGGCCGTTAATGGGTATAAAATGATACACTGTTCATTACGGGCCAGTTTCACCACGGGCCGTTAATGGGTGTAAAGTGATACACTGTTCATTACGGGCCAGTTTCACCACGGGTTGTTAATAGGCCAAGAGTTAAATAGGGCCTCATATGGGCCGAAAGACGTCATGGGCCATACATGCGCCAGAAGTGAAAACGGGCTGGAATCATATTGGATGGCCCAGATGACGCTACTGGGCCTAATTCGGATAGGGCGTAACAGGCCTTGGGTTAGCGGGCTGTAAATGGGCTATATGCGAACAGGCCTTTAACAGGCTTTCCATGGGCCGGCCCGCCACCTTTTGACCAAGTCAAATGTGTCGGCCTTTTCACAGGAATGGGCCTCTGTTGGGCCGTGCCATGTGTCGACGTATCATAGGCGTCTTCCGTCCAATGAGTCGATGACATCTGTCCCAACGATGAGCCAACACGTGTTTCCTCCAGCCAATGATGATTTTACACATGGAAAATCCCCATTGGTCGGGGCTGTTAACGGGTTATCGGATCCAAAACCCGACCCGATAGCTTAACGGCGTTCCGTTACGGTGGATGCCACGTGTCGGTCACCCTTGACGAAAGCACTTCTGTGGCGCGCGATTTATCATCATGGAAGTGGACACTTCCGTGATGATAATTTTGGTAATGTCATGGAACACTTCTATGACAGCACATGTATGACTATCTTGATTCTGTCATAAAATCATCATGGATGTACATGCATGACAAAAAACGCGACCTACTGTGACAAACACGTATCATCACGGAAGTGTATTTTTTGTAGTGCATGGTGCCCACAATGATATTTATTCCGCACTATGAATTTGTATACTTTTATACTATATACAAAGTTAGTCATAATAAAGAGAAACGAAGAGCATCTCTCTCTCCATCGCATACCCCCCCCCCCCTGTACGCCCCTTTCACGTATGCACACAAAACTATCTCCAGGTCCACTAAAAGTAAGCCCCCGGAAAATTCAAGCATGTTTCATCTTTCTCTCGCGATATATGTAATGACGATCATTGTATTTGAAGCGAAAGCACGATACGTACATTGGACTTCAGAATCCACTCATCACGGTCACCATTTACATTTAGTGGTCATTGTACAGTCACGGGCTCACCGTACAACTATGTATTTTCTCAAGACATGACTAGTTGACCAGTTAAACGTTCCATGTGGCACCTCTAGTGTTGCATCACATTATCTCACTACCATCGTGCCCACCTCTCGGCTTGTATCTACTCTACATCTACACTCTTATAAAATACATAAAATACACTCTTATAAAAAAATAGAGTTGGTGATGATGGTGTGCCTGCCATCCTGCAATATAGGCCGTCCGATTTATATCTGACGGATAGGAAAGAAACTATGACAATTTTGCAAAAAGGTACCCACACACCTCTCCTCATTTGCAAATAAGGCCTTCCCTCGTTCATCCTTTTCTCTCACAAGATAAACTAGTCATACAAATGCATCTTGATGTTACATGCAACGCACGGGCATCTTGCTAGTAAGAATAAAAACAAACGACAAAAAAATATTTAGACGGTGGTTCGAAGTCATGACCGTAGGCACGGCGGACAAGGTGGCCCTGTATTGGTATGCTAAGCCGTCTGTTTTAACACACAGGAGCTGGTGTGGTGATTATACACACACGCACGCATGGACATGAACTGCATGCATGCAACACTCACACAAACACATGCACCCACGCACGCACGCAACACTCACATGTACACACGCAGCCACACACGCACGCAACACTCACACGCACACACGCACGCATGCATGCACACACCAGTACACCACATGACCAACACACACTCTCACGCTCAAGTGCTCAACCTACACATGCATGCGCACACATCAGGCCCTGACACACACATACACAACCAGGTGATTCCCGCGCACGGGTTGGAGTCTTGTCGCGCCTGCATAAATTTGTGTTTATCTAACCTTTTCCCTATGCAAACTGACAGGTGGGACCCATAAGGAACATGGTCAATTTAATTAGTCAACATGGCGCCATGCAGACTATTTGGCCGGTCAACAGAGTGCAGTCCGATGCTGAACCGTGAGCAAGTGACCGTATAATCACCGCAAAACATATATAGTGACCGTAATCAGTTTATTCTGAAGTTCGGTGACCGTATTATGCTTTTCTCTCTGTAGGCCCTCCAAAACTACATCTCTACACGTTCTCGCATGTTACATCTAACAACTATGCAATACAGCACTACTACTACACTCTAACACAATAAATCATATGTGTTTTTAGTTTTACTAGATATCAGATTGTTACTTAATTATTCAGTTTGCATACATTAAAATTGCCTTTGAAATGTATGGCCAGTATCATCTACCGCACGGGAAAAATCCCGCCATTTCCTGTTTAATCGGGTTTGTATTGATGGACCGTGCAAAACAGCAAAACTATAGTACTATACAGTACAAGTGACAGTTCACTGGGCCATCATGTCGTGTACTCCTCCGTCGTAAGAGTGGAGTGCTCGCTTTCATAAATCTTCTAGTCACTTTCGCCGACATGTGGGACATCAAGCTACCGGGTCCACGTGCCATACCGGAATACAGTGCAGAGCAGCCGGGGTGAAGCACCCCAGTCATGGCGCCGGCGTAGTAATGAGCAATGAGGCGTAAATCACAAAGATGCACCTTTCCCGCAGTTAAGTTGGAGGGACGAAGTAATAATGCTAAAAAAAGAAGTTGGAGGGATGAAGCAGCCATCATTTCACTCATTGCTGAATCCGCTTCTCCCTCATCTTCTTCAACTTAACCACGTGTTGCTTCTGCCATTGTTCTGCCTCATGTGGGACACGGATCGGCTTGGTAAAGCACTGACACGTGGGACCACATGTTAGCAAACCGCCAGGACAACGTCCTCTAAAAATAGGAAAACCTCCCCCGCCATTCGCGCGGCAAAATCACCTCCTTTTTACTAATCTTGATTCTATAATTTTTTAGATCAATATAATTGAGATTTCTATAGATAGCACACAGGAGCAAAACCAAGTGGTACGGTTAAGGGCATCCACAATGTGTAGACAAATGTGAAAATAGCTTTTGGCATCGTGGGAACCATTATGACGGTGTTGCCAAAGCTAAAAATATGGAACCGAAGCTCCCTGATTGGTTGATTGAAGGAATAGAAAAATGCAACATCTCTCCTCTTTCTCCCATGCTTGGACGCATGTAGTACAGTATAGAGCATAGAGTCTACTCCCCTATCCCTTCTATCACAAATCACAAAGCAGTGAGGCGTCAAATCACAAAAGCACGGACGAAGCAACCATCATTTCACTCTTCGCTGACTCCGCTTCTCCATCATCTTCTTCGAGAAACCATCTCACCGCACTAAGCTAGACGGATGATGCTATTGTGTACTCCTAGTAGTACTAGTCCTTTGGTTCAACAAACTTCCTGGATGCAAATAAGGCGGTTGTCTCGGCTTGCAAGCGGCACTTGCGAACGACTTACCGTGGTCTCCCTCAATGGTGTTCTCCGTCGAACGCACTTTGACAAACCACAAAAAAAGATATCGTCGACGTCACCGCAATGGGGAAGAAGTCAAATATAGTTACTACCTCCATTTGTTTTGTACAAAAGGCCAGTATATCAAAATTACAATTTGCAAAAGGCCACTAACACTAATCGAGGCAAAATTGATGGGGTTTGCCTCGTACTAGCAACCAAGGAAATTAATATCCCCTGCATGCATGCGGAAGTGAGAAGGTTGGTTTGCATGGCGCTGCATTAATCAAGCGATGAGGAGTGAGATGGTTAGCTCTTTGGTCTTTGGAGAAAAAATACGCATTAATTGACACATGAAATGAGAATTTGTATCGATTAAATCCCGTGAAGGAAAACCACGCCTTTCTTTTTTAACACTAGTACTCCTGGTACGTACGTACTTATCCTGTTTGGGTCTAGGCCTTGCATTGCCAAACTTCGCCACACATTTTTGCCAAGCTTGCCTAAAGTTTTCAAAATGAGAAGGAGGTACACTTGCGCACGGCTGTCGCGGTTGCACCGCACCCTCACACGGTCACTCCTGTACGCCACGGTCGCACCGCACCCTCACACAGTCGCTCCTGCACGCCGCAAACCCAACCAAAGGAACGCACCCTCACTGACACGTGTTGTCGCATGTGAACAAACCAAACTCAGCCATCCTACCGCTGACACATAATTTTTGTTAATAGAGTATGTTTATCCAACCGCATGTTGAGGAGTATCCGTACGGCCCGTGCGGTGGTCTGTTGGGAAAGAAGAAGAGGTGAGGAAGAAGGAAAGAAGGGTTAGGAGACGTAGGATATTCATCCAACTGCCTGAAATGGTAGACTGACCCAAGTCAGGCGGCTTGCATAACAAATATATGTTTTTACATAGCAAAAGATCCATAAAAACAACAACATAAAGAAAAACTATCACTACTCGCAGAACGAGACGGCCTCATCGTCTTTGGCTGCCGGCGCGAACCAGCCGTACCTGCCAACGTGTGTCTCCGCACCGTGGTTGTCCTTGGCCTCCAGTTACTCGTTCACGCGGAGCGTGCGGGCGCTCTGCATGGACGAGAGCACAGCCCGGTTCAAGTCGAGGACATCCGGTTCCACCTGCAGGAGGGCCTCGATGGCAGCGGCATCGGCACGCTCCGCGTCGAGTCAAGCCTCCGCCGCCCGGTTCAAGTCTAGGACGTCCGGTTCCACCTGCAGGAGGGCGTCGATGAGAGCGGCATCCGCGTGCTCTGCGTCAAGTCGAGCCTCTACTGCCCAGTTCAAGTCCAGGACGTCCGGTTCTGCCTGCAGGAGGGCCTCGATGGCAGTAGCATCCGCGCGCTCCGCCTCAAGTTGAGCCTCCGCCGCCCGGTTCACATCCACGACATCCGGTTCCGCCTGCAGGAGAGCCTTGATGGCAGCGGCATGCACGCGCTCCATGTCGAGTTGAGCCTCTGCCTCCCGGTCCCCCTTTAGTATCGCTATGTTGAACCGCCGGTCCGCCTGCACCATGGGGGACTCGGACGCCGGCACGAAGTCGACGTCCATCGTCTCATACCCATCGGGGGCCTTCTGCACCATGACCTCCGCCATGAACATTGCATCGGCTTCCTCCTTCTCGTAGCTTGGCTCCAGAGAACTCGGGGATTGGCCCGCCGCAAAGCGAGCTTGGGAACAGAGGTCTATGGCACCGACCGCCGCCGTGATTTCTGCGCGGTGCTCCGACGTCAGCATCTTGTAGTAAGTGATCTTGCGGTGCACCATGGCTTTCCGGCGAACTAGGGGACGCTTGATGCGGGCTAGGGGATCGAAAGGTGGGGGAATGGGATGGAGATTAGGTGTGGTTTTAGGGCAGTGGCTGGCGTCGGCCGAGCAGCGAAGGTTCTGGTGTGAATAGTGGTTCCGGTGACGATCGGTCAATCGGTTTTGACTGTACATCCCTCTTGTCGCATTCATGTTGCAGCCCGGCACGCTGGACCCTCCATGTCGCTCACCGAATGGAACGCGCTTCGTCTTGCGTTTTTGCTCGCTTGTGGGACCGCAGTTGAGAGCAAACCGACGTCCCTCCCCCTCCCCCGCCCGCGTCATTTATTATACTACCACTCCCTCCGTTTTATGCGGAGTAAATAAAAACAGAGGGAGTATACTACGGACGAGGATCCCCTAACGTGGCCGAACCCATTGAGTAACTGACATGCGGGGCCTCGCAAGCTTGGGGTCCGCCAGTAAGTGACCAAAAGGGAGGGTAAGGCAGGGATACCTACGTCAGAGGATCCACTTCCACTACTACTCCCTCCTTCCATTTACTATACAGGGCCTAATGCGTTTTTCGAGGCTAACTTTGACCAAATGTTAGAGTAATAATATATGACATGCAACTTACACAAAGCATACGGTCAAATTCGTATGTGAAAGGAGTTTCCAGTGATATAATTTTCACATTATACATCTCATATACTATTAATCTTGTCAATAGTCAAATGCGGTTTTAAAAACACATTAGAGCATGGTTAATAATATAGCCAGTCGATGGCTATGAGGAACTTCCATGTCATCTATAGCCATCATCTATTATATGCACTCATACGGTAGTGTGGGCTATAAGGTTGGTGAAAGTGCGTTATATCGACTAGAGGGGGGGTGAATAGGCGATTTTTATGAATTCTTCATTGAGGAATTTGCCGGTGAGGAAATTCCTTAGCGAAGAACTACTAGCAGCGGAATAAGTACTCAGAAGTAAGCATAACAGAATACAAGCATGGTCATCAAGATGAAATGAAGACAAGCACTGAGTACAGAAAGCGTAATCACCGGATAACACAAGGTGAAGACAAACAGACTGAAGAAATTGATCTGAGGAAATTGAGAAAGTCTTCAGTCGAAGTCTTCAAACACAGATATGAACAAACACTCAACACAGTAATGAGGAAATGAAAGGGTTGAGGAAATAGAACCAGTTAGGTTGGTGAAGACAATGATTTGGTAGACCAGTTCCAACTGCTGTCTCAGTTGTACGTCTGGTTGGAGCGGCTGAGTATTTAAACTCGAGGACACAAGTTCCCAGACACCCAGTCACTAAGCACGCAGCTCAGGACACCCAGTCCTCACCGTATTCTCCTTGAACTAAGGTCACACAGACCTCGTCCAATCACTCGTGGTAAGTCTTCAGGCGACTTTCAAACCTTCACAGACTTGGTCACTCGGCGATCCACAATTCCTCTTGGATGCTCTAGACCATGACGCCTAACCGTCTGGAAGAAGCACAGTCTTCAAAGGTAACAAGCGTCGGATCCACGCAGGATCAATTTCTTCAGTGATGCTCAATCACTTTGGGTTTGTAGGGGTTTGGTTTTGGGTTTTCCTCACTCGATGATTTTCGCTCAAAGTCCTCGGAGGATGGGTTGCTCTCAAATGACAAGTGTCAAGTTCTCTCGGAGCAGCCAACCAGCTAGTGGTTGTAGGGGGCGGCTATTTATAGCCTAGGGAGCAGCCCGACATGATAAGACATAAATGCCCTTCAATGATATGACCGTTAGGTGGATAAGATATTTTGGGACAGCTGGCGCGCAGCACAGCAACGGTCGGAAATTTGACTCTCAAATTCCTCAGGGCTATCATGTTCCTCACTGTGTAGGCAATTCGCACTGGCGAATTCCTAACTCCTCAGTCAGAACAAATTCATTAGTGACCAGAAGAACTTCATCTCTGTCACTGAAGAAAGTGACTGAACTGTATGAGATTTCCAAAGGCTTCACTCGAAGGGATTGGTAGGTGTAGGATTTTGAGTTGAGCATCACATGGAAATTTTTCCTTAGTATTTCCTCAACCCCCTTTAACAGTACGGTGTTTCCTATGACTCAAGAAAGAGAAAATGAAACTACGAAAACAAAAGTCTTCACGCTTCATGTTCCTCAAATGAATACCAAGTCTTCAAGGTCACACCAATTTCTTCACTTTCAAAGTCTTCAGAAAGTCTTCAGAACATCAAAGTCTTTAGTCGAAGAACTTCATTTTTAGGGGTCAACTTTCTCTGGCAATATCAAACTCCTCATAGACTTATAGACCTGTGTACACTCACAAACGCAGTAGTCACTTAACCTATAAGTCTTCAATACACCAAAATCACTAAGGGGCACTAGATGCACTTACAATCTCCCCCATTTTGGTGATTGATGACAATATAGGTTAAGTTTTCAGCGGGGATAAATGTATGAAGTGTAAATACTGATATTGAGTAATTTGATAGCAAGATATAGAAGAACTCCCCCTGAAGATGTGCATAGTGAGGAATTTGCGTTTGAGGCAATGCACATTTGAAGAGTTGAATCATGGAGATCTCCCCCTATATCTTGTAATTCATACACGCATTTGATATATAATATGAAGAATTTGAAATGCATGATGAAATATGGTGCCTGATGAGATTCAGCATGCGTGCAATGTCATTAACGAGGAATAAGCATGCCGAAAGCATCAAAAGCATAATGCAACAAAAGTATCAGCGCACCATCGGGTTTAAGATTACAACTCGATCCAAATAGAAGTTTCAGAAGAACGAGAGTTGTAACTTAAAAAAATGCCCTTAATATAGACCCGCTTGAAGACTAACTCAGATTTCTCCCCCTTTTTCATCAAATGACCAAAAGGATTTAAACTGAGGACTAACGCCCCTGAAGAATTTCAAGTCGATGGAGGAGCGCCAGCATTGTCGGGGTTGTTTGTTGTAGCAGGGCCTGTCGCAGTGTCGTCCAAATCTTCATACTCATTAGTGTCACGCGATGAAGAATAAGAGCTGGCCACCAGTGGAGGAACTTTGACCCTCTTGAGTTTCTTCGGAGGAGGTGCAGACCAGTCAAATTCTTCCTTGAGACCCATAGTCTTCAGTTCTTCAGCGCTATATACATGAGTGAGGACAACCCAGGTGCGGTTGAAGGTTTCATGAAGGTAGTATTGGTTCTTCTTCACTGCATTGTATGTTGAGGTCATATTGTGAAGAAGTGCACCAAACTGACGCTTTACCCATTTGTGATTGCGATCAACCTTCTGATGAAGACTGAGGAGTAACTCACGGTCAGTCATCACCCTGGGTGCTATGGCTTGAGGATTTTGCTTGGCTGAGGTATTTGCGGCAGAGTCATGTGTGGCAGAGTCGTCATTGGTAGAGTAAGATGCAGCCTTGCGAAATTGACCATCCAATGGACGAATGCCTTCATCGATCACAGCAGCTGCCTTGCCTTTATCATCAGCTGATGAAACTGTCCGTTTGAGGACTTCAATGGGAGGCAAGTAGCTACCGTGGTTCAGAGTGTCAGCTTTGTAATTCAGTGAAGATCTTGCCCTGATGAATCTCATAATCCAAGGCGCATAGGGCTTCAGCTCAAATGGTGATATAGCAATATTGCCCAGAGTCCTCATGAAGAAATCATGGAAGTTGACGGGAATGCCATGAATGATGTTGAAAAGCATATTCTTCATGATCCCAACGACTTCTTCATCATTTGAGTCGTGACCTTTGATAGGACTCATTGTGTTCGTCAGAATGTGATAGACAGTCCGAGGCACATAGAGTAATTCCTTGACGAGGAATTTGGTTCGTGGGGCCTGCCCAGGCTTCAAAGGCTTCATGAGAACTTGCACATAGTGATTTGTCAGTTCAGGGTCACTGTAGGTGCAACGTGCACTGTCATGGGGAGGATTGAGAGGAAGGACACGAAGCAATTCAGTTGCCGGTGCCTTGTAGTGAGTGTTTTCAGTCATCCAGTCCAACACCCATGAGTTGACATCTTCAGCGTCTCCAGTGATATGCAGTGTCGCGTAGAACTGAAGAATGAGTTCTTCATTCCAATCGCAAATGTCCGTGCAGAAATTTAGTAATCCTGCATCGTGAAGAACAGTGAGGACTGGCTCGAAGCATGGCAGAGATTCCATGTCCACATGAGGAATATTTGCATGATCGAAGATTTTGTCTTTGTCAAATAGCATAGAGGAATAGAAGTTGGCTTGACTAGCAGTCCAGAAACGCCTCTTCCTTATGCGAGCAGAGTCATAGGGGTTGTAGTCAGTGAAGAATACATGCTCGGCAAATAAGTCTTCAACCTTGAACTTCTGTTTGCTTGAGAACGGATTCTTTGGCTTTAGCAGAGGGGTGTCAGTGAGTTGCATCACCACCTCAGGAATCGCGAGCTCAGGTTCTTCAGGCTGAGGAATTTCTGGTTCCTCTTCGTGTGCAACCTGAGGATCAACAGCAGCAGGTTCTTCAGCACTAGCGGCTGGAATGTCTTCATGCACAGAGGGAGTGGGTTGAGTTTCTTCAGAGCCCATTTGAACTGTTGTTGCAGGGGACTGAGGAATCTGTTGGATAGGTGTGAAGAGAGGAGTATTTGGATGCTAACTTTCCCAAAAGTCATCATTCATCACAGGTGTGGTGCATCCTATATCCACATCTTCATCTTCAATTTCCTCAACACCAGCCTCTTCAGTTGTGAACTGAGGCATAGGTGATGAGATGACAGGCGTTGAAGGGGTTTCATCCACTTTAATTTCTTCATCAATCTGCTCTGACGAAGTAGCAGAATGATTTTCTTCATCAGATCCGCTTGGGATCTCATAGTCTTCTCCAAAAGGAACAAGGTCCTTTGATGGCATGGAGGAAATTGGAACAACATCAATAGGATTTTCAAATGAGCTGGTCATTGGCTTCATTTTCTTCGCAGCCGAAGAATTTGACGCAGCTGATGCCTTCCTTTTCTTCACTGCAGCTCGCTCTGCAGCCTTGGTCTTCTTCACATCAGATGCAGATGGAAGAATTGGAGTTGGTGTAGGCGCGGGAGGAGCTGAGGAATCTGGTTCATTTTCTTCAGGCGCAACTGATGCAGTTGCCCTGATCTCTTCAGTTTCTTCAGGCGCACCACTAGTGGATGCCCTAGCAATTTCTTCAACGGCTGGAATTTCTTCACCAGCCCTGGAACTAGCATTTTCTTCAGCAGGCTGAAAGTCATCAGCGGTGCTGGCATGTTCTTCAGCGGGCTGAGCAGAGTCTGCAGCCTGAAGATTTTCTTGTTGCAATGGGGCTGCAACATTTATGAATTTCTTCGTCAGATTGACGAATCTCGCTTTAGCTCCTTGCCAATCGGCATAGTAGGCATCAAAGTCTTTGCTGAGGGCTTGAATTTTAGACTGAGCCTGGAGAAGTTCCTCAGGTGTCATTCTGACAACATTTTTCTTCAGGAGCTTCTCCTTTCTGTATTGCGCTTTCTTGATCTCTCTTGCCTTTTCAAACTTCCATTTCTCTTCAGTGATGAAATGGGTCAGCATGTGACTTTGACCAGTAGTCAGATGAAAATCAGGCATTGGGGTGTTTGGATCCTTGTGCCAGAGATCAATGTAATCGAGGATTTTCCTCGGATCCAAAAGTAGTGGCACAGATGTGCCTTTGGCTCTAGCGGCCTTCACCTGTCTATCTCTGATGATTTCTGCAAGTTCATCATCAGAAGCTTCATGATCAGAAGGCACATGGAATGCGACTTGTTTCTTCTTTGGACTTGGCCGAGGACCGCGTCCAGCTGTTGCTTTAGTCTTCAACAGTGTGGGGCCTGATGAGGAAATTGGTGCAGCTGAGGAACTTGCTGAAACACCAGAGGCAATCGAGAAACCAGCAGTCCTTTGACATGTAGCCAGATGCACAGGAGCTGAGTGTTAGGGAACGTAGTAATTTCAAAAATTTCCTACGCACACGCAAGATCATGGTGATGGTATAGCAACGAGAGGGGAGAGTGTTCGTCCACGTACCCTCGTAGACCGTAAGCGGAAGCGTTATGACAACGCGGTTGATGTAGTCGTACGTCTTCACGATCCGACCAATCCAAGTACCGAACGTACGGCACCTCCGAGTTCAGCACACGTTCAGCTCGATGATGATCCCCGGGCTCCGATCCAGCAAAGCGTCGGGGATGAGTTCCGTCAGCACGACGGCGTGGTGACGATGATGATGTTCTACCAGCGCAGGGCTTCGCCTAAACTCCGCGACGATATGACCGAGGTGGAATATGGTGGAGGGGGCACCGCACACGGCTAAGGAACGATCCGTAGATCAACTTGTGTTGTTGTGGGGTGCCCCCCTGCCCCCGTATATAAAGGAGGGCGCGCCAGGGAGGAGTCCTACTCCCACCGGGAGTAGGACTCCCTCCTTTCCTAGTCCAACTAGGAGAGGGGAAGGAAGGGAAGGAGAAGGAGAAGGAAGGAGAGGGAGGAAGAGTAGGAAAGGGGGGCCGGCCCCCTAGTCCAATTCGGTTTGGGCTAGGGGGGCCGCGCGCCCTACCTCCTCTCTTCCACCACTTGGCCCATGAGGCCCATTGCTTCTTCCTCGTATTCCCGTAACTCCCCGGTACCCCCGAAAATACCCGAATCATTCAGAACCTTTCCGAACTCCGAATATAGTCCTCCAATATATCGATCTTTACGTCTCGACCATTTCGAGACTCCTCATCATGTCCCCGATCTCATACGGGACTCCGAACTCCTTCGGTACATCAAAACTCATAAACTCATAATAAAACTGTCATCGTAACGTTAAGCGTGCGGACCCTACGGGTTCGAGAACTATGTATACATGACCTAGAACTATTCTTGGTCAATAACCAATAGCGGGACCTGGATGCCCATATTGGTTCCTACATATTCTACGAAGATCTTTATCGGTCAAACCGCATAACAACATACGTTGTTCCCTTTGTCATCGGTATGTTACTTGCCCGAGATTTGATCGTCGGTATCCAATACCTAGTTCAATCTCGTTACCAGCAAGTCTCTTTACTCGTTCTGTAATGCATCATCCCATAACCAACTCATTGGTCACATTGCTTGCAAGGCTTATAATGATGTGCATTACCGAGAGGGCCCGGAGATACCTCTCCGACGATCGGAGTGACAAAACCTAATCTTGAAATACGCCAACTCAACATGTACCTTCGGAGACACCTGTAGTACTCCTTTATAATCACCCAGTTATGTTGTGACGTTTAGTAGTACCCAAAGTGTTCCTCCGGTAAACGGGAGTTGCATAATTCTCAAAGTTACGGGAACATGTATAAGTCATGAAGAAAGCAATAGCAATATACTAAACGATCAAGTGCTAGGCTAACGGAATGGGTCATGTCAATCACATCATTCTTCTAATGATGTGATCCCACTAATCAAATGACAACACATGTCTATGGTTAGGAAACATAACCATCTTTGATTAATGAGCTAGTCAAGTAGAGGCATACTAGTGACTATAGTTTTGTCTATGTATTCACACATGTATCATGTTTCCGGTTAATACAATTCTAGCATGAATAATAAACTTTTATCATGATATGAGGAAATAAATAATAACTTTATTATTGCCTCTAGGGCATATTTCCTTCAGTCTCCCACTTGCACTAGAGTCAATAATCTAGTTCACATCGCCATGTGATTTAATATCAATATTCATATCTGTATATGATTAACACCCATTGTTCACATCGTTATGTGACCAACACCCAAAGGGTTTACTAGAGTCAGTAATCTAGTTCACATTGCTATGTGATTAACACCCAAAGAGTACTAAGGTGTGATCATGTTTTGGTCGTGAGAGAATCTTAGTCAACGGGTCTGTCACATTCAGAGCCGTATGTACTTTGCAAATATTCTATGTCTACAATGCTCTGCGCGGAGCTACTCTAGCTAATTGCTCCCACTTTCAATATGTATCCAGATTGAGACTTAGAGTCATCTGGATCGGTGTGAAAGCTTGCACCGATGTAACTCTTTATGACGGGCTCTTTTTTCACCTCCATAATCGAGAAATATTTCCTTAGTCCTCACTAAGGATATTCTTGACCAATGTCCAGTGATCTACTCCTAGATCACTATTGTACTCCCTTGCCAAATTCAGAGCAAGGTATACAATAGGTCTGGTACATAACATAGCATACTTTATAGAACGTATGACTAAGGCATAGGGAATGACTTTCATTCTTTTTTCTATTTTCTGTCGTGGTCGGGATTTGAGTCTTACTCAATTTCACACCTTTGCAACACAGGCAAGAACTCTTTCTTTGACTGTTCCATCTTGAACTATTTCAAAATCTTGTCAAGGTATGTACTCATTGAAAATCTTATCAAGCGTCTTGATCTATCTCAATAGATCTTGATGCTTAATATGTAAGTAGCTTTACTGAGGTCTTTATTTTAAAGAACACCTTTCAAACACTCCTTTATGCTTTGCAGAATAATTCTACATTATTTCCGATCAACAATATGTCATTCACATATACTTATCAGAAATGTTGTAGTGCTCCCACTCACTTTCTTGTAAATACAGGCTTCACCGTAAGTCTGTACAAAACTATATGCTTTGATCAACTCATCAAGGCGTATATTCCAACTCCGAGATGCTTGCACCAGTCCATAGATGGATCACTGGAGCATGCACATTTTGTTAGTACCTTTAGGATTGACAAAACCTTCTGGTTGCATCATATACAACTCTTCTTTGAGAAATCCATTTGCTAGATTTCATAAATTGTGGCAATTGCTAACATGATTCGGACAGCCTTAAGCATCGCTACAGTTGAGAAAATCTCATTGTAGTCAACACCTTGAACTTGTCAAAAACCTTTTTGTGACAAGTCGAGCTTCGTAGATAGTAACACTACTATCAACGTCCGTCTTCCTCTTGAAGATCCATTTATTTTCTATGGCTTGCCGATCATCGGGCAAGTCAACCAAAGTCCATACTTTGTTTTCATACATGGATCCCATCTCAGATTTCATGGCCTCTAGCCATTTTGCGGAATTTGGGCTCATCATCGCTTCCTCATAGTTCGTAGGTTCATCATGGTCTAGTAACATGATTTCCAGAATAGGATTACCGTACCACTCTGGTGCGGATCGTACTCTGGAAGACCTACGAGGTTTTGTAGTAACTTGATCTGAAGTTTCATGATCATCATCATTAGCTTCCTCACTAATTGGTGCAGGAATCACTGGAACTGATTTCTGTGATGAACTACTTTCCAATTCGGGAGAAGGTACAAATTACCTTATCAAGCTCTACTTTCCTCCCACTCACTTCTTTCGAGAGAAACTTCTTCTCTAGAAAGTATCCATTTTTAGCAACGAATGTTTTGCCTTCGGATCTGTGATAGAAGGATTACCCAATAGTTTCCTTTGGGTATTCTATGAAGATGCACTTCTCCAATTTGGGTTCGAGCTTATCAGGTTGAAAAACTTTTTCATATAAGCATCGCAACTCCAAACTTTAAGAAACACCCGATTAGGTTTACTGCTAAACCATAGTTCATACGGTGTCGTCTCAACAGATTTAGATGGTGCCCTTTTAAACGTGAATGCAGCTGTCTCTAATGCATAACCCCAAAACGATAGTGGTAAACTGATAAGAGACAGCATAGATCGCACCATATCTAGTAAAGTATGATTATGACGTTCGGACACACCATAACATTGTGGTGTTCCAGGTGGCGTGAGCTGTGAAACTATTCCACATTGTTTTAATTGAAGACAAAACTCGTAACTTAAATATTTGTCTCCACGATCAGATCGTAGAAACTTTATTTTCTTGTTACAATGATTTTTCCACTTCACTCTGAAATTCTTCGAACTTTTCAACTATTTCAGACTTATGTTTTATCAAGTAGATATACCCATATCTGCTCAAATCATCTTGTGAAGGTCAGAAAATAACGATACCTACCACGAGCATCAACACTCATTGGATCGCATACATCGGTATGTATTATTTCAATAAGTCAGTAGCTTGTTCCATTGTTCCGGAGAACGGAGTTTTAGTCATCTTGCCCAAAAGGCACGGTTCGCAAGCATCAAATGATTCATAACCAAGTGATTCCGAAAATCCATCTTTATGGAGTTTCTTCATGCGCTTTACACCGATATGACCCAAACGGCAGTGCCACAAATAAGTTGCACTATCATTATTAACTTTGCATCTTTTGGCATCAATATTATGAATATGTGTATCACTACGATCGAGATCCAACAAACTATGTTCATTGGGTGTATGACCATCGAAGGTCTTATTCATGTAAACAGAATAACAATTATTCTTTAACTTCAAATGAATAACCGTATCGCAATAAACATGATCAAATCATATTCATGCTCAACGCAAACGCTAAATAACATTTATTCAGGTTTAACACTAATCCCGAAAGTATAGGGAGTGTGCGATGATGATCATATCAATCTTGGAACTACTTCCAACACTCATCGTCACTTCCCCTTCAACTAGTCTCTGTTTATTCTGTAACTCCTGTTTCGAGTTACTAATCTTAGCAACCGAACAAGTATCAAATACTCAGGGGCTACTATAAACACTAGTAAGGCACACATCAATAACTTGTATATCAAATATACCCTTGTTCACTTTGCCATCCTTCTTATCCACCAAATATTCAGGGCATTTCCGCTACCAGTGACCATTTCCTTCGCAGTGTAAGCACTCAGTTTCAGGCTTTGGTCCATCTTTGGGCTTCTTCGTGGGAGTGACAACTTGCTTGTCATTCTAGTTGAAGTTCCCTTTCTTTCCCTTTGCCCTTTTATTGAAACTAGTGATCTTGTCAACCATCAACACTTGATGCTCTTTCTTGATTTCTACCTTCGTCGATTTCAACATCACGAAGAGCTTGGGAATCGTTTTCGTCATCCCTTGCATACTATAGTTCATCACAAAGTTCTACTAACTTGGTGATGGTGACTAGAGAATTCTGTCAATCACTATCTTATCTGGAAGATTAACTCCCACTTGATTCAAGTGATTGTAGTACCCAGACAATCTGAGGACATGCTCACTAGTTGAGCGATTCTCCTCCATCTTTTAGCCATAGAACTTGTTGGAGACTTCATGTCTCTCAACTCGGGTATTTGCTTGAAATATTAACTTCAACTCCTGGAACATCTCATATGGTCAATGACGTTCAAAACGTCATTGAAGTCTCGATTCTAAACCGTTAAGCATGGTGCACTAAACTATCAAGTAGTCATCATACTGAGCTAGCCAAACGTTCATAATGTCTACATCTGCTCCTGCAATAGGTCTGTCACCTAGCGGTGCATTAAGGACATAATTCTTCTGTGCAGCAATGAGGATAAACCTCAGATAACGGATCCAATCCGCATCATTGCTACTAACATCTTTCAACACAATTTTCTCTAGGAACATATCAAAATAAACATATGAAAGCAACAACGCAAGCTATTGATCTACAACATAATTTGCAAAATACTACCAGGACTGAGTTCATGATAAATTTAAGTTCAATTAATCATATTACTTAAGAACTCCCACTTAGACAGACATCTCTCTAGTCATCTAAGTGATCACGTGATCCAAATCAACTAAACCATGTCCGATCATCACGTGAGATGGGGTAGTTTTCAATGGTGAACATCACTATGTTGATCATATCTACTATATGATTCACGCTCGACCTTTTGGTCTCCGTGTTCCGAGGCCATATCTGTATATTCTAGGCTCGTCAAGTATGACCTGAGTATTCTGCGTGTGCAACTGTTTTGCACCCATTGTATTTGAACGTAGAGCCTATCACACCCGATCATCACGTGGTGTCTCAGCACGAAGAACTTTCGCAATGGTGCATACTCAGGGAGAACACTTCTTGATTATTAGTGAGAGATCATCTTAAAATGCTACCGTCAATCAAAGCAAGATAAGATGCATAAAGGATAAACATCACATGCAATCAATATAAGTGATATGATATGGCCATCATCATCTTGTGCTTTGTGATCTCCATCTTTGAAGCACCGTCATGATCACCATCGTCACCGGCGTGACACCTTGATCTCCATCGTAGCATCATTGTCGTTACGCCATCTATTGCTTCTACGACTATCGCTACCGCTTAGTGATAAAGTAAAGCAATTACAGGGCATTTGCATTTCATACAATAAAGCGACAACCATATGGCTCCTGCCAGTTGCCGATAACTTCGGTTACAAAACATGATCATCTCATACAATAAAATATAGCATCACGTCTTGACCATATCACATCACAACATGCCCTGCAAAAACAAGTTAGACGTCCTCTACTTTGTTGTTGCAAATTTTACGTGGCTGCTACGGGCTTAGCAAGAACCGTTCTTACCTACGCATCAAAAACCACAACGATAGTTCGTCAAGTTGGTGATGTTTTAACCTTCGCAAGGACCGGGCGTAGCCACACTCGATTCAGCTAAAGTGAGAGAGACAGACACCCGCCAGCCACCTTTAAGCACGAGTGCTCGTAACGGTGAAACCAGTCTCGCGTAAGTGTACGCGTAATGTCGGTCCGGGCCGCTGCATCTCACAATACCGACGAACCAAAGTATGACATGCTGGTAAGCAGTATGACTTGTATCGCCCACAACTCACTTGTGTTCTACTCGTGCATATAACATCAATGCATAAAACCTAGGCTCGGATGCCACTGTTAGGGAACGTAGGAATTTCAAAAATTTCCTACGCACACGCAAGATCATGGTGATGGTATAGCAACGAGAGGCGAGAGTGTTCGTCCACGTACCCTCGTAGACCGTAAGCGGAAGCGTTATGACAACGCGGTTGATGTAGTCGTACGTCTTCACGATCCGACCAATCCAAGTACCGAACGTACGACACCTCCGAGTTCAGCACACGTTCAGCTCGATGACGATCCCCGGGCTCCGATCCAGCAAAGCGTCGGGGATGAGTTCTGTCAGCACGACGGCGTGGTGACGATGATGACGTTCTACCGGCGCAGGGCTTCGCCTAAACTCCGCGACGATATGACCGAGGTGGAATATGGTGGAGGGGGCACCGCACACGGCTAAGGAACGATCCGTAGATCAGCTTGTGTTGTTGTGGGGTGCCCCCCTGCCCCCGTATATAAAGGAGCAAGGGGGAGGAGGCGGCCGGCCAAGGGAGGGCGCGCCAGGGAGGAGTCCTACTCCCACCGGGAGTAGGACTCCCTCCTTTCCTAGTCCAACTAGGAGAGGGGAAGGAAGGGAAGGAGAAGGAGAAGTAAGGAGAGGGAGGAAGAGTAGGAAAGGGGGGCCGGCCCCCTAGTCCAATTCGGTTTGGGCTAGGGGGGCCGCGCGCCCTACCTCCTCTCTTCCACCACTTGGCCCATGAGGCCCATTGCTTCTTCCTCGTATTCCCGTAACTCCCCGGTACCCCCGAAAATACCCGAATCATTCAGAACCTTTCCGAACTCCGAATATAGTCGTCCAATATATCGATCTTTACGTCTCGACAATTTCGAGACTCCTAGTCATGTCCCCGATCTCATCCGGGACTCCGAACTCCTTCGGTACATCAAAACTCATAAACTCAAAATAAAACTGTCATCGTAACGTTAAGCATGCGGACCCTACGGGTTCGAGAACTATGTAGACATGACCTAGAACTATTCTTGGTCAATAACCAATAGCGGGACCTGGATGCCCATATTGGTTCCTACATATTCTACGAAGATCTTTATCGGTCAAACCGCATAACAACATACGTTATTCCCTTTGTCATCGGTATGTTACTTGCCCGAGATTTGATCGTCGGTATCCAATACCTAGTTCAATCTCGTTACCGGCAAGTCTCTTTACTCGTTCTGTAATGCATCATCCCATAACCAACTCATTGGTCACATTGCTTGCAAGGCTTATAATGATGTGCATTACTGAGAGGTCCCGGAGATACCTCTCCGACGATCAGAGTGACAAAACCTAATCTCGAAATACGCCAACTCAACATGTACCTTCGGAGACACCTGTAGTACTCCTTTATAATCACCCAGTTACGTTGTGACGTTTGGTAGTACCCAAAGTGTTCCTCCAGTAAACGGGAGTTGCATAATTCTCATAGTTACAGGAACATGTATAAGTCATGAAGAAAGCAATAGCAGTATACTAAACGATCAAGTGCTAGGCTAACGGAATGGGTCATGTCAATCACATCATTCTTCTAATGATGTGATCCCGTTAATCAAATGACAACACATGTATATGGTTAGGAAACATAACCATCTTTGATTAATGAGCTAGTCAAGTAGAGGCATACTAGTGACTATAGTTTTGTCTATGTATTCACACATGTATCATGTTTCCGGTTAATACAATTCTAGCATGAATAATAAACTTTTATCATGATATGAGGAAATAAATAATAACTTTATTATTGCCTCTAGGGCATATTTCCTTCACTGAAGACTTTGAAGGAGCTGCTGAGGACTTTGGTGGAGCAGTAGCAGTGTGAGGAATTTGCCGTGAGGGCATTGCTGAGGAACTTGGCCGTGAGGGCGCTGTTGGTGAAGCACTTGGCTTACGAGCAGGCTTCTTTGGCATGGATTTCCTCGGTTTGACCGAGGCCTCAGTAGCAGTAGCAGTGACAGAATCCTCATTGAATTTCTTCACTGCCTCCTTGGCTTGTCTTGCCAATTTAGCTTGGCGCTTAGCCCATTCTTCAGGAAAGTCCTCACCACGCTTGATGCTGGTGGGGTCAGCTTCTTGGCCAGGTGCCAATGGAGCTCTTGGGCATGGAGGATTGTCACGCCCAAGATGCGACCCTATCCTAAAGGAACTCGAAGGTCCCACCAAGGATAGAAGCGCATCTTGAAGATGCTTTTGCAAGGTGGATATAATTACATCAATATTACATAATAGATGGGGATACATACAAAAGGCATACAATGCCACACGAATACAACATCATATTACATAAGAGCACCATCCGACTACGGATGAAACACAAACAGAAACTCAAACGACATCCACCCTGCTAGCCCAGGCTGCCGACCTGGAACCTATCCCCTGATCGAAGAAGCAGAAGAAGAACTCCAAAACAAGCAAACATCGCTCTCGCGTCATGATCATCGCATAACCTGTACCTGCAACTGTTGTTGTAGTAATCTGTGAGCCATGAGGACTCAGCAATCCCATTACCATGGGTATCAAGACTAGCAAAGCTTAATGGGAAAGGAAGGGGTAAAGTGGTGAGGTTGCAGCAGCGACTAAGCATAATATGGTGGCTAACATACGCAAATAAGAGCGAGAAGAGAAGCAAAGGAACGGTCGTGAAGCTAGCAATGATCAAGAAGTGATCCTGAACTCCTACTTACGTCAAACATAACCCAAAGACCGTGTTCACTTCCCGGACTCCGCCGAAAAGAGACCATCACGGCTACACACGCGGTTGATGCGTTTTAATTCGGATCTGGTGTCAAGTTATCTACAACCGGACATTAACAAATTCCCATCTGCCACATAACCGCGGGCATGGCTCTCGAAAGTTTATACCCTGCAGGGGTGTCCCAACTTAGCCCATGATAAGCTCTCGCGATCAACGAAGGATATTCCTTCTCCCAGGAAGACCCGATCAGTCTCGGAATCCCGGTTTACAAGACATTTCGACAATGGTAAAACAAGACCAGCAAGACCACCCACTGTGCCGACAAATCCCGATAGGAGCTGCACATATCTCGTTCTCAGGGCACACCGGATAAGCTAAGCGTACAGGTACCGACGTAATCCAAGTTGCCAAGGAATGGTCCCGCACGGTGCTCTAGTTTGGACTAACACTCGGAGGAGCACTGGCCCGGGGGGTAAAATAAAGATGACCCTCGGGCTCCGGAAACCCAAGGGAAAAAGAGCTAGGTGAGGCAAATGGTAAAACCAAGGTTGGGCCTTGCTGGAGGAGTTTTATTCAAAGCAAACTGTCAAGGGGGTCCCATAAATCACCCGACCGCGTAAGGAACACAAAATCTGGGAACATAACACCGGTATGACAGAAACTAGGGCGGCAAGAGTGGAACAAAACACCAGGCATAAGGCCGAGCCTTCCACCCTTTACCAAGTATATAGATGCATTAATAATATAACAGATATTGTGATATCCCAACATAATCCTGTCCACCATGGAGCAATCTTCAACTCCACCTGCAACTAACAACGCTATAAGAGGGGCTGAGCAAAGTGGTAACATAGCCAAACAACGGTTTGCTAGGAAGGGTGACAAGGTTAGAGGCTGACATGGCAATTTGGGAGGCTTGAGGAACAAATGATAGGTAGCGCAGCATAGCGATAGAACAGAGCAACTAGCATAGCAATGATAGTAGTGAGATCCAGGGTAGCGGTCATCTTGCCTGAGATTCCGCTAGGAAGAAGAACGAGTCCATGAAGAAGACAAACGGACGTAGTCGAACGAATCCTCACAGCTCCAGAACGAAACCGAAGCTAACGAGAGAAGCAAACCGGAAAGAAGCAAACAACATGGTAAACACACAAGCATAAACATGTCATGATGCACAAGCAAGTATGATGCATGTCCGGTTTAATGAGGCATGGCATGGCAATATGCACAAACAACACTACAAGTTAAGTGGAGCTCAATATGCAATGAGTTGCATATTGACGAAACACCACATCAATTATTTAGTTCTCTCTCGTTTAGGTACACAACAATGTTAAATGTTGTTAAACATGGCAAGGGGTGAAGCATAAGTAAACTAACTATTTAGGCAAGTTTAAATGAGGCCGGAATAACAATCAACAATTCCGGAAAATCCCCATATGCGATTTTTGAATTTGGTACTGTTCTGCCCTAAACCACATTTTAGAGTTGTTAAACATGCAAAACAATGCCACCATGTTAAACTAGGCATTTTTCCACCCCATTTACATATAAAGAACATTTAAATCCGAGCTACGGTTATTTAGTTATGAAATAAATCATTTTAACATGGCATTTGAGCAAATTAATGCAAACAGCAATTTAAACATTTTAAACATGGATGAGAGTGGCATAATATTAATCTACACAAAATTCTAAGCATTTTACATGATTAAATTATTTACATATGATAAATGGTTAATTCGTTATTAGATGCATGAACAAAAGGGGTAATCTGTAAATATGCAGTTTCTGGAATCATTATACAAATTCGCAGGTCGGGAAAAAAAGCTATCGGGCCGAAACTGCAGGCTGGCCCAACTGAAAAAAAAACAAAGGAGGGGCGCTGGGGGTGGCCTCACCATGGGCCAGGCCCAGTCGGTGGTGCTGGGCTACAGGAGGTCTCGCTGGGCTAGCGCAGGCCAGTGGATCGATCGATCCAGAGGTCGAGCGCTAGGCAGGGACTTGGGGCGGCGGTCAACGCAGGAAGCAGGGGAGGCCGAGGCGCCATGGCAGTGGAACGCAGCGATGGCGGGACTTGGCGAGTGCAAGGGACGGCGAGGACAAGCAGATCCGGTCGGTCCCGTCCGGATCCGACGAAGAAGTGGCGGTGGAACTTCAAGCTTGGCGCGATGGTCTTGGTGGCTTCCGTGGCGCAAGGAACAGGGAGGGAAGCTGGACTTGGCGAAGGCGCGCGGGGCTACTGCTGCTGTGGTGCTCCCATGGCTGTCCTCCTACACGGGACACAGAGAGAGTACTGAGAGAAGAGCGGGATAGGGGAAGAAGAAAGAAGCGCAGGGGCACGGATGACATGCGAGGGGCGGCGCCGCTTGCTGGTTTTCGAAAGGAGCTCATCTCCCTACGCCGACGAGGAGAGCGGGGAGGCTGCAGGGACAAAGGACGACGGCGGCTCGGTCATGCTGGCCGACGGTCGCCGGCTGGCAGGCTCGCCGGGGCGGCGCGGTGACGAGGGGCTCGTGCTCTTGGACTCGGGCCTCGGGAGCAGAGGAGGTGGAGGAGGAGGCTTCGGTTGCTGGTGGCAGGACGAGGGCAGAGGGCGACGGGGTCGAGTGGAGGCACACACGGGAGGAGCTCAGGCTCCTACGGGATCGAGAGGGGCTGGTTGGTCTCTGCGATTTGGTGGAGGCGATGCTTGGGTCGGGGAAAAATCCCGAGGAGGAGGTGGCTGGCGCTGAAATAAACGGAGGAAGAGAGTGGCGATGGCGTGGGAATTTGGAGAAGGTGGAGGCTTGGCTGCGCTGGGATCCTGAGGAAGATCTTGGAGCGGCGGCGGCGGGGAGGGACAAATGTCCTAGGATCTAGGGCTTTGGTCTAGAAATGGCTTAGGGGTCTATATATATACAAAAGGGGGGTGATTTGGATCCTCCGATCACGATCGGGCGGTCCGGATTAAATGGGTTAGGGATTCCAAAAGAGAAAACGAAGATGTTTTATAGATGTTAGGGGATGAACTGAATCCAACGGTGATGACTGAGCAGGTCGGGTTCGGGGAAGTCTCGGACGCGCGCGAGGGGGTCAGAGAGAGGTCAACGAGGACAAGGGCCTGCCAAAATAACAACGGAGGCAAAGAGAGAAAGGGCAACTGCGAACGGCTACAAGTTTTTATGAAAACATGTGGATGCAATGCACATGATGCCATGAGATGAAATGCATGACATGAACAAAATGCAAAAACAAAAGACAAAAACACAACCACGGAGGAAAATAAAATATCACATCTCCGGAAAAGGCAAGAGTTGGAGTTACGAATATGGAAAGTTGTATCTGGGGCGTTACAAGGATTGAGGGCGAATTTCCTCATGTACTTTGGAGTCACATATCTGTATTCCATCCATTCCCTTGCCCATCTCCGTTCAATCCTCTGTATGCGCACCTTGCGCTGATTTTTGTTTTCTTTGCCAAATTTTGCTTCATCAGGTGTGCAATAGTCAGCATAAATTTCCTCAGGGATTTCAAACGCAGTCATAACCTCAGGTTTCTTTCCTCCTTTCTGCGGCTTCTTACCGTCTGCCATATTCTTCAGTTGAGGAATTTGAACAATCGAATTTTCTGAAGAAGTATGCAGTTTTTCTTCGAGGAACGCTGCAAATGAGTTAAGTTGATGAGAACCTAGTGATTCAGCAGCAGACATGAGTACCTGTGAACAAAGTATAGGTGCGAGGAATTTGGAGAGGTCATATGCGTTCTCAGAAGGTTTTTCGAAAAGAACAAGTTTTGTGGAATTTGACCAGATGAACCTTGAGGAATTTCACTAAGCGTTCTTGTCTTAGGTTCCAGAGTTGTACAAATCGAAGATCCACACAATTAGGGAATCTTGAAGAAAATGATTGCTTAGAGAAATATTTCAAGATCATATGATGTGTGAGGTGTTCATATGTGTGAAGATTTGAAGAATAAACACCTTTGAAGATTTTCAGGAAAGTTTGAGAATCAAAGTGAGTAATAAAAGTAACTTTTAATTACCCGAAGTGAAGAACACGACGAAATGAGTAGAACAGATCTGAATTTCGTCAGGTTAGATCTCCCACGCCCTAACTTGGCAGAGGAAGACAGCTACGGCGGCGGCGGAGTGAAGATTTCCGCGGTCGGCGTGAGTACGACGGCGACGAGGTCGAGGCAACGAAGCTCTTCCTCACCGGCGACGATGGAGTAGCGGCGGCGCTAGGGTTTGAGGAGCTCGAGTGAGAGGGTAGTGATCGAGCGGAGTAAATGAAGTGAGGAAGGGAAGAGGGGTATTTATAGACACGGTAAAAACTGTTCGCCCGAAGATTTGGGACGAACGTGCCCCTGCCCTTTCTCCTTCTCGCGACATGTGTCACCCACGTACTGTGTAGTTGAGATCGTGTACGATCGTGGGTGAATAGAAGAATGCATTGTGGGATGCGGAACGGTTTGAGCGGCAAAACCGAAAATTTGGATGAGATTTGTTTTAAAGTTTCGTTCGCAATTTCTTCAGCTGACAAGGACACAGTGAAGATTTTGAACGAGTTTCAAATAGAACGCACATGAAGAATTTGTGAATAGATTGGGTTGAGTATAGCATAGAGGGGGAAGGGTCCGATCACATTCACTTAGCAAAAAAAGCAACTTGAAGAAATAGCTATATATATATATATATATATATATATATATATATATATATATATATATATATATATATATATATATAGCCAATGAAGAAAAATGACGGAAACAGTGAAGATTTTGCAAAGTTGAAGAATTTGAAAAACTGAAGAATTTCAAAACTGAGGAAAAACTCAAATTGAAGATTTTCAACTTTTTGTGGTGGCGTGACCCACCGTATAAGAATGATGATTTCAGACACCACGTACAATTGTCGTAGGGTTCTGAGAATCAAATTCTTCATTAATTTCTTCACACTTAGAGTGTTATTCTTCACTGATTGAAGAAAAACGTTTCTTCATGTGTTGCACATCTAAGTCATCAATTTTGCATAAGTGTCAGGGTGTGTGTCCTTTTCAAAGAACATTCGAAGATTCTAAGATATTTAGCTCACACCGCAACTTGCTAAATCTCTTCTCATCCAAGGGCTTAGTGAAGATATCAGCTAGCTGTTCTTCAGTCTTCACGTGCTCGATGGAGATGTCGCCCTTCAACACATGATCACGAAGAAAATGATGACAAATCTGAATGTGCTTTGTCTTCGAGTGCTGAACTGGGTTGTGAGCAATCTTGATGGCACTCTCATTGTCGCAGAGGAGAGGCACATTCTTCACGTTGACGCCATAGTCCTTGAGTGTTTGCTTCATCCAAAGCAGTTGAGCATAGCAAGAGCCAGCAGCAATGTATTCAGCTTCCGCAGTAGACAGTGATATGCAGTTCTGTTTCTTCGAGGACCAACAGACCAAAGATCGTCCGAGGAAATGACAAGTGCCAGAAGTTGACTTGCGGTCCACACGATCACCAGCATAGTCAGAGTCAGAATATCCAATGAGATCAAAATCAGAGCCCTTGGGGTACCATAATCCTAGTGTTGGTGTGTGAGCTAGATATCGAAGAATATGCTTCACAGCCTTATGGTGTGATTCCTTTGGTGCAGCTTGAAATCGGGCACACATGCAAACACTAAGCATTATATCTGGCCTAGATGCACATAAGTACAATAAAGAACCAATCATGGAGCGGTATACCTTGTGATCGAAGTCAATACCATTTTCATCAGTGCATAGATGGCCATTTGTGGGCATAGGAATTTTGACGCCTTTGCAATCTTGCATGCCGAATTTCCTCAGTACATCTTTGAGGTATTTCTCCTGAGATATGAATATGCCATTGCGCTGTTGACGAATTTGAAGACCTAAGAAGAATTCAACTCTCCCATCATAGACATTTGATATTCTTCACTCATCATATAGGCAAATTCATCATTGTAACGTTGGTCAGTACAGCCAAAGATAATATCATCAACATATATTTGGCACACAAACAGTTCACCATCATAAGATTTAGTAAAGAGAGTAGGGTCGAGTGAACCGAGTGTGAAGCCATTCTTCACGAAGAATTCCTTCAATGTATCATACCACGCCCGAGGGGCTTGCTTGAGGCCATATAGGGCCTTATTAAGTCTGAAGACTTTGTCAGGATTCTTTGGATCTTCAAAACCTGGGGGTTGAGCAACATATACTTCTTCCTCAAGCTTACCATTGAGGAATGCACTTTTCACATCCATTTGATATAAGATGATATCATGATGGTTAGCATAAGCAAGTAATATGCGAATAGCCTCAAGTCTAGCAACAGGTGCAAAAGTTTCATCGAAATCAATTCCTTCAACCTGTGTGTAGCCTTGAGCTACCAGTCGTGCCTTATTCCTCACCACAAGGCCATTTTCATCTTGCTTGTTGCGGTAGATCCACTTTGTGCCAATGATATTATGCTTGCGAGGATCTGGACGTTTGACCAGTTCCCAGCCATTGTTGAGCTCGAACTGATGTAATTCTTCTTGCATAGCCTGAATCCACTCCGGCTCCAAAAATGCTTCATCTACCTTAGTGGGCTTTGTGATAGAGACAAAAGCATAGTGCCCACAAAAGTTAGATAAATGTGAAGCTTTTGAGTGTGTGAGAGGACCTGGTGCTCTAATGTCATCGATGATCTTCTCCACTTGCACTTCTTTTGAAACGCGAGGATGAGCTGGTTGTCGCTGAGGAGTTTGATCAGCATTTTCTTCAGCACCATTTTCCTCAGCATTTTCTTCGGGTGCATCAGCTCGACGTTCTTCATGAACTGGAATGAATTCTTCAACAGATTCTTCAGTAGGAATGACATCCTCAGTTGCCTTGAACTTGATAGAATCCTCAGGTGCTGGTTCATCTAACACAGAAGGTAGGTGCTCTCTTGGCGAGCCATTAGTTTCATCGAACCGCACATCTACAGTGTCAACAATCTTGTGAAGAACAATGTTGAAGACTCTGTAGGTGTGCGAGTCCTTTCCGTAACCAAGCATAAAACTTTCATGTGCTTTCGGTGCAAATTTAGAATTGTGGTGAGGATCTATAATCCAACATTTAGCACCAAAGACTTTGAAATAACTCACATTGGGTTTCTTGTCAGTGAGGAGTTCATAGGCCGTCTTCTTGAAGAATTTGTGAAGATATACTCTGTTGATGATGTGGCATGCAGTATCAATTGCATCAATCCAGAAACGATGAGGCGTTTTGTATTCATCAAGCATAGTGTGAGCCATCTCAACAAGAGTTCTGTTCTTGCGCTCCACAATGCCATTTTGCTGAGGAGTATAGGGAGCAGATAACTCATGAGTAATACCAAGTTCATCAAGATAGTCATCAAGACCGGAATTCTTGAACTCAATTCCATTGTCACTTCTGATGTGCTTGATCTTCACACCAAAGTTGGTTGAAGCCCTCGAGGAAAAACGTTTGAAGACTTCCTGCACTTCATGTTTGTAAGTAACAATGTGTACCCATGTATATCGAGAGTAATCATCAACAATGACAAAACCATATAGAGATGCATCATTAGTGACTGCTGAGTAATGATTAGGTCCGAAGAGGTCCATGTGAAGCAATTCGAATGGACGAGTAGTGGTCATGATAGTCTTTGCTGGATGCTTGGCCTTGGTCATTTTTCCAGCTTCACAGGCTCCGCATAAGTGATCCTTGAGGAATTTTACATTCTCAATGCCAATGACATGCTTCTTCTTCGCAAGCATGTGCAAATTCCTCATGCCTGCGTGACCAAGTCATTGATGCCATAGCCAGCCTTCTGAAGCTTTTGCAAGTAGACACACGGCTGGCTGTGGTCCTGTAGAGAAATCAACAATATACAAATCTCCTCTCGTAAAGCCTTCGAAGACTTCGGAATTGTCAGCTTCCATAATCACAACACAGCGATACTTGCCAAAGACAACAACCATATCAAGATCACAAAGCATTGAGACGGACATGAGGTTGTATCCTAAGGACTCAACAAGCATGACTTTGTCCATGTGTTTATCCTTAGAGATTGCAACCTTACCAAGACCCAATACCTGACTTTTGCCTTTGTCAGCAAAGATGATATGCTTCAGATGTGACGGTGATAAGGGAGCATCCATCAATAGATTCTTGTCACCAGTCATGTGATTCGTACATCCACTATCGAGGACCCACTCAGTAGCTTTGGGTTGATCATCCTGTAGATGAATTAGTGTAGCTTACAATCTCATATGCTTCATTAGTGAAGAATATGATATCAAGTTCATCAGATGAATTTCATCAATCAGTAAACAGATATAGCAGTATGAGGACGTGTGAAATGAAGGTTCATTTCATCATGATTCGCTTGCGTCCTTTCAGGCAATTTTGTCAGGTCCCCAGCAAATTCTTCAGACGTTAAAGCACGTCTGGAGACCTGACCCTGCAGAAGAGATTAGTTCTTTTTCTTCACCACCCACATCTGAAGGGGTGGCAAAGAGTTTATCACTCTGCGAGCACCATACGAGAATGGTGGCATAGAGGCCAAACCATTTCGTTTCACATAAGAGGGGTTAGGGTAAGCATATGAATAAGCAGAGAAATTCTTAGAGGACTTATGAACATAATGGTTTGAAGAATAATGCACATATTCATAGCCCTTAGCTCTACCCTGCGAAACAGAGTTGTTAGCACGATGATAATCATGTGAGGACTTTGATCCATTTGAGGAATTTGATCCACGTGAGGAATTTGGTCCGTATGAGGACTTGGATCCATATGAAGAATTTGGTCCATATGAAGAATTTGATCTGAGGTTCCTGTTCTTCACAGGGGGTGTCATGAGGACATTCACCTGAAGACTTTCGAGGCACTTCTTGGGAACCCAGATTTTCTTCATAGGAGAACCATTCTTGCTGTTAGTGCCAACATATCTAGCAAATACTTCACCATTCTGATTTTTGAACAGTTTATAGTTGGAGTCAAATGACTCATCAAAAGAATGAGGAGATTCACATGTAAAGCCAGATAAGTTAGATGGATCAACTGGAGGTCCCTTTGCAGCAACCCATGAGGTTTTGGGGTACTGCTCAGGCTTCCAATATGTTCCATCAACATTGAGTTTCCTCTCAAAGGCAATACCCTCTTTCCTAGGGTTTCTGTTGAGGATCTGCTTTTTAAGCACATCACAAAGAGTCTGATGCCCTTTGAGGCTTTTGTACATGCCTGTCATGTA
The DNA here is from genome assembly GCA_963921465.1 of Triticum timopheevii. Lineage (NCBI taxonomy): Eukaryota > Viridiplantae > Streptophyta > Magnoliopsida > Poales > Poaceae > Triticum > Triticum timopheevii. The sequence goes on along the minus strand of OY997264.1, from coordinate 142,445,865 downwards.
CAATTCCTTCAGCCCTACGTCGTCAGTGATACTAGCAATGTCCTCAGATGAGGAATTAGTGATAGCAGAGGCAGGTGAAGAATTTGTAACAGTTGAAGCATTTGAACATTCAGGTGAAGAATTAGCAGATTCATGCTCAATGCACTTTAAGCATGGAGGAACAAATTCTTCCTGAGAAGCGCTGATTTGTTGAGCTAGTAATGAATCGCGCTCCTTCTGAAGATCTTCATAACTCACTCTTAGCTTCTCAAGATCTTGCTTTCTTTGAAGAAATTCATAAGAAAGTTTCTCATGATCAGATAAGAGAGTGTTATGATGACTCTGAAGGTTATCAAACCTAGACTGAAGTCTCTGAAGATTTTCAGTCAGGGCTTTAGTGCGATCCATTTCTTCACCCAACATAACATCACTTTTGTCTAGCATGTTTTGAACTTGTTCCAAAGCCGTTTGTTGTTTTACAGCAATCTTAGCAAGTTTAGAGTAGCTGGGCTTGAGATCCTCATCAGATTCATTTTCACTAGATTCAGAGGAGGTGTATTTGATTACCTTTGCACCTTTCGCCATGAAGCAATAGGTGGGAGCGTAGTCATCATTATCTTCATCAGGCTTGTCGGTGGGGTCAGTTTCTTCAGTGTTGAAGATGGACTTGCTAACGAAAGCAGTAGCGAAGGCCAGACTCGCCACACCAGATTCGGATTCTTCAGACGCCTCCTCTTCCTCATGTTCCTCAGATTCAGCTTCAGAGTCCATTTCCTTGCCAATGAATGCTCGAGCCTTCTTGGAGCTGCTCTTCTTGTGAGATGAAGACTTCGAGGATTTTGATGACGAAGATTTTGACGATTTCTTCTTCTTCTTCGCATCATTAGAACTATAATCCTTGTATTTCTTCTTCTTCAATTCCTTTTCCCACTGAGGACAATCTTGAATATAGTGACCAGGTTTCTTGCATTTGTGGCACAGCCTTCTCTTATAGTCACATGATGAGGAATCACTGCTTCTTGAGGATTTTCCAAAGCGACCACGTCTTGAGAACTTCTGGAATTTCTTCACGAGCAGTGCTAGCTCCTGGCTCAATTCTTCAGGATCACCAAGGCTACTACCAGAATCCTCACATTCAGACTCAGACACAACCTTGGCCTTCAGGGCACGTGGTTTGCCATAGCTTGAACCATAGAGATCTCTCTTTTCAGCAAGCTGGAACTCGTGAGTATTTAGCCTTTCGAGGATATCGGCAGGATCAAGAGACTTCTAGTCAGCCCGTTCTTGTATCATCAGTCCCAGAGTATCAAATGAGGAATCAAGCGATCTCAACAGTTTCTTCACCACCTCATGGTCAGTGATGTCAGTGGCACCGAGGGCTTGAAGCTCATTTGAGATGTCAGTGAGGCGATCAAAGGTTTGTTGGACATTTTCATTGTCGAGTCTTTTGAAGTGGTTGAAGAGATTCCGAAGAACATCAACTCGAGAGTCACGCTGAGTTGAGACTCCTTCATTCACTTTGGACAGCCTATCCCAGATAAGCTTAGCAGTTTCTAAAGCACTCACTCTTCCATACTTTCCTTTACTCAGATGGCCACATATGATATTCTTCGCTTGAGTATCGAGTTGCTTGAATCTCTTCACATCGATAGCGTTCAGTGAGGGTGAGACAAAGGGAACACCATTTTCCACAACATACCAGAGATCGTTGTCAATTGCCTCAAGATGCATTCGCATCTTGTTTTTCCAGTAGGGGTAGTCCGTCCCATCAAAGGTAGGACACCCAGCCGATACCTTGATCATACCTGCGGTCGACATAACTAAAACTCCAGGTGGTTAAACCAAAATCACACAGAACAAGGGAGTACCTTGCTCTGATACCAATTGAAAGTGCGTTATATCGACTAGAGGGGGGTGAATAGGCGATTTTTATGAATTCTTCACTGAGGAATTTGCCGGTGAGGAAATTCCTTAGCGAAGAACTACTAGCAGCGGAATAAGTACTCAGAAGTAAGCATAAAAGAATACAAGCATGGTCATCAAGATGAAATGAAGACAAGCACTGAGTACAGAAAGCGTAATCACAGGATAACACAAGGTGAAGACAAACAGACTGAAGAAATTGATCTGAGGAAATTGAGAAAGTCTTCAGTCGAAGTCTTCAAACACAGATATGAACAAACACTCAACACAGTAATGAGAAAATGAAAGGGTTGAGGAAATAGAACCAGTTAGGTTGGTGAAGACAATGATTTGGTAGACCAGTTCCAACTGCTGTCTCAGTTGTACGTCCGGTTGGAGCGGCTGAGTATTTAAACTCGAGGACACACAGTCCCGGACACCCAGTCGATGAGCACGCAGCTCAGGACACCCATTCCTCACCGTATTCTCCTTGAACTAAGGTCACACAGACCTCATCCAATCACTCGTGGTAAGTCTTCAGGCGACTTCCAAACCTTCACAGACTTGGTCACTCGGCGATCCACAGTTCCTCTTGGATGCTCTAGACCATGACGCCTAACCGTCTGGAAGAAGCACAGTCTTCAAAGGTAACAAGCGTCGGATCCATGCAGGATCAGTTTCTTCAGTGATGCTCAATCACTTTGGGTTTGTAGGGGTTTGGTTTTGGGTTTTCCTCACTCGATGATTTTCGCTCAAAGTCCTCGGAGGATGGGTTGCTCTCAAATGACAAGTGTCAAGTTCTCTCGGAGCAGCCAACCAGCTAGTGGTTGTAGGGGGCGGCTATTTATAGCCTAGGGAGCAGCCCGACATGATAAGACATAAATGCCCTTCAATGATATGACCGTTAGGTGGATAAGATATTTTGGGACAGCTGGCGCGCAGCACAGCAACGGTCGGAAATTTGACTCTCAAATTCCTCAGGGCTATCATGTTCCTCACTGTGTAGGCAATTCGCACTGGCGAATTCCTAACTCCTCAGTCAGAACAAATTCATCAGCGACCAGAAGAACTTTGTCTCTGTCACTGAAGAAAGTGACTGAACTGTATGAGATTTCCAAAGGCTTCACTCGAAGGGATTGGTAGGTGTAGGATTTTGAGTTGAGCATCACATGGAAATTTTTCCTTAGTATTTCCTCGACCCCCTTTAACAGTACGGCGTTTCCTATGACTCAAGAAAGAGAAAATGAAACTACGAAAACAAAAGTCTTCACGCTTCATGTTCCTCAAATGAATACCAAGTCTTCAAGGTCACACCAATTTCTTCACTTTCAAAGTCTTCAGAAAGTCTTCAGAATATCAAAGTCTTCAGTCGAAGAACTTCATTTTTAGGGGTCGACTTTCTCTGTAAATATCAAACTCCTCATAGACTTATAGACCTGTGTACACTCACAAACGCATTAGTCCCTTAACCTATAAGTCTTCAATACACCAAAATCACTAAGGGGCACTAGATGCACTTACAGTTGGCTATTTCCCCCAAAAAAAATATAAGGTTGGCTATTGTATTAGTACTTTTTCCATCTCCTCTCTATCTCTTTCTTCATTTATTTATTTAACTAGGAATGCGTATATAGCTAAGGCTCTTGCATGAGAGCTCACTCCCCTTACTTTTTCACATCTCTCTCCTCCACATAGGCCCTATATAAATGGAAGGAGGGAGTACTACTATGAGCGCTACATACTCTAGTACAGATGTTGTCAGTACTCCACGTGTACTATTGGACAGGGAGCTTAAAAAAGTTACTATTGGACTGGCTATACGTGGCGAAATCCTAGTAGGAAGAGCATGCGTGAGAACAAGCACATTCACGTGGTTGAAAACAAATTGGAAACCATCTCGAGTACAAATCTAGGAGTACGTATGAATCTAACAATATTGATTGGGCGTTGTTGAATGCTGATACTTTTTTGAGCAAAGTAGAGATACTTTGACTACACATAAAACTTATATGTAAACTAGAAAGGATAGGAGGGAGTATATTGTACGTTCAAAAATGAAACGAACATTGAATACCCTTTATATATGATTTGCGGATGCTATGATCACCGGTTCAAAATTTTGAATTTGCCTTAGGTATCACGTGCCCCCACTCGTTCTCTCTCGATTTCATCTCGGGGTCCGGAGATTGATTGAAAGAGGACTAGGGTGGGTACATGCGAATGATACTCGGCGGAATGTTCAAATGAGGCATGCGGGAGGATGGACTCGACCGGAGGGCGACATGATCGATGGAGAAGAGGGTTGGAGAGGAATGAGAAATAAGCAAACGCCACATGATTATACTTGAACGGCTCAAATAAACAATAAGTTGTCTCGCTTGGCCTACATAGTGAAAGGCCTAATGCACAATGTGGAGCACTGACGCTCGAATATGGCTGAGAAAACAGGGAAACCGACATGTGGGGCACACCCATCGGGACGACGTAGCGCAGACTAGTCCAATGGAGGAGCTGGCCCACGACCTCCTCACCACCGACAACCGTTCATGTGGGTCGTTGGGGCCAACAACATGGCGCAGCTCCAGCACCGCCTCTGGACACGGCGACCATGGTGAGCGACACGCTCATATCATCGCTAGACACGGTCGGTTTTAGTGTGCCGAGGGTGGCATTGGTGCTGTGGCATGACCAACAGTATGTTTGGTTTGTGCCCAAGGTTGCCCCATCAAAGCATTGGGTAGCCAAATTTTTGGTTGAGGTATTGGTTGCCCATGATTTGGCCGACATTGGCAAGAAAAATGAACTAGAGTTGGCTAGAGTTCATTGGCATGCCAAAAAATGGCAACCATCCAAATAAAGACCAATCTTTGGGTCATGACCAAAATTTTGGTAAGGTGCACTTTGGCCACAATCCAGACACACCCCAACACCTGGCTCGTCGAGGATGCACGGGGCGCTGCGACTTGTCCGTGGAGTGGTGTAGCGCGGCCAACTACATCCTCAGGACCTAAGACCATGCCGGATCGTCTTGCTTTTTCAATGACATGCGGGGATCGCATGTGAGCAAAGGGCATCTCCAATGTTGCCACGACCGTAGCTGACTACCCTGGCACACCAAAACCCTCGTCCCTCGCGCCGCCACGCGGTGCGTTTCTAGCCGGCGCCAGCTGCCCGCATTCATGCCATCCATTCGTATGTCGTCGTTAAGAGGCTCGGTGCCCGAGGAACCAACTCCGGCGACTTAATGACGCACCCGGACGCTTGGCCTCACCGGAATGTGCTACTTAAAGCGGCAACGCCCAGCTAACCTCCACACCATAGCGCATCGTCCTCCTACCTGGCACCACATCGCCATGACCGCAAGTGTGAATGCTTTGCAGGAGAGCTTGTCTTCGGGGACGAAGCTTGAGGTCGCCGCCCTCGCTCAAGTCGCCTCTCGCGACGCAATAGCGGCATAGCCGGACGCGGACGCGACCACACAAGTAGTGGCCACGCTGGCGGCCGATGATGGGAGCACCATCAGCCACGCATCCTACTTGCCGTTGTCCAACATCCGACATCGCTGAGGTCGGGGACTCCTTCGAGGATGAGTAGGGCATGTGTCGGGTGGTTGGTGCGACATATGCCAATGGATGGCTTATCATTGTGGGAGCCAATAAGACATTATCGGTGCCTGGAAATGGGATAAGGCGAAGACATGCACGCCGCGGATCTTACCCAGGTTCGGGGCTCACCGTGGAGATAACACCCCTAGTCCTGCTCTGCGGGGTCTCCGCATGATCACTAGATCAACAAGTAGCTACAAGAGGCTCCTTGAGCTGTTTGGCGAGAGGAGGAAGAAGAGGCAATATTAGTTCTCTTCTCCTCTCAAGGTTGTGTCTAAATCTATCAAGGTCCAACCCTTTGCATGGGTGCCCCGGGGCGTTTATATAGGCCTACCCCCCGGGGGTACAATGGTAATCCGGCTGGGCTTGGGCCCAGCCGTCAGTGTCTACGCTGGTCGGCTTCTCTGCCGACAGCTGGGGCCCGCCGACTGGTGGGGCCCGCCGGCTGCCGGCTTCTTGGTAGACAGGTAGGCCCCACCGCTTGGGGGTCTTGTCGGGGGCTGGTTACTGTCGCCTCACCTTTGATGACGAGGGCTTGGTCAAGGTAAGCGTGGCTACAGTGTCGCCGCCTTGCGGGCGCTCCTTGTATCCTCACCTCGTCTTGTCTCCTTAATGTGGCTCATTCTTCGAGGGAGGGGTCAAGCCGGCTGGGGAGAGCCGGCTTCATCCCTGGCCGACTAGGGGGCGTGCGGCCGTCTTCGGATGTCCCTCTGGCCAAAGGGGCCCGCCGCCTGCGGGCCATACCGTCAGTTTGTCATGGGTGATGTCATGGTCAGCATGGCAACAGTACCATGCCGGACGGGTCATGGCAGCCCCGTACGGTGCACTGTAGCCATGCGAACCCTGGGATTCGGGGGGGAGGCGTATCTCACTGTTGCCACGCCCTGTCTCGTCGTCATTATGCTAGAACAAGCTCTGAGTGCCCGATCTGGGCCGTCTATTGTGGGCCGGCTTCCTGGAGTCGGCCATGTGATGGCCGGCTTTATGGAGTCGACCATGTGGTGGCCGGCTTTCTTTGGGAGGGCTTCTTCGCCAGGCCACCCCGGTAGCCGGCCGGGGAAAGGCGGCCCTGCATCTTGGATGCTTGACGATTCGATCAGCCTTATTATTTTTTCAAGAACCAGGGGGAGCCGGCTAGGCTACCCGTGGTCATTTACTCCGACAATAGTCCCCGAAGCTGGTGGTGCTTCGTTGCTGCGAAGGGAACCAGAAGCTCAATCAGCTTCCTATCCTGCAGAGCCGGCAGCTAGGAGCCGGCATCACTTTATGCTTGCCTTCTCGGTGAAGTCTCCTTCAAAATCCGAAGGCGGGAACGAGTTGGTGCGCGAGCCAAGCTGCGGGCTGACCGCCCGCCTCATGCTTGCCTTCTCGGTGAAGTCTCCTTCAAAATCCGAAGGCGGGAACGAGTTGGTGCGCGAGCCAAGCTGCGGGCTGACCGCCCGCCTCCCATGCGCCACGTGGCGCCTTCTGACTAGAGGGGCCTGCCAGCCCACGCGCCTGACGGGACGCCACTGTCGACCGGGGCCCGCCACTACCACGCCTTGGCCCAGGCGAGGATCCTTTGCGGCCCGATCTGGCCGCTCGCCTTCCAGCGGCGGTTTCCGCACGCCGTTATGGTGCGGTAATCGCGGGACATGGGGGAGTGGGTGCAGTTAATCCCACGTCCCCCCACGCCTCGCGTCCTCGGCTTCGCCGCGCGAGGCTATAAGCAGGGGCAGGGGGAGAGCGGCTGACACACGCGCGCTCGCCCCAGTCCCATCTCTCTTTCCTTCTCCTTCTTCCTTGCCGCTGCAGCGGCAACGCTTCGCCGCGCCACCGCCCAGCCATTTTCCTTGGCGCGTTGCTACCTCGTCGTCGCCGACCCGGGCGCCCTCCGCCGCCACGCGTCTCCAGGCGCCTTCCCATCCTCATGGCTCCTACGTCGAGCAACTGGGACGGCTCCAACGTTCACGAAGACCCCATCGATTTCCTTCGCAAGACGTGGAGGTTGCCGGGCAAGGAGCTCGTTCAGGTCCGGCTTGCGCCGGAGGGGGAGATTTCGCCGGCGCCGGAGGAGGGAGAGCGGGTGATCTTCCGCTCGCACTGCCAGCACGGCGTTGGCCTCCCCGCGAGCGGCTTCTTCCTCGAGTTCTATCATCTGCAGCCGCACCACCTCACTCCAAACACGGTGGTGCTGCAGTCAGCCTTCGTCACTCTGTGCGAAGGCTTCCTCGGCGTTCTCCCCACCCTCGAGCTATGGGGGAAGTTCTTCCAGTCCAAACTCGGCACCGTCACCGCGGGTGTGCCGGCCCCATGTGGCGCCTTCATCGCCATGCGGCGGACGACGGCCGACAACCCGTTCCCGGCCATTGCGCTGATCCAGTCGGTGAAGCATTGGCAGAAGTCTTACTTCTACGTGAAGAACGTCGCCCGCAAGGCGACTACGTCAACCTACCAGCTTACATAGCCGGCCCACCGGCTGGGACGCAGCCCAAATGGTCTTATCGGGCTAGGTCGCTAACGCCGGCTGGGGCAGGTGCCGTTGCCCGGCTTCAGGTGCTGATCCAGTCAGAGGGCCTGACCGGGCCTGATCTGATTGCTGCCTTCGTGGAGCGCCAGGTGCTCCCGCTTCAAGGCCGCCCTCATCTGATGAGCCAGATGAGCGGCCGCTTCGACCCATGCCGACTCAGCACCAGGGAGATGCCTCACGACTGTTGGGGAACGTAGTAATTTCAGAAAATTTCCTACGCACACGCAAGATCATGGTGATGATATAGCAACGAGAGGGGAGAGTGTTCGTCCACGTACCCTCGTAGACCGTAAGCGGAAGCGTTAGCACAACGCGGTCGATGTAGTCGTACGTCTTCACGATCCAACCGATCCAAGCGCCGAACGTACGGGGCCTCCGAGTTTAGCACACGTTCAGCTCGATGACGATCTTCGGCCCTTCGATCCAGCAAAGCTTCAGGGATGAGTTCTGTCAGCACGACGGCGTGGTGACGATGATGATGTTCTACCGGCGCAGGGCTTCGCCTAAACTCTGCGACGATATGACCGAGGTGGAATATGGTGGATGGGGGCACCGCACACGGCTAAGGAACGATCCGTAGATCAACTTATGTCTTGTGCCTAGAGGTGCCCCCCTGCCCCCGTATATAAAGGAGCCAGGGGGAGGGGTTCGGCCGGCCAGGAGGGGCGCGCCAGGAGGAGTCCTCCTCCCACCAGGAGTAGGACTCCCCCCCTTCCTTGTTGGGGTAGGAGAGAAGGAAAGAGGGGGAGAGGAGGAAGGAAAAGGGGGCTGCACCCCTTGTCCAATTCGGACTAGAGGGGGGCTGCGCTCCTCCTTCCTTTCGGCCTCTCTCCTCTATTCCCGTATGGCCCAATAAATCCCATATACTCCCCGGTGAATTCCCGTAACTCTCCGATACTCTGAAAAATACCCGAATGACTCGGAACCTTTCCGGACTCCGAATATAGTTGTCCAATATATCGATCTTTACGTCTCGACCATTTCGAGACTCCTCGTCATGTCCCCGATCTCATCCGGGACTCCGAACTCCTTCGGTACATCAAAACTCATAAACTCATAATAAAACTGTCATCGAAACCTTAAGCATGCGGACCCTACGGGTTCGAGAACTACGTAGACATGACCGAAACACGTTTCCGGTCAATAACCAATAGCGGGACCTGGATGCCCATATTGGCTCCCACATATTCTACGAAGATCTTTATCGGTCAAACCGCATAACAACATACGTTGTTCCCTTTGTCATCGGTATGTTACTTGCCCGAGATTCGATCGTCGGTATCCAATACCTAGTTCAATCTCGTTACCGGCAAGTCTCTTTACTCGTTACGTACTGCATCATTCCGTAACCAACTCATTGGTCACATTGCTTGCAAGGCTTATAGTGATGTGCATTACTGAGAGGGCCCAGAGATACCTCTCCGACAATCGGAGTGACAAAACCTAATCTCGAAATACGCCAACTCAACATGTACCTTCGGAGACACCTGTAGTACTCCTTTATAATCACCCAGTTACGTTGTGACGTTTGGTAGTACCCAAAGTGTTCCTCCGGTAAACGGGAGTTGCATAATTCTCATAGTTACAGGAACATGTATAAGTCATGAAGAAAGCAATAGCAGTATACTAAACGATCAAGTGCTAGGCTAACGGAATGGGTCACGTCAATCACATCATTCTTCTAATGATGTGATCCCACTAATCAAATGACAACACATGTCTATGGTTAGGAAACATAACCATCTTTGATTAATGAGCTAGTCAAGTAGAGGCATACTAGTGACTATAGTTTTGTCTATGTATTCACACATGTATTATGTTTCCGGTTAATACAATTATAGCATGAATAATAAACATTTATCATGAAATAAGGAAATAAATAATAACTTTATTATTGCCTCTAGGGCATATTTCCTTCAGTCTCCCACTTGCACTAGAGTCAATAATCTAGTTCACATCGCCATGTGATTTAACACCAATAATCATATCTGTATATGATTAACACCCATAGTTCACATCGTCATGTGGCCAACACCCAAAGGGTTTACTAGAGTTAATAATCTAGTTCACATCGCTATGTGATTAAGACCCAAAGAGTACAAAGGTATGATCATGTTTTGCTCGTGAGAGAAGTTTAGTCAACGGGTCTGTCACATTCAGAGCCGTATGTATTTTGCAAATATTCTATGTCTCCCACTTGGACTTGGTCCCGAATGGAATTGAAGCGTCTCTTGATGTGCTTGGTCCTCTTGTGAAATCTGGATTCCTTTGCCAAAGCAATTGCACCAGTATTGTCATAGAAGATCTTCATTGGTCCCGACGCACTAGGTATGACACCTAGATCGGAAATGAACTCCTTCATCCAGACTCCTTCATTCGCTGCTTCAGAAGCAGCTATGTACTCTGCTTCACATGTAGATCCCGCCATGACGCTTTGTTTAGAACTGCACCAACTTACAGCTCCACCGTTTAATATAAACACGTATCCGGTTTGCGATTTAGAATCGTTCGCATCAGTGTCAAAGCTTGCATCGACGTAACCATTTACGACTAGCTCTTTGTCACCTCCATATACGAGAAACATATCCTTAGTCCTTTTCAGGTATTTCAGGATGTTCTTGACCGCTGTCCAGTGATCCACTCCTGGATTACTTTGGTACCTTCCTGCCAAGCTTATTGCTAAGCATACGTCAGGTCTGGTACACAGCATTGCATACATGATAGAGCCTATGGCTGAAGCATAGGGAACATCTTTCATTTTCTCTCTATCTTCTGCTGTGGTCGGGCATTGAGTTTGACTCAACTTCACACCTTGTAGCACAGGCAAGAATCCTTTCTTTGCCTGATCCATTTTGAACTTTTTCAAAATTTTGTCAAGGTATGTGCTTTGTGAAAGTCCTATTAAGCGTCTTGATCTATCTCTATAGATCTTGATGCCCAATATATAAGCAGCTTCACTGAGGTCTTTCATTGAAAAACTTTTATTCAAGTATCCCTTTATGCTATCCAGAAATTCTATATCATTTCCAATTAATAATATGTCATCTACATATAAAACTAGAAATGCTACAGAGCTCCCACTCACTTTCTTGTAAATACAGGCTTCTCCAAAAGTCTGTATAAAACCATATGCTTTGATCACACTATCAAAGCGTTTATTCCAACTCCGAGATGCTTGCACCAGTCCATAAATGGAACGCTGGAGCTTGCACACTTTGTTAGCACCTTTTGGATCAACAAAACCTTCTGGCTGCATCATATACAACTCTTCTTCTAGAAATCCATTCAAGAATGCAGTCTTGACATCCATTTGCCAAATTTCATAATCATGAAATGCAGCAATAGCTAACATGATTCGGACAGACTTAAGCATCGCTACGGGTGAGAAAGTCTCATCGTAGTCAACCCCTTGAACTTGTCGAAAACCTTTCACAACAAGTCGAGCTTTATAGACAGTTACATTACCATCAGCGTCAGTCTTCTTCTTAAAGATCCATTTATTCTCAATAGCTTGCCGATCATCGGGCAAGTCAACCAAAGTCCATACTTTGTTTTCATACATGGATCCCATCTCAGATTTCATGGCCTCTAGCCATTTTGCGGAATTTGGGCTCATCATCGCTTCCTCATAGTTCGTAGGTTCATCATGGTCAAGTAACATGAATTCCAGAATAGGATTACCGTACCACTCTGGTGCGGATCTTACTCTGGTAGACCTACGAGGTTCAGTAGAAACTTGATCTAAAGTTTCATGATTAATATCATTAGCTTCCTCACTGATTGGTGTAGTTGTCACAGGAACCGGTTCTTGTGATGAACTACTTTCCAATAAGGGAGTAGATACAGTTATCTCGTCAAGTTCTACTTTCCTCCCACACACTTCTTTCGAGAGAAACTCCTTCTCTAGAAAGGATCCGAATTTAGCAATGAAAATCTTGCCCTCAGATCTGTGATAGAAGGTGTACCCAATAGTCTCCTTTGGGTATCCTATGAAGACACATTTCTCCGATTTGGGTTCAAGCTTATCTGGTTGAAGTTTCTTCACATAAGCATCGCAGCCCCAAACTTTAAGAAACGACAACTTTGGTTTCTTGCCAAACCACAGTTCATAAGGCGTCGTTTCAACGGATTTTGATGGTGCCCTATTTAACGTGAATGCGGCCGTCTCTAAAGCATAACCCCAAAACGATAGCGGTAAATCAATAAGAGACATCATAGATTGCACCATATCAAGTAAAGTACGATTACGACGTTCGGACACACCATTTCGTTGTGGTGTTCCAGGTGGCATGAGTTGCGAGACTATCCCGCATTGTTTCAAGTGTAGACCAAACTCATAGCTTAAATATTCCCCTCCACGATCAGATCGTAGAAACTTTATTTTCTTGTTACGATGATTTTCTACTTCACTCTGAAATTCTTTGAACTTTTCAAATGTTTCAGACTTGTGTTTCATTAATTGAATATACCCATATCTGCTCAAATCATCTGTGAAGGTGAGAAAATAACGATATCCGCCACGAGCTTCAACATTCATTGGACCACATACATCTGTATGTATGATTTCCAACAAATCTGTTGCTCCCTCCATTGTACCGGAGAACGGCGTTTTAGTCATCTTGCCCATAAGGCACGGTTCGCAAGTACCATGTGATTCATAATCAAGTGATTCCAAAAGCCCATCAGTATGGAGTTTCTTCATGCGCTTTACACCGATATGACCCAAACGGCAGTGCCACAAATAAGTTGCACTATCATTATCAACTCTACATCTTTTGGTTTCAACACTATGAATATGTGTATCACTACTATCGAGATTCAATAAAAATAGACCACTCTTCAAGGGTGCATGACCATAAAAGATATTACTCATATAAATAGAACAACCATTATTCTCTGATTTAAATGAATAACCGTCTCGCATCAAACAAGATCCAGATATAATGTTCATGCTCAACGCTGGCACCAAATAACAATTATTTAGGTCTAATACTAATCCCGATGGTAGATGTAGAGGTAGCATGCCGACCGCGATCACATCGACTTTGGAACCATTTCCCACGCGCATCGTCACCTCGTCCTTAGCTAATCTTCGCTTAATCCGTAGTCCCTGTTTCGAGTTGCAAATATTAGCAACAGAACCAGTATCAAATACCCAGGTGCTACTGCGAGCATTAGTAAGGTACACATCAATAACATGTATATCACATATACCTTTGTTCACTTTGCCATCCTTCTTATCCGCCAAATACTTGGGGCAGTTCCGCTTCTAGTGTCCAGTCTGCTTGCAGTAGAAGCACTCAGTTTCAGGCTTAGGTCCAGACTTGGGTTTCTTCTCTTGAGCAGCTACTTGCTTGCCGTTCTTTTTGAAGTTCCCCTTCTTCTTCCCTTTGCCCTTCTTCTTGAAACTAGTGGTCTTGTTGACCATCAACACTTGATGCTCCTTCTTGATTTCTACCTCCGCAGCTTTTAGCATTGCGAAGAGCTCGGGAATAGTCTTGTTCATCCCTTGCATATTATAGTTCATCATGAAGCTCTTGTAGCTTGGTGGCAGTGATTGGAGAATTCTGTCAATGACACTATCATCAGGAAGATTAACTCCCAGTTGAAGTGATTATTATACCCAGACATTTTGAGTATGTGTTCACTGACAGAACTATTCTCCTCCATCTTGCAGCTATAGAACTTATTGGAGACTTCATATCTCTCAATCCAGGCATTTGCTTGAAATATTAACTTCAACTCCTGGAACATCTCATATGCTCCATGACGTTCAAAACATCGTTGAAGGCCCGGTTCTAAGCCGTAAAGCATGGCACACTGAACTATAGAGTAGTCATCAGCTTTGCTCTGCCGGACGTTCTTAACATCGTCAGTTGCATCAGCAGCAAGCCTGGCACCCAGCGGTGCTTCCAGGACGTAACTTCTCTGTGCAGCAATGAGGATAATCCTTAGGTTACGGACCCAGTCCGTGTAATTGCTACCATCATCTTTCAACTTTGCTTTCTCAAGGAACGCATTAAAATTCAACGGAACAACAGCACGAGCCATCTATCTACAAACAAACATAGACAAGCAAAATACTATCAGGTACTAAGTTCATGATAAATTTAAGTTCAATTAATCATATTACTTAAGAACTCCCACTTAGACAGACATCTCTCTAGTCATCTAAGTGATCACGTGATCCAAATCAACTAAACCATGTCCGATCATCACGTGAGATGGATTAGTTTCAATGGTGAACATCGCTATGTTGATCATATCTACTATATGATTCACGCTCGACCTTTCGGTCTCCGTGTTCCGAGGCCATATCTGTATATGCTAGGCTCGTCAAGTATAACCTGAGTATTCCGCGTGTGCAACTGTTTTGCACCCGTTGTATTTGAACGTAGAGCCTATCACACCCGATCATCACGTGGTGTCTCAGCACGAAGAACTTTCGCAACGGTGCATACTCAGGGAGAACACTTCTTGATAATTAGTGAGAGATCATCTTAAAATGCTACCGTCAATCAAAGCAAGATAAGATGCATAAAGGATAAACATCACATGCAATCAATATAAGTGATATGATATGGCCATCATCATCTTGTGCTTGTGATCTCCATCTTCAAAGCACCATCGTGATCAGCATCGTCACCGGTGCGACACCTTGATCTCCATCATAGCATCGTTGTCGTTACGCCATCTATTGCTTCTACGACTATCGCTACCGCTTAGTGATAAAGTAAAGCAATTACAGGGCGTTTGCATTTCATACAATAAAGCAACAACCATATGGCTCCTGCCAGTTGCCGATAACTTCGGTTACAAAACATGATCATCTCATACAATAAAATTTAGCATCATGTCTTGACCATATCACATCACAACATGCCCTACAAAAACAAGTTAGACGTCCTCTACTTTGTTGTTGCAAATTTTACGTGGCTGCTACGGGCTTAGCAAGAACCGTTCTTACCTATGCATCAAAAACCATAACGATAGTTCGTCAACTTGGTGCTGTTTTAACCTTCGCAAGGACCGGGCGTAGCCACACTCGGTTCAGCTAAAGTGAGAGAGACAGACGCCCGCCAGCCACCTTTAAGGACGAGTGCTCGTAACGGTGAAACCAGTCTCGTGTAAGCGTACGCGTAATGTCGGTCCGGGCCGCTTCATCTCACAATACCGCCGAACCAAAGTATGACATGCTGGTAAGCAGTATGACTTGTATCGCCCACAACTCACTTGTGTTCTACTCGTGCATATAACATCAACGCATAAAACCTAGCTTGGATGCCACTGTTGGGGAACGTAGTAATTTCAAAAAATTTCCTACGCACACGCAAGATCATGGTGAGGATATAGCAATGAGAGGGGAGAGTGTTCGTCCACATACCCTCGTAAACCGTAAGCGGAAGCGTTAGCACAACGCGGTTGATGTAGTCGTACGTCTTCACGATCCGACCGATCCAAGCACCGAACGTACGGGGTCTCCGAGTTCAGCACACGTTCAGCTCGATGACGATCTCCGGCCCTCCGATCCAGCAATGCTTCGGGGATGAGTTCTGTCAGCACGACGGCGTGGTGACGATGATGATGTTCTACCGGCGCAGGGCTTCGCCTAAACTCCGCGACGATATGACCGAGGTGGAATATGGTGGAGGGGGGCACCGCACACGGCTAAGGAACGATCCGTAGATCAACTTGTGTCTTGTGCCTAGAGGTGCCCCCCTGCCCCCGTATATAAAGGAGCCAGGGGGAGGGGTTTGGCCGGCCAGGAGGGGCGCGCCAGGAGGAGTCCTCCTCCCATCGGGAGTAGGACTCCCCCCCCCCCTTCCTTGTTGGAGTAGGAGAGAAGGAAAGAGGGGGAGAGGAGGAAGGAAAAGGGGGCTGCACCCCTTGTCCAATTCGGACAAGAGGGGGGCTGCGCTCCTCCTTCCTTTCGGCCTCTCTCCTCTATTCCCGTATGGCCCAATAAAGCCCATATACTCCCCGGCGAATTCCCGTAACTCTTCGGTACTCCGAAAAATACCCGAATGACTCGGAACCTTTCCGAACTCCGAATATAGTCGTCCAATATATCGATCTTTACGTCTCGACCATTTCGAGACTCCTCGTCATGTCCGCGATCTCATCCGGGACTCCGAACTCCTTCGGTACATCAAAACTCATAAACTCATAATAAAACTGTCATCGAAACCTTAAGCGTGCAGACCCTACGGGTTCGAGAACTATGTAGACATGACCGAAACACGTTTCCGGTCAATAACCAATAGCGGGACCTGGATGCCCATATTGGCTCCCACATATTCTACGAAGATCTTTATCGGTCAAACCGCATAACAACATACGTTGTTCCCTTTGTCATCGGTATGTTATTTGCCCGAGATTCGATCGTCGGTATCCAATACCTAGTTCAATCTCGTTACTGGCAAGTCTCTTTACTTGTTACGTAATGCATCATTCCGTAACCAACTCATTGGTCACATTGCTTGCAAGGCTTATAGTGATGTGCATTACCGAGAGGGGCCAGAGATACCTCTCCGACAATCGGAGTGACAAACCTAATCTCGAAATACGCCAACTCAACATGTACCTTCAGAGACACCTGTAGTACTCCTTTATAATCACCTAGTTAAGTTGTGACGTTTGGTAGTACCCAAAGTGTTCCTCCGGTAAACGGGAGTTGCATAATTCTCATAGTTACAGGAACATGTATAAGTCATGAAGAAAGCAATAGCAGTATACTAAATGATCAAGTGCTAGGCTAACGGAATGGGTCACGTCAATCACATCATTCTTCTAATGATGTGATCCCACTAATCAAATGACAACACATGTCTATGGTTAGGAAACATAACCATCTTTGATTAATGAGCTAGTCAAGTAGAGGCATACTAGTGACTATAGTTTTGTCTATGTATTCACACATGTATTATGTTTCTAGTTAATACAATTATAGCATGAATAATAAACATTTATCATGAAATAAGGAAATAAATAATAACTTTATTATTGCCTCTAGGGCATATTTCCTTCAACGACGAGGTATCTTACATGGTGAACTACATCGACAACTGCAAGCTTACTGAAGACTGGTAGTATGGCAAGGCGCCGTATTCTCCGCCGATCCACCACCCATGGTAATCTTTTTTCCTTTCCTCTTCTTCTTTGTTGCCGAGTTTTCCTTTCTGGCCGACTTCCGACCAGTCGGCTTTTTCTTCTTTTAATCAGAATCCCCTCCTTCATCAGCCGGCCGGGACCGCGGGGGCGGAACGCGAGTTTGTCCCTGATCGTGCGGCGGACGACTTCAACGACCCCGACTTGGGGGCGGCCGCCTTGGAAGACGATGCCGTGGTGGGAGGAGGCGAGCTAGGCGGCTCTAGGCTCTCTGCCACCTTCGAGGACTGGCCGGATGATGACGAGGCTGAGTCGCTTCCACGCCGCCAGCCGGCGTCCAGCCATCAAGGCGCAGGCTCATCTGTCGGGCCGGCTGCCCGAGGCGGCATACGGAAACGCCGGGCGGCGCCGTCTCTCTTCGGCAGTCGGCCGAAGAAGCCCAAGGGTACCGCCGCGGCGACCAAGCGTGACGAGGCGGCCGCAAAGGCGGCCCGGTTCCGCAAGGTGGTGAAGCAGCCGCTTGCGGTTTCAGCGTAAGTTTAACTTCTTGTATGCCTTTCCTCTTTCTTTTCTTCGGCCGGAACCCTCTGAGCCTTTCTTAATTTACTAATCAGGGCCCCGCTCACTCTTGAGCGGACCTCGGCCGCCTCCATAGTCGGGGGGCGGGGGGATCCTCAAGCTCCTGCCGCGTGGACCCCCGGGCCGAGCTCCAAGCGGCGACGGAGCGGAACGCGCGGGAGGCGCGGGAGGAGCGGGAGGCGGAGGAGCAGAGGGCGGCAGCCGCCAGGGCGGCCCAGGAGACGACGGCGGAGTCGGCAGAGACGCAGGCCGACGCAGCAGCCAGGGCCCAAGCGGAGGCCGTGGCTACGGAGAGGGCGGCGGAGGCCCTGCGTAATCAGCCTCCGCAACTCATCATCCCCCTCCGCACCGTGGACCCCGAAATCCCGGTGCCCCCACTAGAGGAAGCCGGCCGTGACCAGCCGGCAATGGAGATGGAGGGGGGCGAAGTAGTCGTCCTGGAGGCGACCCGGCCATGGGGGCAGATCTCGTAGTCCTCTCGCCGACTCATCGGCGCGCAGGCAAGGCGACCTCCGAGCCGGAGCCGCAAAGGGCCGCGGGCTCCAGCTCGTTGTCCCATGACCTAGAGACGGCCAGCGTCAGCTCGCCGGGATGGACGCCGAGCGGCGGGACGGCCGTGCTGAACGTGGTCGCGCAAGATATCTGGAGCCGGCTTCAGGCCCAGGCCGCCTCGCTGAAGCAGTGCACCCAAGAGTTCCTTGCGACGAGGTCGACCATTCGGGTAAGTTTTCTTGATTTCTTCCGTGGGGGCGCGTCAGCGCACCCACTGGGTGTAGTCCCCGAGTTCTGAGCCGGCTGCTGAGCAGGCGGCTTGGAGCTTCTCAGGAGACTTTGGTTTTAATGGCTTGTTCTTGTTTGCGCCTTCGTTTTATTCGCAGGATTACCACAACCTCCATGCTGCTACCTTCAACTCCCAGGCCCGGGAGATGGGCCAGAAGGCCGCTGATCTGACGGAGAGCCGGAGTAAGTGTTTTTATTTTTTCTATCTCATGTGGGGGCGCGTCAGCGCACCCACTATGTGTAGTCCCCGAGATGCGGTTCGACTGCCGAGCAGTCGGGTCAGATCTTTCTTGACGACTTCTTCCTCATCTTCTTCTTTTAACGCCTGCAGGGGCCAATGCCGACTTAAGGGAGCAGCTCGGCATAGATCAGACCGCCCTTCGTGCCAAGGAGACGGAGTGCAGCGCCTTGGCACAGGAGCGTGATCGCCTGGCCAAGAAGCTGGCCGACCAGGAGGAGAACCACAAGGCGGATTTGAAGGCGGCGCAGGACAGCGAGGCCGCCCTCAAAGCCGAGTACGAGACGGAGGCGACAAGCTGGGCTGAGGCGAGGCAAGCGCTGAGCGAGGGCTACGGCCGGTTGAGGGTCTGATCGATGGTAGGCCGCCTTCATCTTCATCCCTTTGCTCATCCCCGTCCTCTGATCGGTCTTCTGACTTGCTTTATTTCATTCTTATTTGTGCAAAGTATTTCCCCGGCTACTCTGTTGCCGCCAACCAGGCCATCAAGGCTCACCGTGAGGCCCGATGCCAGACTGGAGCCGAGATTCCACCGGGTGCCAACCGGACACTTGAAGAGCAGCTTCTGGCGATTCAAGCCCGGCTTCAGCTGGTCTACCGCATGCTCCGCCGCCTTCAGCGTGCCGGAGCACAAGTGCTGACCGCCTTCTGGCCCGGCAAGGTGATTCCCCGCACCCACAATCGTACGGCCGACTGGCTGGAGGTGGCAGTTGGCCGCTTCGAGGCCTAGAAGGCTTCTGCAGCTCGGTGCGGGGCTCGGCAGGCGCTGGAGTTCGTCCGGGCCTGGTATCCTGGGCTGAACTTGGACCAGTTGCACACTTGGCGGCAGGAGGCTGACGAGAAGCTGGAGGCGATGCGGCCGGCTATTATCCAGCGCGCCTCGGCGATCGCCGACTTCACCGACACCAGCGCCTTTGCTCCTGAGGTGAACGAAGACGGCGTCACTCAGCCGGAGGAGTGGTTCGGGCTGAACCCGGCGGAGGGAGAGGACTCGGTGGAGGAGATTGACTCCAGCGATGAGGGCGAAGAGGAGGAGGAGGAGGATGGTGAAGATGCCATGCCGGACGGTGGAGCGACCAACCCGCCTCAGCCTGATTGTGCCTCCAGCAACGAGGCACGCATGGGAATGCCGCCTGCCGCAGGTGGCGACCAAGCCGAGACTCGCCAGCCGGCCACTCCCCCGGCCAATACTTCTGTTTCCACCATCCTGCTCGACACGCTTGTTCCTCCCCTCGCCTGACTTGCCGCTTTTACCTTCCTGCTAGTTACTTTTGAACAACTTTTTATTAAGTTTGCGAAGTTCCACCCACTGGGGGTGTATTCAAACTATGTTGAATGCCGGCCTTTCGAAGGCCTTTGTGTAAATATAATTATGCATATCTTGGCTTCCATTCCCAGTTGCTTTTTATCTTTGGCTGATTTCCTTTGCCGTCCTCCCTTGGCCGCCGCCTTCCCAGTCGGACAGCTGCTACGCAGTCTATGGCCGGGTAAGGACTTGGCCGTCTAGGAGGTCAAGTACTCAAGCTTTTAGATTGTGGCAAGGTAAGAAGGGAAGCCGACCATCCGGCTGTTCTGACGGCCGGTTGGTGGGGGGAAAACCGGCTTGGATTATGTAAGTTCACTAGTCCTTGGCCGTTTTTTCGTGTGGGCATCCTTTCCAGCCTTTGACTCTTGTTAGTCGGACAGCCGATTCTTCGGGCTGCGACCTTCAACAAGAGAGGGCTTTGGATGCCGGCACACTACT
The DNA here is from genome assembly GCA_963921465.1 of Triticum timopheevii. Taxonomy (NCBI): domain Eukaryota; kingdom Viridiplantae; phylum Streptophyta; class Magnoliopsida; order Poales; family Poaceae; genus Triticum; species Triticum timopheevii. Next base: position 142,425,421 of record OY997264.1, on the reverse strand, counting down.
TGTCTGACTGCAGGTAGAACTTAAATATAACCCAAGGCGGCAAGTCCCCGGGCCGACTGATCGGACCCGGTGCCGGACGAAAAAATGGGTGTGATAACATAAACATGGGCATGATACTCATGATTCATAGATAAAAGAGGGTAGTCCCCGAGTACTCATCGGGGGGGCCGTTGTCTCATACTTAGTACAAAAGGTAGCGTGGTACATACTGAATTTTAACTGTAAAATCTTCGGAGGAGATTGGCGTTCCACGGTCGTTCCGACTCCTTGCCGGAATCATCCCTTTTGCGTGCCTTTGGCTTCTGTGCGTCAATCAAGTAGTAGGAGTCGTTGCCTAGGGCTCGGCTGATGATGAATGGGCCTTCCCAAGGGGCCGAGAGCTTGTGCTGGTCGGCTGTTCGCTAGATCAGCCGGAGCACAAGGCCGCCCTCTTGAAAGGATCTCGGCTTGACCTTCCGGCTGTGGTAACAGCGTAAACCTTGCTGGTAGATGGCGGTCCGGCTGAGGGCTAACAGCCGGCTCTCTTCCAGCAGCTCGACGCCGTCTTCTCGTGCTTCCTTCGCCTCCGCTTCCGCGTACATGGTGACCCGAGGTGAGTCGAACTCAATGTCAGTCGGGATGACAGCCTTGGCACCATATACAAGGAAGAAAGGAGTAAAGCCGGTTGACTTGTTTGGAGTAGTGCACAAGCTCCAGTGGACGGCCGGCAGCTCGTCGAGCCAACAGCCGGCCGATCGTTCCAGCAGCACAACCAGTTGAGGCTTGATGCCGGAGAGGATGAGGCCATTTGCTCGCTCAACTTGGCCGTTAGACTGTGGGTGGGGAACGGACGCTAAGTCCAGTCGGATGCCGTGAGTTGCGCAGAAACGTGCCAATGCTCCCTTGGCGAAGTTTGTGTCGTTGTCAGTGATGATGCTATGCGGTACGCCGTACCGGGCTGTGATATCTGCGATGAATGTTACGGCAGTCGGCCCATTCAGCTTCTTGATCGGCTTTGCTTCAATCCACTTGGTAAATTTGTCCACGGCGACAAGCAGATGTGTCATGCCACCGTGTGCCGTCTTGAATGGGCCCACCGTATCCAACCCCCAAACGGCAAAGGGCCAAGTGAGGGGGATGGTCTTGAGTGCAGAAGCCGGTAGGTGTTGCTTGGAGCTGAAGACTTGGCACCCTTTGCAGTGTTTGACTAGTTCCTTGGCATCATCCAAAGCAGTCGGCCAAAAGAAACCATGGCGGAAAGCTTTGGCGACGAGTGATCTTGAGGCTGCGTGGTGGCCGCATTCGCCTTGGTGTATATCTTCGAGGATTGCTATGCCCTTCTCTGGCTCGACGCAGCGCTGGAAAACTCCAGTGACACTGCGCCTAACAAGCTCTCGGTTCATGATTGTGTAAGCTCTGGCTCGGCGTTGGACTTGTCTTGCCGAGATCTCATCAGTTGGTAGCTCCCTGTTAATCAGGAATTTGAGGATGGGCTGGGTCCATGATGGAGCTGTGACTTCTTCTATTGTCAGGGTGGCTACCACAACTAGGGTGGGTGGGCTGGGTGGTTGTCACGCCCAATATGCGACCCTATCCAAAAGGAACTCAAAGGTCCCACCAAGGATAGACCCGCATATTGGAATGCTTTTGCAAGGTGGATATCATTACATCAACATTACATAATAGTGGGGATACATCCAATACATAAAATGTCACATGAATACAAAATACAACATACAAGAACAGCATCCGACTACGGATGAATCATAAACAGAAACTCAAACAATATCCACCCTGCTAGCCCAGGCTGCCGACCTGGAACCTAGCCCCTGATCGAAGAAGAACTCAACGCAAGCAAACATCGCTCTCGCGTCATGATCATCGCACAACCTGTACCTGCAACTGTTGTTGTAGTAATCTGTGAGCCACGAGGACTCAGCAATCCCATTACCATGGGTATCAAGACTAGCAAAGCTTAATGGGAAAGGAAGGGGTGAAGTGGTGAGGTTGCAGCAGCGGCTAAGCATATATGGTCGCTAACATACGCAAATGAGAGCGAGAAGAGAAACAAGCGGAACGGTCGTCAACTAGCAATGATCAAGAGGTGATCCTGAACACCTACTTACGTCAAACATAACCCAAAGACCGTGTTCACTTCCCGGACTCCACCGAGAAGAGACCATCACGGCTACTCACTCGGTTGATGCGTTTTAATTCGGATCAGGTGTCAAGTTATCTACAACCGGACATTAACAAATTCCCATCTGCCACATAATCGAGGGCACGGCTCTCGAAAGTTTAAACCCTGCAGGGGTGTCCCAACTTAGCCCATGACAAGCTCTCGCGATCAACGAAGGAATAGACCTTCTCCCAGGAAGACCCGATCAGTCTCGGAATCCTGGTTTACAAGACATTTCGACAATGGTAAAACAAGACCAGCAAGACCGCCCGATGCACCGACAATCCTGATAGGAGATGCACATATCTCGTTCTCAGGGCAACACCGGATGAACACTACGTACGGCAACCGACGATACCCCAAGTTGCCTAGGGGCGGCACCGCAAGTGGCTCTGGTTTGGACCAACACTTAGACAAGCATTGGCCCGGGGGGGCTGAATAAAGATGACCCTTGGGTTAATTACTCCCAAGGGAAAAATAGGTGGTGGTGAGGCAAATGGTAAAACCACGGTTGGGCCTTGCTGGACAAGTTTTATTCAAAGCGAACTGTCAGGGGGGTCCCATAAATCACCCGACCGCGTTAGGAACGCAAAATCCGGGAACATAACACCAGTATGATGGAAACTAGGGCGGCAAGAGTGGAACAAAACACCAAGCATAAGGCCGAGCCTTCCACCCTTTACCAAATATATAGATGCATTAATAATATAAGAGATATTGTGATATCCCAACATAAACCCTGTCCACCATGGAGAAATCTTCAACTTCACCTGCAACTAGCAACGCTATAAGAGGGGCTGAGCAAAGCGGTAACGTAGCCAAGCAACAGTTTGCTAGGAATGGTGTCAAAAGGTTAGAGGTTCATGGCAATTTGGGAGGCTTGAAGAGCAACTGATAGGTAACGCAAAATAGCGATAGAACGAAGCAACTAGCATAGCAATGATAGTAGTGAGATCCAGGGTAGCGGTCATCTTGCCTGAAATCCCGCTAGGAAGAAGAACGAGTCCATGAAGAAGATGAAGCCACGAAGACGAACCACACGTAGACGAACACATCCTCACGATCGCAACGAAATGGGAACTATCGAGAAGAAGCACACAACATGGTAAACACACCACACATGAACAAGACATGATGCACAACAAGCATGATGCATGACAAAGCTACATGAAGCTACTCATGGCAAGAGATGATGCAAACAAGAACAACACATCACGGCAAGTTTAAATGAGGCCGGGAACAACATATAACAATTCCGGTAAGTCCTCATATGCATATTTCGAAATTGGTCCAGAACTGAATAAACCTTATGTTCAAGTTGTTAAACAGCAAGTTAAGATGCACCAAGATGATCTACACAAAATTCTAGTCAAGTTACACATAAAGTTCATTAGATTCGGAGCTACGGCCTAGAAGATATGAGCAAAACAAGTTAAACATGGCATTGATGCAAAATGCACTCAAACATCAAGCAAACACACCAAAACAAGGATGCAACATGATAATATGGAACTACATGCAAAATCAAGCAAGTTTCATATAGAGCACACTCAAAACGGAGCAACGGTGCAACACATACACACTATACAAGTCATAACAACAATCTGTCCATAACAGCAACTAGGCATCTTGCAAGCATCAAAACAATAAGCTACAGCACCCCAACATAATAACAAAAGACATGGGCATGAAGTACAGGTAAAGCATAACAAAACATGAACACTGAGCTATATCCAGAAATCACTAGAACATGCTCCAAAACACATGGTAAGATTGCAAATAATAACAGTTTCAGACTTTAGCAGAAATAACATCAGGTTGCAACGTTTAGAGCTATCAAACAACATGTTACAGGAACTTATCATGGAAAACAAAGGCATGGCATGAATCTACAAATTGCATAGATCAAAAGACCCTTACTGATCATGAGCCAAAAAGGCATAGAAAATATGATGGCACCCATGTAAACATCGCAAGTTATATTACAGATTCAAACATGGCAGGAACAACAATAAGTAGGCATGTTGGTGAGCTTGAACCACTCACCACAGAGCAATACATGGCATGGCAAGGAAACCAACAGTAAGAAGGCATGTTTGTGAAGCTAAGCATGGCAAGAGCAAGGTCATAGGATGCATGGAACACTAGCAAAACACATGGGAACAAGTGAACTTAATGTTAACAGGCTGACAGCAACATTATCAAGCAACTTTAGAGCAAGATATGAACAATCTACAGCAAGCTATAAATGCTACCAGGGCATGGATGGATAGAGCATGACATGTAGATCAAAACATGTTTATAGAGCATCTCCAGATTATGCATAGAATGATTAGTAGAAGCATGTTAACATAGCAACAAAATATAACAGAATCTGTCAGGAAAACATCAACATCAACTACCCTACTTAGCAAGCTTGATGCACTCAGCACACAACTCACAAAAATACATGGGTAGCACCTCTGGAAAGATGGCATGGCATAGATCAAAACACATGAAGACATCAATCTCATAGGATGCACACATCAATCATGGCAAAAATGATAAATGAGCAAGTTATAACAGTTTCAGCAGATTAACATCAACATGCACTCTTCCAGCAGCATTTCGGGCATCAAGATGAGATCAAATGAAAATGATGCAATGGAATGAAATGAAGTACTCGTCGAGACGAACAATTTGACATATTACACGCACGAAACGGAGCTACGGATGCAGAAATACAGTAGGTCAAACATGGCATGATTATGTCAATTATTCGGGACTTCGGCGAAATCGGGGACAACCTTAGGCTTTTCTGGATCTGGATCCGGGCGGCACGGATCCCGAGGATCGCTGGAATTTCGCCGGAGGAAAGGAAGATGGCGGCCGGAGCTTGGGGAGGAGGGCGCCGGCGACGGGGAGCAGAGGAGGCGACCGGGGCGGCGTCCGGCGGCCGGGGTCGCGGGCGGCGGCGGCCGGGGTCGCGGCCGGCGACGAGGAGGGCCCGCGCAGGGCAGCGGCGCAGCTCCTCCGGCGGAGGAGGCCGCGGGGCCGGGCGCAGGGGAGCGCGGGGCGGCGGCGCCCCGGGGGAGCTCCGGCGGCGGCGACCGGAGGCGGGGAAGCCTCGGGCGGCGGCGCTCCGGGGCGATGCGGGCGCGGGAGCAGAGGCGCGGGGCCGGGCGCGGCGAGGCTGCGGGTCAGCGGCGGCGGGAGTCACCGGGACGGCGGGCGGCGGAGGGCGGCCGGGCCGAGCGGCGGCGGGGCGAGCCCGGCCGGCGGCGGCGCGGGGAGCCGGTCGGGCGCCGGCGACGAGCGGCGGCGGGGCGCGCGGGAGGCGCGCGCGGCGGCGCGCGGGCCCGGCGGGCCGTGGCGGCGGGAGGAGAGAGAGAGGGCCGACGGGGACAGGTGGCGCGCCGCGATTGGAGGAGGGCGGCGGCGGAGCGACGTGGCAGCCTCTGATTGGCCGGGGCGACGTGTCCGGCGGACACGTCCGGCGCGGACGGACGTGTCCGGTGGCGCGAGGAGGAAGACGCTAGGGTTTAGACCGAGAATTTCGGGGAGGCACACATATATATAGGTAGAGGGAGCTAGGAGTGTCCAAATGGGGAGCGGTTTTCGGCCACGCGATCGTGATCGAATGACTGAGAGCATGGAGGGGAGTTAGATGGGTTTTGGGCCACTTTGGAAGGGGTGTTGGGCTGTAACAAAAGAGGGCTTTTACGGTTACCCGGTTAACCGTTGGAGTATCAAACGACCTCCAAATGGCACGAAACTTGACAGGCGGTCTACCGGTGCCATACCAAGGCCGCTTGGCAAACCTCGGTCCATTCCGAGAAAGTTTAATACCCGCTCACAATGAAAGACAAAAGGGGGACGCCGGATGACATAGGAGTGCCGGATTGCAAAACCGACAACGGGGAAATAGCTCGGATGCAAGAGATAAACATGTATGCAAAATGAAATGCACATGACGACATGATATGAAATGCATATGATGACATGGCAAAGTGCAACACGCAAGCAAATGACATGGCAACGACGGCGAATAACTGGCGGACACCTGGCGCATCGAATCCGGGGCGTTACAACACTCCTCCACTAACAAGAGATCTTGTCCCGAGATCTTAGGACCGAGACAGAAGGGAAAATGGATGAGGTGAAGCTAGAGCTCAAGAGAAGAAGCAAAGAATCGAGAGCACTCGTGAATAAGAGAGGACCGACGAGAATGACGAGAACCAAATGCTCATGGAAACAAGATAGACTCTGAAACGACTCGTTCTAACCGGAGTGGTTAGAATGAGAAAAGAAACGAATAAGACTGAAAGGATTTAGGTAGCACTCCAGCTGCAAATGGAAGGATTAGAACGAACTTGAGAGGATGGAATGGTACTTGATGAACTCTTGAAGAATGAATTAAATCATGAAGAACCACCATGAAGAACTCCGGTGACAAAAGATGATGAGATAGAATGAAGGATGAAAGAATAAGATTAAAGCTTGCGATGATTTAGATGGAGATTCTGACGAAATGGCTGAGGAAATTGAACTCCGGAAAACAAAAGATGAAACACTTGAAACTAGAATTTATTCGTCAAGAACAAACTCCAAGAAAAGGATTAATCACTTGGATGAAATACGAATAAGATTTATTGTATGCTTATCCTTCATCAAATTAAATCGATGACAAGCAATGGATTTGGCATGCAACTTATTCTTCTTGAAAAGGATTGAGAAGTGACATAACGCAAACTTGAGAAGGTCTTCATGAACCACCGGTAAGATTGGAAAGAACGAATGAATTAATATGATAACGAAGGAAGTGAAATCTTGAACGAACCACCGTAAGAATTCAAAAATGACTGCTGAAAAGAGAATGAATCACCGGGAAGAATTAGAAAAAACCAATATGCTAGAGGGAATTTAGATGCAAAAGAATAAGGAGATCAAGAGCTGATTAAAGAACACTTGAACGAAGCACCGGGATAATTGGATAACAGTAGCTGAAAAGTGAGGACGAAGAATTCTTCTGGAACGATGGCCTCCGGTGAAAAGAAACGGGAAAACAACTCCTGACATACTCCGGATGGTTGAGAAAAGAATATCAGACAAATGGAATAATTCGAGAGGATAACATGAAGCTAGAACCGCGAATCTTCGAGAGAACAGACAAGATTTAGAGGAAAAACTCTTCTTCTATCTTCCAAGCTGAGAATGACGACAAGAAACACCACCAAAATTTTCTGAGATACTCCGGGAGAATGAAAAACGAAGAGGTTGAGCCAACAATGAAATGATTTGAAAGAGATCTTGGAGAAGGCATGTGACTGATGAAATTCATTCTTACGTCACACTTGAAAAGAAAAGAGAATAACTCCGGGGAAATTAGAGGAGTCAGGTAAGATCCTGGGAAAAGACCTGTGGGTTAGGGCCCACTGAAGAAAACACCGTTGGCAAGGGATGTTGAACAGATAGATGGTGCACCGGAGCAATTGAAATATTTGAATGAGGTGACAACCTCGAATTAATTCGAACACAGACGAATCTCCTGAGATGTCTTGAACACTCCGGAAGGATAAACTGGCGAGAGGCGAACGAGCAAGGAAAAACACTTGAACCGAGGAAAAAGAATATGATCAACCCGAAAAACTTGAATTGAGTCCACCGGAAAAAGAAAGGGATGAAGAATGACGAACGAGACGAGAATTCACCGGTTGAAATGATTTACGAAAGACTGAAGAGGCTCCGTACAAATGAAATAGATGGTCGAGAGAGAGTCAGACTCCGGGAAGAAGAGGGTGGGAGGGCGGGAAAACAAAGGCAACTTTGAAGGGGAACCGACGAATATCTTGAAGACAAAACACCGGTTGAAATCATTGAAGAAAGAAAACAAAGACGTCGCACGAGTAGGATGGAAACTCGATTACGGACTCCGGATTCAAGAAGACGAAGGGAGGGCGGGTGGGAAAAACAAGGACAACTTCGGCAGGGAAACAACATCGATCGAAAAGAGCTGAGGATTGATCTCCCAAGGACAAAGAGGTTCGAATCAGCTTGACGAGGAATGCGCCGGACAAAAAGAGCTGAGGAAACAACTACCGGAAACCCAACTGCGTGAACCTAAAGAAAAATTTGAAGGGGAAGAGGAGTATTCCTTACCAGAGTGACGAAGGGACAGAGGAGTAAAAAGAATTCCTACTCTCCGATATAACTAGACTCCAAAAACAGTTTTCTTCTAGACTCAACAACGGCCAAACTACACGATCAATCAAGGGGGGCTCCTAGGGTCGGTCGAGGCTCTGATACCAACTTGTCACGCACAATATGCGACCCTATCCAAAAGGAACTCGAAGGTCCCACCAAGGATAGACCCGCATATTGGAATGCTTTTGCAAGGTGGATATCATTACATCAACATTACATAATAGTGGGGATACATCCAATACATACAATGTCACATGAATACAAAATACAACATACAAGAACAGCATCCGACTACGGATGAATCATAAACAGAAACTCAAACAATATCCACCCTGCTAGCCCAGGCTGCCGACCTGGAACCTAGCCCCTGATCGAAGAAGAACTCAACGCAAGCAAACATCGCTCTCGCGTCATGATCATCGCACAACCTGTACCTACAACTGTTGTTGTAGTAATCTGTGAGCCACGAGGACTCAGCAATCCCATTACCATGGGTATCAAGACTAGCAAAGCTTAATGGGAAAGGAAGGGGTGAAGTGGTGAGGTTGCAGCAGCGGCTAAGCATATATGGTCGCTAACATACGCAAATGAGAGCGAGAAGAGAAACAAGCGGAACGGTCGTCAACTAGCAATGATCAAGAGGTGATCCTGAACACCTACTTACGTCAAACATAACCCAAAGACCGTGTTCACTTCCCGGACTCCACCGAGAAGAGACCATCACGGCTACTCACTCGGTTGATGCGTTTTAATTCGGATCAGGTGTCAAGTTATCTACAACCGGACATTAACAAATTCCCATCTGCCACATAATCGAGGGCACGGCTCTCGAAAGTTTAAACCCTGCAGGGGTGTCCCAACTTAGCCCATGACAAGCTCTCGCGATCAACGAAGGAATAGACCTTCTCCCAGGAAGACCCGATCAGTCTCGGAATCCTGGTTTACAAGACATTTCGACAATGGTAAAACAAGACCAGCAAGACCGCCCGATGCGCCGACAATCCTGATAGGAGCTGCACATATCTCGTTCTCAGGGCAACACCGGATGAACACTACGTACGGCAACCGACGATACCCCAAGTTGCCTAGGGGCGGCACCGCAAGTGGCTCTGGTTTGGACCAACACTTAGACAAGCATTGGCCCGGGGGGGCTGAATAAAGATGACCCTTGGGTTAATTACTCCCAAGGGAAAAATAGGTGGTGGTGAGGCAAATGGTAAAACCAAGGTTGGGCCTTGCTGGACAAGTTTTATTCAAAGCGAACTGTCAGGGGGGTCCCATAAATCACCCGGCCGCGTTAGGAACGCAAAATCCGGGAACATAACACCGGTATGATGGAAACTAGGGCGGCAAGAGTGGAACAAAACACCAAGCATAAGGCCGAGCCTTCCACCCTTTACCAAATATATAGATGCATTAATAATATAAGAGATATTGTGATATCCCAACATAAACCCTGTCCACCATGGAGAAATCTTCAACTTCACCTGCAACTAGCAACGCTATAAGAGGGGCTGAGCAAAGCGGTAACGTAGCCAAGCAACAGTTTGCTAGGAATGGTGTCAAAAGGTTAGAGGTTCATGGCAATTTGGGAGGCTTGAAGAGCAACTGATAGGTAACGCAAAATAGCGATAGAACGAAGCAACTAGCATAGCAATGATAGTAGTGAGATCCAGGGTAGCGGTCATCTTGCCTGAAATCCCGCTAGGAAGAAGAACGAGTCCATGAAGAAGATGAAGCCACGAAGACGAACCACACGTAGACGAACGCATCCTCACGATCGCAACGAAATGGGAACTATCGAGAAGAAGCACACAACATGGTAAACACACCACACATGAACAAGACATGATGCACAACAAGCATGATGCATGACAAAGCTACATGAAGCTACTCATGGCAAGAGATGATGCAAACAAGAACAACACATCACGGCAAGTTTAAATGAGGCCGGGAACAACATATAACAATTCCAGTAAGTCCTCATATGCATATTTCGAAATTGGTCCAGAACTGAATAAACCTTATGTTCAAGTTGTTAAACAGCAAGTTAAGATGCACCAAGATGATCTACACGAAATTCTAGTCAAGTTACACATAAAGTTCATTAGATTCAGAGCTACGGCCTAGAAGATATGAGCAAAACAAGTTAAACATGGCATTGATGCAAAATGCACCCAAACATCAAGCAAACACACCAAAACAAGGGTGCAACATGATAATATGGAACTACATGCAAAATCAAGCAAGTTTCATATAGAGCACACTCAAAACGGAGCAACGGTGCAACACATACACACTATACAAGTCATAACAACAATCTGTCCATAACAGCAACTAGGCATCTTGCAAGCATCAAAACAATAAGCTACAGCACCCCAACATAATAACAAAAGGCATGGGCATGAAGTACGGGTAAAGCATAACAAAACATGAACACTGAGCTATATCCAGAAATCACTAGAACATGCTCCAAAACACATGGTAAGATTGCAAATAATAACAGTTTCAGACTTTAGGAGAAATAACATTAGGTTGCAACGTTTAGAGCTATCAAACAACATGTTACAAGAACTTATCATGGAAAACAAAGGCATGGCATGAATCTACTAATTGCATAGATCAAAAGACCCTTACTGATCATGAGCCAAAAAGGCATAGAAAATATGATGGCACCCATGTAAACATCGCAAGTTATATTACAGATTCAAACATGGCAGGAACAACAATAAGTAGGCATGTTGGTGAGCTTGAACCACTCACCACAGAGCAATACATGGCATGGCAAGGAAACCAACAGTAAGAAGGCATGTTTGTGAAGCTAAGCATGGCAAGAGCAAGGTCATAGGATGCATGGAACACTAGCAAAACACATGGGAACAAGTGAACTTAATGTTAACAGGCTGACAGCAACATTATCAAGCAACTTTAGAGCAAGATATGAACAATCTATAGCAAGCTATAAATGCTACCAGGGGCATGGATGGATAGAGCATGACATGTAGATCAAAACATGTTTATAGAGCATCTCCATATTATGCATAGAATGATTAGTAGAAGCATGTTAACGTAGCAACAAAATATAACAGAATCTGTCAGGAAAACATCAACAGCAACTACCCTACTTAGCAAGCTTGATGCACTCAGCACACAACTCACAAAAATACATGGGTAGCACCTCTGGAAAGATGGCATGGCATAGATCAAAACACATGAAGACATCAATCTCATAGGATGCACACATCAATCATGGCAAAAATGATAAATGAGCAAGTTATAACAGTTTTAGCAGATTAACATCAACATGCACTTTTCCAGCAGCATTTCGGGCAACAATATGAGCTCAAATGAAAATGATGCAATGGAATGTAATGAAGTACTCGTCGAGACGAACAATTTGACATATTACACGCACAAAACGGAGCTACGGATGCAGAAATACAGTAGGTCAAACATGGCATGATTATGTCAATTATTCGGGACTTAGACGAAATCGGGGACAACCTTAGGGTTTTCTGGATCTGGATCCGGGCGGCACGGATCCCGGGGATCGCCGGAATTTCACCGGAGGAAAGGAAGACGGCGGCCGGAGCTTGGGGAGGAGGGCGCCGGCGACGGGGAGCAGAGGAGGCGACCGGGACGGTGTCCGGCGGCCGGGGTCGCGGGCGGCGGCGGCCGGGGTCGCGGCCGGCGACGAGGAGGGCCGGCGCAGGGCAGCGGCGCAGCTCCTCCGGCGGAGGAGGCCGTGGGGCCGGGCGCAAGGGAGCGCGGGCCGGCGGCGCCCCGGGGGAGCTCCGGCGGCGGCGACCGGAGGCGGGGAAGCCTCGGGCGGCGGCGCTCCGGGGCGATGCGGGCGCGGGAGCAGAGGCGCGGGGCCGGGCGCGGCGAGGCCGCGGGTCAGCGGCGGTGGGAGTCGCCGGGACGGCGGGCGGCGGAGGGCGGCCGGGCCGGGCGGCGGCGGGGCGAGCCCGGCCGGCGGCGGCGCGGGGAGCCGGTCGGGCGCCGGCGACGAGCGGCGGGTGGGCGCGCGGGAGGCGCGCGGGCCTGGGCGGGCCCGACCCGGGCCCGGCGGGCCGCGGCGGCGGGAGGAGAGAGAGAGGGCCGGCGGGGACAGGTGGCGCGCCGCGATTGGAGGAGGGCGGCGGCGGAGCGACGTGGCAGCCTCTGATTGGCCGGGGCGACGTGTCCGGCGGACACGTCCGGCGCGGACGGACGTGTCCGGCGGCGCGAGGAGGAAGACGCTAGGGTTTAGACCGAGAATTTCGGGGAGGCACACATATATATAGGTAGAGGGAGCTAGGAGTGTCCAAATTGGGAGCGGTTTTCGGCCACGCGATCGTGATCGAACGACCGAGAGCATGGAGGGGAGTTAGATGGGTTTTGGGCCACTTTGGAAGGGGTGTTGGGCTGCAACAAAAGAGGGCTTTTACAGTTACCCGGTTAACCGTTGGAGTATCAAACGACCTCCAAATGGCACGAAACTTGATAGACAGTCTACCGGTGCTATACCAAGGCCGCTTGGCAAACCTTGGTCCATTCCGAGAAAGTTTAATACCCGCTCACAATGAAAGACAAAAGGGGGACGCCGGATGACATAGGAGTGCCGGATTGGAAAACGGACAACGGGGAAAAAGCTCGGATGCAAGAGATAAACATGTATGCAAAATGAAATGCACATGACGACATGATATGAAATGCATATGATGACATGGCAAAGTGCAACACGCAAGCAAATGACATGGCAACGACGGCGAATAACTAGCGGACACCTGGCGCATCGAATCCGGGGCGTTACAGTGGTGAAGAGTTGGAGTCGGCCACCGCCTGTGGTGTTGATGTACTCTCCGGGCCGACTGCAGTAGTCCCCGAGCCATGTTCTGAAGTCCCCGGGCCGGGTACAACTACAGCGGTCCCCGAGCCGCCTGTCAGAGTCCCTGAGGCGCCTGCTTGGTTCCCCGAGCCAGCTTCGACTGCGTCGGGGTCAGGCGGCACGAAGATGGAATCGGACTCCGGAGCCGGTTTAACAGATGGCTTAAGGAGGCGTTGGAGGGAGATGTCGGTTGGTATAGCTTGCCGGGTGGAGCCTATTCGTGCCAGGGCATCTTCTTGCTCGTTGTCGGCTCGTGGCACATGGAGGAACTCACACCCTTCAAAGTATCCGCTGAGTTGCTGAACGAGGAAGCGGTAGCTCGCTATGTTTGCGTCCTTGGCGTCCCAGTCGCCGGATGATTGTTGGACTACCAAGTCTGAGTCGCCATAACACAGAATCCGGCAGATGCCGTGTTCCTTGGCTAGCCGGAGTCCGTGTATGAGCGCCTTGTACTCGGCCACATTGTTGGAGGCGGCAAAATGAATTTGCAATGCGTATCTGAGCTTATCGCCCTTGGGAGAGGTGAGGATGATGCCGGCTCCCAAGCCGGTGCGCATCTTGGATCCATCGAAGTGCATCCGCCAATGGGTGGAGTCGGGCGCAGGCAGCAGGTACTGGGTCTTGGCCCAATCGATGAGGAAGTCGGCCAATGCTTGGGACTTGATGGCGGTGCGGGGTTGATAGAAGATCGTATACGGAGCCAATGCAATAGCCCATTTGGCCACCCGGCCGGATGCGTCCCGGCTACCTATGATCTCGGCCAGCGGGGCAGTGCATACGACCGTGATGGGGTGCTCTTGGAAGTAGGGCTTGAGCTTCTTGGCGGCGAAGTACACACCATAGCACATCTTCTGATAGTGTGGATAGTTTTGCTTTGATGTGGACAGTACTTCACTCAGGTAATAGACCGGCCTCTGGACTGGCTGAACTCGGCCTTCTTCCGGGCGTTCAACCACAATGACAGTGCTGACCACTCTGCTAGTGGCGGTAATGTAAAGGAGCATGGGCTCTTTCTCGGTTGGTGCCGCCAGGACAGGCGGCGTGGACAGTGTCTTTTTTAACTCGTGGAAGGCTTGATCTGCTTGGTCGTTCCACTCGAAGTGAGTGGACTTCTTCATGAGTCGGTAGAGAGGGAGGGCCTTCTCCCCGAGCCGGCTGATGAAGCGGTTGAGGGAGGCCAAGCATCCGGTAAATTTCTAGACATCTCTCAGCTTGGCAGGAACCTCCATTCTCTCTATAGCCTTGATCTTCATCGGGTTGCATTCGATGCCGCGTTCAGAGACCAGGAAGCCTAGGAGCTGGCCGGCTGGCACTCCGAACACGCATTTTTCCGGATTGAGCTTGATCTGAAACCGGTGCAAGTTCTCGAATGTCTCTTTAAGGTCTTCCAGCAGGGTGCCGCGCTTCTCCGTCTTCACCACAATATCGTCTACATAGACGTGGGTATTTCTGCCGAGTTGCTTGAGGAGGCATTTCTGCATGCAACGCTGAAAAGTGGCACCGGCGTTTCTCAAGCCGAATGTCATAGTCAGGTAGCAGAAAGCTCCGAATGGTGTGATGAAGGCAGTCTTCAGGAGGTCAGCTGGGTCCAATTTTATCTGGTGGTAGCCTGAATAAGCATCCAAAAAACTCAACAGCTCGCATCCGGCTGTGGAGTCTATCACTTGATCAATCCTTGGCAGGGCAAAAGGATCCTTGGGGCAGGCTTTGTTGACGCTGGTGTAGTCAATACACATGCGCCATTGTTTGTTCTTCTTCAGTACCAGGACCGGGTTGGCAAGCCACTCGGGGAAGAAAACCTCCATGATGAAGCCGGCTGCCAGAAGCCGGGCTATTTCTTCTCCGACTACTCTTCTCTTTTCCTCTGATAGGTGGCGCAAGGGCTGTTTGACCGGCTTGGCGTCCTTCCGGACGTGTAGCTTGTGCTCGGTGAAATCCGTCGGGACACCCGGCATGCCTTTGGGAGACCATGCAAAGATGTCCCGATTCTCACGGAGGAAATCGACGAGCTTGCTTTCCTATTCGCTGTCAAGGCCGGTTCCCATGACCGCGTATCTCTCGGGGTGCTCCGGGTCCAGAGGTATCTTCTTGGTTTCTTTGGTTGGCTGGAAAGAACACTGAGCCTCACATTCCTTTGAATTGAGGGACAGGGCCGGCTGTTTGCCGGCCATGGCCATGACTCGGTCCAGTATCTTCTTCTCTTCAGAAATCACGAGGGACTCGGCCAGCCGGCTGCTAGCAGCCGCACACTCTGCGGATCTTGTAGTCTCCGGATATGGTGATGACGCCCTTGGAACTCGGCATCTTCATCTTGAGGTAGGCATAGTGGGGTACGGCCATGAACTTGGCTAATGCGGGTCGGCCAAGCAGCGCGTGGTAAGGGCTCTCCAAATCCACTACCTCAAACCATACTGCATCTCGGCAGAAATGATCTTTGTCTCTAAAGAGGACGTCTATCTTGATCTTGTCGATCGAAGCACAGGACAAGCCAGGTACAATGCCATGAAACACAGTCCGACTCGGCATGAGCTGCTTTGCCTTGATGTTCAGCTTCTCCATGGTATCTTGGTACAGTATGTTGATGCTGCTTCCGCCATCTATCAGCACGCGGGAGAATCGGGCAGCCCGCCGATCTGTTGCGAGGGTGGCATCCAAAACCAATGCATAAGAGCCGGGTGATGGCATCACCTCTGGGTGATCGGCCCGGCTCCAACTGATAGGTTTCTCCGACCAGTGCATGAACTCGGGGTTGTTGGATGCAACCGCATTGACTTCTTGGTGTTGTCGGTGCCGACTTCACCGATCTTCTGGTTGGCTCATGAAGACGACGTAGGCGGCATGCTCGTCAGGGAACTCGTCGTGGACGGCTCCGACTGCTGGCCGAGCGGCCGGCTATTGAGGAGCCGGAGGCGGCTGACCAGCAGGCGGAGGCGGCACCAGTCCCTCGCCTTTGGAGATTCGCGTGAGCCAATGGCACTTCCAAGTGGTGTGGTTGGAGGCCTTCGTGCCACTATGGAACTTGCAGGGGGCATCAAGTGCTTGCTCATAGGAGAAAGCCAGCTGCCAAGCCGGCCTGCCGCCCTTCTGCTTCTTGGGCGCGGGCCGCTCCTCAGGTTGTTCGTCTTCGACTGTGGCTACTTGCCGACTGGCGGAAGTTGGCATCGGGGCCTTGAGCTTGTTGTCGTTCTGGTACGGGCGCCGAGTGGACTCTCCAGCCGGCGTCTTGGGAGCCGGCACAAGCACCTTCCTGGAAGCGTCGACTCAAAGCTCGGTCTTCATGGAGGAGTCGGCCGTGGCGTATTTGTCCGCGATGATCAGCAGCTCGTCGAGGGTAGTCGGCTCGTCGCAGAGGAGCCGGTGCTTGAGGAGGGTGCCTTCTCGGCACCCGGCCATGAAGTACTCTATTGCTTGAACCTCATGCACCCCCTTGCAGGAGTTTCAGAGCTCGGCCCAACGCGTAAGGTAGTCGCGAGTCGACTCGTTGGGTCCTTGTACGCACAAGGAGAGCTGTCGAGGCTTGGGGGCCCACTTGTAGGTGCTGGTGAAGTTGCGGATGAAGGCTTCCGTGAAGTCGAGTCAGCTGTTGATGCTGTAGGGCTTGAGGCTATTGAGCCAGGTGCATGTCGTGCCCTAGAGCATCAGGGGAACGTATTTTACGGCAACACGCCAATTGCCATTCGCTATGCGAACCACGGTGGAGTAGTCAATCAACCAATCTTCCGGCTTCACAGAGCCGTTGTATTTGGGCGTGTCTCTTGGGAGCGAGAACCCTTTGGGGAAGGGCTCGTCGCGGATCCGGGGGCCAAATCAAGGCGGGCCGACATCATCTTCTTCTTCCAACGCCAGGGATCGCGCAAGGTAGTCGATCCGATGGCGGGCATCATTTTCGCCGACTCCTTCGCGACGACCTAGTCGGCCGCTGAGAGTCGGATGCGTGACAGGCGGTGGGGTGGGATATTTCTCCCCTCGAGGTGGAGGAGGAGGCGGATCGCCTCATCGCTCCACGGCTCGAGGGCAGCCTTCTACGTCGCGCTCGATAGTGACTCGAGTCCGGCTGCGACTGGCAGCCGGCTCCTTTTCCTGCCTTGTGCGGGCTCCGCCCGCAGTTGGCGTACGTGATGTCGCGCCGTGCTCTCGGCCCGGGGGAGGGATTTCGGCGCGGACGCCGGCTTCGTGCCGCTTTACGGCCGCGTCGATCAACTGCTGGATTTGCCTGGTCATGTAGGGGAGCTCGTCGGCCCCTACTCCGTTCAGCTCATCTACGACCGACTGGGCGGCGCGTAGGTTCTCGAGAGGCGTGGCGTACACTGGGCGTTCTTCCCCCAGCATGTCGGCGATGGTCGCGCCACGTTTATGGATAACGCCGGCCCAGCTTGGTCCGTCGGGAGGTGGTGTTCCAAAGGCGGCGCGGTCGACCTCGCGCTGGTAGGCCTCGGTGAGGCGTCTCATGGTGGCTAGCTTCTTGCCCTCCGCGACGAGGGCAAGGCGGCGAGTCTCCAGCGCCTCGGCATCAGCGTCGGCCGGGATGGGGACGGACAAGTCCTGCAGCGCTGCTTGCAGGGCGTCGTGGGTGTTCTCGCCGGAGGCGACTCCGTGGCTGATGACCAGCACCTCGGTGACGGTGCTGCCGCCGCTGTCGGCTCGCGGGAGAGGATCGTCGAAGACCACCACGTTGGTGGGGAAAGCGTCGAGCGATGCAGTGTCGGAGTCGACAAGCATCGGGTCGGTGGAACCGACCGACTCCAAATCCACAGCAGGCTCGCTAGAGACGTGGAGTTGGTCGAGGAGGCTGACTAGGCGGCTCTCCAGGCAGCCGGTGCCCGCATCGGATGTGGGCTCGTCGGAGATGCGAGCCTCGCCAAGGAGATCGGCGAGGCAGCTCGCCGCGCAGGCGCCATTGACACCTTGCAACGCATCGGGGCAAGTGCCATCGGGCGTGCCGGGATGGCTATGCTCGCGGGGGAGGAAGAGGGTTCCCGTCCAGAAAAGGTCTCCGGACGACGGTGCACCTGGCCCTATGGTGGGCGCCAAATGTCGGGTAGTTGGTGCGACATATGCCAATGGACTTCGCCGGTGCCTGGAAACGGGATATGGCGAAGACATGCACGCCGGCGGATCTTACCCAGGTTCGGGGCTCTCCGTGGAGATAACACCCCTAGTCCTGCTCTGCAGGGTCTCCACATGATCACTAGATCAACAAGTAGCTACAAGAGGCTCCTTGAGCTGTTTGGCGAGAGGAGGAAGAAGAGGCAATGCTAGTTCTCTTCTCCTCTCAAGGTTGTGTCTAAATCTATCAAGGTCCAACCCTTTGCATGGGTGCCCCGGGGGGTTTATATAGGCCTACCCCCTGGGGGTACAATGGTAATCCGGCTGGGCCTGGGCCTAGCCGTCAGTGTCTACGTTGGTCGGCTTCTCCGCCAACAGTTGGGGCCCGCCGACTGGTGGGTCCCACCGGCTGCCGTCTTCCTGGTAGACAGGTAGGCCCCACCGCTTGGGGGTCTTGTCGGCGGCTGGTTACTGTCGCCTCACCTTTGATGACGAGGACTTGGTCGAGGTAAGCGTGGCTACAGTGTCGTCGCCTTGCGGGCGCTCACTGTAGCCTCACCTTGTCTTGTCTCCTTAATGTGGCCCATTCTTCGAGGGAGGGATCAAGCCGGCTGGGGAGAGCCGGCTTCATCCCTGGCCGACTAGGGGGCGTGCGGCCGTCTTCGAATGTGCCTCTGGCTAAAGGGGCCCGCCGCCTGCGGGCCGTACCGTCAATTTGTTGTGGGTGATGTCATGGTCAGCATGGCAACAGTACCACGCCGGACGGGTCATGGCAGCCCCGTATGGCGCACTGTAGCCATGCGAACCCCGGGATTCGGGGGCGGCATATCTCACTGTTGCCACGCCCGGTCTCGTCGTCATTATGCTAGAACAAGCTCTGAGTGCCCGATCTGGGCCTTCTATTGGGTGCCGGCTTCCTGGAGTCGGCCATGTGATGGCCGGCTTTATGGAGTCGACCATGTGGTGGCAGGCTTTCTTTGGGAGGGCTTCTTGGACAGGCCGCCCCGGTAGCCAACTAAGCCAACCTCCTAGCATATCGCGCGGGAAACGACCCGGCTATGCCGTTTAGTCGGGATTACCGGATTACTAGTATTAGTATCGATGGATCGCGCGAAGCAACAATTTTTTTAGGGGGCGAAGCACCTAGTTTAAAAGGAAAAAAGGCGGTACACTTACAGCACTCATGTCTGGTCGCATTGCACCCCACACACATTCTGTCCTACACACGGCTCACGCAAACGGAACGCGCTTCGGCTTGCCTCTTCACTGACACGTGGGAATTTACTTGGAGAAACCGACCATGCGCCAACCCCCCCCCCCCCCCCCCCCCCGCCAACCGCGCAAAAATCCTCCCCCCCCCCACCCAAAAATTCCCCCCAAATCCGATTCAACCACCATTCGGCCAACTAGCCAATAATATTCCCCAAACCCCCCTCCCCCCGTCCCCCTCCACTCCATTCGCTCTGCCAAAGCCGCCCTCCCCGCCGCGCCGATACGGTGGCGCCGCGGTTCGTCGAGGGGACGCACGGCGATCCTCTCGCTCCCACAGTACGCTCTCGTAGACTGCCGTCCTCTAGCCGCGCCGCCACCGCTGGCTACGTTCCTGTGGAGGCGCACGGCGGTCAGCGTCACCACCACTGGCGACATTCGTGTGGATACGCACTGTGGTCAGCTTCTCCCACGGTACGCGCATTCTAGACAGAGGCCCCGTTCATGTCGGTGTAGCGCTGAATGTTAGCTGATAGACGCTGTTAATCTCACCGTTTGCCAAAGTAGTTTACAGTCAATATGCTCTGCTTAAGAAGCTTCCTTGCCCTGTTCTGCACTCAATTTGCTTAGCTGGGATGGCATGCCAAGGCCGATTACTTGCTAAAATATCCTGCCATATATTTATTGTGATGTAGATTGCCATGGTCTAGTAGCCAATCTGTTAGGTGAAATAGCTCTACACCGTTTTATACTCGATCTTTGTTGTTGTGATGGCCTTCGATAGTTTGATGGTTGTGTGCTCGGCCTCATTGACTGCTGAAACAACCTACCATAATTTAGCACTCAGATCTGTTTGCTGAATTAGCTTTACATATATTTCGTTACTTAGATCTGCTCGTCCAAATATCTTGCCATAGCTTTAGACATCGACCTAGGTTTTTTTTTTTTTCTGGACTTCATAAAAAAGCATATATGTTTTTCCTGTAATATCTAGTAGAAGAACTAATTTATATGTCTAATAGATGGACAGGACTTGGATAACTTCTGCTTGAAGATTCTCCATTGCATATGTCGAGGGGGTTGAAAACTTCATGAACTTTATCAAAGCTGAGTACGGTGGTCCGAAATCAGATGTGCTCTGCCCATGTAGCAGTTGTATGAATTCAGTTACAAGACCCCAGTCAACTGTGCAAAATCATCTACACTTGTATGGGATGTCAGTCACATATACTAGGTGGGTTCATCATGGTGAAACTGTGAACGTCAATGTTATTGACTACGTGGAAGCAGCAGATCACCATCTTGATCTGCCTGATGCTCAGGTGGAAGAGGAGGAGGAGGTGGTGGTCGCGGAGCCAGTGAGTTTGACCAACATTGAAGCAATGCTACGAAATGCTCGTGCATTCCGTGAACTTTCACCTGCAGAAGAAAAATGGTGGGCCCGCATGTTGGAACAATGCAACGTGGTTGTCACCCCAGGAAATAAGCTGTCAGTATTCTCAGCTATGGTCACCTTTCTTCAGGTGAAGACATCTGAGCGGATGACCAACAAATCATTCGATGTGATGTTGGCTGCTTTCCGCAAATCTTTCCCAGATGCGTCTGAGCTGCCACACACCTACAGTAAAATGAAGAATTTCCTTTGTGCAGTTGGAATTGGATATGATATGATCCATGTTTGTAAGAATAATTGTGTTCTGTTTCGGAAGGATCATGCCAACTTAAGTGAATGCCCAAAATGCAAATCATCGAGATGGAAAGATGGCGATGCTGTGAAGAGGATTCCTCATAATGTTCTGAGTCATTTTCCAATTATACCAAGATTGCAGAGGTTGTTTCATGATGCTGAAACAAGAGAGGATGTACTGTGGCATTCTAGGAACCAGGAGTACAGAGATCAGAATGTAATGAGCCATCCATCTCATGGTAGTGACTGGAAAAGCTTCAATCATAAACACAAAAAGTTTGCTGCTGACCCGAGAAACATTAGACTTGGCTTAGTTTCACATGGATTTAACCCATTTGGCCACCAGAGCGCCACATATAGCATGTGACCAGTGCTTGTTATCCCTTACAACATGCCTCCAAATGTCTGCACCAAAGAATCAAACTACATGATGGACTTGCTCATCCGAGGTCCAAAAAGTCCTAGAAAGGATTTTGATTTGTTCATGGAGCCTCTTGTGGAGGAACTTCAATAGCTATGGAGGGGTGTTCTCACTCGAGACCTATATAGCAGCCCACCAGCAGATTTCTTTCTGCGTGTTGTTATAATTTGGTGCATCCATGATTATCCGGCTTTGGGCACTATGTCAGGGCGAACGACACATGGTTACAATGCATGTGTTCCCTGTGACAGGAATCCGCTGTCATACGCAATACTTAGCAAGATCTGTTACATTGGACACCGCCGCATCGTTGCCAAAGGAGAAGCCGCATCCTAGAAAATACCAAAGACATGTGTTCAATGCAAAGCATGAAAACCGTGACGCGCCAAAGAGGCTCACCGCTGATGAGTTGCAAGTGGAATTACAGAAGGTCAGGCATATTACACCAGGAAACCATCCTGGTAATGGTAGCGGGAAAAGGAAGCGTGGCAGGGCAGAAGAGAGATTATTGTTTACCCGTAGGTCCACTTTGTGGGACTTTCAGTATTGGAAAGATTTGGATCTGCGGCATAATCTTGATGTGATGCACATCGAGAAAAATATATGTGACAGCATTATCGGCACACTTCTTAATATTGAAGGCAAGACGAAAGATACCTTAAAATCTAGGATTGATTTGACACACCTGGGTATCAGAAAGGATTTGCAGGTGCAAGATGAAGGTAACCCACGGGATATGGCACCAGCTGTGTACGTCTTGGACAAGGTAAAAAGAAAAGAATTCTGCGAGGTCCTGTCACGTGTGAGATTCCCACATGGATTTGCTTCCAACCCTGAAAGGAGAGTCAGTGCAGATGGAAACAAGGTACAAGGGTTGAAAACTCATGACTACCACGTCCTACTTCAAAGGATTTTACCTGTTATCCTTAGAGGATTGGGCCGCCCTGACTTATACAGAGCAGTTGCAGAGTTGGGACAATTCTTCAGGGAACTCTGTAGTAGAAATATCAGGATAAATGCTTTGGAGCGTCTTAGAGACAAGATACCAACTATCCTATGCGACCTTGAGAAGATATATCCTCCAGCCTTCTTTGATGTGATGGTGCATTTGGTTGTTCATCTACCTGATGAGGCACTACTTAGAGGTCCAGTATATTATGGCTGGGTGTACCCTTTTGAAAGGCGGCTAGGCACTTCCAAGGGCTATGTTAGGAACAGAGCTAGACCCAAGGGTTCCATTGCAGAGGCCTACATTACTACAAAAGCGTTGACTTTCTGCTCAAAATACATTGAAACAGCTGATCAGCTTAGCAAAGAGGTGGGTGAAGACAATCCCGGGCTCAATGTTTTCGATTATTCTGTTCGAGTTACAGGGAAGAGTCGACAAGAGGACAAACCTAAAGATTTGGACAAAATGGTTTGGTATGTGTTGAATAACTGTCCTGAGATACTACCTTATATCAAGTAAGTGCAGTACTGCAGCTTATACATCGTAATCTACTAAACTTGCAGCACATTCTTATATATTTAGATGTTTGACGCGATCACTATGTTGTGCAGCATCTACAAAAAAGGAGTTACTGCCGCAAAATCCAAGAAACATTGACAAACTGGTTATGGCAGGATTTGCGAAATGGTTCAAGAGCCATGTAAGCTTTTGAATTGCACTGCCAGTTTTTTTAATATATTGAGTACATAAGATGATCAGCTTGTCTATTTTCTAACCATAGGTTAAGAAGATGCGGGAGGATGGGCAGGCAGTTGATGATGCCCTTTATTCACTAGCAATGGGTCCTGATACTCGGGTAAGACATTATGAATCTTGCATTGTTGGAGATGTGCGCTACAACACCCTTGCACGAGAAGAAGGCAGGAAGACACAAAATAGTGCCATCATGAGCACGGATACATATGACAAAGAGACAACTGAAATGTATGCTAACATAACAAACATTGTTTAGTTGCAGTATATCTCCAGTTTCGAGGATCATTGGTGTGTGGTTCTGTTTTGCTGTAGTTGGTATAACCTGTTTTCCAGGATCGCAAAACCCAGAGCTGATGATTATTTCAAATCCATCAATGTCAAAGCGGCGTACCAGACCAATGAGCCTTTTATTTTGGCAAATCAAGCAACACAGATATTTTTCTTGGAAGACACATTTGCACGTAGCGATGACTGGAGAGTATTGCAAAGGTTTGAGCAGAGGAATTCGTTTAATGAAGTTGCACAACAAGATGATGCTTACACTGCTCCTGATGTACAAGATAACACAGATGTTCCTAATATCTTTGAGAACCATCACGTCAATGACGCCAGCAAAAAGATTGCATGTCGTGCTTTGGACATACAAGAGTTGATCAAGAAGAAGCCAACGTTCGAGGACGTTGAGGACGAAGAAGAAGATGACACCGTGGGGAATTACGATTCAGACTGATAAACATGGCGAAGATGTTGACGCAGCTGTTGCGGATGATGATTACATTGCTTTTGTCATATTTGCCTGTCAGAAGACGTTTTTTATCTACTATATGAAATTGTGTCTGCTATGACAACTGAAACCTGATGAACATGTTATTTAGTATTCTGTTGTGAGAACATCACTTGTTATGTATGATGATTTGTGTTTGGTGATTGTATGACAACTAAAACACGATGATATTGTTGTTTAGTTGTACTCATATTTGGCTGTGAAACTTGAATTTGATGACATAGTTTGATGTTGGACTGCAATTTGCTCGACGTCTTCGAATGAGAACAAAGCTGACCCGATGGGGCCTCTGCTATTTATTTATTTATGAGCAAAGGGGATACCCCCTGATTTCTGTTAATAGAAATCATTAGATGTTCACAACACTACGCCTAGCCTGCTGCACAGGTTTCATTCATTACTAGTTTCAGCAAAGTGCTCATGTCATAGCCACTGAATACATCACGAGTGCTACACACACTGCAAATAAAGAGACAATCATCCTACAGAGCACATCGATTTTTCCCATTATATTCACATGCTCTTTCATCTCCTCACAGCTGTCAAGGCCGTTCAATAGCTGTTGCTTGGCCATGATCAGAGGAACTGCATCTTTAACCTTCTGCTCTGCATCTTCCTCTTCTGCCGTTCCTTCAGTTACTTATCCAACACCCCAACCTGCTGGTATTGGGATTCCTCGGCTAACCAAATAATCAGCGTAGTTGCATTCCCCCACATCAGCAACTTCCTAGAAATACAAATCACATGAATCTTCCCTTTTCTGCACGAATCAAATTGGAAGATCATCAACCAAACTATTAAAAAAATCAGCAACTGAAAGCAGAACAACACTTAAACATATTATTACCCCATGATTCGGGCATTTGTAGAAGACTCGGCCAGGGTTGAGGATTATGGTTGAGACGCGACGGATGACTCTGCGTGATTTGCAGCAGTGGCACCACACCAACGGCAGCGGGTTGCGATGAGCAATCGGCTACGGTGCGCGTGCCGGTGGGGTGTGATGAGACCCACAGGCGATGGTACGGGTGGCGACTTGGTGCATATCTGGTTGTTGCCTACTGAAGAGCAGGTGGACGAGCAGCCAGCGGACATGGTTGATGCGGCCAGAGCTTCTGATGCTAGGCAGAGTAAGCAGAGAAGAGGAGAAGTGAACGTTGGATATGTCAGTTTCATTACTTGCAGAGTAGCATAGCACCATATATAGTCATAGTCTAGGTTTGGATTCGAACCAGCTACAGGAGCACGTCTCTCTTTTTCTAAAACTTGGCAATGTCTCTTTACTGGTACACTAGCTTGTTCTGTACGCCTTCCCAAGTCATTGATTTTCTTTCCCTTTTTTTGCAAGGAAGGAAGGAGGACAAAATTGAGAGTTCCTGGGACTCGAACCCAAGACCTCTCGGTAGAAAACCAAGGGTGCTAGTCACTTATGTGGCGAACGTTCCCTGGGAGGAGGACGGCATATGAATGCATTTTCCTCACAGTTTTAATTGTGACACAAGATCGAACGGTCGCAGTTTCGGGAATGTTATCAGGCCAACGAGCCCAGTTTTTCTTTTCTTCCTATATATGAAAAAGTATGCTACTTGGTGTCGGCTTAGTCAACAAACGATTGTGCCAACCTTGACCGTTGGATTGACATTCAACGTCTATCGTGTTTCTTCAGTCTCTTATTCATCGAGCCGCCAAAGCCAAACCAGCACCGGCGGGACCGCCTGCTCCCGCCTCCCACGGTTGGTTGTGCTGCCGCGCATGCATCGTGCCCACATCGCACCCTAAAACTCTGCGCATCTTCCCCGGCTCCTATTCGTTCCCGTCCGAGGCCTCACCATCGTCCTCCGCCTTGGTTCGCTCACCGCGGCGCCGCCCTCCGGTGTTGTCAACATGGTCAACAACCGAGAGGAATAAGGAGATGATTGTACATGGTGAGGATGATAGTAGGGACCCAGCAGCGCGCGCAGTAATTTTGTTTTTTCGGGACGGAGAAGGGTATCAACTGGGTTGTGCGGGACCCGTGGCCCGTCTAGCCCAGGCTTTTATTTCATATGTTTAGCACATGACTAGCCCAGTTTGCTTTTTTCCTTTCTGAAAATGGCTAGCTAGCTATTTTGTTTTTTGTAGAATAACCAATGTAGGCCTACTTGCTCTTCTATGCCCTGCTAGGCCGGAAATCTTTCAAGACAAGGAGGGATGCATTTTTCCCAGAAAATGGGCTATAAGTAATAAGAAATGGGCTATAAGTAATAATAAATGGGCTGTAAAATGAAAAAATACAGCAAACAGGCAATTAGTTCCAAAATACTATTTTCTTTCGGATTTTGATATTTTAAATTTCATTGTTTTTGTGCGGGTAAAATTTCACTGAATTTAAATTAAGGTATATTTAGATTTAAAATTAATTTGAATCTGGCTAGAAATTTCGGGCTGTATGCTATTTGGGACAGATTTGGAGGCTGACTTGTGGGTCTACTAGGTTGACGTGTACTTTGGCTTTGTCAACTTTGTCCACAAATGATTCTAGCAGCAGTGGCCGTTGGATGTTAATCCAACGGCCATGCTGCTTCTTCAATATTTGATCTTCTTGCTCCAGCCGCCCAAACAAGCTCTGGTGGGACTGCATGCTCCCGCCTCCCGTGGCCGGCTGTGCTGCCGCACAGGCCGCACCGCCCCACCCTACTTCATTGCTGGCCAGGCCACATCCAACGGCCATGCTGCTTCTTCAATATCTGATCTTCTTGCTCTAGCCGCCCAAACAAGCTTTAGTGGGACTGCATGCTCCCGCCTCCCGTGGCCGGCTGTGCTGCCGCACAGGCCGCACCGCCCCACCCTACTTCATTGCTGGCCAGGCCATTCATCTACTCACCCACACCTCCTGTTATTTTCCGGCGACGGCAGCTGGACCAGTAAACCCTCGTACTCCCCACCGCGTGGGCAACCATTGTCGAGTCTTCCCCGGCTCCGTGTCGTTCCCTTCCTAGGCCTCGCCGTCATCCACCGCCATGGTGCTCCCGGCGCGGCCTGGTCAACATGGTCAACGAACGACATCCATCGGACGTGGACTGTACGTGGAGAGGCTGACAGCTGGGTCCACGGCCGCACACAAGGAAATGCCTCCTTATTACATGCAAAATAATGATTCCTCCACCTGACAGCTGGGACCCACCAGAAGGGCCTCTGTATTTCGCGAAAAAAACGTTCCTCCCGCTGACAGGTCGGACCCACCAGCTATATCTTCGCACGCAAGGAAGTGCCTCCTTATTACGCACAAAAAAATGAATACCTCCCTGCTAGCTGGGACCCACCACAGTGGGAGGATGACTTGTGGGCCAACTAAGTTTACGGGGACGGAGGGCTTTGTCAACTTAGTCAATATGAACGATTCTAGCTCCAGTAACCGTACAATGTCCATCCAACGACCGTAGTGCTTCTTCAACCTCTGGTCTTCTTGCTCCAGCCGCCCAAACCAGCGCCGGTCGTGTCGCGTGCTCCTGCCTCCCGTGGCCGGCTGTGATGCCGCGGAAGCCTCACTGCCCCCTACTACTCCCACCGCTGGCCAGGCCATCCCTCTACTCACCCACACCCCATGTTATTCTGCGGCGACGGCAGCCTCACACCGCAGCCGAACCAGTGAACCCTCGTACTCCTCTCCGTGCGGGGTTCCATTGTCGCGTCTTCCCCAGATCTGTGTCGTCCCCTTCCTAGGCATCGCCGTCGTCCACCGCCCTGGTGCTCTCGGTGCGGCGTGGTCAACATGGTCAAGGAACGACTTCCATCGGAAGAGTACTGTACGTGGAGAGATTGACAGCTGGGTCCACGGCAGCCGGAAGAAAGTGCCTCCTTATTACGCGCAAAATAATTATTCCTCCACTTGACAGCAGGGACCCACCGGACGGGCCACCATATTTCGCAAAAAAAAGTTTCCCCCCTGACTGCTGGGACCCACCAACTACATCTTCGCACGCAAGGAAGTGCGTCCGGGCAAAAAAAAAATGATTCACCCCCATGACTGTTGGGACCCACCAGCTACATCTTCGCATGCAAGGAAGTGCGTCCGGGCAAAAAAACGATTCGCCTCCCTGACTGCTGGGACCCACCATCTACATCTTCGCACGCAAGGAAGTGCCTGACAGTCAGGACCCACCTGGTCGAAGCGTATGTAGCATTGTCATTCTGGTCGCGAACGTGTACGTACATACTGGCGGATGTAGAGGCGTGCACGTGTCGTAGTAGAGGCGCGCACATAGCATGTACACGTACGTACAACGGCTAGTGTGCAAGAAAGAAAATACAGCCACGTATGTACATACGGGCAGGGTCTCAAACGCCTACTCGCGCATACGTACGGCCAGGGCTCGTGTACATTGCTGGGTCGGAACGGAGAAACAACGTCGTCGTCATGTTCATGGGGAGCCAACCGGCTGGGTCGGAACGGAATGCGTCGTCGTGTTCATCGGGAGGGCTTGGACGGAACAGGCGATGGAAACGAGGCCTGGCATACCGCACAATGGAGGAAATGGCCTTGTGTTCGACCGGCCACGTTCGAAACAGGATCATGTTCATCGGGGGGGGTCTGACGTACCACAAAACGGAGGAAACGGACTTGTGTTGGACCTCCTACGGTTGAAACGGGGTCCTGTTGATCGGAAGGGGTGTGGCGTACCACAAAACGGACGAAACGGACTTGTGTTGGAGCGCTACGGTCGAAACGGGGGTCCTGTTCATCGGGAGGGGTGTGGCGTACCGCAAAATGGGACTCCACGGGATACTGTTCATCTCCACCGTCGACCTCCTCTACCCTCCACGGGCTACTGTTCATCCACCGTCGACCTCCTCCAGCCTCCACGGGCACCTGTTCATCCAGTCTCCACCGCGTGCTACTCCACCGGCTACTGTTCAACCGCCCCTCTCCACGGGCTCCTGTTCAACCACCCTTCCACGGGCTACTGTCCATCCACCCCTCCATCGTCAACTGTTCATCCAGCCCTCCGCGGGGTCGTCTTGTTCATCCAGCCCTCCACGGGGTCCTGTTCATCCAGCCCCAACCGGCTCGATCGATCGGGGTCTTGTTCATCCAGAGGCAATGCCACGGGGTCCTGTTCATCCACCCCCACCACTCACTGTTCATCCAACCCCCATTCCCACCCCCCCCCCCCCCCCCGCAATGCTCACTGTTCATCCAAATCCCCCCCCCCCCTGCAACGCTCACTGTTCATCCAGAGGCACCATCGATCAGCTTCAGTTAGCAGCAGTAGCGAAGGAATTGCTCGATTGCTCGGGTTCAGTAACCGTAGCCTGCAGTGCAATAGCTCAGATTCAGTTAGGCGACACCTCGCTCGGGTTCAGTTAGAGCCCAACCCCTCACACACACGCGCGTACGTGTACGAGAGGAACGTGCATCGCTCGGCCCCCGACCACCCACCGTAACCGGGAACTCCCCGAAATTTTCCTCGGCCTCGCTTCTACCACGGTTTTTTCCGTCATGGACGGCCCAAAGAATGTCATGCAGCTGCGTCTCCGGCCCGCCCAGGACGAAAAGCCCATTTTCTGTCATGATTTTTTGTCGTGGGGGAACTGAGGGCCACGAGCACCTATGGGGCAGGAGGGCCCCTTTGTTTGTCCGGCAAGGGAGCGGAGGGCGCACGCAGAGCAAATCGAGGCGAGAGAGCGCGCGGGGGATTTTACCCAGCTTCGGAGCTCTCCGGAGAGATAAAACTCCTACTGCTGCTTTGTGTGTTGTATTTGTTCTTGCTCGAGAGAGCGGGCGTGGCATCGAATCAGTCGAACCCCAAGCTATGGAACCGAAATTCCGAACCGCCCCCCGACCCCTTCTACGTGCGCATGGGCCTCCTTTTTATAGGCTAAAGGGGTCACTGACAGGTGGCAGCGTAGAAAGAGGGGTAGAAAGGTAAAAATGCGGGTTGGTACAACTACTACCAACAGTGTCCCCTACCTAACTTTGACAGCAGGGGACAAGGGCATTTAATGCCCGTCCGGTCGCCCCAACAGTGCAGGGAAACGACCGCTAGAGGCGCCACCGATCGCCACGATGGCCTCCTTGACAGCTTCGCCTGCCACCTCGCATTGCATGGCTGCACAACGCCTTGCCACGTGCCCCTGGGATAGTCCTGGGGTGACACGTCGCTGGATGCGCTGGAGCTCAGGTGCATGGTGGCAGCCTTGCCGCGGCAATCGCCTTGCCGCGGCCCTTATCTTGTCGCACCAGCAAGCTTGCCGCTCGCCGGGCCTTGCCGGGACGCGCGGGGCGTTGCGGCAAGTTTCTTGAAGTGCCTTGGCTGGCCTTCCCGGCAAGCTCCTCTTGCCAGGGCCTTTGTCCTTCCCGGCAAGCTCCTCTTGCCGGGGCCTTGTATTCTTCACGACCAGCTTCTCTTGCCGGGGCCTTGTTCGGACTTCCCGGCAAGCTCCTCTTGCCGGGGCCTTTAGCTTGAGTACTCTCATCTTGAGCGGCACCAAAGTAGCTGTGGAGGATCTTGGCGGATGCCCGGAAAGCCCTGCCGCGGGTCGCTGCGACTGCCCGTGCACAAGTTCGGGATACTAAGGTACCCCTACTTTAGTACACCGACAGGAGCCCCCGGGCCTGGGCCATACACGATGCCGAGCACTGTTGGGCCAGGCCCAAAACAGGGCACGGGCACGCGCGGCCTGGGTCCACCGCATATCTCTCCGCTTCCACCACGCACGCCCAGAGCGGCGCGCGTCAAACGCGGCGTCGTGGGTGACGTGGGCGGCGTGTGCGGGGCTGAGCCTCGCGAGCATGCATCGAGCCATGATGAAGGGGACGGCTCATGCCCTCCTACCTAAACGGAGGTAGGCGTGGGGGCGTGGTGCATTTACTGGATGGGACCGGTGCATGGTTATCGAGGCGTCCAACCCCACGATCATGGGGTGGGGCGAGGCCGCCTCACCCGTCACCTCGGCCCTGCATCCCCGCCGCGTGGCTTCCATGCACTTGGGGTCACGGACGATGGGAGTGGGAGTCCGGGCCGTCGCGAGCAGAGGCAGCGGGTCGGTCCCGATTCCCTGCTCTCCAGTGCCTTGATTCGCTGAGCGGGGCGGCCGGGCCCCCACCTTGCTCCTTTATAAAGAGCAGGAGGGGGGCACCGAAGCCCGCACTCATCTCCTCCTTCCTTCAGCTTCTGCTCCCCTTTCTCCCATTCGCCATGGAGAAAGGGAACCCTGGCTCTTCATCGGTGGCGGCGAGGGCCGTCGCCAGACAGCGCACCCCTCCCTCTCTCGCACCCTTGGCGGGGGAACCAGCCATAAGGGGAAGAGGGAGGGGGCGAGGTCGCGGACGAGGTCGAGGACGAGGCCGAGGCGCTCGGGGAAGAGGCGGACGGGGCGGCGCGCCAGCTTCACCTCCGCCAGCGGTTCCTCCCCCCACGGCGGTCCACATGGGGGACGACCCTTGCGAGTTCTTCGTCAGGCTGCGTCGGGCGCCTCGTCGTCGCCTCCGGCTTCCAACTCCGTTCGCGGGCGTGATGGAACCGGACCGACATGCTGAGGTTGCAGATGAGGGGCTGCGGGATCATCGGCACGCGAGTCCACGTTGTATCCCCAGCCCCTAGCGTGATGTATCTTGATCATGGATGGAAGACGTTCGCCCGCATCCACAGCCTGGCGGCGGGGTTTACCCTCCATTTTAAGTTAATGGAGGGCGACCTCCTCTCCGTCAAGGTCTTCGGGGACTCCGGCATCCGGGCGAGGTGCTGCGTGGACAGCTCCTCCGATAGCGGAGACTCCTCCTCGAGCGAGAGTGACGTGGAGGAGAGCGACAGCTACGACGAGGGTAACGGGCGGCGGAGCGGCGGGTCCGACTAGGCGTCGGGCGCCGCTCCGCGCGTCTCCGGCGACCCCATCATCCGTGTCGCCGGCACCTTGAACTCCCCGGGGTCGTCTCCTTGGGCGGCTGGCGTAGGGAGGCTGCGGAAGAGGAAGAGGGCTGGCGGCAAGGCCGTCAAGCCGGAGTACGAGGGCGTGGCGCCCTCGACAGCGTGCTGACGTCCTGCCGCCCCGTCTTCGAGCCCTGCTTCCGGCGCCGCCATCACCGTCCAGCCTTCGGACAGCCCCCGGGCTGTTCTCTTGGTGTCTTCTGGCACCCGTAGTTCGCCGAGGTGCCCCTTTTGCCCTTCTTGCCTCCTTGACCTACCTCCTGAAGAGAGGGACAGAAAAAGGATTACGGGCATCTTATCTTTTTAATTTGTAAGCCTTCGGGCCTTAGCTGCATTTAAAACTTGTAATCCTCTCTTTCATGTTTTTCATCCTCTATGGACCGCACCCGAGTGGGATGTTTTTTTAATGGAAAGGGGAAGCTTGCTATGTCACATCCTTTACTTGATTCTTTGCCTTGTATGTTTTTACCCTACGCTTTTAGGGAACTTGCCGGCACGGGCACGCTTGCCGCAAGTGCTGAGTGCGGAACATCAGCAGCTTGCCGGCGATGCCGGAGCACGCTTGCCGCGGGCGCTGAGTGCGGGACATTAGCAGCCTGCTGGCGGTGCCGGTTCCGGCAAGAAACCTTGTCGCTACTAGTTGCAGCGCGCTTAAGCCGTTGAGCAGGCTCGGAAACAACGCAAGGGCGCTTAGCGGCCCGCTTAAGTTGTTGAGCGGACTCGAAGCAAAGTAAGGGCGCTTAGCAGCTCACTTGGGTTGTTGAGCCGACTCGAAACGAAGCAAGGGCGCAACTAGCTACGAGGAGGTCCCTCCGCGCACAGGTTTTTTTATACAAGGCATGAACGTTCAAGGACGCGGCTTCGCGTTCCCCAGTCCATAAGAGGATGCATGACGAGGGATGAAAAACTTATCTGATATCGTAGCCTCCGGCAACCTTGGCTTGCCGCAGATGAAGCCTGATATTCGCGGCCCCCGGCAACACTGGCTTGCCGGGGTCTAGGTGCCGGCGCGCCCTTCTTCTTCTTCCTGGTTGCTGTCATTTCAGTTATGAGAACGTTTTAGCCAGTGCCGCGACAAGTTACTTTTGCAGCATAACTCCATTCTGGGCACTATCTGCTATGTTACTTCCTTTACTTGATTCCGCCCCTTGTGTGTTTTCGCCCTATGCTTCGAGGGGAACTTGCCGGCGCAAGCACGCTTGCTGAGTGCGGGACATCAGCAGCCCGCTGGCGGTGCTGCATCCGGCAAGAAACCTTGTCGGGGCTAGTTGCAGCGTGCTTGTATTGTTGAGCGGACTCGAAACAAATCAAGGGCGCAACTTAGCCGCGAACCGGTTCCTCCACGCTCGGGTTTTACACACAAGGCGCGGTCGTTCAAGGAATATAACTCTACTTGCTGCGTTATATCCTTTACTTTGTTACATCCCTTGTATGTTCTCACCCTACGCTTTGAGGGAAACTTGCCGGCGCAAGCACACTTGCTGAGTGCGGAACATCAGCAGCCCGCTGGCGGTGTTGCATCTGGCAAGAAACCTTGTCGGGGCTAGTTGCAGCCTGCTTGTATCGTTGAGCAGACTCGAAACGAATCAAGGGCGCAACTTAGCCACGAGTCGGTTCCTCTGCGCACAGGTTTTCCATACAAGGCACGGACATTCAAGGAATATAACTTAAAAATTTAAAACTTGACCATGCTCAAACTTTGGCAACTTATCTTTTCTGCCGCCTGTGTTCCGGCAAGGCCATGCTCCTTTGAACGGCACCCGGCCCACACCTCTATCCTCTCCTCCTCGAAGCTTCTGGCGTTAGCTTTGCGGCTATGGTAGCGGCGCAAAGCTTGCCGGTAGCGAGCAGCTCGTACCGTAGCCTGAAGACGATCTTCCTCGAGGAGCAGCGCGTCATCTTTTCCGCGGCTGCTCTCGCTCTAGCTCACCGTAAGGGAGTACTCAAGGCGATCCATATACGAGGGGAAAGGAGTCGAGAATGTTGAGCCCCCAGACCGAAAATGGCCAGGACAAGGGGATTGTTCGGAGAGCTTGAGCTGGCTGATGAATCTGTTTGGAGTGGAACTAGCACGCTTCACACTTGGTTACTTGTGCAGTTGCATCCTGGAGGGCTGTCGGCCAGAAGAAACCTTGCCGGAAGGCTTTGCCGGCAAGGGCTCTTGCGCCAATGTGGTGACCACATATGCCTCCATGTATCTCTGCCAACAGCTCCTGTCCATCTTCCCGGGAAATGCACTTCAATTTCACTCCGTTGAATCTTTTTCTGTACAGTATGTCATCGACAAACTGGTACATACTTGATTGCCGGGCTACTTTTTCCGCTTCTTCTTGTTCCTCGGGAAGTTCTCCTGTCTGAATGAAATGGACGATCTGCTGTGCCCATGCCAGAGCTTGTGGCTCGACGACAAGGACTAAAGGCGCGAATGCTGCTGTGGGAACATCCGCTTCTACGGCAAGAATCTGGTACCTTGCCGGAGCGTGATGTTCCCCAACATGCTTGCTGGAGCAAAACTTGTCGGGAGCCTCTGCTCGAACGGAACAAGGCCTGGGGCTTGCCGGAGCAGGACGTTCCCCGGCGAGCGTGTCGGGACACAGCTTGTCGGGAGCCTCTGCTCGAACGGAACAAGGTCCAGGGCCTGCCGGAGCAGACCGCTCCTCAGCGCTCTCTGTGTCGGTCCCGGGGACCTTCTTGGCGGCGGCTCCGGGGAGCTCTGCCGGAAGGTAGTCGCCGGCAACCAACTTTCTCTTCTTGCACTGTCCAGTTGATGGTGTCACAGATGGCTGAGTCAGCCTGAGCACAAAGATCCCTGGTTCCACAGGCAACTTGAGCGCGGCACACTTTGACAGACCATTCGCAATGTCATTCTGAGCTCTTGGAACATGTTCCATTTGCAGGCCGTCAAAATGCTCTTCTAGCTTCCTCACTTCATCGATGTAGGCCTCCATCAACGGACTCTGATAATCTTTGTTAACTTGGCGGACGACAAGCTGTGAGTCACCCCTGACAATGAGCTTCTTGATCCCAAGTTCTGCCGCGATCCCGAGTCCGGCAAGCAAGCCTTCATACTCTGCAGTATTATTTGTTGCTTGCTCCTTGGGAAAGTGCATTTGGACCACGTACTTGAGGTGCTCTCCGGTGGGTGCGACAAGTAGTACGCCCGCACCGGCGCCTTGCAGCGAGAAGGCTCCATCAAAGTACATGATCCATTCCTTGCTAGCTTCCTTGACAGGGATGCTCCTCTCCGGAGTTTCTTCATCAGGCGTTGGCGTCCATTCTGCTATGAATTCTGCCAAGGCTCGGCTCTGGATAGTTGAGGTACTCTCGAACTTGAGGCCAAAGCTTGACAATTCCAGTGCCCACTCGACAATCCTGCCTGTTGCCTCTGGATTCTGCAATATCCTCTTCAACGGAAAGCGAGTGACCACTGTGATCTCATGCGCTTGGAAATAATGGCGCAGCTTCCTCGAGGCCATTAGGAGGCCGAAGAGCAATTTCTGCACGCCAGAGTACCTTGATCTAGCCCCCTGCAGAAGGGAGCTGACGAAGTAAACTGTGCGCTGCACCATCTTTTTCCGTTTCTCTTCTTGTGGCTGCGCGGATCCATTCTTGTCGGAACCAGAACTTGCCAGATCAGGGCTTGTCGGGTCAGAGCTTGTCAGGGAAGCCCCCTGCTTGTCGCTGGACTTGCTTGCTTCGGTCGCTGGCTCACCTTCTGCCTCCCTCTCCGCTACTAACGCAGCACTAACCACTTGATTGGTTGCCGCCAGATATAGCAGCAACTTCTCTTGTGGTTTAGGTGCGACAAGTGTTGGAGTAGAGGATAGGTATCTCTTCAGGTCCTGCAGTGCAGCCTCTGCTTCCGGAGTCCATTTCATTGGACCTGCCTTTTTCAAAATCTTGAAAAATGGCAGGGCGCGCTCAGCAGACTTAGAGATGAACCTACTGAGAGCAGCAACGCAGCCGGCAAGCCTTCGCACATCCTTGACTCGCTTCGGTGTTTTGATTTGCTCAATGGCCTTGATCTTGTCGGGATTGGCTTCAATCCCCCTCTGGGACACAAAGAATCCGAGAAGCTTGCCGGAGGGAACTCCAAACACACACTTCTCGGGATTCAACTTGAGGTTGATCCTGCGCAGATTTGCAAAAGTCTCGTCCAAATCTTGGATCAAAGTCTTTTTGTCCTTGCTCTTGACCACTATG
Organism: Triticum timopheevii; assembly: GCA_963921465.1. Taxonomy (NCBI): domain Eukaryota; kingdom Viridiplantae; phylum Streptophyta; class Magnoliopsida; order Poales; family Poaceae; genus Triticum; species Triticum timopheevii. The sequence goes on along the minus strand of OY997264.1, from coordinate 142,389,248 downwards.
TCATCCATGTAAGCTTCTACATTTCTGTGCAGCTGTGGCTCAAAAGCATGACTGACTACTCTTGCAAATGTTGAACCAGCATTCTTTAGTCCGAAGGGCATTCGTACAAAGCAGTACGTGCCACATGGAGTAATGAACGTTGTTTTCTCTTCATCCTCTTCTGCTATGAAGATCTGATGATATCCTGAATATGCATCAAGGAATGAAAGCAGATCACATCCTGCCGTGGAGTCGATGATCTGGTCAATGCGCGGCAAGGGAAATGGATCCTTGGGGCAAGCTTTATTAACATCAGTGAAGTCAATACAAAGCCTCCACTTCCCGTTTGCTTTGCGCACGACTACTGGATTGGCTAACCACGTCGGATGGAGAACTCCTCGGACCAGGCCTGCTGCTTCCAACTTCCTGATCTCTTCTGCAATGAATTCTTGACGCTCTACCGCTTGCTTCCTAACTCTTTGCTTGACGGGCCGCGCGTGAGGACAGACGGCAAGGTGGTGCTCAATTACTTTCCTGGGAACACCGGGGATGTCAGATGGTTGCCATGCAAACACATCGACATTCGCCCGCAGGAAAGCAACGAGCGCGCTTTCCTATTTAGGATCAAGCGTGGCACTGATGGTGAAGGTACCACCAGTGCCGTCCTCCTTGGCGGCCACTTTCTTGGTCTCTGGTGAAGCTATCTTTGCCTTCTTGCACTTGCCGGTGGAGCTTGATGGTGCGTCCTCGACGGTAGCGCAGCACTCTGGAGAGGTGCGCTTGCCGGAGTGGGCATCAGAGCTATCCTTGCCGGTCTTGGTCTTCTTCTTCCCCCCCGGGAGCTTCAGCGGCAAGTGGTTTGCGTTCTGCGGCGGCTGCTGCTTCCCGGTAAATCTTGTCGGTACAGATGAGTGCATCCTTCTTGTCGCCTTGGACAGAAATGACACTTATCGGACCAGGCATCTTAAGCACATTATAGGCATAGTGAGAGGCTGCCATGAACTTGGCGAGCGCTGGACGGCCGAGTATCCCATTGTAGGGCAATGGGAAATCAGCAACGTCAAATGTGACTCTCTCTGTCGTGAAATTTAGCTCGCTGCCAAATGTCACTGGCAGTGTGATCTTCCCCTTCGGCTTGCTCCTTCCCGGGTTTATTCCTTGAAAGGTACCGGTCTCTTCGAGCTCGCTGTCGGGGATCTGGAGCTTCTTGAGCACTGCGGAGGAGATCAGATTTAGGCCGGCCCCGCCGTCAACCAGCATCTTCGTGACTCTGAGGTTGCGGATTGTTGGTGAGACCAACATCGGCAAGCACCCGACCGCAGTGGTGCGATCAGGGTGATCTTCAATGTCGAAGATGATGGGCGTGCTGGACCACTTCAGGGGTTTGCGCGACTCAACGGACGGTTCTGCTGCGTTCACTTCACGCACCCACTATTTGAGTCGGCGGTGCGAGGTGTGCAGAGAAGCACCGCCATCGACGCACAACACCTCTGTCGCCTTCTGGAACTCCTGCTCGTCAGTCTCATCTTCCTCCATCTCATCATCCTCATCTTCGTCTTCGTCTTTGTCGCGGCCGCGTGGAGGCCTGTCTCCTTGTCGCGGCTTGGCCTTGCCGCGGTGCCCTCCCCGGGCGGGATACTTCTTGCCGGATCCCCCGCCACCTTGCTGGGCCCTCTCCTTGTCGCGGCGCTCGTATTCAGCCTTCTGTAGCTCCACCATCTGCTCAACTTTCTTGCAGGCTCGGAGATCATGGCCCTTGGTGCGGTGGATCTTGCAATACTGCTTGCCGGAGCTATCCTGCTTGTCGGCGGCCACCACAGCCTCGCCGGTGCTACCAGCTCTAGCCTTCTCGGAACCGCCTCCGCTGCCGGACTGCTCAACAACTAGCACATCCTTAGCCTTTCTCTTTCTGTTATTCCGCCTCCGGTTCCTCTTTGCCGGAGGGGCGTCCTCACTGTCAGATCCTTCTGCTCCTGCATTCTCTCCGGGGAGTCTCCTCCCCTCTTCAGCCCGTGCACACTTGTCGGCCAGGGCATATAGCTCGCTGACATCTCTGATTTTGCACATCGCCATCTCCTCCCTCATCCTGCGGTTACGCACGTTCTGATGGAACGCGCTGATAACCGCGGCGGGGTGGACGTCTGGGATGTTGCGCTGCACCTGACTGAATCTCTGTATATACTTGCGCAGGGGTTCTCCTTCCTTCTGGGCGAGCAGGTGAAGATCGCTCTCCTGGCCATGGGGTTTGTGGCTGCCTGTGAAAGCGCCAACAAACTGATGGCACAGGTCCGCCCACGAAGAGATGGAGTTGTCCGGCAAGTGCATGAGCCAAGATCTGACGTTGGGCTTGAGTACCAGCGGGAAGTAGTTGGCGAGGATCTTCTCGTCGCGTCCTCCGGCAGCCTGCACCGCGACGGTGTAGACGCTGAGGAACTCTGACGGATGTATCCTGCCATCGTACTTCTCGGGCACGTCTGGCTTGAAGTTCTTGGTACCGGGCCACTGGACTTGCCGCAGCTCACGGGTGAACGCAGGGCAACCTGCCGCATACGGCAAGTCGCCTGGTTCCCCTGGCGCATGCATGTCGACAGTGGGCCCAGCGCGCCGGTCAGATTGACGTCGCGCTTCTCTTTGACGCTCGATGCGAGTGCGAGCGTCTTCATGTCGTCGTTCTTGGAGAACTTGGCGTTGATCGCGGCGAGCTCGCGGGTCCGATGACGCGGTGGAGTCGGTGTCGAGGTTGGCCCGGCGAGTCGGCGATCTTGGCCTTCGGGGCGGGGAGTGCGCAGTGGTGGCACCCCCAGCGGTCTTGTCAGCATCGGCTTGCGCCTGGGCGTCTTGCCGGGGCTTCGATGTGCTCGGTTGCCGGGGCTTGTCGCCGTTGGCGAAGCCAATGAGGCTATAGATGGCGGCCCTCCAGTCGTCGATTTTGTCCGGCGCTGGAGGGTAATCTAGAAGCAGCTGGGCTCGGGCCAGCGCTTCCTCTGGAGTTTTGGGCAGCGGTGGCGAGCGACGCAAGGTGCGAGACATGCTCAAACTCCTAATAGTGTTAGAAGGAGCATCACCTCGCACAGGCGACCGCACCGCGCTCGTGCCAGCGTGTTGACGCACATGCTGGCCTTGAGCGTCCCGCGACCCACCAGCTTGGCCTTGTTCCAACGCAAGCACGGTGCTAGGAGCACCGTGGCGTTGTTGATCCTGCACCTCCTGGGAGGGGTGCGGCGGATATGCAGAAGCTGAACCTTGCGGGGCCTTGTCCTTGGACTAGGTGACGACGCGCGTCCCCCCGGCGGCGCCCGCTCCTCCGCCGGCGTCCGCCCCACCGCCCGTTTGCTCCGGTGGCGGTAGGGAAGTCGCAGACGGAGCGGCCACTTCCGATGTCTTCTTCTTTGGTGGCATGTCAACGAAGATGTTGATGTAGCGCGCGCAGACGCCGGATCAGATACGCACGACCTCGACGCCCCCCTACCTGGCGCGCCAGAGATGTCGTGGGGGAACTGAGGGCCACGAGCACCTATGGGGCAGGAGGGCCCCTTTGTTTGTCCGGCAAGGGAGCGGAGGGCGCACGCAGAGCAGATCGAGGCGAGAGAGCGCGCGGGGGATTTTACCCAGCTTCGGAGCTCTTCGGAGAGATAAAACTCCTACTGCTGCTTTGTGTGTTGTATTTGTTCTTGCTCGAGAGAGCGGGCGTGGCGTCGAATCAGCCGAACCCCAAGCTGTGGAACCGAAATTCCGAACCGCCCCCCAACCCCTTCTACATGCGCATGGGCCTCCTTTTTATAGGCTAAAGGGGTCACCGACAGGTGGCAGCGTAGAAAGAGGGGTAGAAAGGTAAAAATGCGGGTTGGTACAACTACTACCAACAGTGTCCCCTACCTAACTCTGACAGCAGGGGACAAGGGCATTTAATGCCCGTCCGGTCACCCCAACAGTGCAGGGAAACGACCGCTAGAGGCGCCACCGATCGCCACGATGGCCTCCTTGACAGCTTCGCCTGCCACCTCGCACTGCATGGCTGCACAACGCCTTGCCACGTGCCCCTGGGATAGTCCTGGGGTGACACGTCGCTGGATGCGCTAGAGCTCGGGTGCATGGTGGCAGCCTTGCCGCGGCAAGCGCCTTGCCGCGGCCCTTATCTTGTCGCACCAGCAAGCTTGCCGCTCGCCGGGCCTTGCCGGGACGCGCGGGGCGTTGCGGCAAGTTTCTTGAAGTGCCTTGGCTGGCCTTCCCGGCAAGCTCCTCTTGCCGGGGCCTTTGTGCTTCCCGGCAAGCTCCTCTTGCCGGGGCCTTGTTCGGACTTCCCGGCAAGCTCCTCTTGCCGGGGCCTTTAGCTTGAGTACTCTGATCTTGAGCGGCACCAAAGTAGCCGTGGAGGATCTTGGCGGATGCCCGGCAAGCCCTGCCGCGGGTCGCTGCGACTGCCCGTGCACAAGTTCGGGATACTAAGGTACCCCTACTTTAGTACACCGACATTTTTTGTCATAGAAGTAGGAGCCCACCACATCTATGATGATACCGGGTTTTGTCGCAATTATCGTCATAGAAGTGTCATAAGTATGACAGAAAAAATTCGTTCGGCCCAAAATGTCACGGATGTGTCTTTTTTTGTAGTGCACGTTGATGGAGACTTCAACCCACAGAGGGTAATGGCTGCACGAGTCCACGGAGGGCTCCACCCACGAAGAGTCCACAAAGAAGCAACCTTGTCTATCCCATCATGGTCATCACCCACGAAGGACTTGCCTCACTAGGGTAGATCTTCATGAAGTAGGCAATCTCCTTGCCCATACAAACTCCTTGGTTCAACTCCACAATCTTGACGGAGGCTCCCAAGTGACACCTAACCAATCTAGGAGACACCACTCTCCAAAAGGTAATAGATGGTGTGTTGTTGATGAACTCCTTGCTCTTGTGCTTCAAATGATAGTCTCCCCAACACTCAACTCTCTCTCACAGATTTGGCTATGGTGGAAAGATGATTTGAGTGGAAAGAAACTTGGGAAAGGCTAGAGATCAGGATTCATATGGTAGCATTTGAATATCTTGGTCTCAACACATGAGTAGGTGGTTCTCCCTCAAAAAATGAGTAGTGGAAGTGTAGGTACATTCTGATGGATCTCCTCTCGAATGAGGAATGGGTGGAGGGGTATATATAGCCTCCACACAAAATCTAACCGTTACACACAGATTCCCAAACTCGGTGGGACCGAATCATCAAACTCGGTAAGACCGATTCAGGTCAAAATATGAATGTTAGAGTTTTCGGTGGGACCGATATAGTCATCTCGATGAGACCGATATGCTAGGATTAGGGCATAACGTAATCTCGGTGTGACAGATCGCATAAACTTGGTGGGACCAATTTCAGCAATAGGTACACAGATGGTTGGTCAGGCAAACTCGGTGGGACTGATTCGCTCACTTCGGTGGGGCCGAAGTGTTACGAAAAGGAAACAGGGAGTTTGCAATGCAGACTCGATGGGACCGATTTGCTCATTTCGGTGACACCAAAATGTTACAAAAAGGAAACAGAGAGTTTGTAATCCCATCTCGGTGAAACCGAGATCCCTATTGGTGAGACCGAAGTAACTAGGGTTTGTGGCAGTGGCTATGTCAAATGAAACTCGGTGGTGCCGGATAGATCAAATCGGTGGGGCCAAATTTGACTTTTAGGTTTAGGACATATGTGGAAATGAGAAAGTGGTTGAGGGTTTTGGAGCATATCACTAAGCATTTTGAGCAAGTAAGCCATTAAGCAACACCTCATCCCCTTTTAATAGTATTGGCTTTCCTATGGACTCAATGTGATCTTGGATCACTAAAATCAAAATGTAGAGTCTTGAGCTTGTTGCCAATATATGTCCTTTGCATTTTGAGGGGTCCACATCTCTAGTCCATGCCATGCCAATCATTGAACTTTCTGAAATGATCATCTTGAAAGAGCATTAGTTCAATGAACTATATGTTGTTAAGAATTACCAAAACCACCCAGGGGTTAGTTGCACTTTAAATCTCCCCCTTTTTGGTAATTGATGACAACATATAGATCAAAGCTTTGACAAATGATAATAAGAATGAAGTACATTGTCGCTTTGAGAAGTATGTGATAAGCAAGAGCTCCCCCTAAATTTGTGCATTGTTTAAAATTTGCTTTGGACTTCAAATGCACAATCTATTAGGATCATGGGTTACTCTTCCATCTCACATACATCTTGGTGGAGCGCTCAAAATGATAATAAATAAGAACAAGCACACATCACCAAGGTAAAGTGAATGATCATACAAGAGATAGATAATGTCATCATTCAAGCATAAGCATAAAGTATGATATGATCAAGCACATGATCATACAAAGTATCTCACACACAGGCATAAGGTATCTCAATCAAGCAAACAAAACAAATGAGTAGCAAAAAGACGCAAAGCTCTCTCTCCCTCGAAGCCTATGATCTATACACTTTCTCCCCCTTTGGCAACAAGTTACCGAAAAGCTTGAAAATGCATAGTGCTATGTGACTCTCTAGGCTTGATCTTCGGAAGGAGGTGTTGAGATGACTCCAAGGACGAATGCAACTATAGATGATGTTGGAGCTAGAGGGGTTGACACTGGAGGGGCAACCGGAGCTGTAGGAGCTGTGGCTGGAGGTGCTAAAGTTGTTGCTCTTGTGTCTGCCATTGGCACTGCTGCAGACCTCTGTCCTGTAGGTACTCTGGAGAACACCCATGTAGTAGCTTTTCCCTTCCTCTCCTCTGCTTCTTCCTGGAGCTCTTCAACTCCTGTCTATATCTCAGTCACTTTCAAGTCCATATCATAGAACTTTGTCTCAATGATCCTCTCCAAGCTCTCCTGGTTTTGTGTCAGGGTGGCAGTCCTTTCTCAATCCTCAAGGTTGCTTGAATGAAATATCCAAGCTGGTCTTGCTTTTACTTGAGAAAGACTTCTGAAGCTTCTGTAGCACTTGGCATCTTTACTGTTTTTTCTGCTTTGGCTTTCTCCTTCTTCTCATGAGCTTGCAACTGAAGTGGGATCTTCAGCATCCATGACAACTGTGTTGTCCTCAAAGTCAGGCAACAAAGGAAGATGTTCTTTGTCCAACAGGTATACTCCTTGCTTCATCTTGGAATTGATTAACTCTTGGATGTGTGGAGCATACCCACATGATCTCTTTTGGTCAGCTGTTGTCCTCTTAATTGTCTCTATGATCAAGCTCATAACTTTGAACTTCTGTGGCACAATATCAAATAACTGTAACAAGTTGATGGAGTAGCCTCTGATCATCCTGTGATCTCCATATTTGGGAAATAGAGTGTGCCTCAATATGGTCTTTATGGTGGTCAAACCAGACAACAAGTAGTAGACTGACCCAAACTTATGTGTCTCCAAGGCCTTATCTAGAATTTCCTTATACATATTGGCCATGGAGTTATGATCTTTCTTCTTCTCAGCATAAACATCTATGTCATTCTCTTCTTCTTCAGGTGCATTTATGAGCTTAGCCCATTCTTCAATTGTGGATTGGTGTCTTTGTCCTTCTGTCATCCACACAATCCTTCCATCTAGATAAAAGTGAGTTGTTGAGTAGAATTGCATAATGAGTTCATCAGTCCACTTGGTTAGCTTCTGACCAACAAAGTCATCAACACCATTTGACTTGAAGCTTTCACGCACTCCTGGGAAATGATCAGCATTTGCATCAATGTATTTCCAGTCCACCCATCTCATATCACTAACTATGGGTTTCTTGTCCAGCAACACTGCCTCATAAAAATCTTGTTGCTCTTTGGTGTGGAATCTGTAGTCCACTGCAGTCCTTCTCCTCACAGCATATGGATCTGTTTGTCTCCATTTTTTGAGACCCGCATCCTTTCTTTCCTTCATGTTTTCAGCAACTGGGTGTGACTATCATTATGGTCTGGAATCTTGGGTTTCAGCTTCCTAAGCACTGGGGCTTCAACATCTTCTACAGCTTCAGACACTGGGGCCTTGTTCTTCTCTGTTGCAGGTATATTCCTGGTGCTTCTCTTTGGAGCTTGTGCTGGAGCTTTGGGGGTTGTCTTGGGCTTTGAAGGAGCTGCCCCAAACTTGATGGCATCCCCCATCAGCTTTTGTGACTTAGCAGGAGGTGCTTGAGCAGCAACCTCTTCTTCCTCTTCCTCCTCACTAGCAGAATCCTTCCTCATAGATGGATATCCAAGCACTTTAGATGTAGTTCTTCTGGCCCTCTTGTTTCCTTCACTAGATCTTGGCTCAAGTGTGAAAACCATAGTTTCCTGAGTTGATGCACTGGCCTTTGACATAGGAATTCTCTTGGCAGGTGCCTTCTTGTGCATACCAGGTTTTGTTGCAGCAGCAGTTCCATATTCCTTTTTCAGCACTTTCTTCTTGGACTTACTTCCTCCTCAGCAGCCACATAGTCCTCATCCTCTGAGTCTGAGTTTCTCTTCTTCCTTGTCCTTGTAGCTGCCTTGGGCAAATTGCTTGGAGTGCTCCTGCTGCCATCATCACAGCTGCTAGAGGGACTAGTGCCCTCACTCATGTTCACTTGCTCTTCTGATTTGTTCTGGCTATCACTCTGGTCAGACATACTGGGAAAGCAAACTAACAACAGACCATGTGAATAGATATAGATGAGGTAGAGTAGATGAGCATCACAAAGTGCAGAGTTTTTGCAAAAAGAATGAGTCAAAAACTTAGTTTTAGTTTTCTACAAGAAGCATTTCGAAGATACCGATTTGTTAAACTCGGTGACACCGAAGCAACTTTGGAGTCTAAACATGTGGAATCGGTCAGACTGAGACACAGTTCGATGACTCTGAGTTTGCTAGGGTTTCACAAAGTCTTGGTAGCGGTCACACCGATTTGCAACTTTCGGTCAGACCAAAAATCACTTGTGCATTGGCATAAGCCAAATAGGTGGAGCCGATTCCTAAAATTCGGTCGGTCTGAGGTGAGTCCAGCGGAAACCTAACCCTAAATTTTCAACTCAAATCTAATCTAAAGGATGTTTTCTCTGGATAGATTGATCTCATATGTGGTAAAGAACATGGCATTGACCTTGTGCTCAGAATCGGAGGTGAAAATAATGCACAAGGGGTCGAACTCATACCCTAGTTCGGCGGTGAGTTTGCTACGACGGCAAAGGCGGCGTTGAAATCCTTTGATGGCGGCGGAGACCAATGGTGGGAGGTCGCTGGCGACAAGAAGACGATCCGGAGACCCAGGCGGCAGAGCGGGACACGCGCGGGCGAAGAGGTTTTAGAGAAATTTCCAAATTATGACCCGTTAGTATATATATCCTGGCACTGTCGGTGTGACCGAGTGGAACAACTCGGTGGCACCGAGACGCGGAACCGCAAGCAGTTACTGCAACTCGGTGAGACAGAAATTTTCTAATCGGTTGTACCGAGATTGAAAACTTGATCAAACCAGTGAACTCGGTGTGACCGAAATGGAGGAGTCGGTCAGACCGAAATACACAGAGAGGTTTTGGAAGTTTTAAGTCTATGACAAAATGGGACTCCGAGTCCTCCTCACACACAGGGTTTGAATTTGACTTCGATCAAACTTTGTGATGTAGCATGAATAGAATTTGAGAAGAGAAAAGCATAAATAGCTAGAGGGTGCCCCTACCCAGATGGATGTTGATCCTGCTCCTCGTTCCACTGCACCACAGTTGGAAGAGAAGAAATCTGATGAGCCGATGGCTCAAGAAGAAGTTGCTCCACCAGTTGTGACCCAAGCATCTGAGAAAGGGGTCGTTGTGCCTCCCGCCGAAGAAAGTACAGTGAATGAAAATGCCCTAGTGCCTGACAGAAATAAAGCTGTTGAAGGAGTTCCAGCGAGCAATATTGATAGACCAACAAGCTATATGCACAAGAGAAATTGAGGAAGTGTAGTGCTCCTCTCAAACCTATTGAGGAAGTTATGACTGCACCTGATGACTTACGGACCCGGCATATGAGTGAAGAAGAACAATTGAGAAACCCACTGGAAACATTTCCCTTGTTTCCTGTCGAAGATGGCCCAAATGGTCCTGCTTTTAATGAAAAAGTTCATCATCCGAAACTTGCATTCTCTAGGACCAACCCATATGAAGATTCTGGACTAAGGAATAGGTCGTGTATTATGCTCGCATTTTGTATGAGAAGAATCACATCTTCAAGCATAAGATTCTGGATTTCATTGAGCTCGAAAGTTTACCTTGCTTTCATCACACCATCGAGCAGATTGAACAAGTCTTCCTGAAGAGTTTCCTTAGCTTCAATCATGGCTGGAATCATGAATTAATTCTTCAGTTCTATGCCACACTTTATATTTTAGGGGATCTTGGCAATTGTAGCACATGGATTCTCGAATGGATGACTGGAGAAGAAAAGATCAAATGCTCGGCAGACCAATTCTTAGCGTTGTTGAATCTTCCTTGATGCGAATTCGATGCTGCTCGAGAACATAGGTTGCACTATTGGGAAGTAACTGAAGCCCAACTTCATATGCTGATGGACCCCAAACTTGTTGGTGATGAATGTATATAAGCAAATCCAAAGAATCTGGCATATGAGAACAAAGTGTCATTCTACATTCTCTGTAATTCCCTCACGCCAACCAACAGGTCAGAAACCATTCAAGGCATCATGGCGAATGCTCTACTAGCCACTGCTGAGGGGATTCATTTTGATGTTCTGGATCTTTTCATTTGCAACTTGTCCTATGCAGCAGATAACCCTCAAGCTTTGAAGCCCTATGCACCTTGGATCATGTTTGCCATCGTGCAACTTATTGAGGAAAAGTTATTCTGCCCACATGTTCCGAAAGTCTTCATGCCACCAGTTCATGACACACTCCGAATTGTGAAGGACATTGGCAAAGGAAATATACCGATTGATGCCACTGCTCCTGCAAAAGCTCTGAAGGTTAGTGCTACCTCTTGAGCATGCGTTGGTTTTCCCTTGAAGAGGAAAGGTGATGCGGCAAAGTAGCGTAAGTATTTCCCTCATTTTTGAGAACCAAAGTATCAATCTAGTAGGATACGACACACAAGTCACCTAGTACTTGCACAAACAATCAAGAACCTTGCAACCAACGCAATAAAGGGGTTGTCAATCCCTTCACGGTCACTCGCAAAAGTGAGATCTAATAGAGATAGTAAAGTAAATAATTTTGGTATTTTTGTTGTATAGATTGGAAAGTAAAGATTGCAAAATAGTAAACGAGATGCGATAATATGGAAAAGAGATGTAATATAATATGAAAGAGACCCAGGGGCCATAGGTTTCACTAGTGGCTTCTCTCAAGATAGCAAGTATTACGGTAGGTGAACAAATTACTGCCGAGCAATTAATAGAAAAGCGCATAATTATGAAGACATCTAAGGCAATGATCATGAATATAGGCATCACATCCGTGTCAAGTAGACCGAAATGATTCTGCATCTACTATTATTACTCCACACATCGACCGCTATACAGCATGCATCTAGAGTATTAAGTTCATAAGAACGGAGTAACGCATTAAGCAAGATGACATGATGTAGAGGGATAAACTCAAACAATATGATATAGACACATCTTTTTATCCTCGATGGCAACAATACAATATGTGCCTTGCTGCCCCTACTGTCACTGGGAAAGGACACCGCAAGATTGAACCCAAAGCTAAGCACTTCTCCCATTGCAAGAAAGATCAATCTAGTAGGCCAAACTAAACCTATAATTCGAAGAGACTTGCAAAGATATCAAATCACGCATATAAGAATTCAGAGAAGAACCGAATAATATTCATAGATAATCTTGTTCATAAATCCACAATTCATCGGATCTCGGAAAACACACCGCAAAAGAGTATTACATCGAATAGATCTCCAAGAACATCGAGGAGAACTTTGTATTGAGAATCAAAGAGAGAGAAGAAGCCATCTAGCTAATAACTATGGACCCGAAGGTCTGTGGTAAACTACTCACGATTCATAGGAGAGGCAATGGTGTTGATGTAGAAGCCCTCCATGATCGATTCCCCCTCTGGCAGATCGCCGGAAAAGGCCCCGAGATGGGATCTCACGGGTACAGAAGGTTGCGGCGGTGTAAAAGTAATTTTGTGGCTCCCCCTAATGTTTCTAGGGTATAAGAGTATATATAGGCGAAAGAAGTACGTCGGTGGAGCTACGAGGGGCCCACGAGGGTGGGGGCGCGCCCTCCTGCCTTGTGGTGTTCCAGACTTCTATTCCAAGTCTTCTGGTTTGCTTTCGGTCCCAGAAAGATCATCGCGAAGGTTTAATTCCGTTTGGACTCCGTTTGGTATTCCTTTTCTGCAAAACTCTAAAATAGGCAAAAAAACATAAACTCGCACTGGGCCACCGGTTAATAGGTTAGTCCCAAAAATAATATAAAAGAGCGTATTAAAGCCCATTAAACATCCAAAACAGATAATATAATAGCATGGAACAATCAAAAATTATAGATACGTCGGAGACTTATCAGTTAGAAAGCAAAAGTTGAAATCCCTCGTGAAGAAAATCCTTCTCCATACAAGATCTATCTTCGCACTCAACAAGCACTAGAAAGTCATATCAAGCTAAATCAGAAAGTGGAGATGGAGATGATGATTGAAATAAATAAGCTTCACAGTTATGCTCGCCAAGCTCTTTTGTATGAGAAGTAACAAAAGAAGCGCTCCTGGACCCTTCTGTGCAAGCATTATTCTTGGAAGCAACTGTCCGCCAAGGGTATCAAGAAAGAATATGATTATCTGGAGTTGTTTGAAGTTCCTGGCATCCGAAGGCAAACCCTAGTGCTTCCCCAACGTTCTGACTCCACTGACATGTTGTTTGTTGAACCAGATGATATTCTCGAAGACACGATAGGCACAATTATCTTCAAGACAGGTGCACCTCGCGCAGCTACTCCTGAAGCTGATCCCGAAGCCCAAGCTGCGACTCCAACTCCTGCTTCGGCCTCGACCATCGCTCGTTCTGCTTCACCGAATAGCTCAAGTTCTGATTCTAAGGATTCTTTGGACGAGTAGTTCCTCGTATGCCTTCTCTTTCCTTTTTGACACTTGTTGACAAAAAGGGGGGGAAGAACATCGAGTGATAGATAAGCGGTTATTCGCAGGGGTGTTTCCTTTCGCCATTTGCTTTTCTGTCAAACTCTATTTGGTTTTCATCGACCATTTTGGGCGTGGAACTTAAAGCACCACCTGTGGTGTTGAAACTTGAAACACTTCGTCGTCATATACCGTTAATAACCCCCCTCCCCTTCAATGCTATTTGTGTCTAGTTATTTGTCTGCATGTGCTATCGAAAGCTTACTCCCTTGCAAAAGTTATCCTCTATACTTCTTTATCGTGCAGGGAAAGTAAAATCATTTCAAGGAGGATTGGAAATAATGCTTCTGTGAGAAGATATATGTTACTCCTTGAAACTATACGTGTCTCATGATTAGATATGCTACCATGATTATCATTTGTTATCTAACCTTGCAGGGAGAAGGAAGTTTGCTTCAGATTAAAATGTCTTGAGAGTCAAAAACAAATTCTATCCATCTATTCATAAGCAGTTTTTCCTCACATATTTCCTTTGTATCATCCTTGTTGCAGGACAACCTCGTCCTCTGTCTCTGGTGTGCTAGGCGAGCCTTCATCTTTGGCTGACCTCAATGCCATCACGGTACACGTCGCACCAACATATATCTAGAATATTCCGTTTTTGTTGCCTTTCGGATGTTTTACGCTGCAGACATGTCTTTGCAGGCCGACGAAACCCCGTGCACCATACTCTACGTGATCAAAGGCCAGAAGGTGGATGTGGTAAAGGTAGTGATAAGGAAGCCCTTGGAACTCATGTTCCACGGCCAACCGATCCCTATTGGCCACTTCAGGGTTATCTTGTCGAGTGTGAAATTGGGGCACGAGGATTTGCCTCCTCCAGTACGGCTCGGGGGAGAGGAGGATGAGAACCCGACGCGGCTTGGAAACTACAAGGGTTGGATGTTGCTATGGTCGAAGAATCTTCTTCGCCTATAGGCGATCGAGAGCACACATCAGCCAGTAGGTATGAACAACACCACCCCGCCTACACAATTACCAGCGCATGTAGTGCCAGGTGAGAGCGGCGGACGACACGAGGAAGGGGGTCCAATAGTGGATGATGTAATCGCGCCCCCGTAGAACAAAGAATGGATGATGAGATGGATGAGGATGATCCTCTTCGGTTCCTCAATACAGGCGCCTATGATGACAACGTAGAAATGATGAGTCAGCCATATGATGACTCGGGCTATCAGCATGATGATGAGGAGATGGATGATGTCCCAGGCAGGAACGTCCTAGGGTTGATTGCAAGAAGTCTCTCATCATGCAATCCTCACAGGACACGCCTGAAGATGCCGCCTCAATGCAGGCTCAACTAGCCGAGGGTCATGCAGTTCTTAGCCCGACAACACTGGTGGAGGGGTTAAGGAAGGGTCTGGAATGTTAGCCCAAGAAAAAGAAGAGGAAGAGACCGCCGAAGAAAGGTCTGCTGCCTACAAACAAGCTAGAGCACATAGCAGCCAGACGGCGTATTTTGCAGAGCGTGTAACCTTCAAAGGTGTGGCCATGTACCATGTCGCAGGCGAGCCGATCCTACCGCCGAAACCACACGAGGACAAATCAGGGGATCTCAGGAGACTGCACGGTCATGTGTTGTTGACTGAGAGAATCCTACTAGCCTCGAAGGATCTAGGATATTGGTTTTACGCGGTTCGTGTGCCTAAGGGGAAGTACTACATCGACACATGGCCTGCGGAGGTGTTCTTCCTGCGGTTTGAGCATATCTTCGAGATGTTTCTGACAAGGCGTCTTGATTTTACAATTGTCTGCCTTTTTGCGCTACATATGAACTCCATCATCACGAGAGAACAAATCTCTCAAATCTATGTGGCGGATCCATACTACATGCACGAGTCCTTCTTGAGTGTCAGCGACTTTGAGCGTGAAACTTCTAGGGAGTGCATCGAAAACTTTATGATAAGGAATAAGGACAAGGCAATGGTCCTCCTGCCTTATCATCCAAAGTAAGTCAGTGTCGGACAACCCTTTCGTACATTTCAATCATTCCTTCTCACTCATATGGAGAATAATTTAAGGTGTTTTTTTCCCGCAGCAATGGGCGCGCCATCCTTATCGTTCTTTACCCGTGAGTCTCCCATATCATGTATTTCGACCCTTCCAGAAACTACAAAAAGAAGGACTACACCCACATAATGAATATTCTATATGATGCTCTCCTCGGCTTCAGCTGAGGGGTGGCCACCTTGAGATCAGGAAACAAAGGAACCGCAAGCCGGGTTTCTCGCATATAACTAACTTTTGCGGCATCCATCAACCAAAAGCAAGCAGCAACGATGGATTCTACCTCCTCCATCTCATGATGGAGTTTAGAAGGGATCACCAACAGCTTCGCATGACAAATAGAAACGATGATCATATCCGTAAATCGGTAGAATCCCTAGGAGAATCGGATTATAAACTCAGAGATGACTTCTTTCGCATCCAGAGGGACATTGCAACGATCATCATGAAAGAAGTCGTCAAAGAGAAGGGGATGTTCCACCACGGCCCTATATCGTGAGCTGAAGTCTGAACTCGCATAGGCATGCCACATCAGGACATGACGACGTTCAAGAAGCTAGTGTGCATCCTCGGTGACATGGATGGATGGAACTTCTAGTGATTGACGATGCCGATGGTGATGATGTGTCGGTTGAACTTGTATACTTTTTGTAGCGATGAAACTTTGTGATGTCCACGATCCCTATTGAACTTGCCTAACGCTACTTTGTTAGTTTGGGTATGATGACATGCGTACCTCTAGTTAATTAGTTTGCGTATGATGAAATTGCGTTGATTATTTATGTTTACTATATGTTGCATCTATTTGCTAACCCTTTCTTTTTGTGTTGCTCAAGTATATTTTGTTGCATATTATTGTAGATTCCCTTGATGAGGATGCATCTCTAACAGGTACCTAGATCCTTGATGGCGAAGAAGCAGTGCTATGTCGTGTACATAGGGAAGGTTTCGAGAGTGTACGATGAGTGGCCCGAGTATCAGGTGCAAGTGGAGCAGTTCTTGGGCGCCAGCCATAAAGGGTTCAAAAGCAGACAAGAAGCAGAAGCTAGTTACTTGAGGTTAACGCTAGCGTAAGAGAGGATTCAGAACCGCCCCCTCATGTACTGCATAGTTCCGCTCTCACTCATAGTGATAGCTACTCTGTTCTATATCATTGTTTAGATGGATGATGATGTAGTTGCAAGTATTCGAGACTTATATCGCTATTTCGAGATGATGATGAGAGACATCACTTTGTGTTGGATGATGATTACGATGATGACATGATTTGATGAGACTATTTGTATGTGTATTCGTGTATGATATGATTAGATTTGTATGTGTATGATGTGCTAGAGATTATTGTATAAAACCTGTACAAATATAAAAGAAATATGCAGCAGAAAAAAATTCAAAAACTAATAACAATAACAGTAGCGAGGGGTATGTACTTAGCAGCAGCGTGCACTAGAAGTAGCGCCTTTTAAAATCAAGCGGTAGAACTATTAGCAGTAGCATTGTTTTGTACAGCCCGCTACTACTACCCATATATAGTAGCAGCATGGGGAAACATGCGCTACCGCTAAAAGTTAGTTGTAGCGTCATAGTAGTAGCGCAACACCCTGCGCTACTGATAGCCCTTTGACCCGCACTACGGCTAGGCTTTTCCCTAGTAGTGCATGTGGACCTGTTTAGGTCTTGAGTCAAGGTTATTAGGTTAGCGGCATGTGGTGTTTGTTTGATATGATTGCAATACACGGGTTCATTTTCTAATACTATGTTCAAATAAAGGATGTGGACTATAGAGCTCTTTAGTCGTGATTATTGGATTAGGGGCTAGTGGTACTTTTTTCCCATTGAAACGCACGGGCTCTTTTGCTAGTTCTTCCTAATGTCCCCAACCCTAATCACTACAGCTCCAGAGAACGATAACTCATCCTCAGTCCTCCCACTTGCAGGTCTCGCGAGCCCCATCTCCTTGTTATATTCCCGTCACGATGGCGCAGACGTAGGTACACATCACGCCGGAGTGAACGTAGGTACACGGCACGATGAAGTTTTGTCAGAAGCATGGAGTGCCTTGGGACAAAGCCGATGGCTGCAAGACGGTGAGCGACCTCTTGGGTTTTCCATTGAACCTAGCCCCGTCGGCCTCGCCCATCGTTGGGTGGATCCAAAGTGCTTGCGGCTTGCTACACACCATTGTAGGAGCGCAACTCCGGTGATGATCTTGATTGCTTGTTGATGACCCACAAGTATAGGGGATCAATCATACTCCTTTCGATAAGTAAGAGTGTCGAACCCAACAAGGAGCAGAAGGAAATGATAAGCGGTTTTCAGCAAGGTATTCTCTGCAAGTACTGAAAGTAGCGGTAATAGATAGTTATGTAGCAAGATAATTCATAACAAGTAACAAGTAGCAATAGTAACAAGGTTGCAGCAAGGTCGCCCAATCCTTTATATAGCAAAGGACAAGCCGGAACGGTCTCTTATAATAAGGAAAACATTCTCGAGGAAACAAGGGAATTACCGTCTAGTCACTTTCATCATGTTTATTTGATTCGCGTTCGCTACTTTGATAATTCGATATGTGTGTGGACCGGTGCTAGGGTGTTATTCTTACTTGAACAAGCAACCCTCTTATGATTACCCCCTCTAGCAAGCATCCGCAACTACGAAAGAAGAATTAAGATAAATCTAACCAAAGCATGAAACATATGGATCCAAATCAGCTCCTTACGGAATAACGCATAAACTAGGGTTTAAGCTTCTGTCACTCTAGCAACCCATCATCTACTTATTACTCCACAATGACCCTTATGCCCAGGTATGGTGAAGTGTCATGTAGTCTACATTCACATGACACCACTAACGGAAGCAACAACATACATATCATCAAAATATCGAACGAATGACAAATTCACATGATTACTTATGACAAGACTTCTCCCATGTCCTCAAGAACAAAAGTAGCTACTCACAAATCATACCCATGTTCAAGATCAGAGGGGTATTAAATATCATTAAGGATCTGAACATGTAATCTTCCACCAAATAAACCAACTAGCATCAACTACAAGATGTAATCAAGACTACTAGCAAACCCACGGGTACCAATATGAGGTTTTGAGACAAAGATTGAATACAAAATATGAACTAGAGTTTGAGAGGAGATGGTGCTAGTGAATATGTTGATTAAGATTGCTCCTCCCATGATGAGACGATAGTTGGTGATGTTGATGGCTTTGATTTCCCCCTCCTGAAGGGAAGTATCCCTGGTGGAATCGCTCCGCCGGAGGGCAAAAGTGCTTCTGCCTCGAGACGGCGGCGCTTCAGCCGGAAGTCCTCTCCTTAATTTGTTTTGTGGTAAATGACTTCATATAGCAGAAGGAGGGGGCCAAAGGCCAGTTGTGGGCCCCACAAGGCATCATGGCGCGCCCACGGGTGGCCGCGCCCTGTTGCCTTGTGGGCAGCAGGTGGCCCCCCTATGGTATTTCTTTCCTCCAGTATTTTTCATATATTCAATAAAAATCGTGAAGTTTCAGGACAATTGGAGCTCCATAGAATAGCTATCTATTATGTAGCTTTTTTAGGTCCAGAATTCCAGCTGTCGGTAATTTACCTTTCCATATAAATCTTGCAAATTAAGAGAAAAAAGGCATTAGCATTGCATCATAAAGTGAAATAATGACCAAAAACATTACAAATAACAGTAGGAAAAGATGATGCAAAATGGACGTATCACTTGTAGGCACCATAGAATACATGTTTCTCATTTACTTGTGAGGTGCAGAAAATATATTTTCTATTGACTATATCCAGAAACGTGTCAATGGCATATACAAATATCCTTAGCATAGTGCTATTCACATTGTTGGGCGTGTATTTCACCATATAAATTTTTTTTGCCTTCCATCTTTTGTGTTACACTAATATAATATGATTCTCTATAAATAACATGTGCAGGATATTTTGTTTACTCCGATGGTTAGAGTCAAAATCTTGGTGTTAACATCCTTTTGTCCATTTTCATGAAACATGCAGGCTTGACCTCTGGTCTTATTAATTTCTTCTCTTTTATTTAGCAGGAATGGAGTTTCTATGCGAGCAAAATCATTTTGACAATTCCAACAAAGCAAGTTAGATCACAAAATCTTGAATTGCAACCTAAAATCTTGAATTGCTTAAATCAAATTAAAAACATGCAAACCAGATTGACAGTCATGGTTAACCACCAAACCAAATGTTGATGGTGACATTGGTACAGAGCACCTGAATTTTTTTTGGGTGCAAGGCAATATTTTACCTCGTTGATGTGTGTACGTTTCTGCTGAAATTGTGAATCTTGTGTAGTCTTGGTTTAAGTTGCTTTCATGTACCCGAAGACTACATGAAACCTGCAGGTTTCACCTCTAGTCTTATTAATTTCTTCTCTTGTATAGCAGGAATAAAGCTTCTATGCGAGAAAATTTCCTTTAATAGTTTGAAGAAAGCAGGTCATATCACAAAATCTTGAATTGCAACCTAAACCATTCATTGGTTAATCTGAATTAAAATCATGCAAATCAGATGGAGAGTCATAGTTAACCACAAAACCAAATGCCGGTGGTGACACCTGTACAGAGCACCTGAAATATTTCTGGGTGTAGGGCAATATTTTACCATGTTGATGTGTGTACATTTCCACTGAAATGGTGTATTGTGTAGTCTTGGTTTAACTTGTTTTCATGTACCCAAATAAATACCTAATGTTGACTATACACACGGTAAAATATTTTATTTTCAGGCAAAATTATGGGAACTCCTAATGAATAAACTTGGACAGATGTTTCCTCATATTGCATTGGCCAGCATTTTTCATATTGCTTTCATATTTACTCTTACAGTCAGTTCCCTCTATGAATTTCATGTGAATTGTTGCATGAATCCAACCACACCAAATTAGTTGGTGAGATGCCTCTTACTGTCCTTCAAAGAATAGCATATCTTACTTTGTGTGCCTTTTGTTTTGCTTGTCGATGCATATATTGATGTTCCATGCATTGTAATACATGTTAAGTCGGATTACATATCACACATGGCATGCCCCTTCAGTCAATTATTAGTACGACCATATCAGGTATGTCGTTTCCTCTAAATATTCATGATTCATGTATGTAATACATGTTCAGTTCATGTATTGTAGTCTCTTTGGAAGTTTCTTCCATCTCTGCAACTGTAGTTGATTGTGCATATTGAGGCTCCAACTTTGAATTCACCAATAATAAAAGCCTTCATGTTTGCTTAGGGAACTGCATTACCTATGTTGGAGTCTGTTTTCAGCTGGCATGTCTCATCTATGAACAAATTTTGACTCACATGAGCCTATTTTGTAATCCTCCAACCCTATAATAGTTTGTTAATGCCATATGGTATATATGTTGTTCCGTGAATTCTATTTGGTATCTATTTTCTCTATATTATAGGTACAATCCTCTCAAGATGTAGCAGTGGGTGCATCATACCGTTGTTACCATATTTTAGACTCTGAGAAAGTGTGTGCAAACTGGGAATTAAGTATCAATCGCCATTGATTCTGTGATATATCAAATTGGTTGATTTAGGGTAATTCATGATTTGTTGTGGCATTGAGTTGGGTCTTATTGTCATTGCTTCTAAGGTAAGTTGGTTCACCTTTCCTTCTTAGTTTATCACAATCATAATGGTAGAACTTTTTGTCTTTCTCCTTGGCATCTATTTATGTAAAGTCTACTCCACTTTTTGTCCCTTTCCATTTCATGTTGTACATTTACACACACAAGGTCTGAAATTACAAGGGCATGTATGTATTTAGTACTTGAAGAATGTGTCTATGAAGGTGCAAGTTATCTGCCTGGTAATATAACTATGCAATTATCTACTGCAACTTTCAAATCTTTGTAGTGAGCTTCCATGATATTCCACTACATATTTAGAGGAACTTCTATTGCTCTACTAAAAAATGGACTCGACATTATTTCTTCATTCTTTTATCCCCATTTCCACCATAGGTTACATTCTGATAATATCTTCCCAAACTTCTTTTTGCGGGTGGTGTTCATGGTCGATCCATTGGGGTAAATGTTTGAGACAAGTTCTCAAATTTTGATTTGGTGAATTCTTCACTTCTCACTTCTCATTCTCCAATGGCTCCTGGCCAGATTACTTCACCAGGACTGCCACATCTCATCTTTTCATTTTTTAGTATCCATATATATTGCTCGGATTATGTGTTGTTCCTTCGACAGCTGCTACGTCGTTGATTGCCAAAGCCCTTATTCCTCTTGGTGGTAGTGGTGCAGGTAACATGACCAGCAAGGCAAAGTATGAAAGCCTGACGTGGCTTGATTAACAATGCTATGTTAACTGCATACTTGACTAACAGCACATTTGTTCCCACATTAGATGTTTCTTTTTATTTCTCTGTAAATATAATCAAGTTGTTGCCTTGTGACCACGAGGTCACGGGTTAAAGTCCTGGAAACAGCCTCTTACAGAAATGTAGGGAAAGGCTGCATACTATAGACCCAAAGTGGTCGGACCCTTCCCCGGACCCTACGCAAGCGGGAGCTACATGCATTGGGCTGCCCTGTAAATATAATCTCATATTTTTATGGTTAGGTGTAAAATGGAGATCTCCACTACACTCTGCTGAAAGGAGTGGAGAGTAGAGAAAGATGTGTACACTCACCTGGGAACAAGTTAATCGATATCGTTTGTCATAATAGTACATTGTTTGCTTAGGTTTGTGTTCTGTGATGAAAAATCAATGTAACCTAGTAGAATATCGAGATGGGTGAAAAGTGTTTCAATAAAGGCTACTAACATTTATGTGTAGGTGGGCATCATGAATAAAGAACTTTGTTGCTAATTTAATTTTTCTGTTAATCCCCTATTCCAGTTTTCAACATTGTTTCTCAGCTTTAAATGTGTTTGTGTCATGGGCTTCATCACTGGAAATGTGGTTTATCTTAGTTATGTCTACTTTGTGCACACATTTTAACCTATATGAACTTTATGCTTCTAACATATTGACATGGAAGAAATGGCGCACTTCTCTTTTGAGAAGACTCACCAATCATGTTGTGTAGTATTTTTAAAACATGTGGGAGGAAAAGAGAGATATGAAACTTGTACACTTAATTTCACTTAACAATGAAACAAAGATGATAGCATTGTGCTAGAGATGCCAACTACGACAATTGTTGTGTTGCAACAATCATTCAATATTTGCTTCAAGAACTAACATTCAGTATTACAAAAAGACAGGCGCGACAACGCACACCATCGATGATCTAGTACTTAGTATAGTGATGTAAGTCTTCCGAGTATAGTTGGGTACTCACCATGCTTTATTTATTCTTTTGACATGGATGCTCCAAATCAGATAGTAGCATTTGGAGCGGATAATCTCTTGGTCAAGGACGACATTAGCTATGGTTATCCCCCAGAAAATGGTCTGGGCAGGGATACGGACGCCACTTGCTTTTCTTTAGCCTTTCTTAATGCATTTGTGACATGTCTAAGGTACATTTCGCTTGAGTTATGAGATTTGTATCTTGGTTGTCAGACCCTTATATGTATTCATTCGTTAAATTTGACTTCTTGGGTCATTGTATATACATTATTGCAGACATGTTGAGGAATTGTGTTGTGATACTGACCGCCCACATACAGAGCATGTTGTTGCATTCATGTTTGTTTAGTGGGCCTCTTGGGGTCAATACTATGTGAATGCTAGTGGAGGTGCTAGAGTTATATAGTGTCGCTCCTAGGGCGTCACAAGGATATGATGGATCTCCTCCTCAACATCTTCAGAACACATATCATCAAACCTACAAAAAGGAGAAAAAGGTAAGGGTTCATCAGAACAATTACCTTCTTCTTGCTCCTCCGCCTTCGCCTTCGCGAGCATCGGCTCATTCTCCGGCCTCGCGGCATCCATGTTGTGGGACACGATGTCGGCATCCATGTTGTGATATGTGAAACACATCATGGACCTCTGCTAGGTCTTCTAGTAGGCCTAGCAGATATGCCACATTTCCTTTTCTTGACAAGACTTGGAAAGGTCCAATAAATCTTGGGAGAAGTTTTCATTTTGCCTGAAACCTCTGTAGTGGGTATCACTTAGAGGTAAGCATATTCTCCGGGTTCAAAGTTAACATCAAGATGCTTATTATCATAGTAACTTTTTTGTCTGGATTGAGATGACTGAAGTGTAATCTTGAACCTTTGTTTTGATTCATATGGTTCACCTCCTCACACCACACAAACGCTCCTTCCATATGTCAATCTTGCCATGTGGGGTTTTTGCCTCCATACTATTTTTAGCATGTCACGATCCAATAACCATGTATACAATATTTTTTGCATCTCACAATCTAATAACCATGTATACAATATTTTTTGCCGTAACACAATCCAATAACCATGTACACAACAATTTATGGAAACAATCATGACCACTAGCAAGAGAGCATAAAGTTTAGATGTGCCAAGTTGAGATGCACTTGTTGGTACCAACAACCCTTTTGCATCATCATGCTAGATTTTTCCAACAACAACAAACAAATTAAACAAAAAGACATAATGAGTTGAACAGGAATTAATCATATATTCAAGGTTGAGACTTTTTGGATCTTCTGTTCTTCATTATACATCGTCTTGCTGCCCTAGCGGCCATAGCATTGAGTTGGCAAGGAATTCTCTTAGAATATTGTAGATTGCTAATACTAGTTTGATCTTCATTGTTGCAACTGGGAGAAGCAACTTTAGGATTGGAGGTTTCACCGGTGTTGTCGTTCTTGGTTCCCTCAACATTATCAGTCGGCGGTTTCATTTGTGGAATGCACAAGTATTTTTGTCCCAGCATCATGTCTTGGTCATGTGGTAGACAGATTGATCCGGGAGGGGGCTTCGGTATAGGGGTTTTGTTCCAGCTATGAGCCATTTCAAGAAAAACCTACCAAAGTGAAGAATCAGAATGTTATGATAACAATATAGTGCCCGCATGAAATGTGTGTGATGCATTAGGTCAGTAGCCCATTAAAACTTCATGGCTCCTTGAAAATGAAATAAACACAACTAATCATCATAATTAAATGTTAATATTGTGAACTTGGCACCATTAAGGGAGCCAAGCCAAGATAAAGTTTAATTAAATCCCTCGCTAATTTGTAGCTAGATAACTTATGGAGTGTAGTTTGATAATTCAATCATCATGTGTATTCTATACTTGACTAGATAATAAGTGAAAACTTATCCAAATGGCATACCGGACAATAAGAATTCCTTTATTTCCAAAAAAGATTTTGTTATTTTGGGTGTTAAATTGCGTGAAAAGAAAATGTTTTGTTTCTTTTCTCCAAGTCTTACATGCGAGGGTCATTTTGTCTTATTTGCCTACTGACAGTGTAGATGGATTGGCCAGAAACCTAAAACAGAACAAAATCAAAAATCTAGTTAAAGCACCAAAGTTACATATGATTGGTAGTGGTAAGCCACTCACCACTGTGAATTATGTTCATACAAAAGGATGGATTTGATCCTTATATGGGATAATGGACCTCATATGTGCCTTTTTGTACATTATTGCATTCATACAATAACATATTGGACATGCATGCCCTAGTCCATGTGTTAAAGCAACAAAAGAGGGACTAGGTTACTTTATAAGGGATCTACACATGTTGACTCTTAATGTTGTCACTTAATTGATTAATAGTTGATATGGGAGGGAGATAATAAGGAGAGAAAAACAAATCTGATTTCTTAGGGTCAAACTTGTTCTTGAATGACAAGACAATCTTTTCATATGCAATGCATGCCTTCTAGAGAAGGCAAAAAAAGTTATCATGCTATAGATATCCCTGACAATTGATTGTTGCATGCTCCTAAATTATGGGCTAAACTAGACAATAGTTAACTAAAAGATGAAATTTGAAACAAGGGAGAGAATTGTCTTATCCTCCTTACTGAGAGATCTCTCTTTACTAAAGTCCTCACTAATAGGTTGGCTCTGATCATTGGTAGATTAATTTCTGGTTTCCAGTCAGCTTTTATTACGGGGGAGGTACATCTTGGAAAGTGTTGTTACGGACCATGAAATTGTTCATGATGTACATTCTTCTGGTACGCATGGGCTAGTTTTTAAGATTGATTATGAAAAAGCATATGACTAGGTGAACTTAGATTTAGTGTATGAAATGCTAGCTCTTAGGGGCTTTGGCCCAAAATGCAGAGGGTGGATGAAAAGTCTAACTCAGAGAGGCTCTGTTGGAGTCAAGTTGAATGGGGAAGAAAGTGATTTCTTCTTAATAGGCAAAGGCTTGAAACAAGGAGATCCTTTTTCTCCCCTCCTTTTCAATTTGGTGGTAGATGTTTTTTCTAGGATGCTGATCAAAGGGGTACAAGCTGCTTTGTTTAGAGGCTTGTGGCCTGAGTTTGTGGATGGGGTGGTTATGTGTCTACAATATGCAGATGATACCCTCTTGTTCCTTCAAAAAGATAGTAGAGTTGCTCTAAATCTGAAGTGGGTACTGACCTGTTTTGAACAAGTGTTAGGCATGAGGATTAATTATCATAAAAGTGCCCTGGTCCCCATTAGCATGCAACTAGTGGAGTTGAAAGGTTTTTTAGAGATCTTTCAGTGTGTAGTTGGGCAGTTTCCCATTAAGTACTTGGAAATCCCTCTACACTTTAATAAGCTTAGTAGGGAAGATCTCCAGTTTTTAATTGATAAAATTTTGGCTGGAATACTGGGTGGAGAGGCAAGTTGTTATCCTTCCTGGGAAAGGTAACTTTGATCAAATCATGTTTGGCTAGTATCCCATTGTATCTATTGTCTTTTATTAAGTTTCCCAAGTGGGCCCTTCAGCACATTAATTCCCACATGGCTAACTGTCTCTGGAGTGATACTGAGGGGAATCATAAAATCCACCTTGCTAGCTAGCAATCTATTTGCATGAGGAAGGAATCTTGGGGAACGGGAGTGCTAAATCTGCAAGATATGAATGTATGTTCGATAGGATCTTGGGTTAAGAGGTATATCATCGGGGAAGGGTCCCTCTAGAGGAGGGTTATTGATAGTAAATATAACACCAAAAACCCCAATGTTCTTTGCTGCCATGATAACAATTCTTCTCAATTCTGGAAGAGTTTTTTGAGGGCAATGCAAGCGGTGAGAGTGGGGTATAGGTGGGCAGTAGGAGATCGTAGGCAAATTAGTTTTTGGGAAGATATTTGGCATGGGAATGCTCCTTTGGCTACACAATTCTGGGATCTGTATTACCTAGTTAATGAGAAAAACAAGAAGATTTCAGAGTTGTGGGATGGTCAAGTCTTGAAATGCTCTTTTAGAATAACCTTTTTCCGATGAACTTATGATCCAATGGTTTGATCTGATTAATATTCTCAAACTCACTAAATTTAGCCAGGAGAATGACTCCTTGGCCTGGCAGTATGAATCTAAAGGGGTTTATTCTTCAAAGTCTCTATATGCAATAGTTAACTTTAGAGGCATACAGCCTACCTTCCTGCCAGCGGTTTGGAAGATTAAAGTGCCTCCTAGGATCCAAGGTTTTCTTTGGCTATTCTCTCAGAACAAAATTATGACATGTGATAATTTGAGATTAAGGGGGGTGGACAAACCCCTGGAGTGCATTCACTCTACCGAGATTGATCGGTGTACCATCTGTTCTTTGAATGTGTGGTTGCTATTGATGTGGCCGGAGGTAGAAGAACTGTTTGGTATTTCTTTTTTTAACTTTGAATCGGTTGCTAAATGGTGGTTGTGTGAGAAAAAGTGTTTACATCTCAATGTAATCACCTCTGTTGTCCTGTGGGGACTATGGAATTGCAGGAATTCCCTAGTTTTTAACAAATGTACATGGGTCTCTATGAAGCAGGTGTTTGGCTTGGTCTATCGGTACCTGAGGGACCGGACAAAACCCTTCGAGGATCTACAGGGGGGAAATTGTTGGAGTTTCAAAGTGCAATGTGGAGGAGACTGAAAAACCATCTGGAGTTGGAGCCATACTGACGACATGCAAGCCAGGATTCGGGCCACTTTCCTGGGCTGCAGTTGTTGGGAGGTCGAATCATGGAGGGAGGACCACACTGGAGTACCAACAGCATAATCCTTAGGAGGCGGACGCCATTCAGGTGGTCTTCTCCGGCTGGTAATGGGAAGCTGTCGTGTTGTGGTAGTTCCCTTGATGGGAGTTGCATGTTTGATCTTGTTTTGTCTCTAGAGTCAGTGACAGTAGCTAGGAAAAAAACGTTGTAATAATACAGGAGGAACTTTCTGTCTGGCTGTTTCTTCATAGGTGTTGTGTGGTGAGTTGTTTGTGAACTCGTTTGGCTTCTACTCAACTTAGTAAAAATGGAGCCGGGGAAGGCCCCTGATTTTCGAGAAAATCTATAAGAGAATGCAAACCTCTTTTTTCAGCCTCGCTCTCTCTTCTCAACTTAGAAATCATCCTACCTGATATTGATACTATTAAGATAGCACTATTGCACATGTGCTAATAAGAGTCAAGCCATGTATCGTCGTCGCATTTAATTATAACTTTTCTGTAGAGTCAATCTAAAGACATGCCCTATTTATTATATAAATTGTTTTACTATCAACTCCTGATGACGATGAACCGAAGAGTCAAGGGGTGACTCCACTTTTGTAGATGCCGTTAGCACCTGTTTTAAAATGATGACATCGAGTCAGTTCTTATGATATTCCTAACGGATCTCCAAGTTTGCGTTTCTCCATCTTGATTGCAAGTTTCCGTGGAACATCAGGGTTCCAATTTCATTTTACAGATTTATTTAGTTTTTCGATGCAAAGGCAGGCGAATTATACTTCTATTATCTGATTGTTATTTTATTGTGTTCCGAATCCCATACAAGTGTTGTACTACATATGGAGTCCTACGGGACTACGGCATGTCAACCGTGCTAGACGTAGCATGACTACAACTCTGTTTCGTGTCCACCAAGAAAGAGAGTTCTTTGCCCCTTTATATAGTACCAGCTAGTCATAGAATAGATGAGAGAGATCTCCACCAGATTAGCACGTAGAGGGTTTGTCCTCTCGTGTAATGTAATACTCCTCCCAATTATAGTGATACGCCTTCGTGCGTTCCGTGGTTTTCTCCCGCAAGGGTTTCCACGTAAAAATATGTGTCTCTCGTGTCTCATTTTATCTCGTTATTATCTAACACTGATAATAAAATATTCAATTGTTTCGTATCTACGAGGAAATCCGGAGAATTTCCAACTCGCACGATCTGAAAGGAACGGAGAGTGCGTGAAAACTGCAAACTCTTGCTTCTTGAACACCAGTCTAATTACTGATCCCGTGATCCGCGGGTAAAGTTCCGATCTGGACACCAAAGCGCAGGATTCAAACAAACCCATCCCGGACAGCCGCGTACGCGATTGATGCAACCAACAGCAGCGAAATCCTCATGAGGAAACGGAGAGGTTTAGGGCTACGCGCACGTACCTCGCGCCCCGGCAGCTCGTGGCCGAACGTGGCGTTGGAGCGGATGGCGAGGTGGACGTCGTCTGCTTGGAGCGACGCCCTGCCGGCGTGATCCGCGTAGGCCAGCGCGTCGCCGAGCACGTCGCCGGCGTACCGGTGGGCGAGCCTCAGGAACTGGTGGACCACCGCTGGCTCGTAATCCCCTTCCTCAAGCCCTACCGAACGCAAGATCTCCTTCACGACACGCGCATCCCGTGGCTCATCGCCGGTGTCCGCCGCCGCCGCAGCAGGAGGGGTCCGTCCGACCCCGGTGTCCATTAGGGTAGGACGCAGATTTGCGGAGTGTCAGGCAACTCTTCGCGGGAGAGGCAAAATAGAATTTGGGTTTAAGTAAAAGGATGTAGCGACGCCTTACAAATAGAGTCATTTCTGCCATCTTCACAACAGCGACGCTTTGGCCGAGTGGTTAAGGCGTGTGCCTGCTAAGTACATGGGGTTTCCCCGCGAGAGTTCGAATCTCTCAGGCGTCGAATGCTTTTTTCCTTTTTGCTGCAAGCAAACAAGCTCCACAACAGTTCTTTTAGCTGCTTAGGCAATCAAGTTCCACAACATTTGCTTTGCTTCAAGGAAGAAAGAAAAGATTATGAACAATAATATATTTTTGCTGCTTAGGCAATCAAGCTCCACAACATTTGCTTTGCTCAAGGAAGAAAGAAAAGATTATGAACAATAATACTTTCTTTTTTTGCTGCTTAGACAATCAAGCTCCACAACATTTGCTTTGCTCAAGGAAGAAAGAAAAGATTATGAACAATAATGCTCTCTTTTTGCTGCTTAGGCAATCAAGCTCCACAACATTTGCTTTGCTCAAGGAAGATAGGAAAGATTATGAACAATGATAATGTTCTCACATATGAGCACTTTGAACAATCAGGTATTGTTAGACACAAAAAAGGCAACATATGTGTATATGGATGATTTCATGTGTAAATTGACAATTCCATGTCTTAAGCAAATGTATTGAGTATTTGTACCTACTAATACTCGAAAAATTGCAAAACCAGATCAAAATCGACACAAACAAATGTAAATCATGTGGGAGAAACGTAAACCTTGGGCCTTTTCTTCCTTCTCTTTTTTTTGGCGGGGGGTATTTATATTTCAACTTTTTTCTACGCAAACACAATAGTTTAACTGCTTGAGGATTCTAAACAAATGTAAAACGGGCGGGAGAAACATGAATTTTGTGCTTGGTTTGCGGCAACAGTAATGCCAATGTTTTCCTGTACGAACTAGCAGGTGCCTGCTTTGCATTAAGAAGAGATTGGAAAGTTGTCCTTTACAGAGTCGTCATCAACCATCACGGCTAGGGACCTCGTCAACTAAGAGAACATCGACTTACATCATATACACCCTACAATGTAACTGCCTCCTGGAACAGGCAAGCATTAGCTCTGCCTCTCTCCTCTACCGCAACGGCAGTGGAGCTAACCCTCTCGAAAGTTCTAGCATTGCTCTGTTTTCAATTTTCGTAGGTGCCATGCAATGTCCATTTCCATTATAGCCCGCTTCCAGCAATTTGATTGTGTCGCCCCCCACTGTAACCGAGACCACCGTCCCGTGATAGCCCTCGTTGTCTGTGCAATCCTTACTATCGATCCGTCAGAGACAATAAACTTTTGCCACACCTCTTTTGTGAAAGGACATTGCAGCGTAATACTCTCTCCGTCGCAAAATTCTTGTCTTAGATTTATCTAAATAAAAATATATCAAGTCATGTTTTAGTATTAGGTACTCCCTCCGTCCGGAAATACTTGTCATCAAAATGGACAAAAAAGGATGTATCTAGAACTAAAGTACATCTAGGTACATCCTCTTTTATTCATTTTGATGATAAGTATTTCCGGACGGAGGGAGTACATCCGTATCCAGACAAATTTAAGACAAGAATTTTAGGATAGAGGGAGTAGCTAAGTGGAACGGAACTGACCATATCTCATCCTTGTCATGTTTACCCCGCACGTTTTACATTTGTTTAGACTCGTCTTTTGCTCAGGGGAATGCCAACGTTTCAACGATAGCACTGCCACTTTTGACTAGATGGAGGTCTCATGAACAAGACCAGAATAGTTGCTTCCACCTCTCTCTGTTAGCTTGATTTGAGTTTTTTTTTTTTTTTTTTTTTTGCGAATAAGCTTGATTTGAGTTGACCTTGCTCTCTGCCTCTTTCCACCAAACATCAAAAGCCAAAAAACAGTAAACATGTAAACACATGTCTCTCCTCTGTGAGAACAATAGGGCGCTGATTTGTACTACGACATAGGCGACTCTTCGTGGGGGAGACAACGGACAGTTTGGGTTTGAGTAAAATATGGGTCACATCATTACAAATACTGCTGTTTCACATCCCCGTACAACAAGGACACTTTGGCCGAGTGGTTAAGGCGTGTGCCTGCTAAGTACATGGGGTTTCCCCGCGAGAGTTCGAATCTCTCAGGTGTCGGTTACTTTATTCATTTCTGCATCTTTAAACAGCCAAGCCCCAGGCACACATTTCCATTGAGCAGTATATTTCTCACAAATGCAAAAGTCAAAGCCAATGTCTTTTTTTTTTTGAGACAAATCAAAGCCAATGTCTGAAGTATAGAACTCAAACACTGATTATAGCCTTTTTGTCTATAGTTTTTCCCTTTCACTTATGATTTTGCATCATCGGCAGTAAAAGCACCCAGTCTTTTCGTTGTCTAGCTCGCTGAACAAAATGTTTTCACAAATTCGCACTCCATAGCCAATGTCTGAATTAGAAGAGAACTCAAATCACTATCACAGCCTTTCTGTTCTTTTTCTTTTTCACTTCTCATTTTGCATCCTAAGCAGTCAAGCTCACCGAGCAAAAAAATATTCACATGTAATTGCAAATTGATAGCCAATATCTGAACAAGTAGAGAACTGAAATCACTTAGCCTAACCATGTTCCATTTTCTCGATAGGTGTTCTAAAACTAAGAACAATTCCCTTGGTTGGACACTGTATCACGTACTATTTACAAGTTAACTTCTTTTGCTCTACTTGAACAAACTTATCAACAAATATACACCAAATGCTACACTATCTGTTATGATTCTGTCAGAGTGCGGTCACCTAAACTTCAAACGAATTTAGCTGCGCTGTCATATATGTACTCACAAGACCTGCTGGTCTACGGCTGTCAAGACTGCGAAACCGCGAGACGGTGGTCAGGCATTTTGTTGAACTCCCTCATGTAGCCTCCAGATTTGCATGGAGTTGAAGGAATCAGCTCCAGCACGTCGCCCATCTTCAGCTCCTGGTTCAGGTTGTGCACAGCATGGCTGTTCAGCCTTAGGCTCAACTGCATGTCATAGCTTGAAGCCCTCTTCAGTAGGTCCAGTATTTTCGAATTTTGAGGGAGTTCTTGCACTGACATCTGAAGAAAACAAACATAGCAAATTCAGTTCTGCTGCTCTTCTAAATTAACACATTGCAACTTTGGTTAATCAGAAAGCGCTAGCGCAAAATATTATGACGGTTCTCAACCTTTTCATTCTCCAGAAGTATCACTAGGATTGGTCCAGTGTGGTCACATTGTTTTGAATCGGAGAAAGGACAGCCATCAGAGTCAGAAGGGTAGGTGCATGTTGCCCTTGGGGAAGAACCAAGTCCAGGAGGCGAAGGGTGATCTGTGTGCAGAGTTTCACACTGCCATGTAACAACACATCTAACCCATTCAACCATTTCAGGCAGAGATGAAGAGCAATTCCGAACGCCTTCCTTGTACCTCCAATGTGCAGCGATTCCAAACTCTGCCTGCAGGTGCATGTCCGCAGTACGAATTTGGATCTCTAATGGGAGTGTTTCTTCACTGAGAACAACCGTGTGCAGCGATTGGTACCTACAAGTAAAGAAGCATTAAGTTAGCACCGTGACATACTTTTCTTTTTATGCATAGTAGTATAGCAATATTTTGCATGGTCGTACCCATTAGATTTGGGGCTGCTGACATAGTCTTTAAACTTCCCAGGAATTCTAGGCCACAAGTGATGGACAACTTCTAATGTGGTGAAGCAATCAGCTTTATTCTCGAGTATCACACGCACTCCATGTACATCATAGATTTCATCCATGTCCAGTTTTTTCCTGTAATAAAAAAGCAATCACATTAGCATGTTTAGTGGCATATGTCTCTCCGGCTAGCAAGGTTACTCCAAAGATCATGTTGAAGTCAGTGCAGGAATTATCTATTTTAGGTAATGAAATGATTCATTTGACTTCATTAACAACACAACTAAAATGAAAGGTAAATCATTTGAAATCTTTTTCTAGTAAAGACACCATAATGGAAACATGATGCACAAGTTTACCTTGTCATCTTGCTGTAGATGCTGTAGATGCTCTTGTGCCTCCCTGATATGGAACGATAGGATAGCCCTCTCACCTGAAGGGCCTGTTCCAGTCGCCTTATTGCAGCTGCAATCATATCTCTGTTGTAAAACTCATGAAGGTTGGATGACAGTTCCTCATATTGCTCTGGGTAAAGATGCTTGAAACACAGATTTTCAAGCTGCTCCTTCCAGTTCAAGATCCCCAATTGATTCGCCAATGGAGCAAATATCTCCAGTGTTTCCTTTGCAAAGCACTGCTGTTTGATCTTGGGCAATGAATCCAACGTCCTCATATTGTGTAGTCTATCAGCAAGTTTGATAAGCACTGCTCTCGCATCCTCCATTGCAAGGAAGACCGTACGCAGTCTGTCAGCTTCATCAGTTCTGCTCGCTGTATCGTTTCTACGAGCCAGTTTGCTCAAATGACTTAGATTAGAAACCTGTCAAATATTCGACACAACTAAGTCTAGTCATTTAATGTCCTCAAACGGCCAAAGCACCCTTGCTGCCAAAAAATGGTGAAGCACCCTAACATATAGCAGGGGGGATATTGATAAAGATGACCGACAAGGCGACAACATGTAGCAGAACAAACAACAGCCTTTCCCAAGTTCCAGGTAATAAATGTGATATCATGAAAGAAGACACATAAAATCACCAAAAACTGTGTCTGCTTTGATCTGGTAAACAGCCAGGAAGAAATTCTACAATATACTAAAGTACAAGTCAATCCTAGGAGATGCCTACAGCCTAATTTAATAGAGGTGACGTTAACTTAATACCTAACTTAGATAAACATAAGATTTGTATTTGTTCTAGAAGCCCTATCAATAACGTAACAATCAATTATGGTCTGTCAGTCATAATCGTAAAAAAAAAAATAGCAAGGTAGCCAAACTAGCAACATCCAGTTCTCCATATGACGAAAAAGACAACACCGAGAAAGATGAAAATAAAAGAGGGGCCCACGCAGAGACATAACCATATAACTAATCAATTGTGAGTATGACCTGGTCCTTCGCCTAGAAAACTATGGCCTGATCCTGGACACAGGCACAGCTTAAGTCATGTTCAGAAAATTATCTGCAGATGCCGGTACGAATAATCTACCAGTGAAGAAGCTCTAAATTGCTACATTATCACTTTATCAGTATGGTGGAAAGTGGAAACGGTGTAGCAGCAATAGCACCTTACTTCGGTTCGTTTCAGAAAATAGTACTACCACACCAGGCGAGCTTTAACAGAGAAAAACAGTTCTACTGAATAGTTGCATATCAGTGAGCCTGCTCGTCACATCCTAATGTCAGTAATATCCAGTACAGTAACTAGATAGATCCGAATTCTTACCCCCTTCACGAGGTCCGCAACGCCAGCACCGAATTGCTCGGAGATGGAGCCGTAATCCAGGCCTGCGTCGTCCACCGTGTCGTGCAACAGCCCCGCCGCGATAACCGGAGGGCCTGCGCCGAGCTCCGCGAGCAGCGCCGCCGTCTCCACGCAGTGCTGCAGGTAAGGGTCGCCGCTCGCGCGCATCTGCAGAAACCACCAAAACGCCCAGCCGAGGAACGCGGCCCGGTCACTTCAGACGTCCGACAAGCCACGCCGAAACGATGAGCAGAAAGAGAGCGAGAGGGGCGCGGTCGAGCACCTGGCCGCGGTGGGCCGCCTCGGCCGCGTAGTAGGCCCTCCTCACGAGCTCCTCGCGGAATATGGCGTGCCGCGACTGCGCGCCGTCGAGCAGGGCGGCCGCGGCCGCGGAAGAAGCCGGGCCGACTTCCTCGGCCCCCGCCACGGAGGCGCGGGCCCGCCTCGCGGACGGCGGGCTTCGGCAGGGAGCTCGAGGAGCCTCCCCTTGGTCGGAGGCGCGCGCGAAGGACAGGGAAGGCGGGGTCCGGCACCGGGTCGCCCGCAGCTCGCCGGCGGCGGAGGCCGGGGCGCGGGGGAGGAGCTCCAGCGCGGCGGGGGGCTGCGGCGCCGAGAGGCGGTGGTGGGGGCGGCACTTGACGGAGCAGGCGACCGCCGCCGGCATGGCCCCTGGTGGTGGTGCTGGCTGGCCCGGCGAGCTGGAGTTCGGCGGAGGGGACGGGGCAAGAGGGGGAGTGGGGGAGCTGGAGATTGGAGAAAGAAGCGTGGAAGGGAGCTCTAGTTGGGACGTTGGGCTCTTCGCGTGTGCTGGCGTGGTTATGAATAGTAAGCCTACTCGTGGGAAGATGGGTGGTCGTTTATATTTTAGACCTCAAGTCGCCAAATCATTTGGGTTGGCTTGGCTTGCTAATTTTCGAACGAGGAAGTATGCCCTTTTCTTTCTCGAGAGCACGATTAAATTGTGCCATAGATTTACATAGGATAAAATACAAAAACTCAAACAGGCTCCCACCAGAGATCGATGAGAAGCAAACACCATTCCAACATGAACACACAAAACAACTCCAACACAAAATTGATTGTCCTAAACTGACTAGCAGAGCCGCGTCTCGACCAATGCCGGTCACCTTCAAAGAGCAACAACTTCAAATGAACTCTCCTTCCAGTTCCTGACGGATCACCACCCTTGATTGCCTAAAATTAGTTGGCAGGTCGGCAACGGGACTCAAACATCCCCAAGAAGATCATCGTCTTTGGAATCACCTACGAGCGTACATAGCACCCCTGAGGCCCTGACGAACAGTCCAAAATAGCGGCGAGCACCATAGGAAAGCAAACTAGGACCTTCAGGTCGTGTCTCGAAAAGCAACTCTCCCAACAGAGGAACGACGTCGAGGACGCTACCATCGCCTATCAAGATTCAAACCTAGGATTTCGCCCGGAGACAACCAATCAAGTGAGAGAGAGCGAGGTACTGACACCCCACAGTGACGCCTCCAAGAAAGGGAAACGACACACATGGGCACCGTCGTCGTTGGCACCAGCCGAATACGGACATACATTCATCCCAATCGTCGCACACCTACACCCCTGCACAGCGGAATGCTGCACACCATCCTAATTGGTTCACTCCGCCATCGCCACGGTACCTCATAGATGAAGCGGCATCATCGTGCCCCACCGACACCACCGTCATAAATGGCCAACACCACCACATCGAGCCACCACGCAAACCGCCTGCACCACACGGTGCCCAGCGGCCGCTGAGGCCCGACATCTTCATGCCTGCCAGCAGCAACATAACAGGCCACGCCCAGCCACCAACCCGGCAACCGCTGCCTAGTGACGCTAATGCCACCAATTAGCCAAATCTAAGCCAAGCCCCAGGGCAGAGCTCGAGACCGCCTAAAGTAGGGGGGCGCCGCCTGCGCCGCGTCGGAGCCACCATGAAGCCCTGGACCCCTCACTGTTGTAGGAAGAAACAACCTCGTCGTCGAGCATGGCACACCCTCTATGGGTTCTTTTCGACGTTTTCTAGGGGCAAGTAAGATAGTCTTATCTTAAACCCATCACAGAATCTAGAAATAACAATAGAAAATTATGTGCAATTAGTCTATTCTTTGATAACTAAATAGTTTCAAAATATGTGGTGACAGATATTATTGCTAACAGATCATCTCATAATTAAGAAAATGCAAGCCTCCTTTTATAGTTTCTCTCTCCTCATCAGCACTCCTACGATATCATCGCTATACATGCCCTAGCTTGGGGTCGGACAGCTCCATGGTGTGGCAATGGCTTGGGGCGGTGGATCCTCACAGTGGAAGCCAGGGCGGCGGACTCAAAAAACTGTGCGACAAGGCAGCGCGGTGGTGCAAGTTCTAGCCGACGTGCGGTGGTTGCAGACAAGCACAGAGGTGGTAGACGCACTTGTTCTAGCAGTGTGGGCAGCAACGCGGCGGCATACGACTTTCCCTTTTCCTTTGTGATGGCCAAAGGTGACGACTTTGCCCTTTGTTCCTAGTTTGCTGCGCTCCGAAGACGTGACAGACAAGGCCAAGGAGAAACGTTTGATGCTGTTGAAAGATCATGGATGTCACCTAGAGGGGGGGGGGAATAGGCGCTTTAAAATAATCACGGTTTAGGCTTGAACAAATGTGGAATAAACCTAACGGTTAATTTGTCAAGCACAAAACGTAAAACTACTAGGCTCACCTATGTGCACCAACAAGTTATGCTAAGCAAGATAAACAACTATGTGATACAAAGATATATAACAAGGAACACTACGGCTATCACAAAGTAAAGTGCATAAGTAAAGGGGTTCGGGTAAGAGATAACCGAGGCACGCGGAGACGACGATGTATCCCGAAGTTCACACCCTTGCGGATGCTAATCTCTGTTTGGAGCGGTGTGGAGGCACAATGCTCTCCAAGAAGCCACTAGGGCCACCGTAATCTCCTCACGCCCTCGCACAATGCAAGATGTCATGATTCCACTAAGGGACCCTTGAGGGCGGTCACTGATGGATTCATGTACCTAGGGTAGGGTCATAGGCCTGACCTGAATGCCCTACCCTAGGACAGCTTTAGAAGAGATCACCTTCCAGTCGACCAACGAAGAACCCACTCGACTGGACAGAAGGACTCGACCATGGAGATTCACTCGACCATGAAGATACACTCGACCACCAGAAGGTCAGAAGGCACTCTGCACTGCAACGGCCTGTAATTGAATAGACTTAATGATAGTTAAGGCACTTTATGTGAGGCGTTACCAGTAACACCTCAGACTTAATATACCTTAAACCCTTCATTACGTGCGCTGGCAGGGGTCCTGGCGTACTCTATATAAGCCACCCCCCTCCACAGGCAGAAGGGTTCGCACTCTTGTAACACCTATACTCATAATCCACTCGACCGCCTCAGGGCTCCGAGACGTAGGGCTTTTACTTCCTCTGAGAAGGGCCTGAACTCGTACATCGCTTGTGTTTACAACCTCTCCATAGCTAGGACCTTGCCTCTCCATACCTATCCCCCACTCTACTGTCAGACTTAGAACCACGACAGTTGGCGCCCATCGTGGGGCAGGTGTTTTAGCGATTTTGTGGAGAAGTTGCAGTATTTTCGAATACTTTCATCATGATGTCTACTGGAGTTTTGGTCGAGGGGCGCGAGATCCGTCTTGGCGCTCTCACCTTCGTCGCCGACGACTCCGCGTGGCTCCAGGAGGCTCCACTCGACGTTGATGCGCTCCCCGTTCGCGGTGCGACGCATTTTCGCGCATGTGTCCGCGGCGTTCTGCTGCGGCAACCGTCGGTCCCCTATCGGTCGACTCCTTTATCGGTCGCCCGTCCGGTCTCCCACCAGCGCAAGCGCTCTGGTCGGTCGAGGCTTCAGCGGTGGGTGAAACACGCGGTGGCTCGCCAGGCGGCCATCGCACAAGTTGCGGCAATCGAGCCCGACGAATCTCTCTACGGCCTGTTCGATCTGTCGACTGGCTCCGTAGAGACTGCATCCGAATGCGATAGCAGTGATCCAGCGGCGGAAATTCTCATGGTCGACGGGCCCCGCAGTCCTCCCGGCTTCGCCCATGGCGGTGGAGCGGGCGGTGGAGGTAGCCCCGCACAGGACCACGAAGAGTACCAGCCCGAGGCACTCGACTCTCTGCAGAGAGAAGAGCTTCACCGCAGGAACATGGATGCCCTGCATACTCCCATTGCGGGAGAAACCCCCGAGGCTCGCGCCTTGGAGGAGGCACGTTTGGCCAATGTGGCTGAACACGCTCGTCTGGAGAACCTTCAGCGAGCACTCGACGAGCGCGCGCGGCAACGAGTCCCCAAAGCCAGTCGACGTCAACTCTTCCCACCGACTCAGGTATACCGCACGCCAATTCAGAATTTAGCAGCTGCGACCCGTATAGCAGAGTCCATCCAGCCTTCACAGTCGGAAGCTGGGAGAGGCTTGATGCAGATCAGAGATTTGCTCCGAGCAGCTGGGGACCAGAACTCAGCCGTGTCGCAGTCGCACAACAGAATTCACAGTCGATCCGTCGCTGCGAATACGGTTCAGTCGGCTCACAGTCCCAGATCGCCTCCGCGGCGGGAAGGGCGCGACGACCAGCGTGATCAGTATGGTGACCGACACGACCGAGATGACAGGCATCGAGTGCCCGTTTCCCCTCCGAGGGAAGGGTCTTACGCTCCTCGGCGACAGGATGACAGGCGTCAGTTCAGTGTCGGGCGAAGAGTTCCAGTCGACCCCAGGGGGCCAGGCTTCGACGCGCGATCCATTATCGTGCAAAGCTTGGTCGACCGGAACAGAGCCCATCGAGGTGGACCCGAGAGAGATGCACCCACGAGCAGTCGAGTGCATGTTTCTGGTCCAGAGTGTTTTAGCAGGGCTATCAGAATCGCAGTGATTCCCCCCAATTTCAGGTTGGCGACAGGAGTCAGCAAGTTCACTGGGGAGTCCAAGCCTGAAACTTGGCTTGAGGACTACCGAGTGGCTGTTCAGATTGGCGGTGGGAATGACGAGGTGGCCATGAAGCATTTTCCCCTCATGCTGGAAGGTTCAGCCAGAGCGTGGTTGAATCAGTTACCTCCTAGCAGTATTTACACTTGGGAAGATTTGTTCCGAGTGTTCGTCAGAACCTTTGAAGGAACCTGCAAGCGGCCAGCTGGTTTGACAGAGCTGCAGGTTTGTGTGCAGAAGCCCAATGAGACTCTCAGAGAGTACATTCAGAGGTGGATCACTCTGCACCATACTGTGGAAAATGTGTCTAATCATCAAGCAGTCTGCGCCTTCAAAGATGGTGTCAAGTACAGAGAATTGAGTCTGAAGTTTGGTAGAACCGGAGACATGACTCTGAGTCGGATGATGGAGATTGCTACCAAGTACGCCAATGGCGAGGAAGAGGACCGACTCCGAAGCGGCAAGTATAAGCCAAGTCAGTCGGAGAAGGGAAATTCCAGTCGGAAACAGAAGCGGAAAGCCGAGCCAGCAGCTCCTGGAGAGGCCCTGGCCGTGACTCAGGGAAAATTCAAAGGGAAGCCAAAAGGATCCTGGAATCCTAAGAAAGTAAAGGATAAAGAAGGAAACGACGTGATGGATATGCCATGCCACATCCACACGAAGAAAGATGAAGAGGGCAACATTATTTACCCAAAGCACACCACTCGCCAGTGTCGACTCCTGATCCAGCAGTTTCAGGGAAAACAGTCTAAGGACAAGGAGAAAGAGTCAGACAAGGCCGGAGACAAAGAGGACAGTGAGGAAGAATATCTGCATATCAACTCCACTCTGATGATCTTCGCGGATGTGGAAAGCAAGAGTCGACTGAAAGTCATTAACCGCGAGGTGAATATGGTTGCCCCAGCAAAACCAAGTTATCTGAAATGGTCCCAAACACCCATCACATTCGACCAATCTGATCACCCGACTCCTATTGCCACCCATGGGAGGCAAGCTTTGGTGGTCGATCCAGTTGTCGAAGGCACTCGACTGACGAAAGTGCTGATGGACGGTGGCAGTGGGCTGAACTTGTTGTATGCTGACACACTGAAGGGAATGGGCATCCCGATGTCCCGACTGAGCACCAGCAACATGAGTTTCCACGGAGTCATACCAGGGAAGAAAGCCAACTCACTCGGCCAAATAGCCCTGGACGTGGTTTTCGGTGACTCAAAACATTTTCGCAAGGAAAAGTTGACCTTTGAGGTTGTGGATTTTCAGAGCGCGTACCACGCCATTTTGGGGAGGCCCGCCTACGCACGGTTCATGGCTCGACCATGTTACGTGTACCTCAAACTGAAAATGCCAGGTCCCAAAGGGGTGATCACTGTCACTGGCGATCGGAAAAAGGCAGAAGAGTGCTTTCAGAAGGGCTCGAAGATTGCCGATTCCCAGGTGACAGCGGTCGAGTTCGAAGAATACAAGCAAAACGCAGATCCGAGTGATTTGTTGCGATCCAAGAAACCAGCCACAGAGTCTGCATTTCAGTCGTCTGGTGAGACAAAACCTGTTCACATTCACCCGACCGACCCCAATGCAGCCCCGACCCACATCTCCACGACACTCGACCCGAAATAGGAAGAAGCGCTCATCCAGTTCCTCCGTGAGAACTGGGACATTTTTGCATGGAAGCCAGCTGACATGCCAGGTGTTCCCAGGGGACTGGCTGAGCATCGCCTCAGAGTCGAAAAATCAGCAAAACCAGTCAAAGAGCATCTTCGGCGGTCCGCCGTCCAGAAGAGAAAAGCTATTGGTGAGGAAGTGGCTCGACTGTTGGCGGCAGGATTTATCCGAGAGATATACCACTCCGAGTGGCTCGCTAATGTCGTCATGGTTCCCAAGAAGGACAAATCACTCCGCATGTGCATTGACTTCAAGCACATCAATCGGGCCTGCCCGAAAGATCATTTTCCTCTCCCTCGCATAGACCAAATTGTTGACTCGACCGCGGGATGTGAGAGATTGTCTTTTCTAGACGCATATTCCGGGTATCATCAGATCCGTCTGTATGGACCCGACGAAGTAAAAACAGCTTTCATCACTCCATTCGGGTGCTTCTGCTATATCACCATGCCATTCGGCCTCAAGAATGCCGGAGCCACATTTATGCGTATGATTCAGAAGTGTCTTCTCACTCAAATCAGTCGGAATGTGGAAGCGTATATGGATGATATCGTCGTTAAGTCGCGAAAAGGTTCCGACCTGCTTGCTGACCTCGCCGAAACATTTGCCAACCTCAGAAGGTACGATATCAAGCTCAATCCATCGAAGTGCACATTCGGAGTTCCTCGTGGAAAGTTACTCGGTTTTCTCGTTTCCGAGCGAGGGATCGACGCTAATCCAGAAAAGATCGGCACTATTCTCCGAATGAAACGCCCTGTGCGAGTGCACGATGTCCAGAAGCTTACTAGATGCTTGGCCGCATTAAGTCGATTCATCTCACGACTCGGTGAAAAGGCATTGCCTCTTTACCGACTGATGAAGAAGGCAGACAAGTTCGAGTGGACTCCAGAAGCTGATGCAGCGTTTGCCGAGCTAAAAGCTCTGCTCTCCACCCAGCCGGTGCTTGCTGCTCCAATTAGCAAAGAGCCTTTGTTGCTTTATATTGCAGCCACAGGACAAGTCGTCAGTACAGTACTTACGGTCGAGCGGGAAGAAGAAGGAAAAGCCTTCAAAGTTCAGCGCCCGGTGTATTATTTGTCTGAAGTCTTGACTCCATCCAAGCAGAGATATCCTCATTATCAGAAGCTTGTGTATGGAATATACATGACCACGAAGAAGGTTGCTCATTATTTCTCTGATCATTCTATCACAGTCGTCAGCGACGCTCCACTTTCAGAGATTTTGCACAACAGAGATGCAACTGGTCGAGTGGCGAAATGGGCGATTGAACTTCTTCCCCTTGATATCAAGTTCGAGGCAAAGAAAGCCATTAAGTCCCAGGCAATAGCAGATTTCCTCGCCGAGTGGATTGAACAACAACAGCCGACTGAAGTTCACTCGGAGCATTGGACCATGTTCTTCGATGGCTCTAAGATGCTGAATGGTTCTGGTGCTGGGGTTGTTCTGGTTTCCCCCAGAGAAGATAAGCTTAGATATGTGCTCCAGATTCACTTTGATTCCTCCAACAATGAGGCAGAGTATGAGGCCCTTTTATATGGATTGCGCATGGCCATCTCACTCGGCGTCCGTCGCCTGATGGTTTATGGCGATTCAGATTTAGTGGTCAACCAGGTGATGAAGGAGTGGGACGTGAGAAGCCCAGCCATGACTGGATACTGCAATGCAATGAGGAAGCTGGAAAAGAAGTTCGAGGGATTGGAGCTCCATCACATCCCCCGACTGAAAAATCAAGCAGCAGATGATCTGGCAAAGATAGGTTCCAAAAGAGAAGCCATTCCAAGTGGTGTGTTTTTGGAGCATATACACTCACCGTCAGTTAAAGAAGATCCCTTCACAG
The DNA here is from genome assembly GCA_963921465.1 of Triticum timopheevii. Taxonomy (NCBI): domain Eukaryota; kingdom Viridiplantae; phylum Streptophyta; class Magnoliopsida; order Poales; family Poaceae; genus Triticum; species Triticum timopheevii. Next base: position 142,346,449 of record OY997264.1, on the reverse strand, counting down.
AAGAAGCTCCACAGCCCAAGAGTGCCACAGATCCGACTGAGGTTGAGATCCCAGCAGTGGTCGACTTGGTCATGGAGGTTTTAGTAGTCACTCCCGACTGGACAATTCCCTATATCGCGTATATCCTGAGAAGAGAGCTCCCAGAGGATGAGGAAGAGGCTCGGCAGATCGTCCGTCGATCCAAAGCCTTTACCGTTATCAAAGGACAGCTGTATAGAGAAAGCCCGACTGGGGTTGGTCAAAAATGCATAACGCCAGAAGAAGGTCGAATCATTCTCAATGATATCCACTCGGGGACCTGTGGTCACCATGCGTCTTCTCGGACCATTGTAGCCAAAGCATACCGAGCTGGATTTTACTGGCCAAGGGCGAATGAGATGGCAAAGGAAATAGTGGACAAGTGCGAAGGATGTCAATTCTACTCCAATATGTCACACAAGCCCACGTCAGCTCTGAAGACCATTCCACTCGTTTGGCCATTCGCAGTATGGGGGTTGGACATGGTCGGTCCCTTGAGAACAGGTCGAAGTGGTTTCACGCACGTACTGGTCGCAGTCGACAAGTTCACAAAGTGGATCGAGGCTAAACCAATCAAGAATCTTGACGCCGGTACTGCAGTTACCTTCATCAGGGAGCTGACGTTCAGATATGGAGTCCCGCACAGCATCATTACGGATAATGGGTCGAACTTTGACTCGGAAGAATTCAAGGATTTCTGCAACGCTCAAGGCACACGAGTCGACTACGCTTCAGTCGCTCACCCCCAGTCGAATGGACAAGCGGAGCGAGCCAATGGCTTAATCCTCAAGGGTTTAAAACCCCGACTGATGCGTGATCTCAAGCACGCGGCTGGAGCATGGGTCGACGAACTTCCCTCGGTGCTTTGGGGCTTGCGAACCACACCCAATCGGTCGACTGGAAGAACTCCATTCTTTTTGGTCTATGGAGCTGAAGCAGTCTTGCCGAGTGATCTTCTTCACAATGCTCCTCGAGTTGAACTCTACAACGAAGCAGAAGCTGAGCAAGCGTGTCAGGACGCAGTCGACCTTCTAGAGGAAGAAAGGGAGATGGCTCTGATCCGATCGACCATCTATCAACAAGACTTGCGTCGCTTTCACTCCAGAAATGTGAGGGGTCGAGCCTTCCAAGAAGGAGATCTAGTTCTCCGAGTGGATCAGCAGAAACAGCATAAGCTCGCTCCTTCTTGGGAAGGACCCTTCATCGTCACCAAAGTTCTCCACAACGGGGCATACCGTCTCTACAACGTCGAACACAACATCGAAGAGCCCCGAGCTTGGAATGCGGATCTGCTCCGCCCGTTTTACACTTAAAAGTTTTCCACTCGGATGAGTTGTAATAAAATACTTCTGTAGTTCATGGATCTTGAAATAATAGTGCCATAATTCCTTCATAATTTTTGTCACTTTTTCCCCCAGTGGGTGGCTTAGCCGCGAATCCGTTTCGCCTAAGTTTGTACAAATCCTACCGAGTGGTGAGCCAGACTTCCACTCGGAGGCTTAGCCGCGAATCCGTTTCGCCTAAGTTATAAAAAATCCTACCGAGTGGTAAGCCAGACTTCCACTCGGAGGCTTAGCTGCAGCCCAGTGCTCGCCTAAGTTATAAAAAATCCTACCGAGTGAAGAGCAAACCTCTCACTCGGGGGCTTAGCTGCAGCCCAGCGCTCGCCTAAGGTATAAAAATCCTACTGAGTGAAGAGCAAACCTCTCACTCGGGGGCTTAGCTGCAGCCCAGCGCTCGCCTAAGTTATAAAAAATCCTACCGAGTGAAGAGCAAACCTCTCACTCGGGGGCTTAGCTGCAGCCCAGCGCTCGCCTAAGTACCACATACGCTTGCAAGGAGGACGAGGTGCAGGTCGACTGCGACCCTCTCCTCTGAGCTACGCCATAAGTATAATGTGGGCTCGCAAAGGGGACGAGGTGCAGATAGACTGCGACTTTCTCCTCCGAGCTTCGCCACAAATACAACGTGAAAATCCTACCGAGTGGTAAGCCAGACTTCCACTCGGGGGCTTAGCTGCAGCCCAGCGCTCGCCTAAGTTATAAAAAATCCTACCAAGTGAAGAGCAAACCTCTCACTCGGAGGCTTAGCTGCAGCCCAGCGCTCGCCTAAGTTATAAAAAATCCTACCAAGTGAAGAGCAAACCTCTCACTCGGAGGCTTAGCTGCAGCCCAGCGCTCGCCTAAGGTATAAAAATCCTACCGAGTGAAGAGTAAACCTCTCACTCGGGGGCTTAGCTGCAGCCCAGCGCTCGCCTAACTTATAAAAATCCTACCAAGTGAAGAGCAAACCTCTCACTCGGAGGCTTAGCTGCAGCCCAGCGCTCGCCTAAGGTATAAAAATCCTACCGAGTGAAGAGCAAACCTCTCACTCGGGGGCTTAGCTGCAGCCCAGCGCTCGCCTAAGTTATAAAAATCCTACCGAGTGAAGAGCAAACCTCTCACTCGGGGGCTTAGCTGCAGCCCAGCGCTCGCCTAAGTTATAAAAAATCCTACTGAGTGAAGAGCAAACCTCTCACTCGGGGGCTTAGCTGCAGCCCAGCGCTCGCCTAAGTTATAAAAAATCCTACCGAGTGAAGAGCAAACCTCTCACTCGGAGGCTTAGCTGCAGCCCAGCGCTCGCCTAAGGAATAAAAATCCTACCGAGTGAAGAGCAAACCTCTCACTCGCCGGCTTAGCTGCGGCCCAGTGCTCGCTGGAATAAGTCGACTGCAGTGGGCATCTTGCTGTGAACCTGCAAAGGACAATTCGAACCGAGAGCAATCATATCCAAACATCAAATCCAAGTTTAGGTCGATACCTAAAGGAACCGAGAGTGCTCAGGCACTAAGCCTGTTAAGGTTTACCGGTTACAATTCCACTCGGCATACCGAGGCAAATTTAAAGTGTTGGGCTTAATGAAAGTTTTTTACCCCTCCTGTGGAGGGCTGGAAGGAGCAACAAAATCGTCGAGGTCGATCCCGTCTGCGATCCGGGTAGCAGCAGCGATGAAAGTTTCCATGAAGGACCTGAAGTCGTGTTTCTTGGTGTTGGTCACTTGGAGAGCCGCCAGCTTCTCTTCTCGCGCGTCCTTGCAGTGGACTCGGGCCAGGCACAGGGCAACATCTGCGCCGCACCGAGCCGAGGACTTCTTCCACTCTTGCACTCGGTCGGGGACTGCGTTTAGTCGAGCCATCAACGACTCGAGGTCATTCTGAAGTGTCGCCCCGGGCCAAAGCGTCGAGTCGATGCGAGAAGTGGCGGCCTTCAGCCTTGCAAGATAGTCCACGACAGCTGCAACGCGAGACTCCAGTCGGAAGACATTCATGGCAACTTCATCATTCACCGGAGAATTGACAGGATCAAGGTTCGGCTCCAACTGGCTAGTCTCTTCTTCAAAGTTCCGACAGAATTCTGCAAGGACAAAACGCCGAATCAAGACAATGGTCGAATGGAAGCGTCACAGTTGAAAATGTTGGTCGAGTGAAAAAGATTACCTTCGAGCATAAGGAACAATTTCTTGGCAAGACCACCCAGGAAGCCTTCCAGGTCATTCTTCTTCCCGGTCAATTGGTTGATCTTCTCGGTCAGGGTCGTCTTGTCAGCTTTTAGTCGGTCAACTTCCTTGGAGGCAATCGCCAGAGCAGTTTTCAGATTGTGATTTTCCTGTTCAAGCTTGGTGGCTGAAGCTAACTTCTCGTCAGCAAGCTTGGTCTTCTCAGCTAGCTCAAGGTTTTTCTTCTTCTGGGCCTCCCGCACCTTGTCTGCAAGTTACAGCAAAGTCAGATTTTGAAACAAATGGAAGGAAAAAGGAGTCGTCGAGGTCTCACCGAACATACCTTTGGTCTCCTCCTTCGCCTTCGTCAGATTCTCCTGCACCAGCTTCAGATCCAACTCGAGCTGAATGTGTTTCCGCTCCAGTTCCGTATAGCGAGCCGCAAGGTCACTGGATTTCTACGAAGAACCAATCGACAAAATATCAAAGATGGTTCACTTCCGAGTGGATAGAAAAAAAATCATACGTTTCTAAGACTACAATCGAATGCAAGCATTCAACCGTAGTCTCGGGGACTACACCCAGTGGGTGCACTCAGCGTGCCCCCACTAGTTCTGTTTAAGACAGAGTCGACCAGTCGACCCAAAAAAAAAAAGAGAGATGTGGTCTTCAGACTGTAGTCGACTGCAAGCAGTCGACCACAGTCTCGGGGACTACACCCAGTGGGTGCACTCAGCGTGCCCCGACTAGTTCTGTCCAAGACAGAGTCGACCAGTCGACCAAATCGAATGATGAACAACCTTTACTTCTAAAGCCTAAGGCCGACTGCCAGCAGTCGACCTTAGCCTTGGGGACTACACCCAGCGGGTGCACTCAGCGTGCCCCGCTAACACGGAGTTTTCTATCAACACACCCAGTGGGTGATTGCTATGGATTTCAGAAATCAGAAAGAAAAAGTTTTGATAGCATATCCTAACGGAACAGGCGATGGTCGACTGACCTGAACATTGCTTTGAAGGGCGGAGCTAGCGTCATAAGCCGCTTGGCTTGCGTCCCGGACGATCTTCACCTGCTCCATCATGATCCCCGCTTGACGTATCGCCTCCTTAGCAGCACTGGCTTGGTCCTCTGGGACATGATGTGTTGTGAAGAGCGAAGGTTGTGCAGCACTCGACGAAGTAGGATGAGCACTCGTCAACGGCACCGCGAAAGACATGGTGTGTCGAGTGAGGTTCTCCCCTTCCGTGACCACAGCCTCGGGCGCCGTCGCACTCTGGGTTGCCTTACAAGTAGACGTCTTGCTGCTCATCCTGTGCCTCAGCGGTTCTTCATCCTCATCATCATCTTCAGGAAGGGTGATAATGTCGTGGGGTGGAGCTTCAGAAAAAGAATCAAAGTTAGAAATCAAGAGTCAGTCGACTAAGGACAGAATTGAGAGTATAGTACCAGGATTTGAGGTTGCTGCGTCCTCCATCTCATGGTCGTCAGCCTTGCCTGAGGTCTCAGAAGTTGCAGCACTGAAGTTCCAAAGAATCAGTCAACCAACTCAAGTATCAACCAGAGATAAAGCCTTATGCAAAACAAGGGAACTCAAGTAGCGTGTTTACCCGGATATGGTGGGGATGGACACTTTCATCTTCGGTAGGAGCTTGGCGGGTTTCGGCGGAGCCACCTTCGACTGCTTCGGAGCCCTGTCACTCGGCACCGGAGAAGCGGTCCGAGGGCGCTTGGTCGACTGCGAGGCAGTCGCCACCCCTTTACCGCGTTCAGTCGCGGGGTCATGGACAAGCTTTGACCGCCTTTCCGAGCGCGGCGGTGCAACCTCCTCCTCCTCCTCCTCCTCTTCGTCCTCGTCATCATCGTCGTCATCGTCACCTTCGGCAGCGTCTGAATCCCACTCCTCCTGGCTCTCGCCCCCGCTGGCTTCTTCCTCCTCGGTCGGAGCCTGAGCTCCATTGGGCATCGAATACAGGTCGGTGAGGGCCTAGAAGACGTCAAGACAGAGATCAGTCGACCAAGTCGCGGAATATACAGAAACACATTCGACGAATATACAATGGAAGGCAGAGCAAATATACCTTGTCTGGAACGGTGTGATGGTCGAGTGGAGGAACCCTCCTGGATCCACAGGGATTATCCTTATTCCCAGTGACCGCGGCCATCCATCTTTCCACCGTGGCGTCGTCGACTACTTCTGGGTGGACTCGGGTATCGTCTTCAGTCCCGCAGTACAGCCACATGCCATGGCTTCGGAACTGAAGAGGTTGGATCCGCCGCCGAAGGAAAACCTCCAGAAGGTCCATGCCAGTCACGCCGTCCCGGACCAACTGCACCACTCGGTCCATCAACATCTTCACATCAGCCCTTTCCTCCGGAACCACCTTGAGAGAGGAGGGCTTATTCACTCGACTCATGGTGAATGGGGGGAGTCCACTCGACTGCCCCGGCGTCAGCTCGTCCCGGCAATAGAACCAAGTCGACTGCCAGCCTCTGACCGACTTGGGAAACGTCATGGCTGGGAAGGTGCTCTTGTTCCTCACTTGAATCCCCAGACCCCCGCACATCTGGACAACCTGGGTCTTCTCATCGCCTGGACTCGCCTTCTTCACGGTCTGAGAACGACACGTGAAGATGTGCTTGAACAAGCCCCAGTGCGGTCGACAGCCCAGGAAACTCTCGCACATGGATACGAATGCAGCAAGGTACGCAATGGAGTTCGGAGTAAAGTGGTGGAGTTGGACTCCAAAGAAGTTCAAAAAACCACGAAAGAAGATGCTCGGTGGCAAAGAAAACCCTTGATCAATATGAGTGGCCAGGAGCACACACTCACCCTCTTCCGGCTGAGGTTGCCACTCTTTCCCTGGGAGTCTTGCGGCGCCATGGGGGATCAGCCCGTCGTCGGCCATGTCGAGGAGATCCTTCTCCCTGATGGTCGACTGGATCCAATCTCCCTAGACCCAGCCCTTCGGCAAGCGGGATCTCGACGAAGACCCACTGCGGCTGGTGGATCTCCCCTTCGCCTTCTCCGCCGCCGATGCCTTCTCCGTCGCCGACGCCTTCTTTGCGCGCTCCAACGCCGCCGTCTTCTCCTTGACCATGGCTGCCGGTGAGGTGCGCGAGGGAGAGCTTTGCGGGGGCGAGAGCAAGCGCGTTGGGCGGAGACGAGGAGAACAGAGGAGAAAGAATGGAGCGCTATTCAGAAAACCCTCGCCGGTTGCATTTATATATCATCCCTTCCGAGTGGATGACATGTGGACCCAGGCAACCTAATCATATCCCGAAACAGTTGCATTGACACGATACGTGGCAGAAAAAGCGGCGCGGAGATCGAGGCGTTTATGTCCCGTCCCGTCCGAGCGCCACGGTCTGTTCCGCTTCGCGCGCTCCCCCAAATTCCGTATCCCGTGGAATCCGCGAACGGCAGATCGGTCTGTCAGACGCGAGATTTCCTGCGATCCGTCGCTCGGGAACCAGCAAAGTCTAAAAGATCACTCGACGAAAGACAAGAATGGATCGAGTCGACTGAAGAAAAGTTGTTCGTTATCAACAAAGAAGATCTTAATCCAGAACGACGCATAGCCAGTATGCAAAAGCCAATCGGAAACAGCATCAACTCCTTCCTCATTCAAGCCTCAATCCATTCGGGGGCTAATGATGGATTCATGTACCTAGGGTAGGGTCATAGGCCTGACCTGAATGCCCTACCCTAGGACAGCTTTAGAAGAGATCACCTTCCAGTCGACCAACGAAGAACCCACTCGACTGGACAGAAGGACTCGACCATGGAGATTCACTCGACCATGAAGATACACTCGACCACCAGAAGGTCAGAAGGCACTCTGCACTGCAACGGCCTGTAATTGAATAGACTTAATGATAGTTAAGGCACTTTATGTGAGGCGTTACCAGTAACGCCCCAGACTTAATATACCTTAAACCCTTCATTACGTGGGCTGGCAGGGGTCCTGGCGTACTCTATATAAGCCACCCCCCTCCACAGGCAGAAGGGTTCGCACTCTTGTAACACCTATACTCATAATCCACTTGACCGCCTCAGGGCTCCGAGACGTAGGGCTTTTACTTCCTCTGAGAAGGGCCTGAACTCGTACATCGCTTGTGTTTACAACCTCTCCATAGCTAGGACCTTGCCTCTCCATACCTATCCCCCACTCTACTGTCAGACTTAGAACCACGACAGTCACCGAACCCGTACAAATGGCAACCCTTGGGGACGGTCACCAAACCCGTATACTTTGGCAACCCTTGGGGCCGGTCACCGGTACCCGTCAAATTGCTCGGGGCGATCTCCACAACCTAATTGGAGACCCCGACGCTTGCCTGAAGCTTTACACCACAATGATTGAGCTCCGAACACCACCAACCGTCTAGGGCGCCCAAGCACCCAAGAGGAACAAGCTCAAGGGCACCAAGCACCCAAGAGTAATAAGCTTCTCAACTTGTACCTTCCACGTATCACATGGAGAACTCAAACCGATGCACCAAATGCAATGGCAAGGGCACACGGACTGCCCAAGTCCTTCTATCCCAAATCCCACCAAAGCAACTAATGCTAGGGAGGAAACTGAGAGGAAGAACTAAAAAAGAACACGGAGAACTCCAAGATCTAGATCCAAGGGGTTCCCCTCGCTTAGAGGAGAAAGTGATTGGTGGAAACGTGGATCTAGATCTCCTCTCTCTTTTCCCTCAAGAACTAGCAAGAATCATAGGAGGGATTGAGAGTTAGCAAGCTCGAAGAAGGTCAACAATGGGGGAAGAACACGAGCTCAAAAGATTAGTCTCAATGGGGAAGAAGACCCCCTTGTTGTAAATATGCCCTAGAGGCAATAATAAAAGTATTATTATATTTCATTGTTCATGATAATTGTCTTTTATTCATGCTATAACTGTATTATCCGGAAATCATAATACACGTGTGAATACATAGACCACCATATGTCCCTAGTGAGCCTCTAGTTGACTAGCTCGTTGTGATCAACAGATAGTCATGGTTTCCTGGCTATGGACATTGGATGTCGTTGATAACGGGATCACATCATTAGGAGAATGATGTGATGGACAAGACCCAATCCTAAGCATAGCACAAAGGTCGTTTAGTTCGTTTGCTAGAGCTTTGCCAATGTCAAGTATCTCTTCCTTAGACCATGAGATCGTGCAACTCCCGGATACCGTAGGAGTGCCTTGGGTGTATCAAATGTCACAACGTAACTGGGTGACTATAAAGGTGCATTACAGGTATCTCCGAAAGTATCTATTGGGTTGACACGGATCGAGACTGGGATTTGTCACTCCGTATGACGGAGAGGTATCTCTGGGCCCACTCGGTAATGCATCATCATAATGAGCTCAAGGTGACCAAGGTGTTGGACACGGGATCATGCATTACGGTACGAGTAAAGTGACTTGCCGGTAACGAGACTGAACAAGGTATTGGGATACCGACGATCGAGTCTCGGGCAAGTAACGTACCGATTGACAAAGGGAATTGTATACAGGGTTTGATCGAATCCTCGACATCGTGGTTCATCCGATGACAACATCGAGGAGCGTGTGGGAGCCAACATGGGTATCCAGATCCCGCTCTTGGTTATTGACCTGAGAGCGTCTCGGTCATGTCTGCATGTCTCCCGAACCCGTAGGGTCTACACACTTAAGGTTCGGTGACGCTAGGGTTATTAGGAAGACTTGTATGTGACTACCGAATGTTGTTCGGAGTCCCGGATGAGATCCCAGACGTCATGAGGAGTTCCGGAAGGGTCCGGAGGTAAAGATTTATATATGAGAAGTTGTCAAACGGACACCGGAAAGTTTCGGGGTCATACCGGTATTGTACCGGGGCCACCGGAAGGGTTCCGGAGGTCCACCGGGTGGGGCCAACCCTCCCGGGGGACCACATGGGCTGCGTGGGGCAGGGAGCCAGCCCCTAGTGGGCTGGGCGCGCCTCCCCACCTAGGCCCATGCGGCTAGGGCAAGGGAGGGGGAAACCCTAAAGGGGGCGCCCCCCTAGCTTGGGGGGCAAGCCACCCCTCCTCCCCTCTCCCTTTGGCCGCCGCCCCCCTCTAGGGTTTCCCCTAGAGGGCCGGCCCCCCTTGCCCCCTTCCCCTATATATAAAGGGGTGAGGGGAGGGCTGCAACACACAAGCCAAGGCGCAGCCCCTCCCCTCCCCAACATCTCTCCTCCTCCGTACGTGCTTGGCGAAGCTCTGTCGGAGTACTGCTGCACCAACTACACCACGCCGTCGTGCTGCCGTTGGAGCGATCTTCCTCAACCTCTCCCCCCCCCCACTTGCTGGATCAAGAAGGAGGAGACGTCTCCCGTCCGGTACGTGTGTTGAACGCGGAGGTGTTGTCCGTTCAGTACTTGGTCATCGGTGATCCGAATCACGTCGAGTACGACTCCATCATCACCACCCCCTTGCAAGCTTCCGCACGCGATCTACAAGTGGTATGTAGATGCAAACTCACTCCCTTGACTCGTTGCTTAGATGAACTCATAGATGGATCTTGGTGAAACCGTAGGAAAAATTTTAATTTTCTGCAACGTTCCCCAACAGTGGCATCATGAGCTAGGTCTATGCGTAGTTCTCTTTGCACGAGTAGAACACAATTTTGTTGTGGGCGTGGATCTTGTCAACTTTCTTGCCTCTACTAGTCTTTTCTTGCTTCAGCGGTATTGTGGGATGAAGCGGCCTGGACCAACCTTGCACGTACGCTTACGTGAGACCGGTTCCACCGACTGACATGCACTAGTTGCATAAGGTGGCTGGCGGGTGTCTGTCTCTCCCACTTTAGTTGGAGCGGATTCGATGAAAAGGGCCCTTATGAAGGGTAAATAGAAGTGGACAAAATCACGTTGTGGTTATTCGTAGGTAAGAAAACGTTCTTGCTAGAACCCAATTGCAGCCACGTAAAAGATGCAACAACAATTAGAGGACGTCTAACTTGTTTTTGCAGTGATTGATCATGTGATGTGATATGGCCAGAAGTTGTGATGAATGTTGAATTGTGATGTATGAGATCATGTTCTTGTAATAGGATTCACGACTTGCATGTCGATGAGTATGACAACCGGCAGGAGCCATAGGAGTTGTCTTTATTTTTGTATGACCTGCGTGTCATTGAAGAACGCCATGTAACTTACTTTTCTTTATTGCTAAACGCGTTAGCTATAGAAGTAGAAGTAGTCGTTGGTGTGAAAACTTCATGAAGACACGATGATGGAGATCATGGTGTCAAGCCGGTGACAAGATGATCATGGAGCCCCGAAGATGGAGATCAATGGAGCTATATGATATTGGCCATATCATGTCACAACTATATAATTGCATGTGATGTTTATTATGTTTATGCATCTTGTTTACTTAGGACGACGGTAGTAAATAAGATGATCCCTTATAAAATTTCAAGAAGTGTTCTCCCCTAACTGTGCACCGTTGCTACAGTTCGTCGTTTCTAAGCACCACGTGATGATCGGGTGTGATGGATCCTTACGTTCACATACAACGGGTGTAAGACAGATTTACACAGCAAAACACTTAGGGTTAACTTGACGAGCCTAGCATGTGCAGACATGGCCTCGGAACACGGAGACCGAAAGGTCGAACACGAGTCGTATGGAAGATACGACCAACATGAAGATGTTCACCGACGATGACTAGTCCGTCTCACGTGATGATCGGACACGGGCTAGTCGACTCGGATCGTGTAACACTTAGATGACCAAAGGGATGTCTAATCTGAGTGGGAGTTCATAATTTGATTAGAACTTAATTATCATGAACTTAGTCTAAAACCTTTGCAAATATGTCTTGTAGATCAAATGGCCAACGCTCATGTCAACATGAACTTCAACGCGTTCCGAGAGAAAACCAAGCTGAAAGATGACGGCAGCAACTATATGGACTGGGTCCGGAACCTGAGGATCATCCTCATAGCTGCCAGGAAACAATATGTCCTAGAAGGACCGCTAGGTGACGCTCCCGTCCCAGAGAACCAAGACATTATGAATGCTTGGCAAACTCGTGCTGATGATTACTCCCTCATTCAGTGCGGCATGCTTTACAGCTTAGAACCGGGGCTCCAAAAGCGTTTTGAGCATCACGGAGCATATGAGATGTTCGAAGAGCTGAAACTAGTTTTTCAAGCTCACGCCCGGGTCGAGAGATATGACGTATCCGACAAGTTCTACAGTTGTAAGATGGAGGAAAATAGTTCTGTCAGTGAGCACATACTCAAGATGTCTGGGTTGCACAACCGTATGACCCAGCTGAATATTAACCTCCCAGATGAGGCGGTCATTGACAGAATCCTCCAGTCGCTCCCACCAAGCTACAAGAGCTTTGTGATGAACTACAACATGCAGGGGATGGAAAAGACCATTCCTGAAGTGTTCTCAATGCTGAAGTCAGCAGAGGCTGAAATCAAGAAAGAACATCAAGTGTTGATGGTCAATAAGACCACTAAGTTCAAGAAGGGCAAGGGCAAGAAGAACTTCAAGAAGGACGGCAAGGATGTTGCCGCGCCCGGTAAGCCAGTTGCCAGGAAGAAGTCAAAGAATGGACCCAAGCCTGAGACTGAGTGCTTTTATTGCAAGGGGAAGGGTCACTGGAAGCGGAACTGCCCCAAATACTTAGCGGATAAGAAGGCCGGCAACACCAAAGGTATATTTGATATACATGTAATTGATGTGTACCTTACCAGTACTCGTAGTAACTCCTGGGTATTTGATACCGGTGCCGTTGCTCATATTTGTAACTCACAGCAGGAGCTGCGGAATAAACGGAAACTGGCGAAGGACGAGGTGACGATGCGCGTCGGGAATGGTTCCAGAGTCGATGTGATCGCCGTCGGCACGCTGCCTCTACATTTACCTACGGGATTAGTTTTGAACCTTAATAATTGTTATTTAGTGCCAAGTTTGAGCATGAACATTGTATCTGGATCTCGTTTAATACGAGATGGCTACTCATTTAAGTCTGAGAATAATGGTTGTTCGATTTATATGAGAGATATGTTTTATGGTCATGCTCCGATGGTCAATGGTTTATTCTTAATGAATCTCGATCGTAATATTACACATGTTCATAGTGTGGATGCCAAAAGATGTAAAGTTGATAACGATAGTCCCACATACTTGTGGCACTGGCGCCTTGGTCACATTGGTGTCAAGCGCATGAAGAAGCTCCATGCTGATGGACTTTTGGAGTCTCTAGATTATGAATCATTTGACACATGCGAACCATGCCTCATGGGCAAAATGACCAAGACTCCGTTCTCCGGAACAATGGAGCGAGCAACCAACTTGTTGGAAATCATACATACCGATGTGTGCGGTCCAATGAGCGTTGAGGCTCGCGGAGGATATCGTTATGTTCTCACTCTCACTAATGACTTGAGTAGATATGGGTATGTCTACTTAATGAAACACAAGTCTGAGACCTTTGAAAAGTTCAAGGAATTTCAGAATGAGGTAGAGAATCAACGTGACCGAAAGATAAAGTTCCTACGATCAGATCGTGGAGGAGAATATTTAAGTCACGAATTTGGCACACACTTAAGGAAATGTGGAATCGTTTCACAACTTATGCCGCCTGGAACACCTCAGCGAAACGGTGTGTCCGAACGTCGTAATCGCACTCTATTGGATATGGTGCGGTCTATGATGTTTCTTACCGATTTACCGCTATCATTTTGGGGATACGCTCTAGAGACAGCTACATTCACTTTAAATAGGGCACCGTCTAAATCCGTTGAGACGACACCGTATGAATTATGGTTTGGGAAGAAACCTAAGCTGTCGTTTCTAAAAGTTTGGGGATGCGATGCTTATGTCAAGAAACTTCAACCTGAAAAGCTCGAACCCAAGTCGGAAAAATGCGTCTTCATAGGATACCCTAAGGAAACTGTCGGGTATACCTTCTACTTAAGATCCGAGGGCAAGATCTTTGTTGCCAAGAACGGATGCTTTCTAGAAAAAGAGTTTCTCTCGAAAGAAGTAAGTGGGAGGAAAGTAGAACTCGATGAAGTACTACCTCTCGAACGGGAAAGTGGTGCAGCTCAGGAAAATGTTCCTGTGATGCCCACACCAACTGAAGAGGAAACCAATGATGATGATCAAGGTACTTCGGATCAAGTTGCTACTGAACTTCGTAGGTCCACAAGGACACGTTCCGCACCAGAGTGGTACGGCAACCCTGTCCTGGAAATCATGTTGTTAGACAACGGTGAACCTTCGAACTATGAAGAAGCAATGGCGGGCCCAGATTCCAACAAATGGCTTGAAGCCATGAAATCCGAGATAGAATCCATGTATGAAAACAAAGTATGGACTTTGACATACTTGCCCGATGATCGGCGAGCGATAGAAAACAAATGGATTTTCAAGAAGAAGACAGACGCGGATGGTAATGTTACCATCTATAAAGCTCGGCTTGTCGCTAAGGGTTATCGACAAGTTCAAGGGATTGACTACGACGAGACATTCTCTCCCGTAGCGAAGCTGAAGTCCGTCCGAATCATGTTAGCAATTGCCGCATACTATGATTATGAGATATGGCAGATGGACGTCAAAACGGCATTCCTTAATGGGCATCTTAAGGAAGAACTGTATATGATGCAGCCGGAAGGTTTTGTCGATCCTAAGAACGCTAACAAAGTATGCAAGCTCCAGCGATCCATTTATGGGCTGGTGCAAGCATCTCGGAGTTGGAATATTCGCTTTGATGAGATGATCAAAGCGTTTGGGTTTATGCAGACTTATGGAGAAGCCTGCGTTTACAAGAAAGTGAGTGGGAGCTCTGTAGCATTTCTCATATTATATGTAGATGGCATACTCTTGATGGGAAATAATATAGAATTTCTGGACAGCATTAAGGCCTACTTGAACAAATGTTTTTCAATGAAGGACCTTGGAGAAGCTGCTTACATATTAGGCATCAAGATCTATAGAGATAGATCGAGACGCCTCATAGGTCTTTCACAAAGCACATACCTTGATAAAATTTTGAAAAGGTTCAAAATGGATCAGTCCAAGAAGGGGTTCTTGCCTATGTTACAAGGTGTGAGATTGAGCTCGGCTCAGTCACCGACCACGGCAAAAGATAAAGAAGAGATGAGTGTCATCCCCTATGCTTCAGCCATAGGATCTATTATGTATGCCATGCTGTGTACCAGACCTGATGTAAACCTTGTCGTAAGTTTGGTAGCAAGATACCAAAGTAATCCTGGCAAGGAACACTGGACAGCGGTCAAGAATATCCTGAAGTACCTGAAAAGGACAAAGGACATGTTTCTCGTTTATGGAGGAGACGAAGAGCTCGTTGTACAGGGTTACGTCGACGCTAGCTTCGACTCAGATCCGGATGACTCTAAGTCACAAACCGGATACGTGTATATGTTGAATGGTGGAGCAGTAAGCTGGTGCAGCTGCAAGCAGAGCGTCGTGGCGGGATCTACGTGTGAAGCGGAGTACATGGCAGCCTCGGAGGCAGCGCATGAAGCGATTTGGGTGAAGGAGTTCATCACCGACCTAGGAGTCATACCCAATGCATCGGGGCCAATCAAACTCTTCTGTGACAACACTGGAGCTATTGCCCTTGCCAAGGAGCCCAGGTTTCACAAGAAGACCAGGCACATCAAGCGTCATTTCAACTCCATCCGTGAAAATGTTCAAGATGGAGACATAGAAATTTGCAAAGTACATACGGATCTGAATGTCACAGATCCGTTGACTAAACCTCTCTCGCGAGCAAAACATGATCAACACCAGAACTCTATGGGTGTTCGATTCATCACAATGTAACTAGATTGATGACTCTAGTGCAAGTGGGAGACTGTTGGAAATATGCCCTAGAGGCAATAATAAAAGTATTATTATATTTCATTGTTCATGATAATTGTCTTTTATTCATGCTATAACTGTATTATCCGGAAATCGTAATACACGTGTGAATACATAGACCACCATATGTCCCTAGTGAGCCTCTAGTTGACTAGCTCGTTGTGATCAACAGATAGTCATGGTTTCCTGGCTATGGACATTGGATGTCGTTGATAACGGGATCACATCATTAGGAGAATGATGTGATGGACAAGACCCAATCCTAAGCATAGCACAAAGGTCGTTTAGTTCGTTTGCTAGAGCTTTGCCAATGTCAAGTATCTCTTCCTTAGACCATGAGATTGTGCAACTCCCGGATACCGTAGGAGTGCCTTGGGTGTATCAAACATCACAACGTAACTGGGTGACTATAAAGGTGCATTACAGGTATCTCCGAAAGTATCTGTTGGGTTGACACGGATCGAGACTGGGATTTGTCACTCCGTATGACGGAGAGGTATCTCTGGGCCCACTCGGTAGTGCATCAT
The DNA here is from genome assembly GCA_963921465.1 of Triticum timopheevii. NCBI lineage: Eukaryota > Viridiplantae > Streptophyta > Magnoliopsida > Poales > Poaceae > Triticum > Triticum timopheevii. The sequence goes on along the minus strand of OY997264.1, from coordinate 142,330,573 downwards.
CATAATGAGCTCAAGGTGACCAAGGTGTTGGACACGGGATCATGCATTACGGTACGAGTAAAGTGACTTGCCGGTAACGAGACTGAACAAGGTATTGGGATACCGACGATCGAGTCTCGGGCAAGTAATGTACCGATTGACAAAGGGAATTGTATACAGGGTTTGATCGAATCCTCGACATCGTGGTTCATCCGATGACAACATCGAGGAGCGTGTGGGAGCCAACATGGGTATCCAGATCCCGCTGTTGGTTATTGACCTGAGAGCATCTCGGTCATGTCTGCATGTCTCCCGAACCCGTAGGGTCTACACACTTAAGGTTCGGTGACGCTAGGGTTATTAGGAAGACTTGTATGTGACTACCGAATGTTGTTCGGAGTCCCGGATGAGATCCCGGACGTCACGAGGAGTTCCGAAAGGGTCCGGAGGTAAAGATTTATATATGGGAAGTTGTCAAACGGACACCGGAAAGTTTCGGGGTCATACCGGTATTGTACCGAGGCCACCGGAAGGGTTCCGGAGGTCCACCGGTGGGGCCACCCCTCCCGGGGGACCACATGGGCTGAGTGGGGCAGGGAGCCAGCCCCTAGTGGGCTGGGCGCGCCTCCCCACCTAGGCCCATGCGTCTAGGGCAAGGGAGGGGGAAACCCTAAAGGGGGCGCCCCCCTAGCTTGGGGGGCAAGCCACCCCTCCTCCCCTCTCCCTTTGGCCGCCGCCCCCCTCTAGGGTTTCCCCTAGAGGGCCGGCCCCCCTTGCCCCCTTCCCCTATATATAAAGGGGTGAGGGGAGGGCTGCAACACACAAGCCAAGGCGCAGCCCCTCCCCTCCCCAACATCTCTCCTCCTCCGTACGTGCTTGGCGAAGCTCTGTCGGAGTACTGCTGCACCAACTACACCACGCCGTCGTGCTGCCATTGGAGCGATCTTCCTCAACCTCTCCCCCCCCCCCCCTTGCTGGATCAAGAAGGAGGAGACGTCTCCCGTCCCGTACGTGTGTTGAACGCGGAGGTGTTGTCCGTTCAGTACTTGGTCATCGGTGATCCGAATCACGTCGAGTACGACTCCATCATCACCACCCCCTTGCAAGCTTCCGCACGCGATCTACAAGTGGTATGTAGATTCAAACTCACTCCCTTGACTCGTTGCTTAGATGAACTCATAGATGGATCTTGGTGAAACCGTAGGAAAAATTTTAATTTTCTGCAACGTTCCCCAACACCCCTTTTATACGTGGGGAGAAAATCCAACCGTTATCCCCTCACTTAGCCCGCACGACGCGGTACTACCGCACGGAGCTGTGGTACTACCGCGGTCGGCTGCGGTACTACCGCTGCTGGTTGCGGTACTACCGCATGTGCAACACTAGCCAGATGAAGGCCTGTTGCACAGGGCAACGAGCGGTAGAACCGCCGGAGCGGTACTACCGCGCGCCCCTACGGTACTACCGTAAGGCAGGCAACACTAGGCGCAGAGAAAGCACGAAAGTAAAAAATTACTTCCGTACCTACTTCCGCTGAGGGAGGACCTGCGCAAAACTCTGGCACGGTACTACCGCACACGAAGAGCGGTACTACCGCGTGGGGTGCGGATATAAAAAATTACATCCGCCCCTACTTCCGCTCATGCTGCTAAGCCTGGCCAGAGCCCACGGTACTACCGCGCCCACGGCGCGGTACTACCACGTAGGGCGCGGATGTAAAAAATTACATCCGCCCCTACTATCGCTCGAGCACCTGCGCCTGGCCTGAGGCCGCGGTACTACCACTCCCACAGAGCGGTACTACCGTGAGCACCTACAGTACTACCGCAGGGGCTGCGGTACTACCGCAAGGGCCTGCGGTACTACCGCTTCGGAGAGCAGTACTACCGCATGCCCCAGATCAGCAACACTAGGAGTCCTTCATTTTGTAGAGAAGACAACAGAGGGAAACAATAAAACCAGAACTGCCATAACTTCTGCAAATGAGCTCCGAATTGAGCAAACTCAAGCTTGTTGGATACAAGACAACGAGTAGCATCAAACCAGAACTGCCATAGTAAGAAGAGGCAGGGGAGGTATGCCTAACAAGAGAGGAGAGAAACCTCCAACAGAGAAGAACCGGCAGAACCTCCAACATCGATAACATCATAGAAGATGCATGTGAACTCTGTTTTTGATGAACTCGAGCTTGTCATGAAAATGACCAAAAGCTCCAAATCTCACAAGGAGAATAACTAAACAAGAACCAATAAAGATGATGCAATGATGCAATGGTTTGAGCTCTCTACGAACGATACGATCAAGCAACTCATTGAGAGAGCCCCCTTGATAGTACGGCAATCGATCCTATAACCCGGTCTCCCACAACTACCATGAGACCGGTAAAAATAGAAAACCTATCAAGGGCAAACCTTTGCCTTGCACAAAGTCCACTTGAGCTAGATGATGACGATCTACTCCTCCTCAAGATGGACCACCTTTCTTGATTGCGTTGGCTCGATGAAGACTAGTTGATTGCTCCCCCATACTCCACTATGGGTGAGCCACTCTTCCGCTCATCTTCACAAGTCCATTGTCACCACAATGGACGGCAAGCTTCAAGCACTTGATCTCTTCGTGATGCATCACTTGAACTTGCACACCGCAACCTAACCCCACAAAGAACTCTCACGAAGACCATGGGTTAGCACACAAAGCGTAATGGACAATGCTTACCATACCATGGGATCACTTGATCCCTCGGTACATCTTGTGCGCTTTGTGTGTTGAATCTTTCCAACTCTCTTCATTTGGATGATGTCTTGAAGGTAGACATGAATGATCACACAATCTTCTTCTTCAAGACATGCTTGCAATAAGCTCAACACTCACATGACCAATCTTTGGATAATTCCTTAATAGCACATTGGTCAACTCATAAACTCCTTGAAACCAACACATGGACTTCAAGAAAAGCTTATGGACAAATCCTTCAAATATAACTCAAGACAACCATTAGTCCATAGAGATTGTCATCAATTACCAAAACCAAACATGGGGGCATCGCATGTTCTTTCAGTTGTGGCTGTGGGCAACGACGACGCGTGTGGGCGCCGTCTCCTCCCTGGAGGCATTGCCATGGCCTTGTTCACCCCCTATGTGCATAGAGGAAAACCCTAAGCTCAAACAGTCGGGCCACATAGCGGCGACGTCAGGGCATCGTCCTCTTCTTGAAGGCTTTGCCTAGGTGATTGGGGTGTCTTCTGGAGGAGTAACTAGTATGGGTGTCTCGTTCGACTCTGCGGCAAGGCTTGGGGCGCCGTGTTGTCTTGTGTTGATTGTTCATATCGGCAAGTGGACAATAGGAGCTAGCCTATCTCGATGAAGACATCGTAGATGAGGCACCATGAGTGTTTTTTATCGTGCTCTAAGGTGTTTGGTTCGGTTGGGACGCGACATGTGTGCGCTGTGTTTGGCTTGAGTGTAGGCCGGTGTGTGTCTTGGTGGATGTGGGTGTTAACCTCCTGATGTCTCACTTTACCGAAATGCGTTGTATCAGCCATCTTGGCTACTTATTCATATGAATGTATGATAAGCATGCCATGCGTATTCTAGAAGAAGAAGAAAAACGTGCCCCTAAAAATTGTGAATTCCTCCAGCCAAAAACCTAGAGACAGGTTCCTTCTGCCCACGTACCACGGAAGTGATATGCATCAACGTGAGGGTGGCCGGTGCTTAAACGTGCCACTTCTCCATGTCACGAGGGCCGCATACGACGGGGCACGCGCATGTCAAACGGAGGGTTCCTTGTGCGTGTGGACGAGGGATCGCTTGCCGGTTGGGCAAAGCAGGCATTGGCGGCACGGACCAACAGCTGATGCGTTTGTTTTACTCACCGTCTCGTCTCACGGCGCCAATGTTTCTTTCGAACCGATGGCAACGGGCCGGAGAAATGACCCATCGAGTCAGTTTGTCAATCGACTGATACTGATGGATGTTTGAGTGCCTCCGATGGCAACCCTGGCCGGCAGTGGTGGAATACTAGAGGGCACGGGAGTCGGTTGTGCACAACAGATTCAGGCGACGTGCGTGGCCAAACAAATTACGGGAGCGGCAACACCATTGTAGGCAAATGTATCAACACCATTGTAGTGGTATGATACTTCCCATGCAATACAAAAGCAATGGTTCCATTCATAAATCATAATACCAAATCTATACAACTTTGGAGCCGCAATTTTCCAAAAACATGAGGGACTATTTGATTGACAGGATTCTAAAAACACAGACTCGCAATTTTCCAATAACATAATGAGGGACTATCTGATTCACAGGATTCTAAAAACACAGACTAGGAAATACAGTAGAAGTTTCTTTCAAAGAGGTTTGAGCAATCCCATAGGATTTTCGGTCGTTTGATTGCATCATGGGAAAAACAACATTTTTCTTTCAAAGAGATTTGAGTGGATGCTATAAATCTATGGAAGTAGTACAAATAAATCCTACATAGGAAATATTCCCAAGAACTATAATCCTCAAAAATTCCTATAAAATTCTTTGAATCAAAGGAGCTCTAAAGATCGATCAAGCTGACAGACAAGCAAACACATCAAACATGATCACACACACGTAACACCAACAACGATAACATGGAACATGTAGCAGCAAATGAACATCCACACACAGAATAGCACGATTGGGTAGCTTCAACTGCTTTGCAAGTAAGTCATGTTTCTCAGGGTGTGCTTGCATTGTGGCCAAAAGAGAACCTTAACAAAATTTTGGTCAGAACTCTAGCCAACTCTAGTTCATTTTTCTTGCCAATGTTGGCCAAATCATGGGCAACCAAAACCTCAACCAAAATTTTGGTGGGGCAACCTTGGGCACAAACCAAACACACCCTTAAAGCCAGGATGTGGCACTAAACTAGCCAAATAGATTAATTAAAATTAGAAGATAAAATCTAACACTGCAAGAGCCTGTCCAAAGGTAGGACTATGACAGGAAAATTTGCTGGCACAAGTAGATCCAAGAGTATATGGGAGAACAGATGTATGACTTACATGAACCTGAACATTCGTAGTAGTACATAAACAACCAATTGAAACTAGCAGAAACATAATCTTGTACACCCTCCGCCCCAAAATAAGTGTCTCAACTTTGTACTGACCTTAGTACAAAGTTGTACTAAGCTTACACACTTATTTCTGGACAGAGGGAGTACTAAGGAACTCTGGGAAATACAGTAACAAATGCTTGATTATCAAACAAAGATCAACAGATAAAACAGCTGCTAAGCATCAGGTGCCACAGCAGGCAAAAAAAGTCAAACAACTAAAGAATAACATCCTTGTTCTAGTACATACGACAAAGACAGAAGGCATCAAAGGAAGATGCAAATGGATACCAAAACTTCACACAATGGCAAAACAATTACAGCACAATAGCTTACTCCAGGTGTCTATTTAACTCATGAGGTGGCACTAAACTAGTCAAGTAAATTTAAAAGGAAGATGCAATTCAAAACTCGAGTACCTGCTAGGAATTCCATAGATAAAACTACTACATCATGTTAACTATCAGTATGGCTACAAACAACCTCTTACAGACATCAACTTCAATGTCATCAAGCAAGCAAATCACTATCATACAATTCGTAGTCCAATATGACTACAAGAATTAGAATCCTGAAGTAATACAACTATGACAGGTAAAGATTAACAAAGAGAAAACAAAGCATAACATAGTGCAAAACCAAATCATACAGTTCCCATGAAACATGATTAGCAGGCATAGAATCATACAGTTACCATGACCAGCAGGCACCATAGCAAATAACAGTACATGCATTAGGGATCGATAACAATTAACACAGATCAAACGAAGCATAAATAGGAGCACAGATATGGATAACTCGTCTGATATAAACTGGCATAACATAGCGCAAAATTCTCATAAGATGTTGGTTTACCACACAGGAACCAGGATAACAAACTAACGATGTCTTGTTCAACACAAATTGCTGGTACGGGAAACAACTAATAATTCAGATATAATGGATCTCAAGGCACGGTCGCGAACAGAACCCTAGGCAACGAGCACGACTGCGCCGCCGGCGGCCTTGATCTTCTTTTCGGCGATCTTGGAGATGAGCTTGGCCTTGACGACGATGGGCTTCTCCGGCAGCATCCCCTTGCCGAGCACCTTGAAGTAGCCGAACTGCGAGACGTCGACCACGGGGGCCTTGTCGCCGCCGGCCTCTGCCGCCTTCTCGGACGGCACCATGGACCAGAGCCTCTCGACGTTGATCGTCGGTGTGTAGAACCTGTTGCTGAGCTTGTGGAAGTAGCGCATACCGACCTTGCCGAAGTAGCCGGGATGGTACTTGTCGAAGAGGATGCGGTGGTGGTGCATGCCTCCGGCGTTACCGCGGCCTCCAGGATGCTTGCGGTGCTTGCCCACACGCCCGTGCCCGGCGGACACGTGGCCGCGCTTCTTGCGGTTCTTCTTGAAGCGGGTCGTCATCGCCGCCGCTCGCTCGCCGCCGCCGCGGGCTTACCTGGGGGGAGAGGGGTCGGGGAGGGTGGGGTGGAGGCGGAGGTGTGTGGGAGGGAACCCTTTCGGGTGGGAATGGAAGAACTTATAAGGCTGGCGCGTAGGGCGTCGACCGTCGGATGGGGGATTGGGTGGTTCGGGCCGTTGGATGTAGGTTCCTAGGGTTTTGCTTTGGTGCGGCCGAGAGGGGGCGGGCTATGGGCTGGGCCTGGCTTCGGTTGAGGCTTCATCTTTCTACTTTGTGTGATAGGCTGGACTGATGGCCCGTGCTCTGGTCTCGGGTGGTATATTGGGCTTTTGGCCCAATTTATAGCGAGACGTGTTCCCATTGTCTCGTTGCTCCCCTAAAAAAAATTGTCTCGTTGCTCGGCTTAAAAAAAAACATGGTCGCCTTGCGAAAGTTTTCTTGCGTTTGAGACGAATATAGTCAGCTGTCATGACGGAAGAACAGCTAGTCCGTTGGTGGGTGTAGGCTCGCATATTGTGATCGTATAGAACAGGAACATCTTTTTTTTTTGACCCTGTTAACCGGAGAACATTTGCTAAAGGGTGACATATACAAATGATTTTGTGGCAGTTTTAGTTATGAAAAAGTGGTTGAGTGGTGGCATTTTCCTCGAGAAGATATGTTAGTTTCTTTCTGAGAAAGCAATTTTCGTTTAAAAATCTGCCATCGTTTTATCTCTTCTCATAACTAAAAATGTCATCAAAGAGGGTTCGCTTGCCACCCCTCTCCATGTAACATTGTCGGGTTTCGGGGTGGGAGGTAAACTAGAGTTATATTTCGAATGTGTAGAGTTACAAACTAGAGAAGATTTCCTTAACATTACCTCCATCCTAAAAAATTTGTCTTTGATTTATCTAGATACGGATGTATCTAGACCTTAAGTAGGGAGTACATGTCAAATGGCGGTGCTACGTTGAGTACAGCTATATCTTGCCAAAGTATATGCAACTCTGTTCTCACTACGAATAAGTTTAAGCGAAATAAACTCTCCATACACCAAGCGGTCCAAAGAATCACCGAAGAAGATGGAAAGGGCCATGGACGAGTCAGATTGCACAACGACTGAAAGCTCAATACGTTGCATGGAAGTGCCACCTTGCATTGTTGTGAATTTCTGCCTTCAAAGCATCTCCACGGTTGAACATGAATCTAGTTGTTGCAAACACGACTAGGCCACCATGACCATGCATAGTCATACATACTACCGCCGTGTCGTCCGCCTTAGAAAAAGTGCCATCGACGTGCAACGCCACCTGTCCGACCGGGGGTGGTCAGGCCATGGTCAGCGGGTACTCCTTAAATCGGTTGCACCGACAACACTTCCAGCAGCATCCTTCCTTTCATGATCTCCTTTGTCAAAAACTTGCGAGCATTATCGATAAATTGTTGGTAGGTTCGTAAGGATTCGACCGAAGTACTAACCGTGTGGGGGTCTCCTTTGCATGAGCAACATCGTTCCTCGGCTGCCATATTCGCCACACTAGCATGATGACTGCTACTCCTGTAGGAGTTGTTGGATTCTCTGAAGAGGAAAGGTGATGTGGCATAGCAACAAAAAGTATTTCCATCAATTAAGAATCAAGGTTTATCGAACCGGTAGGTGTCACCAAGCAAACAATGTAAAAAACACCTACACACAAACAAATAAAAACCTGGCAGGGGGGTTATCAGGCCCCTTGTCTTGCTAGTTACAAAAAAGCAAATAGATACAGGTAAAACGGTAAAAAGTAAAGGAGAATAAATTTACAATTTTATAAGAGCTTGTATAGATGGATAATGGACCCGGGGTCATAGGTTCACTAGTGGCATCTCTCTTGAAATCAGATAGTGGCGTGGTAGACAAATTGTTCGATAATTGACAAAATGGTAACAGTTGATAACTATGATCATTCATGGCATAATCTCAGGCATTACGTCTGTGATAAGTAGACCGTTAATCCAACTGCATCTACCACTATTACTCCGCTCCAAGACCGCTATCCAGCGTGCATCTCAAAGTACTAAGTTTGCAAGAAACAGAGTAACACAATAAGCAATATGACATAATGTAGACAAAAAGAAATATAGCAATAAGATTAAACCTCATTGTTTTATCCTTAGTGACAACGATACAATATACATGTCTCCATCCTTATTGCCACTTGATCAGAGCACCACCAGATTAAACCCACTACTATGCACCACCCTCTGAAGAATTAGTCATCTATATTGGCCAGAGAAGACTCGTAGATCAAAAAGCATACATAGCTATTTAATTATGCAACAAAGAAACTTCAAGAGATTTAATATAAATCAATGAACAATCTGATTATAGATTCACAATTCATTGGATCCCAGCAAACACTCCACAAGAACTCGAATTGATCTCAAAAGAGAACACGGTATTGAAGATCCGAAAGAGGGAGAGGGAGAGAGAGAGGGAGATAGAGAGAGAGAGAGAAAGAGCCATGTAGCTATTACTATGGACCTATAGGTCCTGAAGGAATTACTCACACACCATCATGGAGGTAGTAAGGTTGATGAAGATGGCGACCCCAATTGTTTCCCCATCTGGGAGAACACCAAAACCATGCTCCAGATGGGATCGCTTTAGAACAGACTTGCGGTAGCGATAAAATTGTTTCGGGTCTCGCTTCGATGGTTCTGGAACATTTGTGAATTTATAGATCAGGGATTAGGACAAGAGGAGGCTCAGGGGGGCCACAAGCCTGGGTAGCACGCCACCTGTCCTTATGGGGCCCTCGAGCATCCTCTCGACGACTCCTGAAGCTTTTAGGGTTTCTTTTGGTTCAGAAAAAGTCTTCAAAATTTGCCATCGTGTTTAGACCTTGATATGTCTCCAATGTATCTATAATTTATGAAGTACTCATGCCATGTTTGCAACAGTTTTATACGGTTTTGGTATGATTTTATTAGAACTAACCCGGGCTAACGTTGTTTTCGTCAGAACTACCATGGTGTCATTTTGTGTAGAAATAGAAGTTCTCAGAATGGGCTGAAAATTTACGATGATCATTTATGGACCAGAAGAGACCCACGGAGCACCGGAGATGTGCCAGGAGGTGACCGAGGAGGCCACAAGCCAAGGGGCGCGCCCTTAGGGCTTGTGGGGCCCTCGGGTGTCCCCCTGACTTGTTTCCAACGCCAAATGCTCTTATATATACGGAAACCTCCGAAAAGAACCCTAGATCGGAAGTTCCGCCACCGCAAGCCTCTGTAGCCACGAAAAACAATCGGGAGCCCGTTCCAGCACCCTACCGGAGGGGGAAATCATCACCGGAGGCCATATTCATCATCCCGGCAGGCTCCATGACGAGGAGGGAGTAGTTCACCCTCGTGGTTGAGGGTATGTACTAGTAGCTGTGTATTTGATCTCTCTCTTTCGTGTTCTTGATTTGGCACGATCTTGATGTACCGCAAGCTTTGTTACTATAGTTGGATCATATGGTGTTTCTCCCCCTCTACCTTCTTGTGATGAATTGAGTCTTGCTCTTTGAGGTTTTGTTACGTTGGATTGAGTATTCACTGGTGCAGAGACGTGTTATACAAACGGTTTTCTACCCCCTTTCCGCGACGAAGTTTTATAACGTCGCCTAGTGAGTGTGTGCGATAGGAGGGGGTCCTTCCTACACGACCCAGAATCCGTCGGGGGTAGGCCCTCCAGCACACAGGCGGGGGCAAAATGAGCTCGTGTGCGATCGGGCGAGGCATCGAAGCCCAATCATTTCCGTTCGTATGTACATCCCACACAGTGAATCCCATAAAAATGTTTCTGTTCGTATGTATATCACACACAATTTTTGTGTGGGAATGTTTGTGCAAGGTGGCCTAACGCAAACAGTTCTCTGCGGAAGCAGTGTGTGATTGTTAGTTGATCCAACACGCCTACTTTCTAGAAACCGTCTGGGTTGTTTGAGTTCATCGCCCACGGTGTTGTCTGAGTAACCGTCTACAATAGAGAACCCGAATAAGAAGGGTAATTAGCCTATTATTGATAATCCATGTAGTAATCAAATTGACATTTCTTATAAAACACACCAGATATTTCATATCTGGATAACGGCAACCAGGATTTCATAATCGAATTACATCGGATAGCTTCAACATTCAGTTATACCAAAGAGGGATATATATAGGTAGCTACGCCATTACACAATGATATGTCCATTTTGCATCATGCTTTTATATCGATATTTATTGCAATATGGGCTACTACTACACATTATGTCGCAATACTTATGCCTTTTCTCTCTTATTTTACAAGGTTTACATGAAGAGGGGGAATGCCGGCAGCTGGAATGCTGGGCTGGAAAAGAAGCAAATATTAGAGACATATTCTACACAACTCCAAAAGTCCTGAAACTCCATGAAAGTCAGTTTTGGAATATATTAAAAATATTGGGTGAAGAAAGCACCAGAGGGGAGCCACCCACTGTCCACGAGGGTGGGAGGGGTGCGCCCCCTGCCTCGTGGGCCACCTCGAAGCCCCCGATGCCCATGTTCTGGTATAAGGTGTCTTTTGCCCTGTAAAAAATCATAAGGAAGCTTTCGGGACGAAGCGTCGCCGTCTCGAGGCGGAACCAATCTAGGGCTCCAGCGGAGCTGTTCTGCCGGGGAAACATCCCTCCGGGAGGGGGAAATCATCGCCATCGTCATCACCATCAATCCTCTCATCGGGAGGGGGTCAATCTCCATCAACATATTCACCAACACCATCTCCTCTCAAACCCTAGTTCATCTCTTGTATCCGATCTTTGTCTCAAAACCTTAGATTGGTACATGTGGGTTGCTGGTAGTGTTGATTACTCCTTGTAGTTGATGCTAGTTGGTTTATTCGGTGGAAGATCATACGTTCAGATCCTTTATGCATATTAATACCCCTCTGATTATGAACATGAATATGATTTGTGAGTAGTTATGTTTATTCCCGAGGACATGGGAGAAGTCTTGTTATAAGTAGTCATGTGAATTTGGTATTCATTTGATATTTTGATGAGATGTTGATAACCCACAAGTATAGGGGATCGCAACAGTTTTCGAGGGTAGAGTATTCAACCCAAATTTATTGATTCGACACAAGGGGAGCCAAAGAATATTCTCAAGTATTAGCAGTTGAGTTGTCAATTCAACCACACCTGGATAACTTAGTATCTGCAGCAAAGTATTTAGTAGCAAAGTAGTATGGAAGTAACGGTAACAGTGGCAAAAGTAACAGTAGCAGTTTTGTAGTAATTGTAACAGCAGCAGCGATAAAGTAAATAAGCAAAGAACAATATGTGAAAAGCTCGTAGGCATTGGATCAGTGATGGATAATTATGTCAGATGCGATTCCTCATGTAATAGTTATAACATAGGGTGACACAGAACTAGCTCCAGTTCATCAATGTAATGTAGGCATGTATTCCGAATATAGTCATACGTGCTTATGGAAAAGAACTTGCATGACATCTTTTGTCCTACCCTCCTGTGGCAGCGGGGTCCTAATGGAAACTAAGGGATATTAAGGCCTCCTTTTAATAGAGTACCGGACCAAAGCATTAACACATACTGAATACATGAACTCCTCAAACTACGGTCATCACCGAGAAGTATCCCGATTATTGTCACTTTGGGGTTGTTGGATCATAACACATAATAGGTGACCATAGACTTGCAAGATAGGATCAAGAACTCACATATATTCATGAAAACATAATAGGTTCAGATCTGAAATCATGGCACTCGAGCCCTAGTGACAAGCATTAAGCGTAGCAAAGTCACAGCAACATCAATCTCAGAACATAGTGGATACTAGGGATCAAACCTAACAAAACTAACTTGATTACATGGTAAATCTCATCCAACCCATCACCGTCCAGCAAGCCTATGATGGAATTACTCACGCACGGCGGTGAGCATCATGAAATTGGTGATGGAGGATGGTTGATGATGACGACAGTGACGAATCCCCCTCTCCGGAGCCCTGAATGGACTCCAGATCGGCCCTCCCGAGAGAGATTAGGGCTTGGCGGCGGCTCCGTATCGTCAAACGCGATGAAACTTTCTCTCAGTTTGTTTTTCTCCGCGAGAGCAAATATATGGAGTTGGAGTTGAGGTCGGTGGAGGTCCAGGGGGCCCACGAGGCAGGGGCGCGCCCTAGGGGAGGGGGCGCGCCCCCCACCCTCATGGACAGGGTGTGGGCCCCCTGACGTTGATTCTTTCGACAATATTTTTTATTAATTCTGGAAAGTTGCTCCGTGGATTTTCACGTCATTCCGAGAACCTTTTTTTTCTGCACAAAAATAACACCATGGCAGTTCTGCTGAAAACAGCATCAGTCCGGGTTAGTTCCATTCAAATCATGCAAGTTAGAGTCAAAAACAAGGGCAAAAGTGTTTGGAAAAGTCGATACGACGGAGACGTATCAACTCCCCCAAGCTTAAACCTTTGCTTGTCCTCAAGCAATCCAGTTGACAAACTGAAAGTGATAAATAAAATCTTTAACAAACTCTGTTTGCTCTTGTTGTTGCAAATATGTAAAGCCAGCATTCAAGTTTTCAACAAAGATTATGGACTAACCATATTCACAATAACACTTAGGTCTCATGTTTACTCATATCAATGGCATAATCAACTAGCGAGCAATAATAATAAAACTCGGATGACAACACTTTCTCAAAACAATCATAATATGATATAACAAGATGGTATCTCGCTAGCCCTTTCTGAGACCGCAAAACATAAATGCAGAGCACCTTTAATAATCAAGGACTGACTAAACATTGTAATTCATGGTAAAATAGATCCAGTCATAGTCATACCCAATATAAACTATTAGTAATGCATGCAAATGACAACGGTGCTCTCCAGCGGGTGCTTTTTAATAAGAGGGTGATGACTCAACATAAAAGTAAATAGATAGGCCCTTCGCAGAGGGAAGCAGTGATTTGTAGAGGTGTCAGAGCTCGATTTTGAAATAGAGATGAATAACATCTTGAGCGGTATACTTTCACTGTCAACATAACAACTAAGAGATCTCGATATCTTCCATGCTACACACACTATAGGCGGTTCCCAAACAGAATGGTAAAGTTTATACTCCCCAACCACCAACAAGCATCAATCCATGGCTTGCCTGAAACAACGGGTGCCTCCAACTAGCAACAATCCTGGGGGAGTTTTGTTTGCAATTATTTTGATTTGATTTGAGCATGGGACTGGGCATCCCGGTGACCAGCCATTTTCTCGTGAATGAGGAGCGAAGTCCACTCATCTTGAGAATAACCCACCTAACATGGAAGATACAGACATCCCTAGTTGATACATGAGCTGTTCGAGCATACAAAACAGAATTTCATTTGAAGGTTTAGAGTTTGGCACATACAAATTTACTTAGAACGGCAGGTAGATACTGCATATAGGAAGGTATGGTGGACTCATATGGAATAACTTTGGGGTTTATGGAGTTTGGATGCACAAGCAGTATTCCCGCTTAGTACAGGTGAAGGCTAGAAAGAGACTGGGAAGCGACCAACTGAGAGAGCGACAACAGTCATGAACATGCATTAAAATTAATCAACACTGAGTGCAAGCATGAGTAGGATATAATCCACCATGAACATGAATATCGTGAAGGCTATGTTGATTTCATTTCAATTACATGCGTGAACATGTGCCAAGTCAAGTCAGTCGAATCATTCAAAGGAGGATACCACCCTATCATACCATATCAACCATTTTAATAGCATGTTGGCACGCAAGGTAAACCATTATAAGCTCCTAGCTAATTAAGCATGGCATAAGCAACTATAATCTCTATTTGTCATTTCAAACATGTTTATTCATAATAGGCTGAATCAGGAACGATGAACTAATCATATTTACAAAAACAAGAGAGGTCGAGTTCATACCAACTTCTCTCATCTCAATCAGTCCATCATATATCATCATTATTGCCTTTCACTTGCACGACCGAATGGTGTGGATAATAATAATAGTGCACGTGCATTGGACTAAGCTAGAATCTGCAAGCATTCAATTCAAGGGAGAAGACAAGGTAATATAGGCTCTTGGTTAAATCAACAATAATGCATATGAGAGCCACTCAATAGTTTCATTATGGTCTTCTCCTCTCGACCCCCAAAGGAAAGAAAAGAAATAAAATTATTTACACGGGAAAGCTCCCAACAAGCAAAAGAAGAACGAGAAAACTTTTGGTGTTTTCTTTTAATTACTACAAGCATGGAAAGTAAGCTAACTAATTTTTTTGGTTTTTCTTAAGGTTTATCAAAAACACAAGAAGAAAGCTAGAAAAAGAAATTAAACTAGCATGGATAGTACAATGAAAGAGTATGAGCACCGACAACTAGAATGAGTGTGTGACCATAAATGTAATGTCGGTGAGAAATACGTACTCCCCCAAGCTTAGGCTTTTGGCCTAAGTTGGTCTATGCCCATGGATCACGACTACTCTCTCCGGTGTACTGAGGAGTGTCGTCCTGGTACCACTGGCTGGCAATCTCCTCCGGATCCCACTGATAACAAGATGGTCGATAAGGGTCAAGTGGTGGTTCTGGCTCAGGCTCTGGGGCTGATGTCGGGCTGGTACGTGTAAACGGTCGTCGGCAAGGCGAGGTAAGGGCCTGCAGTTAAATCAAACAAAGAGGGCGCATGCAAGATAATAGTCTCGTTGTGTTTCTTATGAAATCTCAAATTATACTTAAGCATATTCTCATCATTTTTAACAATGAACTCATGTGCTACCATGCTCTTATAATCTAGAAAAGTAGGGGGCAACAGTTTTTCCTCTTTCTCAAAATGCCTAATAGGTATCTGAAATGTTTAGCAAGGCGTGAAGCATCGATACCTCCGAAATGGGACCCTTTGTATGGTTCAGGCTTAATCGTTTAGCAATAATAGCACCCATACTAACAGAGTTATCACAAAATAAAGCATGGAACAAAATAATAATGTCAGGAACACTAAGGTTTCCACAGTTTCCGCGACCAATTAAGCATCGACTAGCAAATATTGCAAAGTAGCGTAAAACAGGAAAGTGTATGCTAGTGATTCTTGCATCAGAAACCTTCCTCGTTTCCCCTACAGTAATAGTATAAATAAATCCATCCACATCTTTACAATGTGGTTCCTCTAAGCTGCCCCCGAAAGGTATCTTGTAAACCATGCAAAATTCATATAGCAACATCTCCCTAGCCACATCATATAAATGAAACTCCACTGAAGGAGGTGATTTCTTAGGATAAAAGTAGAAATTTTGCACGAAAGTATTGGTGAGTAGGAGATACTGTTCGATCTGGTCGTGTAGGAAGTCGGTGAGGCCCGCATTATCAGCCAACAAATAAATATCATCATGAATCCCGGCTGCTCTCAAGAAGTCATCACATGGCCATTCACATGGCCGCACTTCCGCGACGCGAGGGAGATTATACTTGGGCTTTTCATTCTCCTTACTTTGTTTATCCTTCGAGCCTTGGCTAGAAGAGCCCCTAAAAAAGAATCTCTTCATCTTTTTCTAAAAAATTCTGAAATTTTTAGTAACTCGAAATAAAAGTGAATTAAACTCAACAAAATTGATAGCAACTACTCCCACAAGTGCCTAGAGACTACATCATGCATTAGAATTACTTTGGACCATATAAATTTGACATGCAAGCTCAAGAACAGGGTCACCTAGGCAGCAAAGTGAGCTAGAACTCGTGCTTGAGCTGGATGGTGATTTTTTTGGGAGGAAGAAGAAGTGTGTGGGTGCAGGAATAAGTGGAGGGGGGCCACCATGGGCCCACCAGGCAGGGGGCGCGCCCTGGACCCTCGTGGCCAGGTGCTTGCTCCCCCTGTTGTGTTCTCAGTGCCAGATATTCTCAAATGTTCCAGAAAAAACATATTAAATTTGCAGGGCATTTGGAGAACTTTTATTTTCGGGGTATTTTTTATTGCATGGATAATTCAGAAAACAGACAGAAAATACTATTTTTGCTTTATTTATTCTAAATAACAGAAAGTAAAAAGAGGGTACAGAAGGTTGTGCCTTCTAACTTCATCCATCTCATGATCATCAAAAGGAATCCACTAACAAGGTTGATCAAGTCTTGTTAACAAACTCATTCCGAATAACATGGAACCAGAGAAATTTCGAATAACACTAGGTTACCTCAACAGGGATATGCACATCCCCAATAATAAGAATATCATATTTCTTCTTGACAGTAGGAAGAGGAAATTCAAAACCTCCAATAATAATAGTTGGAATTTTTCCAATAGAATTGATGCTATGAACTTGAGGTTGTTTCCTTGGAAAGTGTACCGTATGCTCATTACCATTAACATGAAAAGTGACATTGCCTTTGTTGCAATCAATAACAGCCCTTGAAGTATTCAAAAAGGGTCTACCAAGTATAATCGACGTACTATCATTTTCGGGAATATGAAGAATAATAAAGTCCGTTAAGATAGTAACGTTTGCAACCACAACAGCCTCACAAATACCGACAGGTATAGCGGTTGATTTATCGGCCATTTGCAAAGATATTTCAGTAGGTGTCAACTTATTCAATTCATGTCTACGATATAAAGGGAGAGGCATAACACTAACACCGGCTCCAAGATCACATAAAGCAGTTTTAACATAGTTTCTTTTAATGGAGCATGGTATAGTTGGTACTCCTGAATCTCCAAGTTTTTAGGTATCCCACCTTTAAAAGTATAATTAGCAAGCATGGTAGAAATTTCAGCTTCCGGTATCTTTCTTTTATTTGTAATAATATCTTTAATGTATTTAGCATAAGGATTTACTTTAAGCATATCAGTCAAGCGCATACGTAAGAAGATAGGTCTAATCATTTCGGCAAAGCGCTCAAAATCCTCATCATCCTTTTTCTTGGATGGCTTAGGAGGAAAAGGCATGGGTTTCTGAACCCATGGTTCTCTTTCTTTACCGTGCTTCCTAGCAACAAAATCTCTCTTATCATAACATTGATTCTTTGATTGTGGGTTATCAAGATCAACAGCAGGTTCAATCTCTACATCATTATTATTGCTAGGTTGAGCATCAACATGAACATTATCATTAACGTTATCACTAGTTTCATGTTCATCTCCAGATTGTGTTTCAGCATCAGAAATATAAATATCATTGGGATTCTCAGGTGTGTCAGGTTCACTAGAAGCATGCAAAGTCCTTCATTTTTCTTTTTCTTCCTTTTAGAAGGACTAGGTGCATCTAAATTATTTCTCTGAGAATCCTGCTCAATTCTCTTAGGGTGGCCTTCAGGATACAAAGGTTCCTGAATCATTTTACCCGTTCTAGTAGCCACTCTAACAGCAAAATCATGTTTATTATTTAATTCATCGAGCAAATCACTTTGAGCCTTAAGTACTTGTTCTACTTGAGTGGTAAACATAGAAGCATATTTACTAATGAGCTTAAGTTCACCTTTAACTCTAGCCATATAATCACTCAAGCGTCCAATCATGTAAGAATTACTCTTTAATTAACTAACAACATAAGCATTGAAGTTTTTTTGTCTAGCCATAAAGTCATCAAATTCATCGAAGCATTGGCTAGCAAACTTAGTAGACGGGATTTCAACTTTATCATACCTATAGAGAGAATTTACCTTTACTACCTGTGTCGGGTTATCAATACCATGTGTTTCTTCAATAGGTGGTAAATTAAGACCATGTATTTCTTCAACCGGAGGTAAATTCTTAACATCTTCAGCTTTAGTACCTTTTTCTTTCATAGATTTCTTTGCCTCTTGCATATCTTCAGGACCAAGAAATAGAACTCCCCTTTTCTTCGGAGTTGGTCTAGGAATTGGCTCAGGAGTTGGCTCAAGAAGTGTCCAATTATTTTCATTAGTCAACATATTATTCAATAGCAATTCAGCTTGATCGACTGTTCTTTCCCTAAAAACACAACCAGCACAACTATCTAAGTGGTCCTTGGAAGCATCAGTTAGTCCATTATAAAAGATATCAAGTATTTCATTTTTCTTAAGAGGATGATCAAGCAAAGCATTAAGTAATCGGAGAAACCTCCCCCAAGCTTGTGGGAGACTCTCTTCTTAAATTTGCACAAAATTATATATTTCCCTTAAAGCAACTTGTTTCTTATGAGCAGGGAAATATTTAGCAGAGAAGTAATAAATCATATCCTGGGGACTACGCACACAACCAGGATCAAGAGAATTAAACCAAGTTTTAGCATCACCCTTTAATGTGAACGGAAATATCTTAAGGATATAATAGTAGCGAGATTTCTCATCATTAGTGAACAGGGTGGCTATATCATTCAATTTAGTAAGATGTGCCACAACAGTTTTAGATTCATAGCCATAAAAAGGATCAGATTCAACCAAAGTAATTATCTCAGGATCGACAGAGAAATCATAATCCTTATCAGTAACAAAGATAGGTGAAGTAGCAAAAGCAGGGTCATATTTCATTCTAGCATTCAGAGATTTCTGTTTTAATTTAGCTAGTAACTTCTTAAGATCAGATCTATCATTGCAAGCAAGAAAATCTCTAGCAGTTTCTTCATCCATAACGCAACCCTCAGGAACAACAGGCAATTCATATTTAGGAGGAGAACCTTCATCATCACTATCATCGATAATATCAGTTTTAATAATTTCATTCTCTCTAGTCCTAGCAAGTTGTTCATCAAGAAATTCACCTAATGGCACATTAGTATCAAGCATAGAAGTAGTTTCATCATAAGTATCATGCATAGTAGAAGTGGCATCATCAATAACATGCGACATATCAGAATTAATAGCAGAACAGGTTTAGGTGTCGCAAGCTTACTCATAACAAAAGGAGAATCTAGTGCAGAGCTAGATGGCAGTTCCTTACCTCCCCTCATAGTTGAGGGATAAATCTTAGTTCTTTCGTATTTCAAGTTCCTCATAGTGATCAGCAGATATAAATCCCAAGTAACTCAAAGAATAGAGCTATGCTCTCCGGCAATGGCACCAGAAAATAGTCTTGATAACCCACAAGTATAGGGGATCAGAACAGTTTTCGAGGGTAGAGTATTCAACCCAAATTTATTGATTCGACACAAGGGGAGCCAAAGAATATTCTCAAGTATTAACAGTTGAGTTGTCAATTCAACCACACCTGGATAACTTAGTATCTACAGCAAAGTATTTAGTAGCAAAGTAGTATGGAAGTAACGGTAACAGTGACAAAAGTAACAGTAGCAGTTTTGTAGTAATTGTAACAGCAGCAGCGGTAAAGTAAATAAGCAAAGAACAATATGTGAAAAGCTCGTAGGCATTGGATCAATGATGGATAATTATGTCGGATGCGATTCCTCATGTAATAGTTATAACATAGGGTGACACAGAACTAGCTCCAGTTCATCAATGTAATGTAGGCATGTATTCTGAATATAGTCATACGTGCTTATGGAAAAGAACTTGCATGACATCTTTTGTCCTACCCTCCCATGGCAGCGGGGTCCTAATGGAAACTAAGGGATATTAAGGCCTCCTTTTAATAGAGTACCTGACCAATGCATTAACACATAGTGAATACATGAACTCCTCAAACTACGGTCATCACCGAGAAGTATCCCGATTATTGTCACTTTGGGGTTGTCGGATCATAACACATAATAGGTGACTATAGACTTGCATGATAGAATCAAGAACTCACATATATTCATGAAAACATAATAGGTTCAGATCTGAAATAATGGCACTCGGGCCCTAGTGACAAGCATTAAGCATAGCAAAGTCATAGCAACATCAATCTCAGAACATAGTTGATACGTCTCCATCGTATCTATAATTTTTGATTGTTCCATGCCAATATTCTTCAACTTTCATATACTTTTGGCAACTTTTTATATTATTTTTGGGACTAACATATTGATCCAGTGCCCAGCGCCAGTTCCTGTCTGTTGCATGTTTTATGTTTCGCAGAAACCCCATATCAAACGGAGTCCAAACGGGATAAAAACGGACGGAGAATTATTTTGGAATATTTGTGATTTTTGGGAAGTAAAATCAATGCGAGACGGTGCCCGAGGTGGCCACGAGACAGGGGCCCACGCCCGCTCCAGGTGGGCGCCCCCCACCCTCCTGGGCCCCTCGTAAGGCGGTTGATGCCCTTCTTTGGCCGCAAGAAAGCTAATTTTTGGAAAAAGATCTGGGCGAAGGTTTCAATCCAATCGGAGTTACGGATCTCCGGATATAAAAGAAACGGTGTCAGGGCAGAATCTGAGAACGCAGAAACATAGAGAGATAGAGAGATAGATCCAATCTCGGAGGGGCTCATGCCCCTCCCACGCCATGGGAGCCAAGGACCAGAGGGGAAACCCTTCTCCCATCTAGGGAGAAGGTCAAGGAAGCAGAAGAAGAAGGGGGGATCTCTCCCCCTTGCTTCCGGTGGCGCCGGAACGCCGCCGGGGGCCATCATCATCACCGCGATCTACACCAACACCTCCATCATATTCACCAACATCTCCATCACCTTCCCCCATCTATATTCAGTGGTCCACTCTCCTGCAACTCGTTGTACCCTCTACTTGAACATGGTGCTTTATGCTTCATATTATTATCCAATGATGTGTTGCCATCCTATGATGTCTGAGTAGATTTTCGTTGTCCTATTGGTGGTTGATGAATTGCTATGATTGATTTAATTTTCTTGTGGTTATGTTGTTGTCCTTTGGGTGCCCATCATATGAGCGCGCGCGTGGATCACGCCATAGGGTTAGTTGTATGTTTATAGGACTATGTATTGGAGGGCAAGAGTGACAGAAGCTTCAACCTAGCATAGAAATTGATGCGTATGGGATTGAAGGGGGACCAATATATCTTAATGCTATGGTTGGGTTTTACTTTAATGAACGTTAGTAGTTGCGGATGCTTGCTAATAGTTCCAATCATAAGTGCATAGAATTCCAAGTCAGGGATGACATGCTAGCAGTGGCCTCTCCCACATAAAACTTGCTATCGGTGTAGTAAAGTAGTCAATTGCTTAGGAACAATTCCGCAACTCCTACCACCACTTTTCCATGCTCGCTATATTTACTTTATTGTTTATTTATCTAAACAGCCCCTACTTTTTATTTACCTGATCTTTATTATCTTGCAACCCTATCCAACAACACCTACAAAGTACTTCTAGTTTCATACTTGTTCTAGGTAAAGCGAATGTCAAGCATGCGTAGAGTCGTATTAGTGGCAGATAGGACTTGAGAGAGTATTTGTTCTACCTTTAGCTCCTCGCTGGGTTCGCCACTCTTACTTATCGGAAGAGGCTACAACTATCCCGTATACTTGCGAGTCATCAAGACCTTTTTCTGGCGCCGTTGCCGGGGAGTCATAGCGTGGGGTGAATATTCTCGTGTGTGTGCTTGTTTGCTTTATCACTAATTAATTTTTATTTGCTGTTCTTAGTTGTTCTCTATCTTTAGTTATGGGTAGGAAACGTAAAATACCAAAAAAAAATAGTTGTATCTACTGAACCAATGGTTGAAGAACCACTCAAAATCTATCACACTCCTGAAGCTTTTTACTTGGATCATCTTCGATCCCTTTGTGCTCGTGCTGAAACCCCCACTAGCTTAGTTGAGGGAAAATCTTTAGATGAGCATGCTTGTTATGTGTGACACCGTATATCTGAAAAAGGGAAACTTTTACTGGATCAAATTCATCGTTTGCAATGCTATGCTTGGACTTTATGTGAAATATATGATGTTACTTGTTGTTCTAAAAACCCTAAGAAACACCTTCCCTACTAATGTGAGTTTATTGATAATGTAATTGTATCTTTGTATGCTAAGGGTGTTTATAATTACTATGATGTTCAACAAATTGAAGAATTTGTTGCTTTTAAGGGTGCTTATGAAATTGCTTCTCTGGTTGAAAAGTATGATGCTACTCTTTACAAATCTAATTTTTTTGCCATACTTGAATATTGTTATGATAATTATGCTTCTAATGCCTATGTTAAACTATATATTGAGAAATTCTCCGCTGTCCAAGAATAGACTAATATTTTGCAGGAAGCTATGGAAGAAGAAATTGATGAAATTGTGAGCTCATTGGATGAAAAAGATGATGAGGAGAGCAAAGAACAAAAGGAGGAAGAGCGGATTAGCTACCCGTGCCGACCTTTTAATGAGAGCAACTCTTCAACTCATACATTGTTTAATTTCCCTTCGTGCTTACCGAAGGATGATTGCTATGATGATTACTATGATGATTGCTATGATGATTGTTATGATCCCGCTGATTCTCTTGAAATATCCCCTTTTGATGATGCTTGCTATGCTTGTGGCCAAAATGAGAATATGAATTACGCTTATGGAGATGAACTTGCTATAGTTCCTTATGTTAAACATGAAATTGTTGCTATTGCACCCACGCATGATAGTCCTATTATCTTTTTTAATTCTCCCTACCACACTATATCGGAGAAGTTTATGCTTATTAAGAATTATATTGATGGGTTGCCTTTTACTACTACACATGATGATTTTGATAGATATAATATGCATGTGCTTTCTGCTCCTACTTACAATTATTATGAGAGAGGAACTATATCTCCACCTCTCTATGTTTCCAATATGATAAAATTGCAAGAAACTGCTTATACTATGCATTGGCCTTTACTACGTGTGCATGAATTGTTCTTTTATGACATGCCGATGCATAGGAAGAGAGTTATACTTCGTAATTGCTTGATATATGTTACTTTGTGCTCACTACTAAATTACAAATCATTGTTAATTAAAATTCGCTTTGATATACCTTGGGATCCGGGTGGATCCATTACTTGAGCACTATATGCCTAGCTTAATGGCTTTAAAGAAAGCGCTGCCAGGGAGACAACCCGGAAGTTTTAGAGAGTCATTTATTTCTATTGAGTACTTTTATATAGTTTAAAAACAAAAAAATAAAGAGGGGAATCCAAAACTTTTCAAAAAGGAAAGTGAAAGTGAGAAAGACAAGCATTGTTGAAGTGGGAGCTAGCCTTGAACTTTGTTCATGCTCACGGAAACTTTGTGAATCTTGATTACAGAAAATTTTCATCAAAAATAATTATCCCCTTGTAAAATTCCATTGTATTATAAAAATAATGTGCCAAGGTTTGCCTTTAGGATGTTTACAATGCTTGTTGGTTTGTACGGTGCTGGACAGAAACTTTGGCTGTAGTGCACGATTTTACATTTTTAACTGGAATGTCAAATGGTTCTGATTCCTTTTGCAACGTCTTTATGTACAAATTGTTTATGTTTCATAATTTTGGTAGAATTTTTGGGGTACCAGAAGTATGGTGAATTTTCAGATTGCTACAGACTGTTCTGTTTTTGATAGATTCTGTTTTTGATGCATAGTTTACTTGTTTTGATGAAACTATCAATTTATATCAGCGGATTAAGCCATGGAAAAGCTATATTACAGTAGACACAATGCAAAAACAAAAGTATGAATTGGTTTGCAACAGTACCTATAGTAGTGATTTGCTTTATTGTACTAACGGATCTTACCGAGTTTCCTATTGAAGTTTTGTGTGGATGAAGTGTTTGATCAAGGAGGTCTCGATATGAGGAAAAGGAAGAGAGGCAAGAGCTCAAGCTTGGGGATGCCCGAGGCACCCCAAGTAAATATTCAAGGAGACTCAAGCGCCTAAGCTTGGGGATGCCCCGGAAGGCATCCCCTCTTTCTTCAATAAGTATCGATATGTTTTCAGATTCGTTTCGTTCATGCGATATGTGCAAGTCTTGGAGCGTCTTTTGCATTTAGTTTTCACTCTTATTTTGTGCACCATGCTGGTATGAGATAGTCCTTGGTTGATTTATAGAATGCTCATTGCCCTTCACTTAAATCTTTTGAGTATGGCTTTATAGAATGCTTCATGTGCTTCACTTATATCATTTGAAGTTTGGATTGCCTATTTCTCTTCACATAGAAAACCGCCATTTGTAGAATGCTCTTTTGCTTCACTTATATTTGTTAGAGCATGGGAATATCTTTTGTAGAAAGAATTAAACTCTCGTGCTTCACTTATATCTATTTAGAGAGATGACAAGAATTGGTCATTCACATGGTTAGTCATAAAATCCTACATAAAACTTGTAGATCACTGAATATGATATGTTTGATTCCTTGCAGTAGTTTTGCGATATAAAGGTGGTGATATTAGACTCGTGCTAGTTGAGTAACTGTGAAATTGAGAAATACTTGTGTTGTGGTTTGCAAGTCCCGTAGCATGCACGTATGGTGAACCGTTATGTAACGAAGTTGGAGCATGAGGTGTTCTTTGATTGCTTTCCATATGAGTGCAGGTCGGAATCGCGCGATGGTTAACTCCTACCAACCCTTCCCCTAGGAGCATGCGTAGTAGTACTTTGCTTCGAGGGCAAGTAGACTTGCAATAAGTATATGAGTTCTTTATGACTAATGTGAGTCCATGGATATACGCACACTCACCCTTCCACTTTGCTAGCCTCTATTATGCCGCGCAACTTTCACCGGTATCATGAACCCATTATTTACCTTCCTCAAAACAGCCACCATACCTACCTATTATGGCATTTCCATAACCATTCCGAGATATATTGCCATGCAACTTTCCACCGTTCCGTTATTATGACACGCTCCATCATTGTCATATTGCTCTTTGCATGATCATGGAGTTAACATTGTATTTGTGGCAAGGCCACCCTCATAATTTTCGTACATGTCACTCTTGATTCATTGCATATCCCGGTATACCGCCGGAGGCATTCATATAGTCATGTTTTCTTCTAAGTGTTGAGTTGTAATTCTCGAGTTGTAAATCAATAAAAGTGTGATGATCTTCATTATTAGAGCATTGTCCCAAGTGAGGAAAGGATGATGAAGACTATGATTCCCCCACAAGTCGGGATGAGACTTCGAACTTTAAAAAAAAAGAGGCCAAAGAGCCCACCAAATAAAAAAGGGGGGAAGGCCAAATAAAAAAAAGAGAAAGGCCAAATAAAAAAATAAAAAATGAGAGAAAAAGAGAGAAGGGATAATGCTACTATCTCTTTTCCACACTCGTTCTTCAAAGTAGCACCATGCACTACAAAAAACTACACTTCCGTGATGATACGTGTTTGTCACAGTAGGTCGCGTTTTTTGTCATGCATGTACATCCATGACGATTTTATGACAGAATCAAGATAGTCATACTTGTGCTGTTGTAGAAGTGTTCCATGACATTACCAAAATTATCATCACGGAAGTGTCCACTTCCATGACGATAAATCGCGCGTCACAGAAGTGCTTTCATCAAGGGTGACCGACACATGGCATCCACCGTAACGGAACACTGTTAAGCTATTGGGTCGGGTTTTGGATTCGATAACCCGTTAACAGCCCCGATCAATGGGGATTTTCCACGTGTAAAATCATCATTGGCTGGAGGAAACACGTGTCGGCTCATCGTTGGGACAGGTGTCATCCACTCATTGGACAGAAGGCGCCTATGATACGTCGACACGTGGCACGGCCCAACAGAGGCCCATTCCTATGAAAAGGCTGGCCCGTTTGACTTGGTCAAAAGGTGGCGGGCCGGCCCATGGAAAGCCTGTTAACAGCCTGTTCGCATATAGCCCATTTACAACCCGCTAACCCAAGGCCCGTTACGCCCTATCCGAATTAGGCCCAGTAGCGTCATCTAGGCCATCCAATATGATTCCAGCCCGTTTTCACTTCTGGCCCATGTATGGCCCATGACGTCTTTCGGCCCATATGAGGCCCTTTGTAACTCTTGGCCCATTAACGGCCCGTGGTGAAACTGGCCCGTAATGAACAGTGTATCACTTTACACCCATTAACGGCCCGTGGTGAAACTGGCCCGTAATGAACAGTGTATCACTTTATACCCATTAACGGCCCGTTATTCCGTTGGGCCGTTTCCAGCCCAAGTTATCTTTCGGCCTTCTGAGGACCCATTTATTCTTGGGCTCATTTGCAGCATTCGGTTACTTACGTCCCATTACCGTCATTTTCTGCTTCTGGGCCAAATTTAGCCCGTCGTTACAGTCGGCCCGTTTGTGGACCGTTAATCTGTTGGGCCATTTTCATAGCATCACCAAATACGTCCTATTAACGACCCGTTATGGTCAGCCCATAAAACATACGATTTCCACTCTAGCCCGTCTACGGCCCATTAAAGGCCCGTACAAGACCCATAAATGAGTCGGCCCATACAAGGCCCATTGATCCTATGAGACGTAGAAGGCCCATGGATCCTATGGCCCACTGAAGGCCCATGGATCCGACGGCCCACTTAAGGCCCATGGATCCGACGACCCATTGAAGGCCCATGGATCCGACGGCCCGTACATGGCCCATGGACCGTACGTCCCGTAGACGGCCATGGTCACTACAACGTTTGGGCGAGTTGGCCCCCGTTTGAACGATATAGCATATACAAAGAATTATCCTACTCAATACTATCACCTCTAAAAAATATACACTATACAACAAAGAGACCAAGGCATAGAAACGTAGAATAATCCTACACTATACAATAAATAAATTACAGCCGATTATACCCACTAGGCATTATGGTTCAGCACAGGTGATAATAAAGCATACACAAATAGAAAATTACATACACTGGGCAAATACAGCTCATACATCATGGACGCGCATCAACTTAACTCCATTTGAACTATAATCTCTTCAGAAAATAGGATTGGCCGGATACAGATAGCACAAATTTCAGTCTGCAAAATCTCCAATTCCTTCGTGGTTACCTCAGTGTCTTGTTTCATTTTTTGACTCCTGCATCTAATACCTGCATGTCCAGTCTCAACTTGTTGATTATACGTTGACAATCATGTACACGTTGTCTTGCCACCTCTAGTTGATGCTCGAGAACATCAGCACATTCCAATTCCAATCCATAATCATTCGGTAATGGCCATGCCGCACTGCTCGCAGATCTTTGTGTTGATGTCACTTCATCCTGAAATGTTTCTGTAAGTACACATGACTAGGGCAAAAATATAGTTACAACAGTGAAGCGAGAAAGACACTATTTTGTACTACATGGCAAAACATGACTAACAATAATGTTACACGTCATGAAGCATAAGCAGTTGATATTTTAAAAATTATAAAAAGATAGTTTGTGCAGCCTGCATACAGAAATCCCTCTTAGCTCACCAGAGGAGCATGATGTTGGGGCCCAATCGAAGACACAGACAAGTTACAAATTTAGACAGCATGTTGCGTATAAGTAAGAAAGCAGTTAGCCATTCTGTAGCTCAATTAAAGTCTTAGGGAGCATAATGAACAGCAGATGGTTTCATACAAACATACTACAGCAGGCAAAACTATGCAATCATTAGCGTAGTATAAACTAGATTGTGAGCCTCATGAAATAATAGTTGGTTAATAGACTTCAAAGCTTCAGGCACACTTCGGCAGAGTAATTAAATGATAAGGCCTTTAATTATGTCAACTAATAGTTATACAAGTACCCAACATCAGACATGATTCTTTGGGCATCTCATTAACTAAGGACAAATAAAGCAATTGAAAAGAGCAAATTAACTATGCCTGAAACAAACAAGGAATTGAACTGTTGAGTTGCATACAGTGACTTACCTTAGCAGGTTGAAGAAGCTCAGTGCAGCTCCTACTTCTCTTGCAAGGCTCCTTCCTAACATCTTGTACTTGGAAATCCTCAATCTTATCTTCATTGCACCCCCTCTGCAAGGTGACACAAACTAGTTACTCGTCTCCTTAGAAGATAAATATGCATACTTTCCAGTCTGTGAACAAAAAAGGATGAGATTATAACAAAACAACACCACATAATGAAACATGCCGCATCTCTTGCACTTACACACAATGAAATGAGCATTTACTATGTCTGCACTATGTAAAAACTAGGCATACCTTCGAACTGGATCTCCAGGTACTCTTGGAGAGCCTACTTTAGTGTACAACCAAACCTTTATGTCACCTATGAGTTAGACAAGGCCCCACTACAGCAGCCCTTAGTGTTTAAATCGTTGACAAGCTCTGTTAGAGTGTTAGGTCAAGAACAACAAGTAATCAAAGCAAACAGTCCTAGTATGGTTGGCTGATGCAAACAAGCAATTGAACAGACATGTGAGAAAATCTTACATATCAAGAAAAGAAGCAAAGAAGGAGGCTTAAAGACCATCACTTGACTGACAAGATTTAAGGGGCATTTAAACATCATGTGCAACGTATGAACTAACATAAACATTGCATATTCCAGATTCTACAATGGAATGCACATGTATTAGGTTATGCCATGTATGATGATGCCAAAATGTACAGATAGCAGGCAGGAGTGATTCATCATTGCATGCACAATTGAATTGCAGGTTAAGGGCCAGTTCGATTCCGCCTTTTCAGGGCTTATTGTCAAAATAAGCCATAAAAGATGTAAAGAAGTCATTTTTGAGTTATGGGCTTGGGCTTAACTAATTTCGCTTTGGAGGGGGGTGTTTCGGGTAGAACCTAACTAAAAATTGAAGGGAAGGGGAATAGTGAAATGACTCTGTTGTCTGCCTATATTACACTCAAAATGCAACTGCTGACGCCCGTGTCACACCTGGCCCTCAAGTAAAAACAAACACGCAAGCGTTCATTGCCCTGCCCACTTGCATCTCCTCTCCCCTTTCCCTCTACCTCAATCCCCTGCCTGCAGCACTAGGGTTCCTCCAGCGAGCCATCGCAACTGGTCCCATCTGGCCTGGTCCTCGACGATGCTATGTCCGGCTAGGCTACATGGCGGGCTGGTAGGGGAAAATATCCCTGGCTACTCCTCCCTCTGGCACCGCCCCTCATTCTCATGGTCTCCAGCAGCTGCTCCACTTTGGTTCATCCAACGCACTACTCCAGTGGGCGCTGCATAACTATGGCTGATGCCACACTATGGCAGAAGGCACCTTATTCCCCCTCCCCTCCTCCCAGGCCATGGCCTTGAGGTGCTGTTAAAGGATGAGCTCATCCAACAAGGTGAGGATCTCCTCTGATTTTTTGCCAAATTTTCATTCTGATCCACTATACGATGAATTGCTATGAGCTGCTTCTGCTGCTGCTATATGATGCATTGCTATGAGCTGCTCCTGCTGCTGCTATATGATGAATTGCTATGAGCTGCTGCTGCTGCTATATGATGAACTGCTATGAGCTGGTGCTGCTGCTATATGATGAGTTGCTATAAGCTGCTCCTGTTGCTGCTATATGATGAATTGCTATGAGCTGCTCCTGCTGCTGCTATATGATGAATTGCTATGAGCTGCTCCTGCTGCTGCTATATGATGAATTGCTATGAGCTGCTCCTGCTGCTGCTATATGATGAATTGCTATGAGCTGCTGCTGGTATATGATGAATTGCAGACTGCTGCTGCTGTATGATGAGTTGCTATGAGCTGCTGCTGCTGCTATATGATGCTTTCAGGTGGTGCTGCTATATGATAATAACCAGCCACTTGGACCATCAATTTCAATAAATAATTGTTCTTCATTTAAATGTGGGTCATGCGTTCTTCATTTAAATTAGGCAATGGGATCTCTATGAAAACATTGACCAAAGTAGATTGTGCCAAGTAGATGGTATCTTTGTATTTGCATTTTGAGCAAATAGTGATGGTCTGTTTTCCTATCATATTAATTACCGCACTGGGTTCAATTTGTGATGTTTGCAAGTCAAGTTAATTTTTATATGGGCAGCAAAATGAAAAAATATAATGCAATCTAGACTTTCCACTGATCATACCAAAGATAAGCTGAAAACACAATGAAAATATCTGGTTGGCTTATTACATGGAGCTTATATTCACAGGTGCTTATTTTCTTAGGATAACTCGTAATAACTGTCCCTAAGAAACTTGGCTAATAGAACTGACATACAAATAACATGTCATGATGATTGCAATGGAGGAGTGACGTACCATAGCACACTATATAGGCTCACCGCTGCCTCTCCTTTTTTTGCGATGTTCCATGAAATTGCCACATACATCTTGTACTTTTTCATTGTGTAACCCTATTTGCAAGTTTACACGGCTAATTTCAGACATCTCTACATGATACTACATTGCATATCCCTTGCGCATATTTAAACCACCAATTAACGATTGTGTGCGTACCATAAATTAGCCATGACTTTGTATGCTGGACTAGCAAGCACTCTAAGAGAGCCTAATGTAGTGCACTGGAATTCCTACATGCCACCTATGATTTTGTGTAATGTACTGCCCCTGTTCCTAAATATATGTCTTTGTAGAGATTCCAGTATGGAGCGCATAAAGATGTATATAGATGCATTTTTGAGTGTAGATTCACTCATTTTGCTCCGTATGTAGCCTATAGTGGAATCTCTAGAAAGACTTATATTTAGGAATGGAGGTATGAGGTAGTATCATGTATGACATCTACATATCTAATTTAGCAGCCAGTAGTAGAAATCATTGTCTGCACAAAGGGGTTACTGGTCAAAAATCCTAGCAAAGCATGCTGGCAGGCACAGAACAATACAAGAGAGAGGGGCGCGCTTACAAGATCATAGCAATGCCTCAGTCCAGGATCTTGGTTGGCCAAGCTGTTAGATCCAGAAGAAACATCGTCCTTGTAGTTTTTGCCAGCTGCATAATAGGTAACAGCGACCGGTTAGTATATTTGAAGTACATCGAGTAGGTGATGCTGGACGGGTTTAAAGGTGACAAGTACCTAGGCCGTGGCGGGTGTTTGGCATCTCTCCAGACGGCGGGAATCAGGTTAGAAACGTCGAGGGTGATGACGCTGCGCTCGCTGTTGGGGTCCAGTAAGGAGATCTAGAATCGTCGAGTAGGGTGTTTGTGGAGCGGCTCCGGTAGGGTGGACTACGGAGTGGGCGAAGCGGATCTGTGGCCGTGGACGAGGGCGTAGGTGAAGCTGCTCCAGTGGTTGGGTTAAGGATGGTGTCGACGACGCGGATCTGCGGCCGTGGACGGGGCGTCAGAAGCTGCTCTGGTGGTTGGGTTAAGGATGGTGTCGACGATGCGGATCTGCGGCCGTGGATGGGGCGTCAGAAGCTGCTCCGGTAGGTTGGATGAGGGTGCGAGGAAGCGGATCTGAGGCCGTGGACTTGTGAGTTGGCAAAGCGGCCCCGGTAGGGTTGAGAATGGTATAGGCGAAGCTACTCCGGTAGGGTTGACGATGGTGTCGGCGAAGCGGCTCCGGTAGGGTTCAGGAAGGTGTCGGCAAAGCGGCTCCGGTAGGGTTGAGGAAGGTGTCGGCGAAGAGGATTAGAGGCCGTCGACGGGGGCGTCGGTGGGGCGGCTCCGAGGGGTGTGGACGAAGCGTCTCCGGTGGGGAGTACAAATGAGCCGCTGCAGATGCGCGATGGTTGACGAGAGTACCAGCGAAGCAGATCCGGCGCCATGGACAAGGCCGACACTGAATGGGCTGTGGTACAGTGGTGGATGAGCAGTCTACTTGTTTCTAGGGGAGGTGGGAGGGGTAGATGCAGCCAGAGAAGCAGATCTGGCGAGGTGGACGCCGCTGGCAGTGAATGGGCTATGGTACGCCGGTGGATGAGCAGTCTAGGGTTTCGAGAGGGGAGGGGAGAAAGGGCGATGAAGTACGGACGGCGTGATGTAAGATGCTCTGGTGCTGTGGAGTTAGTCATTTTTGCGGGAGGGGGAGAGGAAATGGGGGTGTCGTGTAGTGGGGGGAACCGGAAGTTACCAAAGCAGCCCCGACCTATCATGTAGATGAGGGGGGTATTGTAACTGTCGGTCTCCGTGCACCAAGGACAAAAGGGGAATTTCACATGCTAAAGACTAAGGTGGCGGAAATTTTAGAAGGAGGCGGGAGATTTTGCCGCCCGCGGGATTGTTCGTATCCAGTTTCAACTAATTTTGGACCGTGCTAGCGGGAAGGTCATGCTAGACTGTGTACACGAGGCACGCGTCAGCAGTTAATAACTGGTGTGAAGTCCACCCCATAAAACAGACAATAACTCGGGATGATGCGCCGATAATTTGGACGTTCGCAGGGGCACGGCCAGTCGTACGGGTGTAGTGGCGCGTTCACAAAAAAGGGATCAAATGCTCAGCCTATGTATTTCTCATGTAAATAGATAATTTAGTGCCATTGGTTATTTACTTTAAACATAATGCGTTGACGTGTTAGTGTAGAGGCGCACAAAAATAAATGGATATTGCAGTCCGCTACTTAAAAGTGTTACCTCATATGGTTACATAGCCTCCATTTCATAAATTGCGTACCCGTTGAATTCATATATGAATATTACATATATTACTTCAAAATAAAAACTTAAATCATCCAAGACTAATGAATTTGAATGCAAGAGTAACAATGGTGCATGTACATGATAGCTACATTGGTTGTTTGAAGAAACATCACTGTAACTTTGGCATGTACAACTGAAAAGGTTTATTTAAATAGAAAAAATGTGACATGTGAGTGTCCAATCTTTATAGCGTTGAATCGATATTGTACCTTTGGCCACGATACGAAGTAGATATTGACTTATGTTCAAGCAATGCACGCCCACGATCGCTAGATAGTGATATGTGAATGAATTGTGCAATCTCTCTCACACGCATACATATCTCATTTCCCCATGGGCATCGGAATCACACACGTGCACTTCGTGTATTTCTCTCCCTCCGTCAGGGTTAAATTTGTCTTTCTACCCCATCCTACAAGTCTCTCACACAGAAACACACACGCTCTCTCTGTCTAACACGCCCACCCCTTTAATTCTGCCCACCCACAACCACTAATGTCTCAAAGTATAATAATGTCTCTCACACATATGCCTAAGGTTAACTCGAGTTCCGGAACCATATGAATACATAAAATGGGATTCCAATAGAGCGCCTTTTGTTTTGAGATTTCTCTCTCTCTCTCTCTCTCTCTCTCACACACACACACAACACACACACACACACACACACACACACACACACACACATGCGCGTGCGCGTGCGCACATTGTTTCTCGCTTCATTTTTTCGGCACTTGCATGCACACACACCGTTTGTTTATCTTCGTGAGGCTTTAAGTATGCCTCGCACAAATGCTATCTACCTATCCCTTAATATAGCTAGATATGTGTCACACAAACTCCTTCTCCCTACTAGCTAGATGCCCATGCATTGCACGAAACATCAAGATGAATTTGTATGAGAAGTTTATCTTGTGGGAGAAAAGTATGAATGAGGGAATGCCTTATTTGCAAATATGGAGAGGGGTGTAGGTATCTTTTTGCAAAATTGCCATAGTTTCCTTCCTATCCGTCGGATATAAATTGGATGGCCTATATTGCAGGATGGCAGGAACACCATCATCACCAACTCTGTTTTTTATAAGAGTAGAGATATGTGAGTGTCACTGCCCCCCCACACCCACACACCCACACTTCACAACACCGAATGAGTAGGGTGACACCTCGATCTTGATACTAATCTATCGACTGGCTTCTCTCTCAAACATACACACACACACACTACCCGACACCGAAGGAGTAGGGTGGGACATTGATCTTGATAATAATCTATCTACTCCTCTTTCAAACACACACACACACACACACACACACACACACTCTAGTTGTGCCTCTGTGCCTACCACTACAGGAATCAGCTACTTTGCCATCAGCCATGGCGAACGGCAAAGGCATGGATGGCGGACGGCAAAAGTGGACGGCAACGTACGGGACGGCAAAGAGCTACATTGCCGTCCGCTTCGGGCGGCTGACGGCAAAGGGTCCTTTGCCATCAGCTGCCGACGGCAAAGAATGCTGACGGCAATAATTGCACTGTTACTCCGTTAGGTGGTTAACGGCAAGCCTTTGTCGTCGGCCGCTGACGGCAAACATCGGAATCTCTTTGCCGTCCGCCGCTGTAGGCAAAGTTTTTTTTCTCTTTGCCGTCAGCCACTGTTGGCAAACTGACCAAATAGGTTAGCCTCCTAGGAAGCACAGTTGCCTGCCACGTGGCCCCTTTGCCGTCCGCTGCTGATGGCAAAGAGCCCTTTGCCGTCGGTGGCAGACGGCAAAGAGCCCTTTGCCGTCGGTGGCAGACGACAAAGAGCCTGCATAATGGCTTTTTTTCCCTGTTTTTTTTAATCCAACAATTTTCACAGCAAATATATATGACATATATAGATATATTTCACAGGGCTATTTAACAGCACATAAGTTTCATCGTACATACATATATAGTTCCATCCACTCATACGTAGCAAGTTGCACATACACATAAGTTGCAACCATTAGGAAGTTGCACATACATATTACAATGCAAAGTTTCATCAAGATAGAAAGTTCCATCGTAGCAAGCTAGAAGAATACTAGAAGAGAATGAAATAAAAAACAAGCACTCCATCATAGCAAGCTAGCTTCCGAGAAGTGAATGAAATCTGCAAAATGGCAAATAAGAAAGTTAGGAAAAGGTGACTAGAAGAAGAAGACTAGAAGAAGAAGCACGCCATCGTTTGTGAGGTAACTTAGGTGAAATGGATCGTTTATGAGCTAACTTAGGTATAATGCATCATTTTAGAGCTAATGTAGGTAAAATGGATCGTTTATGAGCTAAGTAAGCTAATTATGCCGTTTTTTACATAAGTAAGGTAAGTACATGTCATTATTGAGCAAACCTTGTTAACTAAGCATATTATAACTAACTTAGGTCATTTTGGAGGAAACAAAGCTAAGTATAGATCGTTTTAGAGCTAACTTAGGTAAAATGGCTGGTTTTGGAGGTCAGTAAGCTTATTAAGTCATTTTGCAGGAAAAGAAGCTAACTCTAGGTCATTAAGGTAAGCATATTGGATGAAATAAAGCTAAGTCTAGGTCTTTATGCATTTGTTAAGCAAAAAACTAGAGAAACTTACCTTGATCATGGAGGTGTGGGAGCGGGCTGGCTCAGGCCAGTAGCTGGAGAAGGATCGTGTGATGCTTGTGTGGAGTAACGCTGCACCAAAGATCATTTCCAATGTTTCGTTAGCATGATGACACTCAAATGTTAAGACTAGCAAGTAACGTCCATTGAAATTAAACTTACCGTGGTCTCAGGAGCAATCTCTGGATCAATGGCTATGGAGCCACGGGACCTCCCGCCACTAGATATCATCACCTTCTCTGGATTGTAGGGGATCTGGCTCGGGTTAAACTCCTCCCCTTTCCCCGCCTTCCCCTTGACTTGCTTGTAAGAGGCAGTGTGGGCCATGGCATACAGGTCGTACCCCTCTGGCACCTTATCCGTCATATTGTAGCATGCCTGAAAGAGAGAAACAAAGTAAATTAGTAATTAAAGGGCTCAAGCTAGCATGATGAATGAATTGCATTAATAATGAAGCAAACCACATTACCCAATTCCGCCCGAACTGATATAAGCTGGAGCTACCTTGATGGTGTGGCACACCTTCAATTTGGGCACGTTTGTCCTTGGCCTCAGTCGACTCCCCTTCCATCTTTCAACACCTGCCATGACAAAGAGTAAACGAAATTAGTACAACATAAAAAAAATACCGACATGAATAATAATATGTATATCACTTAAGTGTATCATCATCAAGTACAACATAAAAAAATTGAATACCTGACACTACTAATAATCTCGATCAGTATCATCAATAAATGCATAATCATCATCATCACTATAATCAATGACGGGCTCATAGCGTTCAGTGGCATCAACATGTGGAAGGCCACCTTTACGTAATCGGTCAAGCATTGAGAGGTCATCCGCAGCAGTAACCTCTTCTTGTTCCAGCTCTTCTTGTTCCTCCTCTGGGGTGATGTGGGATTCACTGTCGCTGTCTACTTCAATGTTTTGGGGTGAAGTATACCGGTTCTTGAAACGCTTTTTGGAAAGACGTGTCTCTTGGAAGAATTCTCCTTCATATGTGTCTGGGTTAATGTGAGGTTCATAATCCTCTTCCTTTGGGGGAGATAGTCTAGCACGTGGCGGCACTTCATAAACGACCTTTCAGATTTGGATTAGTTTGGCAGGCCCAGGGTAGATAGAATACTTGGGTCGCCTGTTGAGCCATTATATCGACATCAGGAACATCTAAATGGGTGCTTTGGTTGATTTCAACTAGCCCTATATGTTCATGAGTCCTTCTAGTCTCCTTCGGCTGAAACCAATAACATTTGAAGACTAGGACATTCGGTGGGTTTTCACCATAGAATAGAAGTTCATAAATTGCTTCAACTCTCCCATAATACTCGGTACCTCCTTCGCCGATAGCAGATACACAACAATTTGTATACTTTCGGTCGGCCATAGATAGCTCTTTGCCATAGGTACGAAAACGATACTCGTTGATGTCGTATTTGTCAAATGAACGGACCTTATAGTCAAAACCATTAGCGACTTGTCTCAATTTGGCGTCCATAGACTCTGAATTAGCCTACAAGTTTAATATGAAAGGATTGTTGCATTACGCACAAATTAGCGAATGAAATGAAATTGTCTAATAGAATTTACCGTTTGTTTGAACCAAGAGATGAAACCGGGATAGCCGCCTCCTTGCTTTGCGAGAAGCTCATACTCTTCGACGGAATCCTTTTGGATCACCGCTCCATACGAGAATAGGGCGACGTATCGAATGTATGAAATATCCAGGAATAAGAGCAGTTCAAAGGAAATAGAAGTTGCAAAACAATGTACCGAGAACTTACTCGATGTACGGCCGCACTTCTATCAGGTTGTTGAAGATATACAACGAAATGGTCCACCATTCTTCGTTATCCAAAGATACTGGATTTGAAACACTGGCTGGTGCGAGATTGCCTTTGAATAGGCTGAGGTTGGATCCACCCTTTTTAGGCTCGTCAGCATTGTACCGAGGCTTCGGATTATGCAAATGACGATTTTTGGTTTCCTAGTGTGCTGTCACGAAGTTTGCCGCCTCCTCAGTGATGAATGCCTCAGCCATAGACGCTTCAATTCTGCGTTTATTTTTACATTTTTCTCGAAGCGTCTTTTGCATCCTCTCAGTTGGGTAGCACCAACAATTTTGCACGCCCCCCCCAATCTTGCCTCGGTCGGGAGATGCAAAATCAAATGCTGCATTGGATTAAAGAAGCCCGGTGGAAAGATCTTCTCTAACTTGCATATCAACTCTGGCGCCAACTCTTCCATTTCTTCTAGCACGCCAGGCAATAGTTTTGTGAATCCAGGCGTGCTCAGAATTATACCCCTTGAAGTACCCTGGACGCTCTGGATCTGGCTCGAGAGCGTTTAACTGATCCAGGGTCTGTTGGCCTGTCAACGCAGGTGGTGCAGAGTTTTTTACAACTCTACCTCTGATGAAGTTCTTCTTGTCTTTCCTGAACTTATGGCGAGGATCCAGGAACTGTCTATGCATGTCGAAGCAAGAAAGCTTGCGACCGGCCTGAAGCCAACGAAACTCAAGAGCTCCCTTGCATGTGGGGCACGGGAACTTTCCATGCACACACCAGCCAACGAATAGCGCATACGCCGGCAAGTCATGCGTCGAGTACATGTACCAGACACGCATTATGAAGTTTCGTTTGCTATAGGCATCGTATGTCTTGAACCCAATATCCCAGGCTTCTTGCAATTCGTCCTTAAGCAGCTGCATGTACACATTCATATTTTCCCCGGATAGTTGGGCCCTGGAATTATCAACGTCAGGAAAATGTTCTTTCTTTGCATAATCTGTCCGGGGGGGAGATTGAGTGGAAAGACAAATACGGGCCAACAACTGTATTGGGCTGCCGTCATACCAAACACACTGAACCCATCGGTGCTGCTTTCTCAGCATGTAATTCATCAAACTTTTTCCACGCAACACCATCCGATGTGTGTACCATCATCAGATTACCATCTGCATCTAGTTCGGTTCTTTTGCCTGTTTTGTGCCATGTCATCTGTCTGGCCGTCTCTTCGACCATGAAAAGACATTGAAGTCTTGGTACGATTGGCATATACCGAAGAACACTAACAGGGATTTTGGTCTGTGTCTTCTCACCCATA
The DNA here is from genome assembly GCA_963921465.1 of Triticum timopheevii. Taxonomy (NCBI): domain Eukaryota; kingdom Viridiplantae; phylum Streptophyta; class Magnoliopsida; order Poales; family Poaceae; genus Triticum; species Triticum timopheevii. The sequence continues at coordinate 142,292,051 of OY997264.1, read as the reverse complement.
CCGTTGTCTACCACAATATACCTGGAACACTTGCAAATGGGACAATAGTTCAAGTCCGCATAGTCAAGCCTAAATAAGGCACATCCTTTCTCACAGGCATGTATCTTCTCATAGGGCATCTTCAGTGCACGGAGGATTTTGTCCGACTGGTACAGGTTTGCAGGCATTACATGGCCTTTGGGTAGAAAGCATCCAAATACTGTCATAATTGCGTCATAGCATTCTTTTCCCAAGTTGAACTGAGCCTTCAAAGCCATTACTTGTGAGATGGCATCCAACTGACAAAGCTCAGTGTGCTCGTGGAGCGGACGTTTTGAAGACTCCAACATTTCATTGAAGGCCTTTGCAGATTCCTCCATCTCCTCGTCCGAATCCCAAGCATCATCATAGTCTTGCACCATGTTTTCCATCCCGGTACCATGCTCGTCGGTGCGACGATGATCCACCTCAGCTCGGTCACGTTGGGCAGACTCACCATGAAATGTCCACACCGTATAATCGGGCGTAAAACCATTCTTCTGCAGGTGTTTACCCATTTCAGCCTATGTCCTCTTTTCCCAATTGCCGCATCAGAAATAGGGGCACCAAGTTTTCCTCTGGCCATTTGCAAATGCGGCTTGCACAAACCCCTTGGTTTTAGTGAACCATTCAGCGCTCCATTTGTTCTGACCAGTGTGACCGGTATACATCCACGCACGATCACTCATCTTGACTTTCAGAGCTACTAGACACACAACAATTATATATATAATTCACCATGTATATATTCATCAGTTGATCTACTTTGTCAATTTTATTACGTCCATGCAACCTACACTCTAATAGGTAATGATAGGTCCTAATCCCACCCGAGTATGTGTAGATTGGGTTCATTTTCCCAAGCTATGCTCCGGATCCGACGCAAAATTTTGGCAGCACCTCCCCGCTGTTCTCCTGATACACGTCTCTGCAATAAACAGAGAGGATGTGTACCCGGAGAACAACAGGGGAGGCACTGACGAAATTTATGCATCGGATCCGGAGCAAAGCATATGGGAAAATGAACCCAATCTACACATACTCGGGCTGTCCATGGATAGCGTTGGACAATTTGAAAGAATCAAGGTTATAAATATGCAAATGCATGCATATTTATAACTATGACGCTTTTGAACGGGAGACACATATTGGTTACGCATACTGATGATTCAAGAAACATATATAGCTAGCTACCAAATTTCATGTCATTTGTGCAAATAATTAATGGGGGAGAAGTACATGTCATTTGTGCTCACCCACGAACGAAGGGCCAGAGCTCGTCAAACGCCCGACGAGGTCGTCGAACACCAAACCTCGCAGCGATGAAACAACTGCACATTTAAATCTACCCGATCAACACAATTATATATGATGTTTTTCATAACAAAATCGAAAAATATATGACCTAACTAATAATTCACAAATATATAACCCCGTCGGCCTCTATCCTTCTTCTTCTTTCCTTCTCTTCTTCTTCTTTCCTTCTCTTCTTCTTCTTTTTTCCTTCTCTTCTTCTTCTTTTTTCTTCTTCTTTCCTTTCTTCTTCTTCTTCTATCCTTCTTCAATTCTTTCCTTTCTTCTTCTTCTTCTTCTTTCCTTTCTTCTTCTTCTTCTTCTTCTTTTTTCATCTTTTTTCTACTTCTTTTACTTCTTTTCTTTTCTTCTAGTCTTCTTCTTCTACTTCTACTTCTTTTCTTCTTCTTCTTTTTCATCTTTTTTCTACTTCTTTTCTTTTCTTCTTTTTCATCTTTTTTCCACTTCTTCTTCTTTTCTTCTACATATTCTTTTTTCTAACACTAACACTAAATTTTCTTCTTTTCTAACACTAAATCTAACACTAACACTAACACTAACAATTAAACAAGAATTAAACAGCAAAAAAAAGAAAAACAGAAAAAAATACTCACCGGAGCTGGGGGCGACGCTGGTGCCGGGGTGGTGGGTGGGTGGGGGGGCGGCGGGGCTCCAGGGCAGTGGGATGGCTAGGCGGCGGGGGCGGGAGCGGCGCCGGGCGGGAGGGGCGGGGGCGGGAGGGGCGGGGGCGGCGCCAGGCGGGAGGGGCGGGGGCGGGGGCGGGGGCGGCGCCGGGCGGCGGGATGATGGGGCGTCGGCGTGTGGGTGAGGGGGCGGTGGCGGGGGCGGCGCTGGGCGGCGATGGCGGGGGCGGCGACGGGCGGCGGGGCACTGAGGCGTCGGCGGGTGGGGGGGTGGGGGCGGCGGCGGCGAGGGCGGCGAGGGCGGGGGCGGCGCCGGGCGGCGGGGGGCGGTGGCGGGGGCGGCGAGGGCGGGGGCGGCGCCGGGCAGCGGGGGTGGGGGCGGCGCGGTGGGTGGACGATGTGGGCGTCGGGGAGGAGGTCGAGGGAGAAGAGAGAGTAACGGGCGGCGGAGGGGGCTCGGCCATTAGTTAGGTTAGTTAGGTTAGCCTTTGCCGTCTGCTGCCGACGGCAAAGAGGGGGGGACGTTAAGTTTTTTCATTAGTGGGTGTCACTTCCCTCTTTGCCGTCAGCCAGCGGACGGCAAAGAAATGGCCGATGGCAAAGACCTTCTTTGCCGTCTGCCATTTGTTTGTCGTCTGCTTCTTGGTAGCTGATGGCAAAGACATTCTTTGCCGTCCGCTAGCTGACGGCAAAGGCATGGCAGACGGCAAATTCCCTGATTCCAGTAGTGTACCGCGCACACTCTCGATACGTGTTTCTCTCCCTCCCCCCCAACAATGACAGCAGAAGGGTGACAACTCGATCTGATCATAATCTGTCAATTGGTTTCTCTCTCAAACATTGTGTCTCGGTGCCTCGCTCGGTAGCCCCCTCGATATGTAGACTTCTCGCGCACGCACAACTGTAGTGACGATGACGCTGAACCCAGTGTGCCTTGTTTTTACCAACCTCATGTGATAGTTTTCACCCTGTTTTCTGTTAATTAACAAGGCAACCTTTTCTTTGTTACTACTAGTGAATCTGAAATCATTCGGGGCAGACATAAAATATATCACTTCAACCCAATTATCGCAGCAACTATTTTAAAAGAAATTAGCTAGCTGCCCGTGCGTTACACGGAACATCAAGATGCATTTGTATGAGTAGTTTATCTTGTGAGAGAAAAGGCTGAACGAGGGAAGGCCTTATTTGCGTACGTGGAGAGACGTGTGGGTATATTTTTGCAAAATTGCCATAGTTTCTTTCCTATCCGTTAGATATAAATCCGACGGCCTATATTGCAGGATGGCACGCACACCATCATCACCAACTCTGTTTTCTACTCCCTTCGTTCCTAAATACTCCTTCCGTCCGAAAATACTTGTCATCAAAATGGATAAAAAGAGATGTATCTAAAACTAAAATATGTCTAGATACATTTCCTTTTATCCATTTTGATGACAAGTATTTCCGGACGGAGGGAGTATTTATCTTTTTAGAGATTTCAACAAGTGACTATGACCGGACCTTACCAACATACTCAAAAAAGTAGTCCATAATTTTGATGTTACCCTCTTTTCTTAGCGGTGCAGTGCCATCTGGATACCTCATAAATAAATCAAGGACAAATCTGACCCCTTCCTGAAAAGACATACGAAGCAAAATGAGTGAATCTACACTCTAGAATATGTCTACATACTCATTCGATGTGTTAGTCCATTTGAAATCTGAAAAAGACAAATATTTAGGAAGGAATGGAGTATAAGAGTAGACATGGAGATATATCTCCAGCATGGTCTACAACAAAAATGTGCTGGGCTGGTTAGCGCCGGATGCTCGCAACATGATGACATGAGTTCGAATTATGTATTTTAACTTTAGATTTTTATATTATATATTACTTATTTAATATGTACTTCTTTCGCTACTGTACTGACAGTGGAACCCACAAAGTACTTAGAATACAAGATTAAGGATGGACTTGTTTCTTTTTAACTTTTAGTACGAAGCTGTAGCCACCCTGCAAGTCACGTGTACACTGTACATGCAATTAACTTTTTATAGAGGGACAATCATACAGGCAATTAACTCGAATGGATTGGATGTCACTCTATTATTTCTAGCATAAAGAGCATCTCCAACGGCAGCCGGCAAATTTCCTCCCGCTTCCTTCCGCGGAGGACGACATCAAAAGCCAGCGGCATACATTTTTACAACTCTAACCAACCAAATGAAATTCGTGCAAATACGGACTGGTTTCATATAAGCATGAAAGATTTCGTATAAAAAAGCCGGAGCTTCATATAAACATGATGGATTTCATTACATTTACATGAACTAAGCGGTGCCAATCCGGCTCTCTTGTATAATTAATACTCGATCCGTCCGGAAATACTTGTCCTAGAAATGGATGTATCTAGACTTATTTTAGTTATAGATACATACAATTTATCCATTCGTAGAACAAATATTTCCCGCCAGCTGCAGAGGGAGTACATAATCTAAATGGCCGCCCGCGGATCCCTTTGTCTTCCTCATGTCCGTCAGACACTTGCGGGGTCGACGAAGGTCCTCGGAAGAGACAAAGCAGCAAAGAAACCACCTGAATGCGCAGTTGTCGCCTCAGCGGTGGCCGTCATGGGTCCCAAGTGGCGGAGGCCTCCTGTGTTCTACTTCTCCTCGATGATGGCGGCGGACACGGAGAAGCTGGCCACTGACTCGTCACTCTCCACGCACCCGGCTTCTGTCTCTGCCTGCATGGCGCTGCCGCAGGCACGGGAGGCACGCCCACAGACACGGGAGGCGCGGCCACCGCAGACACTGGTGGCACGGTATGACACGGCAGCGATGACGCCCGTACCGGTGTGCTCGCCGCCGTGCCGGCGTGGAGCAACTCACCACTCCTCATCGAGCTGAACTGGAGCGGCGAGTTGCTGAACCACGCACCTGCTTGGGGCGGCAACTGGCTCCGTCAGGCCAAGCGAGGTTGGTGAAGCACTGAGCGGCCTCGCCCGTATCCGGAGGGCTCGGAGGGCCACCCAACCAGGTAATATGCTGGAGAACGGCTCATCGGAAGCCATCGGAAGAGTGGAGAAAATGGTGAAGGAAAAGATGGGGGAGCGGCGGAGGGGTGCGATTCTTGCCCGCTATTTGTCTGGCCTCGTGTAAATAGAGGGCGGACGGTAGGAGCTTGGCCGGCGTCTGGCCTCATTTAAACTGAGGGCGGATGGGAGGAGCTCGTCCGGTGTTGCATTTAATTCCGTCCTTCTCATGAACGGACGTGTGGCCGGAGTAGGATTCTCGGTTTGCATGCGGGTTTAACGGAGGGGTTTAATGGAGGCGTCGGGCGTGCAGCAAGCAGCGCAGTACTATTCGATTTGACAACAGTAATGAGCCGTCAAATCACAAAGGCCCTCGCCTCTTGAGAAACCGACCGAGCTAGACTGCCCCACCCTCTAGCCTTTTAAAAAATGTATATACTCCACTTTTGTATAGTAGTAGTATCGATGGATTGCGCCATGGAGCAAAATTTGAAATTAAAAAAAAGGTGGTACATATAGAGAGCGCTCGTCGCTAAATTATGCATATAGTACTATTAGAAAGGCTTGTCACAATAATGGTGTCCAGCACAAGTGCACAACCCACCCCTCAAATAAAACTAACCACCCTGGAATTCTTTGACAAAACTAAGCACCCTGGAATTCTTTGACAACTATACTGCTGGCTATATGATGTTGGCCATATATATTGTACGTATGTAATGAAGAAACGAGTGGTAGTACTATACCAATTAAAAGACAAAATGTAAGAAATACTAGTATGTACGTACTGAAGAGTTAAAGTAACGAGAAGAAACATAACATAGTTCTGCTGGGGGCTCAGCACAACACACCCCTCAAATTAAAATAAGCACACCTGAAATTAAACTTTGCAATTACTCCGGTAGATACTGCATTAGAACCACCATGAGCAATGACACTGCCACCTTACTCGGAGTCCTCGTCCACGTCCTCGACATCGTCCTTGTCCCTCTTCCTCTTTGCCGATACTTCTTTGCTTGAACCGCACACTTGGCTCTTGCTCTTCATCCAACCCTTGTAGATATTGAAACAAAGGTAGCCATCCATTGCAGCGTAGTGGATGTGGTCTATATCTAGTACATTCCGCTGCCATGCATAACGATGAAATGTGTATGGAGGTTTCTCCAGTTTACCATACGAAGGATGAACCATGGCTCCTGCTAGGGTCATCATTGAAGGCAGGCCACCGGAGGGCAGCAGCCGATTCTTCTGGAGGTCGAAGGGGTTGCCTACAACGAGGCCTATCCGACCCAGGACTTCTTCGTCGTTTGTAAAGTCTACAGTAACGAATTTTACTTGGTTGCTCTCGAGGAAGTTCTTAAAATTTAGGCATTCAACGTCGGCATGGCATATGTGGTAGACCAAACATAAGTCATGCACGCAAACCTGGATCACGGCGGTTCTTCCTATCTTCGTCCTTTAGATCCTTCTCTCGTCCCAGGACTGTGGTCTACTCAACATCTAGCCCGGCGACCCACTCATCATCTGAGTTTTCGAACATGCGTCTGAAGCGAGAAAGGCATCCTTTGACCGTCACGGAAGAACGGGTGTACATGACATCGAACTCATCGCCGGTGATGGTTCTAACCTTGTACTCACCGCCGATCTTGGAGATTTGGGATGCCATGGATTTGGGAGGAGGGTTAGGATTAGTGGAACCGCCGTAATGTGAAAGGACGGGACGACTAGGAGCGAACCGCCGTAGTACTAAAGGACGTGCGGGGACGAGTAGGAGCGAACTGCAGTGTGCGAACGGCAGGGTAGTGGCTTTCCATTCTCCCATGATACGGGCTTCCGAGAGCCCTTGGATCTAAGATCGAATGGTTGCATGGCATGATTCTAGACCTATGGGTGAATATCCTATCCTGGAGGGTTATTCTGCAAATTTTCAGCAACTTAGAATGCGACCATTTGATCTCAGATCCAAGGGCTGCCAGCTACCCGTATCATGGTCGCGCCTACCACGACCGTCGCGTCGCTCGCCCGGCCGCACCCTTGGAGATTCAACACGGTGCGTTAGGCTATTTGATGTTGGCATGTCATACATAGTCATCACTTAGTCACTCATACTACAACAAGGTTGGCTATAAGTGTATTTATTTTTTTACTTCTCTCTATCTCTTTCTTCGTACTCCCTCCGTCCCATAATATAAGAACGTTTTTGACACTAGTGTAGTGCCAAAAACGTTCTTATATTATGGGACACTGGGAGTACTAGTATTTATTGCATTTGCAAAGGAGTGACCTCTTCCAATGAAATGGTGTGCTGATTAGTTTTTTGTTGCTAAGTTTGCTTCATTTAATTATCTGTAGACTCAAAATTGTCTTTTCACCTAGGTACACACGCTTAGCACCATTTCTTCCTTGGGTCACCAAACTAGTCTCTCTCTTCTTGATTAACTTGCCACATCAGACTTTATGCCTATGTGGCAAGCTTAGCACCTGTAGGAGCAAGTAAGTACAATAGTGCGCTTTACATGGCATTTTTGCATATGTGGAGGAAAGAGAGGCAAGGAAAAAGTGGAGAAGTGGGCTCTCATGCAAGAGCCAACCTCTACTACATGGTGGAGCATTGGGAGAGGCACCTGTATGGAGGTGGTCAGGAATCGGGAGACTCACGCCGGTCGTAGCGCCGCAGTTAAAATGATAATGTCAAGTCAAATCACGGGGCCCCACCTGTCCAGCAGTAACTCACTGTCAAATCACATAGCCCTACGTTTGCAGTAGCCTACTCCCCCGTCTTCTCGCGTCTCTGTTGAACCGACTAGGCGGAACTGCCCCGCCGCCTACCGCGCAGGAAAAGCCTGTGCAGTATACTCCCTCCGTCTAGGTGACCAAGGTGGAGAGGAAAACGAGAGAACTTAATGTTTAGTACTCCCTCCATTTTTGTATACAAGGCCACAAACCCATATTACAGGTACCAAGGTAAAAATCAATGCATGTTTAAGTCAATTTTGCAAGCTAGCTTGTCACCTTGTTAGTCGTGTTAATTAATGTGCTTTTTCTCTCTCACGCACAATAAGCCAACCCTCTTACTCCTCGTTATTGATTAATGTTGGGAATGCAAGCCAACCTTCTCACTCCCACACGCATGAAAGGGATATTAATGTTCTTGGGTGCTAGTACGAGGCAAACATCATCAATTTTACCTCGATTAATGTTAGTGGCCTTGTATAGTTGAAAACTATAATTTTGATAGTGGCCTTGTATACAAAAATGGAGGGAGTATTTGCTAAGGCTGGTTGTAATGGTACTAGCCTTAGCAATTTCGATGAGGTGTCATAGAATTAAATGAAGAAAGAGAGAGAGAGAGTTGAGTACTATGTGTCATACATGGCAATAAATAAAGTACTACATGATACTAATATATGATACATGGCGCAGGAGTACTAAGTATTATTAATACAGTTTTGCTAGAACTCATCTAGATGAAATATAATTTGGTCTCATTCATCTTTTATAGCCATTGGATGTGATGCTATAAGATGCGCGTGTGCTGACGTGGGTTGTATTTGTTCTTGTTTTCAAAGTGAATGAGACCAAATTATATCTCATCTAGATGAGTTCTAGGTACTCCCTTATTAATATCATTGCGTGCAACGAACTGACCACTGCATGTCATGTTTGATAGTCTCAAGTCATTAAAAGCATACAAGCCCCACATCTCTTATTAGTTGATTCCTCTATTTATGTCAAAAAATAAGAAACAATGTGAGAGTTAATGCACCATGCCTATGTGTTTACTATTTTGTTTTCGTAAGATGACTTAATACTCACCTAGACGGAGGGAGTATTCGATTTGACAGCGGGCGGTGCAGTTCCCGATATGGATTTAATGCGGACGAGGGAGGGAGTAGCAGTTCCCGAAATGTTGAACGGCCAATGCATCGTCCTTCAATTAATGCATGAGGGAAGTAATTTGAGGAGGTCCGGGAAAAGAGGCTGCACGATGTGAATGCAACACAGTGTGCCCTCATTGCCCTCATATAAAGGCGCCCCTCCATTCGAATGCATCTACCACATCGTACGCACCTAAGCATTTGCCTAAGCACCTACACTAAGCGCAAAAGAGCTCACTCCAGACCCATGGCGGCGATGCGTGTGAGCGGCCAGCGGCTGTGCCAGATGGTCCACGACGCTGGCCTACGGCATGGCGCCGACGATCGCCTCCAGACGGTGTTGGAGACCGGCTGGTGGATGGCTACCGTCGATGCCAACTACGACTCTCAGTTGGACTAGATGATCGTTGCCACCAGCAACAAGTTCACCGTCCTCAAGAAGCTCACGGACGACATCGCCGTACTCCTCCAGCCCGCGCACCCGGGCTCCTCATTGCCTGCCACCCTAATCGGCCTCCATGGCCAAAACCTCTTTCAAGCACTGGTGGCCCTGCGACTGCCCGCTGACGCCATGAAGAATGTCCACCTGGAGATCGCGCTCGTTGTGAGGCACCTCGCCCTGCAAGAATTCGTCGACCTACACATCGACGTGTAAGAGAAAATCATGTACATAGGTATCTACAAGGCCAGTGAGGACGCTATGATGTTGGCCTTCCTCAACCGGCTGGAAGCCTTGGATGCCTTTGCTGAGAAGCACCTCGACCTCGCCACAAAAGACGCTGCTCCTTAGCCGCTGGTCGGTGGCCCGGTGCACTAAGTTGAGGAGGAGGAGGTCGTACATTCATGGATCCATCTTTCTTCTTGCCTTCTGTAACCACCACTGCGATCGCATCATCGTGGCCTTAATTCTTATTGTGCTGTTGCATTCTCATTCCAGTCAATACTGACATGTGCGATCCCTTTGCTTAATTATATGCATCACTATAACTAGTACTCCATCCATCAATTTATAAGTTGTGCTTACCTTTTCCATCAACTTCGTGCAACGCGCATGCATCTTGCTAGAAACACTAGAATATGTCTATATAATCTGTATGTCATAGTCCATTTGAAATATCTAAAAAGACAAATATTTAGGTACGGAGGGAGTAATATATTAGGAGTATATCAAAACAAGAGTGATTTCTTTCAAGTTTGTGAACAAATACTACTATTCTACTACTTTGGATCCGCCGCAACGCACGAGCACATTGCTAGTAAAAGGAAATGGCCTGTCACGTCCGCATCGCACCCCCACATGCCCGAGAATCGGGAGTACTCCACGGCCCGTCTGGCACGACACATAGCTTAGGGAAGGCATGTTGCCTAGCATTTTCACTTTCATGTGGGACCGTCGTTGAGCAAATCGACACTCCGCCCGCCGCCGGGTTGGAAAACAGAAACGAGGGGAAGATCTAGCTGTAGCACGGAAGCCAAGAAATTTGGTGTCAGATGGGGCTCGTTGATAGAGAAAGATCATTCCGTACTAGTACTACTCCTACTAGTACCAAGTTTGTACTCCTAATACTATATTACTAGTACTACCACTATACAACTAGTAGGTACGTGCACGACACAACATCGTAGGAACAAAAAACGGGAAGATCTTGTTTTGGGTGATTTATCTTTTTTTCAATCAACGTAGTATGAATAATATGATGTGGGGGGCACCCATGAAGCTTATGTGGCTTGGTTGCGTGGCTACGAGAGGTTAGAGAAAAATAAACAGATAATGTATTTAGAGTGCACTCCACTAAATAGATATACTTTGGATCCATTGCAACGGACCGGCACATCTATATCTATACCCCCTATATAGTGTGTGAAAAACTTTGAAAGTTGGTCATTGGATGAAGCCAATCTGACGGTACAAAGATGGCAAATCCGAGCACTACTGGCCGTTGGATATCATCCACCAGATTCTGCCACATGTATAATCTAGAAGACTCCATGGTTGAACTTAATTCATAACTAACTTTGCCACAACTAAGCTTAGGCAAAGTTATTAGTTATTCAAAATGAGAGCCACAAGTTGGCAAGCCTAAGGGAATCTTGCCACATTTTTTGTGTGTATGTCATGTGGGGCCTTAGTGTGGCTTGCCTAAGGTGTGGCATGAACCAAACACTCACCTAAGTTAATCAAACTTGCCTAACCTTACGTGGGGCTCGTTGGATATGATCTACATTCCACCAGATTTTGCCACATGTAGAATCTAGAAAAAGCATAATGCACAAACCACTAGAATCTCATGCGTGCAATGCACGTGTACCTTACTAGTACTAGTTGGTAGTAGTAAGAAACAAATTCTAGTTTTGGCACGAGCTCGTATTGCGGGAGCAGCACAAGGCCTGCTGCAGGAGTTACATTTCCCTGTCGGGGCCTACGGGACCGAACTTTAGTGGCTTAGTGCCCGGCCTATGAGTCAATGACATGCGGACCTTAAATGCGGCTGGCCCACATGTCATTCTCATGGTGGTGGCATGGTTCGCGACTCACTTGTTCGAGATGAACCGGCCGGTGGTGGCGTGGCCATGGCGAGGGTGCCACAGCTGGGCGTCGGGGCGTTACGAGGCATAGATGGCCACACCGGCGGGTACTACCTGTAGTATAGAAGTACTCTACCTGAGGATTGATGCCCGGGACGAGTTGTTTGGTTTGAGACTAAGTTTGCCAAAGCTTGCCACACCTAAGGTTGGGCAAATTTGACCAACTTAGGTGTGTGTTTAGTTCAAGCCACATCTTAGGCAAGCCACACTATGGTCCCACATCACATACACACAACAAGTGTGGCAAGATTCCCTTAGGCTTGCCAACTTGTGGCTCTCATTTTGAAGAACTAACCTTAGGCAAGTTTGGCAACGTGTGTCACTCCTAGGCCTAGAACCAAACAACCCCGAAATGTGTCATAGCCGTTGGATGAAACTTCGATGGTGCGGGAGTACGGATCGGAGCACAACAGCGGAGCAGGCAAACCGTGTCCAATCGGGTGTGTCTGTGGTAGAAAGTTGATGGTCGCCGCAGTTCAGCTGGCCCGCATGTCATGCACACAAAGGCAGAGGAGCGGTGGGGCCAATAGGGATGAGGGGCATGTCGGGGGGGATGAGGATCCCTTGACGCGAACAATCCTACCATTCTGTCACTGACATGTGGGACCCATAAGAGTGGGTCCCACCTGTCAGCGAAGGAAAGGCAGGGCAAGGCAGTGATAGCCATGCCAGAGGATCCATGTCCACGTCTGGGGACGTCGTGCCGTGGGTTGGAGCAGCGTCGTGGGAATCGCGTGTGGGTGTGGCAGTGGTAGAAACAAGAAACGTGATGGTCGCCGTGGTTCAACTTCCATGGACAAGCTGTCATGTCTGCTGACACATGTATATCAAAACTAGAGTGTTTATATTTCAAGCACGTGAACAAGTATTATTCTACTACTTTGGATCCATTGCAACGCATGGGCCTACACATTGGTAGTAGTAGTGTCCATCTCTATCTCTAGAGGCCTTCCCTTGTTCATCCTTTTCTCTCACAAGATAAACTACTCATACAAATGCATCTTGATGTTCCGTGGAATGCAAGAGGATGTTTCCTTGGGGGTCTCTCCAGCGCGGCGTGGCCGTAGTTGCAAGTTGACGCCCCTTGAGATGCCGACGTTGAGGGGCACTCGGATTTCCTCCGATGAGCAGGTAAGATGAGTTTGATCATGTAGTAAATGCATTCTAAAGACTACTTCCGTGTCCATTTCCTAATTCTCCCCCTGCCCACTGTTTCATAGGTTAGGCTCGGTGCGAGTGGAGATTGGCTTGCATATGTACAAGAGGGTAGCAACATCAATTTGCACAACATTTACAATGGTGACACCGTTCCTGTAGAACCTTTGTCCAACATTGGGATCAGCCATGCAACGGGCCACCGCATGAATTGGTATGACGGAACCACAGTGAGATTGAATAAGATAGCACGAACCTTGCACATGGCGGTCAAAGGCGGGCCATGCTGTATGCGGCTGATTTGTTGCCGTACGAGTACGAAGACGTTGTGCTCCTTTCTAACCGCATCTTCACGGTGACAAACCAGGGGACTTATTTTGTATGGGACACATCCTACGATATACTCCCTCTCTCCCAGTTTATTTGTTTTGAGTCTTTTCATTTTATAAGTTTCAAATTCAAATTTAGAGCTCCCCATCATTTGTTGAGATTACAGTGTCCATTAAATCGTTGCGTGCATGTATAGTAAAGAAACAAATCTCGAGTTTGGCACGAGTTCGTGCAGCGGTAGCACCACAAGCCCTGGCGCAGGAGTTACATTTCCCTCTCAGGGCCGTCGGGACTGAGCTTCAGCGCCTTACTACACCTACCTTTGAGTCAATAACATGTGGACCCGATAGGTGACTGGTCCACATATAATGCTCCCGAGGGCAGAGGGGCAGTGGGGCCAAGAGGGGTGAGCCACAGGTCGGGGGACGTGTGGTGTCATGGGTTCGAGCGGCATCGTGGGAACCGCGTGTGGCTATGGTAGAAACTTGATGCTCACCGCATTTTAGGTGGCCCACATGTCATGCACACAAAGGCAGAGGGGCGGTGCGGCCAAGAGGGGTGAGGCGCACGTCGGGGGACGTGGTGCCATGGGTTGGAGAGGCGTCGTGGGAATCGCGAGATGAAACGTGATGGTCGCCGTAGTTGAACTTCCATGGACAAGCTGTCGTGTCTATGGACACATGCACTGCATATCGATCACTAGAAGGAGTAGCAGAGAAAGCTATATATGCGGATAAATAGTTCCTTATAGTCAAGCGGACCCATGCTACTACTCTGTTCCAAAGACATGCACAACATCGAAATAGTGCATCTATATCAATATACACCAAGAGGGAATAATTTTTTTTACAAGAGATGAAATAGTTCATCCATCCATAATGCCCTCCTGCTGGTGCAGCCTCTTCTTCTTCTTCTTCTTCTTCTTCTTCTTCTTCTTCTTCTTCTTCTTCTTCTTCTTCTTTCTTCTTTCTTCTTCTTCTTCTTCTTCTTCTTCTTCTTCTTCTTCTTCTTCTTCTTTCTTCTTCTTCTTCTTCTTTCTTCTTCTTCTTCTTCTTCTTCTTCTTCTTCTTCTTCTTCTTCTTCTTCTTCTTCTTCTTCTTCTCATTTTCTGTGGGAGACGGCTTCACAACAAGCTCTTTGGACCTTGCAGCTATCTCGAAACTCACACGGGCATCGAGGGTAGCATATTTTATCCGCTCGTACGTCAAGGGATAATTCTCCCATCCAGACGACCTTAATGCCACCGTCTCGTCACCCTTCTGAAGATTTGTACCGAGCACAAAATTTGCTACGTCGAATAGGGATGGTGTCTGTTTATCACAATCTTCTACAGGAATTTTGATTCTGGTTTATAAGTCAGTGATGCTTTTCAAATCAAGGTTGTACGACTCTAGCTTCTGTTTGTCCCCTTCGATGGCTGCCCCACAGAAGTATACGTCCTCCCAAGACAAGAAATCGTGAAGCTCACCTGGTATGGAGGGCGAGTGTATGATGTGGTACACCAAAACATCATCTTCGAGGCACAACTGAAGGACGGCGGCGCGCTGGATCTTCCCAGGGGCACACTTCGTGTACTCTGCGTTGAGACCGATGACCCTTGTCTCTACCTTTTCGAGGGAGTTGGATACATTGTTGATCCACTATCGAACAACCCTTGGGTGGACGGTGATGGTGGCAACTATGCGCATCGAGCCTTCGACGAGGACATGTTGGACGCTAAAAACCTGCATCTCGATCTCTTTCGCCATTTGGAACCACTGGAACGGAGGGCTATGGTTTGGAGAATTAGGATTAGATGGCTAGTCTAACTGAACTAGTAGATGATTATTTAAAGAGGTTAAAACAATGTGAACGCAGTGGGGTTTGGATGCAAATGAAGACGAAGGGGAGGTGAAGAAGCCGAGGAAAATCGGTTCCCGATGGAGAAGTAAATGGGAGAAGTGGCGTGCAGGCAGTTGATTAGACGGCTAGGTAGACTAAACGAAAAGGCTATGCGGGTAGACTGATGAGTCGTACCTGTTCATGTACGTGCCCATCCTTCCTGATAGGTGGGACCTATGCAAACAGATAAAAAAATGTGTCGTAGCTGGTTCAGATGGATATTGGCGCGTGAGTGGGAGACACAACATTCTCTAGTTAAGGAATACTCCCTCCGTTTAGGTGAGTATAAGTCACCTTATGAAAATCAGGTTTTCCCAAAACCTTTAGGTGTGGAGCATTAACTTCCTACTCGATCCCCTCCCAGCCTCGTTAGCCAGCGTTCTCTTCCTCTGCTGCCGCGTTCTACCTTTCCATTTTTCCTCTTCTCAAGTGTGGAACGATCTGCAGGCCGTCCTTGATGCACCAGAACGACCACTGCATGCATCGCGGCAAGGCGTTGATTGGGCATGCACGAGAATTTGGTTCTGCTTGCAATATGAATGATACATGAACGATGAAGTGAACAGGCATGCTAGCACAGGAGACCTATTTCCGCTATACAATACTGGAGTACTCATGTTCCTACTAGTAGTAGTAGTAGTACAACTGTGGTACACTTGATGGTCAAAATACTATTCATCCGGTCCTCACAGTGAAGTGACAACACCCTGCGCCTGACACTAGTCCAGGCGGCGTGTTCGGGTTACCAAAGTCAGCCTCACCCTGTTCACTGTGCAGTCTGTCACCGCCACTGTACAACACATTGGCACCTCGCCTTGTCTCCCTCTCCCCTCCCGTAGCACCACTCCATCTCCATCTCCTTCTCTGTCTCCGTCTCCATCTCACTGTGCCCCCGTGTACCGTCGCCTCACTCGCCTCCCCCAGTACCACTATTCTGGCAGTCTTGGTCTCGTTGCACGCAAATGGCAACCTTTGCCTGATTCCTTGGGACTCCACACCTATGCTTGCGTCCTTTGCACTAGAGAGGAAACCTGCTGTACTGCGCCCGCTGGTGTGCGCCTGGCCTTGGTCATCATGGATGATGTCATTCCAGCCTCGTGAGGCTGAGTCTTGCATAAAAATCTCCGCTCCGCTCAGGAGGCAGCCTAAGGAGGCCGCTCGCTCGGGAGGTCTTTTCTTGCCGTAGTCAAAGTTGGGTTGTACCAGGCCATCGATGAAGCCACGTCGTGAGCCGCAGGCAGGCAGGTCTGGATACCCTGGTTCCCAGGACGCCGACACTTATATGTTTTCCATGCACGGAGAAGCTACTCATCGAGGTGAAACTTCTTTCCTATTAGTAAACAGTAATCACAACATAGCTCCAGCACCGACAGCCTTCTCCCCCGTAAATCAAGCCCCCCAAAACCCCCACCTTCCAAACTCCACCATGGCCGAACGCGAACCACGCAACATCCATATGAGCCGCGATTGGAGCAATCTCCCTAGTGACATCCTCGACCTCTGTTGTTCATGTATGGATATGTTGAGCGCCCTGCGGCTGGCTGCATGCTCGAGGGACATGCACACGGCCATCATCGAAGCGAGGCCTAAGCTTTTCAACATACCCTGATTGCTATTATCTGGTCTTGCGAGATTGGATCACCATGATACAGAGGCATACATGATGCCCCTCGACTTCAATCCGATCTGCATTAGCCGAAACTTCTGTGTAGGTATGTAGTGGGTCGCCGTACATCATTTCCCTCGACATCGATCTGATCACCATCGCCCGAAACTTCTTGGCATGTATGTACTGGGTCGGCATGAACTCCCATTGGATGGCTGCCTTCAGAGAAGACGGTAAAAAGTTGGTGCTCGTGAACTTCCAGACCTCCCATGAGATTATCCTTCCTCTGTTGGATTATATAGAGTATTACCATCGCGGTCCAAGTCATCTAGATTACCACGTCAGTTGGACGGACCTTGTTTTGCAGAAGATTGTAATCTGCCAAGTGCCCACACGACATGCGAATTACGCAGACTTCAAGCTAATTGCCTTGTTCGACCGCGGACTCGCCTATCTTTACGCCGGTGGCTTCTTTAGTTGGAGACAACTCAGCTCGTAGTGAATCATCGTCAAAGCTGATACACACTTCTGTGATGCTATTGAACACGATGGCATCATCTACGCGATCGACAAAGCAGATGGCACCACGTATTGCTGGGACGACGCGTGTAAGTTGTTTCCGTCTCATGTTAATGATGACGCCATGACACTGTTTGAACTTTTTGTGATGATTGGCATATCCCTGTTTGAGCAAAATTTGAGTAGAACTATGGCAATGTATTAGAGATGTCGTAAATCAGCTATATTTGGAATGAGTTAATTCACGCGATTGTGACCATGTCATTACAACCAATTTGTACCCTGAATAATCAAACGGTTAGGAATATATGGATATTATCCTTATTTTACAGTAATCTATATACTACTACTAAATATGAGTGTGTATCAATGGCCATGTTAGTTTCCTTATTTTCATGATGTAGAAACATGCACCACACTGTTGGTTTCATCTAACCATACATTAGGGAAGTAAATGTGCATATGGAGAACTCTATATTTGGAAGTAGTGAAATCCTGCAATGCTTACCATGTGTACATACCTATATTCGCCCTTCAGCAATCAATGGCTAGAATAATATCCTCACAAAAATTTTGGCCATAGAACACGAGTATATAACAATG
The DNA here is from genome assembly GCA_963921465.1 of Triticum timopheevii. Classification (NCBI taxonomy): domain Eukaryota; kingdom Viridiplantae; phylum Streptophyta; class Magnoliopsida; order Poales; family Poaceae; genus Triticum; species Triticum timopheevii. The sequence goes on along the minus strand of OY997264.1, from coordinate 142,274,518 downwards.
CATGGTCTGTTAGTTACCTTGAAGAATTTGTTTGTGAGGACAGAACATGATTACATAACATGCATGACATGGTAGTTTCCTGTGAAGAATCGATTGCGAGATAACATGAGTATAACCATGCATGACACTTTTATATTCGAACCCAGTATACATTTCCCTGTATTTTCCTCCCAGTTCCAACAGGGACATATCAATGTTGTTTCTTGCATTACCTACTCATACTCCGAACAATGCTGATCTTACATTAACAATGCATGTCCTTTTTGATATGATGCAGTGTCCCTACAGTTACTGCCCTTTGTAATCACACCACCTTTGCCAAAATCAGGGAAGCACAACTGGTTCCTCGCTCGATCAGACTACGGCAAAAGACTGACGATCATTCGGACACATGAGCCGGAAAAGTTATATTGCAAAAAACCACTGTATACAAGCACCGTGTAATATGTGAGTATCCGGACAGTGGATGTTATGTCTATGAGCAGGATACCAACTTGTTAGGGCCTTTAGGATTTTTTAGTTGGAGGCAGGTAAACAGCCTTGGTTCACACTCTCTGTTTCTCAGACTCAATTATCCGATTAACCAGGAGATCACCATTGGCAAGGACCTTGATGGCAGAGAGGCTCTGTTTTCTATGGAAAACTATGTCTACACGGCGAGCCCTAGGAGTTCGGGAGCAAACTCCCCTGATTGTCAATGATACAACCTGCAGCCAAAAGAAGGTGAGAACGACAAAGGCATCCGGATTAACTTTGATCCCTGGATGTCTCAATTACGACATGCAGTGATGTGGTTCAAGTCTTCAGGTTCATAGGTAATTGGGCTGTTGCATCGAAAGGGTGGAGTACTGGTGTCTCCGGATCACTGGTCGCTGAAGCGGGGTTGCAAATTATGATGATGTTGGATCATCTCTTCGAATGACTTTGTTGTCTTTGCTTCTGGTTCTGGATGGGCAGTTCTTTCTTTTGTTATGCATATTCCTTGTCATTTGGTCATCCTCGTCTATGTCACTCTTACTATGTAATAGTTGCTTCTGTTTAGAATGTCATTCTCGTCTGGATCACGAGAGTCTGAGCGCTGCAGATGGGTGCGTTTTGGTGGTGTAGCAAGACTTCTTATGAACTATCATGTCTTGCTGTTTATGTCAGTAGTAGTCACTAGTCAGTGTTTGAATGTTGTATATATCGTTGTTTCGAACCGTTTATTGTCTCGAACTATTGGTGGGCTAAATGAGGGCATCACCATTCTCCAGTGTTCAGAGTATATCTCCTTTTTTCAAGTTATATAATTTGAGCTCAGTGTCTTTTCGATGATGTACACTTGTTTGGGCCAGTGAGGTGTCGTTGAATATGGGCCGAGTAGTAACGCAATGCCAAACAGGTCAATATGACTCTCAGGCCGGGCTCTCAAAAGATCCTGAAAAAAAAGGTCGGGCTCTCCAAAAAAGAAAGAATAAGGACTCTTAGGCCGACATGTGGGCGCCACCGGTGTTTTCATGCGCTTGCGCACCGAGAGCATATTGGCGCGTGCTCGAAATTCATGCTACCTTTTCATCCCCAGTCTCCCGCCCCTCCCCCACCTCTGGAATCTCGATTCCTACTCCAGTTCCCCCAAATCCCCCTCCTGTACTCCCTGTACTCAAGCGCACTATCATGTAGCCGGTCAACACGGATCTCTGAGCTGGAGATCCTGAGGTCCGTCCTGCCTTCGGTCGCTACTTGTTGTCGCTCAACAGTGGCATGGCGGCGCTTGACGACCAGTTTGCCGGCAAAGTGCTGATGGTAACCATCAACGGCGACCGGCCTCCCGTCTCGCCGGACGACCTTGTCAAAGCTCTTGGCATTGCGCATGACATCCAAATATGTGACCTGCTCGTCGAAGTCTGTCCGCCACCGGCTGATTTCTTCGTCAGCTTCCGGACAACTTTCAACTGCAGTCGTGTGTTCGAATCTTCCCGGCGTTTGTTCTGTGATGGCACGTTGGTGAACTTTGATCGGTGGCACCCAGGATGGGGCTCGGTGCCCTCTGAGCTTGAGTTTTTAACAAAGCTTACCTTCCACGGCATGCCTCGACGTGCTTGGAACAACGAGTCCATGAACGAGCTTATCAACGACCTTGGAGGTGAGCTTGTAAGTATGTTTGTTCCTCCAGACAACTGGGCTCTGACGGTTATGGCAAGGATGAAGAAGCCGTCCACCATACGGAAGGTGATTGGTGTTGAGATACCGGTGCAGGAACCGGGGTTGTACTATTCGTCGCCACCAAGTCCACCGCGGACCACGTTAGGGATGTACCTGTATCGAGTGTTCGTGCATGTCGAAGAAGTGGTCAATCTATCAATCGAAGTCCTGCCACCACCGCTGGTGCCAGGGTCCGTCGACGACGTCCACTACAGGAGTCAATGTCAGACTTTCCCCGTGTTGCTTGGAACGATGGATGGCACGGGGCCTACTGCATCGCGTGGCGGAGTCCACTGCTTCTTCGGGAGAAGAGGCAGGGCTGGCTGCCTGGATGTGCTCTAATTTGAGGTAACAACTGAATCTTGTCAGATAATAGTTAAATCCGAGCTATGGGTATGAAGCACTGATATGCCAGTACATTTGATTGTGACCTGTTCTAATTTTGTACCTGAACTTTTTTTAGAAAGGGTTGTACGTTAACTTAATGTGCTAGCAAAACTTATTGTGTTGTGTGTCTGTTTTCTTTGCACAACATTCAAGATATTTCCCCGTCATTGATAAAGACGATGAACCGTTATGTACGACTTTGTTGGTTTCAACATAGCCCTACCCGTAGCGATCCACTGCTTCCATCCTGATTGTGCCGCCTGCGTGAAATTTTTGTATGCAAGTTCAGTGTGCTATGATGTTCTATATGATTGTGTCAACTATATAAGTTTTTACTGAGCATCAGCAATGCATATGGCTGAAAGATGTATTTACGAGCATCGACCAATGGGTCTCTCTCTCTCTCTCTCACACACACACACACACACACACACGCACACACACACACGCACAAGTGGGACCCGTTGAATTATTTATTTGCTCATGACAACTTTTAATTAGGTTCCCCTGTAATCTAACTTTTTTCTTAAGTTATTAACTGAGCTCAGTGACTTCAAAAAGTTGTACAGAAGCCTTGTTTGGGCCTTCCCAGCATCGGTAAATGTGGGCTGAGTAGCCATGTTAGGTTGTACTGTACTACACATACCTTTTTTTTCAACATCAGCAATGCAACTGGGCCGACAATTCTACACAATATCCGGGTCAACTTGTTATTCTCCGCCCCACTGGGCTGCAAACTTTCCTAGGAGGTATGCATTAGGCTTAACAAGAAAATTGACTTTAAGAAATAATAAATGGGATGTAATTATAATAACTGGGTAGTAACTATGTACCAAACACGTAATTAGTTTAAAAATATTATTATTTTTGGAATTTGAAAATTTTAATTTCATTACTTGTTGCGTGCGCAATATTTCGTTGGATTTTAACGAAATACAACTTTATTTTGAAATTATATTTAACCTGACTAGAAATTTCAGATAAACATATTTCGTATCCCATCAAAATGTGGGATTTTTTTGAATTCTGTTTTGAGCGGTTGTTTGAAATTATTAATCGTTGTCCTAGCTAGAAGTTGGGCTGTACTTTTAACAAACTGTAAATGGGCTGTAGTAAATTCCATTAGAATTAAAAAAATGGGTTGTACATTCTTACAAATCGCAAATGGGCTATATGTTCTCTACCAAATCCGAGCTGTGGGCCTACTAAGTTGACGCGTACCAAGGGCTTTGTCAACTTAGTCAATATAAACGGTTCTAGCTGCAGTGATCGTACGATGTCCATCCAACGGCCGTAGTGCTTCTTCAATCTCTGGTCTTCTTGCTCCAGCCGCCCAAAGCAGCGCTGGTCATGATGCGTGCTCCTGCCTTCCATGGCCGGCTGTGATGCCGTGGAGGCCTCACCGCCCCATACTACTCCCACCGCTGGCCAGGCCATCCCTCTACTCACCCACACCCCCTGCAGCGACGACAGCCTCACACCGTAGCCGAACCAGTGAACCCTCGTACTCCTCTCCGCGCGGGCTTCCGCTACTGCGTCTTCCCTGGCTCCGCGTCGTCCCCTTCCTAGGCCTCACCGTCGTCCACTGCCCTGGTGCTCTCAGCGCGGCGTGGTCAACGTGGTCAACGACCGACTCCCATCGGAAGAGTACTGTACGTGGAGAGGCTGACAGCTGGGTCCAGGCGGCCGCAAGGAAGTGCCTCCTTATTACGCGCAAAATAATTATTCCTCCACCTAACAGCAGGGACCCACCGGACGGGCCACCTTATTTTGCGAAAAAAACATTTCCCCCCTGACTGCTGGGACCCACCGGACGGGCAACCGTATTTTGTGAAAAAAACGTCCCCCCCGCTGTCATCTCGGACCCTCCGGAAGTGCGTCCTTATTACGCACAAAAAAATGAATACTCCCCCTGCTAGCTGCGACCCACCATGGTGGGAGGCTGACTTGTGGGCCTACTAAGTTGACTGGGATGGGGGCCTTTGTCAACTTTAGTCAATATGAACGATTCTAGCTCCAGTGACCGTACGATGTCCATCCAACGGCTGTAGTGCTTCTTCAACCTCTGGTCTTCTTGCTCCAGCCGCCCAAAGCAGCGCCGGTCGTGCCGCATGCTCCTGCCTCCCGTGGCCAGCTGTGCTACCACGGAGGCCTCACCGCCCCCTACTATTCCCACCGCTGGCCAGGCCTTGCGGCGATGGCAGCCTCACACCGCAGCCGAACCAGTGAACCCTCGTACTCCTCTTCGCGCGGGCTTCCACTATCGCGTCTTCCCCGGCTCCTCGTCGTCCCCCTCCCTGGTGCTCTCGGCACGGCGTGGTCAACATGGTCAAGGAACGACTTCCAACGGACGTGGACTGTACATGGAGAGGCTGACAGCTGGGTCCACGGCTGCAGCAAGGAAGTGCCTCCTTATTACGCGGAAAATAATGATTCCTCCACCTGACAGCAGGGACCCACCGGACGGGCCACCGTATTTCGCGAAAAAAATGTTTCCCCCTTGTTTGCTGGGACCCACCAGCTACACCTTCGCACGCAAGTCCGTCCAGGCAAAAAAAAAAACGATTCGCCCCCTGACTGCTGGGACCCACCAGCTACATCTTCGCACACAAGGAAGTGCCTGACAGTCGGGACCCACCTGGTCGAAGCGTACATAGCGTTGTCATTCTGGTCACGAATGTGTACGTACATATATACTGGTGGATGTAGAGGCACGCACGTGTCGTAGTAGAGGTGCGTATGTGTCGTAGTAGAGGCACGCACGTAGCATGTACACATACATACAGCAGCCAGTGTGCAAGAAAGAAAATACGGCCACGTATGTGTACATACGGGCAGGGTCTCGAACGCCCATTCGCGCATACGTACCAGGGCTCGTGTATATGGCTGGGTCGGAACGGAGACACATCATCGTCGTTGTGTTCATGGGGAGCCAACCAGCTGGGTCGGAACAGAATGCGTCGTCGTGTTCATCGGGAGGGCTTGGACAGAACAGGCGATGGAAACGAGGCCTGGCGTACCGCAGAACAGAGGAAACGGCCTTGTGTTCGACCGGCCACGTTCGAAACAGGATCCTGTTCATTAGGAGGGGTGTGGCGTACTGCAAAACGGAGGAAACAGACCTCCTACGGTCGAAACGGGGGTCCTGTTGAGTGGGAGGGGTGTGGCGTACCGCAAAACGGACGAAACGGACTTGTGTTGGAGCGCTACGGTCGAAATGAGGGTCCTGTTGATCGGGAGGGGTCTGGCGTACCGCAAAACGGAAGAAATGGACTTGTGTTGGAGCGCTACGGTCAAAACGGGGGTCCTGTTCATCGGGAGGGGTGTGGCGTACCGCAAAACGGGACTCCACGGGATACTGTTCATCTCCACCGTCGACCTCCTCCAGCCTCCACGGGCTACCGTTGACCTCCTCCAGCCTCCACGGGCTCCTGTTCATCCAGCCTCCACCGTGCGCTACTCCACCGGCTACTGTTGAACCACCCCTCCACGGGCACCCCTCCACCGTCTACTGTTCATCCAGCCCTCCACGGGGTCGTCATGTTCATCCAGAGGCAACGCCACGGGGTCCTGCATCCACCCCCACCGCTCACTGTTCATCCAACCCCCCCCCCCCCCCAACTGTCACTGTTCATCCAATCGATCGACTTCAGTTAGCAGCAGTAGCGAAGGAATCGCTCGATTGGGTTCAGTTAACAGCCATCGATCGATTGCTCGGGTTCAGTAATGCGTAGCCTGCAGTGCAATCGCTCGGGTTCAGTTAGAGCCCAACGCCCTCGCTCGGGTTCAGTTAGAGCCAACACCTCACACACACGCGCGTACGTGTACGAGAGAAACGCGCATCGCTCGACCCCCGACCACCCACCATAACCGGGAACTCCCCGAAATTTTCCTCGGCCTCGCTTCTACCACGGTTTTTTCCGTCATGGATAGCCCAAATAATGTCATGCAGTTGCGTCTCCGGCCGGCTCAGGACGAAAAGCCCATTTCCTGTCATGATTTTTTGTCATAGAAGTAGGAGCGCACCACATCTATGATGATACCGGGTTTTGTCACAATTATCGTCATAGAAGTGTCATATGTATGACAAAAAAATTCGTTCGGCCCAAAATGTCACGGATGTGTCTTTTTTTTGTAGTGATGATCTTCATGATAGAGAGTCTCTTGTGTTGTCACTTTCATATACTAGTGGGAATTTTTCATTATAGAACTTGGCTTGTATATTCCAATGATGGGCTTCCTCAAAATGCCCTAGGTCTTCGTGAGCAAGCAAGTTGGATGCACACCCACTTAGTTTCTTTTGTTGAGCTTTCATATATTTATAGCTCTAGTGCATTCGTTGCATGGCAATCCCTACTCACTCACATTGATATCTATTGATGGGCATCTCCATAGCCCGTTGATACGCCTAGTTGATGTGAGACTATCTTCTCCCTTTTTGTCCTCACAGCCACCACCATATACCACCAGAGTTGAAAAAGCTGAAGCGCGTTAAAAAGCATGAACCAATTGCTTGGCTGAAACCGGTGTTGTGCAAGATGGGAGTATTTTGTGTAATGAAGATGGAGCATAGCCAGACTATATGATTTTGTAGGGATGAGCTTTCTTTGGCTATGTTATTTCAATAAGACATAATTGCTTGGTTGGTATGCTCGAAGTATTATTGTTTTTATGTCAAATGATAGACTATTGCCTTGAATCACTCGTGTCTTAATATTCATGCCATGATTAGACATATGATCAAGATTTTGCTAGGTAGCATTCCACATCAAAAATTATCTTTTTTATCATTTACCTACTCGAGGATGAGCAGGAATTAAGCTTGGGGATGCTGATACGTCTCCATCGTATCTATAATTTTTGATTGTTCCATGCCAATATTCTTCAACTTTCATATACTTTTGGCAACTTTTTATATTATTTTTGGGACTAACATATTGATCAGTGCCCAGTGCCAGTTCCTGTCTGTTGCATGTTTTATGTTTCGCAGAAACCCCATATCAAAAAGAGTCCAAATGGGATAAAAACGGACGGAGAATTAAGAATATTTGTGATTTTTGGGAAGTAAAATCAACGCGAGACGATGCCCGAGGTGGTCACGAGATAGGGGCCCACACCCACTCCAGGTGGGCGCGCCCCCACCCTCCTGGGCCCCTCATAAGGCGGTTGATGCCCTTATTTGGCCGCAAGAAAGCTAATTTTTGGAAAAAGATCTGGGCGAAGGTTTCAATCCAATCGGAGTTACGCATCTCCGGATATAAAAGAAACGGTGCGAGGGCAGTATCTGAGAACGCAGAAACAGAGAGAGACAGAGAGATAGATCCAATCTCGGAGGGGCTCTCGCCCCTCCCACGCCATGGGAGCCAAGGACCAGAGGGGAAACCCTTCTCCCATCTACGGAGAAGGTCAAGGAAGAATAGGAAGAAGGGGGGCTCTCTCCCCCTTGCTTCCGGTGGCGCCGGAACGCTGCCGGGGCCATCATCATCACTGTGATCTACACCAACACCTCCATCATTTTCACCAACTTCTCCATCACCTTCCCCCATCTATATTCAGCGGTCCACTCTCCCACAACCCGATGTACCCTCTAATTGAACATGGTGCTTTATGCTTCATATTATTATCCAATGATGTGTTGCCATCCTATGATGTCTGAGTAGATTTTCGTTGTCCTATTGGTGGTTGATGAATTGCTATGATTGATTTAATTTGCTTGTGGTTATGTTGCTGTCCTTTGGTGCCCATCATATGAGCGCGCGCGTGGATCACACCATAGGGTTAGTTGTATGTTTATAGGACTATGTATTGGAGGGCAAGAGTGACAGAAGCTTCAACCTAGCATAGAAATTGATGCATACGGGATTGTAGGGGGACCAATATATCTTAATGCTATGGTTGGGTTTTACCTTAATGAACGTTAGTAGTTGAGGATGCTTGCTAATAGTTCCAATCATAAGTGCATAGAATTCCAAGTCAGGGATGACATGCTAGCAATGGCCTCTCCCGCATAAAACTTGCTATCGGTCTAATAAAGTAGTCAATTGCTTAGGGACAATTCCGCAACTCCTACCACCACTTTTCCACACTCGCTATATTTACTTTATTGTTTATTTATCTAAACAGCACCTACTTTTTATTTACGTGTTCTTTATTATCTTGCAACCCTATCCAACAACACCTACAAAGTACTTCTAGTTTCATACTTGTTCTAGGTAAAGCGAACATCAAGCATGCGTAGAGTCGTATCAGTGGCAGATAGGACTTGAGAGAGTATTTGTTCTACTTTTAGCTCCTCGTTGGGTTCGACACTCTTACTTATCGAAAGAGGCTATAACTATCCCGTATACTTGCGGGTCATCAATAGTGGATACTAGGGATCTAACCCTAACAAAACTAACTTGATTACATGGTAAATCTCATCCAACCCATCACCGTCCAGCAAGCCTACAATGGAATTACTCATGCACGGCGGTGAGCATCATGAAATTGGTGATGGAGGATGGTTGATGATGACGACGGCGACGAATCCCCCTCTCCAGAGCCCCGAACGGACTCCAGATCAGCCCTCCCGAGAGAGATTAGGGCTTGGCGGCGGCTCCGTTTCGTAAAACGCAATGAAACTTTCTCTATTATTTTTTTCTCCGCGAAAGCAAATATATGGAGTTGGAGTTGAGGTCGATGGAGGTCCAGGGGGCCCACGAGGCAGGGGGCGCGCCCTTGGGGAGGGGGCGCGCCCCCACCCTCGTGGACAGGGTGTGGGCCCCCTGATGTTGATTCTTTCGCCTTTTTATTAATTCTAAAAAGTTGCTACGTGGATTTTCAGGTCATTCCAAGAACTTTTATTTCTGCACAAAAATAACACCATGGCAGTTCTGCTGAAAACAGTGTCAGTCCGGGTTAGTTCCGTTCAAATCATGCAAGTTAGAGTCCAAAACAAGGGCAAAAGTGTTTGGAAAAGTAGATACGACGGAGATGTATCAGATGTATGTTGGTTTTCCTCTAGTGGTGTTATGTGAACATCGACTACTGCTACCTCTTGAGCATGCGTTGGTTTTCCCTTGAAGGGGAAAGGGTGATGCATCAAAGTAGCGTAGGTATTTCCCTCAGTTTTTGAGAACCAAGGTATCAATCCAGTAGGAGGTTACACACAAGTCGCCTTGTACCTACACACAAAAAAGAACCTTGCAACCAATGCGATAAAGGGGTTGTCAATCCCTTCATGACTACTTGCAAAAGTGAGATCTGATAGAGATAATAAGATAAATATTTTTGGTATTTTTGTTGTATAGATTGAAAAGTAAAGATTGCAAAATAGTAAACGAGATGCAATGTAAATAAAAGAGATATAATACGATGGAAAAGAGACCCGGGGGCCATAGGTTTCACTAGTGGCTTCTCTCAAGATAGCATATCTTACGGTGGGTGAACAAATTACTGTCGAGCAATTGATAGAAAAGCGCATAGTTATGAGAATATCTAGGCATGATCATGTATAGGCATCACGTCCGTGACAAGTAGATCGAAATGATTCTGCATCTACTACCATTACTCCACACATCGACTGCTATCCAGCATGCATCTAGAGTATTAAGTTCATAAGAACAGAGTAACGCATTAAGCAAGATGACATGATGTAGAGGGATAAACTCAAGTAGTATGATATAAACCCCATCTTTTTATCCTCGATGGCAACAAAACAATACGTGCCTTGCTGCCCTGCTGTCACTGGGAAAGGACACCGCAAGATTGAACCCAAAGCTAAGCACTTCTCCAATTGTAAGAAAGATCAATCTAGTAGGCCAAACCAAACTGATAATTCGAAGAGACTTGCAAAGATATCAAATCATACATATAAGAATTCAGAGAAGAATCAAATATTGTTCATAGATAATCTTGATCATAAACCCACAATTCATTGGATCTCGACAAACACACTGCAAAAAGTATTACATCGAATAGATCTCCAAGAAGATTGAGGAGAACTTTGTATTGAGAATCGAAGAGAGAAAAGAAGCCATATAGCTAATAACTATGGACCCGAAGGTCTGTGGTAAACTACTCACACATCATCAGAGAGGCTATGGTGTTGATGTAGAAGCCCTCCGTGATCGATTCCCCCTCCGGCGGAGCATCGGAAAAGGCCGCAAGATAGGATATCACGGGTACAGAAGGTTGCAACGGTGGAAATAGGGTTTCGTGGTGCTCTTGGATGTTTTCGGGGTATATGAGTATATATAGGCGAAAGAAGTAGGTCGGTGGAGCCACGAGGGGTCCACGAGGTTGGGGGGGTGCGCTTACCCCCCTGAGCGCGCCCTCCTACCTCATGGCCGCCTCGTTGCTTCCTTGACATCCACTCAAAGTCTCATGGATTGCGTTTGTTCCAAAAATGACTCGCCCGAAGGTTTCATTCCGTTTTGACTCCGTTTGATATTCCTTTTCTGCGAAACACCGAAATAGGCAAAAAACAGCAATTTGCATTGGGCCTCCGGTTAATAGGTTAGTCCCAAAAATAATATAAAAGTGCATAGTAATGCCCATTAAACATCCAAAACAGATAATATAATCGCATGGAACAATGAAAAATTATAGATACGTTGGAGACATATCAAGCATCCCAAAGCTTAATTCCTACTCGTCCTCGAGTAGGTAAATGATAAAAATAGAATTTTTGATGTGGAATGCTACCTAACATAATTTTCAATGTAATTCGTTTTCTTGTGGCATGAATGTTCAGATCCAAAAGATTCAAGATAAAAGTTTAATATTGACATAAAAATAGTTATACTTCAAGCATGCTAACCAAGCAGTTTATGTCTTATCAAAATAACATAGCCAAAGAAAGCTTATCCCTACAAAATCATATAGTTTATCCATGCTTCATTTTCGTCACATAAAATGCTCCCATTATGCACAACCCCGGTTTCAGCCAAGCAATTGGTTCATACTTTTTAATGCGCTCCAGCCTTTTTAACCCTCACGCAATACATGAGCATAAGCCATGGACATAGCACTATGGGTGGAGTAGAGTATGATGATAGGGATTATGTGAGAAAACAAAAAAGGAGAAAGTCTCACATTGACGGGCTATGGAGATGCCCATCAGTTGATGTCAATACAAGGAGTAGGGATTTCCATGCAACTGATGCACTAGAGCTATAAATGTATGAAAGCTCAAAAAAAAAAGAAACTAAGTGGGTCTGCATCCAACTTGCTTGCTCACGAAGACCTAGGGCATTTGGAGTAAGCCCATCATTGGAATATAAAAGCCAACTTCTATAATGAAAATTCCCACTAGTATATGAAAGTGAAAAAATAAGAAACTCTCTATCATGAAGATCATGGTGATATTTTGAAGCACAAGTGTGGAAAAAGGATAGTAACATTGTCCCTTCTCTCTTTTTCTCTCATTTTTTTATTTGGGCTTCTTTGGCCTCTTTTTTTCTCTCTTTTTTTTCGTCCGGAGTCTCATCCCGACTTGTGGGGGAATCATAGTCTCCATCATCCTTTCCTCACATGGGACAGTGCTCTAATAATGGAAATCATCACACTTCTATTTATTTACAACTCAAGGATTACAACTCAATACTTAGGACAAAGTATGACTCTATGTGAATGCCTCCGGCGGTGTACCAGGATATGCAATGAATCAACAGCGACATGTATGAAAGAAATATAAAGGTGGCTTTGCCACAAATACGATGTCAACTACATGATCATGCAAAGCGATATGACAATGATGGAGCATGTCATAATAAATGGAACGGTGAAAAGTTGCATGGCAATATGTCTCGGAATGGCTATGGAAATGCCATAATAGGTAGGTATGGTGGCTGTTTTGAGGAAGATATAAGGAGGTTTATGTGTGATAGAGCGTATCGTATCACGGGGTATGGATGCACCGGCGAAGTTTGCACCCACTCTCAAGGTGAGAAAGGGCAATGCACGGTACCGTAGAGGCTAGCAAATTGCATGCGGAAGGGTGAGAGTGTGTATAATCCATGGACTCACATTAGTCATAAAGAACTCATATACTTATTGCAAAAGTTTATTAGCCCTTGAAGCAAAGTACTACTACGCATGCTCCTAGGGGAAGGGTTGGTAGGAGTTAACCATCGCGCGATCCCGACATCTACTCATAAGGAAGGCAATCAAGGAACACCCCATGCTTCAAATTTGTCACACAATGTTCACCATACGTGCATGCTACTGGACTTGCCAACTTTAACACAAGTATTTCTCAATTTCGTAATTACCCAACTAGCATGACTCTAACATTACCACCTTTATATCTCAAAACAATTATCAAGTATCAAATTTATCATAGTGTTTAATGCACTCCATATGAAAGTTTTCATTTTACTCAACTTGGATGCCCTTGGATGCCCATCATATTAGGACTAATTTTATAACCAAAGCAAATTACCATGCTGTTCTACAAGACTCTCAAAATAATATAAGGGAAGCATGAGAGATCAATAATTTCTACAAAATAAAACCACCACTGTCGTGGTGGGCGCACGACAGATGCCAAGGGATGGCTAAAGAGAGGAGGAGGCTCGAGGGCGCTGGTGGGCTCCAGAGGCGAGGTTGGTATGAGCGGGCGCGGGACGCCGGACATACCTAGGTTCGGGGCTCTCTGGAGAGATAACACCCCTAGTCCCACCGAGTGTAGTTTGATGTTTGATAGTACAATGTTGCTCCTGGAGCTGTATGGGGGAGGAAGGAAGCTAGCCAAGGCTTAGGCTGCTCCTTCTCTCTGGTGTTGCTGTCTCGATGGCTAGTTCTGTGCTTACTGGCCTTTTTTCCTCTCTCTCTCTCTGTACACGTGAGGGCTCCTGGGGGGTTGTATAGACCAACCCCCAGGGTTACAATGGTAATGTTACAAGTCGGTGGGTCCGGGTTGTCAGCGTCTGGGGACCCGGGCTGGGACCCGCTGAGGGCCTGTGGTTCGCCGGGTTCCCCAAGGTGCGGGCCTCGCGTGCCTAGGGGGACTGTGCGCCGTCTTGTCGATCGTGAGGGCGTGGCCAAGTCGAGTCGTGTACAGTGGCTCTCCATCAGGTCGCCGCTTGCTGTCGTCAGCGGTGAAGGTGGGGGCACTGTAGCCACGCCAGCCCTGGTCAGCGGGTAGGTGAGGGGCACTGTTGCCATGCTCCGGCTGACCAGAGGCATGGGCGGGGCACTATTGCCTTGGTCGATGATTGAAGTCTTGTCCCATCGTACAGCCTGGATGGGATGGGAGCTGACCATGGCTGGATTGCGGTGCACGCCACGGGTGGAGCTGGCTTGTCGAGGAAGCTTTGGTTATGCCGGGTTCGGCTGTCTTGCGCTAGTTGTTGAGGCCGAGTCGACTCGTCTTGCCGGGTCGGAGAGCTTGGCTGGGTTGCGGGGCTTGGCCGGGTCGAGCAACCGGCCAAGCGCATGCAGGCTTGAGGGGCGATGCCGGCCTCGTTGTTTTTGAAAAGGATCCGGGTTCCGTTGCCTGCCCTGGGTTCATCCCCCCGACACTAGTCCCCGAAGCTGTGAAGGTCCGCCGTCTTCGGATGAGTGGGCCTTCGCAGTTTCCCCCTTAAGCAAGGCGGATTCTGCGAGCGTCGGGTCTGGCAACACCCATTGTGTGCCAGTTTCTCAGAAACCGGATCGCGGCATCCCGGCCATGGCGGGAACCAAGGAGTCCGTCAAATCTTGGGGCAATCCCTCGGGCTTCGCGCGGGCACCACATGGTGCCCGGAAGTCGGAGGGGCTTGACAGGCCACGCACGTGACGGGACTGGGCGACGGCTGGGGCCCGCCGCCGCGCGCCCTTGGCCCACGCGCGCGGATTTATTGCAGCATCCGGGGGTTGGTTGCTCTTCCCCGGGCAGTTACTGCGTGTTTACGTGCACACTTATTGCGGGGTAGTGGAAAGGTGCGTGCAGACGATCCCACTCCCCCATGTTCAAACCGAGGGTTATAAATCGGGGGGCAGGGGGGCGGCGAACATCATTCTCACACGCACCCTCCTGTCCCTTTGCTCTCGCTCTACTCTTTGCAACCGACGCACTGCGGTGCCCGCTGCCCCGAGCAGAACTTCTCCGTCATCCATCATCTTTCTCCTTCTTTCGATCATGGCACTGCCGTTGGGCTCTTGGATGGGTTCGAATGTCACCACCGAGGACATCACCCATCTTTGGGCGGCGCGGCACTTGCTGCGGGAGACGGATGTCGCCATCCGTCTGCTGCGTGATGAGCAGAGGCCATAGCCCGAGGAGTTGGAGCGCGTGGTCTTCCTCACGCACTTCGAGCGTGGATTTGGGCTGCCGGCGAGCACCTTCTTCCGCATGTTCCTGGAGTTCTTCGGGCTCCAGCCGCATCATCTTGGCGCTGGCGCCATCATCCAGCTCTCCGGCTTTGTCACCCTCTGCGAGGGGTACCTGGGGGTCGAGCCCATGATCGACCTTTGGGCGCGCTTCTTCTTCCTAAAGCAGCAGGGCCCGTCGGCCGGAGAGTTCGCCGACTGCGGTGCCGTCGTCATCTCGAAGCGATCGGGGGCAGACTTCCCCAAGATCCCGCTGGAGGATTCTGCCAAGAAATTGCAGAACTCCTTCTTCTACATCCGCAACTTGGGTGCGGACCTCATCAATCTTCCGTCCTTCGCCATCGCGCCGCCGCGGGCGAAGATAAACTAGGGCTACTTGCCCAGGAGCCCGTCGCAAGAGATTCTCAATCTCTGCGAGCGGGTGACGGTGATGAGGACGCGCGAGGGGCTCACTGGCAAGGACCTCATCGCCGCGTTCATCATACGCCGCGTCCTCCCGCCGCAGAGGCGCTCCTGCCTCATTGGTGAGATGGTCGGCCTTCAAGACCCCAACCGCATGGGGTCGACGTGGCTGACAGTGGAGCAGATCGCGTGCCACGTGAACGACATATCCAAGGCCAACCTTGGGGAGGACTGGCGGTTCGGCAAGGTGTCGTACAGCGAGTCGAACCCGGCGCCACAGGTGAGTGTCTGGTCGCCTTACTTTGCTGGTGCGCACCTTCTCGTCCGTCCTGACACGATGTGGGAGGTGCTTTTGAATGCAATCCGACATCCTTACGCCCGGGCTCCATCGCAGGTGGCGCCGGTGGTGCCAGAGGAGCCCACAACCCACGGCGGGGAGGAGGCGGCCGAGGCATCTAAAAGATAAAAACACATCTAAACAGAAGGTAGATGCAAAATTTATTACTAAATAGAAACAAAAACAAAAAACACAAATAAAATTGGGTTGCCTCCCAACTAGCGCTACCGTTTAACGCCCCTAGCTAGGCATAAAAGCGAAGATAGATCTAAGTAGTGCCATAATAATAGGATAGATCTTGAAAACTCATCTCATATTCTCTACGTTCAGCAGCAAGTTTTCTTTGAGGCAAGCAAAAGTAATCAAAATGGCTAAATTTAGCAGGACAAAAGTCCCCAAGATCAATCTCAGGAGGAACGGGTTCCTCCTTTGGCCCTTCATAATGCACAAGTAATTCATCACTAAAAGCATTCTTTTGGCAAAATCTCGTGAGCCAATACTCAAGAGAGTATCCTAGCTCATTATTTCAAAGAGGAAAATCATTATTAAGTTCAGAGATTCTATCAACCAAGACATTGGTAGGAACCTTTTTTCTAAGGTTTTCATTGAAAGCAACATAGTCCGAAGATTGAAAACGCCTAATTTCCTCTTGATCAAAGAGGACCGCCTCTATGGGAGGACGACCGGCGTCCACCCTATAGTGCGCAAAGATTTCTTTGGCCTCTCTAATTATAAATCTAAACTCATGAGCCAAAAGATAGTAACAGCACGCTTAACAAAAGAATGCTCAATATTGGAAAATTCTAGGTCTTTGTATGCAAGGATACATATGCATAAATTGTCTTTCAAGTTCAACTACAAGCATAGTGATAGCATCCGCAAGACTACTAGTTCTATGAAGAATAGAACCACCCATGGAAGGTAAAGCACAGGCACAAGTAAAGAAATCTTGAAACACACTAAAAGAACATGCGGTGCCCCCATGTTTGATTTTGGTAATTGATGACAATCTCTATGGACTAATGGTTGTCTTGAGTTATATTTGAAGGATTTGTCCATAGGCTTTTCTTGAAGTCCATGTGTTGGTTTCAAGGAGTTTATGAGTTGACCAAGGTGCTATTAAGGAATTATCCAAAGATTGGTCATGTGAGTGTTGAGCTTATTGCAAGCATGTCTTGAAGAAGAAGATTGTGTGATAATTCATGTTTAACTTCAAGACATCATCCAAATGAAGAGAGTTGGAAAGATTCAAGGTTGATCAAGACTAAGTCAAGAGTGAATCAAGTTGATCAACTCACAAAACATAGAAGATGTACCAAGAGGGATCAAGTGATCCCATGGTATGGTAAGCATTGTCCATTGCACTTTGTGTACTAACCCATAGTCTATGTGAGAGTTCTATGTGGGGTTAGGTACGTGTCCATGGGCTTGCGTCAAGAGGAAGATATCATACAACCCATGGAAAGGATGACATCAAGTGGTGATCGTCATCAAGATTGTCGTGTGCAAGTTCAAGTGGAGCATCACGAAGAGATCAAGTGCTTGAATCTTTCCATCCATTATGGTGTCAATGGACTTGTGAAGATGTGCCGAAGAGTGGCTCACCCATAGTGGACTATGGGGGAGCAATCATCTAGTCTTCATCGAGCCAACGCAATCAAGAAAGGTGGTCCATCTTGAGGGAGTCAAGATCATCATCATCTAGCTCAAGTGGACCATGTTCAATTTTTCTATTTTACCGGTCTCGTGGTGGTAGTTGGGAGACCGGGTTATAGGATCGTTTGCCGTACTATCAAGGGGGGGCTCTCAAGTTGGCAGCTTGATCGTATCGTTAGTAGAGAGCTCAAACCATTGCATCCTTGCATCATGTTTCTTGGTTCTTGTTTGGTTATCTTTGTGAGTATTAGAGCTTATGGTCATCTTTATGACAAGCTTGAGTTCATCGAAAACGGAGTTCGCATGCGTCTTCTATGATGTTTTCGGTGTTGGAGGTTTTACTGGTCTTTTCCGAGGAAGGGTTCTCACCATTTTCTTATGGGCCTTTTCTCATTGGCTTCTTATTGATATTTCTATCAAGATTGTGTTAGCCCATGTCGTTAGCTTTCCAACAAACTTTGTTTCGTTGAATTCGGAGTCCGTTTGCAAAAGTTGTGGCTGTTTTGGTAAAGGCTGCAGCGGTACTACCGCGACTAGAGCGGATGTAATTTTTAACTACCGCTCCAGAGCAGTACTACCGCGGCTCCTGAGCAGTAGTACCTCTCCAGAGCAGTACTACCGCGGCTCCTAAGCGGTAGTACCACTCCGGACCAAAATCTCGTGTTTTGCTCAGCGAAGGTAGGCATGGAAGTATTTTTTTAGTTCCGCTCGCAAGCAGTAGTACCGCTACCATTTGCGGTAGTACCGCTCTGTGCAGGTTGTGAGAAAAACGGTTGGATTTCCCCCCACCTATAAAAGGGGGTCTTCTTCCCCATTTAACCTAATCTTTTGAGCTTGTGTTCTTCCCCCATTGTTGACCTTCTTCGAGCTTGCTAACTCTCAATCCCTCCATGGATTCTTGCTAGTTCTTGAGGGAAAAGAGAGAGGAGATCTAGATCCACGTTTCCACCAATCACTTTCTCCTCTAAGTGAGGGGAACCCCTTGGATCTAGATCTTGGAGTTCTTCGTGTTCTTATTTCGTTGTTCCTCTCATTTTCCTCCCTAGCATTAGTTGCTTTGGTGGGATTTGGGAGAGAAGGACTTGGGTACTCCGTGTGCCCTTGCCATTGCATTTGGTGCATCGGTTTGAGTTCTCCATGGTGATATGTGGAATTGAAGTTTGAGAAGCTTATTACTCTTGGGTGTTTGGGCACCCTAGAGCTTGTTCCTCTTGGGTGCCTTGGTGCCCTAGATGGTTGGTGGTGTTCGGAGCTCAATCATTGTGGTGTAAAGCTCCGGGCAAGCGTCGGGGTCTCCAATTAGGTTGTGGAGATCGCCCCGAGCAATTTGACGGGTACCGGTGACCGCCCCCAAGGGTTGCCAAGTGTACGAGTTCGGTGACCGCCCCCAAGGTTCGCCATTTGTACGGGTTCGGTGACCGCCCTCAAGGGTCCCTTAGTGGAATCACGGCTCTTGCATTGTGCGAGGGCGTGAGGAGATTACGGTGGCCCTAGTGGCTTCTTGGGGAGCATTCTGCCTCCACACCACTCCAAACGGAGATTAGCATCCGCAAGGGTGTGAACTTCGGGATACATCATCGTCTCCGGGTGCCTCGGTTATCTCTTACCCGAGCCCCTTTACTTACGCACTTTACTTTGTGATAGCCATATTGTTCTTTGTCATATATCTTGCTATCACATAGTTGCTTATCTTGCTTAGCATAAGTTGTTGGTGCACATAGGTGAGCCTAGTTGTTGTAGGTTTTGTGCTTGACAAATTAACCGCTAGGTTTATTCCGCATTTGTTCAAGCCTAAACCATAATTATTTTAAAGCACCTATTCACCCCCCCTCTAGGCGACATCCTCGATCTTTCAATTGGTATCAGAGCCTCGTCTCTTTTTGTTAGGCTTAACCGCCTAGAGAGTAAGGATGTCGACTAGGGGCTTAGGATTCTCTGACACTCTTAGTTTCGATAGCACAAATTTTGATGTTTGGGTAATTCGCATGCTTAATCTCTTTAGGGTCATGGACCCAAATTTAGAGCGAATTGTAGATATGGGTTTTTCTCCTCCAAAGGATCCCCAAATATTATCTTTAGAGGATGAGAAAAACTCTTATCTCAATGCTCAAGCTTCTAATGTGCTTTTTGATGCTTTGAGCAATGTAGTTATTTTTCAACTCATGCCGTTCCGGGATGCTCCTGAGTTGTGGACAAAGCTTCAAGTTAAATATGGTGTGTCCAATATTTGTGGGGATGATTGTTCTCCCTCCACCTCCGGTCGTATAGTATTCTCAACTTCTTCTACTTCACCTACATGTGGTTTGCCACAAGGTAATGATATGATGAGCAGGGTTGGTCATTCCAATGATGATAGTATGCTTATTGTGGATGATCCTTCATCACTATATTATTGCAATGCTCCTTCTTTGGGCTTTAACACGTCGAGCACTCCAAATGTTTCACATGCTTGTGTTGATAGTCCTTGCATATCATGTAGAAATTGCTTGACTAAATCTCATGATGATATGCTTGCTATGTCTTGTTGCCACGATAAAAATGCATCTATTTCCTCGAATTGTTGTGCTAACAATGTAGAGGAAACCGAACACTCCATGGAACAAGATGTGGTGTTTAATGGTGCCTCAAGGGATCCTACATC
Source organism: Triticum timopheevii (assembly GCA_963921465.1). Lineage (NCBI taxonomy): Eukaryota > Viridiplantae > Streptophyta > Magnoliopsida > Poales > Poaceae > Triticum > Triticum timopheevii. The sequence goes on along the minus strand of OY997264.1, from coordinate 142,254,620 downwards.
ATCATCTATTGATTTTTGCCTTATGGCTAAGGCGTCAAAGGTATCTCCTACTTTGTACCCCAATATGTCTCTTGATGATGATGTTGATGCTAATGATGATGAGGATAATGATGAAGAAAATGATAATGTTGCCTCCTTAAAAACTAAGGGGAAATGATTTTTAAAGCTCTTCATAAAAATCAAATTGCTCGTTCCAACTTCATGGAAATAATGTTCATTGCCATTGATGGCAAGAAATACATTGAGGAGTTGGAATCTCATCTAGAGGAGCATGAGGCCACCATTGAGAAAATGGAAGCTCATGGGCGTGATTACGCAAATGAGATCGCGGAGTTATCTCAAGCTCTTGAACATGAACAAACCACCTCCGAATCTCTTGAGGAGACTTTTGCTCTAGAGTTATCTAGAGTGAGGGAATCTCGCGATAGAGCTCTTGAGGTGGCCAATGATTTCAAAACTAAAAATGCTAAGCTTGAAGTTTCTCATGCTAGACTCCTTGAGGATTTTGAGCACCTCGAAAATGGCTCAAGGGTCATCAAGGGTGAGCTCATCAAACTCACCGAGTCTCATGCCCAACTTGAAGCTTCTTATTTAAAAGAGCTTGCCAAGTTGTCCTCTCCTATTGTTGTAAATGATGATGCTTGTGCTACTAACTCTATTACTTGTGAAGCATCCATTTTGAAGGAGAATGTTGAGCTACAGGCTCAACTTGAGGTGCTATCTAGCAATTATGGGAAATTGGAAGAAAGTCATAAAAAGCTCTCAAGCTCTCATGATGATCTTCTAGTATCCCATAGTGTGCTAAAGATAGCTCATGAGACCATGATTGCTAAGGTAACATCTAGTGAGCCTCATGTGGATACTAGCACTAGTTCTAGTCAAAATAGTATATTGCCATGTGCTAGTCCTTGTAATTCATCTATTCACAATGTTGGTACATCTTGTGATGAATTGCTTGAAGGAAATATGCCCTAGAGGCAATAATAAAGTTATTATTTATTTCCTTATATCATGATAAATGTTTATTATTCATGCTAGAATTGTATTAACCGGAAACATAATACATGTGTGAATACATAGACAAACATAGTGTCACTAGTATGCCTCTACTTGACTAGCTCGTTTATCAAACATGGTTATGTTTCCTAGCCATGGATAAAAGAGTTGTCATTTGATTAACGGGATCACATCATTAGGAGAATGATGTGATTGACTTGACCCATTCCGTTAGCTTAGCACTTGATCGTTTAGTATATTGCTATTGCTTTCTTCATGACTTATACATGTTCCTATGACTATGAGATTATGCAACTGCCGTTTACTGGAGGAACACTTTGTGTGCTACCAAACGTCACAACGTAACTGGGTGATTATAAAGGAGCTCTACAGGTGTCTCCAAAGGTACATGTTGGGTTGGCGTATTTCGAGATTAGGATTTGTCACTCCGATTGTCGGAGAGGTATCTCTGGGCCCTCTCGGTAATGCACATCACTTAAGCCTTGCAAGCATTGCAACTAATGAGTTAGTTGTGAGATGATGCATTACGGAATGAGTAAAGAGACTTGCCGGTAACGAGATTGAACTAGGTATTGAGATACCGATGATCGAATCTCGGGCAAGTAACATACCGATGACAAAGGGAACAAAGTATGTTGTTATGCGGTTTGACCGATAAAGATCTTCGTAGAATATGTAGGAGCCAATATGAGAATCTAGGTTCCGCTATTGGTTATTGACCGAGAATAGTTCTCGAACCCGTGGGGTCCGCACGCTTAAGGTTTCAATTACAGTTATATTATGAGTTTATGAGTTTTGATGTACCGAAGGAGTTCGGAGTCCCAGATGAGATCGGGGACATGACGAGGAGTCTCGAAATGGTCGAGACGTAAAGATCGATATATTGGACGACTATATTCGAAGTTCGGAAAGGTTCCGAGTGATTCGGGTATTTTTCGGAGTACCGGAGAGTTACGGGAATTCGCCGGGGTGTATATGGGCCTTATTGGGCCATACGAGTATAGAGGAGAGAGGCCGAAAGGAAGGAGGCGCACAGCCCCCCTCTAGTCCGAATTGGACAAGGGGTGCGGCCCCCTTTTCCTTCCTCCTCTCCCCCTCTTTCCCCCTTCTCCTACTCCAACAAGGAAGGAGGGAGTCCTACTCCCGGTGGGAGTAGGACTCCCTTTGGCGCGCCCTACTCCCGGTGGGAGTAGGACTCCCCTTGGCGCGCCCCTCCTAGGCCGGCCGCCCCTCCCCCTTGCTCCTGTATATACGGGGGCAGGGGCACCTCTAGGTACAACAACAATTGATCCCTTGGATCTCTTAGCCGTGTGCGGTGCCCCCCTCCACCATAGTCCACCTCGATAATATCGTAGCGGTGCTTAGGCGAAGCCCTGCGACGGTAGAACATCAAGATCGTCACCACGCCGTCATGCTGACAGAACTCTCCCTCGACACTCGGCTGGATCGGAGTTCGAGGGACGTCATCGAGCTGAACGTGTGCTAGAACTCGGAGGTGCCGTAGTTTCGGCGCTTGATCGGTCGGGCCGTGAAGACGTACGACTACATCAACCGCATTGTGCTAACGCTTCTGCTTACAGTCTACAAGGGTATGTAGACAACACTCTCCCCTCTCGTTGCTATGCATCACCATGATCTTGTGTGTGCGTAGGATTTTTTTTGAAATTACTACGTTCCCCAACAGTGGCATCCGAGCCTAGGTTTTATGCGTTGATGTTATATGCACGAGTAGAACACAAGTGAGTTGTGGGCAATACAAGTCATACTGCTTACCAGCATGTCATACTTTGGTTCAGCGGTATTGTTGGATGAAGCGGCCCGGACCGACATTACGCGTACGCTTACGCGAGAATGGTTTTACCGCCGTGCTTTGCACACAGTTGACTAGCGGGTGTCTGTTTCTCCAACTTTAGTTTAACTGAGTGTGGCTACGCCCGGTCCTTGCAAAGGTTAAAACAACACCAACTTGACAAACTATCATTGTGGTTTTGATGCGTAGGTAAGAACGGTTCTTGCTAAGCCCGTAGCAGCCACGTAAAATTTGCAACAACAAAGTAGAGGACGTCTAACTTGTTTTTGCAGGGCATGTTGTGATGTGATATGGTCAAGACGTGATGAGATATAAGTTGTTGTATGAGATGATCATGTTTTGTTGAAGTTATTGGCAACTGGCAGAAGCCCTATGGTTGTCTCTTTGTTGCATAAGATGCAAGTGCCAAATAATTGCTTTACTTTATCGCTATGCGATAGCAATAGTTGCAAGAGCAATAGTTGGCGAGACGACCATGTGACGACACATTGATATAGATCAAGATGATAAAGATCATGGTGTCGTGCCGGTGACGATAGAGATCATGACAGTACTTTGGAGATGGAGATCAAAGGCGCAAGATGATCATGGCCATATCATGTCACATATTTTGATTGCATATGATGTTTATCTTTTATGCATCTTATCTTGCTTTGATCGACGGTAGCATTTTAAGATGATCTCTCACTAATTATCAAGAAGTGTTCTCCCTGAGTATGCACCGTTGCCAAAGTTCATCGTGCCCAGACACCACGTGATGATCGGGTGTGATAAGCTCTACGTCCATCTACAATGGGTGCAAGCCAGTTTTGCACATGCAGAATACTCAGGTTAAACTTGACGAGCCTAGCATATACAGATATGGCCTCGGAACACGGAGACCGAAAGGTCGAACGTGAATCATATAGTAGATGTGATCAACATATTGATGTTCACCGTTGAAACTACTCCATCTCACGTGACGATCGGACATGGTGTAGTTGATATGGATCACGTAATCACTTAGAGGATTAGAGAGATGTCTATCTAAGTGGGAGTTCTTAAGTAATATGATTAATTGAACTTAAATTTATCATGAACTTAGTACCTGGTAGTATTTTGCAAATTATGTTGTAGATTAATAGCTCGCGTTGTTGCTTTCATATGTTTATTTTGGTAAGTTCCTAGAGAAAATTGTGTTGAAAAATGTTAGTAGCAATGATGCGGATTGGATCCATGATCCGAGGTTTATCCTCATTGCTGCACAGAAGAATTACGTCCTTAATGCACCGCTAGGTGACAGACCTATTGCAGGAGCAGATACAAACGTTATGAACGTTTGTCTAGCTCAATATGATGACTACTTGATAGTTTAGTGCACCATACTTAACGGCTTAGAATCGGGACTTCAAAGACGTTTTGAACGTCATGGACCATATGAGATGTTCCAGGAATTGAAGTTAATATTTCAAGCAAATACCCGAGTTGAGAGATATGAAGTCTCCAACAAGTTCTATAGCTAAAAGATGGAGGAGAATCGCTCAACTAGTGAGCATGTGCTTAGATTGTTTGGGTACTTCAATCGCTTGAATCAAGTGGGAGTTAATCTTCCAGATAAGATAGTGATTGACAGTGTTCTCTAGTCACCATCACCAAGTTACTAGAACTTCATGATGAACTATAGTATGCAAGGGATGACGAAAACGATTCCCAAGCTCTTCGTGATGTTGAAATCGACGAAGGTAGAAATCAAGAAAGAGCATCAAGTGTTGATGATTGACAAGACCACTAGTTTCAAGAAAAGGGCAAAGGGAAAGAAAGGGAACTTCAAGTAGAATGGAAAGCAAGTTGTCACTCCCGTGAAGAAGACCAAAGCTGGACCAAAGCCTGAAACTGAGTGCTTACACTGCAAAGGAAATGGTCACTGGAAGCGGAAATGCCCTGAATATTTGGTGGATAAGAAGGATGGCAAAGTGAACAAGGGTATATTTATACAGGTTACTGATGTGTACCTTACTAGTGTTTATAGTAGCCCCTGAGTATTTGATACTTGTTCGGTTGCTAAAAATTAGTAACTCGAAACAGGAGTTACAGAATAAACAGAGACTAGTTGAAGGAGAAGTGACGATGAGTGTTGGAAGTAGTTCCAAGATTGATATGATCATCATCGCACACTCCCTATACTTTCGGGACTAGTGTTAAACCTAAATAAATGTTATTTAGCGTTTGCGTTGAGCATGAATATGATTTGATCATGTTTATTGCAATACGGTTATTCATTTAAAGTCAGAGAATAATTGTTGTTCTGTTTACATGAATAAAACCTTTAATGGTCATACACCCAATGAAAATAGTTTGTTGGATCTCGATCGTAGTGATACACATATTCATAATATTGATGCCAAAAGATGCAAAGTTAATAATGATAGTGCAACTTATTTGTGGTACTGCCGTTTGGGTCATATCGGTGTAAAGCGCATGAAGAAACTCCATAAAGATGGATTTTCGGAATCACTTGGTTATGAATCATTTGATGCTTGCGAACCGTGCCTTTTGGGCAAGATGACTAAAACTCCGTTCTCCGGAACAATGGAACAAGCTACTGACTTATTGGAAATAATACATACCGATGTATGCGATCCAATGAGTGTTGATGCCCGTGGCAAGTATCATTATTTTCTGACCTTCACAAGATGATTTGAGCAGATATGGGTATATCTACTTGATGAAACATAAGTCTGAGATAGTTGAAAGGTTCAAAGAATTTCGGAGTGAAGTGGAAAATCATCGTAACAAGAAAATAAAATTTCTACGATCTGATCATGGAGACGAATATTTGAGTCACGAGTTTGGTCTTCAATTAAAACAATGTGGAATAGTTTCACAGCTCACGCCACCTGGAACACCACAATGTTATGGTGTGTCCGAACGTCATAACCGCACTTTATTGGATATGGTGCGATCTATGATGTCTCTTACTGATTTACCACTATTGTTTTGGGGTTATGGATTAGAGACAGCTGCATTCACGTTAAAAGGGCACCATCTAAATCCGTTGAGACGACAGCATATGAACTGTGGTTTAGCTAGAAACCCAAGTTGTCATTTCTTAAAGTTTGGGGCTACGATGCTTGTGTGAAAAAGGTTCATCCTGATAAGCTCAAACCCAAATTGGAGAAGTGCATCTTCATAGAATACCCAAAGGAAACTGTTGGGTACACCTTCTATCACAGATCCGAAGGCAAGATATTCGTTGCTAAAAATGGATCCTTTCTAGAGAAGAAGTTTCTCTCGAAAGAAGTGAGTGGGAAGAAAGTAGAACTTGATGAGGTAACTGTACCTTCTCCCGAATTGGAAAATAGTTCATCACTGAAATCAGTTCCAGTGATTCCTACACCAATTAGTGAGGAAGCTAATGATGATGATCATGAAACTTCAGATCAAGTTACTACAGAACCTCGTATGTCTTCCAGAGTACGGTCCGCACGAAAGTGGTACGATAATCCTGTTCTGAAAGTCATGTTACTAGACCATGATAAACCTACGAACTATGAGGAAGCGATGATGAGCCCAGATTCCGCAAAATGGCTGGAGGCCATGAAATCCGAGATGGGATCCATGTATGAGAACAAAGTGTGGACTTTGGTGGACTTGCCCGATGATCGGCAAGCCATAGAAAATAAATGGATCTTCAAGAGGAAGACGGACGCTGATAGTAGTGTTACTATCCACAAAGCTAGACTTGTCGAAAAAGGTTTTTTTGACAAAGTTCAAGGTGTTGAATACAATGAGATTTTCTCACTCGTATCGATGCTTAAAAGTCTGTCCGAATCATGTTAGCAATTGCCACATTTTATGAAATTTGGCAAATGGATGTCAAAACTACATTCCTTAATGGATTTATTAAAGAAGAGTTGTATATGATACAACCAAAAGGTTTTGTCAATCCTAAAGGTGCTAACAAAATGTGCAAGCTCCAGCGATCCATCTATGGACTGGTGCAAGCATCTCAGAGTTGGAATATACGCTTTGATAAGTTGATCAAAGCATATAGTTTTATACAGACTTGCGGTGAAGCCTGTATTTACAAGAAAGTGAGTGGGAGCACTACAACATTTCTGATAAGTATATGTGAATGACATATTGTTGATCGGAAATAATGTAGAATTATTCTGCAAAACATAAAGGAGTGCTTGAAAGGAGTTTTTCAAAGAAAGACCTCGACAAAGCTACTTACATATTGAGCATCAAGATCTATAGAGATAGATCAAGACGCTTGATAAGTTTTTTCAATGAGTAAATACCTTGACAAAAATTTTGAAGTAGTTCAAAATGGAACAGTCAAAGAAAGAGTTCTTGCCTGTGTTGCAAAGGTATGAAATTGAGTAAGACTCAAATCCCGACCACAACAGAAAATAGAAAGAGAATGAAAGTCATTCACCATGCCTCAGTCATAGGTTCTATAAAGTATGCTATGCTATGTACCAGACCTATTGTATACCTTGCTCTGAATTTGGCAAGGGAGTACAATAGTGATCTAGGAGTAGATCACTGGACATTGGTCAAGAATATCCTTAGTGAGGACTAAGGAAATATTTCTCGATTATGGAGGTGATAAAAGAGCCCATCGTAAAGAATTACATCGGTGCAAGCTTTTACACCGATCCAGATGACTCTAAGTCTCAATCTGGATACATATTAAAAGTGGGAGCAATTAGCTAGAGTAGCTCTGTGCAGAACATTGTAGACATAGAATATTTGCAAAAGACATACGGCTTTGAATGTGTCAGACCCGTTGACTAAGCTTATCTCACGAGCAAAACATGATCACACCTCAGTACTCTTTGGGTGTTAATCACATAGAGATGTGAACTAGATTATTGATTCTAGTAAACCCTTTGGGTGTTGATCACATGATGATGTGAACTATGGGTATTAATCACATACAGATGTGAATATTGGTGTTAAATCACATGGCGATGTGAACTAGATTATTGACTCTAGTGCAAGTGGGAGACTGAAGGAAATATGCCCTAGAGGCAATAATAAAGTTATTATTTATTTCCTTATATCATGATAAATGTTTATTATTCATGCTATAATTGTATTAACCAGAAACATAATACATGTGTGAATACATAGACAAACATAGTGTCACTAGTATGCCTCTACTTGACTAGCTCGTTTATCAAAGATGGTTATGTTTCCTAGCCATGGACAAAAGAGTTATCATTTGATTAACGGGATCACATCATTAGGAGAATGATGTGATTGACTTGAACCATTCCGTTAGCTTAGCACTTGATCGTTTAGTATATTGCTATTGCTTTCTTCATGACTTATACATGTTCCTATGACTATGAGATTATGCAACTCCCGTTTACCGGAGGAACACTTTGTGTGCTACCAAACGTCACAACGTAACTGGGAGATTATAAAGGAGCTCTACAGGTGTCTCCAAAGGTACATGTTGGGTTGGCGTATTTCGAGATTAGGATTTGTCACTCCGATTGTCGGAGAGGTATCTCTGGGCCCTCTCAGTAATGCACATCACTTAAGCCTTGCAAGCATTGCAACTAATGATTTAGTTGTGAGATGATGTATTACGAAACGAGTAAAGAGACTTGCCGGTAACGAGATTGAACTAGGTATTGAGATACCGATGATCGAATCTCGGGCAAGTAACATACCGATGACAAAGGGAACAAAGTATGTTGTTATGCGGTTTGACCGATAAAGATCTTCGTAGAATATGTAGGAGCCAATATGAGCATCCAGGTTCCACTATTGGTTATTGACCGAGAATAGTTCTAGGTCATGTCTACATAGTTCTCGAACCCGTAGGGTCCGCACGCTTAAGGTTTCGATGACAGTTATATTATGAGTTTATGAGTTTTGATGTACCGAAGGAGTTCGGAGTCCCGGATGAGATCGGGGACATGACAAGGAGTCTCGAAATGGTCGAGATGTAAAGATCAATATATTGGACGACTATATTCGGAGTTCAGAAAGGTTCCGAGTGATTCGGGTATTTTTTGGAGTACCGGAGAGTTACGGGAATTCGCCGGGGAGTATATGGGCCTTATTGGGCCATACGAGAATAGAGGAGAGAGGCCGAAAGGAAGGAGGCGCGCAGCCCCCCTCTGGTCCGAATTGGACAAGGGGTGTGGCCCCCTTTTCCTTCCTCCTCTCCCCCTCTTTCCCCCTTCTCCTACTCCAACAAGGAAGGAGGGAGTCCTACTCCCGGTGGGAGTAGGACTCCCCTTGGCGCGCCCCTCCTAGGCTGGTCACCCCTCCCCCCTTGCTCCTTTATATACGGGGGCAGGGGGCACCTCTAGGTACAACAACAATTGATCCCTTGGATCTCTTAGCCGTGTGCGGTGCCCCCCTCCACCATAGTCCACCTCAATAATATCGTAGCGGTGCTTAGGCGAAGCCCTGCGACGGTAGAATATCAAGATCGTCACCACGCCGTCGTGCTGACGGAACTCTCCCTCGACACTCGGCTAGATCGGAGTTCGAGGGACGTCATCAAGCTGAACGTGTGCTAGAACTCGGAGGTGCCGTAGTTTCGACGCTTGATCGGTCGGGCCATGAAGACGTACGACTACATCAACCGCGTTGTGCTAACGCTTCCGCTTACGGTCTACAAGGGTATGTAGACAACACTCTCCCCTCTCGTTGCTATGCATCACCATGATCTTGTGTGTGCGTAGGAATTTTTTTGAAATTACTATGTTCCCCAACATTGCTTTCCTTGCCTTGTTTCTCTAACGATGAAGCTTATACTTCCTCTAGTACTTGTCTTGAGACTAACCATGTAGAGGAAATCAAAGAGCTCAAGGCCCAAGTCACTTCTTTGAAGAAAGACTTGGAAAAGAGTCATCAAGGGAAATCCACACTCAACAATATCTTGAGTGCGCAAAAATCCCCCAATGACAAAGGTGGACTTGGATTCAACTCCAATAAGAAGAATAAGTCCTAGATGAACAAAAGGAAGGGCCAAGAACAAGTCAAGAATTCGGCCAAGATTGTTTGCTTCAAGTGCAAAGTAGAAGGGCATCATGTTAGATCTTTTCCATTGAAGAAGAAGCCCATTAGTGACAAGCAACAAGGGAAGCGGCCAAAAGTTCACTTTCATGCTCAACCTCAAGTTGAAGAAAGGCCTCTTCCCAAGAAAAATCAAGCTAATGCTTCTCAAGTTGAGAAATCAAGTGAGAAGAAAGTGAAGAGTAGACGTTGCTACTTATGTCGTGAAAAAGGCCACGTCGCTTCTTCATGCACTAGTGGTAACTTATCCAACCCAATTACTATTGATGATATCTATTCTCTTGGGAAGGATAAGGTTGGCAATGTGTTTGCCAAGTTTGTTGGTACTCAAAGTGGTGTCAAGAAAATAACCATTTGGGTTGCCAAGCCTATTGTGACGAACCTCTTAGGACCCAACTTGGTTGGGGACCAACTAGCTCAAACTTGATCAATAGGTGTTGTTGGAGGGCATTGGAGACTTGGCTACATTATGAAGAATTAAGGGGACTTCATCACTTGTATTGTCTCAAGCAAAGTCAATTGAATCGTCAAGTTTATATCTTATATCCAAGGTGCCTCCTTGCGGTAACTTGTACTTAAAATTGCTTACATTGAAAGTTACTTGCCCCCTTGTATGTTTTGGTTTTGTTCCTAGCATGTGTTTGTATATGATGTGTCTCCAAATTGCCTTTGTGTATGTTGGTTTGCACATCATGTACTTGTGTGTCATTCGTTGAGCCTTAGTGCATCTTGGTTGTATCTTAGTTGGCTCGTGTGAGAGATTAATGGAATATGCCATTATGGGGGAGCGATGTGCTTTGTGCACTTCACAATCCTATAAATGTGGGTACATGGGGAATACCACTTAGTATTGATATTACAATATTATCTAGTCGCTAGGTGGTATATCTCTCATGAGAAATTCAAATTCTAAAAATTCCATTGATTATCTCGTGTTGGATCCTATTATTGCCTCTTGTTAAGTTCTTATTGGTATCATATTATGGGGGAGTAATATGCTATGTGCATATTACAAGCCTAGAAAATGTGTACATTTGAGATATTGTCTCCTAGAATTGATAATGTAAATTATATTGTTCCTAGGTGACATGTTAGCTCTACAAGTGGCAATTTGCTTGTGTTTTTTGTGAAGATGATGTTGGATATCCTTGTTATCTACCACCGGGAATTATTTCCATATACTTCTTGTCTTTTGACAATTGGTAGTCACTTATGTGTGGTAGAATTTATTGATCATCTTTACATTGGCTTTTGTTTTTATTTGCATTTCCTCTTGCCAAGTTTGTGTCAACTCCCATTGTCTTCCCTACCACTTGTGGATCTTGTTTATTTCTTGTTCTTGTCTAGTGTTTTCTAGATATAGTGAAAGTGGTGATCCCACCTTGTGCATTTTGTATTCAAATGCAAATCCTATGTAATGCACAACTCGTGGGGGAGCTATCCTATTTTCTCTAAAACGCTCATCTTGTGATCCTCATCAAGTGTGTTTTGGTGGAAGGCAAGCCATTTCTTTTTGGTACTTTGTGCCATCATGAAACCTTGTTGAGAGCTTGGTTTGTTTGGAACCATCCTTTCTTTGGGAGTTTGACATCTTTAATTTCGTGTGTATCAATGGATATCTCGTTCCTTGATGTATATTTAATGATATATTCCAAGTGATAATTTATCTATTTGGTATCCTTTTTCTTTGCATTTCGTTTTCATTTGGTTTCGGTTCTTGAAAGTTTTGAGCATGCATGTTTACTTCATGTATTTTATTTGGCATGCTTTCTTTCTTTGACCCAATATATAGGGGAAACTCCACCAAGTCTCAAATTGGATGAGAGGTGCATGAAATTCATTTTCATATCTATATGCACCTATTTATGTGGAGTTTGTCCTATGTATATTGGTGTTTCTAACTCTTGGTCCCAATGAGTTTGGGTACCATTTAGTTTGTGTTGTTCTTCTAGGTGAAGGAAATATGCCCTAGAGGCAATAATAAAGTTATTAATTATTTCCTTATATCATGATAAATGTTTATTATTCATTCTAGAATTGTATTAACCGGAAACATAACACATGTGTGAATACATAGACAAACATAGTGTCACTAGTATGCCTCTACTTGACTAGCTCATTTTTCAAAGATGGTTATGTTTCCTAGCCATGGACAAAAGAGTTGTCATTTGAATTAACGGGATCACATCGTTAGGAGAATGATGTGATTGACATGACCCATTCCGTTAGCCTAGCACTTGATCGTTTAGTATATTGCTATTGCTTTCTTCATGACTTATACATGTCCCTGTAACTATGAGATTATGCAACTCCCGTTTATCGGAGGAACACTTTGGGTGCTACCAAACGTCACAATGTAACTGGGTGATTATAAAGGAGTACTATAGGTGTCTCCAAAGGTACATGTTGGGTTGTCATATTTCGAGATTAGGTTTTGTCACTCCAATTGTCGGAGAGGTATCTCTGGGCCCTCTCGGTAATGCACATCACAATAAGCCTTGCAAACAATGTAGCTAATGAGTTAGTTATGGAATGATGCATTACGTAACGAGTAAAGAGACTTGCCGGTAACGAGATTGAACTAGGTATTGGATACCGACGATCGAATCTCGGGCAAGTAACATACCGATGACAAAGGGAACAACATATGTTGTTATGCGCTTTGACCGATAAAGATCTTCGTAGAATATGTAGGAGCCAATATGGGCATCCAGGTTCCGCTATTGGTTATTGACCGAGAATAGTTCTAGGTCATGTCTACATAGTTCTCAAACCCGTAGGGTCCGCACGCTTAACGTTACGATGACAGTTTTATTATGAGTTTATAAGTTTTGATGTACCGAAGGAGTTCGGAGTCCCGGATGAGATCGGGGACAAGACGAGGAGTCTCAAAATGGTCGAGACGTAAAGATCGATATATTGGACGACTATATTCGAAGTTCGGAAAGGTTCCGAGTGATTCGGGTATTTTCAGGGGTACCAGGGAGTTACGGGAATACGAGGAAGAAGCAATGGGCCTCATGGGCCAAGTGGTGGAAGAGAGGAGGCAGGGTGCGCGGCCCCCCTAGCCCAAACCGAATTGGACTAGGGGGCCGGCCCCCCTTTCCTCCTTTTCCTCCCTCTCCTTCCTTCTCCTTCTCCTTCCGTTCCTTCCCCTCTCCTACTTGGACTAGGAAAGAGGGGGGAATCCTACTTGGAGTAGGATTCTCCCCCTTGGGCGCGCCTCCTCCCCTTGGCCGGCCCCTCCCCCTTGCTCCTTTATATACGGGGGCAAGGGGGGCACCCCATGACACACAAGTTGATCTACGGATCGTTACTTAGTCGTGTGCGGTGCCCCCCTCCACCATATTCCACCTCGGTCATATCATCGCGGAGTTTAGGCGAAGCCCTGCGCCGGTAGAACATCATCATCATCACCATGCCGTTGTGCTGACGGAACTCATCTCCGGAGCTTTGCTGGATCGGAGCCCGGAGATCGTCATCGAGCAGAACATGTGCTGAACTCGGAGGTGCCGTACGTTCGGTACTTGGATCGGTCGGATTGTGAAGATGTACGACTACATCAACTGCGTTGTGCTAACGCTTCCGCATACGGTCTACGAGGGTACGTGGACAACACTCTCCCCTCTCGTTGCTATGCCATCACCATGATCTTGCGTGTGCGTAGGAAATTTTTGAAATTACTACGTTCCCCAACAGTGGCATCCGAGCCAGGTTTTATGCGTTGATGTTATATGCACGAGTAGAACACAAGTGAGTTGTGGGCGATACAAGTCATACTGCTTACCAGCATGTCATACTTTGGTTCAGCGGTATTGTTGGATGAAGCAGCCCGGACCGACATTACGCGTACGCTTACGCGAGACTGGTTTTACCGCCGTGCTTTGCACACAGGTGACTAGCGTGTGTCTGTTTCTCCAACTTTAGTTGAACCGAGTGTGGCTACGCCCGGTCCTTGCGAAGGTTAAAACAACACTAACTTGACAAACTATCGTTGTGGTTTTTGATGCGTAGGTAAGAACGGTTCTTGCTAAGCCCGTAGCAGCCATGTAAAATTTGCAACAACAAAGTAGAGGACGTCTAACTTGTTTTTGCAGGGCATGTTGTGATGTGATATGGTCAAGATGTGATGCTATATTTTATTGTATGAGATGATCATGTTTTGTCACCGAAGTTATCGGCAACTGGCAGGAGCCATATGGTTGTCGCTTTATTGTATGAAATGCAAACGCCCTGTAATTGCTTTACTTTATCACTAAGCGGTAGTGATAGTCGTAGAAGCAATAGATGGCGTAAACGACAATGATGCTTCGATGGAGATCAAGGTGTCGCGCCGGTGACGATGGTGATCACGACGGTGCTTCGAAGATGGAGATCACAAGCACAAGATGATGATGGCCATATCATATCACTTATATTGATTGCTTGTGTTGTTTATCCTTTATGCATCTTATTTTGCTTTGATTGACGGTAGCATTATAAGATGATCTCTCACTAATTATCAAGAAGTGTTCTCCCTGAGTATGCACCGTTGCGAAAGTTCTTCGTGCTGAGACACCACGTGATGATCGGGTGTGATAGGCTCTACGTTCAAATACAACGGGTGCAAAACAGTTGCACACACGGAATACTTAGGTTAAACTTGACGAGCCTAGCATATACAGATATGGCCTCGGAACACGGAGACCGAAAGGTCAAACTTGAATCATATAGTAGATATGATCAACATAGTGATGTTCACCATTGAAAACTACTCCATCTCACGTGATGATCGGACATGGTTTAGTTGATTTGGATCACGTAATCACTTAGATGACTAGAGAGATGTCTGTCTAAGTGGGAGTTCTTAAGTAATATGATTAATTGAACTTTAATTTGTCATGAACTTAGTCCTGGTAGTATTTTGCAAATTATGTTATAGATCAATAGCTCGCGTTGTTGCTTTCATATGTTTATTTTGATATGTTCCTAGAGAAAATTGTGTTGAAAAATGTTAGTAGCAATGATGCGGATTGGATCCATGATTTGAGGTTTATCCTCATTGCTGCATAGAAGAATTATGTCCTTAATGCACCGCTAGGTGACAGACCTATTGCAGGAGCAGATGCAGACGTTATGAACGTTTGGCTAAGCTCAATATGATGACTACTTGATAGTTTAGTGCTCCATGCTTAACGGCTTAGAATCGGGACTTCAAGGACGTTTTGAACGTCATGGACCATATGAGATGTTCCAGGAATTGAAGTTAATATTTCAAGCAAATACCCGAGTTGAGAGATATGAAGTCTCCAACAAGTTCTATAGCTAAAAGATGGAGGAGAATCGCTCAACTAGTGAGCATGTGCTCAGATTGTCTGGGTACTTCAATCGCTTGAATCAAGTGGGAGTTAATCTTCCAGATAAGATAGTGATTGACAGAATTCTCTAGTCACCATCACTAAGTTACTAGAACTTCGTGATGAACTATAGTATGCAAGGGATGACGAAAATGATTCCCGAGATCTTCGTGACGTTGAAAATCGACGAAGGTAGAAATCAAGAAAGAGCATCAAGTGTTGATGATTGACAAGACCACTAGTTTCAAGAAAAGGGCAAAGGGAAAGAAAGGGAAACTTCAAGTAGAATGGCAAACAAGTTGTCACTCCCGTGAAGAAGCTCAAAGCTGGACCAAAGCCTGAAACTGAGTGCTTACACTGCAAAGGAAATGGTCGCTGGAAGTGGAAATGCCCTGAATATTTGGTGGATAAAACGGATGGCAAAGTGAACAAGGGTATATTTGATATATAGGTTATTGATGTGTGCCTTACTAGTGTTTATAGTAGCCCCTGAGTATTTGATACTTGTTCGGTTGCTAAGATTAGTAACTCGAAACAGGAGTTACAGTATAAACAGAGACTAGTTGAAGGGGAAGTGACGATGGGTGTTGGAAGTAGTTCCAAGATTGATATGATCATCATCGCACACTCCCTATACTTTCGGGATTAGTGTTAAGCCTAAATAAATGTTATTTGGCGTTTGAGTTGAGCATGAATATGATTTGATCATGTTTATTAAGATACGGTTATTCATTTAAAGTTAGAGAATAATTGTTATTCTGTTTACATGAATAAGACCTTCGATGGTCATACACCCAATGAAAATAGTTTGTTGGATCTCGATCATAGTGATACACATATTCATAATATTGATGCCAAAAGATGCAAAGTTAATAGTGATAGTGCAACTTATTTGTGGCACTGCTGTTTGGGTCATATCAGTGTAAAGCGCATGAAGAAACTCCATAAAGATGGATTTTCGGAATCACTTGGTTATGAACCATTTGATGCTTGCGAACCGTGCCTTTTGAGCAAGATGACTAAAACTCCATTCTCCGGAACAATGGAACGAGCTACTAACTTATTGGAAATAATACATACCGATGTATGCAATCCAATGAGTGTTGATGCTCGTGGCAAGTATCGTTATTTTCTGACCTTCACAAGATGATTTGAGCAGATATGGGTATATCTACTTGATGAAACATAAGTCTAAAATAGTTGAAAGGTTCAAAGAATTTCAGAGTGAAGTGGAAAAATCATCGTAACAAGAAAATAAAGTTTCTGCGATCTGATCGCGGAGACGAATATTTGAGTTACGAGTTTGGTCTTCAATTAAAATAATGTGGAATAGTTTCACAGCTCACGCCACCTGGAACACCACAACGTTATGGTGTGTCCGATCATCGTAACCGCACTTTATTGGATATGGTGCGATCTATGATGTCTCTTACTGATTTACCACTATTGTTTTGGGGTTATGCATTAGAGACAGATGTATTCAAGTTTAATAGGGCACCATCTAAATCCGTTGAGACGACACCGTATGAACTATGGTTTAGCAGTAAACCTAAGCTATTGTTTCTTAAAGTTTGGAGTTGCGATGCTTATATGAAAAAGGTTTTCAACCTGATAAGCTCAAACCCAAATCAGAGAAGTGCGTCTTCATAGAATACCCAAAGGAAACTATTGGGTACTCCTTCTATCACAGATCCAAATACAAAATATTTGTTGCTAAGAATGGATCCTTTCTAGAGAAGGAGTTTCTCTCGAAAGAAGTGAGTGGGAGGAAAGTAAGAGCTTGATAAGGTAATTTGTACCTTCTCTCGAATTGGAAAGTAGTTCATCACAGAAATCAGTTCCAATGATTCCTACACCAATTAGTGAGGAAGCTAATGATGATGATCATGAAACTTCAGATCAAGTTACTACAAAACCTCGTAGATATTCCAAAGTACAGACCGCACCAGAGTGGTACGGTAATCCTATTCTGGAAGTCATGTTACTAGACCATGATGAACCTACGAACTATGAGGAAGCAATGATGAGCCCAGATTCCACGAAATGGCTTGAGGCCATGAAATCTGAGATGGGATCCATGTATGAGAACAAAGTGTAGACTTTGGTGGAGTTGCCCGATTATCGGCAAGCCATATTGTATAAATGGATCTTCAAGAGGAAGACAGATGCTGATAGTAGTGTTACTATCTACAAAGCTCGACTTGTCGCAAAAAGCTTTTTGACAAGTTCAAGGTGTTGACTACAATGAGATTTTCTCAACTGTAGCGATGCTTAAGTCTGTCCGAATCATGTTAGCAATTGCCACAATTTATGAAATCTGGCAAATGGATGTCAAAACTGCATTCCTTAATGGTTTTCTTAAAAAAGAGTTGTATATGATGCAACCAGAAGGTTTTGTCAATCCTAAAGGTGTTAACAAAATGTGCAAGCTCCAGCGATCCATCTATGGACTGGTGCAGGCATCTCAGAGTTGGAATATACGCTTTGATAAGTTGATCAAAGCATATAGTTTTGTACAGACTTACGGTGAAGCCTGTATTTACAAGAATGTGAGTGGGAGTACTACAGCATTTCTGATAAGTATATGTGAATGACATATTGTTGATCGGAAATAATGTAGAACTATTCTGCAAAGCATGAAAGGATACTTGAATAAGAGTTTTTCAAAGAAAGACCTCGGTGAAGCTGCTTACACATTGAGCATCAAGATCTATATAGATAGATCAAGACGCTTGATAAGATTTTTCAATGAATACATACCTTGATAAATTTTTGAAATAGTTCAAAATGGAACAGTCAAAGAAGGAGTTCTTGCCTGTGTTGCAAGGGGTGAAGTTGAGTAAGACTCAAGACCCAACCATGGCAGAAAATAGAAAGAGAATGAAAAGTCATTCCCTATGCCTCAGTCATAGGTTCTATAAAGTATGCTATGCTGTGAACCAGACCTATTGTATACCTTGCTCTGAGTTTGACAAAGGAATACAATTTTGATCTAAGAGTAGATCACTAGACATCGGTCAAGAATATCCTTAGTGAGTACTAAGGAGATGTTTCTCGATTATGGAGGTGATAAAAGAGCCCGTCGTAAAAAGTTACAACGATGCAAGCTTTTACACCAATCCAGATGACTCTAGGTCTCAATCTGGATACATATTAAAAGTGGGAGCAATTAGCTAGAGTAGCTCCATGCAGAGCATTGTGGACATAGAATATTTGCAAAATACATACGGCTCTGAATATGACAGACCCGTTGACTAAACTTCTCTCACAAGCAAAACATGATCATACCTTAGTACTCTTTGGGGGTTAATCACATAGCGATGTGAACAAACCCTTTGGGTGTTGATCACATGATGATGTGAACTATGGGTATTAATCACATACATATGTGAATATTGGTGTTAAATCACATGGCGATGTGAACTAGATTATTGACTCTAGTGCAAGTGGGAGACTGAAGGAAATATGCCCTAGAGGCAATAATAAAGTTATTATTTATTTCCTTATATCATGATAAATGTTTATTATTCATGCTAGAATTGTATTAACCGGAAACATAATACATGTGTGAATACATAGACAAACATAGTGTCACTAGTATGCCTCTACTTGACTAGCTCGTTTATCAAAGATGGTTACGTTTCCTAGCCATGGACAAAAGAGTTGTCATTTGAATTAACGGGATCACATCGTTAGGAGAATGATGTGATTGACATGACCCATTCCGTTAGCCTTGCACTTGATCGTTTAGTATATTGCTATTGCTTTCTTCATGACTTATACATGTTCCTGTAACTATGAGATTATGCAACTCCCGTTTACCGGAGAAACACTTTGGGTGCTACCAAACATCACAACATAACTGGGTGATTATAAAGGAGTACTACAGGTGTCTCCAAAGGTACATGTTGGGTTGGCGTATTTCGAGATTAGGTTTTGTCACTCCGATTGTCGGAGAGGTATCTCTGGGCCCTCTCGGTAATGCACATCACAATAAGCCTTGTAAGCAATGTAGCTAATGAGTTAGTTACGGAATGATGCATTACGTAACGAGTAAAGAGACTTGCCGGTAATGAGATTGAACTAGGTATTGGATACCGACGATCGAATCTCGGGCAAGTAACATACCGATGACAAAGGGAACAACGTATGTTGTTATGCGGTTTGACCGATAAAGATCTTCATAGAATATGTAGGAGCCAATATGGGCATCCAGGTTCCGCTATTGGTTATTGACCGAGAATAGTTCTAGGTCATGTCTACATAGTTCTCGAACCCGTAGGGTCCGCACGCTTAACGTTACGATGACCGTTTTATTATGAGTTTATAAGTTTTGATGTACCGAAGGAGTTCGGAGTCCCAGATGAGATCGGGGACATGACGAGGAGTCTCAAAATGGTGGAGATGTAAAGATTGATATATTGGACGACTATATTCGGAGTTCGGAAAGGTTCCAAGTGATTCGGGTATTTTCGGGGGTACCGAGGAGTTACGGGAATACGAGGAAGAAGCAATGGGCCTCATGGGCCATGTGGTGGAAGAGAGGAGGCAGGGCGCGCGCCCCCCCTAGCCCAAACCGAATTGGACTAGGGGGCCGGCCCCCCTTTCCTCCTTTTCCTCCCTCTCCTTCCTTCTCCTTCTCCTTCCCTTCCTTCCCCTCTCCTACTTGGACTAGGAAAGAGGGGGGAATCCTACTTGGAGTAGGATTCTCCCCCTTGGGCGCGCCTCCTCCCCTTGGCCGGCCCCCTCCCCCTTGCTCCTTTATATACGGGGGCAGGGGGGCACCCCATGACACACAAGTTGATCTACGGATCGTTCCTTAGCCGTGTGCGGTGCCCCCCTCCACCATATTCCACCTCGGTCATATCGTCGCAGAGTTTAGGCGAAGCCCTGCGCTGGTAGAACATCATCATCGTCACCACGCCGTCGTGCTGATGGAACTCATCTCCGGAGCTTTGCTGGATCGGAGCTCGGAGATCGTCATCGAGCTGAACGTGTGCTGAACTCGGAGGTGCCGTATGTTCGGTACTTGGATCGGTCGGATCGTGAAGATGTACGACTACATCAACCGCGTTGTGCTAACGCTTCTGCTTACGGTCTACGAGGGTACGTGGACAACACTCTTCCCTCTCGTTGCTATGCCATTACCATGATCTTGCGTGTGCGTAGGAAATTTTTGAAATTACTATGTTCCCCAACACTAGGAGCGGTTGGAGATGCATTGGATGCTTGACTCACTCACAAGGAAGGTGTTGTCACCATGTGCTCATTGGAGTCAAGCTAGGATGATCAATGAACTACTATCTACCTTCAATTGGTATCTACTACATCCTTCCAATGATATCTCGGTAACAAGTATCTATTCATGCTTTCCTCTCTTGTATTCAACCTTGTGTAGGTTGCATCTTGGCATGATATTCATTTCATATCTTGTGATACTTGTTTCCTTTCTCAAAGCATCCCAATGATGATCTCTTGTTTGCTAGTTGTGATGTCTTTGATGTTCATGCGGTAGGAATTCATTTATATACAATAAGACCATATCTTGACATCTGCTATGCTTCCAGGCAAATATCTTATTGGTATATGTATGACTTCCTTTTGGATATCTTGTTCCTTCGTGCTGTAACTATTTCGGGTGTACATCCTTCTTTGTAGATATATATCATCATGATTTCGTGTACCTAGAACCCTATACACTTGAGAGAATTTACATCTCTAGTTGATATCCTTGCTTTCACGTCCACCTTGTCTTTCTTATGTTATTTCTTTGGTGGCTCCGTGAAAGCTTTTGCCTTGAGTGCGTGTCCTCTATTGTAGCATCTTGATGCACTCTTGTGTGGTGAAGATTATTTTCCTCATGCTTGTCTTTACGAGGCTTTTGCCATCTTAATTGGTATCCCTCGTCTTGATGAGGCTTTCATCTTCTATCTTCACCACGGGTTGTCACAAGCATAGGTTCTTTATATGCTTATTAGTAAGCTTGTGAACCCATTTGCTAGTTGTGTGTGGGAATGATAGGCCTTGCACCGTGTGCCTCATTCTTTCAAGACTTTATTGATGCTTTATGCTCATCTGTACATTAGTCTTCTCAATTGCATTGCCTTGACTCACACACATCTTTTTGGTTGAGCCCATTCTCAAGTTGCCTCTTTTACTTGTTGCTCAACCATGTGTTTGTTGCAAGTACTAGGCTTAGTTTCCTATATGCTCACATGCACTTGTTGTAAGTTTCTATTGATTTTGGGGGAGCTATGATCCTATTTTGTGTACTTTGTATTCGAATACAAAAATTCTTGATGTGCACAAATCATGGGGAGCTTCTCTAGTTTCTTTAGAACACTCCTCGGCTCATCATAATATCCTTCATTCATGTGGCTCATAGGATCTTTGGTCTAGTTGGTTCAATTGATATCCTTTGATTGCTTGCTTCAATTTGTATATTTTGATTGCTCGATTTCTTGTTTCTCTCTTTGTTATGTCTTTGTGGCATATCATTCTTTTGCAATCTTTGGGCCTCAATATAGTTTGTCTTCCTCCAAGTATTTACCATTGGATATGTGTATTGCATTCCACTCTCTTTTTGAGAGATACACAATTTATGGAGGAACACTCTTTATATTGGTGTTCTAAGCTTTTCACCCATTTTGGCAATCTATGCCAATGGGGGAGGAGTTTGAGAGAGTTTTGTGGAGAAGTATAGAGAGTTATCTCCTCTTGCTTTGTTTTTTTCCTTAGCATTTGCATCTCATATGCATGCACTATTGGTTGTTGCATTGCATAGTGAAGCATAATTCCTTATATAAACTCTCTTGAAAGTGATTGTCATCAATTACCAAAATGGGGGAGATTGAAAGAACATGCGGTGCCCGCATGTTTGGTTTTGGTAATTGATGACAATCTCTATGGACTAATGGTTGTCTTGAGTTATATTTTAAGGATTTGTCCATAGGCTTTTCTTGAAGTCCATGTGTTGGTTTCAAGGAGTTTATGAGTTGACCAAGGTGCTATTAAGGAATTATCCAAAGATTGGTCATGTGAGTGTTGAGCTTATTACAAGCATGTCTTGAAGAAGAAGATTGTGTGATCATTCATGTTTAACTTCAAGACATCATCCAAATTAAGAGAGTTGGAAAGATTCAAGGTTGATCAAGACTAAGTCAAGAGTGAATCAAGTTGATCAAGACTAAGTCAAGAGTGAATCAAGTTGATCAACTCACAAAGCATAGAAGATGTACCAAGAGGGATCGAGTGATCCCATGGTATGGTAAGCATTGTCCATTGCACTTTGTGTACTAACCCATGGTCTATGTGAGAGTTCTATGTGGGGTTAGGTACGTGTCCATGGGCTTGCGTCAAGAGGAAGATATCATACAACCCATGGAAAGGATGACATCAAGTGGTGATCGTCATCAAGATTGCCGTATGCAAGTTCAAGTGGAGCATCACGAAGAGATCAAGTGCTTGAATCTTTCCATCCATTATGGTGTCAATGGACTTGTGAAGATGTGCCGAAGAGTGGCTCACCCATAGTGGACTATGGGGGAGCAATCATCTAGTCTTCATCGAGCCAACTCAATCAAGAAAGGTGGTCCATCTTGAGGGAGTCAAGATCGTCATCATCTAGATCAAGTGGAGCATGTTCAAGGCAAAGGTTTGGCCTTGATAGGTTTTCTATTTTACCGGTCTCGTGGTGGTAGTTGGGAGACCGGGTTATAGGATCGTTTGCCGTACTATCAAGGGGGGCTCTCAAGTTGGTAGCTTGATCGTATCGTTAGTAGAGAGCTCAAACCATTGCATCCTTGCATCATGTTTCTTGGTTCTTGTTTGGTTATCTTTGTGAGTCTTAGAGCTTATGGTCATCTTGATGACAAGCTTGAGTTCATCGAAAACAGAGTTCGCATGCGTATTTTCTATGATGTTTTCGGTGTTGGAGGTTTTACCGGTCTTTTCCGAGGAAGGGTTCTCACCATTTTCTTATGGGAATTTTCTCATTGGCTTCTTATTGATATTTCTATCAATATTGTGTTAGCCCATGTCGTTAGCCTTCCAACAAACTTGGTTTCGTTGAATTCGGAGTCCGTTTGCAAAAGTTGTGGCTGTTTTGGTAAAGGCTGCAGCGGTACTACCGCGACTGGAGCGGATGTAATTTTTTACTACCGCTCTAGAGCAGTACTACCGCCGCTCCTGAGCGGTAGTACTGCTCCAAAGCAGTACTACCGCGGCTCCTAAGCGGTAGTACCGCTCCGGACCAAAATCTCGTGTTTTGCTCAGCGGAGGTAGGCACGGAAGTATTTTTTTAGTTCCGCTCGCAAGCAGTAGTACCGCTACCATTTGCGGTAGTACCGTGAGGACGAGCGGTAGTACCGCTCTGTGCGGGTTGTGAGCATAACGGTTGGATTTCCCCCCACCTATAAAAGGGGGTCTTCTTCCCCATTGAACCTAATCTTTTGAGCTCGTGTTCTTCCCCCATTGCTGACCTTCTTCGAGCTTGCTAACTCTCAATCCCTCCATGGATTCTTGCTAGTTCTTGAGGGAAAAGAGAGAGGAGATCTAGAACCACGTTTCCACCAATCACTTTCTCCTCTAAGTGAGGGTAACCCCTTGGATCTAGATCTTGGAGTTCTTCATGTTCTTATTTCGTTCTTCCTCTCATTTTCCTCCCTAGCATTAGTTTCTTTGGTGGGATTTGGGAGAGAAGGACTTGGGTACTCCGTGTGCCCTTGCCATTGCATTTGGTGCATCGGTTTGAGTTCTCCACTGTGATACGTGGAAGTGAAATTTGAAAAGCTTATTACTTTTGGGTGTTTGGGCACCCTAGAGCTTGTTCCTCTTGGGTGCCTTGGTGCCCTAGACGGTTGGTGGTGTTCGGAGCTCAATCATTGTGGTGTAAAGCTCCGGGCAAGCGTCGGGATCTCCAATTAGGTTGTGGAGATCGCCCCGAGCAATTTCACGGGTACCGGTGACCGCCCCCAAGGGTTGCCAAGTGTACGGGTTCGGTGACCGCCCTCAAGGTTCGCCATTTGTACGGGTTCGGTGACCGCCCTCAAGGGTCCCTTAGTGGAATCACAGCTCTTGCATTGTGCGAGGGCGTGAGGAGATTATGGTGGCCCTAGTGGCTTCTTGGGGAGCATTGTGCCTCCACACCGCTCCAAACAGAGATTAGCATCCGCAAGGGTGTGAACTTCGGGATACATCATCGTCTCCAGGTGCCTCGGTTATCTCTTACCCGAGCCCCTTTACTTATGCACTTTACTTTGTGATAGCCATATTGTTCTTTGTCATATATCTTGCTATCACATAGTTGCTTATGTTGCTTAGCATAAGTTGTTGGTGCACATAGGTGAGCCTAGTTGTTGTAGGTTTTGTGCTTGACAAATTAACCGCTAGGTTTATTCTGCATTTGTTCAAGCCTAAACCATAATTATTTTAAAGCGCCTATTCACCCCCCTCTATGCGACATCCTCGATCTTTCAAACACCTTTTCCAATAATCTTACCACTACCGATTCAGAACTTTTTAGTATGCAAGATAGGGGGTTCTTCAGCCAGAGCCTCAGAATTTTCCATGTTATCATTATTGTCCATATCGACGATAATCTCCCCAGTTTCAGACATAACAGCAAACAAAATCAAGAAGGAAGAAAGCAAGCGAAAGAGAGAGGAGAAGATTGGGAAAGAGAGGGCAAATAAAACGTCAATGGTGAAGTGGGGGAGAGGAAAACGAGAGGCAAATGGCAAATAATGTAAATGCGAGGGAGATGAGTTTGTGATGGGTACTTGGTATGTCTTGACTTGAGCGAAGACCTCCTCGGCAACGGCGCCAGAAATCCTTCTTGCTACGTCTTGAGCTTGCGTTGGTTTTCCTTGAAGAGGAAAGGGTGATGCAGCAAAGTAGCGTAATTATTTCCCTCAGTTTTTGAGAACCAAGGTATCAATCCAGTAGGAGGCTCCTCAAAAGTCCCACGCACCTACACAAACAAATAAACACGCAACCAACACAATAAAGGGGTTGTCAATCCCTTCACGACCACTTGCGAAAGTGAGACCTGATAGAGATAGTATGATAAGATAAATATATTTTTGGTATTTTATAATATAGATGCGAAAAAGTAAAGATGCAAATAAAGTAGATTGAAAGCTTATATGATAAAAGATAGACCCGGGGGCCATAGGTTTCACTAGTGGCTTCTCTCAAGATAGCATAAGTATTACGGTGGGTGAACAAATTACTGTCAAGCAATTGATAGAAAAGCGAATAATTATGAGATTATCTAGGCATGATCATGTATATAGGCATCACGTCCGCAACAAGTAGACCGACTCCTGCCTGCATCTACTACTATTACTCCACACATCGACCGCTATCCAGCATGCATCTAGAGTATTGAGTTCCTAAGAACAGAGTAACGCATTAAGAAAGATGACATGATGTAGAGGGATAAACTCAAGCAATATGATATAAACCCCATCTTTTTATCCTCGATGGCAACAATACAATACGTGCCTTGCAACCCTTTCTGTCATTGGGTAAGGACACCGCAAGATTGAACCCAAAGCTAAGCAGTTCTCCCATGGCAAGAAAGATCAATCTAGTAGGCCAAACCAAACTGATAATTCGAAGAGACTTGCAAAGATAACTCAATCATACATAAAAGAATTCAGAGAAGATTCAAATATTTCTCATAGATAAACTTGATCATAAACCCACAATTCATCGGATCTCGACAAACACACCGCAAAAAGAGTTTACATCGAATAGATCTCCACAAGAGAGGCGGAGAACATTGTATTGAGATCCAAAAAGAGAGAAGAAGCCATCTAGCTAATAACTATGGACCCGAAGGTCTATGGTAAACTACTCAAAACTCATCGGAGGGGCTATGATGTTGATGTAGAAGCCCTCCATGGTCGATTCCCCCTCTGGCGGAGCGCCAGCGAAGGCTCCAAGATGGGATCTCGCGGATACAAAAGGTTATGCCGGTGGAAATTGTTTTTCGTTGGCTCCCTAGATGTTTTCGGGGTACGTAGGTATATATAGGAGGAAGAAGTACGTCGGTGGCCGCTCGTGGGGCCCAGGAGGCAGGGGGCGTGCCCCTGAGGGGTGGGCGCGCCCTCTATCTTCTGGCCGCCTCATTTGCTTCTTGACTTGCACTCCAAGTTCTCCGGATCACGTTCGTTCCAAAAATCACGCTCCCAAAGGTTTCATTCCGTTTGGACTCCGTTTGATATTTCTTTTCTTCGAAATACTGAAATAGGCAGAAAAAACATCAATACGGGCTGGGCCTCCGGTTAGTAGGCTAGTCCCAAAAATGATATAAATGTGTAAAATAAAGCCCATAAACATCCAAAAGGGGTAATATAATAGCATGGAACAATCAAAAATTATAGATACATTGGAGACGTATCACGCCAGCGCACCCACTGGGTGTAGCCCCCGAGGTTTGGGCCAACTACGTAGTAGTTGGGTCGAATCTTTAGAGCATTGTCCTTGTTCTGATTTCTGCCTTCTTCAGCAACTCGACGCCTATCGGGTCAGCGCCTTCAACTGTCTCCTAGACAAGTACCGAGAGCTCAAGGAGCAGCTCGCCACCAAGGAGGAGGAGCTTCATGTTGCTGCAGGTATCTATGTGCTCTTTTCTAGTGGGGGTGCGCTAGCGCACCCACTGGGTGTAGCCCCTGAGATTCGGGCCAACTGTGTAACAGTTGGGCCAAATCTTAAGTCTTGCTTTCTCATTCGCTGAATCCTTCTTTTTCGCAGCCGAGGTGCTATCCTG
This sequence comes from Triticum timopheevii, assembly GCA_963921465.1. Taxonomy (NCBI): domain Eukaryota; kingdom Viridiplantae; phylum Streptophyta; class Magnoliopsida; order Poales; family Poaceae; genus Triticum; species Triticum timopheevii. Next base: position 142,227,652 of record OY997264.1, on the reverse strand, counting down.
GCGGACTCATCTGCTCCGGGCTGGTCATCACTATGACCGGCTTGTTGTCGACACCAGCCGTCTTGGCGTCAAGGCGGCGCAGGCAAGGGCAGAGGCGGCCGCGGCCCGGCGGTCTCTCAACGAGGCCAACCAGCTGCATGAGCAGCTGACAGGTCACAAGAGCCGCCTCAAGGCCGAGGTGGAGCTTCTTAAGGCGGAAGCCGCCAAGGTGGTGGAGGCGCAGCAGGCCCTGGTCGAGGCGGACCAGCAGCGCGGCCAGCTAGCCGACGACAAGGGCCGGCTCCAGGCCGAGGTGGATCGCCTGCGGGGTCTGGTTACCACGGCTGAGGGGGCCTGTCAGGACGAGGCCCGTCGTCGTGAGGCAGCCGAGAAGGCGGTCGACGACAAGGACACCGAGCTGAAGGCAGCCCTTGCCAAGGCGGCCGATCTGGAGAGGGTGCTCCAGGAGCGCGACCACGCCATTGAACGGGAGTGGCGTGGTACATTGCTCGAAGCGCAACACCTAGAAGAGTCCTTCTCCAGTAAGTGCTTTTCTTGTATTTTGCCGGGTCGGGATCCGGCCTTTCGTCCTTGTTGTCCTTCTTCTGATATGCTTACCTCTTGTGGCAGGAGCCTTCCCAGAGATGCAACGGCTGGCGGAGGAAGCCATCCGCTTTCAGCGTGACCCGACCGGAGTCGTTCGATCCGGGACGGACCCGCGGGTGGCGTGGACCTTCCTGGAAATCATCGCCGCCGCTTAGCCCCGCCTATGGGTGTTGGGGACGCAGATGGGGCGGCTGTCCCAGGACGGCACCGCGATGACGGCGACCCTTTGGCCGGACTCCGTCGAGCCGAGCAGCTTCACGCGCCTAGCGCATTGGTTGGAGATGGGGCCGGACCGGCTTCACGAGTGGCGTGTCTCCGCCGCTCGTGCCGGCGCTGAGATGGTGCTTCAATTTGCGCTGTCTTGGCATTCGGACCTACAGCTGGACACGCTGATGGGCCAGCGGGCCGGCTCGGAGCAGCTCTTGCAGGAGCAAGCCGGCCGGATTGCCTCCCGGGCTAGCTACATCGCTGAGTTTTCCTTCCATGACGAGTTCCACCCGGAGCGGACGAAAGACGGTAGGGTCGTGGATGGCGACGACTACGGCTTGCTTCTCCATGATCCGGAGGGGAGCTCCGAGGAGACGGGAGTCTACCGCGATGGGGGTGCCGAGGAGGACACCGGTGCCTCGCCAGACCCGGAAACCACCAGGGGAGAGCCGTCAACGTCGCGACGCGGTGCTGGAGATGCTTGAGACATTCTTAGTAGAATTTTTTAAGTAGCAGGTCCACCCACCCACTAGGGGTTTTTAGGGTGTAATGAACTCGGGCCGTGAGCCTTTTAAATATTAGTGTGTAAATGTCGTGAGTGTTTTTGCTTTTGCCTTCCGTTTTTCTTGCGCTTTTCCTTTCTCAACCCCCCTCCCCCTCCCCCCGCGAGTCAGACGGCCGAGGCTCCGGTCCGTGACAAGGAGTTCGGTTCTTCCAGAGGAGCGCGCAGGACTTGGGCCCTTCAAAATGTTAAGCGTGAGCGAAACACCCACTGGGCGGCTGGCGGCAATCCGGCGAAGCCGGTTGGCGAGCAGCTGGTCGTGCGGCTTTTTATTTTCTGAGCGGCGGGCCGGGTTGATCGACCCGACAACCTTTGACTTAGTGTATGAAGCGTAAAGGAGCTCTGGCCCGTTGTGCTTGCCAGCCGATAGCCGAAGCTAGATCTGTGGCTTTAGGGCGAAGTAGGGGACTGCGACATCCTAACTATATTAGGAATCACCAAGTAAGGCGGCGGGGTGGCGATCGAGCCGGCCAGCCCCCGAGCCCCCGGGTCGAGCGGGTCGGACCAGTGGCCGGGTTCAGTGGCATAGTGATGCAAGAAAGTAGGGACACAATAAATTGGTCGACAAAAGGCAGCCCCCGAGTCTCGTTCGGGAACCCCATAGTTTCATGCGTTTACAAAAGGCGACGATACATACACTCATGCGGCTAACTATAAAACGGGCGGAGGAGTTCCGTGTTCCACAGCTGGGTCATTTCTTCACCGGCGGTGTCTTTCTTGCGCTTCTTTGACTTGCGTGCGTTGATGAGGTAGTGGGTGTTGCAATCGTGCAAGGCCCTGCTCACGATGAATGGGCCCTCCCATGGAGGGGACAGCTTGTGCTGGCCTGCTTGCTCTTGGACGAGTCGGAGGACGAGGTCGCCCTCGCGGAATGCGAGGGGCTTGATCTTCTTGCTGTGGTAGTGCCTCAGGCCTTGCTGGTAGATGGCCAGATGGCTGAGTGCCAGGAGGCATGCGTCTTCGAGCAGGTCGACACCATCTTCGCGTGCTTCTCTTGCTTCGGCTTCGATGTACATCGCGACGCGTGGCGAGTCGAACTCGACGTCGGTTGGGATGAAGGCTTCGGCTCCATAGACGAGGAAGAACGGGGTGAACCCGATCGACCGACTCGGCATGGTGCGGAGACTTCAGAGAACGGTCGGCAACTCGTCAAGCCAGCTGCCGGGTGAGCGGATGACTGGCTCGACAAGTCGTGGCTTGACGCCGGACAGGATGAGTCCATTGGCCAGCTCGACCTACCCATTGGATTGCAGATGTGCAACGGAGGCCAGGTCGAGGCGGATGCCGGAGATGGAGCAGTATTGCTCGAGCGCGCCCTTGGCGAAGTTGGTGCCGTTATCCGTGATGATGCTGTTCGGCATGCCGTAGCGCACCGCTATGTCCTTAATGAACCGAACGGCTGTTGGCCCGTCCAGTTTCTTGATTGGACGTGCCTCGATCCACTTGGTGAACTTGTCCACTACCACCAGCAGGTGCGTCATGCCGCCTCGAGCGGTTTTGAAGGGTCCCACCATGTCGAGTCCCCGGATCGCGAAGGGCCAGGCGTTCAGAATGGTGCGGAATGCTGACGCCAGCTGGTGGCTGCGTTTGCTGAGGTGCTAGCACCCCTCACAGTTGAGAACGAGCGACTCGACATCTTGGAGGGCCGTGGGTCAGCGGAACGCCTTGGCCACCAGGGATCGCGATGCGGCGTGGTGCCCGGATTCGCCCTGGTGTATGTCGAGGAGGACGTCGATGCCCTGTTCCTGCTCGACGTAGCGCTGGAACACGCCGGTGGAACTGCGCTTGACGAGCTCGTTGTTGATGATGCTGTAGGCAGACACCCGGCGCTGCACTTGCCGGGCTTTGGTCTCGTCCATGGGGAGAACCACGTTCTCCAGGAATTCTGATATTGGGAGGGCCCAAGATGGAGCCGTAACCACGGCGAAGACGGCCACCAGGGTGGGTTCCGAGTAGGCAGCCCCCGAGCCGGGTTGAACAGCCCTCGGGTCGGGGATGGCGACGACCAGGTCCGGGGCGATGGTGGCCAGGTCGATCGGACCAGCCCCCGGGCCGGGTTGAAGTGCGGCTGGATCATTTGGAACGTGGATGGACTCGGAGCCCGGCGATGGCTTGACAGACGGCTTGCGTAGGTGCTCGAGGGAGATGCCAGATGGGATGGACTTTCAGGTCGAGGCGATCTTGGTGAGCGTGTCAGCCGCTTCGTTCTCCGCGCGCGGGACATGGAGGAACTCGCAGCCCTCAAAGGATCCGGACAGCTTCTCGACGAGGAAGTGGTAGCTTGCCATGTTGGAGTCGCGGGCATCCCACTCGCCGGAGCGCTGCTGCACCACCAGGTCCGAGTTGCCGTAGTATAGGATGTGCCGAATGCCGAGTTCCTTGGCGAGACAGAGGCCGTGCACGAGGGCTTCGTACTTGGCGACGTTGTTGGAGGCGGCGAAGTGGATCTGGAGCGCGTAGCGGAGCCGGTCACCCTTCGGGGATGACAGTACGATGCCGGCCCCCAGGCCGAGTCGCATTTTGGATCCGTCAAAATGCATGCGCCAATGCGTCGAGTTGGGGGGCGGCAGCAAGTACTGGGTCTCGGTCCAGTCGACGAGGAAGCCGTCCAGGGCTTCAGACTTGATCATGGTGTGGGGCTCGTAGAGGATGGTGTGGCCAGCTAGCTAGATCGCCCACTTGGCGACCCGGCCAGAGGCATCCCGGCACCCGATGATTTCTCCGATAGGCGCCATGCTGACCACGGTGACGACGTGCTCTTGTAAGTACTGCTTCAGCTTCTTGGCGGTAAAGTTCACGCCGTAACACATCTTCTGCTAGTGCGGGTAGTTCTGCTTGGAGATGGAGAGCACCTCGCTCAGGTAGTAGACTGGGCGTTGGACGGCTTGGATCTTGCCCTTCTCTGGTCGCTCGACCACCAGCACCGTGCTGACCGCCCGCGAGGTCGCGGCTATGTAGAGCAACAGCGGCTCCTTGTCGGTCGGCGCGGCCAGGATTGGTGCGGTGGAGAGCATGTGCTTGTGGTCTTGGAAGGCCTCGTCTGCCTTGTCGTTCCATTCGAACGGGTTCGTCTTCTTCATCAGCTGGTACAGGGGTAGCACCCTCTCGCCTAGCCGGCTTAGAAACCGGCTGACCGAGGCCAAGCATCCGATGAACTTCTGGACATTACGCAGCTGAGCCGGCTTGCGCATGGGCTCGATGGCCTTGATCTTCTCCGGGTTTGCCTCAATGCCGCGTTCTGAGATGAGGAAGCCGAGTAGCTTTCCAGTCGGGACGCCGAAGACGCACTTTTCCTGGTTAAGCTTGACCTTGTATTCGCGGAGGTTGGCGAATGTTTCCTTCAAGTCATCGAGGCGCGTGAGGTGCTGCTTGGTCTTTAACACGATGTCGTCCATGTAAACGTGGATATTGCGGCCGAGTTGTGGCAGCAGGCATTTCTAAATGCAGCGCTGGAAGGTGGCGCCGGCGTTCTTCAAGCCGAACGACATGGTGATGTAGCAAAACGCACCAAAGGGCGTGATGAAGGACGTCTTCAGGGCGTCGGCCGGGTCCAGCTTGATCTGGTAGTAGCCGGAGTAAGCTTCCAGGAAGGACAGGAGCTCGAACCCGGCGGTTGAGTCGATGACTTGGTCGATCCGCGGGAGAGCGAACGGATCCTTGGGACAAGCCTTCTTGAGGCTGGTGTAGTCGATACACATGCGCCAGGTCTTGTTCTTCTTCAGGACAAGGACTGGATTGGCCAGCCACTCGGGGTGAAACACTTCCATTATGAAGCCGACCGCCAAAACCTTGGAGGTCTCTTCACCAATGGTTCTTCTCTTCTCTTCGGAAAAACATCGTAGGGGCTGATGGACAGGCTTGGCGTCCTTGCGGACGTGAAGTTTGTACTCGTCGTACTTCCTTGGGATACCCGGCATGTCGTTGGGGGTCCATGCAAAGATATCCCGATTCTCACGAAGGAAGTCGACGAGCTCGCCTTCCTATTTGCTGTTGAGGCGGGCGCCTACAACAACGTACTTGCTGCAGCTGGGGTCTTCTGGGTTCAGCTTCACTTTCTTGGTCTCCTTGGAGGGTTTGAAGGCGGCCTCGTCGGCCGGGTCCTTGGTCGGGATCGACGCAGTGGAGGCCTTGCCTGCCAGGGCGACGATCCGGTCGAGCTGGCGCCGCTCCTCGGCAATGACCAGCGACTCGGCCAACTTGGCGCCATCTCGGGCGCACTCCAGGGACTTGCGGTAATCGCCGGTGATGGTGATGAGGCCCTTGGGACCCGGCATCTTCATCTTCAGATACGCGTAATGGGGAACCGCGATGAACTTGGCGAGCGCGGGCCGGCCTAGCAATGCGTGGTACGCACTGGACAGGTCCACCACCTCGAACCAAATTGGTTTGCGTCGGAAGTGGCTACTGTCATCGAATAGGACATCGAGCCAGACCCGGCCAATGGGAGAGCAGGAGAGGCCGGGCACGATGCCATGGAAGATCGTCCGGGTCAGCTCCAGGTCCTCGGCCTTGAGGCCGAGCTTGGTCATCATGTCGCGGTAGAGGATGTTGATGCTGTTGCCGCCGTCGATGAGGACTCGGGAGAACTTGCACGTGCGCCACGCGATGATGGTGGGGTTGAGGACGAGGGCGTAACCACCCGGACTCGGCATGACCACCGGGTGATCCTCCCGGGTCCAGGTGATCGGGCGATCCGACCAGAACATGAACTCCGGCTTGACCGAGACGACGGTGTTCACCTCCTACCGAAGGAGGCGCTCGCTATGCTTGTCATCGCCGAGGCTGGTGAAGACGACGTAGGCCACATTCTGGTCCGGGTAGGCGTCGTCGCGCATCGCGCCGCTAGCTGGAAGTGGCGGTGGAGGTGAAGGCGGCTGCCCCGCGCCTGGAGCCGGAGCCGGAGGAGGCGGGATGTCGCCCCTCATGATGTGCTTGGTGATGGCGCACTACTGAAGCATGTGCGTGGAGGGTCTTGTGCCGCTGTGGTGCTTGCAGGGGCATCGAGCATCTCTTCGAAACTCATGGCGGGTTGCCATGCCGTCTTGCTGGTCTGCCGGCGCTTTGCCGCTGGGTCCGCCGCGGGCTTGGTGGCCGCGACGAGTCGGTTGTCGTGGCACTGCGCCAGCTAGTCGGCCTTGCGCATGTTGTTCTGGTGATGCTGCTGCCGGCTGCTTTCGCCGGCCGACTTCGGAGGGGGAACCGGCTTTGCCTTGCCAGCTTCATCCAGTGCCACCTGGATCTTCATGGTAGAGTCAGCGTTGGCGTATTTGTCTGCCGTCACCATGAGCGCGGCCATGGTGGCCGACTCGGAGCATAAGATCTTGTGCTTGAGGAGGGTGCCGTCTCGGCACCCGCTGACGAAGTACTGGATCGCCTGGACTTCATGGATGCCCTCACAGCTGTTCCGAAGCTCGGTCCAGCATGCGAGGTACTCGCGACTGGTCTCCGTAGGCCCTTGCACGCACATGGCGAGTTGGCTAGGGCGTCCGGGTCGCTTGCAGGTCCCCGTGAAGTTGCGGACGAAGGCTTGCTCGAAATCGACCCATGTGTTGATGCTGCCCATCGGCAGACTGTTCAACCACGTGCGGGCCGACTCCTGGAGCATGAGCGGTGCGTAGTGCACGGCGAGACGACGATTGGCACCAATGATGCCAATGGCCGTGGTGTAGTTGGTGAGCCAGTCTTTTGGCTTCACGGTCCCGTTGTACTTGGGGGTGTCGCGGGGGAGCATGAACCCTTTGGGAAAGGGCTCTTCCCGGATGCGTGGGCCAAAGCATGCCGGCCCGATAGCGCCGCTCTCCTCCACCTCCAGGGAGCGAGCAAGATGATCGAGGCGGTGGCGAGCGTCGGCGTCGTCGATGGCACGCGGGCCAAGTTGACTGGCGGCCAGGCCACGGGGGGCCGGGTCGGTTGGAGCCGGACGCCGGCCATGCTGGCCGGGTCTGTGCTGGATCTCTGGGACGGGCTCGTCGCCCAATCCGCCGGCGGCTGTGGTGGCCGGGTCACGCCGGGTCCGGGCTCAGCCGGAGTGCGGCTCACCGGGTGGCGAGGAAGCTATGTGCAGAAGCTCGCCGGGTCCGCCAAGGTGGGCGGAGCCGGATCCCGCCGTCTTGGCGAGCTGGTTGAGAGGGTCCTGCTGGGCGTTGGCCGCGTTGAGGAGTTCGTGCATCCGCCCGATGCACTCCTTCAGCTCCTCACCCGTGAGCTGGTCCAGGCCGACTGCGTTTGCCTGGGCAGCACACATGTTCGTCACTGGGGTCTCGTAGACGGTCGGGACGGCGCCAAGATCCCGGCCGATCGCTCCACCCTGGGCACGCACATCGGCGACCCAACTTGGCTCGGCTGCGGCGGGCGTGAATCCATAGGCGGCATTGCGCTCCAGCTGAGCGGCGCCCAGGCGACGCTGGGTGGCGGCGAGCGTCTCGGACAGGTCCAGCATCTGTGGCGCCTTTCCTCGAGCTGGGTCCAGGCCTCAGCGACGTTGGTGGCGTCGACGTCGGTGCCGATGGGGATGTGGAGGCTCTGCATCACGGCGTGCAACATATCGGACGGCTCGGTCCGTTCTACTGCGGCCCTGGCTTCGGCAGCCTTCCTTGTCTTGCTCGACAAAGAGGAGGCGCCATCGCCGGTGACGAAGACCTCACATGGACGTCCATCGCCCCGGCGGAAATGCCGTCGCCGAGGGAGAGGGGGGAGTCGGAGTAGCTGAGCACCTCGCTGGGGTACTCGTCGGCCGTGAACGCATCAGAGACGTGTAGCGCGGCGAAGGAGGCGGCGAGCGCACTGACGACATCATCCGCCAGCGCGACGGACTCGTCGGAGTAGGAGAAGGGCCCCGTCTGAAGCATGCACCCGGCCAGCTCCTCGAGCTGCCCCACGGTGGGCGCCAACTGTCGTGGTGGGCGCACGGCAGATGCCAAGGGATGGCTAAAGAGAGGAGGAGGCTCGAGGGCGCTGGTGGGCTCCAGAGGCAAGGTTGGTATGAGCGGGCGCGGGACACCGGACATACCCAGGTTCGGGGCTCTCCGGAGAGATAACACCCCTAGTCCTGCCGAGTGTAGTTTGATGTTTGATAGTACAATGTTGCTCCTGGAGCTGTATGGGGGAGGAAGGAAGTTGGCAAAGGCTTAGGCTGCTCCTTCTCTCTAGTGTTGTTGTCTCGATGGCTAGTTCTGTGCTTACTGGCCTTTTTCCTCTCTCTCTGTACACGTGAGGGCTCCTGGGGGGTTGTATAGACCAACCCCCAGGGGTACAATGGTAATGTTACAAGTCGGTGGGTCCGGGTTGTCGGCGTCCGGGGACCCGGGCTAGGACCCGCTGAGGGCCTGTGGTTCGCCGGGTTCCCCCAGGTGCGGGCCCCGCGTGCCTAGGGGCACTGTGCACCGTCTTGTCGATCGTCAGGGTGTGGCCGAGTCGAGTCGTGTACAGTGGCTCTCCGTCAGGTTGCCGCTTGCTGTCGTCAGCGGTGAAGGCGGGGGCACTGTAGCCACTCCAGCCCTGGTTAGCGGGTAGGTGAGGGGCACTGTTGCCACGCTCCGGCTGACCATAGGCATGGGCGGGGCACTGTTGCCTTGGCCATCGATGATTGAAGATTCGTCCCATTGTACGGCCTGGATGGGACGAGAGCTGACCCATGGCTGGATTGCGGTGCACGCCACGGGTGGAGCTGGCTTGTCGAGGAAGCTTTGGTTGTGTCGGGTTCAGCTGTCTTGCGCTAGTAGTTGAGGCCGAGTCGACGCGTCTTGCCGGGTCGGAGAGCTCGGCCGTGTTGTGGGGCTTGGCCGGGTCGAGCGACCTGGCCAAGCGCATGCCAGCTTGAGGGGCGATGCCGGCCCTGTTGTTTTTGAAAAGGATCCGGGTTCCGTTGCCTACCCGGGGTTCATCCCCCCGACAACCACCGTGCTCTAAAAAGGTATAAGTGAAGCACTAGAGCAAAATTATTTAGCTCAAAAGATATAAGTGAAGCACATAGAGTATTCTAATAAATTCTGATTCATGTGTGTCTCTCCAAAAGGTGTGTACAGCAAGGATGATTGTGATAAACTAAAAGCAAAGACTCAAATCATACAAGACGCTCCAAGCAAAACACATATCATATGGTGAATAAAAATATAGCCTCAAGTAAAGTTACAGATAGACGAAGACGAAAGAGGGGATGCCTTCTGGGGCATCCCCAAGCTTAGGCTCTTGCCACTCCTTATTCCAAAATCCATCAAATCTTTACCCAAAACTTGAAAACTTCACAACACAAAACTCAACAGAAAATCTCATGAGCTCCGTTAGTGCAAGAAAACAAACCACCACTTTAAGGTACTGTAATGAACTCATTCTTTATTTATATTGGTGTTAAACCTACTGTATTCCAACTTCTCTATGGTTCATACCCCATGATACTTGCCATAGATTCATCAAAATAAGCAAATAACACACGAAAAATAGAATCTGTCAAAACAGAACAGTCTGTAGAAATCTGTAACTCTTGAATACTTTTGGAACCCCAAAATTTTTACCAGATTAGGAAGTCCTAGGTAATTTGTTTATTAATCTTCTGCAAAACGAATCAACTGAAAATCATGTTTCTGCGATTTATGAAAACTAATCTCGTGCGTGCAAAAGTTTTTGTTTTTCAGCAAGATCAAATTAACTATCACCGTAGGTTACCCTAAAGGTTTTACTTGGCACAAATAGTAATTAAAACACAAAATCACATCTAACCATAGGCTAGATGTATTATTTATTACTAAACAGGAACAATAAAGAATAAAAATAAAATTGGGTTGCCACCCAACAAGCACCATCGTTTAACGCCCTAGCTAGGCATAAAAACAAGAATAGATCTAGGTATTACCATCTTTGGTATTCAATTCATAAGTGGCTCTCATAGTAGATTCATAAGGTAATTTAATTTTCTTCCTAGGAAAGTGCTCCATGCCTTTCTTTAATGGAAATTGGAATCTAATATTTCCTTTTTTCATATCAATAATTGCACCAATCGTTCTAAGGAAAGGTCTACCAAGAATAATATGACATGAAGGATTACAATCTATATCAAGGACAATGAAATCTACGGGCACATAATTCCTATTTGCAATAATAAGAACATCATTAATCCTTCCCATAGGTTTCTTAATGGTGGAATCCGCAAGATGCAAATTTAAAGAACAATCATCAAATTCATGGAAACCTAGCATATCACACAAAGTTTTAGGAATCGTGGAAACACTAGCACCCAAATCACACAAAGCATAGCATTCATGATTTTTAATCTTAATTTTAATAGCAGGTCCCCACTCGTCATAAAGTTTTCTAGGGATAGAAACTTCTAGTTCAAGTTTTTCTTCATAAGATTGCATTAAAGCATCAAAAATATGTTTGGTAAAAGCTTTATTTTGACTATAAGCATCAGGAGAATTTAGCACGGATTGCAACAAGGAAATACAATCTATCAAAGAGCAATTATCATAATTAAATTCCTTGAAATCCAAAATAGTGGGTTCACTGCTATGTAAAGTTTTGACCTCTTCAATCCCACTTTTACCAATTTTACCATAAGATTGAACATTCTCCAAATATGTGGGATCTAAAGTTGACACTCTTCAAAACTCACTTTCAATATTATTGCAAACACTATTATAATCTCATATTCATCATGGAGCTTAAATAAATTTTCAAGATCATAAGAAGAATCACCCCAATCATGATCATTGTAACAAGTAGTAGATATAGCAAAACTATCATCCCCAAGCTTAGGGTTTTGCATATTATTAGCACAATTGACATCAAGAGAATTTATAGTAAAATCATTGCAATCATGCTTTTTATTCAAGGGGCTAACGTGAATCTCTTCATAAATTTCTTCATCACAATTTTTAGATTCACGAATTTCAAGCAAAACCTCATAAAGATAATCTAGTGCACTCAAATCACTAGAAATTTGTTCATCATAATTGAATCTCTTAAAAAGATTAGCAAGGGGATGAGGATCCATAAACTTTTAGCAAGAAAAGATGCAAGCAAAAAGAAGGCACATGGTAACACAAGATCGAACGGAAGGAGGGCGAAGAAGAGGCAAAGGTTTTTGAAAATCGTTTTAGAAGTGGGGGAGAGGAAAACGAGAGGCAAATGGCAAATAATGTAATGCGAGGGATAAGAGTTTGTGATGGGTACTTGGTATGTCTTGACTTGTGCGTAGATCTCTCCGGCAAGGATGCCAGAAATCAGCGAGTTGTCGAGAGATCAAATCTTGACTTGACTTGGCGTAAGCCTCCCCGACATCGGCGCCAGAAATCCTTCTTGCTACCTCTTAAGCATGCGTTGGTTTTCCCTTGAAGAGGAAAGGGTGATGCAGCAAAGTAGCGTAAGTATTTCACTCAGTTTTATAGAACCAAGGTATCAATCCAGTAGGAGGTTATACGCAAGTCGCCTTGTACATGCACAAACAAATAAGAACCTTGCAACCAACGCGATAAAGGGGTTGTCAATCCCTTCACGGCCACTTGCAAAAGTGAGATCTTATAGAGATAATAAGATAAATATTTTTGGTATTTTTGTTGTATAGATTGAAAAGTAAAGATTGCAAAATAGTAAATGAGATGCAATGTAAATAAAAGAGATATAATACGATGGAAAAGAGACCCAGGGGCCATAGGTTTCACTAGTGGCTTCTCTCAAGACAACATATCTTATGGTGGGTGAACAAATTATTGTCAAGCAATTGACAGAAAAGCGCATAGTTATGAGAATATCTAGGCATGATCATTTATATAGGCATCACGTCCGTGACAAGTAGATCGAAACAATTCTGCATCTACTACTATTACTCCACACATCGACTGCTATCCAGCATGCATCTAGAGTATTAAGTTCATAAGAACAGAGTAACGCATTAAGCAAGATGACATGATGTAGAGGGATAAACTCAAGCAATATGATATAAACCCCATCTTTTTATCCTCGATGGCAACAATACAATATGTGCCTTGCTGCCCCTACTGTCACTGGGAAAGGACACCGCAGGATTGAACCCAAAGCTAAGCACTTCTCCTATTGCAAGAAAGACCAATCTAGTATGCCAAACCAAACTAATAATTTGAAGAGACTTGCAAAGATATCAAATCATACATATAAGAATTCAAAGAAGAATCAAATATTGTTCATAGATAATCTTGATCATAAACCCACAATTCATCGGATCTCGACAAACACACCGCAAAAAGTATTACATCGAATAGATCTCCAAGAAGATCGAGGAGAACTTTGTATTGAGAATCAAAGAGAGAAAAGAAGCCATCTAGCTAATAACTATGGACCCGAAGGTCTGTGGTAAACTACTCACACATCATCGGAGAGGCTATGGTGTTGATGTAGAAGCCCTCTATGATTGATTCCCCCTCCGGCGGAGCACCGGAAAAGGCCCCAAGATGGGATCTCATGGGTACAGAAGGTTGTGGCGGTGGAAATAGGGTTTCGTGGTGCTCCTGGATGTTTTCGAGGTATATGAGTATATATAGGCGAAAGAAGTAGGTCGGTGGAGCCACGAGGGGCCCACGAGGGTGTGGGGCGTGCCTACCCCCTGGGCGCGCCCTCCTACCTCGTGGTCGCCTTGTTGCTTCCTTGAGGTCCACTCCAAGTCTCTTGGATTGCGTTTGTTCCAAAAACGACTCTACCGAAGGTTTCATTCTGTTTGGACTCCGTTTGGTATTCCTTTTCTGTGAAACACTGAAATAGGCAAAAAACAACAATTTGCACTAGGCCTCCGGTTAAGAGGTTAGTCCCAAAAATAATATAGAAGTGCATAGTATTCCCCTTTAAACATCCAAAACAGATAATATAATAGTATGGAACAATCAAAAATTATAGATACGTTGGAGACGTATCATCTACATGACACTTCACCATTATTTGGGCCTAGGGGAAAGCATTGGGAAGTGATAAGTAGATGATGGGTTGCTAGAGTGACAGAAGTTTAAACCCGAGTTTATGCGTTGCTTCGTAAGGGGCTGATTTGGATCCATATGTTTCATGTTATGGTTAGTGAGGGAGTCCTGGACTAGGGGGTGTCCGGATAGCCGGACTATCATCATCGGCCGGACTCCAAGACTATGAAGATACAAGACTAAAGACTTCGTCCCGTGTCCGGATGGGACTTTCCTTGGCGTGGAAGGCAAGCTTGGCGATATGGATATGTAGATCTCCCACCATTGTAACCGACTCTGTGTAACCCTAGCCCTCTCTGGTGTCTATATAAACCAGAGGGTTTTAGTCCGTAGGACGAACAACCATGACAACAATCATACCATAGGCTAGCTTCTAGGGTTTAGCCTCCTTGATCTCGTGGTAGATCCACTCTTGTACTACCCATATCATCAATATCAATCAAGCAGGAGTAGGGTTTTACCTCCATCGAGAGGGCCCGAACCTGGGTAAAAACATCGTGTCCCTTGTCTCCTGTTACCATCTGCCTAGACGCACAGTTCGGGACCCCCTACCCGAGATCCGCCGGTTTTGACACCGACATTGGTGCTTTCATTGAGAGTTCCTCTGTGTCGTCACCGATAGGCTTGATGGCTTCTTCAATCAACAACAACACAGTCTAGGGTGAGACTTTTCTCCCCGGACAGATCTTCGTGTTCGGCGGCTTTGCACTGCGGGCCAATTCGCTTGGCCATCTGGAGCAGATCGAAAGCTACGCCCCTGGCCATCAGGTCAGATTTGGAAGCCTAAACTTCACGGCTGACATCCGCGGAGACTTGATCTTCGATGGATTCGAGCCACAGCCGAGCACGCCGCACTGTCACGATGGGCACGATTTAGCTCGGCCACCGGACAGTACCCTGGAGGCTGCACATGAGTCCGCTCTGACCCATGGTTCGGAGTCGACTGCGCAGATCGAGGACATGTGGCTGGACACCGCCTCGGGGGCTGCAACTTCTACGGTGATGGAGCCGAATACTGACCTCGTCCTTTGCAAAGCTCGTGACTCCGAGGTGCCGGACTCCTCGCCGGACTCCGAACCTCCTGCGCCCCTGCCAATCGAATCCGATTGGGCGCCGATCATGGAGTTCACCGCCGCGGACATCTTTCAGCACTCACCATTTGGCGACATCCTGAATTCGCTAAAGTATCTCTCGTTATCAGGAGAGCCCTGGCCGGACTGCGGTCAGGATGGTTGGGATGCGGACGACGAAGAAATTCAAAGCCCACCCACCACCCACTTTGTAGCCACTGTCGACGATCTAACCGACATGCTAGACTATGACTCTGAAGACATCGACGGTATGGACGACGACGCCGGAAACGACCAAGAACCAGCGCCTACTGGGCACTGGAAAGCCACCTCAACTCATGATATATACATGGTGGACACCCCAAAAGGGAGCAATAACGAGGAACAACGGGACGCAGCGAAGGATAATTCCCCCGAAAAACAACCAAAACGGCGACGCAAGCGCCGCCCCAAGTCCCGCCTCAATAACAACAGCACTCATAATAACCCAGCCATAGAGCAGGGCAAACCAGTGGGCGACGAACATGCAACCAAGCAACCATCCGAACAGGATGAATCGGATAATCAACTCATCCTCGGCGAAAACAACAGTCCAGATGATCTCACGCCGGACACACCACCGGAGCATAAGAACCTTCAAAAAAGGCTTGTCGCCACTGCAAGAAGTTTGAAGAAGGAGAAACGGAAGCTCAAAACAGCGGAAGACATACTCAGAATGAGGTGGAGCAAAGTACTCAAGACCGCGGACAAATATGGCAATAGCCACCAAACCAAGAGCTACCCGAAGCGCAAGCTGCTGCCCGAATTCGACGAGGAGGCCGTAGAGCCCCCACAATCAAAAAGCAAAGAGGCTGCCTGGCCAGATAGATGACCAGATGACAGGCCAAGAGCGGCAAGCGGCGTCGCACATAAGCTAGCACATGACATACATAAAGATCCTCGCAAAACGGATGGCCCGGTCAGATCCATTTACGGGCCAAAGAAGAGGGCTCCAGGAAGCAACACAACACGTCGAGTGTTCGAAGATAACGACACACCTAAACAGGGGCGCCGCACACCCACTATGTTTCACCGATGAGGTGCTGGATCATGAATTTCGAGCGGGGTTTAAACCCGTAAACATAGAGGCATACGACAGAACAACAGACCCCAGAGTCTGGATTGAGGATTACATCCTGCACATACATATGGCTAGAGGAGATGATCTCCACGCCATAAAATATCTACCCCTCAAGCTCAAAGGGCCAGCTCGGCATTGGCTCAAAAGCCTTCCAGAAAATACCATTGGAAGTTGGGAAGAGCTCGAGGACGCGTTTAGAGCAAATTTTCAGGGGACTTATGTCCGCCCTCCGGATGTAGACGATTTAAGTCACATAACTCAACAGCCCGGAGAGTCAGCGCGCAAATTCTGGAGCATGTTCCTCACCAAAAAGAACCAAATAGTCGACTGTCCGGACGCCGAAGCCTTAGCAGCTTTTAAACATAATGTCCGAGATGAATGGCTCGCCAGACACCTCGGCCAAGAGAAGCCGAGAACAATGGCCGCGCTAACAAGCCTCATGACCCGCTTTTGCGCGGGGGAAGACAGCTGGCTAGCAAGATGCAGCACTAGCGACCTGAGTAGATCCGAGATCAGAGATGGAAACGGAAAATCGCGGCGCAGAAAGGACCAGCGCCGAAATAAAGAAAAGAGCCCAAAGAACATGACGGTCAACGCCGGATTCAAAAGCTCGCGGCCAAACAACAAAACACTACCTCTTAAGGACAACAATGACGAGCTATCCAACCTAAACAAAATTTTGGATCGGATATGTCAAATCCACAGTACCTCCAGGAAGCCTGCAAACCACACCCACCGAGATTGTTGGGTCTTCAAACAGTCCGGCCGACTCAACGCCGAACACAAGGGGCTCGACGCGCCAAGCGAGGATGACAACGAACCCCACCAGCAGAGCGCCGGAAAACAAAAGACTTTCCCACAAGAAGTCAAAACAGTAAACTCACTTCATGTGATAATACGGAACAATAGTGCGGCACCCACCAAAGTACGTGTCGCACGGTCCACCCCAGCGGAACATCGATCTTGGATGTCAAAACCAATTACTTTCGACCACCTGGACTATTCCAGAAGTATTCGAAACGCAGGATGGACTGCTTTGATATTGGATCCTATAATCGACGGACTACAATTTGCACAAGTCCTAATGGATGGCGACAGCGATTTAAACCTGCTATACCCGGACACAATCCGCAAGTTGGGGATAGACCCTACTAAAATTTGCCATAGCCGCACTTCCTTCAAAGGAGTGACGCCAGGCCCTTACGCCAAGTGCACGGGCTCCTTACTACTAGAAGTTGTGTTCGGATCACCCGACAACTTCCGACGTGAAAAGCTAATCTTTCATGTCGCCCCATTCAAAAGTAGCCATCAAGCACTATTGGGACGTGAAGCTTTTGTCCGCTTTAACGCAATACCGCACTACGCGTCTCTTACACTTAAAATGCCCGGTCCACGCGGCATCATCTCATTAAAAGGTCGTTCAAGACCCCGGACACGGCTAGGCGAGTCCGGCATAAATAAACTAGGGGCTCCCTAGCCGCGCACCCCTCGACAAGGGGCTGTGCATATAAGCAATAAAGAGCCAACAAAAGCTCAACTTTATTCATTTATTCATACTCTGTTTTAAATACATTTTTCACACGATTTCTTTTCAAACTAAGTTCCTCTCTTTTACAGATGAACAGCGTGTTACGCCCGTCCAGGATACAGCACAATGGAGACACAGGCGCAGACGTGCAGTAGGGACCCGTTGCAAGGATTCTTTTCAGATTAAGACCATGCGTAAACCTTTTTTACTGTCTCTTGTTGCTATACATCCCCTGGTTTCTCACCATAACCAGAGAGGAGGCTGACGTTTTGGCATCGGCTGCGTCAGAAATTTTCGCCCGTACCTGGACACTAGGGGTTTAGGGCATTGTTCTGCCCGTTATCATAAAGACCGAATACCTTAGGGAGTGTTCGGCGTCTCGAGTTAGGCCTTATATGCATCAGCTCCGAATCATGTCTTTGGTCAAATGTTGGGTTTGCCCGGCTCCTGTGTTTTGCTGCCTTACGTTCCGTATCATCGGCTAACGCGGCACCAGGAGAACTACTGTGATTGTGCCCCGGTTCGGCCGGGCGAGCACCTCAGTAGAGAAAGCCAAAAACTGACTGTCATGATATAGCGAGAGACTGGTCAACCACTCGATCGACTACCGGAATGTTTAGAATTCCTCCGCTTTGACGAAGGACCGTTTCCCGGTCAGGCACATACATGCCCCGAATCCAGAGAGCATGGTGCCCCTAGGGGCTATATCGCAGCCCCACCTTCGAACTCCTATGGCTAAGTGAAAGTGATAAAGCATTATAGTGTGGTTGCCTCGTTTGCTACGCTACCACCTCCTTCACAGGACCAAGACGTTGGATTAAGTGTGAAAATGCGCTATTTTGCAAACACCCCCGCATTATGTGCGTGGGGGCTGAAGCCGAAGACTGCCATCTTTCAGGTTATACACAAGTATACATTAACGGCCACACAGGAGATATTTCAATACTTGAACGCACAAGTATAAAAAGTGCTTACATTATGAACATCGTTTCACAAACCATAAAGATCATTTGAACATGACATTTTTTGAGCACTGCGACTCTATTGCACGAGCACCACGCAGAACTTCCCCAAAATAGTGCTCGGCGGGTAACCGGCTCTCGTTCGAACCCCGGGTTGCAACATCGGTGGCATCCATCTCCGTCCAGTATGTCTTCACATGGGCGAGGGCCATCCGTGCACCCTCTATGCAGGCCGACCGCTTCATCGCCTTTATATGCGGCACCGCCCCAAGGAATTGCTGCAATAAGCCAAAATAACTCTTCGGCTTGGGCCTATCCGGCCAGACATGAGCCACGATATCCGTCATGGCAAGTCCGGACAATCTATTCAGCTCAGCCCACTCAGCCAACCGATCGGTCAGCGGAAGTGAACGCTCCGGACTGTGGAATTGAGACCAAAAAAGCTCTTCCGTCTCGTGATCCTTTTGACTTCGGAAGTGCACAACAGCATTTGCCGCACTCGCCGCTAAATCCATATAAGGATCATCCGGACCCCACAGCTGGCCAAGCTGAGCATACTTCGGATCTGTAAACCTCCTGCGCAGTAGAAAGGGCTTGCCAGCCGCAATATCTCCGGCCTGGCGCAGCTCCTCCTTTATAGCCCTCATTGCAGAACGGGCATCCTTGGCTTCGGCGGTGGCCTTTCTCAGGTTTTCTTGCTCCGCTCGGCGTTCTTTTTCAAGAACCTCATAGCGGTCGGTAACATCTTTCAGCTTCACGGCCATTTCGGCCATCTCCTCCCTGCTTCGGCAGTGAGCAGCCCTTTCAGCTTCTAACTCTTTGGCCGCCCTCGAGGCAGCTGCATCACTCCTTCTGGCCCGCTCCTTGGCTCGAGCAAGTTCTGCCTAAAGGTCCTCCACAACAGCGGCACCATCTGCATTAAGCACACATGTTGTAAGGAGTGGGCTTGAGCTCCCTTACTAGGTGACCACGGAGAAACAACCTACCTTGTGACTCGTCAAGTCGCTTATTGACCAGCGCGATGTCCGCATCCGCAACGTCGAGTTGCCGCTTTAGTTCAGCAACTCCATCAGTCCGGCTGGCCACCGGACTATCCGCCACCTGCATAGGAAAGGCAAAAATTAATACCTGCGATTATGATCCTCGGCACGCTGTCGCTTTCGACAACATACCGAGTCTCAGGGGCTACTATCTATACAGGGCACACTTTATGTGTAAAACTGTCAAAAGGTATGTCATTTTTACGTACCTCAAACCCCGCCAGCAAACTTCTGACGGCATCATGCAACCCGCCTTCGGCGGACGAAATTCTTCCAATCACCATACTCATCAATGTACAGTGACCTTCTAAGATAGACGCCCTCTCAAGCAGATCCTTCAGCTCCCCCGGCCGCACACCAGTTGGTGCCGAACTCTCCAGCTCTGCCGGACTCGGGGATACCCTCCGTGATGACACCTCAGGTTCGTCCGCTCTACTTGATGGTGCGGAAGATGGAGGCGCCTCGCTCTCCATCATCTCCGGACGAAGGTCCCCCGAAGACGAGCTCATCTGAGAAGGATGGAGATCCGAACTACAAGGTAAAAACCTCGGTTATCCTCAGAAGCAAAAACAAGGATGTCTCTTACTAAAGAACCCCCCTTTTTCTACTTACGGCTCGCTGGAGGTGATAGAGGCAAAGGTGTCCCGTCTTTCGATGAGATGGTGGATTTCGCTTTGGTGGAAGTCGACTTTGACGATCCGACTACGAACGTGCGAGGACGTCGCGCCTTAGCAATCGCTAAACCAACTCCGAGAGGTTATTGACCACGCCGAAGCACGAGCAAACGAAGAACAAGCAAGAAACTGAGATTGCAATCTGGATATTGCGAATATAAGATGAAAGCTTTATTGATCAAGGTGGGGTTCTGTGACGCCTTTGTCTGGTCGTTGAACACAAACGAAGTATGCGAAGTTGCAGCTATGGCGAACTTTTAATCTAAACAAAAACCAAAGTCTAAACGGTGCCCTAAGGGCTGTATATATGGAGGAAGAGGGGGTGAATTTCGTGGCCCTTGGTGGATGGGTCCGAAACTAACCCTATCTCTTGTTTCCCCACCCATACGGACTCTAAAAATAGCCTATACTTATGTATTTCAAAATTACATGGGCCTGGCCCAATAATAAGGTGACGCAGCACCTAGAATAGCCTCTGGACGAAATTTATGAAGTGGCATCTTGTATATTTCGTCCAAGGCTTCATGCACTCATTATGGTGGCTTCAAAGTCCTGAAATCATCACTTGTAACTCCGTTCTTGTTCCCCTTGCGCATGCCATCATCCCCATGCTTGTTCTTGCTCCAATGTTCATCCTTCTCCAAGCTAGGCCCTTCATTTGTAAGCAAAACAAATGTATCCAATTTAGGCAGCATCATATTCTTATGAACATTAGAATCATTACCAAGAAACGAAAGTACCTGGTAATTTAGTTGGCGTGCGCGAGCTCTAGTAATTGGTCCAGTATGTATAGCAGCAGGGGCTGTGGGTGTAACAATGGTATTGATGTCCTCATCATCCTCCCCTTCTTGAAATGAAGTCGTCCTCGACGGAAGTTCATCTTCCTCACCCAAATAAGGCTTCAAATCTGCAATGTTAAAAGTGGGACTAACCCCAAAATCTGCAGGCAACTCAAGTTTATATGCATTATCATTTATTTTCTCCAACACCTTAAAGGGACCATCAGCACGTGGCATTAGCTTTGATTTGCGCAAATCAGGAAATCTATCCTTACGCAAATGTAACCAAACAAGATCTCCAGGTGCAAACACAATATGTTTTCTACCCTTATCTCGAGCAAGTTTATATTTAGCATTCATACGCTCAATGTTTTCCTTAGTTAACTCATGCATTTTTAAAATCAATTCAGCACATTGTTTAGCATCAAAATTAACCTTCTCCGAAGATGGAAGAGGCAACAAATCAATAGGTGCATGAGGTAGGAAACCATACACAACTTCAAAAGGGCACATCTTAGTAGTAGAATGCAATGAACGATTATAAGCAAATTCAATATGAGGCAAGCATTCCTCCCACATTTTCTTATTATTCTTCAAAACAGCCCTAAGCATAGTAGACAATGTTCTATTGACTACTTCAGTTTGTCCATCAGTTTGGGGGTGACAAGTAGTACTAAAAACTAGTTTAGTCCCCAACTTAGCCCATAAACATCTCCAAAAGTGGCTAAGAAATTTAGTATCACGATCTGAAACAATAGTATTTGGCACACCATGCAAGCGAATTATTTCACGAAAGAACAAATCAGCAACATTAACAGCATCATCGCTTTTATGACATGGTATAAAGTGTGCCATTTTCGAGAATCTATCCACGACAACAAATATGCTATCCCTCCCCTTCTTTGTTCTAGGTAAACCTAAAACAAAGTCCATAGATATATCCTCCCAAGGAACACTAGGTACAGGCAAAGGCATATATAAACCATGAGGATTGAGTCGTGACTTAGCTTTTTGACATGTAGTGCAGCGAGCAATAAAACGCTCAACATCCCGTCTCATCTTTGGCCAAAGGAAATCTGTAGCAAGTACGTCCTCCATCTTTTTCATGCCAAAGTGTCCCATTAGTCCTCCTCCATGCGCCTCCTGCAACAACAAAAGACGAACGGAGCTAGCTGGAATGCATAGCTTGTTAGCACGGAACACAAATCCATCATTAACGACAAACTTGTTCCATGTTCTTCCTTCTTTACAATTCTGCAATACATCTTTAAAATCAGCATCATGCACATATTGATCTTTGATGGTCTCCAAACCAAATATTTTGAAGTCAAGTTGTGAAAGCATAGTATAGCGACGAGACAATGCATCAGCAATAACATTTTCTTTACCCTTCTTGTGTTTAATGACATAAGGGAAAGTCTCAATGAATTCAACCCATTTAGCATGTCTACGATTCAGTTTAGCTTGACTTTTAATATGTTTCAAAGATTCATGATCAGAATGTATAACAAATTCTTTGGGCCATAAATAATGTTGCCATGTTTCTAAAGTCCGAACAAGAGCATATAATTCTTTATCATAAGTAGAATAATTCAGACTAGGCCCACTCAATTTTTCAGAAAAGTATGCAACAGGTTTTCCATCTTGTAATAACACACCTCCTAATCCAATTCCACTAGCATCACATTCAAGCTCAAAAGTCTTATTAAAATCAGGAAGTTGGAGTAAAGGAGCATGTGTCAACTTATCTTTCAATACCGTGAAGGCTTCTTCCTGTGCGGTACCCCAAACAAAAGGCACATCCTTCTTTGTAAGCTCATTGAGAGGTGCAGCAATGGTGCTGAAATCTCTCACAAAACGCCTATAGAATCTAGCGAGGCCACGAAAACTCCTCACTTGTGTGACCGTTTTGGGCTGCGGCCAACTCTCAATAGCTTCAATCTTGGCTTTATCAACTTCAATTCCCCGTGGAGTAACAACATAACCAAGAAAAGACACTCGATCGGTGCAAAAGGTGCACTTCCCAAGGTTACCAAACAAACGTGCATCACGTAGAGCAATAAAAACAGCACGTAAATGTTCCACATGTTCCTCCAAAGATCTGCTATAAATCAATATGTCATCAAAGTAAACTACCACAAATCGTCCAATGAAAGCACGTAAAACTTCGTTCATTAATCTCATGAAAGTACTAGGTGCATTAGTTAACCCAAAAGGCATGACTAACCACTCATATAATCCAAACTTAGTTTTAAATGTTGTTTTCCATTCATCCCCCAATTTCATACGAATTTGATGGTATCCACTACGCAAATCAACTTTGGAGAATATTATAGAGCCACTCAATTCATCAAGCATATCATCTAGCCTAGGAATAGGATGACGATAACGAATAGTAATATTATTAATGCCTCGACAATCAACACACATACGTGATGTACCATCCTTTTTCGGCACTAGAATAATAGGAACAGCACAAGGACTAAGGGATTCGCGTATATAACCTTTGTCGAGCAGCTCTTGTACTTGACGCATAATCTCCTTCGTCTCCTCTGGATTGGTACGGTATGGCGCACGGTTTGGCAGTGAAGCACCGGGAATTAAGTCAATCTGATGCTCAATCCCTCGAATAGGCGGTAATCCCGGTGGCACGTCTTGTGGAAAGACGTCAGCGAACTCCTGCAAAATGTTAGTGACAGCAGGAGGCAAAGAGGAAGGCACGTCCTCGAATGAAAATAATGCCTCTTTGCACACAAAAGCATAACAAACAGATTTGCTGAAATCTAGCTCATCAATATCAGATTTGGTGGCAAATAAACATGCACTTTTCAAGTTTATTTCAGAAGCAACACTACATGGTTTATTATTAGGCTTCATTTGTTGCTCAAATTCTTTTGCCACAATCTGATTTTCGCTCTTATTCTTCTCCTGTTTTGCTTTATTAGCTCTATTAATATCATCTTTCGAAATAGAATCAGGAGTCATAGGAAGCAAGGTAATATTTTTATCCTTATGAACAAGAGTATACTGATTGTTTCTACCATGGTGTACAGAATTTTATCAAATTGCCATGGTCTACCAAGTAATAAGGAACATGCTTGCATAGGTACCACATCACAATCAACATAATCAGCATATGTAGAGATACTAAAATGCACACGAACGGTACGTGTTACCTTAACCTTGCCACTGTTGTTGAACCATTGGATGTAGTAAGGATGTGGATGTGGTCTTGTGGTGAGACAAAGCTTCTCCACCATCTCCATGCTAGCCAAGTTGTTGCAGCTCCCTCCGTTTATGATGACACGCACAGAACGTTCCTTCACAACTCCCTTGGTATGGAACAAATTGTGCCTTTGATTTTGCTCAGCTTGTGTGACCTGCACACTCAAACCACGTTGAGCAACTAAACATTCATACCTGTCAGCATCTTCAGGAGCCATGTATTGCGCCTCATGATCAGAATCATCTCCACCGTGTTCTTCACGTGTAATAAGAGCCAACGTCTCCTCATCATAGTCACTAGCGGACTCATACCCACCATCCTCAGTAGCAATCATCACACGCTGAGATTTGCATTCCCTCGCATAATGACCTCTTCCCTTACAACGACGACAAATAATATCACTAGTGTGCCCAGTTGATGCCATGGAAGAAGAAGAGCTCTGTGTAGGCCCGGCAGGTGCGCTCTTGGCAGATAGTGGAGGTTGTGCCTGCTTTCTTGTATCACGGCTGGAGGTAGCAGCTGATGGAGGTGCTGGTGTAGTTGAAGTAGAGGATGCACGCGGTGTCCATGATGAAAGTCGACCGGCAGAAAAGTTAGTTCGTGCCAATGCTTGTCGATCCTGCACTTCACGTTCAGCTTTACAAGCAAGATGGAATAAACGAGTGATGTTAGTATACTCCTTATACTCTAGAATGGTCTGAATCTCTCTATTTAATCCACCTATAAAACGTGCAAGCATAGCTTCATTCTCCTCAACAATACCACATCTAATCATGCCAGTTTGTAATTCCTGATAATATTCTTCTACAGAATTTTTTCCTTGTCTTAAACGCTGCAATTTTTGAAGCAATTCACGTTGATAATATGGTGGCACCCAACGAGTACGCATAGCATTTTTCAAAGCAGCCCAAGTAGCGGGAATAGGATATAATCTACAATGTTCAGACCACCATACACATGCAAAACTAGTGAAAGCACAAACATCAGTAGCAACCCGTCTCTCCTCGGGATATTGTAAACATGTAAAACGTCGTTCAGTTTCTAACTCCCAAGTAAGATATATATCAGGAACATATCTACCCTCAAATGGTGGAATATTCAATTTCAGTTTAGGAATATGGACATCATCTCGTACCTGAGGCGATGGTGCAGGCCTACCATTACGAATACATACCTGAGGTCGACCTGCTGGTGGTGGTGCTGGTGGCTGCACGTAGTTCTGATACCACTTGATAGAGGCAAAGGTGTCCCGCCTTTCGATGAGATGGTGGATTTCGCTTTGGTGGAAGTCGACTTTGACGATCCGACTACGAACGTGCGAGGACGTTGCGCCTTAGTAATCGCTAAACCAACTCCGAGAGGTTATTGACCACGCCGGAGCACGATCAACCTGACCACGAGGGTCCGTTTCCTGCGAGCAAACGAAGAACAAGCAAGAAACTGAGATTGCAATTTTGGATATTGCGAATATAAGATGAAAGCTTTATTGATCAAGGTGGGGTTCTGTGACGCCTTTGTTTGGTCATTGAACACAAACGAAGTACGCGAAGTTGCAGCTATGGCGAACTTTAATCTAAACAAAACCCAAAGTCTAAACGGTGCCCTAAGGGCTATATATATGGAGGAAGAGGGGGTGAATTTCGTGGCCCTTGGTGGAGGGGTCCGAAACTAACCCTATCTGTTGTTTCCCCACACATACGGACTCTAAAATTAGCCTATACTTATGTATTTCGCAATTACATGGGCCTGGCCCAATAATAAGGTGACGCAGCACCTAGAATAGCCTCTGGACGAAATTTATGAAGTGGCATCTTGTATATTTCATCCAAGGCTTCATGCACTCATTATGGTGGCTTCAAAGTCCTGAAATCATCACTTGTAACTCCGTTCTTGTTCCCCTTGCGCATGCCATCATCTCCATGCTTGTTCTTGCTCCAATGTTCATCCTTCTCCAAGCTAGGCCCTTCATTTGTAAGCAAAACAAATGTATCCAATTTAGGCAGCATCATATTCTCATGAACATTAGAATCATTACCAAGAAACGGAAGTACCTGGTAATTTAGTTGGCGTGCGCGAGCTCTAGTAATTGGTCCAGTATGTATAGCAGCAGGGGCTGTGGGTGTAACAATGGTATTGATGTCCTATCATCCTCCCCTTCTTGAAATGAAGTCGTCCTCGACGGAAGTTCATCTTCCTCACCCAAATAAGGCTTCAAATCTGCAATGTTAAAAGTGGGACTAACCCCAAAATCTGCAGGCAGCTCAAGTTTATATGCATTATCATTTATTTTCTCCAACACCTTAAAGGGACCATCAGCACGTGGCATTAGCTTTGATTTGCGCAAATCAGGAAATCTATCCTTACGCAAATGTAACCAAACAAGATCTCCAGGTGCAAACACAACATGTTTTCTACCCTTATCTCGAGCAAGTTTATATTTAGCATTCATATGCTCAATGTTTTCCTTAGTTAACTCATGCATTTTTAAAATCAATTCAGCACGTTGTTTAGCATCAAAATTAACCTTCTCCGAAGATGGAAGAGGCAACAAATCAATAGGTGCACGAGGTAGGAAACCATACACAACTTCAAAAGGGCACATCTTAGTAGTAGAATGCAATGAACGATTATAAGCAAATTCAATATGAGGCAAGCATTCCTCCCAAATTTTTCTTATTATTCTTCAAAACAGCCCTAAGCATAGTAGACAATGTTCTATTGACTACTTCAGATTGTCCATCAGTTTGGGGGTGACAAGTAGTACTAAAAAGCAGTTTAGTCACCAACTTAGCCCATAAACATCTCCAAAAGTGGCTAAGAAATTTAGTATCACGATCTGAAACAATAGTATTTGGCACACCATGCAAGCGAATTATTTCACGAAAGAACAAATCAGCAACATTAACAGCATCATCGCTTTTATGACATTGTATAAAGTGTGCCATTTTCGAGAATCTATCCACGACAACAAATATGCTATCGCTCCCCTTCTTTGTTCTAGGTAAACCTAAAACAAAGTCCATAGATATATCCTCCCAAGGAACACTAGGTACAGGCAAAGGCATATATAAACCATGAGGATTGAGTCGTGACTTAGCTTTTTGACATGTAGTGCAGCGAGCAATAAAATGCTCAACATCCCGTCTCATCTTTGGCCAAAAGAAATGTGTAGCAAGTACGTCCTCCGTCTTCTTCACGCCAAAGTGTCCCATTAGGCCTCCTCCATGCGCCTCCTGCAACAACAAAAGACGAACGGAGCTAGCTGGAATGCATAGCTTGTTTGCACGGAACACAAATCCATCATTAATGACAAACTTGTTCCATGTTCTTCCTTCTTTACAATTCTGCAATACATCTTTAAAATCAGCATCATGCACATATTGATCTTTGATGGTCTCCAAACCAAATATTTTGAAGTCAAGTTGTGAAAGCATAGTATAGCGACGAGACAATGCATCAGCAATAACATTTTCTTTACCCTTCTTGTGTTTAATGACATAAGGGAAAGTCTCAATGAATTCAACCCATTTAGCATGTCTACGATTTAGTTTAGCTTGACTTTTAATATGTTTCAAAGATTCATGATCAGAATGTATAACAAATTCTTTGGGCCATAAATAATGTTGCCATGTTTCTAAAGTCCGAACAAGAGCATATAATTCTTTATCATAAGTAGAATAATTCAGACTAGGCCCACTCAATTTTTCAGAAAAGTATGCAACAGGTTTGCCATCTTGTAATAACACACCTCCTAATCCAATTCCACTAGCATCACATTCAAGCTCAAAAGTCTTATTAAAATCAGGAAGTTGGAGTAAAGGAGCATGTGTCAACTTATCTTTCAATACCGTGAAGGCTTCTTCCTGTGCGGTACCCCAAACAAAAGGCACATCCTTCTTTGTAAGCTCATTGAGAGGTGCAGCAATGGTGCTGAAATCTCTCACAAAACGCCTATAGAATCCAGCGAGGCCAAGAAAACTCCTCACTTGTGTGACCGTTTTGGGCTGCGGCCAACTTTCAATAGCTTCAATCTTGGCTTTATCAACTTCAATTCCCTGTGGAGTAACAACATAACCAAGAAAAGACACTCGGTCGGTGCAAAAGGTGCACTTCCCAAGGTTACCAAACAAACTTGCATCACGTAGAGCAATAAAAATAGCACATAAATGTTCCAAATGTTCCTCCAAAGATCTGCTATAAATCAATATGTCATCAAAGTAAACTACCACAAATCGTCCAATGAAAGCACGTAAAACTTCGTTCATTAATCTCATGAAAGTACTAGGTGCATTAGTTAACCCAAAAGGCATGACTAACCACTCATATAATCCAAACTTAGTTTTAAATGCTGTTTTCCATTCATCCCCCAATTTCATACGAATTTGATGGTATCCACTATGCAAATCAACTTTGGAGAATATTATAGAGCCACTCAATTCATCAAGCATATCATCTAGCCTAGGAATAGGATGACGATAACGAATAGTAATATTATTAAAGACTCTACAATCAACACACATACGTGATGTACCATCCTTTTTCGGCACTAGAATAATAGTAACAACACAAGGACTAAGGGATTCGCGTATATAACCTTTGTCGAGCAGCTCTTGTACTTGACGCATAATCTCCTTCGTCTCCTCTGGATTGGTACGGTATGGCACACGATTTGGCAGTGAAGCACCGGGAATTAAGTCAATCTGATGCTCAATCCCTCGAATAGGCGGTAATCCCGGTGGCACGTCTTGTGGAAAGACATCAGCAAACTCCTGCAAAATGTTAGTGACAGCAGGAGGCAAAGAGGAATGCACGTCCTCGAATGAAAATAATGCCTCTTTGCACACAAAAGCATAACAAACAGATTTGCTGAAATCTAGCTCATCAATATCGGATTTGGTGGCAAATAAACATGCACTTTTCAATTTTATTTCAGAAGCAACACTAGATGGTTTATTATCAGGCTTCATTTGTTGCTCAAATTCTTTTGCCACAATCTGATTTTCGCTCCTGTTTTGCTTTATTAGCTCTATTAATATCATCTTTCAAAATAGAATCAGGAGTCATAGGAAGCAAAGTAATATTTTTATCCTTATGAACAAGAGTATACTGATTGTTTCTACCATGGTGTACAGAATTTTTATCAAATTGCCATGGTCTACCAAGTAATAAGGAACATGCTTGCATAGGTACCACATCACAATCAACATAATCAGCATATGTAGAGATACTAAAATGCACACGAACAGTACGTGTTACCTTAACCTTGCCGCTGTTGTTGAACCATTGGATGTAGTAAGGATGTGGATGTGGTCTTGTGGTGAGAGAAAGCTT
Source organism: Triticum timopheevii (assembly GCA_963921465.1). Classification (NCBI taxonomy): domain Eukaryota; kingdom Viridiplantae; phylum Streptophyta; class Magnoliopsida; order Poales; family Poaceae; genus Triticum; species Triticum timopheevii. The sequence continues at coordinate 142,198,632 of OY997264.1, read as the reverse complement.
CTCCACCATCTCCATGCTAGCCAAGTTGTTGCAGCTCCCTCCGTCTATGATGACGCGCACAGAACGTTCCTTCACAACTCCCTTGGTATGGAACAAATTGTGCCTCTGATTTTGCTCAGGTTGTGTGACCTGCACACTCAAAACATGTTGAGCAACTAAACATTCATACCTGTCAGCGTCTTCAGGAGCCATGTATTGCGTCTCATGATCAGAATCATCTCCACCGTGTTCTTCACGTGTAATAAGAGCCAACATCTCCTCATCATAGTCACTAGCGGACTCATACCCACCATCCTCAGTAGCAATCATCACACGCTGAGATTTGCATTCCCTCGCATAATGACCTCTTCCCTTACAACGACGACAAATAATATCACTAGTGTGCCCAGTTGATGCCATGGAAGAAGAAGAGCTCTGTGTAGGCCCGGCAGGTGCGCTCTTGGCAGATAGTGGAGGTTGTGCCTGCTTTCTTGTATCACGGCTGGAGGTAGCAGCTGATGGAGGGGCTGGTGTAGTTGAAGTAGAGGATGCACGTGGTGTCCATGATGAAAGTCGACCTGCAGAAAAGTTAGTTCGCGCCAATGCTTGTCGATCCTGCACTTCACGTTCAGCTCTACAAGCAAGATGGAATAAACGAGTGATGTTAGTATACTCCTTATACTCTAGAATGGTCTGAATCTCTCTATTTAATCCACCTATAAAACGTGCAAGCATAGCTTCATTCTCCTCAACAATACCACATCTAATCATGCCAGTTTGTAATTCCTGATAATATTCTTCTACAGAATTTTTTCCTTGTCTTAAACGCTGCATTTTTTCAAGCAATTCACGTTGATAATATGGTGGAACCCAACGAGTACGCATAGCAGTTTTCAAAGCAGCCCAAGTAGCGGGAATAGGATATAATCTACAATGTTCAGACCACCATACACATGCAAAACTAGTGAAAGCACAAACAGCAGCAGCAACCCGTCTCTCCTCGGGATATTGTAAACATGTAAAACGTTGTTCAGTTTCTAACTCCCAAGTAAGATATATATCAGGAACATATCTACCCTCAAATGATGGAATATTCAATTTCAGTTTAGGAATATGGACATCATCTCGTACCTGAGGCGGTGGTGCAGGCCTACCATTACGAATATATACCTGAGGTCGACCTGCTGGTGGTGGTGCTGGTGGCTGCACGTAGTTCTAATTTTGATCAACCTCATCCTCATAACAGCCCGCATACTCATCCTCCTCCTCTATACCAGCAGCAGGAGTAGTAGGAGCCAAAGAAGCACCAACAGCAGTAGCAGCGACACCAGAATTTTGTCGTGGCTCAATAGGAACACGCTGAGCTCGTCCATACTGATTCAGAAGGGGGCGTATTTGTTGTCGTTGGAAAGGTGTGATAGGTGCAGCCGGCGGTGGTTGTGGAAAACGCGCGAGCAATTCATTAAACTTGCTATCAAGCTTTGTTTCAAACGTCTTCTCAATGCCATCTATCTTCTCCATGGCCTCGTCAAATCTGTTCACCACATCTTGCACCTGTCCACTCATCATTTGCTGAAATTTATCATGTAGCTGTTTGTTCGTCAGGTTCTCCCAATCAATCTCATCGGCTTGTGATCCTACCATGGTTAGCAGCAAATAGAAACACACAAGAATATGATCCTACAGACTACTAAGAAGTGGTGGTGGTGTATCACAAACCCGTCAACCAAATCTCAAATTCTTACCAGTTCTTACCCAGCAGCAGGTGGTGATCGGCAACCGTTGTAGTCAAAACTCTCAAAGCTCGGATATAGCGATTGCCAAGGAGAGTCAAACGCACGACGTAGATGTATGTGGAGCTGGGAAGGCTTATAATATGGTAGCAAAAAAGGTCAGCAATAATCAATTTAGAGATGCAAAGTTGAATAAACGCTCAACGACGGTACTGTGCTGGTCCTGGGCTAGACCGTGCTAGAGACGCGAGCCTAGAACACTAACAAAATCACGGCGCTGCACGTAAACAAGGGAAAAGCACACTCTGGAATATTTTTATTCGCTCCTTTTTTTGCGCTGCTTTTTTTTGCGCTGCTCTTTTTTTTTTGCGAAAAATCACTATAATGGCGAGTGTCTCAAAACTCTTCCCAGGTCAAACTGACAGGATGGTCACGAAATATTTTTCGACCAATTTTTTTTTTTCGACTGCCTGGACCCAAAAACTGGAAACGGGTCAAAAAAAACTTTCTATAACGGCAACTGTCTCAATACGCTTAGAAACACCTAAAAATAGGATAGCCAGAATTTTTTTGTCAAGTGCGTTTTCCGAAAATTTTGGGCCTAAACGGAGGGTGGTTTTTGGACTCTTTTTTGTCAAGTGCGTTTCCGGACTCTTTTTTTTTGTCAAGTGCGTTTCCGGACTCTCTTTTTTTTGGAAACCAACCTCTTCTACGGACGGCAAAAGATTGCTGGAATCCGAAACCTACTCAGACAAGCAAACATGAATCGGAAAACTAGATGGATCCCGAAAACAAACCTAATATGCAAGGAACTCGGATTGGTGGTGGATATATGGTGGTAGATGGCAGCGGTGGTGATATATGGCAGCGGTGGTGGTATATGGATACGGATTCGAAGTGGTGGCGGATAAGCGGTGGTGGTATATGGATGGGCAATGATGATGGTGCGGCGGCGGCGTGGCAACTTATGACCAGAACTCGAAACTCTAAAAGACTAGACTCTAAGACCAGCAACTAGACACGACGATGCAACCGCAAATTCAACAATGCAAATACAGAAAAGATTATGCAAAGGCTCAGACTGGTTCGGATAGGATGAACTAACCCCAATTTTTTTGTGGCTTTTTCGTGGACTATAGGTATGAAGAACAGACTCGATCTAAACTACGAAAAACTGTAAAATCTCACTGAGCAACCTGGAAATCTGATACCACTTGATAGAGGCAAAGGTGTCCCGTCTTTCGATGAGATGGTGGATTTCGCTTTGGTGGAAGTCGACTTTGACGATCCGACTACGAACGTGCGAGGACGTCGCGCCTTAGCAATCACTAAACCAACTCCGAGAGGTTATTGACCACGCCGGAGAATGATCAACCTGACCACGAGCGTCTGTTTCCTGCGAGCAAACGAAGAACAAGCAAGAAACTGAGATTGCAATTATGGATATTGCGAATATAAGATGAAAGCTTTATTGATCAAGGTGGGGTTCTGTGACGCCTTTGTCTGGTCGTTGAACAAAAACGAAGTACGCGAAGTTGCAGCTATGGCGAACTTTAATCTAAACAAAACCCAAAGTCTAAACGGTGCCCTAAGGGCTGTATATATGGAGGAAGAGGGGGTGAATTTCGTGGCCCTTGGTGGAGGGGTCCGAAACTAACCCTATCTCTTGTTTTCCCACACATACGGACTCTAAAAATAGCCTATATTTATGTATTTCGAAATTACATGGGCCTGGCCCAATAATAAGGTGACGCAGCACCTAGAATAGCCTTTGGACGAAATTTATGAAGTGGCAAAGGTGTCCCGTCTTTCGACGAGATGGTGGATTTCGCTTTGGTGGAAGTCGACTTTGACGATCCGACTACGAACGTGCGAGGACGTCGCGCCTTAGCAATCGCTAAACCAACTCCGAGAGGTTATTTTCCACGCCGGAGCACGATCAACCTGACCACGAGGGTCTGTTTCCTACGAGCAAACGAAGAACAAGCAAGAAACTGAGATTGCAATCTGGATATTGCGAATATAAGATGAAAGCTTTATTGATCAAGGTGGGGTTCTGTGACGCCTTTGTCTGGTCATTGAACACAAACGAAGTACGCAAAGTTGCAGCTATGGCGAACTTTTAATCTAAACAAAACCCAAAGTCTAAACGGTGCCCTAAGGGCTGTATATATGGAGGAAGAGGGGGTGAATTTCGTGGCCCTTGGTGGAGGGGTCCGAAACTAACCCTATCTCTTGTTTCCCCACACATACGGACTCTAAAAATAGCCTATACTTATGTATTTCGAAATTACATGGGTCTGGCCCAATAATAAGGTGACGCAGCACCTAGAATAGCCTCTGGACGAAATTTATGAAGTGGCATCTTGTATATTTCGTCCAAGGCTTCATGCACTCATTATGGTGGCTTCAAAGTCCTGAAATCATCACTTGTAACTCCGTTCTTGTTCCCCTTGCGCATGCCATCATCTCCATGCTTGTTCTTGCTCCAATGTTCATCCTTCTCCAAGCTAGGCCCTTCATTTGTAAGCAAAACAAATGTATCCAATTTAGGCAGCATCATATTCTCATGAACATTAGAATCATTACCAAGAAACGAAAGTACCTGGTAATTTAGTTGGCGTGCGCGAGCTCTAGTAATTGGTCCAGTATGTATAGCAGCAGGGGCTGTGGGTGTAACAATGGTATTGATGTCCTCATCAGGAGGGCTGATTCCTTAGGGGAGATGGTGCGGCCGGGGCCTCCCCAGACGCAGGACCCTCTGGTGAAGATCTCTTCCCCCGCTTCGAGGCCTTGGCCTCCGGGTTTTCGGAAGCAGTCCTCTTCTCCCCTTGGAAGGAGGGATTCTCGATTCCCCCTTTCTCAAAAGCCTCCTTGGTAGAGGCGGTAGTTTCTCTATTCTCCCCTTCGCCTTCCTCTGAAGGCGCAACCTTCAGCATCCGGACCAGCGCGGGATCCGGCGCGGTCTCCGGGAGGGGGGGCGGACACTGTATCAGTTTCGCTTGCGCTATCCGCTCCTATTCAAGAGACGATTGGTTAAAAGGCAAATTCAAGAAGGCGCAAACGAACGGTGTGTCCGGACGCAGGGCCACTTACCTGAGCATCCGGGCGATTGCAGCTTAGGCCGGAATCCTCGGTCAATTCCGGACACATTTCTTGTGATCCGAAGAACAATTTATACATCTCCATGGGTGTCGTACCCATGAAGTGTTGGAGAGCTCATGGCACCACAGGCGGAGGAGGTGACGCTTGTAGGGCAAAAGACGCCGAATCAGCATAACCTGCATCACTACGACCAGATTGATCTCCCTCTCTTGGAGGTCTTGAATCCGGCCCTGCAATAGGGGTACGTCCTTTGACGACCCCCAGTTGAGCCCTTGGTTGACCCATGACATCAGCCGCTGTGGAGGGCCCGAGCGAAAGATGGGCGGCGGCTTCTGCCTGCTGCCCCTAGGAGCGGTAATATAGAATCACTCCGGTTGCCACAAGCCGAGCTCCTCCAGGAAAGAGCCCTCGGGCCATGGAGCATCGGCCCTTCTACTTACAACCGCCCCGCCGCACTCTGCTTGACGCCCCTCGATCATCTTCGGCTCCACGTTGAAAGTCTTGAGCCACAAACCGAAGTGGGGAGTAGTGCGGAGGAAGGCTTCGCAGACGATGATGAATGATGAGATGTGGAGGATAGACTCCGGAGCCAGGTCATGGAATTCCAACCTGTAGTAAAACATGAGCCCTCTGACAAAAGGATCCATCGGGAAGCCTAAACCCCGACGGAGGTGAGACACAAACACGACGCTCTCGCCAGGCTCGGGAGTAGGAATAACTTGCCCGCTGACGGGCAACCTGTGTGAAATCTCGCAGGTCAGGTACCTGGCTTCTCTCAGCTTTAGCACGTCCTCTTCCATGACAGAGGAGGGCATCCACCGGCCCTGTAGGCCGGAGTCGGACATTGTTGAAAGTCCGAGACGCTCGAATCTAGGGCTCTGGGTGTTGGAGCCCGGGGCAAGAGGCAGATTCGATTGAGGGTTGAAGAAAAGAAACGTGCCTTGGTCCCGTTATAAAGAGGGAGAATACCAAGAACCGTCCCCGTGACCGTTTGGGACTCACCTTCGATAGAGGAGGCGTGGCAACGAGCACAGTTGGGTTACCCACGTCCATATTGATGGGAATCCCGGAATAAGGGGAACATGATCTCTGCTTCAACAAGACGTGCCAAGGAAACCGCTTCGCTAAGCGCGCTGAGGTGGTATAATAAAAACGATTCAAGTAAAGGCTTGGTAGTGGCGTGATGTCATGCCACGAAATACGTCAGCAGATTGAACTTGTGTGCATATTATTCTCTCTACGGTGGTATGTGGAATTTATTTTGCAGAGCCGGACACTATCCTGGTGTTCACAATCTTCTGTGAATTATTCGGAGGAGGAACCCGCCTTGCAATGCCGAACAATATGCGCGCCGGACTCATCGTCATTGAAGCCTGGTTCAGGGGCTACTGAGGGAGTCCTGGACTAGGGGGTGTCCGGATAGCCGGACTATCATCATCGGCCGGACTCCAAGACTATGAAGATACAAGATTGAAGACTTCGTCCCGCGTCCGGATGGGACTTTCCTTGGCGTGGAAGGCAAGCTTGGCGATACGGATATGTAGATCTCCTACCATTGTAACCGACTCCGTGTAACCCTAGCCCTCTCCGGTGTCTATATAAACTAGAGGGTTTTAGTCCGTAGGACGAACAACCATGACAACAATCATACCATAGGCTAGCTTCTAGGGTTTAGCCTCCTTGATCTCGTGGTAGATCCACTCTTGTACTACCCATATCATCAATATCAATCAAGCAGGAGTAGGGTTTTACCTCCATTGAGAGGGCCCGAACCTGGGTAAAAACATCGTGTCCCTTGTCTCCTGTTACCATCCGCCTAGACGCACAGTTCGGGACCCCCTACCCGAGATCCGCCGGTTTTGACACCGACAATTAGGTTTACCTTAATTCTTCTTTCGTAGTTGCGGATGCTTGCGAGAGGGGTTAATCATAAGTGGGATGCTTGTCCAAGGAAGGGTAGTTCAAAATGTTTCAGCTCTTGGAACATCTCATATGCTCCGTGGCGTTCAAAACGTTTTTGAAGTCATTTGTTCTAAGCCGTAAAGCATGGTGCACTAAACAATCAAGTAGTCATCATATTGAGCTAGCCAAACGTTCATAACATCTGCATATGCTCCTGCAACCACTTCAAAAAAATACACTTCCGTGATGATACGTGTTTGTCACAGTAGGTCGTGTTTTCTGTCATGCATGTACATCCATGACGACTTTATGACAGAATCAAGATAGTCATACCTGTGCTGTCGTAGAAGTGTTCCATGACATTACCAAAATTATCATCACGGAAGTGTCCACTTCGATGACGATAAATCGCATGTCGCGGAAGTGCTTTCGTCAAGGGTGACCGACACGAGGCATCCACCGTAACGGAACGCCGTTAAGCTATCGGGTCGGGTTTTGAATCCGATAACCCGTTAATAGCCCCGACCAATGGGGATTTTCCACGTGATAAATCATCATTGGCTGGAGGAAACACGTGTCGGCTCATCGCTGGGATAGATGTCATCCACTCATTGGACAGAAGGTGCCTATGATACGTCGACACGTGGCACGACCCAACAGAGGCCCATTCCTGTGAAAAGGCCGGCCCGTTTGACTTTGTCAAAAGGTGGCGGGCCGGCCCATGGAAAGCCTGTTAACAGCCTGTTCACATATAGCCCATTTACAGCCCGCTAACCCAAGGCCCGTTACACCCTATTCGAATTAGGCCCAGTAGCGTCATCTGGGCCATCCAATATGATTCCAGCCTGTTTTCACTTCTGGCCCAGGTATGGCCCATGACGTATTTCGGCCCATATGAGGCCATATGTAACTCTTGGCCTATTAACGGACCATGGTGAAACTGGCCCGTAATGAACAGTGTATCACTTTACACCCATTAACGGCCCGTGGTGAAACTGGACCGTAAAGAATAGTGTATCACTTTATACCCATTAACGGCCTGTTATTCCGTTGGGCCGTTTCCAGCCCATGTTATCTTTCAGCCTTCTCAGAGCCCATTTATTCTTGGGCTCATTTCCAGCATTCGTTTACTTACAGCCCGTTACTGTCATTTTCTGCTTGTGGGCCAAATTCAGCCCGTGGTTACAGTCGGCCTGTTTGTGGTCTATTAATACGTTGGGCCGATCTCATAGCGTCATCAAATACGGCACATTAACGATGGCCCGTTATGGTCGGCCCATGAAAGGATGATTCCAACTCTAGCCCGTTTACGGCCAGAATGCGGTTTGTTTGGCCCATGTTTGGCCAATCGATCATACGGCCCGTATAAGGCCCATTGATGATACAGCCCGTAGAAGGCCCATTGTTTCTATGGCCCGTAGAAGGCCCATTGTTTCTACGACTTGTAGAAGGCCCACTGTTTCTACGGCCCATAGAAGTCCCACTGTTTATACGGCCCGTAGAAGGCCCACTATTTCTACGGCCCGTAGGAGGCCTAGTGTCACTACAGTAAATATTAGCCCATGGCTATTGTGGCCTAGTTTTAAAAAATAGGTTATTGCAGTCACTAGCAAACCGCAGAAAAAGAACTGCACTGACTACAAGCAAACAAATAAACAAGACAACAAGGAAATAAATAAGCAAGCAACTTACACTAGGCTATCACGGCTATTACACATATTACATCCACTGGGCATCAAAGTTCGCCACTAGTGCAAATATAGGGAACACATCAGCATATAAACGCCGCAGCAAAACAAGTCCAGAACTGAAACCACTTTAGAAGAGGTCAAGAAACAATATCCTGGGTACCCATAATGCTGGCAAGATGCTTAGCAAGCTTATTAACTTTCTCTTGTTTGGCGCTTAAGTCCTCCAGCGTTTGCTGTTGCACCAGAAAGTATGCTTCTGAATTCTGCAGGGACTTCCTTAGTCCTTCGGCTTCCTGTCGCATAACATCTGATCGATGTCTTTCAACTTGAAGTTGAGACTCAAGAAGCCGAACTGATTCAGGCAATGAGTTCGAAGAGCTGGTGCCAGCAGTGGTAGCCAGTAACTCGAACACTACATCAAGACATGACTTTGGGGTTGTCTCAGTGTCTTCAATATAGTTTTTATCAGCTTTGTTGGAGACCAACAGGGATGTCTCACTATCTTGAACCTTATCTGCATTACTTCCTTTACCATTGCATAACAGGGTACTCTTCTCCAATATTTTATCCGCGTTCTAAAAGAGAAACAAACAAACACATCTCAGGTTTACAATGTAGTATATGAAACTCATTTTGGTAAACCAGTTCAGTAGTAAGGTGGACAGGATAACAGCATGAAACAAACATATATCTATGTAGTATGGTCACTGTATGGTATATATCATTCTAATTTATGTTGCCAAATCAAGATAGATACAATTCGAATCATATCTATTTAAGACAAAGCAGCATAGATAGAATATAAGCGTGGGAAACTACACAGCAATAACAACACTTGTAATGTGCATGGCATGAGAACATAACTGTTTATTCAATTGAAACTAAAATCAACATAGAGCAAGTTACAACAGAAAACAGCCAAACACGTTGAAGAAACAGGTTTAAAACATACCTGTTGCGCCATTGGAGTTTCAATTGCATCCTTCAAATTTGAAATTAGTTGGTATCAGTAAATACAGTGATGCAATAGCAAAGTAGTATGAACCATAGCTACGGAACCTGACCTGAGAACAATTATTCTTCTTCTTTAAGTGTCGACTTCGGGTTCGGAGTGGTGGTCCTCGTGATTTGGGCACTACATTTGCCTTACTAACTGCTCGTGTTTGGGTGCTCTATGGTGGAGATGGTGCTGTGTCAACGGGAACTGGGTGTCTATCTGCTGGGGTTGGGGTTAGAAGGGGTGTAGCTGGTTCTCTTTCCAACTGGGTAGGGGTACAATCTGCATGAGTGTGGGTTATGTGTGGTGGGGCTGGTTCTTGGGCAAGTACAACCGTGGTTCTATCTGCATCGACAGGTAGCACGATCTTTTCTGAAGACCGTGTTTTTACTCCCACAGATACTGCCATCACTCCCTCCAATTGAAATGGCTGATAAACAAGAAAAGTAATTGAATGTACAGACATTGTAAGATAGACAGGTGCAATGGATAGTAGGGAAGAAAACAGGGCATGAAATAATTCACATTTATGTTGTCTAAGCAAACAGAAAAGCAGGACATAATTTCACATATATGATGGCTAATTAAACAGGATAGCATGACACAATTTCACATGTATGATGGCTAACTAAACATGATAGAATGACATACTTCAAAATATGATGACTATGTAAACAGGATGACATGATATAACTATACGATATGTCTATTAAAGTGGTTGGCATGCCATAAATCACAAACATGCCGTCGATGGAAACGTGATGGCATGATATAATTCACGGATAGAATGACATAATTTAAAATATGATGACTATGTAAACAGGATGAGATGATATAACTATATTATGTCTTTAGAAAATGGGTTGGCATGCCATAATTTAGATACATGCTGTCTATGTAAACATCATGGCATGCCATAATTCAAATATATGATTTATATACTAAGGAAGTGAGCAGAGGGCAATCGCATATATGATGTGTCAACTAAGGAGATGGCATTCAATATTGTGTATATGATGTAAAAACTAAGCATTGCAATACAACATACGCATTATATGAGTAATATAACCCTGCCAAGTTTGAGCATACACCTCAAGGGGATAATAGGACTGGTCATCTGCCTTTGAATCCTCCTCTGAAGAGCTATCTGTAACCTGCAAGATATCTGCTTCAGCAGGTAGCATTGTCTGCTCTGAAGACCTTGTTTTCACTCCAGATTTCTCCATCACCAATTCAAATGGCTGATGCACAGGAAGAGCAATTGAATATACAAACATTATCGACAAAAGCAATGAGAAGTAGAAAAAAAGGACGGCATGATATAATTCACATATATGACGCTTGCCTAAACAACATGGCATTGCATAATTCACATACATAATGCCTTGCAACAAGATAACATTGCATAATTCACATATATAATGTCTTGCAACAAGATGGCATTGCATAATTCACATATATGGTAATTAGACATTAAACAGGTGGCATTCACACAAAGCATGTCTAAACTAAGCAAATGACATAGCAATGCAAGATACCATACACACGATATGAGCAACATAACCCTACCAAGTTAGGGCATGCACCTCGGGGGGGGGGGGATATGACTGGTCATCTGTCTCTGAATCCTCCTCTGAGGAGCTATCGGTAACCAGCAAGACATGCGCTTCGTCAGATAGCATTGTCTGCTCTGAAGACCTTGTTTCCACTCCAAATTTTTCCATGACCGTGCCAAATGGCTGATGCACAGGAAGAGTAATTGAATGTACTAAAATTGTTGACAAATTTAACACGTAATAAAAAAATGATGGCATAATACAATTCACATATAAGATGACTGGCTAACTAGGGTGGCATTGCAAAATTCACATATATGATGCCTGGCTAGACAAGATGGCATTGCATGATTCACATATACGATAAAGAAACTAAACAGATGGCATTGACACAAATCATGTCTAAACTAAGCAGATGACATCTTTAATGTATACAGTAAGCAATGCAAGGCACCATATGCATGGTATTACCAACATCAGCATGCCAAGTTAGAGCGAAGACCTCATGGGAGGAGTGGTCTTCTCCTTCTGAATCCCCCTCAGAATAGTTATCTTCCTCTTGATTACGATCCGAAATGGGTGGAGGGGGGGCTGCCTTTGCGCCCACCATGGTACGACGGCTGCATGAAATTTTATTACCATGCAAGGCTCGTCTCTTTTGCTCTACATGATCAGTTTCATTGTGTATAATAACTGGCATGCATAGGAATAAAACATAGTGAGATTATGTAAGGAGTGCATGCACAAATCCAGAGTGATGGTAGCAAACTGTGGATAGACCCAAAACCAATGATAGCAGGCAGATAATAGCTTTAGTTAAAAAATACAAATAATGGCTCCTTTAATGTTTGTTTGCACCCAACATGAAACTCATAGTAGACACCGGAGATTAACCAGATAGTAGACATATAGTACTGATTGCTGCCCCAATATGTACCCCACAACCATTTAAAAACTCAAGTTTTAGCATTAGTTTGGACCTGACTCGGAGCCTAATAGGTGAACACGACGATAATGTAGCATGCCATCATATTAAGAGACGCATAACATAAGCAGACATGGAAGAGTGCGACCTCTCTTGCGGACCCGTGTAGTCCTCAAGGTCATCTGCTCAGTTGATGATGGTAATGCAGTTGTCGTGGCTGCCAGCGGCGGGGAGGAAGATCTGAGGCGGTGAAAGACAATCTGGAGAGCGGATCCCTGCTATGGTGAACCCTTCCGCCGTTGGAGTAGCTGAGCTGGGGTGGAACACAGCGCCGCAGGAGCAGGACAAACCACACAAGGTTTTCTTTGACACATATCTGTAACAGAAGTAATTGAGTAAGGGCTTGTTTGAATTTGAGGATTCTAACAATGCAGGGATAAGAAATAGACAGGAATAGAATAGGAATGCACGTGCAAAATAGAGAATTTAAAAACACAGGTATTCTGCCAATCTGGGTGTTTGATTCACAACAATTGGAAGATCACAGGATGCAAAAAAGCATGGTGAGATTAAGTCAAACCACAAGAAAATGTACGGTTATAATGCTATTATGCTACTATCTCTTAGTCTTGTGCTTGATGAATAGGAATATGAAAAGGAGGAGAAGTGGAAATTAGAATTCCTACGGTTTTTCTTTCAAGGAGACACTAAAGGAATAAATCCTATAGTTTTCCTTTGCTCCATTCCTTTGCACCAAATTCATGAAAAGTGGTACCATAGGAAACTTTCCAATTCCTATGTTTTTCATTCACTTTTCCTTTCAAGCACTGGCGATTCTAGTAGGCAGGCTTGAGCAAGGAAAATCCTACACTAAAAAAATGTTTTTGTGCTACTTCTATTACTTTGGACCCAGGCCACTACCATACTAGCTCAACTCCCAGGCCCATCGACAAATGCACAGCTCAAACGCGCAGAGATAAATAATGATGGTGTTCAAGAGAGTCCATCATAGATAGCTAAGTTGCCTGGTACCTCACTGCTTGTCATATAGTAGGATAAAATAATCGTATTTCCCGTTACTATGAGTGCTCAGTGGACAATATATATAACATGTAGAGTAAAAAAGAGATGCAACAAGTGTACAACCTCTTTGGCGAAGCCATGTCGATCTCAGCGTGATTGGGTTGGCCGGTGAGGATGCTCCGACTGACTTGGCTGTCGGAGGAGGGGAAGAAGATCTTAGGCGTCTGGAGATGGAGCCCGTGGTACTGCTCCGCTATGATGGAGGGTTTCGTCATTGGAGCAACTCCGATGAGTTATACGACACCGAGGCTGAAGCAAGACAAGAGAGACAAGGAACAACATTAACCTGAGTGGAATTCTAATAGCATCTCCAATACATGACGTAAAATACATAACCACAGAGTGCTAGATGTAAAATACATCAGCCGCTCTTCTCTGAACTTAACTGTCGAAACTGAACTTAACTGTCAAAACTGAACTTAACTATCGGAACTAAACCTAACTGTCGAAACTAAATTTTGCTGTCGAAACTGAACGCACTAGCAAGGTGAGGATACACGTAGGTCGAAGGAATTTTTCATCTCTGGTCAGTCGATTTTGCAGCCATTGGATATGAAATCAAGGGCCTGTCGTTCATCTTCAATCTCCACCCCCAGAGCCACCTGCCACCACTGGCCAAACAATAGCCCCCCGCCGCCCGCGGCCGGCGGTGCGCCGCCCCGCCCGCCCCGAAAACACTCCCCACCGCCGGTCCGCCGCCGCCCCGGCCATCCCTCTAGGCCCCCCGTGCTGAGCTTTTTCTCTGGCGATCCCCACGCAACCGCCCCGCCAACGCCCTGCCACCGCCGGCGACCATCGCCCCATCCTGAACCCTAAGATAGATAGTGGGGTACCTCTCCGGCTGGCCCCCCTCCCTGCTGCGGCTGGTTCTTCCTTCACCCCGGCGAGCCCTCCACCCCACCCCCTGAAAATCGACTGACCCAAAAGTCGATTCAGCCAACTGAAGTGTAGCTAAATTGGAGCAGCATCGCAAGCAAGAGCAAGAGCGAGAGCAGCAGCGTGAGCAAGAGCAATAGCAAGAGCAGACCAGGTAGGGGACCGAGAGCAAGAGCAGAGCAGCAGCGCAAGCAAGAGCTAAAGCAGCAGCAGCTCCTATTGATGTGGACGTCGCCGCCGAGGGAGCGACGCCATGGAGGAAGTGGCCGGCGACGCCGTCGTGGATGGAGTCACGCCGTGTCGGCTCGGGACCGAGCGCCGGCAGCACCGTGAGATCGAATCAAGAAGAAAATGCGGCGATTAGTGTGCAACCTCTTTGGTGGTGCCGATTAGGCCGCAGCTTCATCCGAGGAAACGGTGATGACGATGCTCTTCTGGTGGTGCAGGTGAAGACGGCGGTGTGGGAATGGAGGTGGCGCGAAAGACAAGGGGAACATCGGGGCAGCTCCTTGGAGGTGGAGGACGGGGTGGCTGAACCGGCGGGACGATGAGATTGACGACGGATCCTCATCCGGTACTATGGATGAGGGACGTCGAGGTGTTGCTGTGGATGACGTTGTCGAGGAAGAGGCTCCGGCTGGGTGGCAGATGGAGCAGGGTGTGGAGTTTCGTCGCGGGTTTTTGCGGCATTGGTGTACGAATGGGTTGGCGGATGGGATGGCAGTGGGGAACCATGGCTTAGAGATGCGCTTGTCCGAAATATGGGGTAAGTTACGAAAGTACCCCCACAGATTTGAGGCGGTTCTTTCGGTTCAGGGGTACCACGGGCATTTCGCGTGTCGGGATTTCACAGGAGGTGGGAGTTTTCGCGCGCGTTGTAATTTCAGAATAGCAAGGCGCGGGTTGAGATGGAGAGAGTTGTCGGAGCACAACGAGACAAAGATATATCTTAAATATTTTGGGCTAACAAGGCATGGGTTGAAGAGGCGGGAGTTTTGCCGCACGATAGACAGAGACGCTAGCTTGAATTTTCGGCATAACAAGGCGCGGCTTGAAATTTCGGAAGAACAAGCTTAACGTGTACCAAAAAAAAGACAATTTGCACCTCAACACGCACAACACACACACAAACACCATTTAGACTAGAGTAAGGTACACGTGCATTGCACGCATGACATTTGGCAACCAAATTATGAATAAACACCACATTATAGCATGCAAGCTTCGAGTCATATATCCATGATGTAGATGTTCGTTTAATTCTTATAGTTCATTTCATTCAAAATCATCTAGTTTTTATAAGAAAGCTAATCTATTTTAAGATTCATGGAATTGTGCGTTGTAAGACATAAAGTAAAATCAAATAATGGCAAATCATGTAGAAAAACATTTGGGCAATTCTGATATGGAAGATTCTAGAACAAATAAGAAGTCACTACAAAAAAAGACACATTCTTGACATTTTGGGCCGAACGAATTTTTTTCTGTCATACATATGACACTTCTATGACGATAATTGTGACAAAACCCGGTATCATCATAGATGTGGTGGGCTCCTACTTCTATGACAAAAAATCATGACAGAAAATGGGCTTTTTCATCCTGGGCGGGCCGGAGACGCAGGTGCATGACATTCTTTGGGCCGTCCATGATGGAAAAAACCGTGGTAGAAGTGAGGGGGAGGAAAATTTCGGGGAGTTCCCGGTTACGGTGGGAAGTCAGGGGCCGAGCGATGCGCGTTTCTCTCGTACACGTGTGAGGCGTTGGCTCTAACTGAACCCGAGTGAGGCATTGCGCTCTAACTAAACCCGAGCGATTGCACTGCAGGCTACACATTACTAAACCCGAGCGATCGATCGATGGCTGTTAACTAAACCCGATCGAGCGATTCCTTCGCTACTGCTGGGAACTGAAGCCGATCGATTGGATGAACAGTGAGTGTTGCGGGGGGGGGGGGGGGTTCGAATGAACAGTGAGCGGTGGCGTTTCCTCTGGATGAACAAGACCTCGTGGTGTGGAGGGCTGGATGAACAGTATACGGTGAAGGGGTGCCCGTGGAGGGGTGGTTGAACAGGACCCCGTGGTGTGGAGGGCCGGATGAACAGTAGACGATGGAGGGGTGCCCGTGGAGGGGTGGTTGAATAGTAGCCGGTGGAGTAGCGCGCGGTGGAGGCTGGATGAACAGGAGCCCGTGGAGGCTGGAGGAGGTCGACGGTAGCCCGTGGAGGCTGGAAGATGTCGATAGTGGAGATGAACAGTATTCCGTGGAGTCCCGTTTTGCGGTACGCCACACCCCTCCCGATGAACAGGACCCCCGTTTCGACCGTAGCGCTCCAACACAAGTCCGCTTCGTCCATTTTGCGGTATGCCACACCCCTCCCGATCAATAGGACCCCCGTTTCGACTGTAGGAGGTCCGTTTCCTCCATTTTGCGGTACGCCACACCCCTCCCAATCAACAGGACCCCCGTTTCGACCATAGGAGGCCCGTTTCCTCGGTTTTGCGGTACGCCACACCCCTCCGGATCAACAGGACCCCCGTTTCAACCGTAGGAGGTCCATTTCCTCCTTTTTGCGGTATGCCACACCCCTCCCGATCAATAGGACCCCCGTTTCGACCGTAGGAGGTCCGTTTCCTCCATTTTGCGGTACGCCACACCCCTCCCGATCAACAGGACCCCCGTTTCAAACGTGGCCGGTCGAACACAAGGCCGTTTCCTCCGTTCTGCGGTACGCCAGGCCTCGTTTCCATCGCCTGTTCCGTCCAAGCCCTCCCGATGAACATGACGACGCATTCCGTTCCGACCCAGCCGGTTGGCTCCCACGCGTTCCGTTGCCTCCCGATGAACACGACGCATTCCCTTGCCTCCCCATGAACACGACGCATTCCGTTGCCTCCCCATGAACACGAGGCATTCCGTTGCCTCCCCATGAACACGACGCATTCCGTTGCCTCCCCATGAACACGACGACGACGCTGTTTCTCTGTTCCGACCCAGCCATGTACACGAGCCCTGGTCGTACGTATGCGCGAGTAGGCGTTCGAGACCCCGCCCGTATGTACGTACGTGGCCGTATTTTCTTTCTTGCACCCTGGCCGATGTACGTACGTGTACATGCTACGTGTGCGCCTCTACTACGACACATACGCGCCTCTACTACGACATGTGCGCGCCTCTACATCGACCAGTATATATGTACGTACACATTCGCGACCAGAATGACAATGCTACATACGCTTCGACCAGGTGGGTCCCGACTGTCAGGCACTTCCTTGCGTGCGGAGATGTAGCTGGTGGGTCCCAGCAGTTAGGGGGCGAATCATTTTTTTTGCCCGGACGCACTTCCTTGCGTGCGAAGATGTAGCCGGTGGGTCGCAGCAGTCAGGGGGGCGAATCGTTTTTTTGCCAGGACGCACTTCCTGGCGTGTGAAGGTGTAGCTGATGGGTCCCAGCAGTCAGGGGGGCGAATTGTTTTTTTTTGCCCGGACGCACTTCCTTGCGTGCGAAGATGAAGCTGGTGGGTCCCAGTAGTCAGGGGGAAATGTTTTTTTCGTGAAATACAGTGGCCCGCCGGTGGGTCACTGTCAGGTGGAGGAATCATTATTTTTCGCGTAATAAGGAGGCACTTCCTTGCTGCGGTCGTGGACCCAATTGTCCGCCTCTCCACGTACAGTCCACGTCCGATGGAAGTCATTCCTTGACCATGTTGACCAGGCCGCGCCGAGAGCACCACGGCGGTGGACGACGGCGAGGCCTAGGAAGGGGACGACGTGGAGCCGGGGAAGACGCGGCAATGGAAGTCCGCGCGGAGAGGAGTACGAGGGTTCACTGGTTCGGCTGTGCAGTGAGGCTGCCGTCGCCGTAGGGGGAATAGTAGGGGCAATGAGGCCTCCGCGGCAGCACAGCCGGCCACGGGAGGCAGGAGCATGCGGCACGACCGGCGCTGCTTTGGGCGGCTAGAGCAAGAAGACCAGAGGTTGAAGAAGCACTACGGCCGTTGGATGGACATCGTACGGTCACTGGAGCTAGAATCGTTCATATTGACTAACTTGACAAAGCCCTCCGTCCCCATCAACTTAGTTGGCCCACAAGTCATCCTCCCACTATGGTGGGTCCCAGCTAGCAGGGGGGTATTCATTTTTTGTGCGTAATAAGGAGGCACTTCCTTGTGTGCGAAGATATAGCTGGTGGGTCTGACATGTCAGTGGGGGAACGTTTTTTTCGTGAAATATAGAGGCCCTTCCGGTGGCTCCCAACTGTCAGGTGGAGGAATCATTATTTTGCGCGTACAGTCCACGACCGATGGATGTCGTTCGTTGACCATGTTGACCAGGCCGCGCCGAGAGCACCATGGCGGTGGACGACGGCGAGGGCTAGGAAGGGAACGACACGAGCCGGGGAAGACTCGGCAATGGTTGCCCATGCGGTGGGGAGTACGAGGGTTTACTGGTCCGGCTGCCGTCGCCGGAAAATAACAAGAGGTGTGGGTGAGTAGAGGAATGGCCTGGCCAACAAGTAGGGTGGGGCGGTGCGACCTATGCGGCTGCACAACCGGCCACGGGAGGCGGGAGCAGGCAGTCCCACCGGAGCTGGTTTGGGCGGTTGGAGCAAGAAGATTAGATATTGAAGAAGCAGCATGGCCGTTGGATTAACATCCAACGGTCACTGTTGCTAGAATCGTTTGTGGACTAAGTTGACAAAGCCAAACTACACGTCAACCTAGTAGACCCACAAGTCAGCCTCCAGATCTGTCCCAAACAGCATACAGCCCGAAATTTCTAGCCAGATTCAAATTAATTTTAAATCTAAATATACCTTAATTTAAATTCAATGAAATTTTACCCGCACAAAAACAATGAAATTTAAAATATCAAAATCCAAAAGAAAACAGTATTTTGGAACTAATTGCATGTTTGCTGTATTTTTTCATTTTACAGCCCATTTATTATTACTTATAGCCCATTTGTTTTTACTTATAGCCCATTTCTTATTACTTATGGCCCATTTTCTCGGCAAAATGCATCCCTCCTCGTCTTGAAAGATTTCCGGCCCAGCAGGGCGTAGAAAAGCAAGTAGGCCTATGTTTGTTATTTTGCAAAAAACAAAATAGCTGGCTAGCCATTTTTCAGAAAGGAAAAAAACAAACTGGACTGGTCATGTGCTAAGCATATGAAATAAAAGCCTGGGCTAGACGGGCCATGGGTCCCGCACAACCCAGTTGATACCCTTCTCTTTCCCGAAAAAACAAAATTACTGCGCGCGCTGCTGGGTCCCTACTGTCATCCTCACCATGTACTGTCATCTCCTTATTCCTCTCAGTTGTTGACCATATTGACAACACCGGAGGGCGGCGCCGCGGCGAGCGAACCAAGGCGGACTACGATGGTGAGGCCTCGGACGGGAACGAACAAGAGCCAGGGAAGATCACAGTCAGCCGTGGGAGGCGGGAGCAGGCGGTCCCGCCGGCGCTGATTTGGCTTTGGCGGCTCGAGGAAAAAGAGACTGAAGAAACGCGACAGACGTTGAATGTCAATCCAACGGTCAAGGTTGGCACAATCGTTTGTTGACTAAGCGGACACCAAGTAGCATACTTTTTTATATATAGGAAGAAAACTGCGAGGAAAATGCATTCGTCTGCCGTCCTCCTCACAGGGAACGTTCGCCACATAAGTGACTAGCACCCTTGGTTTTCAACCGAGAGGTCTTGGGTTCGAGTCCCAGGAACTCCCAATTTTGTCCTCCTTCTTTCCTCGCAAAAAAGGAAAGAAAATCAAAGACTTGGGAAGGTGTACAGAACAAGCTAGTGTACCAGTAAAGAGACATTGCCGAGTTTTAGAAAAAAGAAAGTCGTGCTCCTGTAGCTGGTTCGAATCGAAACCTATATTATGACTATATATGGTGCTATGCTACTCTGCAAGTAATGAAACTGACATATCCAACGTTCGCTTCTCCTCTTCTCTACTTACTCTGCCTAGCATCAGAAGCTCTAGCCGCAACAGCCATGTCCGCTGGCTGCTCGTCCACCTGCTCTTCAGCAGGCAACAACCAGAAATGCACCAAGTTTCCACCCATGCCATCGTCTATGGGTCTCATCACACCCCCGCCGGCACGCGCACCGCAGCCGATTGCTCATCGCAACCCACTGTCGTTGGTGTGGTGCCACTGCTGCAAATCACGTAGAGTCATCCGTCGCGTCTCAACCACAATCCGCAACCCTGGCCGAGTCTTCTACAAATGCCCGAATCATGGGTAATAATATGTTTCAGTGTTGTTCTGCTGCTTTCAGTTGCTGATTTTTTTAATAGTTTGGTTGATGATCTTCCAATTTGATTCGTGCAGAAAAGGGAAGATTCGTGTGATTTGTATTTTTGGGAAGTTGCTGATGTGGGGGAATGCAACTACGCTGATTACTTGGTTAGCCGAGGAATCCCAATACCAGCAGGTTGGGGTGTTGGAAAAGTAACTGAAGGAACGACAAAAGAGGAAGATGCAGAGCAGAAGGTTAAAGATGCAGTTCCTCTGATCATGGCCAAGCAATAGCTGCTGAACGGCAGAAGAGGAAGATGCAGAGCAGAAGGTTAAAGATGCAGTTCCTCTGATCATGGCCAAGCAACAGCTGCTGAACGGCCTTGACAACAATGAGGAGATGAAAGAGCTTGTGAAGATAATGGGCAAAATCGATGTGCTCTGTAGGATGATTGTCTCTTTATTTGCAGTGTATGTAGAACTCATGATGTATTCAGTGGCTACAACATGACCACTTTGCTGAAACTAGTAATGAATGGAACCCATGTAGTAGGCTGGGCGTAGTGTTGTTAACATCTAATGATTTCTATTAACAGAAATCAGGGGGCATCCCCTTTTGCTCATATAAGTAAATAAATAGTAGAGGCCCTGTCGGGTCAGCTTTGTTCTCATTCGAAGACGTCGAGCAAATTGCAGTCCAACAGCAAACTATGTCATCAAATTCAAGTTTCACAGCCGAATATGAGTACAACTAAACAACAATGTCATCATGTTTTAGTTGTCATACAATCACCAAACACAAATCAGCATACATAACAAGTGATGTTCTCACAGCAAAATACTAAACAACATGTTCATCAGGTTTCAGTTGTCATAGCAAACACAATTTCACATAGTAGATAAAAAAACGTCTTCTAACAGGCAAATACGACAAAAGCAATGTAATTATCATCCGCAGCAGCAGCGTCAATATCTTCACCACTTGTATCAGTCTGAATCGTAATTCCCCACGGTGTCATCTTCTTCTTCGTCCTCAACGTCCTCGAACTTTGGCTTCTTCTTGATCAACTCTTGTATGTCCACAGCACGACAGGCAATCTTTTTGCCAGCATCATTGACGTGATGGTTCTCAAAGATATTAGGAACATCTGTGTTATCTTGTACATCAGGAGCAGTGTAAGCATCATCTTGTTGTCCAACTTCATTAAACGAATTCCTCTGCTCAAACCTTTGCAATACTCTCCAATTATCGCTACGTGCAAATGTGTCTTCCAAGAAAAATATCTGTGTTGCTTGATTTGCCAAAATAAAAGGCTCGTTGGTCTGGTACGCCGCCTTGACATTGATGGATTTGAAATAATCATCAGCTCTGGGTTTTGCGATCCTGGAAAACAGGTTATACCAACAACAGCACAAAAGAACCACACACCGATGATCCTCGAAACTGGAGATATACTGCAACTGAACAATGTCTGTTATGTTAGCATACATTTCAGTTGTCTCTTTGTCATACGTATCCGTGCTCATGATGGCACTGTTTTGTGTCTTCCTGCCTTCGTCTCGTGCAAGGGTGTTGTAGCGCACATCTCCAACAACGCAAGATTCATAATGTCTTACCCGAGTATCAGGACCCATTGCTAGTGAGTAAAGGGCATCATCAACTGCCTGCCCATCCTCCCGCATCTTCTTAACCTATGGTTAGAAAATAGACAAGCTGATCATCTTATCTACTCAATATATTAAAAAAACTGACAGTGCACTTCAAAAGCTTACATGGTTCTTGAACCATTTCGCAAATCCTGCCATAACCAGTTTGTCAATGTTTCTTGGATTTTGCGGCAGTAACTCCTCTTTGTAGATGTTGCACAACATAGTGATCACGTCAAACATCTAAATATATAAGAATGTGCTGCAAGTTTAGTAGATTATGATGTATAAGCTGCAATGCTGCACTTACTTGATATAAGGTAGTATCTCAGGACAGTTATTCAACACATACCAAACCATTTTGTCCAAATCTTTAGGTTTGTCCTCTTGTTGACTCTTCCTTGTAACTCGAACAGAATAATCGAAAACATTGAGCCCGGGATTGTATTCACCCACCTCTTTGCTAAGCTGATCAGCTGTTTCAATGTATTTTGGGCAGAATGTCAATGCTTCTTTAGCAATGTAGGCCTCTGCAATGGAACCCTCGGGTCTAGCTCTGTTCCTAACATAGCCCTTGAAAGTGCCTAGCCGCCTTTCAATAGGGTACATCCAGCCATACTGTACTGGACCTCTAAGTAGTGCCTCATTAGGTAGATGAACAGCCAAATGCACCATCACATCAAATAAGGCTGGAGGATATATCTTCTCAAGGTCACATAGGATAGTTTGTCTTGTCTCTAAGACGCTCCAAAGCATATATCCTGATATTTCTACTGCAGAGTTCCCTGAAGAATTGTCCCAACTCTGCAACTACTCTGTATAAGTCAGGGCGGCGCAATCCTCTAAGGATAACAGGTAAAACCCTTTGAAGTAGGACGTGGCAGTCATGAGTTTTCAACCCTTGTACCTTGTTTCCATCTGCACTGACTCTCCTTTCAGGGTTGGAAGCAAATCCATGTGGGAATCTCACATGTGACAGGACCTCGTAGAATTCTTTTCTTTTTACCTTGTCCAAGACGTACACAACTGGTGCCATATCCCGTGGTTTACCTTCATCTTGCACCTGCAAATCCTTTCTGATACCCAGGTGTGTCAAATCAATCCTAGATTTTAAGGTATCTTTTGTCTTGCCTTCAATGTTAAGAAGTGTGCCGATAATGCCGTCACATATATTTTTCTCGATGTGCATCACAACAATATTATGCCGTAGATCCAAATATTTCCAATACTCCAAGTCCCACAAAGTGGACCTGCGGGTAAACAATAATCTCTCTTCTACCCTCCCACGCTTCCTTTTCCTGCTACCATTACCAGGATGGTTTCCTGGTGTAATATGCCTGACCTTCTCTAGTTCCACTTGCAACTCATCGGCGGTGAGCCACTTTGGCACATCACGGTTTTCATGCTTTGCATTGAACACATGTCTTCGGTATTTTCTAGGATGCAGCTTGTCCTTGGCAAGGAAACGGCGGTGTCCAGTGTAACAGATCTTGCTAAGTATTGCGTATGACAGCGGATTCCTGTCACAACGAACACATGCATTGTAACCATGTGTCGTTCGCCCTGACATAGTGCCCAAAGCCGGATAATCATGGATGCACCAAATTGCAACAGCACGCAGAAAGAAATCAGCTGGTGGGCTGCTATATAGGTCTCGAGTGAGAACACCCTTCCATAGTTGTTGAAGTTCCTCCACAAGAGGCTCCATGAACAAATCAAAATCCTTTCTAGGACTTTTTGGACCTGGGATGAGCAAGGCCATCATGCAGTTTGATTCTTTGGTGCAGACATTTGGAGGCATGTTGTAAGGGATAACAAGCACTGGGCACATGCTATATGTGGCGCTCTGGTGGCCAAATGGGTTAAATCCATCTGAAGCTAAGCCAAGTCTAATGTTTCTCGGGTCAGCAGCAAACTTTTTGTGTTTATCATTGAAGCTTTTCCACTCACTAGCATGAGATGGATGGCTCATTACATTCTGATCTTTGTACTCCTAGTTCCTAGAATGCCATAGTACATCCTCCCTTGTTTCAGCATCATGAAACAACCTCTGCAATCTTAGTGTAATTGGAAAATGTCTCAGAACATTATGAGGAATCTTCTTCACAGCATCGCCATCTTCCATCTTGATGATTTGCATTTCGGGCATTCACTTAAGTTGGCATAATCCTTCTGGAACAGAACACAATTATTCTTACAAACATGGATCATATCATATCCAATTCCAACTGCACGAAGGAAATTCTTCATTTTACTGTAGGTGTGTAGCAGCTCAGACGCATCTGGGAAAGATTTGCGAAAAGCAGCTGTCGGTGTCAAAACCGGCGGATCTTGGGTAGGGGGTCCCGAACTATGCGTCTAGGTGGATGGTAACAGGAGACAAGGGACACAATGTTTTTACCCAGGTTCGGACCCTCTCGGTGGAGGTAACACCCTACTCCTGCTTGATTAATATTGATGATATGGGTAGTACAAGAGTAGATCTACCACGAGATCAAGGAGGCTAAACCCTAGAAGCTAGCCTATGGTATGATTGTTGCTCGTCCTACAGACTAAAACCCTCCGGTTTATATAGACACCGGAGAGGGCTAGGGTTACACAAAGTCGGTTACAATGGTAGGAAATCTACATATCCGTATCGCCAAGCTTGCCTTCCGCGCCAAGGAAAGTCCCATCCGGACACGGGACGAAGTCTTCAATCTTGTATATTCATAGTCTTGGAGTCTGGCCAAAGATGATAATTCAGCTATCTGGACACCCCCTAGTCCAGGACTCCCTCAGTAGCCCCTGAACCAGGCTTCAATGACGACGAGTCCGGCGCGCATATTGTCTTCGGCATTGCAAGGCGGGTTCCTCCTCCAAATAATTCATAGAAAATTTTGAACACCAGGATAGTGTCCGGCTCTGCAAAATAAGTTCCACATACCATCGTAGAGAGAATAATATTTACACAAGTTCAATCTGCTGACGTATCTCGTGGCATGATGTCACACCATGGCCAAGCCTTTATTCAAATTGTTTTTACTGTTCCACCTCAGCATGTTTAGCGAAGCGGTTTCCTTGGCACGTCCTGTCAAAGCAGAGATCGTGTCCCCTTATTCCGGGATTCTCATCAATACGGGCGTGGGTAACCCAACTGTGCCATTGATTGCGGCGCTTGGGAGATAAGCGAGTTTTACCGGGCTGGTGGGGACGCATAGTTTCGTCCGCTCATATATAAGGGGATAAGGATCCACCTTTCTACCTACGCCTTCTTCCTCCTCTGCTTATCCATCTCCGCGTACTCGAGCTCCAGCGCCCAAGTCCGCATATCTCACCTCAACCTTCTCCAACCATGTCCGGAGCGGGAGGCAAGTGGATGGCCTCCTCCGTCACGGAGGGGCACATCAAAAGGCTGCACAAGGCCGGATATCTATCCAGCGATATCGCGCACCGGATCCCCGACGAGGGGCAGCTCATCCCCACCCCCAGGCCCCATGAGAGGGTGGTGTTCCTTCCCCATTTCCTCCATGGACTGGGCTTCCCACTCCACCCATTTGTTTGGGGGCTCATGTTCTACTATGGCCTGGATTTCCATGATCTGGCCCCGAATTTTATCCTCAACATCTCGGTGTTTATCATCGTGTGCGAGGCCTTCCTCTGCATCCAGCCCCACTTTGGCTTATGGCTAAAGACTTTTAATGTCAAGCTAAAGGTAGTGGGCGGCCGCCAAGCGGAATGCGGAGGCGCCATGGTGGGCAAGATGCCCAACGTCACCTGGCTCGAGGGCGCCTTCGTGGAAACCATCAAAGGGTGGCAATCGGGGTGGTTCTATGTCACCGAGCCGCGTGACCCTGAATGGGTAGCGGCCCCTGAATTCAAATCTGGCATCCCCACACGGCTCACCTCCTGGAAAGAGAAGGGCTTGACATGGGGCGATTCAGAGGAGCTGACCGGACTCCAATCCTGTGTCCAAACCCTGGTGAACAAGAAGCTCAAGCTTGTCAACATAGTCCAGGTCATGCTCATCCGCCGGATTCTCCCGTGCCAACAGCGGGCTTTCAACTTGTGGGAGTTTGATCCGGCACAGCTCCAGACCTTGAGCAGGCTCTTCGATACTACGTATGAAGAGGACTGGAGGGTGCTATTCAAGGGCGCCGAGGCTCCCGCATCCGCTACCGAAGATCGCGGATTCAGCTCGCAGCGTCAAGCCGGCGAGGTAAGCTATTTTACCCTTTACGGGACACTTGTTTTCCATAGTTTGACTCTATGAGGGATCTAAACTCCCATTACCTTTAACAGGCTTGGCAGAAGACGTCCGGGCATGTTAACTGTCCGGCTCCCCTTCCAGAAGACCCAGCGGATGCTCGTTTGACGGGGCTGCTGGGACCGGCGCCTTACGTGGTGCCAGAGAAGAAGGCCAAGAAGAAGGCCACGGGAACCCGAAGGAGTTCCCGGTGCCAGGTCTTATCGGACTCATCGTCCAATGACTCCGAGGCGGACTCCTCCCACGAAGATGAGGAGGAGAAGAAAGAGGCCTCTTCCCCAGCGGGGGGAGAGAAGAACAGGAAGGCTTCCCCAACGGGGGAGGCCGAAGGGTCCAAGAAGGGAAGGACCCTTCTTCCGGACTGTTCCACCAACGCCGACGACGGCAAAGAGGAGTGGCCCTCGAGGGCCAAGCCCCTGGCGAGATCGTAAGTGTCCGGATTCCAGAGTAGCTTATGATTTTCTTTTCGTTGCATAGTGTCTTCTAAAGCCGAACACAACCATGTAGCCCGCCCAAGGATGACCTTCCCGCTTCGTCGAGCAGGTCCCTGGGTTCATCGGATGTGAATAGCGCCTCACTTCCGACCGCCTCCTCCCCCCGTGATGCAGACGGTGCCGAGGAGGGGTCCCAGAAAGGGACCAGCCAGAAGGAGGAGGCCCCGGAGGTGCCGTAGGGCAACCTCCCGGACTTCGAACCGGACTCCGCACCGGAACCTTTGGTGGTTCTGGAGTCCGGCAGGCGGCCCCTTCATAAGAAGGGCGAGACAGCGACGCCGGTGACCTCCGTCCAACCAGAGGCGCCGGATAATTTGCTGGAGGCGCTCAACGGCGCTTCCATCGACGAGAGCACCGCACTGTTATGAGTGCGGTGATTCAGAAAGTTCAGTCCGCCAAGAGCGGGCTGACTGAAGCCTGCACCAGCCTTCTAACAGGCTTTGAGGTATGTGATTAAGATATGTAAAAATAGTACCGCATAGACAGTAGCCCCTGATGCTCAGTTTGGTGTTCAGAAAGAAAATCCGAACTGAGGATCTAAAAAGATATACGCACGAGTCTAACACAAATATGTCAATATGGGAATGCAGGCTGCGCTGCTGACCTCTGCCGCCCTGACTGCGGAGGTCAATGCCTTGAAGCAGAGCCTCGAGCGGTCCGAGAGCGAGCTCGGCCATGCCAAGAAGAAGCTCAAGGACATGGAAGGTAAGTAATACCTTATTAAAGTGATACCTTATAGAAAAGGATTTGGTTGCAAAAAATGACAGGGATAACGTGAGTATTGCAGGGGCCACGAACGAGGTGGCGACCCTGAAGGAAGCAGTGTCCAAGGCCGAACGCAATGCGGCCGTGGAACGCACCGAGCGAGAGAAGCAGGAGGCGTGGGTGGCGGAGATGCGGCAAGAGCTCCAGGCTCTCGTGAAAAAAACACGAGAGTTTGGAGCGTGACTTGAAGACTCGAGAGTCCTAGCTCGCCTCGGCTCTTGAGAGTGCCAAAGCCGCTAAGGGCGAAGCCCAGAAGGCCCTCCAGGAGATTGAGGAGATAAAGAAGATAGCGGCGGGTAAGGCATTCTTCATGCAAAGCAAGCATGTAAAAGTGAATTATCTGTTACTTACCCGGATTCGGAGCTCTCCAGGAGCGTTCGCAGATCTGCCCCGTAGTGTGTCCGACGTTGCCGCATTCTACCGGGCCGAGGAAGGGAGATCGATGGAGAAGGTATTCTGGTCTCAGTATGCTGAGGCCGGACATCCGGTGCCCCTGAGCGACCAGCTGAAGCAGCTGGTCGAGCTCCACAAGGTGGCCGAACAGGCCATGAAGGGCCTCATAGTTCGGTTGTGGCCCAAAGAAGCCATGCCTGGGAGCTACTTCGGTCTGGTGCGGCGGCTGGTGGACGCCTGTCCCTGGATTGAAGTCATCAAGCACTCCGTCTGCATTGAAGGTGCCCGTCGGGCCCTTACCCACGCTAAAGTGCACTGGGGCAAGATGGACGCCGAGAAGCTTGTGACGGACGCGCCACCGCCGGGCAAGGAGTATCGCACGCCCGAGATGTATTATAAGGGTGTCCTGAAGGGTGCCCGCCTTATTGCGAGTGAATGCTCCAAAGATGTAATTTTTTAGTAGACTCGCATTTTGTTATCCTGTGCGCTGAAAACTTTGTTCATATGCGCTAAGCAACGCTTGTTAATTTAAAATATTACCTTCTGTGCGGCCGTTTATCAAATCTGAGAGATGGCAAGTCGTTGGTTTCGGCCCCCATGCCACGAGTGCTGGGGTGTTCGGGATAAACTTGAGCGCTCTTGTTCCCATTTTTGGGTCCTTCTAGGGAGGCGCTCAACACAACGAACGAGGCAACCGGACTTATAATGCTTGAACACTCCCACTTAGCCATAGAATTCTATAATTTTAAATTTCGGCGAAGCCCCTAGTGTTCAGAAGACCGAATTCGGGGCGCTATCCACGCCTGGGGCCGGACAAAGCCGGCTCCTCTCTCTAAGCGGCATAAGTCTTTAGGGACTCGAAAAGACCTCTTGAACAGCAACCAGCTCTCGCCTTATCATGACGGTCAGTTTTAGAGGTGCTCGACCCAGCTCAACTGGGGCACAATCGTAGTGGTTCTCCCAGCGCTACCTTAGCTGATATAACGGAACGTAAGGTACCAAAACATGGGAGCCGAGCAAACCCAACTATTGACCCAAGACATGATTCGGAGCCGATGCATATAATGCTATAAGTTCGGGGTGCCGCACTTGTGAAAGTGTTCGGACTTATCACGCCATAATTCTGGGGAAGTTAAGCCCCTGGTGTATTTGGCCGTACCATAGCGTACAGGCGCAACATGTCATAAGTGAACATATATAGAAAGGAATGCAGTGATAGGCAAAAAGCGATGCAATGTTTATTCACAAAACACTGCAATGAAGGCAGAACGATACAAATAGTGCGATAAGCAAGGGGTGGGACTATTTAACATGTCCCCCTCCAGGGGTAGGCTGCGGAATGGTATGTAAAACATGTATAATGCTCGTAATGGAGACCACCTGGATACTCGTCATAGCTTTTCTGCTTCCCTGGCTGTTGCATCGTGAGTTCGTCAGATCTACTGCTGGACAGGGCTTCTGGAAAACAGAGTCCTGGGAATAGGAAGAAAAAAAAGAATGACAAATTTGGGAGCCCCTGGTGTGGTTGATCCGCACTCTGGGCATGCCGTGGTCGTGCCCCTCCCCCTATGCCCATGGTATCTCTAGAGCGTAGTGATATACGCGTGGTACTGGTCTCGAGATTTCACGAGGGCTGGGGTTGGGGCTGCATTGCTACGCATGCTCGAAACGTGCCAGGTGGTCTTGTTGTAGGTTACTCCGGGCGCGCTTGACGGTGTCCGGTCACTTAACAGCCGGACTCGAGAATTGCCTTAAGAGGCTACTCTGTACTTCCGCCGCGAGAGCCGCTGTATGCTCCTCCGTTCGGAGAGAGCGTTCGGTGTTTCCGTTGACCGTGATGACTCCTCGAGGGCCTGGCATCTTGAGCTTGAGGTATGCGTAGTGCGGCACCGCATTGAACTTTGCAAATGCGGTTCGTCCGAGCAGTGCATGATAGCCGCTGCGGAACAAGACTATGTCAAAGATTAACTCCTTGCTTCGGAAGTTATCCGGGGATCCGAAGACCACTTCAAGTGTAACTGAGCCTGTACAATTGGCCTATACACCTGGTATGACGCCTTTGAAGGTCGTCTTTGTGGGTTTAATCCTTGAGGGGTCTATGCCCATCTTGCGCAATGTATCCTGATAAAGTAGGTTCAGGCTGCTGCCGCCGTCCATCAGGACTCTAGTGAGGTGAAATCCGTCAACGATTGGGTCTAAAAGCAATGCGGTGAATTTGCCATGGCGGATGCTGGTGGGGTGGTCCCTTCGATCAAAAGTGATCGGGCAGGAGGACCACGGATTGAACTTTGGGGCAACAGGCTCCATCGTGTATACGTCCCTGAGCGCATGCTTTCGCTCCCTTTTAGGTATGTGGGTTGCGTATATCATGTTCACCATCCGCACTTGTGGGGGGAAACCCTTATGTCCTCTATTGTTCGGCGGCCGTGTCTCCTCCTCGTCATCGCTATGCAGCCCCTTGTCGTTGCCTTCGGCGATTAACTTGCCTGCCTGCTTGAACACCCAACAATCTCTGTTGGTGTGATTAGCTAGCTTTTCGGGGGTGCCGTGTATCTGGCACGAGCGATCGAGTATCCGGTCCAAATTGGACGGGCCCGGAGTAGTTCTTTTGAATGGCCTTTTCCTCTGACCGGGTTTAGAGCCTCTGAATCCAGCGTTGACTGCCGTATCTTCAGTATTATCGCCGTTAATGCGGCGCTTGTGCTTATTGCGACGCGACCTGCCATTGCTATCTTTGGTATCCGAACTACCAGAGTTTTTGGTTAGGTTGTTACTGCGGACTAGCCAGCTGTCTTCTCCCGCACAGAAGCGGGTCATGAGTGATGTGAGGGCTGCCATTGATTTCGGCTTTTCCTGTCCTAGGTGCCGGGCAAGCCATTCATCGCGGATGTTATGTTTGAAGGCTGCAAGGGCCTCTGCATCCGGACATTCGACGATTTGATTTTTCTTGGTTAAGAACCGTGTCCAGAATTGTCTAGCCAATTCGTCTGGCTACTGAATTATGTGGCTTAGGTCATCGGCGTCTGGTGGTCGCACATATGTGCCCTGGAAGTTATCGAGGAATGCGGCTTCCAGGTCCTCCCAACACCCAATTGATTCTGTTGGCAGGCTGTTGAGCCAATGCCGAGCTGGTCCTTTAAGCTTGAGTGGGAGGTATTTGATGGAGTGAAGATCATCACCGCGGGCCATGTGGATATGAAGGAGATAGTCTTCGATCCAAACCGCAGGATCTTTTGTGCCGTCGTAGGATTCAATGTTCATGGGTTTGAACCCTTCGGGGATTTGATGATCCATTCCTTCATCTGTGAAGCATAGTGGGTGTGCGGTGCCTCTGTATTGGGCTATATCACGACGCAGCTCAAACGAGCTTTGTCTACTGTGTTTGGCCCGGCCGGAATTGCTGTATCCGGCATGACGGTTGTCATCGTGTATCGTGGGGCGCCCACGCGATCCGTAGATCGATCTTATTTGTCTTTCCTTATCCTCCAATATGTCTCGCAAGTCCGGCGCATTCCCCCGTGGCTTTGTACTTTTCGAGCGACGCCAGGGTGCGGCTTTAGTGGAGGGCCTAGAGGCCTCTCTGTCACAGCCACGAGGTGGCTGGTCGGCCGTATTGTGCGCTGGTGTTGTAGGTTTATGTGCTTCATCCTCTAATCAGGGTAGCAGCCTTCGTTTGGGGTAGCTTTTGGAGGGGCGTTCGAGTTCATACTCTTCGGCCACAAGGACTTCAGTCCACCTGTCGGCTAGCAGGTCTTGGTCAGCTCTAAGCTGTTGCTGCTTTTTCTTGAGGCTGCTTGCCGTGGCCATAAGCCTGTGTTTGAAACACTCTTGTTTGACGGGATCCTCAGGCACGACAAATTCGTCGTCGTCGAGGCTTGCCTCGTCTCCGGAGGGAGGCATATAATTATTGTCCTCTACCTCTCTGTCTGCCGTTCTCTCTTGAGGGCTGGTTTCTCCATCCTCCTGCACTGAATCTTGCTGGAGGGGGTTGTCTTCGGCACTGTCCGGGGTGTTATTATCTCCGGTGCCGGAATCTCCATTCTTGCAGTGGCGGGACTTGGAGTGGCGCCGCTGACGCCGGCGCTTAGGCAGTTTTTTGGGGGGGTCGTCCTTCGCTGTTCCATCGTCATTCCCATCCTTTGGGATGTCCACCATGTATATGTCGTACGATGAGGTGGCTTTCCAGTGCCCTGTAGGCGCTGGTTCTTGGTCGTCTCCGGCATTGTCGTCCATACCGTCGATGTCTTCGGAGTCGAAGTCTAGCATGTCGGTTAAGTCATCGACAGTGGCTACGAAGTGGGTGGTGGGTGGGCTTTGAATTTCTTCATCGTCCGCATCCCAACCATTCTGACCATATTCCGGCCAGGGCTCTCCTGATAAAGAGAGACACTTTAGCGAATTCAGGATGTCGCCAAAAGGTGAGTGCTGAAAGATGTCCGCAGCGGTGAACTCCATGATCAGCGCCCAATCGGATTCGATTGGCAGGGGCGCGGAAGGTTCGGGGTCCAGAGAGGAGTCCAGCACCTTGGAGTCACGAGCTTCACACGGGACAGGGTCGGTATTCGGCTCTATCACCATAGAGGTAGCAGCCCCCAAGGCGGTGTCCAGCCACCCATACTCGATCGGCGCAGTCGGCTCCGAGATAAGGGTCGGAGCGGACTCTTGTGTGGCCTCCAGGGCACTGTTCGGCGGCAGAGTTACATCATTCCCATCGTGATAGTGCGGCGCGCTTGGCTGTGGCTCGAATCCGTCGAAGATCAAGTCTCCACGGATGTCAGCCGTATAGTTCAAAATCCCAAATCTGTCCTGATGGCCAGGGGCATTGCTTTCGATCTGCTCCAGATGGCCAAGTGAATTGGCCCGCAGTGCGAAGCCGCCAAATACGAAGATCTGTCCAGGGAGAAAAGTCTCACCCTGGACCGCGTTGTTGTTGACGATCGAAGGAGCCATCGGGCCTATAGGTGACGACACAGAGGAACTCTCAATGAAAGCACCAATGTCGGTGTCAAAACCGGCGGATCTCGGGTAGGGGGTCCCGAACTGTGCGTCAAGGCGGATGGTAACAGGAGACAAGGGAGACAATGTTTTTACCCAGCTTCGGGCCCTCTCGGTGGAGGTAAAACCCTACTCCTGCTTGATTAATATTGA
This sequence comes from Triticum timopheevii, assembly GCA_963921465.1. Lineage (NCBI taxonomy): Eukaryota > Viridiplantae > Streptophyta > Magnoliopsida > Poales > Poaceae > Triticum > Triticum timopheevii. Next base: position 142,165,845 of record OY997264.1, on the reverse strand, counting down.
TGATATGGGTAGTACAAGAGTAGATCTACCACGAGATCAAGGAGGCTAAACCCTAGAAGCTAGCCTATGGTATGATTGTTGTTCGTCCTACGGACTAAAACCCTCCGGTTTATATAGACACCGGAGAGGGCTAGGGTTACACAGAGTCGGTTACAATGGTAGGAAATCTACATATCCGTATCGCCAAGCTTGCCTTCCACGCCAAGGAAAGTCCCATCCGGACACGGGACGAAGTCTTCAATCTTGTATCTTCATAGTCTTGGAGTCCGGCCAAAGATGATAGTTCGGCTATCCGGACACCCCCTAGTCCAGGACTCCCTCAGTAGCCAACATCGCATCGAAGGATTTGTTGGTCATCCGCTCAGATGTCTTCACCTGAAGAAAGGTGACCATAGCTGAGAATACTGACAGCTTATTTCCTGGGGTGACAACAACGTTGCATTGTTCCAACATGCGGGCCCACCGTTTTTCTTCTGAAGGTGAAAGTTCACGCACGAGCATTTAGTAGCATTGTTTCAATGTTGGTCAAACTCACTGGCTCCGCCACCACCACCTCCTCCTCGTCTTCCACCTGAGCATCAGGCAGATCAAGATGGTGATCTGCTGCTTCCACATAGTCAATAACATTGACGTTGATAGCTTCACCATGATGAACCCACCTAGTATATGTGACCGACATCCCATACAAGTGTAGATGATTTTGCACAGTTGACTGGGGTCTCGCAACTGAATTCATACAACTGCTACACGGGCAGAGCACATATGATTTCATACCACCGTACTCAGCTCTGATAAAGTTCATGAAGTTTTCAACCCCCTCGACATATGCAGCGGAGAATCTTCGAGCAGAAGTTATCCAAGTCCTGTCCATCTGTTAGACATACAAATTAGTTCTTCTACTAGATATTACAGGAAAAACATATATGCTTTTTTATGAAGTCCAGAAAAAAAATACCTAGGTCGATGTCTAAAGCTATGGCAAGATATTTGGACGAGCAGATCTAAGTAACAAAATATATGTAAAGCTAATTCAGCAAACAGATTTGAGTGCTAAATTATGGCAGGCTGTTTCAGCAGTCAATGAGGCCGAGCACACAGCCATTGAACTATCGAAGGCCATCGCAACAACAAAGATCAAGTATAAAATGGTGTAGAGCTATTTCACCTAACAGATTGGCTACTAAACCATGGCAATCTACGTCACAATAAATATATGGCAGGATATTTTAGCAACTAATCGGCCTTGGCATGCCATCTCAGCTAAGCAGATTGAGTGCAGAACAGGGCAAGGAAGCTTCTTAAGCAGAGCATATTGATAGTAAACTACTTCGGCAAACAGTGAGATTAACAGCGTCTATCAGCTAACATTCAACACTACACCGACATGAACGGGGCCTCAGTCTAGAATGCGCATACCGTGGGAGAAGCTAACCGCCGTGCGTCTCCACATGAACGTCACCAGCGTGCGGTGCTGACCGTCGTGCGCTCCACAAGAACGTAGCCAGAGGTGGCGGCGCGGCTAGAGGACGGCAATTTACGAGAGCGTACTATGGGAGCGAGAGGATCACCGAACCACGGCACTGACATATCGGCGCAGCGGGGTGGGCGCTTTGGCGGAGCGAATGGAGTGGAGGGGGACAGGGGGGAGGGGGGGTTTGGGGAATATTATTGGCTAGTTGGCCGAAGGGCGGTTGAATCGGATTTGGGGGGAATTTTTCGGTGGGGGGGGGGGGGTGGAGGATTTTCGCACGGTGGGCGGGGGGAGTTTGGCGCATGGTCGGTTTCTCCAAGTGCAGTCCCACGTGTCAATGAAGAGGCAAGCCGAAGAGCGTTCCGTTTGCGTGAGCCGGGTGCAGGACCGAACGTGTGTGGGATGCAATGCGACCGCGATAGGAGTGCTATGAGTGTACCGCCTTTTTCCTTTTAAACTAGGTGCTTCGCCCCCTCAAAAAAAAAATTGTTGCTTTGCGCGATCCATCGATACTACTACTAGTAATCCGGTAATCCCAACTAAAACGGCGCGGCCGGGTCTTTTCCCGCGCGATATGCTGGGAGGTTGGCTTAGTTAGTTTTTTTAGGACGAGTAATGCTACACCTACGTAATCCCAGTTACGTAATTAACATAATGTGAAATGTGTGAGCTGTTGATTGTAGATTGGGGGAGGGAGTGTAACGCCCCGGATTCGATGCGCCAGGTGTCTTCCAGTTATTCATCGTTGTTGCCATGTCATTTGCTTGTGTGTTGCATTTTATCATGTCATCATGTGCATCTCATTTCGCATTCGTGTTCGTCTCATGCATCTGAGCTTTTTCCCCATTGTCCGTTTTGCAATCCGGCACTCCTATGTTCCCCGGCGCCCCCTTTTGCCTCTTTTCATGTGCGGGTGTTAAACATTCTTGGAATGGATGGAGGTTTGCCAAGCGGCCTTGGTATAGCACCGGTAGACCGCCTGTCAAGTTTCGTGCCATTCGGAGGTCGTTTGATACCCCAACGGTTAACCGGGTAACCGCAAAAGCCTCCTTCTCTTTGCAGCCCAACACCCCTTCCAAAGTGGCCCAAAACCCAGTAAACTCCCCTCCATACTCTCGGTCGTTCGATCATGATAGCGTGGCCGAAAACCGCTCCTCATTTGGACTCTCCTAGCTCCCTCTACCTATAAAACTAGACCTCCCCCTGAATTTTCGCGCAGACCTAACCCTAGCCCCTCTCCTCTCCGCCGCCGGACATGTCCGCGTCGCGCCGGACATGTCCGCGCCGCCCGCCGCAGCGAATCCCAGGCCGCCACGTGTCCCTCTCCCGCCGCCGTCCGCGCCGCCGGCCCGCGGGGCCCGCGTCGGGCCCGCGGAGCCCGTCCGCCGCCGTCGCTGGCCCGTGCGCCCGCCTCCGCGCCGGTGCCCGCTCGCCGCCGCCGCGGGAGCCGCGCCGCCGCGCCTCGCCCCCGCGCCGGCCAGCTCCGTTCGCGCCAGCCCGGGGCCGCGGCTCCCCGACCCCGCCGCGTGTCGAGCCGGCCGCCGCCTCCGCCTCCCCGCCGTCTGCGCCCGCCGCAGGCCGTCTCCGCCGCCGCCCGACGACCGGCGCCGCCGCGCCGCCCCCTGCGCCCCTCGCCTCCGCTCGCCCCCGGCCCCCCTCGCCGAGCTCGCCGCCTCCTCGTCGCCCCGGCCGGATCCGGTGAGGGCCCGGCCAGATCCGGCCTCCTCCGCCCTGGTTTCGCCTCTCCCCCAACTCCGGCCACCGTCGCCTCTTCTCCGGCGGAGATCCGGCGAGATCCGCCGCCGCCTCGGGATCCGTGCCGCGGTCAACCCTAATCCGCTAGGTGAAATTCGTCTAAGTCCCCGATTCTGCAATAATTATCATACCATGTTCATCATGTTGTATCTCTGCATCTGTAGCTCCGTTTCATGCATATAATATGTCAAATTGTTCGTCTCCACGAGTACTTCATTTCACTCCATTGCATCATTTTCATTTGAGCTCATCTTGATGCCCGAAATGCTGTTGGAAGAGTGCATGTTGATGTTAATCTGCTGAAACTGTTATAACTTGCTCATTTGTCATTTTTGCCATGATTGATGTGTGCATCCTATGAGGATGATGTCTACATGTGTTTTGATCTATGCCATGCCACCTTTCCAGGGGTGTATGCCATGTATTTTTGTGATCAATGTGGTGACTAGCACAAGAATGCAAACTAGGCTTCATGATATTGATGATTTTAGTGCATGTTCTGCTGTTATTTTGATGCCATATAAACTTGATGCTACAGAGAGTTCCATACATATTTTGAGATACTTCAGTAAGGGTGTTTTGAACATATGGTTATGAGCTATCCATTCATGCCCTTGTTTGCAATTATGGAGTAGCCTAACATGTCATTTGAGTGCTCTACTTTTGCTTCAAAATGTTTCCTGGCAGATTGTTTACATGTTATTCAATATGGCCAAGCTTGCTATAGTTGATCCTTGCATGCTATGGACTTGTTCTTGACGTGGTTTGTTTCACAAATATGTCTTCTTGATTATGCTATGCTTATCTTGTCATTCAATGACTTGTGGTGAGTGATTCAAGCTTGTTAAGTAGGGTTCATGATGTTGCTGTTTTGCTAGGCTGAATCTGTTATTTCGTGATGCTATATAAACATGCTGCTGCTAATCATTCTATGCATAATCTGGAGATGTTCTATAAACATGTTTTGATATACATGTTATGCCCTATCCATCCATGCCCCTGGTTGCATTTATAGCTTGCTGTAGATTGTTCATGTCTTGCTCCAAAGTTGCTTGATGATGTTGCTATCAGCCTGTTAACATTAAGTTCACTAGTTCCCATGTGTTTTGCTAGTGTTCCATGTATCCTATGACCTTGCTCTTGCCATGATTAGCTTCACAAACATGCCTTCTTACTGTTGGTTGCCTTGCCATGCAATGTATTGCTCTGTGGTGAGTGGTTCAAGCTCACAAACATGCCTACTTATTGTTGTTCCTGCCATGTATGAATCTGCAATATAACTTGCCATGTTTACATGGGTGCCATCATATTTTCTATGCCTTTTTGGCTCATGGTAAGTAAGGGACTTTTGATCTATGAAATTAGTAGATTCATGCCATGCCTTTGTTTGCTATGATATGTTCCTGTAACATGTTGTTTGCTTGCTCTAAGCATTGCAACCTGATGTTATTTCTGCTAAAGTCTGAAACTGTTATTATTTGCAATCTTACCATGTGTTTTGGAGCATGTTCTAGTGATTTCTGGAGATAGCTCAGTGTTCATGTTTTGTTATGCTTTACCAGTACTTCATGCCCATGCCTTTTTTTATTATGTTGGGGTGCTGTAGCTTGTTGTTTTGATGCTTGCAATATGCCTAGTTGCTGTTTTGGACAGATTGTTGTTATGACTTGTATAGAGTGTATGTGTTGCACCGATGCTCCGTTTTGAGTGTGCTCTATATGAAACTTGCTTGATTTTGCATGTTGTTTCATATTATCATGTTGCATCCTTGTTTTGAGGTGTTTGCTTGATGTTTGTATGCATTTTGCATCAATGCCATGGTTAACTTGTTTTGCTCATATCTTCTAGGCCGTAGCTCCGAATCTAATGAACTTCATATGTAACTTGACTAGAATCTCGTGTAGATCATCTTGGTGCATCTTAACTTGCTGTTTAACAACTTGAACATAAGGTTTATTCAGATCTGGACCAATTTCGAAATTTGCATATGAGGACTTACTGGAATTGTTATATGTTGTTCCCGGCCTCATTTAAACTTGCCTTGATGTGTTGTTCTTGTTTGCATCATCTCTTGCCATGAGTAGCTTCATGTAGCTTTGTCATGCATCATGCTTATTGTGCATCATGTCTTGCCTATGTATGGTGTGTTTACTATGTTGTGTGCTTCTTCTCAATAGTTCCCGTTTCGTTGCGATCGTGAGGATTCGTTCGTCTATGCTTGGTTCGTCTTCGTGGCTTCATCTTCTTCATGGACTCGTTCTTCTTCCTTGCGGGATTTCAGGCAAGATGACCGCTACCCTGGATCTCACTAATATCATTGCTATGCTAGTTGCTTCGTTCTATCGCTATGCTGCGCTACCTATTACCCGTTTATCAAGCCATCCCATATTGCCATGAACCTCTAACCTTTGACACTTTTCCTATGCAAACCATTGCTTGGCTATGTTACCGCTTTGCTCAGCCCCACTTATAGCGTTGCTAGTTGCAGGTGAAGTTGAAGATTGCTCCATGGTGGACAGGGTTATGTTGGGATATCACAATATCTCTTATATTATTAATGCATCTACATACTTGGTAAAGGGTGGAAGGCTCGGCCTTATGCCTGGTGTTTTGTTCCACTCTTGCCGCCCTAGTTTCCGTCATACCGGTGTTATGTTCCCGGATTTTTGCGTTCCTTACGCGGTCGGGTGATTTATGGGACCCCCCTGACAGTTCGCTTTGAATAAAACTTGTCCAGCAAGGCCCAACCTTGGTTTTACCATTTGCCTCACCACCACCTATACCCTTCCCTTGGGTCGGCCAACCCAAGCGTCATCTTTATTTTAGCCCCCCCCCCCCCCCCGGGCCAGTGCTTGTCTAAGTGCTGGTCCGAACTAGAGTCCTTTGCAGCGCCCCCTCAGGGAAACTTGAGGTCTGGTTTTAGTTGTATGGAGTGCTCATCCGGTGTTGCCATGAGAACGAGATATGTGCAGCTCCTATCGGGATTGTCGGCGCATCGGGCGGCTTTGCTGGTCTTGTTTTACCATTGTTGAAATGTCTTGTAAACCGGGATTCCGAGACTGATCGGGTCTTCCTAGGAGAAGGTCTATTCCTTCGTTGATCGCGAGAGCTTGTCATGGGTTAAGTTGGGACACCCCTGCAGGGTATAAAATTTCGAGAGCCGTGCCCGCGGTTATGTGGCAGATGGGAATTTGTTAATGTCCGGTTGTAGATAACTTGACACCAGATCCGAATTAAAACGCATCAACCGCGTGTGTAGCCGTGATGATCTCTTCTCGGCGGAGTCCGGGAAGTGAACACGGTTTCTGTGTTATGTTTGACGTAAGTAGGTGTTCAGGATCACCTCTTGATCATTGCTAGCTTCACGACCGTTACTTTGCTTCTCTTCTCGCTCTCATTTGCGTATGTTAGCCACCATATCATGCTTAGTCGCTGCTGCAACCTCACCACTTTACCCCCTTCCTTTCCCATTAAGCTTTGCTAGTCTTGATACCCATGGTAATGGGATTGCTGAGTCCTCGTGGCTCACAGATTACTACAACAACAGTTGCAGGTACAGGTTATGCGATGATCATGATGCGAGAGTGATGCTTGCTTGCGTTGAGTTCTTCTTCTGCTTCTTCTTCGATCAGGGGATAGGTTCCAGGTCGGCAGCCTGGGCTAGTAGGGTGGATATTGTTTGAGTTTCTTTTTATGATTCATCCGTAGTCGGATGTTGTTCTTGTATGTTGTATTATGTATTCATGTGACATTGTATGTATTGGATGTATCCCATCTATTTATGTAATGTTGATGTAATGATATCCACCTTGCAAAAGCATTTCAATATGCGGGTCTATCCTTGGTGGGACCTTCGAGTTCCTTTTGGATAGGGTCGCATATTGGGCGTGACAAGTTGGTATCAGAGCCTCGACCGACCTTAGGAGCCCCCCTTGATTGATCGTGTAGTTTGGCCATTGTTGAGTCTAGAAGAAAACTATTTTCGGAGTCTAGTTATATCGGAGAGTAGGAATTCTTTTTACTCCTCTGCCCCTTCGTCGCTCTGGTGAGGAATCTTGACGTAGGTGTTTTGAATTACTCCTCTTCCCGTTCAAATTTTTCTTGAGGATCACGTGGTTAGTTTCGTGAGTTGTCCATCCTCTTTTGTCCGGTGCATTTCTCGTCAAGTTGACTCGAGCCTCTTCATCATTGTCAATTTCAATCCTCAGTTGTCCTTGTTTTTCCCACCCGCCCACCCTTCTTCCTCTTGGAACCGGTGTCCGTAATCGAGTATCCATCCTACTCATGCGAAGTCTTTGCTTTTCTTTCCTCAATTGTTTCAACCGGTGAATTCTCGTCTCGTTCATCATTCTTCATCCCTTTCTTTTTCCGGTGCACTCGATTCAAGTTTTTCGAGTTGATCATATTCATTTCCTCAGCTCAAGTGTTCTCTTTGCTCGTTCGCCTCTTGCTAGTTTATCCTTCCGGAGTGTTCAAGACATCTCAGGAGATTCGTCTGTGTTCCAATTAATTCGAGGTTGTCACCTCATTCAAATATTGCAATTGTTCCGGTGCATCATCTATCTGATCAACATCCCTTTCCAGCGGTGTTATCTCTTTAGTGGGCCCTAACCCACAGGTTTTTTTCCCAGGATCTTACCTGACTCTTCTAATTACCTTAGAGTTTTCTCAATTCTATTCAAAGTGTGACGTAAGAATGGATTTCATCAGTCACATGCCTTCTCCAAGATCACTTTCAAATTATTTCATTGGTGGCCTCAACCTCTTTGTTTTTCATTCTTCCGGAGTATCTCAGTAATTTCGGTGGTGTTTCTCGTCGTCATTCTCGTCGTTCCTCTCTTCTTCTCGAGTGCCCTCAATTCTTTGCTTCTTCTCTTGAGTTCTTCTTTCCCTCTTCCTCTTTCTCTTCCGTCTCGGTCCTAAGATCTCGGGACGAGATCTCTTGTTAGTGGAGGAGTGTTGTAACGCCCCGGATTCGATGCGCCAGGTGTCTTCCAGTTATTCCTCGTTGTTGCCATGTCATTTGCTTGCGTGTTGCATTTTATCATGTCATCATGTGCATCTCATTTCGCATTCGTGTTCGTCTCATGCATCTGAGCTTTTTCCCCGTTGTCCGTTTTGCAATCTGGCACTCCTATGTTCCCCGGCGCCCCCTTTTGCCTCTTTTCGTGTGCGGGTGTTAAACATTCTCGGAATGGACCGAGGTTTGCCTAGCGGCCTTGGTATAGCACCGGTAGACCGCCTGTCATGTTTCGTGCCATTCGGAGGTCGTTTGATACCCCAACGGTTAACCGGGTAACCGCAAAAGCCTCCTTCTCTTTGCAGCCCAACACCCCTTCCAAAGTGGCCCAAAACCCAATAAAATCCCCTCCATGCTCTCGGCCGTTCGATCACGATCGCGTGACTGAAAACCGCTCCTCATTTGGACTCTCCTAGTTCCCTCTACCTATAAAACTAGACCTCCCCCCGAATTTTCGCGTAGACCTAACCCTAGCCCCGCTCCTCTCCGCCGCCGGACATGTCCGCGTCGCGCCGGACATGTCCGCGCCGCCCGCCGCAGCGAATCCCAGGCTGCCACGTGTCCCTCTCCTGCCGCCGTCCGCGCCGCCGGCCCGCGGGGCCCGCGTCGGGCCCGCGGAGCCCGTCCGCCGCCGCCGCTGGCCCGTGCGCCCGCCTCCGCGCCGGTGCCCGCTCGCCGCCGCCGCGGGAGCCGCGCCGCCGCGCCTCGCCCCCGCGCCGGCCCGCTCCGCCCGCGCCTGCCCGGGGCCGCGGCTCCCCAACCCCGCCGCGTGCCGAGCCGGCCGCCGCCTCCGCCTCCCCGCCGTCTGCGCCCGCCGCAGGCCGTCTCCGCCGCCGCCCGACGACCGGCGCCGCCGCGCCGTCCCCCCTCGCCGAGCTCGCCGCCTCCTCGTCGCCCCGGTCGGATCCGGTGAGGGCCCGGCCAGATCCGGCCTCCTCCGCCCCGGTTTCGCCTCTCCCCAAACTCCGGCCACCGTCGCCTCTTCTCCGACGGAGATCCGGCGAGATCCGCTGCCGCCTCGGGATCCGTGCCGCGGTCAACCCTAATCCGCTAGGTGAAATTCGTCTAAGTCCCCAATTCTGCAATAATTATCATGCCATGTTCATCATGTCGTATCTCTGCATCCGTAGCTCCGTTTTGTGCGTATAATATGTCAAATTGTTCGTCTCAACGAGTACTTCATTTCTTTCCATTGCATCATTTTAATTTGAGCTCATCTTGATGCCCGAAATGTTGTTGGAAGAGTGCATGTTGATGTTAATCTGCTGAATCTGTTATAACTTGCTCATTTGTCATTTTTGCCATGATTGATGTGTGCATCCTATGAGGTTGATGCCTACATGTGTTTTGATCTATGCCATGCCACCTTTCCAGGGGTGTATGCCATGTATTTTTGTGATCAATGTGGTGACTAGCACAAGCATGCAAACTAGGCTTCGTGATATTGATGATTTTAGTCCCTGTTCTGCTATTATTTTGATGCCATATAAACTTGATGCTACAGAGAGTTCCATGCATATTTTGAGATACTTCAGTAAGGGTGTTTTGAACATATGGTTATGAGCTATCCATTCATGCCCTTGTTTGCAATTATGGAGTAGCCTAACATGTCATTTGAGTGCTCTACTTTTGCTTCAAAATGTTTCCTGGCAGATTGTTTACATGTTATTCAATATGGCCAAGCTTGCTATAGTTGATCCTTGCATGCTATGGACTTGTTCTTGACGTGGTTTGTTTCACAAATATGTCTTCTTGATTATGCTATGCTTATCTTGTCATTCAATGACTTGTGGTGAGTGATTCAAGCTTGTTAAGTAGGGTTCATGATGTTGCTGTTTTGCTAGGCTGAATCTGTTATTTCGTGATGCTATATAAACATGCTGCTGCTAATCATTCTATGCATAATCTGGAGATGTTCTATAAACATGTTTTGATATACATGTTATGCCCTATCCATCCATGCCCCTGGTTGCATTTATAGCTTGCTGTAGATTGTTCATGTCTTGCTCCAAAGTTGCTTGATGATGTTGCTATTAGCCTGTTAACATTAAGTTCACTAGTTCCCATGTGTTTTGCTAGTGTTCCATGTATCCTATGACCTTGCTCTTGCCATGATTAGCTTCACAAACATGCCTTCTTACTGTTGGTTGCCTTGCCATGCAATGTATTGCTCTGTGGTGAGTGGTTCAAGCTCACGAACATGCCTACTTATTGTTGTTCCTGCCATGTATGAATCTGCAATATAACTTGCCATGTTTACATGGGTGCCATCATATTTTCTATGCCTTTTTGGCTCATGGTAAGTAAGGGACTTTTGATCTATGCAATTAGTAGATTCATGCCATGCCTTTGTTTGCTATGATATGTTCCTGTAACATGTTGTTTGCTTGCTCTAAGCATTGCAACCTGATGTTATTTCTGCTAAAGTCTGAAACTGTTATTATTTGCAATCTTACCATGTGTTTTGGAGCATGTTCTAGTGATTTCTGGAGATAGCTCAGTGTTCATGTTTTGTTATGCTTTACCAGTACTTCATGCCCATGCCTTTTTTTATTATGTTGGGGTGCTGTAGCTTGTTGTTTTGATGCTTGCAATATGCCTAGTTGCTGTTTTGGACAGATTGTTGTTATGACTTGTATAGAGTGTATGTGTTGCACCGATGCTCCGTTTTGAGTGTGCTCTATATGAAACTTGCTTGATTTTGCATGTTGTTTCATATTATCATGTTGCATCCTTGTTTTGAGGTGTTTGCTTGATGTTTGTATGCATTTTGCATCAATGCCATGGTTAACTTGTTTTGCTCATATCTTCTAGGCCGTAGCTCCGAATCTAATGAACTTCATATGTAACTTGACTAGAATCTCGTGTAGATCATCTTGGTGCATCTTAACTTGCTGTTTAACAACTTGAACATAAGGTTTATTCAGATCTGGACCAATTTCGAAATTTGCATATGAGGACTTACTGGAATTGTTATATGTTGTTCCCGGCCTCATTTAAACTTGCCTTGATGTGTTGTTCTTGTTTGCATCATCTCTTGCCATGAGTAGCTTCATGTAGCTTTGTCATGCATCATGCTTATTGTGCATCATGTCTTGCCTATGTATGGTGTGTTTACTATGTTGTGTGCTTCTTCTCAATAGTTCCCGTTTCGTTGCGATCGTGAGGATTCGTTCGTCTATGCTTGGTTCGTCTTCGTGGCTTCATCTTCTTCATGGACTCGTTCTTCTTCCTTGCGGGATTTCAGGCAAGATGACCGCTACCCTGGATCTCACTAATATCATTGCTATGCTAGTTGCTTCGTTCTATCGCTATGCTGCGCTACCTATTACCCGTTTATCAAGCCATCCCATATTGCCATGAACCTCTAACCTTTGACACTTTTCCTATGCAAACCATTGCTTGGCTATGTTACCGCTTTGCTCAGCCCCACTTATAGCGTTGCTAGTTGCAGGTGAAGTTGAAGATTGCTCCATGGTGGACAGGGTTATGTTGGGATATCACAATATCTCTTATATTATTAATGCATCTACATACTTGGTAAAGGGTGGAAGGCTCGGCCTTATGCCTGGTGTTTTGTTCCACTCTTGCCGCACTAGTTTCCGTCATACCGGTGTTATGTTCCCGGATTTTTGCGTTCCTTACGCGGTCGGGTGATTTATGGGACCCCCCTGACAGTTCGCTTTGAATAAAACTTGTCCAGCAAGGCCCAACCTTGGTTTTACCATTTGCCTCACCACCACCTATACCCTTCCCTTGGGTCGGCCAACCCAAGCGTCATCTTTATTTTAGCCCCCCCCCCCCGGGCCAGTGCTTGTCTAAGTGCTGGTCCGAACTAGAGTCCTTTGCAGCGCCCCCTCAGGGAAACTTGAGGTCTGGTTTTAGTTGTATGGAGTGCTCATCCGGTGTTGCCATGAGAACGAGATATGTGCAGCTCCTATCGGGATTGTCGGCGCATCGGGCGGCTTTGCTGGTCTTGTTTTACCATTGTTGAAATGTCTTGTAAACCGGGATTCCGAGACTGATCGGGTCTTCCTAGGAGAAGGTCTATTCCTTCGTTGATCGTGAGAGCTTGTCATGGGCTAAGTTGGGACACCCCTGCAGGGTATAAAATTTCGAGAGCCGTGCCCGCGGTTATGTGGCAGATGGGAATTTGTTAATGTCCGGTTGTAGATAACTTGACACCAGATCCGAATTAAAACGCATCAACCGCGTGTGTAGCCGTGATGATCTCTTCTCGGCGGAGTCCGGGAAGTGAACACGGTTTCTGTGTTATGTTTGACGTAAGTAGGTGTTCAGGATCACCTCTTGATCATTGCTAGCTTCACGACCATTACTTTGCTTCTCTTCTCGCTCTCATTTGCGTATGTTAGCCACCATATCATGCTTAGTCGCTGCTGCAACCTCACCACTTTACCCCCTTCCTTTCCCATTAAGCTTTGCTAGTCTTGATACCCATGGTAATGGGATTGCTGAGTCCTCGTGGCTCACAGATTACTACAACAACAGTTGCAGGTACAGGTTATGCGATGATCATGACGCGAGAGCGATGCTTGCTTGCGTTGAGTTCTTCTTCTGCTTCTTCTTCGATCAGGGGATAGGTTTTAGGTTGGCAGCCTGGGCTAGCAGGGTGGATATTGTTTGAGTTTCTGTTTATGATTCATCCGTAGTCGGATGTTGTTCTTGTATGTTGTATTATGTATTCATGTGACATTGTATGTATTGGATGTATCCCCATCTATTTACGTAATGTTGATGTAATGATATCCACCTTGCAAAAGCGTTTCAATATGCGGGTCTATCCTTGGTGGGACCTTCGAGTTCCTTTTGGATAGGGTCGCATATTGGTCGTGACAGGGAGGGGCCCACCACCATGAAAATCAGGGGAGGAGAGAGAGAGGCAATTTACGTTAACCCTTTTGTAGGTTCCCGTAGATGTAGAAAGATGTGAAATGCGTGAATGTGTAGTGGACGTACTATTGGAGTGCCTAAGATAATTTGTGTATGTATAGACCCTATGTGTTTATTTTACTTTGCATGTTAGATTTGTCTCGGTTCAATAAAAAGCAGAGTTGGTGATGATGGTGTGCATGTCGTCCTGCAATATAGACCGTCCGATCTATATCTAACGAATAGGAAGTAAACTATGACAATTTACCCGCACTCCTCTCCACACTTGCAGATAAGGCTTTCCCTCGTTCATCCTTTTCTCCCACAAGATCTTGATCTTCCGTGCAACACACGGGCATCTTGCTAGTACTCCTACAATATGTATATTATTGTGAAAGTTCATATACACCGGTCAAGACTAATGCAAACACGACAGATATTCATTACATTTCAAACTTTTATAGGACAGAAACATAAAATAAACCTGACCATAAACCTATTCTATGGCGGCCACCGATGTCCTCCATCTGCGATCTCTATGTATGGGCGCGGGGTTCAAGACCCGTGAAGTGAAGGTGCGGTCTCCGGCGAGGAAGAGTAGAACACGGGATACGGACCGGCCAGTTGGCACACCATGCCCTGCCGCCTCCCATGCCCTACTCATCCTCAGAGAAGTCCCCGACCTCGGCTATGCCGGACGTTGGACGGCGGCAAGTAGGATGCATGGCTAACGGTGCTCCCGTCATCGGCCGCTAGCGTGGCCACAGCTTGTGCGGTCGCGTCCACGTCCGGCTACGCCGCTATTGCGTCGTGAGAGGCGACTTGAGCAAGGGCGGCGACCTCGAGCTTCATCCTCGAAGACAAGCTCTCCCGCAGAGCGTTCGCACTTGCGGTCATGGCGGATGTGGTGCCAGGTAGGAGGACGATGCGCTATGTTGTGGAGGTTATCTGGGTGTTGCCGCTTTAAGTAGCGCATTCCAGTGAGGCCAAGCGTCCAGGTGCGTCATTAAGTCGCCGGAGTTGGTTCCTCGGGCACCGAGCCTCTTAACAACGACATACGAACGGACGGCATGAATGCGGGCAGCTGGTGCCGGCTGGGAACGCACCGCGCGACGGTGCGAGGGATGAGGGTTTTGGTGTGCTAGGGTAGTCAGCTGCGGTCGTGGCAACGTTGGAGATGCCCTTTGCTCACATGCGATCCCCGCATGTCATTGAAAAAGCAAGACGACCCGGCATGGTCTCAGGTCCAGAGGATGCAGTTGGCCGTGCTACACCACTCCGAGGACGCGTTGCGGCGCCCCGTGCATCCTCGACGAGCCGGGTGTTGGGATGTGTTTGGATTCTGGCCAAAATGCACCTTACCAAAATTTTGGTCATGACCCAAAGATTGGTCTTTGTTTGGATGGTTGCCATTTTTTTGGCATGCCAATGAATTCTAGCCAACTCTAGTTCATTTTTGTTTCCAATGTCGGCCAAATCATGGGCAACCAATACCTCAACCAAAATTTTGGTCATGACCCAAAGATTGGTCTTTGTTTGGATGGTTGCCACTTCTTTGGCATGCCAATGAACTCTAGCCAACTCTAATTCATTTTTCTTGCCAATGTCGGCCAAATCATGGGCAACCAATACCTCAACCGAAATTTTGGCTACCCAATGCTTTGATGGGGCAACCTTGGGCACAAACCAAACATACCGTTGGTCGTGCCACAGCACTAATGCCACCCTCGGCACACTGAAACCGACCGTGTCTAGCGACAATATGAGCATGTCGCTCACCGCGGTCGCCATGTCCAGAGGCGGTGCTGGAGCTGCGCCCCATTGTTGGCCCCAACGACCCACATGAACGGTTGTCGGTGGCGAGGAGGTCGTGGGCCAGCTCCTCCATTGGACTAGTCTGCGCTACGTCGTCCCGACGAGTGTGCCCCACATGTCGGTTTCCCTGTTTTCCCGGCCATATTCGAGCGTCAGTGCTCCGCATTGCGCATTAGACCTTTCACTATGTAGGCCAAGCGAGACAACTTATTGTTTATTTGAGTCGTTCAAGTATAATCATGTGGCGTTTGCTTATTTCTCATTCCTCTCCAACCCTCTTCTCCATCGATCACATCGCCCTCCAGTCGAGTCCATCCTCCCGCGTGCCTCATTTGAACATTCCATCAAGTATCATTCGCATGTACCCACCCTAGTCCTCTTTCAATAGATCTCCGGACCCCGAGATGAAATCGAGAGGAAATGAGTGGGAGCACGTGATACCTAAGGCGGATTCAAAATTTTGAACCGGTGATCATAGCATCCGCAAATCATATATAAAGGGTATTCAATGTTCGTTTCGTTTTTGAACGTACAATATACTCCCTCCTATCCTTTCTAGTTTACATATAAGTTTTATGTGTAGTCAAAGTATCTCTACTTTGATCAAAAAGGTATCAACATTCAACAACGCCCAATCAATATTGTTAGATTCGTACGTACTCCTAGATTTGTACTTGAGATGGTTTCCAATTTGACTATTGATAAGATTAATAGTACATGAGATGTATAATGTGAAAATTATATCATTGTAAACTCCTTTCACATACGAATTTGACCGTATGCTTTGTGTAAGTTGCATGTCATATATTATTACTCTAACATTTGGTCAAAGTTAGCCTCGAAAAACGCATTAGACCCTGTATGCTTTGTGTAAGTTGCATGTCATATATTATTACTCTAACATTTGTGTAAGTTGCATGTCATATATTATTACTCTAACATTTGGTCAAAGTAGTATAGTGGAAGTGGATCCTCTAACGTAGGTATCCCTGCCTTACCCTCCCTTTCGGTCACTTACTGCCGGAGGCCATGCTTGCTAGGCCCCGCATGTCAGTTACTCAATGGGTTCGACCACGTCAGGGGATCCTCATCCGTAGTATACTCCCTCTGTTTTTATTTACTCCGCATAAAATGGGGAGTGGTGGTATAATAAATGACGCGGGCGGGGGAGGGGGAGGGACGTCGGTTTGCTCTCAACTGCGGTCCCACAAGTGAGGGAAAATCACAAGACGAAGCGCGTTCCATTCGGTGAGCAATGCGGAGGGTCCAGCGTGTCGGGCTGCAACGCGAACGCGACAAGAGCGATGTACAGTCAAAACCGATTGACCAGTCGTCACCGGAACCACTATTCACCACCTCGAAGTTCAACCCATGGTCCTCCTGCCCGATCACTTTTGATCGAAGGGACCACCCCACCAGCATCCGCCACGGCGGATTGGCCGCATTGGTTTTAGACCCAATCGTCGATGGATTTCACCTCACCAGAGTCCTGATGGACGGTGGCAGCAGCCTGAACCTGCTTTATCAGGATACAGTGCGCAAGATGGGCATAGACCCCTCAAGGATTAAACCCACAAAGATGATCTTCAAAGGCGTCATACCAGGTGTAGAGGCCAATTGTACAGGCTCAGTTACACTGGAAGTGGTCTTCGGATCCCCGGATAACTTCCGAAGCGAGGAGTTAATCTTCGACATAGTTCCGTTCCGCAGCGGCTATCATGCTCTGCTCGGACGGACCGTGTTTGCAAAGTTCAACGCGGTACCGCACTATGCATACCTCAAGCTCAAGATGCCAGGCCCTCGAGGAGTCATCACGGTCAACGGAAACACTGAACGCTCTCTCCGAATGGAGGAACATACAGCGGCTCTCGCGGCAGAAGTACAGTGCAGCCTCTTAAGGCAATTCTCGAGTCCGGCCGTTAAGCGACCGGACATGGCTAAATGCACCCGGAGTAACCTACAACAAGACCACCTGGCACGTTCCGAGCACGCGTAGCAATGCGGCCCCAACCCCAGCCCTTGCAAAATTGCAAGACTGGTCCTTCACGTACATCATTACGCTCTGGAGATACCATGGGCATAGGGGGATGGGCACGACCACGACAGGCCCAGAATGCGGCTTAACCACACCAGGGGTTCCCAAGTGTGTCATTCTTTTTTTCCTTTTTCTTTTTTTTTCTTACCCACAGGACTCCGTTCACCAGAGGCCCTGTCCGGCAGTAGACCTGCCGAACTCACGATGCAACAGCCAGGGAAGGAGAAAGGCTACGACGAGTATCCAGGTGGTCTCCATTACGAGCATTAAATCTGTTTTATACACCATTCCGCAGCCTACCCCTGGTGGGGGACATGTTTAATAGTCCCATCCCTTGCTTACCGCACTATTTGTATCGTTCTGCATTTATGGCAGTATTTCTTGAATAAACAATGCATCGCTTTTTTGCTTATAATTGCATTCCTTTCTTATACATATGTTCATTTATGACATGTTGCATCCATACACTTTGGTACGGCTAAATACACCAGGGGCTTAAGTTCCCCACATTATGGTGTGATAAGTCCGAACACTTTCACAAGTGCGGCACCCCGAACTTATAGCATTATATGCATCGGCTCCGAATCATGTCTTGGGTCAATAGTTGGGTTTGCCTGGCTCCCATGTTTTGGTACCTTACGTTCCGTTATATCGACTAAGGTAGCGCTAGGAGAACCACTTCGATTGTGCCCCAGTTGAGCTGGGCGAGCACCTCAGTGGAGAAAGCTAAAACTGACCGTCATGATGAGGCGAGAGCTGGTCGCTGTTCGAGAGGTTTTTTCGAGTCCCTAAAGACTTATGCCGCTTAGAGAGAGGAACCGGCTTCGTCCGGCCCAGGCGTGGATAGCGCCCCGAACTCGGTCTTCCGAGCACTAGGGGCTTCGCCGAAATCAAAAATTATAGAATTCTATGGCTAAGTGAGAGTGTTCAAGCACTATAAGTCCGGTTGCCTTGTTCGTTGTGTTGAGCGCCTCCCTAGATGGACCCAAAAATGGGAACAAGAGCGCTCAAGTTTATCCCGAACACCCCAGCACTCGTGGCATGGGGGCTGAAGCCGACGACTTGCCATCTCTCAGATTTGATAAATAGCCGCACAGAAGGTAATATTTTAAATTAACAAGCGTTGCTTAGCGCATATGAACAAAGTTTTCAGCGCACAGGATAACAAAATGTGAGTCTACTTAAATATTACATCTTTGGAGCACTCACCCGCAATAATGCGGGCACCCTTCAGGACACCCTTATAATACATCTCGGGCGTGCGATACTCCTTGCCCAGCGGTGGTGCGTCCGTCACAAGCTTCTCAGCGTCCATCTTGCCCCAGTGCACCTTAGCAAGGGCAAGGGCCCGACGGGCACCTTCAATGCAGGCGGAGTGCTTGATGACTTCAACGCATGGACAAGCATCCACCAGCCGCCGCACCAAGCCGAAGTAGCTCCCAGGCATGGCCTCCTTGGGCCACAGCCGAACTATGAGGCCCTTCATGGCCTGTTCCACCACCTTGTGGAGCTCGACTAGCTGCTTCAGCTGGTCGCTAAGGGGCACCGGATGTCCGGCCTCAGCATACTGAGACCAGAAGACCTTCTTCGTCGAGCTCCCCTCCTCGGCCCTGTAGAAAGCGGCAGCATCGGACACGCTGCAGGGCAGATCTGCGAACGCTCCTGGAGAGCTCCGAATTCGGGTAAGTAATAGGTAATTCACATTCACATGCTTGCTTTGCATGAAAAATGCCTTACCCGCCGCTATTTTCTTCAATGCCTTGATTTCCTGGAGGGCCTTGTGGGCTTCGGCCTTAGTGGCTTTGGTACTCTCAAGATCCGATGCAAGCTCGGACTCTCGAGTCTTCGAGTCGCGCCCCAAACTCTCATGTTTTTCCATGAGAGCCTGGAGCTCTTGCTGTACCTCCGCCACCCGCGCCTCCTGCTTCTCTCGCCCAGCATGCTCCGCGGCCGCATTACGTTCGGCCGCGGACACCGCCTCCTTCAGGGTCGCCACCTCGTTCGTGGCCCCTGGAGTACCCACGTTATCCTTGTCATTCCGCTTGCAACCAAATCCTTTTCTGTAAGGTACAACTTTAATAAGGTGTTACTCACCTTCCTTGTCCTTGAGCTGCTTCTTGGCACGGCCGAGCTTGCTCTCGGACCGCTCAAGGCTTTGCTTCAAAGCATTGACCTCCGCAGTCAGTGCGGCAGAGGTCAGCAGCGCAGCCTGCAATCCCATATTGACATATTTTTTAAGACTCCTGCGTATATCTTTTTAGATCCTCAGTCCGGCTTTTCTTTCCGAACACCGAACCGAGCATCAGGGGCTACTGTCTATGCGGTACTATTTTACATATATTAAAATTCTTACCTCAAAGCCTGTTAGAAGGCTGCTGCAGGCCTCGGTCAGCCCGCTTTTGGCGAGCTGAACCTTCTGAATCACCGCACTCATGATAGTGCGGTGTTCCTCTTTGATGGAAGCACCGTTGAGCGCCTCCAGCAAGTTATCCGGCGCCTCCGGTTGGACGGAGGCCGCTGGCATCACAGTCTTGCCCTTCTTACGAAGGGGCCTTCCGCCTGACTCCGGAACCACTGCAGGGTCCAGTGCGGAGTCCGGTACAAAGTCCGGGAGGTTGCCCTGTGGCACCTCCGGGGCCTCCTCCTCCGGGTGGGTCCCTCTCTAGGATCCCACCTCGGCGTCGTCAGCGTCACGGGGGGTGGAGGCGGTCGGAAGTGAAGTACTATCCACATCTGACGTACCCAAGGACCCGCTCGACGAAGCGGGAAGATCGTCCTTGGGCGGACTGCAGGGTTGTATGCGGCATTAGAAAGACACCGTGTGGCGAAAAGAAAAATCATGAAGTTATTCGGGAGTTCGGATAATTACGATCTCGCCAGGGGCTTGGCCCTTGAGGGCCACTCCTCGTCGCCGTCGCCGACATTGGCGGAATAGTCCGGGGGAAGGGTCCTTCCCTTCTTGGACCCTTCGGCCTCCCTCGTTGGGGAGGCCTTCCTCTTCTTCTCTCCCCCCGCTGGGGGAGAGGCCTCTTTCTTCTCCTCCTCGTCCTCGTGGGAGGAGTCCGCCTCGGAGTCGTCAGACGATGAATCCAATACCACCTGACGCCAGGAACTCCTTCAGGTTCCTGTGGCATTCTTCTTGGCCTTCTTCTCCGGCACTACGTAAAGTGCCGGGACCAGCAGCCCTGTTAGACGGGCATCCGCTGGGTCTTCTGGAAGGGGAGCCGGACAATTAACCTGTCCGGACGTCGCTTGCCAGGCCTGTTAAAGGTGTTGGGAGTTTAGATCCCGCATAAAGTCAAAACATGAAAAGCAAGTGTCCCATAAAGGATAACATGGCTTACCTCGGCAGCTGGACGCTGCGAGCTGAATCCGCGATCTTCGGTAGCGGATGCGGGAGCTTCGGCACCCTTGAACAGCACCCTCCAGGCATCTTCGTAGGTAGTGTCGAAGAGCCCGCTCAATGTCCGGTGCTGTGCCGGATCAAACTCCCACAAATTGAAGTCCCGTTGTTGGCAGGGGAGAATCCGGCGGACGAGCATGACCTGGATCATGTTCACAAGCTTGAGCTTCTTGTTCACCAGGGTTTGGAGACAGGACTAGAGTCCGGTCAGCTCTTCCGAACTACCCCATAGCAGGCCCTTCTCTTTCTAGGAGGTGAGCCGCATGGGGATGCCAGATCTGAATTCGGGGGCCGCTGCCCATTTAGGGTCACGCGGCTCGGTGATGTAGAACCACCCCGATTGCCACCCTTTGATGGTTTCCACGAAGGCGCCCTCAAGCCAAGAGACGTTGGGCATCTTGCCCACCATGGCGCCTCCGCACTCCGCTTGGCTACTGAGGGAGTCCTGGACTAGGGGGTGTCCGGACAGCCGGACTATCATCGTCAGCCGGACTCCAAGACTATGAAGATACAAGATTGAAGACTTCGTCCCGTGTCCGGATGGGACTTTCCTTGGCGTGGAAGGCAAGCTTGGCAATACGGATATGTAGATCTCCTACCATTGTAACCGACTCTGTGTAACCCTAGCCCTCCCCTGTGTCTATATAAACCGGAGGGTTTTAGTCCGTAGGACAACAACCATTACAACAATCATACCATAGGCTAGCTTCTAGGGTTTAGCCTCCTTGATCTCGTGGTAGATCCACTCTTGTACTACCCATGTCATCAATATAAATCAAGCAGGAGTAGGGTTTTACCTCCATCGAGAGGGCCCGAACCTGGGTAAAAACATCGTGTCCCTTGTCTCCTGTTACCATCCGCCTAGACGCACAGTTCGGGACCCCCTACCCGAGATCCGCCGGTTTTGACACCGACATTGGTGCTTTCTTTGAGAGATCCTCTGTGTCGTCACCGATAGACTTGATGGCTTCTTCAATCAACAACAACACCGTCCAGGGTGAGACTTTACTCCCTGGACAGATCTTTGTGTTCGGCGGCTTCGCACTGCGGGCCAATTCGCTTGGCCATTTGGAGCAGATCGAAAGCTACGCCCCTGGCCGTCAGGTCAGGTTTGGAAGCCTAAACTTCACTGCTGACATCCACGGAGACTTGATCTTCGACGGATTCGAGCCACAGCCGAGCGTGCCGTGTTGTCACAATGGGCATGATTTAGCTCTGCCGCCGGACAGTGCCCTGGAGGCCGCACACGAGTCCGCTCTGACCCATAGTTCGGAGCAGACCGCGCAGATCGAGGACAGGTGGCTGGACACCGCCTCGGGGGCTGCAACTTCTACAGCGATAGAGCCGAATACTGATCTTGTCCCTTATAAAGCTCGTGACTCCGAGGCACCAGACTCCTTGCCGGACTCCGAACCTCCTGCGCCCCTGCCAATCGAATCCGATTGGGCGCCGATTATGGAGTTCACCGCCGCGGACATCTTTCAGCACTCACCCTTTGGCGACACCCTGAATTCGCTAAAGCATCTCTCGTTATCAGGAGAACCCTGGATGGACTGCGGTCAGGACGGTTGGGATGCGGACAACGAAGAAATTCAAAGCCCACCCACCAACCACTTCATAGCCACTATCGACGATCTAACCGACATGCTAGACTATGACTCCGAAGACATCGACGGTATGGACGACGATGCCGGAGACTACAAAGAACCAGCGCCTACCGAGCACTGGAAGGCCAACCCAAACCATGTATATATGGTGGACACCCCAAAAGAAAGCGATGACGAGGAACAACGGGACGCGGCAAAGGATAATTCCGCCAACAAACAACCAAAACGGCGACGCAGACGCTGCCCTAAGTCCCGCCTCGACAAAAACAGCACTCCTAATGACCCAGCGATAGAGCAGGGCAAACCAGTGGACGACAAACATGCAACCAAGCAGCCATCCGAGCAGGACGAATCGGACAATCAATCCATGCCCAGCGAAAACAACAGTCCAGACGAACTCACGCCGGACACACCACCGGAGCATAAGAACCTGGACAAAAGTCTAGTCGCCACTGCAAGAAGTCTGAAAAAGGAAAAACTGAAGCTCAAAACAGCGGAAGACATACTCAGAATGAGGTGGAGCAAAGTACTCACGACCGCGAACAAATATGGCAATAGCCACCAAACAAAGAGCTATCCAAAGCACAAGCTGCTGCCAGAATTTGACGAGGAGGCCATAGAGCCCCCACAGTCAAAAAGCAAAGAGGCCGCCTGTCCGGATAGACGACCAGATGACAGGCCAAAAACGACAAGCGGCACCACACACAAGACGACACACGATCCTCACAAAACAGATGGCCCAGTCAGGTCCATTTACGGGCCAAAAAAGAGGGCCCCAGGAAGCAACACAACACGCCGCATGCTTGAAGATAACGGCACGCCTAAATACAGGGGCGCCGCACACCCACTATGTTTCACCGATGAGGTGCTGGATCATGAATTTCCAGCGGGATTCAAACCCGTAAACATAGAGGCGTACGACGGAACAACAGACCCCGGAGTCTCGATTGAGGATTACATCCTCCACATACACATGGCCAGAGGAGATGATATCCATGCCATAAAATATCTACCCCTCAAGCTCAAAGGGCCAGCTCGACATTGGTTCAAAAGCCTCCCAGAAAATACTGTTGGAAGTTGGGAAGAGCTTGAGGACGCGTTTAGAGCAAACTTTCAAGGGACTTATGTCCGCCCTCTGGATGCAGACGATTTAAGTCACATAACTCAATAGCCCGGAGAGTCAGCGCGCGAATTCTAGAACAGGTTCCTTACCAAAAAGAACCAAATAGTCGACTGTCTGGACGTTGAAGCCTTAGCAGCTTTTAAACATAATGTCCGAGACGAATGGCTCGCCAGACACCTCGGCCAAGAGAAGCCGAGAACAATGGCCGTGCTAACAAGCCTCATGACCCGCTTTTGCGCGGGGGAAGACAGCTGGCTAGCAAGATGTAGCACCAGTGACCCGAGTACATCCGAGATCAGAGATGGAAATGGAAAATCACGGCGCAGAAAGGACCAGCGCCGAGACAAAGAAAAAAGCCCAAAGAACACGGCGGTCAACGCCGGATTCAAAAGCTCTCGACCGAACAACAAAACACTGCCCCTTAAGGACAACAGTGACGAGCTATCCAACTTAAACAAAATATTGGATCGGATATGTCAAATCCACAGCACCTTCGGAAGGCCTGCAAACCACACCCACCGAAATTGTTGGGTCTTCAAACAGTCCGGCCGACTCAACGCCGAACACAAGGGGCTCGACGCGCCAAGCGAGGATGACGACGAACCCCACCAGCAGAGCGCCGGAAAACAAAAGACTTTCCCACAAGAAGTCAAAACAGTAAACTCACTTCATGTGATAGTACGGAGCAACAGTGCGGTACCCGCCAAAGTAGGTATCGCACGGTCCACCCCAGCGGAACCTCGAGGTTGGATGTCAAAACCAATTACTTTCGACCACCTGGACTATTCCAGAAGTATTCGAAACGCAGGATGGACTACTCTGATATTGGATCCTATAATCGACGGACTACAATTTACACAAGTCCTGATGGATGGCGGCAGCGATTTAAACCTGCTATATCCGGACACAATCCACAAATTGGGGATAGACCTTACTAAAATTCGATATAGTCGCACTTCCTTCAAAGGAGTGACGCCCGGCCCTTACGCCATGTGCACGGGCTCCTTACTACTAGAAGTTGTATTTGGGTCACCCAACAACTTCCACGCGAAAAGCTACTCTTTCATGTCGCCCCATTCAAAAGTAGCCATCAAGCACTATTGGGATGTGAAGCATTTGCCCACTTTAATGCAATACCACACTACGCGTCTCTTACACTTAAAATGCCCGGTCCACGCGGAATCATCTCAATAAAAAGGTCGTTCAAGACCCCGGACACGGCTAGACGAGTCCTAGCAGCACACCCCTTTACAAGGGGCTGTGCGTATGAGCTAACATAGGCTCAGCTTTATTCATTCATTCATATTTCGATTTTTAATACATTTTTTGCATGATTTCCTTTCAAGCTAAGTTCCTCTCTTTTTACAGATGAACAACGTGTACACCCATCTAGGATACGGCACAACGGAGACACGGGCGCAGACATGCAGTAGGGACCCGTCGCAAGGATTCTTTTCAGATTAAGTCCCTGCGTAAAACTTCCTTACTGTCTTTTGTTGATCACATCCCATGGTTTTTAACCATAACCAACGAGGAGGCTGGCGTTTTGGCATCGGCCGCGCCAGAAATTCTCGCCTGTACCTGGACACTAAGGGCTTAGGGCATTGTTCTGCCCATTATTATAAAGACCGAACACCTTAGGGAGTGTTCGACGTCTCGAGTTAGGCCTTATATGCATCAGCTCTGAGTCATGTCTTTGGTCAAATGTGGGGTTTGCCCGGCTCCTGTGTTTTGCTGCCTTACATTCCGTATCATCGGCTAACGCGGCACCAGGAGAACTATTGTGATTGTGCCCCGGTTCGGCTGGGCGAGCACCTCATTAGAGAAAGCCGAAAACTGACTGTCATGATATAGCGAGAGACTGGTCAACCACTCGATCGACTATCGGAATGTTTAGAATTCCGCCGCTTTGACGAAGGACCATTTCCCGGTCAGGCACATACGCGCCCCGAATTCGGAGAGAACGATGCCCCTAGGGGCTATGTCATAGCCCCAACCTCGAACTCCTATGGCTAAGTGAAAGTGATAAAGCATTATAGTCCGGTTGCCTCGTTTGCTACGCTACCACCTCCTTCACAGGACCGAGACGTCGGGTTAAGTGTGACAATGCGCGATTTTTGCAAACACCCCCGCACCCTGTGCGTGGGGCTGAAGCCGACGACTGCCATCTTTCAGGTTATACACACGTATACATAAACGGCCGCACAGGAGATATTTTAATACTTGAACGCACAAGTACAAAAAGCGCTGACATCATAAACATCGTTTTACAAACCAAAATGTTCACTTGAACACGACATTCTTTGAGCACTGCGACTCAATTACACGAGCACCACGCAGAACTTCCCCAAAATAGTGCTCGGCGGGTAACCGGCTCTCGTCCGAACCCTGGGTTGCAACTGCGGTGGCATCCATCTCTGTCCAATGTGTCTTCACACGGGCGAGGGCCATCCGTGCACCTTCTATGCAAGCCGACCGCTTCATCGCCTTGATATGCGGCATCGCCCCAAGGAATTGCTGCAATAGTCCAAAATAACTCTTCGGCTTGGGCCTATCCGGCCAGACATGAGCCACGATATCCGTCATGGCAAGTCCGGACAATCTATTTAGTTCAGCCCACTCGGCCAGCCGATCGGTCAGCGGAAGTGAACGCTCCAGACTATGGAATTGAGACCAAAACAGCTCTTCCGTCTTGTGATCCTCCTGACTTTGGAAGTGCACAACGGCGTCTGCCGCACTCGCTGCCAAGTCCATATAAGGATCCTCCGGACCCCACAGCTGGCCAAGCTGAGCATACTTCGGATCCGTAAACCTTCAGCGCAGCAAAAAGGGCTTGCCAGCCACAATATCTCCGACCTGGCGCAGCTCCTCCTTTATAGCCTGCATTGCAGAACGGGCATCCTTGGCTTTGGCGGTGGCCTTCCCCAGGTCTTCTCGCTCCGCTAGGCGCTCCTTTTCAAGAACCCCATTGCGGTCGGTAGCATCTTTTAACTTCACGACCATTTCGGCCATCTCCTCCCTGCTTCGGCAGTGTGCAGCCCTTTCGGCTTCTAACTCTTCGGCCGCCCTTGAGGCAGCCGCATCACTCCTTCTGGCTTGCTCCTTGGCTTGAGCAAGTTCTGCCCGAAGGCTCTCCACAGTAGTGGCACCATCCGCGTCAAGCACAAACATTGTAAGAGGTGGGCTTCGGCTCCCTTACCAGGTGACCACGGAGAAAAAACCTACCTTGTGACTCGTCATGTCGTTTATTGACCAGCGCGATGTCTGCATCCGCAACATCGAGCTGCCGCTTTAGTTCGGCAACTCCTGGGATTTTGATACCTGAGATTTTGATCCTCGGCACGCTGTCGTTCTCGACACCCTACCGAGTCTCAGGGGCTACTATCTATACAGGGCGCACTTTATGTGTAAAACTGTCAAAGAGTATGTCATTTTTACGTACCTCAAACCCCGCCAGCAAACTCCTGACGGCGTCACGCAATCCGCCTTTGGCGGATGAAATTCTTTCAATCACCGTACTCACTAGTGTACGGTGACCTTCTGAGATGGACGCCCTCTCAAGCAGATCCTTCAGCTCCCCCGGCCGCACACCAGTCGGTGCCGGACTATTCGGCCCTGCCGGACTCGGGGACACCCTTCGTGACAAACACTTCAGGCTCGTCCGCCCCATCCGATGGAGCGGCAGATGGGGGCATCTCGCTCTCCATCATATCCGGACGGAGTTCCCCCGAAGACGAGCTCATCTGAGAAGGGCGGAGATCCGAACTACAAGGTAAAAACTTAAATTATCCTCAGAATCACAAATAGGGATGTCCCTTATTACAAAACTCCCCTTTTTCTACTTACGGCTCGCTGGAGGGCTGATTCTTTAAGGGAGACTGTGCGGCCGGAGTCTCTCCGGACGCAGGACCCTCCGAGGAAGATTTCTTCCCCCACTTCGGGGCTTTGGCATCCGGGTCTTCGGAGGCGGTCCTTTTCTCCCCCTGGAAGGAGGGATTCTCGATCCCCCCTTCCTCAAAAGCCTCCTTGGTTGAGGCGGTAGTTCCTCTGTTCTCCCCTTCGCCTTCCTCCGAAGGCGCAACCTCCAGCATCCTGACCAGCACGGGATTCGACGCGGTCTCTGGGAGGGGGCCGGACACCGTATCAGTTTTGCTTGCGCTATCCACTCCTGTTTAGAGGGTAGTTGATCAAAAAGCGAATCATAGAAAGGCAAACAGTCGGCATGTTCGGACAGAATCCTCGGTCAATTCCAGACACATTTCTTGTGATCCGAAGAACAGTTTATACATCTCCACGGGTGTTGTACCCATGAAATGTTGAAGAGCTCGCGGCCCCTCGGGATTGAACTCCCACAGACGGAGGGGGCGACGCTTGCAGGGCAGGAGGCGCCGAATCAGCATAACCTGCATCACCATCACCAAACTAATCTCCCTCTCCTGGAGGTCTTGAATCCGGCCCTGCAGTAGGAGTACGTCCTTTGACGGCCCCCAGCTGAGCCCTTGGTTGACCCATGACATCAGCCGCTGTGGAGGGCCCGAGCGGAAGATGGGCAGCGGCTTCTGCTTGCTGCCCCTAGGAGCAGTGATATAGAACCACTCTTGTTGCCACAGGCCGAGCCCCTCCTGAAAAGAGCCCTTGGGCCATGGGGCATCGGCCCTTCTGCTTATAACCGCCCCGCCGCATTCAGCTTGACGCGCCTCAATCATCTTTGGCTCCATGTTGAAGGTCTTGAGCCACAAACCGAAGTGAGGAGTGATGCGGAGGAAGGCCTCGCATACGATAACGAATGAGGAAATATGGAGGATGTACTCCGGAGCCAGGTCATGGAATTCCAACCCATAGTAGAACATGAGCCCTCTCACAAAAGGATCTGTCGGGAAGCCTAAACCCCGACGGAGGTGGGACACGAACACAACGCTCTCGCCGGGCTCGGGAGTGGGAATGACTTGCCCTTTGGCAGGCAACCTATGCGAAATCTCGTAGGTTAAGTACCTGGCTTCTCGCAGCTTTAGCACGTCCTCCTCCGTGACGGAGGAAGGCATCCACCGGCCCTGCAGGTCGGAGCCGGACATTGTTGAAGGTCCGAAGCGCTCGAATCTGGGGCTCTGGGTGTTGGAACTCGGGGCAAGGAACAGATTCGATTGGCGATTGAAGAAAAGAAATGAGCCTTGGTCCCATTATAAAGGGGGAGAATACCAAGAGCCGTCCCCGTGACCGTTCGGGACTCGCCTCCGATGGAGGGGGCGTGGCGACGGGCACGATTGGGTTACCCACGTCCGTATTGACGAGAATCCCGGAATAAGGGGAACACGATCTCTGCTTCGACAAGACGTGCCAAGGAAACCGCTTCGCTAAACGCGCTGAGGTGGTATAATAAAAAACGATTCAAGTAAAGGCTTGGTAGTGGTGCGACGTCATGACACAAAATACGTCAACAGATTGAACTTGTGTACATGTTATTCTCTCTACGGTGGAATGTGGAATTTATTTTGCAGAGCCGGACACTATCCTGGTGTTCACAATCTTCTATGAATTATTCGGAGGAGGAACCCGCCTTGCAATGCCGAACAATATGCACGCCGGACTCATCGTCATTGAAGCCTGGTTCAGGGGCTACTGAGGGAGTCCTGGACTAGGGGGTGTCCGGACAGCCGGACTATCATCGTCAGCCGGACTCCAAGACTATGAAGATACAAGATTGAAGACTTCGTCCCGTGTTCCGATGGGACTTTCCTTGGCGTGGAAGGCAAGCTTGGCAATACGGATATGTAGATCTCCTACCATTGTAACCGACTCTGTGTAACCCTAGCCCTCCCCGGTGTCTATATAAACCGGAGGGTTTTAGTCCGTAGGACAACAACCATTACAACAATCATACCATAGGCTAGCTTCTAGGGTTTAGCCTCCTTGATCTCGTGGTAGATCCACTCTTGTACTACCCATATCATCAATATCAATCAAGCAGGAGTAGGGTTTTACCTCCATCGAGAGGGCCCGAACCTGGGTAAAACATCGTGTCCCTTGTCTCTTGTTGCCATCCGCCTAGACGCACAGTTCGGGACCCCCTACCCGAGATCCGCTGGTTTTGACACCGACAGCTGCCCTTCACAATCTTCGGCTTGAAGTTGAAGGTCTTGAGCCACAAGCCGAAGTGGGGCTGGATGCAGAGGAAGGCCTCGCACACGACGATAAACACCGAGATGTTGAGGATGAAATTCGGGGCCAGATCATGGAAATCCAGGCCGTAGTAGAACATGAGCCCCTGGACAAAGGGGTGAAGTGGGAAGCCCAGTCCACGGAGGAAATGGGGAAGAAATACCACCCTCTCATGGGGCCCGGGGGTGGGGATGAGCTGCCCCTCGTCAGGGAGCCGGTGCGCGATGTCACTGGACAGATATCCGGCGCTGCGCAGCTTCTTGATATGCCCCTCTGTAACGGAGGAGGCCATCCACTTGCCTCCCGCTCCGGACATGGCTGGATAAGGTCGAGGTGAGATGTGCGGACTTGGGCACTGGAGCTCGAGTGCGCGGAGATGGATAAGCAAAGGAGGAAGAAGGCGTAGGTAAAAAAGGTGGATCCTTATCCCCTTATATTGGCGGACGAAACTATGCGTCCCCACCGGCCTGGTAAAACTCGCTTATCTCCCAAGCGCCGCAATCAATGGCGCGGTTGGGTTACCAACGTCCGTATTGATGGGAATCCCGAAATAAGGGGAACACGATCTCTGCTTCGACAAGACGTGCCAAGGAAACCGCTTCGCTAAATGCGTTGAGGTGGTATAATAAAAATGATTCGAGTAAAGGCTTGGTTGTAGTGTGACGTCACGCCACAAAATACGTCAACAGATTGAACTTGTGTAAATATTATTCTCTCTACGGTGGTATGTGGAATTTATTTTGCAGAGCCGGACACTATCCTGGTGTTCACAATCTTCTATGAATTATTCGGAGGAGGAACCCGCCTTGCAATGCCGAAGACAATATGCGCGCCGGACTCGTTGTCATTGAAGCCTGGTTCAGGGGCTACTGAGGGAGTCCCGGACTAGGGGCTATCCGGATAGCCGAACTATCATCATCGGCCGGACTCCAAGACTATGAAGATACAAGATTGAAGACTTTGTCCCGTGTCCGGATGGGACTTTCTTTGGCGTGGAAGGCAAGCTTGGCGATACGGATATGTAGATCTCCTACCATTGTAACCGACTCTGTGTAACCCTAGCCCTCTCCGGTGTCTATATAAACTGGAGGGTTTTAGAACATAGGACAGAACAACAATCATACCATAGGCTAGCTTCTAGGGTTTAGCCTCCTTGATCTCGTGGTAGATCCACTCATGTACTACCCATATCATCAATATCAATCAAGCAGGAGTAGGGTTTTACCTCCATCGAGAGGGCCCGAACCTGGGTAAAAACATCGTGTCCCTTGTCTCCTGTTACCATCCGCCTAGACGCACAGTTCGGGACCCCCTACCCGAGATCCGCCGGTTTTGACACCGACAGTTCCCACGATGCCAAAAGCTATATTAACATTTGGCTACACATTGTGGATGCCCTTAACCGTACCACTTGGTTTTGCTCCTGCGTGCTATTGATACTTCTCCGTCGTATCTATAATTTTTGATTGTTCCATGCCAATATTATTCAACTTTATATACTTTTGGCAACTTTTTATACTATTTTTTGGGACTAGCATATTGATCCAGTGCCCAGTGCTAGTTCCTGTCAGTTGCATGTTTTTTGTTTCGCAGAAACCCAATATCAAACGGAGTCCAAACGGGATAAAAACGGACGGAGAATTATTTTGGAATATTTGTGATTTTTGGGAAGTAAAATCAATGCGAGACGGTGCCCGAGGGGGCCAGGAGATAGGGGTCGCCCCAGGGAGGCTGGCGTGCCCTGGACTCTCCTAGGCCCCCCATAAGGCGGTTGACGCTTTTCTTTTGCCACAAGAAAGCTAATTTTATGAGAAAGATCTGGGCAAAAGATTCACCCCAATCGGAGTTACGGATCTCCGGATATAAAAGAAACGGTGAAGGGGCAGAATCTGAGAACGCAGAAACAGAGAGATAGATCCAATCTCGGAGGAGCTCTCGCCCCTCCCAAGCCATGGGAGCCAAGGACCAAAGGGGAAACCCTTCTCCCATCTAGGGAGAAGGTCAAGGAAGAAGAAGAAGGGGGCTCTCTCCCCCTTGCTTCCGGTGGCGCCGGAACACCGCCGGGGGCCATCATCATCACCGCGATCTTCACCAACACCGCCGTCATCTTCACCAACACCTCCATCACATTCCCCCATCTATATCCAGCGGTCCACTCTCCCGCAACCCGCTGTACGCTCTACTTGAACATGGTGCTTTATGCTTCATATTATTTTCCAATGATGTGTTGCCATCCTATGATGTCTGAGTAGATTTTCGTTGTCCTATCGGTGATTGATGAATTTCTATGATTGGTTTGAGTTGCATGTTTTATTATTGGTGTTGTCCTATTGTGCCCTCCGTGTCGTGCAAGCATGAGGGATACCCGCTGTAGGGTTTGCAATATGTTTATGATTTTCTTATGGTGGGTGGCGTGAGTGACAGAAGCACGGACCCGAGTAAGTAGGTTGTTTGCCTATGGGATAAAGGGGAATTGATACTTTAATGCTATGGTTGGGTTTTACCTTAATGAATCTTTAGTATTTGCGGATGCTTGCTAGAGTTCCAACCATAAGTGCATATGATCCAAGTAGAGAAAGTATGTTAGCTTATGCCTCTCCCTGAAATAGAATTGCAATAGTGATTACCGGTCTAGTAACATAGTCAATTGCTTAGGGACAATTTCACAACTCCTACCACCACTTTTCCGCACTCGCTATATTTACTTTATTGTTTATTTATCTAAACAACCCCTAGTTTATATTTACGTGTTCTTTATTATCTTGCAAACTTATCCAACAACACCTACAAAGTACTTCTAGTTTCATACTTGTTCTAGGTAAAGCGAATGTCAAGCGTGCGTGGAGTCGTATCTGTGGCCGATAGGACTTTAGAGAGTATTTGTTCTACCTTTAGCTCCTCGTTGGGTTCGACACTCTTACTTATCAAAGAGGCTACAACTATCCCGTATACTTGCGGATCATCAAGACCTTTTTCTGGCGTTGTTGCCGGGGAGTCATAGCGTGGGGTGAATATTCTCGTGTGTGCTTGTTTGCTTTATCACTAAGTAAATTTTATTTTCTGTTCTAAGTTGTTCTCTATCTTCAGTTATGGATATGGAACATGAAATACCAAAAAAATTAGGTGTAGATGCTACTCATGGAGATGGGGAACCTCCTAAAACACTCGATGCTCATTATGTGAAAGAAATTATGTACTACTTTAATAATCCTGAGAAAACCCCATTCCATTATGTTATGGGAGACACGTTGGATCAACGTGAATACTTTAGGGATTATCGCTTGACACAAAAAGGGAAACTATTATGGGATCAAATTTCTATGTTGCGTTGGTATGCTCGTCAACTATGCATGATACATGATTATACTTGTTGTTCTAGGATGAAGGCTCCACACCTTCTCTTTTCATGCAAATTCAATGATAATGAAACCTTAGCTTATTATGCTAATGGTATCTTTGATTACTCTGATGTTGAACAAATAGAAGAATTTGTTGCTTTTATGGGTGCTTATGAGGTTGAATCTATGTTTAAAGCGTTTGATGATTTTGATGATTCAGTTTATAGACCAGAAAATCTTGCTATACTTAGATATTTCTATGAAAATTATGAATACAATTACTATATTAATGCATTTATTGAGAAAGTCTCCGCTGTCCAAGAAGAGACTAATATTTTGCAGGAAGCTATGGAAGAAGAAATTGATGAAACTGTGAGCTCATTGGATGAAATAGATGATGAGGAGAGCAAAGAACAAAAGGAGGAAGAGCGGATTGATCACCCGTGCCCACCTTCTAATGAGAGTAACTCCTCAACTCATACATTGTGTTGACACCAGATTTTGGCATGGTCAAAAACATAATTAAGAAGGCCTCAAATGGAGAAGTGTTCAAAGTGAGAAAGCTCCATATCGTCAAAAGGAGAAACTTTGGTATTTGGGTCATAGCCATCCGGTCTCATTTCTAAGGTCGAAGTTGTGTTCGAAGTATTCAGATTTTGTATTCAGAACACTATTCGGCTGATTACGCCCCTAATATGGCCTCATATGAGAAAAGCTTCTACAAAAATTGTCTTCGTCTCGTCGAAACGATAGATTTTGATATAAGAAACATCTCAATCGGAGTTCGTATGCAAAAGTTACAACTAATACAAGATGCTGCTATAGTAGATGGCCGGACACTCCGGGGACAACCATCCGGATTTTGAATTTCTCTGCTGCAGACATCGGAAAACAGAAGAATACCCCGTCAAGATGGCCTCTGATCAAAAAACGTTCAACACGAAAGTTGTTCGTCTCGTCGAAACGGTCATGATTGCTTTTGGGATTGTTTCCATCCGAGATCGTTTACTCACCCAAACATGACCCGCAAGGTGCAGCCAGATTTTACCGAACAGTTTTGGAAAGTTCGGACCAAACAAATCCGAATCGGACTAGGGTTTTGGACGTGAATTGAAGCCTTTTCCTTGCACGGGAAGTCTAGCCGCCTCTTATATACTTAAGGGGTGACGGCCGATTGAACAACAACACACAATCGAACAATCAATCTACCACTTTTTATCTTTTTATCTTTTCTCCTTAACCCTAGTTCTTCTTCTTCTCGTTCTTCTTCGTTCGTTCTTCTTCATTGCAGGGCAGCGAACCTCGAGGCCCTAGGGGCGATCAGGTCGACCTAGGGCAGCCCATAGCCGCCGTGCGCCCTGATGGGGTCCCTCCCGGGCGTGTGGGGTTTCGGGTCTTCAAAAGCGCCCGCCGGATTGCCTGCGTACCGCGCTTCCGGCCGGGTCTCCTTTGACGTGAGCTGCGGTGAATCACCCCCGGCGTCGAGGGTACACGGTGACGTGTTCGTGTGCGAACACACTTTTTGGCGACTCCGCTGGGGACGAAGCTTTGAACGGTCTCCGGCCTGTTCTTGCTACGAAGAGATCGTCATCTAGGGTTTGCGATCTACAAAGGTAATATGAATACTCGATTCACTTATGTAGATGCAAATAATGCATATGTTGTTGCTAGATCGTCTAATGAACATAATGTATCGGCTAGCCCTAATTATGTGCAACAGCCGATTCAGAATAATCTTCATGCTTCAACTTTATATAATTTTAGCAACATGCAACATATGTATCCCAACTCCCATGCATCGGCAACCCCACAAATCTATATGCCGATGAACAACATGATGAGTTCGGTTAATTAAGTTGAAACACCCCATGTAGGATCTTTCAATGGCATGCAACATAGTGTTTCATCTTTTTATTCATCGGCAACTAATTTGCAACATGTTAATCCAAACATGCTGGTGGATAGGGGAATTGACCATGCTACTACTAGTTATTCGGTCAATTACCCTCAAATATCATGTGCTACACCTCATGCTACTAGTTTTTTGGCACCATACGCAACTGTTGATGTCCATAATTCAGCTCCGCACCTTAATGGTCATGGCCGAATAAGTGAAGCTTCTGCAGGAGCACAAATGCCTTCACCTACTACCGTGGCATATCATGTTCCCCCTACACAATTACAGAATTTCGGCAACATCTCATTGCCGAAAGAGTCTAAAAGCATTGGGGGGCAACCATATCTAGACTGGATGGTTGAGAACAAGCTTACATTCTCTTGGGATTTGTGCAACTCCATTCGACAGGAACTAATAGAAGGCGGGAAGCCTCATGATTTTGCCGCAGTAAAAGCTAGAGTTGTGCAAATGATGCAGTCGCCCGGTACTGTACCATCTAGTGTACCACCTAAACAATTGCAAAGTTTCGGCACCTCATTACTGAAAGAGTCTCAAAGTATTGGGGGGCAATCTCATGAGGAGTGGTTGGAAATTGAGATGAAAAGGTTCAAAGCTCGCCTAGCTGAGATGTGGGCTAAAATTAGACAAGAGCGAGAAGCCTTGCAAATTCAAAAAGATAAATGTATTGATTTAGGTAACAAAGAAAATTCAGTTATTGAAAAAGCCGAATCAAGTAGTATATATTATGAGTCCATCAAATCCAAAGAAGCAAGCATTACTGAGAAGGGGCATGGCAAGCATAGGAAAACAACGGTGCTTGATTTTTCTGAAGTTAATGGAACCTACTTCCTGCCCTATGATTTCCGTGCCGTAGAAATTGACAAGCTTCAAGGACAAGAACAAGTAGCCGAACAAAGTTCGGCTGAAAAAAATCTTCAATGTAATGATACACGGAATCAAGAAAAAGATGATGAAGAGGCGTTGGGGAGCCATCCAAAGGCAAAGCAAGATATTGTTCAAGTCACACCACCATCATGCTCTCCCAACATATTTGAAGAGGTATGTTTAGCAAGTAATTTACCTATTTTCAGATTTGGTCAGAACTTTATTGTTAATGCATCTATTAGAAAAATCCTCATAAGTAATTTTGAAAGACCAATGAAGAAGGGTAATTTACTTGTTAGCAATAAAATTGTTACGGAACATATTGGTCAAACCATTGCACAATTTATAAAGACCGATAATGACTTATTGTTGCAGCCAAAGCTTTCCCCATTGCTTTATCTAAAGTTCATATCTAGTTGGGTAGCTTTGCTTATTTCTTACTTGGCTTGCACTTGGTCTCAATTGAGACATGTGTATTCTAAATATTTTCGTTTCAGAAGTTTAAAGCCAAGGTTAATTTCTTTTGAGAAATCCGATGCTAATATAATATATTATCCAAAGACATCGGAGATAGAGTGGAAAACACAATGAAGAGCCGAATGGGGAGATTCCAAATCTGAACCATTCGTTTGCTTATCTCCAAAGCCGTTCAAACAGCAAGATCGGCTAGAAAACATGAAGTATACCTTCAATTCAAGCATGTGTGATCAAATATTTGATTTGTTGCTGAAAAATAATTACATTACAATTCTTGATCACCATGTTAAGCCATCAATCCAAGGACGAATGTATTGTAAGTTGCATGATTCGTCCAAGCATAATTTTGAGGATTGCAACATGTTTCGTCAAATAGTTAAATCGGCCATTGATAAAGGACGATTGAAATTTGTTGAGACACTAAGAGATGACCAGTCTATTCCGATTGGTCCCGATGGCAGAAAGTTTTTGCATCGGCTGCTTCAAGCCGATCCATTTAAAGAGAAGGTAAAAACTGCAGGTGATGGGATCAACCTTTCAAGTAAAGAAGTTGTTGAAGAGCATAATGAACATAATCTTGAGGGCGAAAATTCCATCAAAGCTACAATGGAGACGCCAAGGACTGGGGGGCAGCAAGCAAATCCAATGATCGATGAAAGCAAACCAAAAGAAAGCAAAGGCCGAAGTAAGCGCAAGTGTAAGAGATCAAAAATCACCTTCGCTGAACTATTGGATAAATATCAAAAGAAGAGTGAAGAGAAGAATGCTTATCGGCCAAATCATGCAAAGAAACCAAGATCACCCCCAAGGTGCAAATATGAGGATCGGTATTGGCAAAGTGATAATTTTAATGCAAGATATTCATATCCTTATTTTGGGCCACCAATGCCAATGCCGTGGATGCCTCCCTATGCTCATATAGATCCATATTCATCATGGGACATGTATGATACAAGGACACATTCTCCATCTTATTTTAGACCATCTCACCAATACTATGCAGCTCCAAGAAGATCAACATTTGAACAATCACGCGTCGAAGACTGTTTCAATCATAAGGAATCGATCCAGAGCTCATGGACAAAGAAAGAGGTGGTCAAGCAAGTATACCGGGTCAAGAAAGATGGTCGTAAGTGTGCTACTTCAGATTTGATCTCAAATAACAAAGAGCCAATTAAAGTGTTAACATTGGCTACAAAAGGCAAAGAATTGGAGCAATCAATTGTTAAAAATAAAAGTGCCAAATCTGAAGAAAAGAAGTTGAGGGCGCACAAGGCCATAAAAAGAATTGCCATTGGTCAAAACAGAATCACAGCCGGAATGCCCACTCGACTTATCATATTGGCAAAAGAAGAAATTACAAAAACTTAGTGCACAAGAACTTGAAGAAAGGAACATGGCATGGGCTCCCAAAGGAAGTGCTCAAAATAAGAATTATGTGCAAGCTTCCATTACAAGAAGTGCGGCAAAGGTGAAGAAGGAAAAGAGTGAAAACTATGAAGGACCAAGCCAAAGGTTTCAGCATCTTTGGTCTACGCATTATCCATATTCTTCAACTATGCCATTAACGCCCATGCCATGGAATTCGTCATCAGGTATGATTGGTTACCCTCAATGGGCTTATAATGATCCATGGTTGCAATATAACTTCTTACGTCATGAAAGGGTATTACCAAATCACTATACATTTGATTAGCTACAAGTTTATTGCTGATCCAAAGGGCCGAAATACTTGATTTGTCACTTCCTTTGTTTATTTTGGCTACATGTGTTTTGAATGAAGTTTACATGGTAATGGTCGATATTTATCTATCGTCCTAAGAGTATGTCAATGCATGGCCGGTGTAGCATTCTAACATCGTCCTTAGTTCGAATGGAGAACGAGACAAGGTACGTGCTCGTGGAAATTTATATGTATGCCTATATTCTGATTGAATGGGGTCGATACATCATAACCGATGTCATTGAATATATGCTGCATAGACCAATTCATAGTTGCAGAATTGGCTAGTGGGCTTATACTTTGTTTGG
Source organism: Triticum timopheevii (assembly GCA_963921465.1). Classification (NCBI taxonomy): domain Eukaryota; kingdom Viridiplantae; phylum Streptophyta; class Magnoliopsida; order Poales; family Poaceae; genus Triticum; species Triticum timopheevii. The sequence goes on along the minus strand of OY997264.1, from coordinate 142,127,942 downwards.
ATATGATTTGGCTTATGCATCTTTAAGATCTATAAGAGGCCAAATCATAGCTGATTTTATTACTGAACATCAGATTAATGACATGCATAATATTGATATTAGCCTTGTCTCTCTAGTATTATGGAGATTATGTTCTGATGGTTCAATTTGTAGCAATGGCCAAAGTGTTGGTGTTGTTTATATATCTCCTTATGGTTCTATGTTTGAAGTCTCATGCCGCTTAGAATATTTTTATGCATGATTAATCAAAGCCGAATATGCATTGTTATTCAGATTGAATCTTTTATATGCTATAGGTGCTATACATACCGAGGCTTTCGGTGATTCGTTATGAGTAGTGCAGCAAATATCCAGGGTTTATCAATGGTTTGATGAATCACTTATAGTTTATCTTGGGATATGTCTAGATGCAAAATTTACCCTGGTTTGCTTTAATATCCTTCATATATCTAGACATGACAATTCGAAAGAGTTGGCACAGCAAGCATCCGGCTACTATGTTAACCATGGTGTGTTGCATTTCTATCAATAGCCGATGCTAGGTCTTGTCAACATAGGTAAGGCCGAATCGAAGCCCACCGCTCCGGCCACTAATAAAAATTTTATGCAGGCGAAGTAAGGATTGGAGGAAGTTCATTCTTGATTATCTACGAAATCCTAGCGAAAGGGTGAACAATATGGTTCGGAGGATAATTTTGATCTATGAAACCTTATCACCGGATTTTTATAGAAGCTGAGAAGTTTTCACCCAAGTTTGCATGAAGAGATTCAAACAAGCAATGGCAGATATATAATTATCGTCCTAAGAACATGCAAAATGGCCGATGGAGTGTTGACATCGTCCTTAGAACAAGCTATCCGGAAGTTATTTTTCGGCACACAGGCTTTGCCGAAAAACAGGGGGGCATGTGTTGACACCAGATTTTGGCATGGTCAAAAACATAATTAAGAAGGCCTCAAATGGAGAAGTGTTCAAAGTGAGAAAGCTCCGTATCGTCAAAAGGAGAAACTTTGATATTTGGGTCATAGCCATCCGGTCTCATTTCTAAGGCTGAAGTTGTGTTCGAAGTATTCAGATTTTGTATTCAGAGCACTATTCGGCTGATTACGCCCCCAAGATGGCCTCATATGAGAAAAGCTTCTACAAAAATTGTCTTCGTCTCGTTGAAACGATCAATTTTGATATAAGAAACGTCTCAATCGGAGTTCGTATGCAAAAGTTACAACCAATACAAGATGCTGCTATAGTAGATGGCCGGACACTCCGGGGACAACCATCCGGGTTTTGAATTTCTCTGCTGCAGACTTCGAAAAACAGACGAATATCCCATCAAGATGGCCTCTGATCAAAAAACGTTCAACAAGAAAGTTGTTCGTCTCGTCGAAACGGTCAAGATGCTTTTGGGATCGTTTCCATCCGAGATCGTTTACTCACCCAAACATGGCCCGCAAGGTGCAGCCAGATTTTACCGAATAGTTTTGGAAAGTTCGGACCAAACAAATCCGAATTGGACTAGGGTTTTGGACGTGAATTGAAGCCTTTTCCTTGCACGGGAAGTCCAGCCGCCTCTTATATACTTAAGGGGCGACGGCCGATTGAACAACAACACACAATCGAATAATCAATGTACCACTTTTTATCTTTTTATCTTTTCTCCTTAACCCTAGTTCTTCTTCTTCTCATTCTTCGTTCGTTCTTCTTCATTGCAGGGCGGCGAACCTCGAGGCCCTAGGGGCGATCAGGTCGACCTAGGGCAGCCCATAGCCGTCGTGCGCCCTGACGGGGTCCCTCCCGGGCGTGTGGGGTTTCGGGTCTTCAAAAGCGCCCGCCGGATTGCCTGCGTACCGCGCTTCCGGCCGGGTCTCCTTCGACGTGAGCTGCGGTGCATCACCCCCGGCGTCGAGGGTACATGGTGACGTGTTCGTGTGCGAACACATTGTTTAATTCCCCTTCGTGCTTATCGGAGGATGATTGCTATGATCCCGTTGATTCTCTTGAAATATCCCTTTTTGATGATGCTTTCTATGCTTATGGCGAAGATGCCAATATGAATTATGCTTATGGAGATGAACTTGCTATAGTTCCTTATGTTAAACATGAAATTGTTGCTATTGCACCCACGCATGATAGTCCTAGTATCTTTTCCGACTTCTCCAAACTACACTATATCTAAGAAGTTTGTGCTTATTAAGGATTATATTGATGGGTTGCCTTTTACCGTTGCACATGATAATTTTGATGAATGTAATATGCATGTTCTTGCTGCTCCTACTTGCAATTATTATGAGAGAGGAACTATATCTCCACCTCTCTATGTTTCCCACACGATGAAATTGCAAGAAACTGCTTATACTATGCATTGGCCTTTACTATGTGTGCATGAATTGTTCTTTTATGACATGCCGATGCATAGGAAGAGAGTTAGACTTCGTTGTTGCTTGATTTATGTTACTTTGTGCTCACTACTAAATTACAAATCATTGTTAATTAAAATTGGCTTTGATATACCTTGGGATCCGGGTGGATCCATTACTTGAGCACTATATGCCTAGCTTAATGGCTTTAAAGAAAGCGCTGCCAGGGAGACAAACCGGAAGTTTTTAGAGAGTTATTTACTTGTGTTGAGTGCTTTCATATAGTTTCGGAACAAAAAAAATAAAGAGGGGAACCTAAAGCTTTTCAAAAAAAGGAAAGTGAAAGTGAGAAAGACAAGCATTGTTGAAGTGGGAGAGCTCCTTGAACTTTGTTCATGCTCACGGAAACTTTGTGAATCTTGATTACAGAAACTTTTCATCAAAAATAATTTCCCCTTGTACAATTCCATTTTATTATAAAAATAATGTGCCAAGGTTTGCCTTTAGGATGTTTACAATGCTTGTTTGTTTGTACGGTGCAGGACAGAAACTTTGGTTGTAGTGCGTGATTTTACATTTTTAATTGGAACGTCAATTGGTTATGATTCCTTTTGAAATGTCTTTATGTAAAACTTGTTTATGTTTCCTAATTTTGGTAGAATTGTTGGGGTACCGGAAGTATGGTGGATGTTCAGATTGCTACAGACTGTTCTGTTTTTGACAGATTCGGTTTTTGATGCATAGTTTGCTTGTTTTGATGAATCTATCAATTTATATTAGTGGATTAAGCCATGGTAAAGTTATATTACAGTAGACACAATGCAAAAACAAAATATGAATTGGTTTGCAACAGTACTTAGAGTGGTGATTTGCTTTATTATACTAACGGATCTTACCAAGTTTTCTGTTGAAGTTTTGTGTGGATGAAGTGTCTAATCGAGGAGGTCTCGATATGAAGAAAAGGAAGAGAGGAAAGAGCTCAAGCTTGGGGATGCCCGAGGCACACCAAGTAAATATTCGAGGAGACTCAAACGTCTAAGCTTGGGGATGCCCCGGAAGGCATCCCCTCTTTCTTCAACAAGTATCGGTATGTTTACATATTCGTTTCGTTCATGCATTATGTGCAAGTCTTGGAGCGTCTTTTGCATTTAGTTTTCATTTTTTCTTTTATGCACCATGCTGGTATGAGAGAGTCCTTGGTTGATTTATAGAATGCTCATTGCACTTCACTTATATCTTTTGAGTGTGGCTTTATAGAATGCTTCATGTGCTTCACTTATATCATTTGAAGTTTGGATTGCCTGTCTCCCTTTACATAGAAAACCGCCATTTGTAGTATGCTCTTTTGCATCACTTATAATTGTTAGAGCGTGGGCATATATTTTGTATAAATAATTAAACTCTCTTGCTTCACTTATATCTTTTTAGAGAGATGACAGGAATTGGTCATTCACATGGTTAGTCATAAAATCCTACATAAACTTGTAGATCGCTGAATATGATATGTTTGATTCCTTGCAATAGTTTTGCGATATAAAGATGGTGATATTAGAGTCATGCTAGTGAGTGGTTGTGGATTATAGAGACACTTGTGTTGAGATTTGCAAGTCCCGTAGCATGCACGTATGGTAACCGTTGTGTGACAAATTTGAAGCATGGGGTGTTTCTTTGATTGTCTTCCTTATGAGTGGCGGTCGGGGACGAGCGATGGTCTTTTCCTACCAATCTATCCCCCTAGGGGCATGCGTAGTAGTACTTTGCTTAGAGGGCTAATAAACTTTTTCAATAAGTATATGAGTTCTTTATGACTAATGTGAGTCCATGGATTATACGCACTTTTACCTTTCCATCATTGCTAGCCTCTTCGGTATCGTGCATTGCCCTTTCTCACCTTGAGAGTTGGTGCAAACTTCGCCGGTGCATCCAAACCCCGTGATATGATACGCTCTATCACACATAAACCTCCTTATATCTTCCTCAAAACAGCCACCATACCTACCTATTATGGCATTTCCATAGCCATTCCGAGATATATTGTCATGCAACTTTCCACCATTTCGTTCATCATCATCATGACATACATTACTTTTGTCATATTGCCATTGCATGATCATGTAGTTGACATCATATTTGTGGCAAAGCCACCATGCATAATTTTCATACATGTCACTCTTGATTCATTGCATCATCCCGACACACCGCCGGAGGCATTCATATAGAGTCATATCTTATTCTAGTTTCGAGTTGTAATTCATATGTTGTAATCAATAAAAGTGTGATGGTCATCATTATTAGAGCATTGTCCCCAAAAAGAAAAAAAATAAAGGCCAAAAAAAGGCCAAAGAAAAAAAAGAAAAAGAAAAGAAAAATAAAAAAGAAAATAAATAAAAAAGGGCAATGTTACTATCTCTTTTTCCACACTTGTGCTTCAAAGTAGCACCATGTTCTTCATGTAGTGAGTCTCATATCCTGTGCTTCAAAGTAGCACCATGTTTTTCATATAGTGAGTCTCATAGGTTGTCATTTTCATATACTAGTGGGAATTTTTCATTATAGAACTTGGCTTGTATATTCCTACGATGGGCTTCCTCAAATGCCCTAGGTCTTCGTGAGCAAGCAAGTTGGATGCACACCCACTAGTTTTCTTTTGTTGAGAATTCATTTATAGCTCTAGTGCATCCGTTGCATGGTAATCCCTACTCCTCATGTTGACATCAATTGATGGGCATGTCTATAGCCCATTTATTAGCCGCGTCGATGTGAGACTTTCTCCTTTTATGTCTTCTCCACATAACCTCCATCATTATATTCTATTCCACCTATAGTGTTGTATCCATGGCTTGCGCTCATGTATTGCATGAGGGTTGAAAAAGCTGAAGCGCGTTAAAAGTATGAACCAATTGCTCGGCTTTTCATCGGAGTTGTGCATGATGGGGGCATTTTCTGTGACAAAAATGAAGCATGGCCAAATTATATGATTTTGTAGGGATAAGCTTGCTTTGGCCTTGTTGTTTTGAAAAGAAAACATTGTTTTATTAGTACGCTCGAAGTATTATTGTTTTTTATGTCAAATGATAGACTATTGTTTTGAATCACTCGTGTCTTAATATTCATGCCATGCTTAGACATATGATCAAGATTATGCTAGGTAGCATTCCACACCAAAATATTTTTTTACCATTTACCTACTCGAAGACGAGCAGGAATTAAGCTTTGGGATGCTGATACGTCTCCGTCATATCTATAATTTTCGATTGTTCCATGCCAATATTATTCAACTTTTATATACTTTTGGCAACTTTTTATACTATTTTTTTGGACTAACATATTGATCCAGTGCCCAGTGCCAGTTCCTGTCTGTTGCATGTTTTTTGTTTCGCAGAAACCCAATATCAAACAGAGTCCAAACGGGATAAAAATGGACGGAGAATGATTTTGGAATATTTGTGATTTTTTGGGAAGTAAAATCAACGCGAGACGGTGCCCGAGGGGGCCAGGAGATAGGGGGGCGCGCCCCAGGGAGGCAGGCACGCCCTGGACTTTCCTGGCCCCCCCCCCCCGTAAGGCGGTTGACTCTCTTCTTTTGCCGCAAGAAAGCTAATTTTATGAGAAAGATCTGGGCAAAAGATTCACCCCAATCGGAGTTACGGATCTCCGGATATAAAAGAAACGGTGAAGGGGCAGAATCTGAGAACGCAGAAACAGAGAGATAGATCCAATCTCGGAGGGGCGCTCGCCTCTCCCAAGCCATGGGAGCCAAGGACTAGAAGGGAAACCCTTCTCCCATCTAGGGAGAAGGTCAAGGATGAAGAAGAAGGGGGGCTCTCTCCCCCTTGCTTCCGGTGGCGCCGGAACGCCGCCGGGGGCCATCATCATCACCGCGATCTTCACCAACACCGCCGTCATCTTTACCAACACCTCCATCACCTTCCCCCATCTATATCCAGCGGTCCACTCTCCCACAAACCGCTGTACCCTCTACTTGAACATGGAGCTTTATGCTTCATATTATTTTCCAATGATGTGTTGCCATCCTATGATGTCTGAGTAGATTTTCGTTGTCCTATCGGTGATTGATGAATTGCTATGATTGGTTTGAGTTGCATGTTTTATTATTGGTGCTGTCCTATTATGCCCTCCATGTCGCGCAAGCGTGAGAGATACCATCTGTAGGATTTGCAATATGTTTATGATTTGCTTATGGTGGGTGGCGTGAGTGACAGAAGCACGGACCCGAGTAAGTAGGTTATTTGCGTATGGGATAAAGGGGATTTGATACTTTAATGCTATGGTTGGGTTTTACCTTAATGAATCTTTAGTATTTGCGGATGCTTGCTAGAGTTCCAATCATAAGTGCATATGATCCAAGTAGAGAAAGTATGTTAGCTTATGCCTCTCCCTGAAATAGAATTGCAATAGTGATTACCGGTCTAGTAACATAGTCAATTGCTTAGGGACAATTTCACAACTCCTACCACCACTTTTCCGCACTCGCTATATTTAATTTATTGTTTATTTATCTAAACAGCCCCTAGTTTATATTTACGTGTTCTTTATTATCTTGCAAACTTATCCAACAACACCTACAAAGTACTTCTAGTTTCATAGTTGTTCTAGGTAAAGCGAACGTCAAGCGTGCGTAGAGTCGTATCAGTGGCCGATAGGACTTGAGAGAGTATTTGTTCTACCTTTAGCTCCTCGTTGGGTTCGACACTCTTACTTATCGAAAGAGGCTACAACTATCCCGTATACTTGCGGGTCATCGGCTATCTATACAAATCTCAATTATATTGATCTAAAAGTTTATAGAATCGAGATTAGTAAAAAGGAGGTGATTTTGCCGCGCGGATGGCTGGGGAGGTTTCTTATTTGAGCAATGCTGCATCCACGTAATGGTTTACGTAAATTTACGAACTGATGTGATGTGGGACTATTTGATTGGATTAAAGGAGAGGATTAGGCCCACCCCACCTGAAAATCAAGGGGGGGGGGGCATATATAGATTAGATGGAAAGTATACGTACTAGCTACATAGCCCTTTGTAAGTCTAGGATTAGGCTTCTTATTTTCGGAGGAAGTTGTCCTGGCGGTTTGCTAACATGCGGTCCCATGTGTCAGTGCTTTACCAAGCCGATCCGCATCCCACATGTGCCAGAACAACGGCTGAAGCAACATGTGGTTAAGTTGATGAAGATGAGGGAGAAGCGGATTCAGCAACGAGTGAAATGATGGTTGCTTCGTCCCTCCAACTTCTGTTTCTTAGCATTATTACTTCTTCCCTCCAACTTAACTGCGGGAAAGGCGCAGCTTTGTGATTTGATGCCTCATTGCTCATTACTACGCCTGCACCATGACTGGGGTGCTTCAACCCGGCTGCTCTGCACTGTATTCCGGTATGGCGCGTGGACCCGGTAGCTTGATGTCCCACATGTCGGTGAAAGGGACTAGAAGATTTATGAAAGCAAGCGCTCCACTCTTACAACGGAGGAGTAGACGACACGACGACCCAGTGAACTGTCACTTGTACTATATAGTACTATAGTTTTGTTGTTTCGCACGATCCATCGATACAAACCCGATTAAACAGGAAAGGGCGGGATTTTTCCCGCGTGGTAGATGATACTGGCCATACATTTCAAAGGCAATTTTAATGTATGCAAACTGAATAATTATAAGTAACAACATGATATCTAGTAAAACTAAAAACACATATGATTTATTGTGTTAGAGTGTAGTAGTTGTGCTGTATTACATAGTTGTTAGATGTAACATGCAAGAACGTGTAGAGATGTAGTTTTGGAGGGCCTACAGAGAGAAAAGCGTAATACGGTCACGAAACTTCAGAATAAGCTGATTACGGTCACTATATACATTTTGCGGTGATTATATGGTCACTTGCTCACAGTTCAGCATCGGATTGCGCTCTGTTGACCGGCCAAATAGTCTGCGTGGCGCCATGTTGACTAGTTAAATTGACCATGTTCCTTGTGGGTCCCACTTGTCAGTTCGCATAGGGAAAAGGTCAGATAAACACAAATTTACGCAGGCGCGACAAGGCTCCAACCCGTGCGCGGGAATCACCTGGTTGTGTATGTGTCTGTCAGGGCCTGATGTGTGCGCATGCACGTGTAGGTTGAGCACTTGAGCATGGGAGTGTGTGTTAGTCGTGTGGTGTACTTGTGTGTGCATGCATGCGTGCGTGTGTGCGTGTGAGTGTTGCGTGCGTGCGTGGCTGCGTGTGTACGTGTGAGTGTTGCGTGCGTGCGTGGGTGCATGTGTTTGTGTGAGTGTTGTGTGGATGCAGTTCGTGTGCATGCATGTGTGTATAATCACCACACCAGCTCCTGTGTGTTAAAACAGATGGCTCAGCATACCAATACAAGGCCACCTTGTCCGCTATGCCTGCGGTCTTGACTTTGAACCACCGTCCAAAAATTTTTTTGTCATTTGTTTTCATTCTTACTAGCAAGATGCCCATGCGTTGCACGTAACATCAAGATGCATTTGTATGACTTGTTTATCTTGTGAGAGAAAAGGATGAACGAGGGAAGGCCTTATTTGAAAATGTGGAGAGGTGTGTGGGTACCTTTTTGCAAAATTGCCATAGTTTCTTTCCTATCCCTCAGATATAAATCGGACGGCCTATATTGCAGGATGGCAGGCACACCATCATCACCAACTTTGTTTTTTTATAAGAGTGTATTTTATGTATTTTATAAGAGTGTAGATGTAGAGTAGATACAAGTCGACAGGTGGGCACGATGGTAGTGAGATAAAGTGATGCAACACTAGAGGTGCCACGTGGAGCGTTTAACTGGTCAACTAGTCATGTCATGAGCAAACACAGAGTTGTACGGTGAGCCCGTGACTATATAATAACCACTAAACATAAATGGTGACCATAATGAGTGGATTCTAAAGTCCAATGTATGTATCGTGCTTTTGCTTCAAATGCAATGATCGTCATTGCATATATCGCGAGAGAAAGATGAAACATGCGTGAATTTTCTGGGTGCTTACTTTTAGAGGACCTAGAGATAGTTTTGTGTGCATACGTGAAAGGGGCGTACAGGGGGGTATGCGATGGAGAGAGAGATGCTCTTCGTTTCTCTTTATTATGACTAACTTTGTATATAGTATAAAAATATACAAATTCACAGTGCGGAATAAATATCATTGTGGGCACCATGCAATGCAAATTAGCGTTCGTACTCCTCCATATAACTTTGTAATGTTGTATATATGCAGAAACTCTAAGATAATTTTTTGGCCACACTTTATTCAAAAGGAATGTTGTATGCGAAATAAATGTGAAGAGAGGGCTTTTTAGATCAATGGGGTATGTGATGTAACATGTGTGAATGTGTAGTTGATGCATTTGGCGGGGCCTAGAGAGGTATGTGTGTGTATTGCATATTCGAGAGAGGCATGGATAGAGGGGCCGGGGGGGCGTGGGAGAGATAGCACAAGAAATGAGAGTGGTCTAGAGAGAGAGACGAATATGACGTCACGACAAGAGATTACATTCCCTTGAGTGTGTATATGCAAGGGGGGAATAGAAGCACCAGGAGAAATTTTTTGTGTGTGTGGTGTTTGTGTTGGTATGTGTGGGTGTGAGAAGATAATGAGACGTGGGGGCAGAGGGTGTGTCACCGCGTGAGGTCCGGTGGGTCGAGGTGAGGCCCTTCATTCAGTTCCGTCCTGCGCCACATTGGTCGGCCCGTGACACATTTAGGAAGACCCATGGATGACTAGTTGTACAAGACAAAGATAGCAGAATTGTGAAGGACTCTGTGTCCACTGACAAAGCCGGCTAGGATTTGTAACCCTAGGTTCTCGGACAAAGGTAACCCCTTTATCTCTGATATTATGATTCATCCAACCTAACTTTAAGGGGCATCCTACAGAATGCTCTGCTAGAATCATACTCGTCGATTAGGAAGAGAGGTGTGAGACAATGCGTGAGAGACAGGCATAAAGATAATGTGCGTACATGAGACACGTAGGCAGGTCCATGTATATAGAAAGGGTCGATGAGGATTGTGCGTGTGTATGTTTGCGAGAGGACGAGTGCTTGTGATAAAGGTTAGTGAAAATAGTTGTAAATGGTTACGAGAGGGAGGGAGGGTTATATCTAGAGCATGTGTGCGAGAAAGACACCTCGGGAGAGAGTGTGTGAGCATGTGTGAGAGACCACCGATGGAGAGTGAAACTAAACGTAAAAGACTGCTCTACACATTGATTAAAGATATAAATTGTATCCAAATATTAGGATGGGATCATGATATTTGCAATTCGCGTAAGGAGTTGTCATTGATCCATCAGACATCTAGATTCTATCGAATTTGAGCATGTCTATATTATTATTCGACACAATTGATCCACATAGTTAGTATTTTGAACTCCAGACAATGCATCGCTTTAGCAATCGAATATAAACGTGAGTATAGTTCATGTTGTGTGTGTAAAGCACATTATACATACGAAAGTTACACAATGGACATTATAAATAGCTACGTATGAACTAGCATACATTTGAATTCAACTTAAGGTGGTTTAAAAAATCGAATTCAACATGGAGTCCATTCAATTATTTGAATTTGATATCATGGCATTTGTAAACCATACCTAAATTATGGGGGCACCAATCTTTGCTCTGATTTTGTACATAATAGTATATGTAGTCGTGTACAAAGTAGATTCAAATTTAGCTCCTCCATTCCAAAATAATCGTAGTTATAGGATTTTCAAGTGTCAAAATTTCAAAAAGAAGCGGATAATTTAATGAGGTTTTCAAACATACAAGGTCAAATATAACGTTGTCTATTTAGGTCAATCCTCATAGTTCAAGAGTACTCTAAACGTGAATGCTTGTGTTTCAAAATTTCGAATGAAGCGCCAAAAGAGCCTCTACTCGCCCGAAACCGCGTGAGACCAATGTTTGGTAGTACAAGGAAATTACTTTTCTAATAACTCCGACCCGTGAAACCTACCGGCCCGACGTCCAAAGGTCTAAACCGGGGTAGGTTTGTAGCTTCATCTAGACGCCATGCAACCGCCTCCGAAAAACATTCATACACAATGGCCGCCTAAGCACACATGCGCGCCGCCGAAATCGCTCCCGCCCACTATTTGGGATACCTGGGATTACCATCCTACCCCCGACCCGCAGTAGGTCCGAAATTTAAGAGGGGGGCAAAGTTTGTACTTTCCCAAAATTTCAAACAAGCGCGTCCCATCTTCTGTTCAAAAAGCCAAAAACAAGCGCGTCCCAGACCGAAACATGGTTCCCCCCACCCGTCCGATTCCCCATTCGTACTCTGTGGGCGCCAAAACTACCTCTCCACCAGCCACGAAACCCCGGCGTCCTCCGTCCGCCACCCCATCCCACCCATCAACCGCCGCCCTCCTCCATCATGCCGGAGCCGATACCACGACGTCGTCGTCCACCGCAACCTCAACTGCAACGACCTCCACGGCTAGTAGTTGAAGCCGAGGCCGAGACGTCCGTACCCGAGCCAGTTCAACCACGCCGTCCTGCGCCTCACCACTGCCGCTCCAACTTCGCCACCCTCCACCGCACCGGAGCTGTTCCTGCTACGTCATCCTTCGCCGCCTCGGATCTGCTTCCCCTCCGCCGACATACGGCCATGGCAACACAGTCAACAATTTGGCCATGGGTTCGTCCAAGCCTGCACCCTCCAGAACATCGGTTTCCTCGGTAAAAAGAAGAAGATCGGCGCGACATGTGGAGGTGACCACACCGGCAACCAAAAAAGGTACTCCTCTTCCCTTATTCGTGCAAATCTTACGTATCTGCTTGCACGGTATTCATCCCACAGAAGACACTAGTTGACTGCTTCTTCTTGATACTAGATGTTCCTAGTAACTCGCGATGCACAAGGTTTCTCCTCATATACTATTTCACCTTAGCTAGAGGTCCGTCGCCCCCCTGAATTTTAATTTCTGGCCAGTTGATTCCCAATTAATGGAAGCATTCCCCGGCGTAACAGGCGCTAGTATGCCTATTACACCGGGGAAGCAGTGCATTGGTGTTTATCTTAGGGGCGTGCGCGGCCTAGAGCTACTAGCGCCCGATCTGGAGGTCGTCCGGGATTAAAGAGATGGCCTAGGGGCGCTGCGAAGCACGGCGGTGGTGTGAGGTCGATGGGAGGGCGGAGCGGCGGAGGCAGGGGTCTGGGGCGGTGGTCGCTGGCGGTTCGAGAAAGATCGTCAACAGTGACTGGCGGGAGGTAGACGAAGGCCATCTGCCCGTTCCTTATAGATCGGACGGTTCATTAAAAAAATCGACTGACCTATTTATTTTCAGTCGACTGTTATCTTAGATATGACCACATGTGGTGGTGTGCTAGAGGAGTACCCGCATTTCCTGTGCTCATATATTACAAAATCATACGGAGTAGAATCTAATTTTGTTTGCCTTGCAATGTTGTAGAGCTATCATATGTCTCCTGTCATTTATTTTTCAGCCACCTGCTATCTGCTACTTTTACAGTGCACTAGTTCTGCACACACTTCACCCATACTCTCACTATTGTGTTTTTATGCAAGGTTATTTCAGACTATGCCTTGAGAGAAGCAGAAAAGAAAAGAGAGAAGTCGCTCCAGCTTCGTATGCGGGTATGCAAGACACGTTACAGCGCTATAAAGGGTGCAGTGTCAGCAGATGGAGACAGTAAACGTAGCTCTAGAGTTGATGACCTCGCTCACAATGAACCACCATCCCAGGTGCTTGCTTTAACTTCGTGGTGTCATATGTGGTTGCATGTTCCATATGGTGTCTAGCTTGTATTCGAAAGGCCAAAGTCGGTAAGATAAGGAAAGATATTTTTTTACATGAACCACCATCCCGTGAGCACCAGAAGACAAATAGCTAGTCAGGGCACTGGCCGAGCCAGTGACAAGCCCAGCAAAGATAGGCATCACCTGGAAGCCAACTAAAAAGCTGCGATGGTGGCGAAGCAGCCCGCCTCCCACCAGGCTCTCAGGTCCTAGATGATCATGCTCACCACTCCAGCCGGATGTCTAGCTTGTATTGCTTCCAATTTGGTTAAATTGCATCTGCTTAGCTTACACATTATACCTTTGAATATGACATGCCTTTCTGTTTTTGGTACATAATAGTACATCTGTGTATTAACCATGTTCTTACATCAAACTAATGTTCTTGTGTGTCCCTAATCAATCACTTATGACGAGGCAGGCAGGCAAGGGGACTACTCCTCATTTAAAGAATGCAGCGTCAGCCTCCCGACATGATTCTCAAGAAACAGAAATGCTAGATGAAGATAGTGAACGTAGCTCTATAGTTGATTACAGCATTTCCCCTACACTAGCATCGCAGGTGCTTGCTCTAACTTGGCAGCGTGATATGTGGTTGCATGTTGCATATGGTGTCTAGATTGTAATTCTTCCAATCTGGTTAAACTGCATGTGCTAGTCTGCTTAGCTTATACATTATACATGTTAATGTGACATGCCTTCCTGTATTTAGTACATAGTACATCTATCTATTAAGCATGTCCTTACATAAAACTATTGTTTTTTTGTATCCCACATCAATCAATATGACGAGACACCTTTAGTATATGCAGTGTGATATTAGTTGCATCTTTCATATGATTTATAGCATGTGCTGCTTCTAATTTGTTGAAATTCCATTTATGATGGGACGCTTTTAACTTGGCAGAGTCATATTGGTTGCATCTTTCATGTGGTGTCTAGCTTGCATTGCTTCTTATTTGCTGGAATGGTTTCTGCTTAGTTTACACAAACAGTTGTGAACATGCCACGCCGTCCTGTTTTTCGTACATATTCCATCCTGGTATCATGTGTTTGCCTTACATTAAAGTAGTGATTGTCAGTATCATGCATGAATGAGTTCTGAAGAGAGAATTTTATTGTTTTTTCTTGTCGGTTTTACTTGACAATTCAAAATCAATAAAGCGGAAGGAAGTTAGCAAGGCATTGGATAAAGGTGCTCCTTTCGAACAGAGGGCCTCTACAGTTTCTACTCCTCCACACCCCCAAGATGATTTCCAATACAACACATGCATAGACACTCAACAAAGATGTGTTTATGATGAGCACGTCTCCCCTAGTGCAGCATCACCGGTGCTCCCTCTAACTTGGCACTGTTATATGTGGTTGCATGTTATGTGTGATGTCTAGCTTGTATTGCTTCTAATTTTGTTGAATTCCATCTGCTTACTTTACACATTATACTTGAATAAGACACATGTTCCTGTTCCTAGAACATACAATATCTGTCTATCACACCATGTTCTTACATCAAATTACTACTGTTGTGTAACCTGCAACAATCACTTATCATAAGACACATTTGACTTTGGAGTGTAATATAGGTTATGTACGTATCCTCCCAACATGGATTCAGTACAGGAATGACAAATATGAAACCTAGTTCAACACCTTCCTCGACCATTTATCTGTAAGTATGGTTATGTATGGAAACTAGTAATATCGTCTTGCTCTGTCCCATACTTTCTAGGTTGCTGATAATGAGACTCCCATAATTTTCAACAGATGAGGTTCAAGTTGGATAGCCAAGATGATGCAACCAGACAAGCTTGCACCCATGTTTTCAAGTCTGCTCTGCGACAGTATCGGTACAACTTGAGGAAAACTCACTTTGAAGGCAAGGCTAACAGTGAACTTTCCCAAACATCTCCAGTGGAAAATATATCGGATGAAGACTGGAGGGGCCTTGTTAAACACTGGTCTGATCCGAAGTATCAGGTACATTATATATATGTGATCAGATCACATGTTGAAGTCCTATTTACGCATGTGCCACACAAATCTATCTTCTTGTAGGTGAACTGTTCAAAGAACAAGGCCAACCGTATGAAAGTGAAATTCCAACAGACGACAGGATCTCGTAGCTATATTGCACACTGTGAGGCTCTTGTAATTAGCTGTTGTTTCACTCTTTTTGCTGTACCATATTATCACATCTATATTGACTTGTTCGAAATGCAGAGGAAAGCCCGCAAGGACCAAAAAGTACCTGAACCCAATGATGTGGAAATCTTCAAGGACTGTCACACCAGCAAGAAGAAGGGCATGACTACACCAGTCAAAGCCGCTGTTGTAAGTCCTTAATCCTCATGCCTTTTAACTACTACTTACTCTGACTTGTGCCTTGAACTGCATGGTTTGCAGCCAATGTCTATTACTCTTTTCAATTTTATACACAATTGTCTTGCGTATCATTGCACCTTACAAGGTTTAAAAGAGAGGAGTGATGTTCTTTTGATCTTGACCCGTAATCTAGTTCCATGCTGGACTTGCCCACACAATGTTACAATTGCCTGTTTGTCTGTTCTCAGTTGTTTTATGATATGAAGGATGTCATACTATGCTTACCATATTATAAACTTCGTCTCTTTATCCTTAGCCCTCAATACAATGTGAAGAAATAGACAATACATTAGCGATGGTACATGGTCATATGTTTGGAACCTGGTTTTATTATGTACTTTGCAATAAAATACAACTAATATTTTACATGGGTTCACCAGAATAAGTTCTGTATATAGACCAAAGCTATTTTGTTTGGTTTTGCTGCCTCCTTAATATCTTCTATTCTGGTACTACTAATGTAAAACCTCAACTTTTCAGCAAGCTATGGAAAAAATGGTGGAACCGCCACCTTCTGAAGGTGGCGAGGCAACTATAACCGCAATGTCAGCTCTTGCTGCAGTGGGTCAGGACCTGTCCACTAACAGTGCCAAAAGCACGTTCCTGCGTAATACTGGGTTGGTTGTTAAGGCAATATCGTCCAAACTGCCTCATGATCAAGATATGCAAGCTCAAAGCAAT
This sequence comes from Triticum timopheevii, assembly GCA_963921465.1. Taxonomy (NCBI): domain Eukaryota; kingdom Viridiplantae; phylum Streptophyta; class Magnoliopsida; order Poales; family Poaceae; genus Triticum; species Triticum timopheevii. Next base: position 142,111,721 of record OY997264.1, on the reverse strand, counting down.
GTTGTATCTGCGTTCCAGACACAAGTCCATTCCCTAACAGAGACCCTTTCTGCAACAAGGAGAAACATTGCTCAATGTCGTCAAGATATGCATGGTTTCGAAACCAGATTATCAGACATTTGCTATGTTATTCAAGAGCTTAGGGGAAATGAAGACGAGTGTTATGTCCTCCATCGGACAATACAGCATGAAAACATAACAGTCAGGTCAAATGAACTGAGCTTCTGAACTTCTGGTGGTGCATTTATCTGCTAGACTATTAAGTTTTATTCCAACCTTCCTTTTGTTATATAGTTGTAATTTGTGTTGGTGCGATACAAAATTTATTCTTAACATGCAGCCACCGGTTGAAGAAAACAGCAAGCCATTTTTGTATAGTGTAGGGTGTTCCCTATATTTGCACTGGTGGCAATCTTTGATACCGAGTGGATGTAATCTGTGCAATCGCCTTAATAGCCTAGCGTTAGTTTCGGCCTTATTTATTTCCTAGTCTTCTTTTTCCCTGGTTTGCTAGTGGCCACAACTACCATGGGCCATATACGGGTCGTAGGATCCATGAGTCTCCTACGGGCTGTCGATAAATGGGCCTGTAATCGGTGGGCCTCGGGACGTCGATAAATGGGCCTGTAATCGGTGGGCCTCGGGGCGTCGGATAAGTGGGTCTACATGGGTCGTAATTGGGCGTAATTGGTATCGGCCTAGCACGGTAACCGGCCATTAACAGGCCGTAGGACAGCAAAGGCTTAATTATGTCACAGGCACAACGGGTCGTTAATGGGCCAGAATATAGGACGGGCTGGAAACGGCGCAACGGTTAACATGCCAAAAACGGGCCGACTCTTGCCATGGGCCGAATTTGGCCCATTAGGGTAACAGGCCAGTAACGGGCCGACTCTTGCCATGGGCCGAATTTGGCCCATTAGGGGAACAGGCCAGTAACGGGCCGACTCTTGCCATAGGCCAAATTTGGCCCATTAGGGGAACAGACCAGTAACAGGCCAGAAGTAATCAAGGGCCGAAAAGGAGCCCAAGAACGTATGGGCCGTCAATAGGCTGAAAGCTAACACGGGCTGGAAACGGCCCATGTAAATCACGGGCCATTAACGGGTATAAAGAAAATTACTGTTCATTATGGGCTAGAGTCACCGTGGGCCTGTAAAGGGCCAAAAGATACGAAGGCCTCATATGGGCCGAAAGACGTCGTGGGCCATACATGGGCCAAAAGTGAAATGGGCTGGTGTTATATTCGACGGCCCACATGACGTTGTTGGGCCGATTTCCTTTAGTGCCTAACGGGCTGTGAGTTAACGGGCCGTAAAATGGGCTATTTGCGAAGAGACCGTTAACAGGCTTTTCATGGGCCAACCCGTTAACTTTTGACCAAGTCAAACGGGCCGGATTTGTAAGCTAAATGGCCCGGTGGTGGGCCGTGGCACGTGTCGACATATCATAGGTGCCTATCTAACCCACTGACAAGCTGACACATGTTTCGTCCGGCCAATAAGAATTTTACACGTGGAAATTTCCCATTGGTCGAGGTTGTTAACGGGTTATCGGATCCAAAACCCGACCCGATAGCTTAACGGCGTTCCGTTACGGTGGATGCCATGTGTCGGTCACCCTTGACGAAAGCACTTCTGTGACGCGCGATTTATTGTCATGGAAGTGGACACTTCCGTGATGATAATTTTGGTAATGTCATGAAACACTTCTACGACAGCACAGGTATGACTATCTTGATTCTGTCATAAAATCGTCATGGATGTACATGCATGAAAAAAAACGCGACCTACTATGACAAACACGTATCATCACGGAAGTGTATTTTTTTGTAGTGAGTGCTTGTGTTTTGATGTTTGTGTATTATGCTTAAGTTCAACCATGGAGTCTTCTAGATTATACATGTGGCGAAATCTGGTGGAATCTAGATGATATCCAACGGCCAGTAGTGCTCAAATTTGCCATCTATGGACCATCGGATTCGCCTCATCCAACGACCATCTTTCAAAGTTAAAGTTACCCGCACACAATATAATATATATATATATATATATATATATATACAGGTATAGATATAGATATGTGATGCGAAAGCCGCCCATCATCTCCAATTAGAATAGTGTGTCCATGCACGGATGCGACGTGGCCAAATGATGTATGCCATCGGTATCTCAAATTCAAATCAGTCTAACCTTGTTCAATGTGTATACATTACAACATGCTCGTTTCCAAACCACACCGCGCAGATCTCCGTTATATTCATGCATGCATGGGTTTCAAACATCAGGATCTCTTATTCAAATATTTGAATTCAACTTTACATTGATTATGACCTCACCTATTCTTTTACACCCACACAGTAGTCTTCTCTTTATAATTGTACCACTAACTTTCTCTCGTGCATGCATGCACACACACTACCAGTCGCCATTATCCATCGCACGCATGCAATCTTTTTCTTCAGGTCGGTCTCCCGTGAAGGCACACACCCACACACATCCCCCTCTCCATCATATCGGGCATTCTTTATCTCTCACGCATGCATGCGCAACGATCGATGTTCCTCTATGTATGTGTGTATATAGCTAGGTCTTTCATAGTTTTCCACACAAACCGATCAATCGATATATCCAGTGAGGTCTCACCCTCTTTCCCACGTCCACATCGATCAATCTATACCTCTCTATATAGGATTAACATATATAGCTAATACACCCACATTAATTATATATCCAACGCCCCCCTCTCATCATCCATGCCTTCCGCTTCATCTCTCAGACGCGTGCACAATGGCGAAGACAGGGGCAGTAAGGGCCCTGCCCCCCCCCCCCCTAACATCACTATATATCGAGGCTAATATGAATGTGATCATTAGACAATTGCTTATAAATATGGTTTGAGTTCATGAATTGACCCTCCTCGTAAAGGGTTAGCAATGCTTGGCCCCCTAGCTCATTTATTTTTCATGGCTCCGCCATTGCATGCAACAACGCACGTGTTCGCCCCCTCTCTCTAAATATCGATCTCGCACTTGTGCATTCCTTCATAGTCTCCCTCCACTCTGCTCCTCGCACCATCTTCTAGCCCCCCACCGGATTTTGCCACATGTACAATCTAGCAGACTCCATGGTTGAACTTAAGCATAATGCACAAACCTCAAAACAACAGTGGTTCTCTTTTGTTCTAGAATCTTTCGTATCATAACTTCCCAAACTTTTTTTCTAGTTGAATTGCCATTATTTGTTTTTACTTTATGGTTTACAACGCACAATTCCATGAATCATAAAATAGATTAAGGGCTTCTTTGATTCAAAGGATTCTCAAAGGAATTTTGGAGGATTCTAATCATTAGGAATTTTTCCTATCTTGGTTGTTTGATTCGTAGGATTGTAAACCATAGGAATTTTTCCATATGATTCATTTGCACTAGATTTCATAGGAAACATCCCATCCACTCAAACCTCTTTGAAAGAATTCTGCGTTTTTTCTATGCACAGTCAAACACTCGTACAATCCTGTAGGATTCAAGACGACATTCCACTATAATCCCATGTTTTTCCTATTCCTGCGTTCTTAGCTTTTTTTATAAAAAACTAATTGATTTTGAATGAGATGAACTATAAGAATTAAACGAAGGGCTACATCAGGCATATATGACTCAGAGCTTACATGCTATAGTGTGGTATTTATTCATAATTTGGTTGCAAAATCTGATGCGTGCAATGCACGTGTACCTTACTAGTACTTCGAGTATGTGCAAAACACATAAATGAGAATACCAATGGCACACTACATAGTGTCTCTCTTACAGTTCATGAAGCCACGTGGCACATGTGGAGGCGTTGTCGCGACCTCTGTTGGTGTCAAAACCGGCGGATCTCGGGTAGGGGGTCCCGAACTGTGCGTCTAGGCGGATGGTAACAGGAGACAAGGGACACGATGTTTTTACACAGGTTCGGGCCCTCTCGATGGAGGTAAAACCCTACTCCTTCTTGATTAATATTGATGATATGGGTAGTACAAGAGTAGATCTACCACGAGATCAGAGAGGCTAAACCCTAGAAGCTAGCCTATGGTATGATTGTTGTTCGTCCTACGGACTAAAACCCTCCGGTTTATATAGGCACCGAAGAGGGTTAGGGTTACACAGAGTTGGTTTACAATGGTAGGAGATCTACATATCCATATTGCCAAGCTTGCCTTCCACGCCAAGGAAAGTCCCATCCGGACACAGGACGAAGTCTTCAATCTTCTATCTTCATAGTCCAGGAGTCCGGCCAACGGTGATAGTTCGGCTATCCGGACACCCCCTAGTCCGGGACTCCCTCAGTAGCCCCCGAACCAGGCTTCAATGACGACGAGTCTGGCGCGTAGATTGTCTTCGGCATTGCAAGGCGGGTTCTTCTCCAAATCATGTGTAACTATTGAATAGCGTCCGACTCCTTATAAATATTGCGCTCCTCGGCTTCCACGCCCAATAATGGCCATCTTCCACGTGTTGAACGAATGAGAAAAGCCACGGTATTTTTACTTTTACCCCCCTAGCTGCGCAAATGAGCTGCCTATAAAAGAGACGAGGATCTAGATCCAAATCACACCATCCCCCCTTCGCGAGCATTCATCGGAGCGCATCTGACAGAAATCCGTTCCATCCTGGACAGTTGACGCGGCTCCTCCTCTCGCCCTTCCAGCCCTCAGCCTGGAGATTGGGAGAGATGCTCCGTCCCGCACAGCGAGCTAGTGGCGCTCCAAACCAAGGGATTTCTTCCCCCAGCCTTCATGGTTCCAGTTCGAGCCGGACTTGCCACCTATAAGGGCGGAAAGCAAGCGGAGAGCGTCCCCAGTCCCTCCAAAGGAAAGCGGGTATGCCTTATCCCTTATTTGATAAGAGGGCTCGGATTTCCAATTCATCCGTTGCTCCGGGGGCTCCTGGAGTTCTACGACCTCCAGTTGCACAACCTTACGCCTGCGTCCATTTTGCATATTGCGGGCTTCGTGGCCCTTTGCGAGCTGTTTTTGGGCATCGAGGCTCATTTTGCGCTGTGGAAGAAGCTGTTCTGCCTTGTGCCCCATTCTCAAGAGGGGTCAATGTATCAAGTGGGCGGAGCCGAACTATGGCGCATCGCCGGGACCGGATATCTATCCAGAACCCCGAAGAAGGCATCCGAAGACTGGCCTTCGGAATGGTTTTATATAGAAGATGTCCCCCTGCCGGACCCTATTTGGATCGGCCTCCCTGAGTTCAATAACGCTCCTTTGAAGAAATGCCTAAGCTGGCGTCCACGGAGCCCTTAGAAGGAAAATGACAGGGACGTCCTTTACCTGATGAGCCGAATTAGGTTGTTAGCTCATTCCGGACTGACCATGATCAGGGTCATGGACACATACATTATGCGGGGGGTGCAGCCGCTCCAGTATAGAGGCCACCCCATGTGGGATTTCAACGGGGAGGATGATGCCACCCGCTGCGGCCGTAAGGGGCTGGGATCGGTCGCCAATCTGATGAAGATCTTGTCCGCATTGTACAAGGGAGAAGAGGAGGAATTCCTCCGCGTCAATCCACAGGACGGATTTTCTATGTACAATCCTCCAAGCTGGGTAAGCGGACATTTCTTTTTGCCTATCTGATCCATACTCCCATAGTCAAGTATCTCATTTTGTGATTTCGACGCAGGAACTGCGCCGGGACGTAAAGGATATAAATAGCCTGCCTCCACAACCCGAGGATCCGGGACGGTTCCTCGATCCGGCCTCCCAAGAGGATCCGGACATATCGGTGGAGCTGATTGATGGGGTATTTCACAAACTGAGCATCGATAATGCCTTGGTCGCCATTACGGCCGATTACCCCGGAATACTTCCAGCCTCACAGGTAACTGAGTCCGAAGTCCCAATACTTTGAAAATGACCCATACGTGCTTATTTTTTATCACCGTATACCAATGGTGTTTCGCAGGGGAAGTCCTTGAGGCGGAAGGCCGAGCCTGCGACGGCTAGTCAACAAGGGACAGCAAGGCCCGGTGGGCTGAAAAGAAGTGCGGTCCGGACTGAGACGCCGGCGCAACGGTATGGCGTGTCATCTTACTCCCAGGTTTTATTCCCGGGAGGCATACTAACGCTCGTGCTTTCTTCAGGAAGAAGAGCGCTCGCCGGACTGTATCCGGAGAGGTTGCCAATCAATCCTCCGCCCGCCAGGCTCCAAAGCCAGGTCTAGAAGCGGAGGCGAACACGAGGCGTGCGTCGGACGCTCCTCCGACAGAGGATGCCGACAGGTTATCTGCCACCAATTCCGAGGTGGAGAGTGCCATGAATCACAGGCGTCGCCGGACAGCTCTTCGTGACGCATGTTTCTCCCCAGAGGCATTGGATGCCTTTAATTCGGGAGATGCGCACCTCCGTGCCACTCAAAATGGTCTAGCCAGAGCCACGGAGCAGTATGTAAAAGACATACGGGTGAGAAAATTTGACAGTTATATATGCCAGTAGCCCCTGAGACTTGAAATAGTTAGAATAGCTAATTTAAGGATCATTTATTGTGCAGGATCTTACAGAAAAGAATACCCAACTATCCTAGGAGCTAGAGGAGTGCAAGGCCCAACTTGAGGCCGCACTAGCCGCAGCGGGGGAAGCCAAAGAGACCCCCTCTGGTAATATATGCATCAAAATATAAGTAATTTGTGAAGTGCGGCGTGTGTATAAGTCTGACAATAATATTGCAGATGGCGCCGAGATAGATCCGGACAAGCAACAACTCTTGCGCCGGTTAAAGGCCGGCGAGAATGTGCTTACAAGGGTGAGGAAAGAGAAAAATAATCTCCAAGATGCCAACACCCAGCTGGGTGAGGAACTAAAGGATGTTCGTGCCCAGCTGTCTGACTCCGTTAAGGAGAATCGGCGGCTTCGACGCGGCATTTTTAGTAAGTGCTTGAACGAACTTTGAAAAAGAGTTCGGCGAGGAAGTCGACTACCAGAGTTATGTCTGTAGGTATGCTCACAGGCCATCCTGCAGAGGAAATGCCCGGTTCTACGGGTGACCTTCTTCCCGAGCTCTTGCAACTGCATGAACAAGTTCGGCGGGCGATGAAAGGTGTCGCCCAGGCCTTGTGGTCATCTGTCTCCCTGCCCGAAGGCCTTGGAGAGCTTGCAGAGAGGCTTCAGGGAGCGCGGCGGCGCTTCCGATTATGGAAGATATGGGCCTGCCATCAAGGCGCCAGGGAGGCCTGGGCCATGGTGAAGACGCGGTACACGGAGGCTGACCCAAACCACATGGCCGAGGTCGGACCTGTGGGGCCCGATAGGAAGGAGATCCCTGTGAGCTTAGTGTACGACCAAGTAGAATTGGCCGCAAAGTATTCCCAACAGGACTGTAAACTAGACAGCCTGTTGGATGGCATTGAAGAGGAATATGCCCAGTCAAGTTGACTATGTAATTTAAGATGACATGTAAAATGCCTTCTAGCCGGATTGTAGATTGTTTTTCATGGCGGACCTTTTCGCTTCAACCTCGGGACCCGATAGTCCGGAGTGTGTCCGAATACCCTCACGGTTATGTAAGAACCGGGGCATGCGTGGAGACCAGGCGTAGGGGTCATCAGTGCTTTATCAGACAAGTGCCCAACTAGTTATGTTATATTACATGGTTAGTAAGAAACATCTTCCAGGGAGAATAGTTCCATTAGGGGTTCCTTTCCCTGGGAGGCATGCCCTAAAGTGCATGTCCGGACTGCGAAAAAATGCAGAAAAACATCTGGGGGCAGATAAATAAATAAATGAGAAATCGTCTTTTAGTTCACCGACTGAATATTCCCTTAAGAATGCTAGCTTTCGGCTTCACCCAGTCTGAGGTACACATCCGGCTAACCCGGCAGTAACAATCGCAGAGGTGCTCCCTTTACCACCTAGGCGAACAATCAGGAACGTAGGGGTAAGCATAGGAGCCAGGCAACCCAGCTTGGCCAAAACTTAAGTCATATCGATGCATATAATGGTGAATAAAAGGTACATGCGGAAGTGTGACACATGTGTTGGTCATGAAGCCTGTATAAATAAGCTTCTGTTAAAGAAGCCCCCAGGTATAATGAGCGTGGATAGCGCGTCAAGTGTGTGCGATCAATGCACAAACGAGCCTTCAAAGGCTGTAAGAGAAAAGGAGGGAGAAGGAAAGAAACAGAAGACAGCTAATGTGTAAAAAATAGACAGAGGAAGGAGACGAACTCAGAATCTGGCGCTAGCCGTAGAATCTTCGGAGACGGGCTGCGTTCCATGGGTTCGGCTCGAGTCAGTTATCTGATGCATTTCGCAAACGGTGCGCTCCGCTGGCTAGGACTTGGTCGATGATGAAGGGACCTTCCCATTTGGGCTTGAGTTTGTCCTTTTTCTTGTCCGGCAGGCGTAGAACTAATTCGCCGACATTGTAAGTTTTGGCCCGAACTTCTCTGCTTTGATATCTTCGAGCCTGCTGTTGATAGAATGCGGAACGGGCTTTTGCCACGTCACGCTCCTCCTCCAAGGCATCCAAATTGTCCTGCTGATCGAGCTCGGCTTCTCTTTCTTCGTACATGTGCACGCGAGGTGAGTCATGAATTATGTCGCAGGGCAGAACTGCCTCTGTGCCGTATACCATAAAAATGGTGTGAATCCGGTAGTGCAATTCGGCGTGGTCCGCAGCCCCCAGAGTACGGAGTCAAGCTCCTCTACCCAGTGCGTGTTAGATTCCTTGAGGGATCGCACTAATCTGGGTTTGATGCCGCTCATGATTAGACCATTTGCTCGCTCGACTTGACCGTTAGTTTGAGGGTGATAGACTGAAGCATAGTCGAGCTTGATGCCCATGTTTTTGCACCAGAGTTTGACCTCGTTGGCCGTAAAGTTCGTGCCATTATTAGTGATGATGCTGTGGGGGACGCCGTAATGGTGTACGACCCCTGATATGAAGTCTATCACCGGTCCGGATTCGGCCGTCTTAACAGGTTTGGCCTCTATCCATTTGGTGAATTTATCCACCATGACCAGTAGGTATTTTTGCTTGTGGGTTCCTCCTTTAAGGGGTCCAACCATGTCAAGCCCCCAGACTGCCAAGGCCAGGTGATGGGTATGGTTTTGAGGGCGGTGGGTGGCATGTGGCTTTGATTAGCAAAGAGCTGGCAACCAACGCATCGTTGGACTAAGTCCTGAGCATCTGCCCGGGCCGTCGGCCAATAAAATCCTGTACGGAAGGCCTTGCCTACAAGGGCACGGGCTGCGGCGTGGTGCCCGTCGAGTCTGGCATGAATTTCAGCCAGAAGATTCCGTCCTTCCTCTTCGGAGATACACCTTTGAAGGACTCCGGTTGTGCTTTTCTTATAAAGCTCTCCCTCATGGACCTTATAGGCTTTAGATCGCCGCACTATGCAGCGAGCCTCGTTTTGGTCGTCGGGAAGTTCCTGCCTGGTTAGGTAGGCTAGGAATGGTTTCGTCCATGGCGCAATGACTGCCATTATTACGTGGGCTGAGGATGTTACTTCGTTGGCAGAACCACCAATTGTGTCAAAATGTTCGGTGTCAGGCAGTGCGGTTGGGTCCGGGTTGTTATTTCCGGACTCCCCCTCCCATAGTACGGACAGCTTGAACAGCCTCTCTAGGAAGATGTTGGGAGGGACGGCATCGCGCTTTGCGCCAATGCGTGCCAATACGTCTGCTGCCTGGTTGTTATCCCGAGCTATATGGTGAAATTCGAGCCCCTCAAACCGAGCTGACATCTTTAGGACGGCGTTGCGATAAGCTGCCATTTTCGGATCCTTGGCATTGAAGTCTCCATTTATTTGGGATATCACGAGGTTCAAATCCCCGCGCACCTCTAGGCGTTGAATGCCCATGGAGACTGCCATCCGGAGACCATGTAGAAGGGCCTCGTATTCGGCTGCGTTGTTGGAGTCTGTATACATTATCTGGAGTACGTATTGAACTGTATCTCTGGTTGGGGACGTCAGAACGACGCTAGCCCCAGACCAGCCAACATTTTGGAGCCGTCGAAGTGCATGATTCAGTTGGAATATGCGTCGTACTCTTTAGGGAGTTCGGCTTCAGTCCATTCGGCGACGAAGTCGGCCAAAACTTGCGACTTAATAGCTCGTCGTGGCTTATAGGTTATGTCCAACGGGAGGAGCTCAATAGCCCATTTGGCTATCCGGCCCGTCGTGTCGCGGTTGTTTGTAATGTCATTAAGAGGTACTTCGGAAGCTACTATTATCGAACACTCTTGAAAGTAGTGTCGCAGCTTCCGGGATGCTATGAACACCGCGTACGCTATCTTTTGATAATGCGGGTACCGTGACTTGCATGGAGTTAGGACAGTGGACACGTAGTAAACTGGTTTTTGAAGGGGGAACTTGTGTCCGTCCGTTTCTCGTTCGACAACGAGCACCGCGCTCACAACTTGATGAGTTGCCGCGATATATAATAGCATTGGTTCGCTCATGTTGGACGCGGCCAGGACCAGGTTTGTTGCCAATATGGCTTTTATTTCTTCGAGTCTGGCCATGGCGGCATCCGTCCACTCGAAGTGTTCGGTGCGTCGGAGGAGGCGATAAAGGGGTAATGCCTTTTCTCCCAAACGGGAGATAAAGCGGCTTAGAGCCGCCACGCATCCCGTCAATTTTTGTATTTGTTTGAGGTCCTTTGGGATATCCAATTATGACAGAGCTCGGATCTTGGTTGGGTTTGCTTCAATTCCTCTACCGGATACAATGAAGCCCAAGAGCTTTCCGGCTGGTACGTCGAAAACACATTTTTCCGGGTTAAGCTTAATGTCATATGTTCGGAGATTATCGAACGTGAGCCTCAAATTGTCTACCAGAGTTTCGACGTGCTTGGTTTTGACGACCACATCGTCTACGTATGCCTCCACTGTTTTGCCGATCTGGTTTGCCAGACATGTCTGAATCATGCGCTGATATGTTGCGCCGGCGTTTTTGAGCCCAAAGGGCATTGTGTTGAAGCAGAATGGGCCGTATGGGGTGATGAATGCCGTTGCAGCCTGGTCGGGCTCTACCATCTTAATTTGGTGGTAGCCGGAGTATGCGTCGAGGAAACACAATGAATCATGTCCTGCGGTAGTGTCAATAATTTGATTGATGCAGGGGAGGGAGAAGGGATCCTTTGGGAAAGCCATGTTGAGGTCCTTAAAATCGACGCATAGGCGCCAGGATTTGTCCTTCTTTGGTACCATCACCAGGTTTGCTAGCCAGTCTGGATGTTTTATATCTCTGATGAATCCGGCCTCCAATAATTTGGCTAGCTCCTCTCCCATGGCACGTCTCTTGGGTTCGGAGAAACGCCGAAGAGCCTGTTTGACTGGCTTGAATCCTTTTAGGATGTTTAGGCTGTGCTCGGCCAGCCGACGTGGGATTCCTGGCATGTCTAAAGGGTGCCAGGCAAAAATGTCCCAATTTTCGCGTAGGAATTCTCGTAGTGCAGCGTCTACATCAGGGTTTAATTGTGCCCCGATGGAGGCCGTTTTTGTAGGGTCCGTTGGATGGACTTGGAATTTGACTATTTCGTCCACTGGTTTAAAGGAGGTGGACTTGGATCTCTTATCGAGTATCACATCGTCCCTATTCACCGTGGAGCGTAGCGCCATGAGTTCCTCGGCTACTAGGGCTTCGGATAGTGCCTCAAGGGCCAGTGCGGCTGTCTTATTTTTGGCACGGAGTGCTATGTCCGGGTCACTAGCAAGAGTGATAATTCCGTTGGGCCCGGGCATTTTGAGCTTCATGTACCCGTAATGGGGTATAGATTGAAAAATTGTGAATGCCTCTCGCCCTAATAGAGCGTGATATTCGCTGCTGAACGGGGCGACTTGGAACGTGACCTCCTCGGACCTGTAATTATCCGGCGTGCCGAACACCACATCCAGTGTGATTTTTCCTATACAGCATGCTTCCCGACTGGGGATTATTCCTCTAAAGGTTGTGCTACTTCGCTCAATGCGGCTCCAGTCTATTTCCATTTTTCGGAGGGTTTCCTCGTAAATGAGGTTCAATCCGCTGCCATCGTCCATGAGTACCTTGGTAAGGCGAAAGTCGTCCACTATTGGACTGAGGACCAATGCGGCTGGTGCTCGGGCTGTTCGGAATTTAGGTTCGTCACTGGCATTAAAGGTAATAGCCGTGTCACTCCATGGGTTTATTGTTGCTACTTGGTACACTTCGGCAAGGCTGCGGAGTGTTCATTTCCTCATATTATTTGATGCGAAAATCTCGAAGACTATTAATACCGTACTTGTTGGAGTAATGGGCCACGGGTAGGCTAACCCGAGTCCTAGAACCTTTCAAGACATCGGGGCAGACTGCGCCCCTCAAGTATCTACGGCGACTCCAAGATGGCCGAGTCCTAGAGGCGACTCCCATTCAAGCCGAGTCCAGGAAGCGACTCCAAGATGGCCGAGTCCCAGAGGCGACTCCCATCCAAGCCGAGTCCCGGAAGCGACTCCGATGAAGCCGACTGTGGGAAGTCGGCCCACGACTTCCAACCACCCCGATAATTAAAGGCGGGCATGGCCACAGTGCACCGTACCTGTTGAGATCTCCGCCCGGCGCGGCACTGTTGCCATGCCAGCCCTGACATCAGCCATTGGGGCGGGGCCCTGTGCCCACGATGCCTTGTCTGTACGACCCGGAGACGGCAGGACCTACCAGTCAGCGAGAGTATTGAAGACGGCGGGAAGCGCCGAGAGTCGGACCCGTTGGGAGTCGGCCCCCTGGAGTCGGCCGGCCCCTCCCATGGGCCCCACACGCCATTAACCAGATGTGACCGGGGAATGGCCACAGTGATCGCCTGCCGGCGGCGGCACTATTGCCATGACCCACTGACCAAGCCTGCGTCATAAGGAGCACGGCTACAGTAATCTGCAGCCGGCAGGACCCGCCTGCGGCGGACATGGGCTGACGCCCTCGTACCATGCCAGTCGACGGGACCCACCAGTCGGCGGGTCCCAGGAGTCGGCAGAGAAGACGGCACCTGAGAGATAGACAGCTGGGACCCGCACCCAGCCGGTTTTACCATTGTAACCCTGGGGGTAGGCCTATATAAACCCCCCAAGGCACCCATGCAAAGGGTTCGCATCCATAAACATTAGACAAACCACATAGAAGGGAGAGAGCTAGCCATGCCCTCTCCTACCTCCCGAAACAGCTCCAGGAGCAAGCTTGTACTCACTTTGCCTTAGTGATCATGCGGAGACCCCGCAGAGCAACAGTAGGGGTATTATCTCCTCGGAGAGCCCTGAAGTTGGGTAAGATTCGCCGGCGTGCATGTCTTCGCCTCATTCCGTTTCCAGGCACCGGCGACGTTCTACTCGCCCCCACCATGATAAGCCATCCTTTGGCATATGTCGCACCCAACCCCCGACAGTACTGGTATCCTTGGGCTGTTTCTGCGGGCTCTTGTCGGATTTGGGATAGATCGCTTATGTTTGGGTGGGCGGGTGGAATTAAATTCGGAACCCCGTCCAATTTAAGACTCAGGGGCCAAGTAGTTTCCGAACTTGGAAGCTTGGGTTCTTGGATGTTGTCCAATGAATCTAACTCGCTGCCTGACTTGAGGTTCAGGGCTTGAGTAACGTCCTCCCCTCCGTGGGGATCCGGCATGGAGGGATCGGGAATCCGGACATAGCTAGTCCTTAAGATAGAAGAAGGGTCACCGTATTGTTCCTCTACCACAGCAATGTGGTGGGTAACCTGGGGAGAGTTAATCTCTCTCAGATCGGGTTTAGGCCCAATCTAATCGTAGTTTGTAGCGACTCCCAGGGCGACGATGCGATCCAAGAGCTCGTTTAAGGAAGAGAGCTCCATTGGATCTAACTGCTCGGCGAGTTTCAAGCTAACGTGAAGATTGCTTTCGATGACCCGAGAAGTCATCGTCGGCGCGGCGGCCGGACAGGCGGTCATAAGGAAACCGCCTAGCCGGAGAGTTTGGCCGATAGCCAAAGCTCCTTTAGCAACAGTGCCATCTTTAAAGACGGGATGAGGCATCCTTCCTGATGGCGACGGCACAGAGGAACTCTCAATGAAAGCACCAATGTCGGTGTCAAAACCGGCGGTTCTCGGGTAGGGGGTCCCGAACTGTGCGTCTAGGTGGATGGTAACAGGAGACAAGGGACACGATGTTTTTACCCATCTTCGGGCCCTCTCGATGGAGGTAAAACCCTACTCCTGCTTGATTAATATTAATGATATGGGTAGTACAAGAGTAGATCTACCACAAGATCAGAGAGGCTAAACCCTAGAAGCTAGCCTATGGTATGATTGTTGTTCGTCCTACGGACTAAAATCCTCCGGTTTATATAGGCACCAAAGAGGGTTAGGGTTACACAGAGTCGGTTTACAATGGTAGGAGATCTACATATCCGTATCGCCAAGCTTGCCTTCCACGCCAAGGAAAGTCCCATCCGGACACGGGACGAAGTCTTCAATCTTGTATCTTCATAGTCCAGGAGTCCGGCCAACGGTGATAGTTCGGCTATACGGACACCCCCTAATCCGGGACTCCCTCAACCTCCTTGCATGGATTGATCACAGTGACGTTCTGCTGGTTCCAGAAGAATGTACTCGTCCTCCCTGAGCCATACTGGCGGTACATTCATGAAGCGAAGATGTGCACGCACGCCACGCACGCACTCATTCCCTCGCACGCACACGCGGGTACACGGGCGAACGCAATTTTGTACCAAGATCCACCCCATGTGATAATTTGACGTGCGTAAACTCGTTCACTTCATTGATGGTCAATTAATACAGCGCATGCAAATTGAGTGGACATGAGGGCGGAAGAAAGACATTATTACTCCACTGCGCGCATGCGAGTAGTTAAATCTGGGTTGCTAATAGTACTTCCATTGGTCTCCTTCGTATTTTGTGCCAATTTTTGACAATAACATAATATTTACGCATTTGAGCAGTGTAATACTTGAAATTTATGTTCCGCTAAACTCATCGGGAGCTGTTTCGGGCCTCGAAACCAAAACCATCAATTAATCTTTACCTTGTTCCCATCACATTAGAAAGCCTGCTCACACCTACTAGTATGTACCAAACCTGAACGTGTTCCCACTATGCAGGTATTAGTACTAGTGCTAGTACTTAGGTTATAAAAAGGGGAACTACCTAACCGAAAATTACTCTACCTTTCCCCTCATAAGTGCTTCTTATTCGTCCCTCGTTGCCATGGCCGGTGAGCAGAGCTCTAGGTCGAGAACTATTCGTAACAAGGGAGCGGCAACCAAGGCTGCGGAAAAAAGAGAGGGCTCGCCGCCACGCAGAGACCTCGAAAGATCTCTCACGGGCAGGCGATGGCTCCCAGGAGCGCCCTAGCCGCGGAGGCGAACATGCCGAGCCGGCGGAGCTAGAGTCGTTATCCCTCGATGGCATGCCCGATCATCTCAATAAGCACCTCAATAAGTAGAAGGAGTTCATCCAAGGCTTGATGGAGTTGCTGAAGGAGAGCCTCGATGACATGCCCGCTGAGCTCAATCAGCAGGGGGAGTTGACCGCCGGCTTGGTGATGCTACTGAAGAAGAGCATTGCCTCGGAGAAGAAGGCGACCGGCAAAATCCTGTGACTTCAGGAGGACAAGGCGAAGCTCTGCCAAAAGATCGATATGTTGAAGGAGAAGGACGCCGGCTGGAAGAAGCTGCATGAGAATAGTAGTTCCTCGATGAAGATGCTGCAGGCCCTCATCATGGAACAGAAGGAGGAGTTGGCGAAGCTCCGCATCGAGCACCCGGCTGCTGTCAAGGTACGTAATGCAGCCGTGGAACAGATGATGAAGGCTCGCGTCGAGAAATCCCGCGTCATGGACAGAATGAAGAAGATGGCGGAGGAGACGCGCAAGGAGATGGAGGTCGTGGAGGCGATGAAGAAGCAGTTACGACTCCGTGGCGAATTAGATCATTTGGGGTGATAATCTTCCTTCTTCTTTTGCT
The DNA here is from genome assembly GCA_963921465.1 of Triticum timopheevii. Lineage (NCBI taxonomy): Eukaryota > Viridiplantae > Streptophyta > Magnoliopsida > Poales > Poaceae > Triticum > Triticum timopheevii. The sequence continues at coordinate 142,095,763 of OY997264.1, read as the reverse complement.
CATGTGTTTCATCTTTTGCTTCGGGTGTTTCACCGCACGTGTCACGTTCTCTGCGAGGCATGAATAGAACAATGTTTTTTTTGAGGGAATGAATAGAACAATGCTAACAATGAGATGACTAGCAAATTAGATCATTTTTTATCGCCATATGGCACTGGGCTGCCGTGTTTCGTGCTCCTCCGTCGCAGTACTACTCCAGTGGAAAACTTGAGTATACCGCACGGTTCTTTGCTCCTCCTCGATCAGGTCGTCGGCGCATTTATACGAGCAGTCAAATCGCAAGGCCCCGCCTTCCAGCAGTAATGAGCCGTCAAATCACAAAGGCCCTCGCCTCTCGTGAAACCGACCAAGCTAGACTGCCCCGCCCTCTAGCCTTTTAAAAATGTATACTTTTGTACAGCAGTAGTATCGATGGATTGCGCCATGGAGCAAAACTTGAAATTTTAAAAAAAGGTGGTACATATAGAGAGCGCTCGTCGCCAAATTATGCATATAGTACTATTAAAAAGGCTAGTCACAATAATGGTGTCCAGCACAACCCACCCCTCAAATAAAACTAAGCATCCTGGAATTCTTTGACAAAACTAAGCACCCTAAAATTCTTTGACAACTAAACTGCTGGCTATATGATGTTGGCCATATATATTGTACGTATATAATGTGAAGAAACGAGTGGTAGTACTATACCAACTAAAAGATGAAATGTAAGAAATACTAGTATGTACGTACTGAAGAGTTAAAGTAATGAGAAGAAACATAACATAGTTCTGCTGGGGGCTCAGCACAACACACCCCTCAAATTAAATTAAGCACACCTAAAATTAAACTTTGCAACTATTCCGGTAGACACTGCATTAGAACCACCATGAGCAACGACACTGCCACCTTACTCGGAGTCCTCGTCCACGTCCTCGACATCGTCCTTGTCCCTCTTCCTCTTGGCTGATACTTCTTTGCTTGAACTGCACACTTGGATGTTGCTCTTCATCCAACCCTTGTAGATATTGAAGCAAAGGTAGCCATCCATTGTAACGTAGTGGATGTGGTCTATATCTAGTACATTCCGCTGCCATGCATGACGATGAAACGTGTATGGAGGTTTCTCCAGTTTACCATACGAAGGATGAACCATGGCTCCTGCTAGGGTCAGCATTGAAGGCTGACAAGAGGACACCAGCCGATTCTTCTGGAGGTCGAAGGTGTTGCCTACAATGAGGCCTATCCGGCCCAGGACTTCTTTGTCGTTACCAAAGTCTACAGTAACGAATTTGACTAGGTTTCTCTCGAGGAAGTCCTTAAAATCCTGGCACTCAACGTCGGCATGGCATATGTGGTAGACCAAGCATAAGTCATGCACGCAAACCTAGATCACGGTGGGCTTCTTCCTCTCTTTGTCCTTTAGATCCTTCTCTCGTCCCAGGACTGTGGTGTACTCAACATCTAGCCCAGCGACCCACTCATAATCTGAGTATTCGAACATGTGTCTGAAGCGAGAAAGGCATCCTTTCACCATCGCGGAAGAACGGGTGTAGATGACGTCGAACTCATCACCGGTGATGGTTCTAACCTTGTACTCACCGCCGATCGGGGAGATTTGGGACGCCATGGATTTGGGAGGAGGGTTAGGATTAGTGGAACTGCCGTAATGTGAATGGACGGGACGACTAGGAGCGAACCGCTATAGTATTAAAGGACGTGCGGCGACGAGTAGGAGCGAACTGCCAGCGTGCGAACGAAGGGGTAGTGGCTTTCCATTCTCCCATGATACGGGCTTCCGAGAGCCCTTGGATTTGAGATCGAACGGTTACATGGCGTGATTCTAGACCTATGGGTGAATATCCTATCCTGGAGGGTTATTCTGCAAATTTTCAGCAACTTAGCATGCGACCATTTGATCTCAGATCCAAGGGCTGCCAGTAGCCCGTATCATGGTCGCGCCTACCACGACCGTCGTGTCGCTCGCGCGGTCGCGCCCTTGAAGATTTAACATGGTGCGTTAGGCTATCTGATGTTGGCATGTCTGTCACGCCCAATATGTGATACTATCCTAAAAAGACTCGAAGGTCCCACCAACGATTGGACCGCATATTGATACGCTTTTGCAAGGTGGATATCATTACATCAACATTACATAATAGATGGGGATACATACAAAAAGCATACAATGCCACACGAATACACCATCATCTTACATAAGAGCACCATCCGACTACGGATGAAATACAAACAAAAACTCAAACGACATCCACCCTGCTAGCCCAGGCTACCGACCTGGAACCTATCCCCCGATCGAAGAAGAAGAACTCCAAAACAAGTAACATCGCTCTCAATTCAGGATCATCGCATAACCTGTACCTGCAACTATTGTTGTAGTAATCTGTGAGCCACGAGGACTCAGCAATCCCATTACCATGGGTATCAAGACTAGCAAAGCTTAATGGGAAAGGAAGGGGTAAAGTGGTGAGGTTGCAGCAGCGACTAAGCATATATGGTGGCTATCATACGCAAATAAGAGCGAGAAGAGAGCAAACGGAACGGTCTTGAAGCTAGCAATGATCAAGAAGTGATCCTGAACTCCTACTTACGTCAAACATAACCAAAAACCGTGTTCACTTCCCGGAATCCGCCGAAAAGAGACCATCACGGCAACACACGCGGTTGATGCGTTTTAATTAAGTCAAGTGTCAAGTTATCTACAACCGGATGTTAACAAATTCCCATCTGCCACATAACTGCGGGCACGGCTCTCGAAAGTTTATACCCTGCAGGGGTGTCCCAACTTAGCCCATCACAAGCTCTCACGGTCAACGAAGGATATTCCTTCTCCGAGGAAGACCCGATCAGTCTCGGAATCCCGGTTTACAAGACATTTCGACAATGGTAAAACAAGACCAGCAAAGCCGCCCGATGTGCCGACAATCCCGATAGGAGCTGCACATATCTCGTTTTCAGGGCAACACCGGGTGAGACTAGCTACGAGTAAAACCAGCCCTCAAGTTTCCCTGAGGTGGCCCCGCAGGCAGCTCGATTCAGACCAGCACTTAGAGAAGCACTGGCCCGGGGGGCTAAAATAAATATGACCCTTGAGAGAGCGACTCCCAAGGGAAAAGTAGGTGGTGGTGAGGCAAATGGTAAAACCAAGGTTGGGCCTTGCTGGAGGAGGTTTATTCAAAGCGAACTGTCAAGGGGGTCCCATAAATCACCCAACCATGTAAGGAACGCAAAATCAAGGAACATAATACCGGTATGACGGAAACTAGGGCGGCAAGAGTGGAACAAAACACCAGGCATAAGGCCGAGTCTTCCACCCTTTACCAAGTATATAGATGCATTAATTAAATAAGAGATATTGTGATATCCCAACATAATCCTGTACACCATGGAGCAATCTTCAACTTCACCTGCAACTAGCAATGCTATAAGAGGGGCTGAGCAATGCGGTAACATAGCCAAACAACGGTTTGCTGGGAAAGGTGAAACAGGTTAGAGGCTGACATGGCAATTTGGAATACTTGAACAGCAAAAGATAGGTAGCGCAGCAAAGCGATAGAACGAGGCAACTAGCATAGCAATGATAGTAATGAGATCCAAGGTGATGGTCATCTTGCCTGAAATCCCGCTAGGAAGAAGAACGAGTCCATGAAGAAGACGAACGGAGGAAGCCGAACCAAGGGTAGACGAACGAATCCTCACGATCGCAACGAAACAGGAACTAATGAGAAGGAGCACAACCGAAAAGAAGCAAACAACAAGGTAAACACACAACACATAGACATGGCATGATGCTCAACCAAGTATGATGCATGACAAAGCTAGATGAGGCTACTCATGGCAAGAGATGATGCATACAAGAGCAACATATCAAAGCAAGTTTAAATGAGGCCGGAAACAACATATAACAATTCCGGTAAGACCTCATATGCAAATTTCAGAATTGGTCCAGATCTGAACAAACATTAAGTTGAAGTTGTTAAACAGCAAGTTAAGATGCACCAAGATGCTCTACACGAAATTCTAGTCAAGTTACATATAAAGTTCATTTAGTTCGGAGCTACGGCCTAGAAGATATGAGCAAAACAAGTTAAACATGGCATTGATGCAAAATGCATTCAAACATCAAGCAAACATCTCAAAACAAGTATGCAAATTATAATATGAAACTACATGCAACCCTAAGCAAGTTTCATATAGATCACACTCAAAACAGAGCAACGGTTCAACACATACACACAATACAAGTTTAAAGGATAAGCTGTCCAAAATAGCAACTAGAAATCTAGCAAGCACCAAAACAATATACTACAGCATCCCAACGTGAAAACACAAGGCATGGGCATGAAGTACAGGTAAGGCATGACAAAACATGAACACTGAGCTATCTCCAGAAAACTCTATAACATGCTCAAAAGGACATGGCAAGATTGCAAATAATAACAGTTTCAGACTTGGCAGAAATAACATCAGGTTGCAATGTTTAGAGCTATGAAACAACATGTTACAGGAACTTATCATGGCAAACAAAGGCATGGCATGATAATACTAAAGACAAAGAACAAAACTCCCTTAAAGAACTAATTCCAAAGATCAACAGAAAAGATGGTAGCATCCATACAAACATGGCAAATGATATGACAGATTCAGACATGGAAGGAACAACAATAAGTAGGCATGTTGATGAGCTTGTACAACTCACCAAAGAACAATACATGGCATGACAATGCAACCAACAGTAAGAATACATGTTTATTAATCTAAGCATGGCAACAACCATTTCATAGGGTGCATGGATCACTAGCAAAGCGCATGGCAAAACTGAACTTAATGTTAACAGGCTGACAGCAACATTATTTAGCAAGTTTGGAGCAAGATTACAACAAGCTACAGCAGGCTATAAATGCAACCAGGGGAATGCATGGATAGAGCATGACATGTATAACAAAACATCCTTAGTGAACATCTATAGATTATGCATAGAATGACTTGTAGCAGCAGATTTAAATAGCATCATGATATAGCAGTTTCAGCCTAGCAAAACAGCAACAGCAAGTACCCTACTTCACAAGCTTGATGCACTCACTACAAGACTCACAAAAATACATGGATTGCACCACTCTAAAGATGACATGATGTAGCTCAAAACTCATGTAAACATCAAGCTCATAAGATGCACGCACAAAATGCAATGAAAAAGACAAATCACCAAGTTCTGTTAACAGACAGTAGATTACATCATATAGCACTTTTGCAACGATGATAAGGGCATCAAGATGGATTCAAACAAGCATGGAATAGTGGAACAAAATTAAGAGAATCTCATGATGAACATTTTGATATATTATACACTCCAAACGGACATACATGCACAAAGTTACGACCCTCACACAATGCCTATATGATGTTGTTTTATCAGGGACTTGGCCAATTCCAGGAAAAAAACATATGAGCGCGAGATAACTAAAGTATGCACGGGCGGGGATCTGGGTTTTCTCACCAAATGGGCTAGGCCCAGGAAGGAGGAGGCTGCAGCGGGCCTCGGGAGAGGCCGTGGCCCACTAGACGCGACGGGCCGGCCTAGGAGGGGCGCTGGGGCGTTGCCTCCGCGACCCCGAGAAGGATCAGGGGCGGCGGAGGCCTTCTCCAGTGATGAGGCGGCGAGGTGGCGGCGCGATCCGAAGGGGCCTAGCCGGATCCGGGCGGATCTGGCCATGGCGCACCCATTTTCGGCAGCTAGGAGGCGCGGCGGCGTTGGGTACGCGAGATCCGGCGAAGAAGAGCTCGCGGCTGGGCTCGTCCATGGCGGCTCCTGCAGGGCTACAGAGACAGGGCCCGGGTGAGGGAGAGAGAGGACAGGGCAAAGGTACAGAGAGGGAGGAGGAGACGGGACCGGCCTGGCCGCCGGAGTTGGTCGCCGGGCGGCGGAGCGCGGGAGGAGGGCGGCGCACGGGAGCCACTCGAGGAGCTCCTCTCCTGGAGCTAGTGCGCTCGGGCACGGGGCGCAGGGCGACGCTCACACGGGCGCTCGGGCCTGGCGGCGGCCCAGGGCGGGCCGATGATGGGCTTCAGCGGGCCGCGGGGAAGTGGGGCGCACGGGAGGCGGCGCGTGGCAGCGCGGGGTTGGATGAAGCGGCGGTTGGCGGCGGCGCGCCCATTGGCAACTCGCCAAGTGGTGGATCTGGAGCGGGGCAGCGCGGAAATGGAGGTGGGAGGCGGCGGCTGCAGGTTGGAGGGGCGCGGAAACCAAGGAGGGAGGTAGGTGGAGGCCAAAAATGGCAAGAGGGTGTGATTAAATAGGAAAGGGGGCTAGGGTTATTGGATTAGCTCCATTTCGGAGACGTTTGATCGCCATCGGACGGTCCGGAGCGGAGGGGGTCACTACTAGGAAAAGGGCTATAGATAGGATTGATACTAATGGCGCACTAGGTAAGCAGTGCGCCACTACTATATACTAATGGTGCACCTGTTGGAGGTGCGCCATTAGTGTGGAAGACACTAATGACGCACCAGGCACTAGGTGCGCCACTAGTATTGAATTTTTTTTCCATTTTTCCATACACTCTAATGGCGCATGGTGCCAAAGTGCGCCATTACTAGTTCTACCAAGTAATGGCGCACCTTGTAAACAGTGCGCCATTAGTATATAATTTTTTTTACTTTTTTGCAAAACTGCTAATAGCGCACCGTGTATATTTTCATGGACACTTTTTGATCTCGATCTCGATCCCACCCGCACCCTCCCCCGCTAGCTCCACCGCCACCGACGACCCACCGCAACCCTCCCCCACTCCACCGCCGCCGACGAGCACCCGGCCCCTCGCACCCTCCCCCGCTCCACCGCCGCCAACGGGCACCCCCCCGCACCCTCCCCCGCTAGCTCCACCGCCGCCGACGACCCACCGCAACCCTCCCCCGCTCCACCGCCGCCGACGAGCACCCGGTCCCCCACACCCTCCCCCGCTCCACCGCCGCCAATGGGCACCCCCCGCACCTTCCCCCCGCTCCACCGCCGCCGCCGATGATATTTTCAATTAACAAATTTGAACATATTTTTAAAAAAATTATTACTGTTTTTATAAAAATATATTACTGTTATGATTTAAACAAGTTTGAACATATTTAAACACAAATAAATATCAAACAGGATTTAAAATGCATAAAAAAATATTGGGGAGGCTGGGAATCGAACCCAGGACCTCCTGGTGTGTGTGTTGCGTACTGACCAGTCGGGCTAGTGGGCGGGTTCTTTTTGATCTCGATCTCGATCCCACCCGCACCCTCCCCTGCTAGCTCCACCACCGCCGACGACCCACCACAACCCTCCCCCGCTCCACCACCGCCGACGAGCACCCGGCCCCCCGCACCCTCCCCCGCTCCACCGCCGCCAACGGGCACCCACCGCACCTTCCCCCCGCTCCACCGCCGCCGCCGATGATATTTTCAATTAACAAATTTGAACATATTTTCTAAATAATTATTCCTATTTTTATAAAAAAATATTACTGTTATGATTTAAACAAGTTTGAACATATTTAAACACAAATAAATATCAAACAGGATTTAAAATGCATAAAAAAATATTGGGGAGCCTAGGAATCGAACCCAGGACCTCCTGATGTGTGTGCTGCGTACTGACCAGTCAGGCTAGTGGGCGGGTTCTGTTGTAGATAGGGTTAGGTGGTATATATGTCGGGCTAGATTAAATTACTTATGGCGCACCCTTCGGTGGTGCGCCATTGCTATGGATGTACTTATGGCGCACCCCTGGGTGGTGCGCCATTGCTAAGCCTCCCCCACACTAAAATCCCCAATCCCCAATCCACACTCTAATCCCTCCCCTGCCTCACCCGCCGTCCCCGGCCGTACGTGCACCTGACCACCCTCCGCCGTCGACCACCTCCCTCACCGCCCCCCCTCCGCCCGCGCCCGCGCCCTCATCGTCCCCCTCCCCCCGCGACCCCGCCTGCGCCCCCTCCCTCCCGAGCGCGACAGCTAGGGTTCCTAGCCGCCGCCACCGCTGCCGGCCCGCCGCCGCGGGCGTGCCCAGCCGGCCAAACCCTCCGCTGCCCCGCCTCCGGTATAGGCCCCTCCAGCCCGAAGCTGCGCCCCCGCCCGCCTCCTCCTCTCTTCTCCCGCGACCTCCCCCCTACCCCCTCTCAACCGCCCCGTCCCCTCAGCGCCGCCCGCCATCTCCCCGAACCCTAGCTCCGCCGGCGTCGGGGACGACCACCTCGTCGGCCTCACCAGGCCGCAGGCCCTCAAGCCCCACGCCGTCCTTGGCCTCGCCCTCTCCACCGGCAGCGCCCCTTCCTCCGCCCCTGCAGCGCAGCAGCAGCAGTAAACAGCCAGGTAAGATGATGATGCATTTTCATTCAGTCTTTCTATTCAGTCTTTCTATTTGTACTACTTGTTTGTTGTGAAGCTAAGATGATGATGTTATTTTCTTATATGGTGAAGATATACTCTAGTTCTCTTTGTGCTGTGTCACTCTGTTTTTCAAACGTATTTATTTGAGCCAAAGTCACTTGGAGGCCCAACGTATTTCAGTGTGTGTCCTCTGTAAACGAGGCATTTGACTTGATTGATCCCGGAAGGCAACGTATTTTGCAATTCATCTTCCTAGGAAGGAGTATGACAAGAACATCGGTTAGATACATGGGCTACTGTGGATGAAAGTGTGGTATTTATACTCTGCCTTCGACAGAGGGGAGATGCAAAATACTTGAAACTATTATCTGGTAGGAGATTTATTTTAACAAGATAGAAGAAAACACCCAAGATGATAGGTAATAATACATTCATGTCTAAGACCATCGAGTGGTTGAACCGTATGCGGTGTGCATCATCCCACTAACCCGGCCCGGCTGATTGCCTTTCGGGTGCGAATCAGCCACGCGACATGTTTGATCGACCATGCCGATCCTTGTGCTTGTTGGGTTGGATATGGATGATGACTAGATGCCAGCTGCGCACTTCTTCTTCTGGTCTGACCTGCACCGCCATTAGTTAGTGTTAACTGTACTAGTATAATCAACTTCAGAGAGTGTCACACTCAGTTCATTATCTGGCAGACCAAGTGGCACTATCAACTTGTCTTTAACTCCATTTTTCTTGAGCACGCACCTATCATGTATCATGTATGTAGTAGCAACATGCTGATGGGGAGGTGTAGCAGGATCATGACAAAATGTGCTGCTATCTTATTCCAAGATGCACATTTTCTCTCAAATTACTGACATGTTCTTAATATGGACTCTGTTTGATGATAGAGGTGTAGCAGGATCATGACAAAATCAGCTGTTATCTTATTCCAAGATGCACATTTCCTCTGAAACTGACTGAACTGTTCTTAATTTTGCAGGTAGAGGGCAAGATAATTTGTTGGTTGTTTGCTGTCATGTTGTTATTACTTCCATTAGGGCATCTGTTGGTTCATTAACCTTTCTAACATCTGCATATTTCAGGTTTCTGAGGAGGTAAAGGAAGTGAAGTTTAGACAGTGCAGCAGCAGCAACACCTCCAAGGTGAGAAATATGTTCCTATTTATCTTTTTTGCTCAAGTTCTTCAGTACACATCATATAATATAGAGAAGTGCAGATCAAGTGGTGCAATCATATACATCTGCCACTTAAGTCATCCTTCCCTTTAAGCAGAGTGATGCCTTTTGATGTCACACAATAATGTTTGTTGCAAGAACATTCTACTCTTAGTGTTCGTTTGTTTACTCCATAAAAATATATAGTTTTGCTGTTGTTATGCCTGTATTCACTGCTGTTGCTGCTGTACTTGTGATGATGTTGTAGGTACCCCGAGAGGCCCTTGGGTTTGCCGGAATGTCGATTAACTTCCGTTCCAGCAAATTCGGGTACTCCATATGTCCTATTTTCAGCAAAGGTAATGCTGAAATTTTTCGTGAATACTAACTTAGAGCTTATATGCTTAGTTTCCTATAGGTTAGCTTCATTTTTACCTAAGTTGGCTCTAATATACTAACTTAGAGCTTATATGCTTAGTTTCCTATAGGTTAGCTCCAAAATAACTTATGTTAGCACAAAATGATCAGGTTTACATAATAAGCTTATAGTCTTTTTCTTATTCTTCTTCTTTTCCAAAATGACATAGGTTAGCTTCATTTTACCTAAGTTGTCTCTAATATACTAACTTAGAGCTTATATGCTTAGTTTCCTATAGGTTAGCTGCAAAATAACTTATGTTAGCACAAAATGATCAAGTTTACATAATAAGCTTATAGTCTTTTTCTTATTCTTCTTCTTTTCCAAAATGACATAGGTTAGCTTCATTTTACCTAAGTTGGCTCTAATATACTAACTTAGAGCTTATATGCTTAGTTTCCTATAGGTTAGCTCCAAAATAACTTATGTTAGCACAAAATGATCAAGTTTACATAATAAGCTTATAGTCTTCTTCTTATTCTTCTTCTTTTCCAAAACTCTTCTTATTCTTCTTCTAGTGTTCTTCTTCTTCTAGTATTCTTCTAGTCTTCTTCTTTTTCTTCTTCTAACTTCTTGTTTATCATTTTGCAGATTTGATTTAATTGACGGAAGCTTGCGTGGATGAAGTTCTTCTTTTCCATTTGTGTGTTTATTTTGTATCAATGTGAAACTTTTGTGAATTGATGGATAACGGTGTTGGATGAACAATGTGAAACTTTTGTAATATGTAACGACGAAACTATGTGTTGGCTATGTATGTATATATGATGAAACTTGTGTGTTGGATATGATTGTTATATGGATGCTTGTTGTATATATATGTGTTGAATATCTCATATGTGAAATAGTGACTTGAGATTAAGAAAAAACAAAAAAAAGATTAAAAAAATTGCTATTAATGGCGCACTACCATGTGGTGCGCTATTAGTATAGCAGATAATAGTGGCGTACAATGGGCAATACTAATGGCGCACTACATGGAGCGCCATTAGAACACCAGATTCTAATGGCGCACATGTGGTGCGCCATTAGAAAAAAATTCTAATGGCGTGATGTTAGTGGCGCACCAGTAGTGCGCCATTAGAAGGCAAAACTGGTGCGCCACTAGCATGCCTTTTCCTAGTAGTGGGTTAGGTAGTTGGGCCTAGTGGGCTGTGAAGAGAGGGTTGGGCTGAGAGAAGAGGGGAGAAATGCAGCCCGGCAACTGTTTTCGGATACCGAAAACGTCCGACGAAGGTACCGGCAACGGTACCGCTATAAGTTTAACGGTAGGGCTATCAAACAAGCTCCGAATGCGACGAAACTTGACAGGCGCTCTGTCTACACTATAATAAGACCTCACGCCAAGTATCACCCCATTCTGAGAACATTTTTCGGCCGCTTATAAAATAATATTTCGGAGGTGCCACGGGCGTGTGCGAGTGTGGTTGGGCTCCGAACGGACAACGGAGAGAACCGGCGGAAACCGAACGGATGCAAGTTTTCAAAAACATGCAGATGAAATACAGATGATGACATGGCAAAATGCAACACGCACGCAAATGACATGGCAACAACGACGAGTAGCTGGAAGACACCTGGCGCATCAGTTCTGGGGCGTTACAACTCTCCTCCACTAACAAGAGATCTCGTCCCGAGATCTTAGGAACGAGACGGAAGAGAAAAGGGAAGAGGTGAAGTAAGAACGCAAGAGAGAAGATGAACAAAGTCGAGAGCACTCAGTTAGAAAAGATGAACAGCGAATATGACGAGAATCAAATGCTCATGGAAACAAAATAGACTCTGAAACCACTCCGGTTAGACAAGGCAGAAAAGAATAAGCACGAAAGAATTTGGACAGCACTCCGGCTGAAACATGGAGGAATAGAATATGAACTCCATAAGATGGGATGGCACTTGATGAGATGAACAATGCAATGACTCCGGAAGAATTGAAAGAATGGAATGAAAAGAACTTAGAAGCAAGGGTTGAACGGAGTTGTTGAGAAAGTCAACAACGAAAGAATAAGCTTGTTGTGGACTTATCAAAAACATCTCAAAACTTGAGGTGAAATTATACCACAACCAATGCTTGAATATCTGGGAAGAATGAAGAAATGCAAAACTCCACTTCAGAACAAAACGGAGAATTATTTGCACTTTGAGACGCAAGAAGAAAAGATACTTGAACTCCTCCAACAAAATCTTGATGAACTCTTGAAGAATGAATTGAATCATGAAGAACCGCCATGAAGAACTCCGGTGACAAAAGATGATGAGATAGGAATGAAGGAAGAAAGAATAAGATGAGCTTTGCGGTGATTTAGATGGAGGTTCCGACGAAATGGCCGAGGAAATTTGAACTCCAGAAAAGAAAAGATGAAAACACTTGGAACTAGAATTTATTCATCGAGAACAAACTCTGAAGGAAGGGATTACTCACTTTGGGGAAATAAGAATAAGATTTATTTTATGCTTATCCTTCATCAAATTAAATTGATGACAAGCAATGGATTTTTCATACTACTTATTCTTCTTGAAAAGGATTTTGGGGAATATTGCATAAAACTTGAGAAAGTCTTCATGAAGCACTGGTAGGATTGGAAAGAATGAATGGATATATGTGGAAAGAACAGAAATAAATCTTGAACGAACCACCGTAAGAAATGACAATGAACGAAGAAAAGAGAAAGAATCGCCAGGAAGAATTAGAGCAATCACAAAGATACTTGAGGGAATTTAGAGAAAAGAGAACGAAGAGATCACGAACTGATTGAAGAATACTTGAACGAAGCACCGGGATAATTGGATAATGGTAGCTGAAATGTGAGGATGAAGAATTCTTCTGGAACGAGGGCCTCCGGTGAAAAGAAACGGGAAAAACAACTTCTGACATAGTCCGGATGGGTAAGAAAAGGAATATCTGACAAATGGAGTAATTCGAGAGGATAACATGAAGCTAGAACCACGAATCTTCGAGAGAACAGACAAGATTTAGAGGAAAAACTCTTCTTCGGTCTTCAAATGACAACGAGAAATACCACCAAAATTGTTAAGGCACTCCGGGGAAACGAAAAGCAGAGAGGTTGAGGCAACAATGAAAATGATTCGAAATTGATCTTGGAAAAGATCTGACTGATGAAAATCATACTTACGTCAAACTTTGAAAAGGATTTGAGAATAGCTCCGGGAAATTAGAAGAGTCGGGTAAGATCCTGGGAAAAACCTGTGGGTTAGGGCCCACTAAAGAGAAAAAAAACACCGTTGGAAAGGGATGTTGAACAGATAGATGATGCACCGGAACAATTGAAATATTTGAATGAGGTGATAACCTTGAATTAATTTGAACACAGGCGAATCTCCTGAGATGTCTTGCACACTTCGGAAGGATAAACTAGCGACAGGCAAACGAGCAAGGAGAACACTTGATCCAAGGAAAAGAATATAATCACTACTGAAAATTGGAATTGAATCCACCGGAGAAGACAAAGAGATGAAGAATGACGAACAAAAGAGAATTCACTGGTTGAAACACTTGACGAAAAACTAAAGATGCTCCACACGAATGAAATTGATGGTCGAAAGAGACTCAAACTCTAGGAAGAAAAAGGGTGGGAGGGCGGGAAAACAAAGGCAACTTGGAAGGTAGAACCAACGAATATCTTGAAGAGAAAACATTGGTTGAAAGAAAGCAAAGGCTTCACATGAGTAGGATAGATACTCAATTACGGACTCTGGCCCTGAGAAGAAAAAGGGGTGGGCGGGTGGGAAAAAGAAAACAACTAAGGATTGAACTTGCAAAAACGAAGAGGGTCGAATCAACTTGACGAGAAATGCACCGGATGAAAAGAGCTGAGGAACAACGATCGAAAAACCAACTGCGTGATCCTAAAGAAAGTTTGAAGGGGAAGAGAAGTAATTCAAAACACATACGTCAAGATTCCTCACCAGAGCGACGAAGGGGCTGAGGAGTATAAAGAATTCCCACTCTCCGATATGACTGGACTCTGAAAAAAGTTTTCTTCTAGACTCGACAACGACCAAGCTACACGATCAAACAAGGGGGGCTCCTAAGGTCGGTCGAGGCTCTGATACCAACTTGTCATGCCCAATATGCGATACTATCCTAAAAAGACTCGAAGGTCCCACCAAGGATAGGACCGCATATTGATACGCTTTTGCAAGGTGGATATCATTACATCAACATTACATAATAGATGCGGATACATACAAAAGGCATACAATGCCACACGAATACACCATCATCTTACATAAGAGCACCATTCGACTACGGATGGAACACAAACAGAAACTCAAACGACATCCACCCTGCTAGCCCAGGCTGCCGATCTGGAACCTATCCCCCGATCGAAGAAGAAGAACTCCAAAACAAGTAACATCGCTCTCGCGTCATGATCATCGCATAACCTGTACCTGCAACTGTTGTTGTAGTAATCTGTGATCCACGGGGACTCAGCAATCCCATTACCATGGGTATCAAGACTAGCAAAGCTTAATGGAAAAGGAAGGGGTAAAGTGGTGAGGTTGCAGCAGCGACTAAGCATATATGGTGGCTATCATACACAAATAAGAGCAAGAAGAGAGCAAACGGAACGGTCGTGAAGCTAGCAATGATCAAGAAGTGATCCTGAACTCCTACTTATGTCAAACATAACCCAAAACCGTGTTCACTTCTCGGACTCCCACGAAAAGAGACCATCACGGCTACACACGCGGTTGATGCGTTTTAATTAAGTCAAGTGTCAAGTTATCTACAACCGGACATTAACAAATTCCCATCTGCCACATAACCGCAGGCACGGCTCTCGAAAGTTTATACCCTGCAGGGGTGTCCCAACTTAGCCCATCACAAGCTCTCACGGTCAACGAAGGATATTCCTTCTCCGAGGAAGACCCGATCAGTCTCGGAATCCCGGTTTACAAGACATTTCGACAATGGTAAAACAAGACCAACAAAGCCGCCCGATGTGCCGACAATCCCGATAGGAGCTGCACATATCTCGTTCTCGGGGCAACACCGGGTCAGACTAGCTACGAGTAAAACCAGCCCTCAAGTTTCCCTGAGGTGGCCCCGCAGGCAGCTCGATTCGGACCAGCACTTAGAGAAGCACTGGCCCGGGGGGGCTAAAATAAATATGACCCTTGAGAGAGCGACTCCCAAGGGAAAAGTAGGTGGTGGTGAGGCAAATGGTAAAACCAAGGTTGGGCCTTGCTGGAGGAGGTTTATTCAAAGCGAACTGTCAAGGGGGTCCCATAAATCACCCAACCATGTAAGGAACGCAAAATCAAGGAACATAATACCGGTATGACGGAAACTAGGGCGGCAAGAGTGGAACAAAACACCAGGCATAAGGCCGAGTCTTCCACCCTTTACCAAGTATATAGATGCATTAATTAAATAAGAGATATTGTGATATCCCAACATAATCCTGTACACCATGGAGCAATCTTCAACTTCACCTGCAACTAGCAATGCTATAAGAGGGGCTGAGCAATGCGGTAACATAGCCAAACAACGGTTTGCTGGGAAAGGTGAAATAGGTTAGAGGCTGACATGGCAATTTGGAAGGCTTGAAGAGCAAAAGATAGGTAGCGCAGCAAAGCGATAGAACGAGGCAACTAGCATAGCAATGATAGTAATGAGATCCAAGGTAACGGTCATCTTGCCTGAAATCCCGCTAGGAAGAAGAACGGGTCCATGAAGAAGACAAACGGAGGAAGCCGAACCAAGCGTAGACGAACGAATCCTCACGATCGCAACGAAACAGGAACTAACGAGAAGGAGCACAACCGGAAAGAAGCAAACAACAAGGTAAACACACAACACATAGACATGGCATGATGCTCAACCAAGTATGATGCATGACAAAGCTAGATGAGGCAACTCATGGCAAGAGATGATGCATACAAGAGCAACATATCAAAGCAAGTTTAAATGAGGCCGAAAACAACATATAACAATTCCGGTAAGTCCGCATATGCAAATTTCGGAATTGGTCCTGATCTGAACAAACATTAAGTTGAAGTTATTAAACAGCAAGTTAAGATGCACCAAGATGCTCTACACAAAATTCTAGTCAAGTTACATATAAAGTTCATTTAGTTCGGAGCTACGGCCTAGAAGATATGAGCAAAACAAGTTAAACATGGCATTGATGCAAAATGCATTCAAACATCAAGCAAACATCTCAAAACAAGGATGCAACATGATAATATGAAACTACATGCAACCCTAAACAAGTTTCATATAGAGCACACTCAAGACGGAGCAACGGTTCAACACATACACACAATACAAGTTTAAATGACAAGGTGTCCAAAACAGCAACTAGGCATCTAGCAAGCACCAAAATAATATGCTACTGCATCCCAGCATGAAAACAAAAGGCATGGGCATGAAGTATAGGTAAGGCATAGCAAAACATGAGCAGTGAGCTATCTCCAGAAAACAAAATAATATGCTCAAAAGGACATGGCAAGATTGCAAATAATAACAGTTTCAGACTTAGCAGAAATAACATCAGGTTGCAAAGTTTAGAGCTATCAAACAACATGTTACAAGAACTTATCATGGCAAACAAAGGCACGGCATGCTAATACTAAAGACAAAGAACACAACTCCCTTAGTGAACTAATTCCAAAGATCAACAGAAAAGATGGTAGCATCCATACAAACATGGCAAATGATATGACAGATTCAGACATGGAAGGAACAACAATAAGTAGGCATGTTGATGAGCTTGTACAACTCACCAAAGAACAATACATGGCATGACAATGCAACCAAAAGTAAGAATACATGTTTATTAATCTAAGCATGGCAACAACCAGTTCATAGGGTGCATGGATCACTAGCAAAGCGCATGGCAAAACTGAACTTAATGTTAACAGGCTGACAGCAACATTATTTAGCAAGTTTGGAGCAAGATTACAACAAGCTACAGCAGGCTATAAATGCAACCAGGGGAATGCATGGATCGATCATGACATGTATAAGAAATATCCTTAGTGAACATCTATAGATTATGCATAGAATGACTTGTAGCAGCGGGTTTAAATAACATCATGATATAGCAGTTTCAGCCTAGCAAAACAGCAACAGCAAGTACCTTACTTCACAAGCTTGATGCACTCACTACAAGACTCACAAAAATACATGGATTGCACCACTCTAAATATGACATGATGTAGCTCAAAACTCATGTAAACATCAAGCTCATAAGATGCATGCACAAAATGCAATGAAAAAGACAAATCACCAAGTTCTGTTAACAGACAGCAGATTACATCATATAGCACTTTTGCAACGATGATAAGGGCATCAAGATGGATTCAAACAAGCATGGCACAGTGGAACAAAATTAAGAGAATCTCATGATGAACATTTTGAGATATTATACACTCCAAACGGACATACACGCACAAAGTTACGACCCTCACAAAATGCCTATATGATGTTGTTTTATCAGGGACTTGGCCAATTCCAGGAAAAAAACATGTGAGCGCGAGATAACTAAAGTACGCACGGGCGGGGATATGGGTTTGCTCACCAAATGGGCTAGGCCCAGGAAGGAGGAGGCTGCAGCGGGCCTCGGGAGAGGCCGTGGCCCACTAGACGCGAGGGGCCGGCCTAGGAGGGGCGCTGGGGCGTTGCCTCCTCGACCCCGAGCAGGATCAGGGGCGGCGGCGGCCTTCTCCAGCGATGACGCGGCGAGGTGGCAGCGCAATCCGAAGGGGCCTGGCCGGATCCGGGCGGATCTGGCCATGGCGCACCCATTTTCGGCAGCTAGGAGGCGCGGCGGCGTTGGGTACGTGAGATCTGGCGAAGAAGAGCTCGCGGCTGGGCTCGTCCATGGCGGCTCCTACGGGGCTACAGAGACAGGGCCCGGGTGAGGGAGAGAGAGGACAGGGCAAAGGTACAGAGAGGGAGGAGGAGACGGGACCGGCCTGGCCGCCGGAGTTGGTCGCCGGGCGGCGGAGCGCGGGAGGAGGGCGGCGCACGGGAGCCACTTGAGGAGCTCCTCTCCTGGAGCCAGTGCGCTCGGGCACGGGGCACAGGGCGACGCTCAAGCGGGTGCTTGGGCCTGGCGACGGCCCAGGGCAGGCCGATGATGGGCTTCAGCGGGCCCCGGGGAAGTGGGGCACACGGGAGGCGACGCGTGGCAGCGCGGGGTTGGACGAAGCGGCGGCTGGCGACGGCGCCCCCATTGGCAACTCGCCAAGTGGTGGATCTAGAGCGGGGCGGCGCGGAAATGGAGGTGGGAGGCGGCGGCTGCAGGTTGGAGGGGCGCGGAAACCAAGGAGGGAGGTAGGTGGAGGCCAAAAATGGCAAGAGGGTGTGATTAAATAGGAAAGGGGGCTAGGGTTATTAGATTAGCTCCGTTTCGGAGACGTTCGATCGCCATCGGACGGTCCGGAGCGGAGGGGGTCACTACTAGGAAAAGGGCTATATATAGGATTGATACTAATGGCGCACCAGGTAAGCAGTGCGCCACTACTATATACTAATGGTGCACGTGTTGGAGGTGCGCCATTAGTGTGGAAGACACTAATGGCGCACCAGGCACAAGGTGCGCCACTAGTATTGAATTTTTTTTCCATTTTTCCATACACTCTAATGGCGCATGGTGCCAAAGTGCGCCATTACTAGTTCTACCAAGTAATGGCGCACCTTGTAAATAGTGCGCCATTAGTATATAATTTTTTTTACTTTTTTGCAAAACTGCTAATGGCGCACCGTGTATATTTTCATGGACACTTTTTGATCTCGATCTCGATCCCACCCGCACCCTCCCCCGCTAGCTCCACCGCCGCCGACGACCCACCGCAACCCTCCCCCGCTCCACCACCGCCGACGAGCACCCGGACCACCCGCACCCTCCCCCGCTCCACCGCCGCCAACGGGCACCCCCCGCACCCTCCCCCGCTAGCTCCACCGCCGCTGACGACCCACCGCAACCCTCCCCCGCTCCACCGCCACCGATGAGCACCCGGTCCCCCGCACCCTCCCCCGCTCCACCGCCGCCAACGGGCACCCCCCGCACCTTCCCCCCGCTCCACCGCTGCCGCCGATGATATTTTCAATTAACAAATTTGAACATATTTTTAAAAAAATTATTACTATTTTTATAAAAAAAAATATTACTGTTATGATTTAGACAAGTTTGAACATATTTAAACACAAATAAATATCAAACAGGATTTAAAATGCATAAAAAAATATTGGGGAGCCTGGGAATCGAACCCAGGACCTCCTGGTGTGTGTGCTGCATACTGACCAGTCAGGCTAGTGGGCGGGTTCTTTTTGATCTCGATCTCGATCCCACCCATACCCTCCCCCGCTAGCTCCACCGCCGCCGACGACCCACCGCAACCCTCCCCCGCTCCACCACCGCCGACGAGCACCCGGCCCCCCGCACCCTCCCCCGCTCCACCGCCGCCAACGGGCACCCACCGCACCTTCCCCCCGCTCCACCGCCGCCGCCGATGATATTTTCAATTAACAAATTTGAACATATTTTCTAAATGATTATTACTGTTTTTATAAAAAAATATTACTTTTATGATTTAAACAAGTTTGAACATATTTAAACACAAATAAATATCAAATAGGATTTAAAATGCATAAAAAAATATTGGGGAGCCTAGGAATCGAACCCAGGACCTCCTGGTGTGTGTGCTGCGTACTGACCAGTCGGGCTAGTGGGCGGGTTCTTTTTGATCTCGATCTCGATCCCACCCGTACC
This sequence comes from Triticum timopheevii, assembly GCA_963921465.1. Classification (NCBI taxonomy): domain Eukaryota; kingdom Viridiplantae; phylum Streptophyta; class Magnoliopsida; order Poales; family Poaceae; genus Triticum; species Triticum timopheevii. Next base: position 142,076,069 of record OY997264.1, on the reverse strand, counting down.
CTCCCCCGCTAGCTCCACCGCAGCCGACGACCCACCGCAACCCTCCCCCGCTCCACCGCCGCCGACGAGCACCCGGCCCCCCGCACCCTCCCCCGCTCCACCGCCGCCAACGGGCACCCATCGCACCTTCCCCCCGCTCCACCGCCGCCGCCGATGATATTTTCAATTAACAAATTTGAACATATTTTCTAAATGATTATTACTGTTTTTATAAAAAAATATTACTGTTATGATTTAAACAAGTTTGAACATATTTAAACACAAATAAATATCAAACAGGATTTAAAATGCATAAAAAAATATTGGGGAGCCTGGGAATCGAACCCAGGACCTCCTGATGTGTGTGCTGCGTACTAACCAGTCGGGCTAGTGGGCGGGTTCTTTTGTAGATAGGGTTAGGAGGTATATATGTCGGGCTAGATTAAATTACTTATGGCGCACCCTTCGGTGGTGCGCCATTGCTATGGATGTACTTATGGCGCACCCCTGGGTGGTGCGCCATTGCTAAGCCTCCCCCACACTAAAATCCCCAATCCCCAATCCACACTCTAATCCCTCCCCTGCCTCACCCGCCGTCCCCGGTCGTACGTGCACCCGACCACCCTCCGCCGCCGACCACCTCCCTCACCGTCCCCCCTCCGCCCGCGCCTGCGACCTCGCCGCCCCCCTCCCCCCGCGGCCCCGCCTGCGCCCTCCTCCCTCCCGAGCGCGACAGCTAGGGTTCCTAGCCGCCGCCACCGCTGCCGACCCGCCGCCGCGGGCGCGCCCAGCTGGCCGAACCCTCCGCTGCCCCGCCTCCGGTACAGGCCCCTCCAGCCCCGAAGCTGCGCCCCCGCCCGCCTCCTCCTCTCTTCTCCCGCGACCTCCCTCCTACCCCCTCTCAACCGCCCTGTCCCCTCAGCGCCGCCCGCCATCTCCCCGAACCCTAGCTCCGCCGGCGTCGGGGACGACCACCTCGTCGGCCTCACCAGGCCGCAGGCCCTCAAGCCCCACGCCGTCCTCGGCCTCGCCCTCTCCACCGGCGGCGCCCCTTCCTCCGCCCCTGCAGCGCAGCAGAAGCAGTAAACAACCAGGTAAGATGATGATGCAATTTCATTCAGTCTTTCTATTCAGTCTTTCTATTTGTACTACTTGTTTGTAGTGAAGCTAAGATGATGATGCTATTTTCTTATATGGTGAAGATATACTCTAGTTCTCTTTCTGTTGTGTCACTCTGTTTTTCAAATGTATTTATTTGAGCCAAAGTCACTTGGAGGCCCAACGTATTTCAGTGTGTGTCCTCTGTAAACGAGGCATTTGACTTGATTGATCCCGGAAGGCAACGTATTTTGCAATCCATCACGTAGGAAGGAGTATGACAAGAACATCGGTTAGATACATGGGCTACTGTGGATGAAAGTGTGGTATTTATACTCTGCCTTCGACAGAGGGGAGAAGCCAAATACTTGAAACTATTATCTGGTAGGAGATTTATTTTAACAAGATAGAAGAAAACACCCAAGATGATAGGTAATAATACATTCATGTCTAAGACCATCGAGTGGTTGAACCGTATGCGGTGTGCATCATCCCACTAACCCGGCCCGGCTGATTGCCTTTCGGGTGCGAATCAGCCACGCGACATGTTTGATCGACCATGCCGATCCTTGTGCTTGCTGGGTTGGATATGGATGATGACTAGATGCCAGCTGCGCGCTTCTTCTTCTGGTCTGACCTGCACCGCCATTAATTAGTGTTAACTGTACTAGTATAATCAACTTCAGAGAGTGTCACACTCGGTTCAGCATCTGGCAGACCAAGTGGCACTATCAACTTGTCTTTAACTCCATTTTTCTTGAGCACGCACCTATCATGTATCATGTATGTAGTAGCAACATGCTGATGGGGAGGTGTAGCAGGATCATGACAAAATGTGCTGCTATCTTATTCCAAGATGCACATTTTCTCTCAAATTACTGACATGTTCTTAATATGGACTCTGTTTGATGATAGAGGTGTAGCAGGATCATGACAAAATCAGCTGTTATCTTATTCCAAGATGCACATTTCCTCTGAAACTGACTGAACTGTTCTTAATTTTGCAGGTAGAGGGCAAGATAATTTGTTGGTTGTTTGCTGTCATGTTGTTATTACTTCCATTAGGGCATCTGTTGGTTCATTAACCTTTCTAACATCTGCATATTTCAGGTTTCTGAGGAGGTAAAGGAAGTGAAGTTTAGACAGTGCAGCAGCAGCAACACCTCCAAGGTGAGAAATATGTTCCTATTTATCTTTTTTGCTCAAGTTCTTCAGTACACATCATATAATATAGAGAAGTGCAGATCAAGTGGTGCAATCATATACATCTGCCACTTAAGTCATCCTTCCCTTTAAGCAGAGTGATGCCTTTTGATGTCACACAATAATGTTTGTTGCAAGAACATTCTACTCTTAGTGTTCGTTTGTTTACTCCATAAAAATATATAGTTTTGCTGTTGTTATGCCTGTATTCACTGCTGTTGCTGCTGTACTTGTGATGATGTTGTAGGTACCCCGAGAGGCCCTTGGGTTTGCCGGAATGTCGATTAACTTCCGTTCCAGCAAATTCGGGTACTCCATATGTCCTATTTTCAGCAAAGGTAATGCTGAAATTTTTCGTGAATACTAACTTAGAGCTTATATGCTTAGTTTCCTATAGGTTAGCTTCATTTTTACCTAAGTTGGCTCTAATATACTAACTTAGAGCTTATATGCTTAGTTTCCTATAGGTTAGCTCCAAAATAACTTATGTTAGCACAAAATGATCAGGTTTACATAATAAGCTTATAGTCTTTTTCTTATTCTTCTTCTTTTCCAAAATGACATAGGTTAGCTTCATTTTACCTAAGTTGTCTCTAATATACTAACTTAGAGCTTATATGCTTAGTTTCCTATAGGTTAGCTGCAAAATAACTTATGTTAGCACAAAATGATCAAGTTTACATAATAAGCTTATAGTCTTTTTCTTATTCTTCTTCTTTTCCAAAATGACATAGGTTAGCTTCATTTTACCTAAGTTGGCTCTAATATACTAACTTAGAGCTTATATGCTTAGTTTCCTATAGGTTAGCTCCAAAATAACTTATGTTAGCACAAAATGATCAAGTTTACATAATAAGCTTATAGTCTTCTTCTTATTCTTCTTCTTTTCCAAAACTCTTCTTATTCTTCTTCTAGTGTTCTTCTTCTTCTAGTATTCTTCTAGTCTTCTTCTTTTTCTTCTTCTAACTTCTTGTTTATCATTTTGCAGATTTGATTTAATTGACGGAAGCTTGCGTGGATGAAGTTCTTCTTTTCCATTTGTGTGTTTATTTTGTATCAATGTGAAACTTTTGTGAATTGATGGATAACGGTGTTGGATGAACAATGTGAAACTTTTGTAATATGTAACGACGGAACTATGTGTTGGCTATGTATGTATATATGATGAAACTTGTGTGTTGGATATGATTGTTATATGGATGCTTGTTGTATATATATGTGTTGAATATCTCATATGTGAAATAGTGACTTGAGATTAAGAAAAAACAAAAAAAAGATTAAAAAAATTGCTATTAATGGCGCACTACCATGTGGTGCGCTATTAGTATAGCAGATAATAGTGGCGTACAATGGGCAATACTAATGGCGCACTACATGGAGCGCCATTAGAACACCAGATTCTAATGGCGCACATGTGGTGCGCCATTAGAAAAAAATTCTAATGGCGTGATGTTAGTGGCGCACCAGTAGTGCGCCATTAGAAGGCAAAACTGGTGCGCCACTAGCATGCCTTTTCCTAGTAGTGGGTTAGGTAGTTGGGCCTAGTGGGCTGTGAAGAGAGGGTTGGGCTGAGAGAAGAGGGGAGAAATGCAGCCCGGCAACTGTTTTCGGATACCGAAAACGTCCGACGAAGGTACCGGCAACGGTACCGCTATAAGTTTAACGGTAGGGCTATCAAACGAGCTCCGAATGCGACGAAACTTGACAGGCGCTCTGTCTACACTATAATAAGACCTCACGCCAAGTATCACCCCATTCTGAGAACATTTTTCGGCCGCTTATAAAATAATATTTCGGAGGTGCCACGGGCGTGTGCGAGTGTGGTTGGGCTCCGAACGGACAACGGAGAGAACCGGCGGAAACCGAACGGATGCAAGTTTTCAAAAACATGCAGATGAAATACAGATGATGACATGGCAAAATGCAACACGCACGCAAATGACATGGCAACAACGACGAGTAGCTGGAAGACACCTGGCGCATCAGTTCTGGGGCGTTACAACTCTCCTCCACTAACAAGAGATCTCGTCCCGAGATCTTAGGAACGAGACGGAAGAGAAAAGGGAAGAGGTGAAGTAAGAACGCAAGAGAGAAGATGAACAAAGTCGAGAGCACTCAGTTAGAAAAGATGAACAGCGAATATGACGAGAATCAAATGCTCATGGAAACAAAATAGACTCTGAAACCACTCCGGTTAGACAAGGCAGAAAAGAATAAGCACGAAAGAATTTGGACAGCACTCCGGCTGAAACATGGAGGAATAGAATATGAACTCCATAAGATGGGATGGCACTTGATGAGATGAACAATGCAATGACTCCGGAAGAATTGAAAGAATGGAATGAAAAGAACTTAGAAGCAAGGGTTGAACGGAGTTGTTGAGAAAGTCAACAACGAAAGAATAAGCTTGTTGTGGACTTATCAAAAACATCTCAAAACTTGAGGTGAAATTATACCACAACCAATGCTTGAATATCTGGGAAGAATGAAGAAATGCAAAACTCCACTTCAGAACAAAACGGAGAATTATTTGCACTTTGAGACGCAAGAAGAAAAGATACTTGAACTCCTCCAACAAAATCTTGATGAACTCTTGAAGAATGAATTGAATCATGAAGAACCGCCATGAAGAACTCCGGTGACAAAAGATGATGAGATAGGAATGAAGGAAGAAAGAATAAGATGAGCTTTGCGGTGATTTAGATGGAGGTTCCGACGAAATGGCCGAGGAAATTTGAACTCCAGAAAAGAAAAGATGAAAACACTTGGAACTAGAATTTATTCATCGAGAACAAACTCTGAAGGAAAGGATTACTCACTTTGGGGAAATAAGAATAAGATTTATTTTATGCTTATCCTTCATCAAATTAAATTGATGACAAGCAATGGATTTTTCATACTACTTATTCTTCTTGAAAAGGATTTTGGGGAATATTGCATAAAACTTGAGAAAGTCTTCATGAAGCACTGGTAGGATTGGAAAGAATGAATGGATATATGTGGAAAGAACGGAAATAAATCTTGAACGAACCACCGTAAGAAATGACAATGAACGAAGAAAAGAGAAAGAATCGCCAGGAAGAATTAGAGCAATCACAAAGATACTTGAGGGAATTTAGAGAAAAGAGAACGAAGAGATCACGAACTGATTGAAGAATACTTGAACGAAGCACCGGGATAATTGGATAATGGTAGCTGAAATGTGAGGACGAACAATTCTTCTGGAACGAGGGCCTCCGGTGAAAAGAAACGGGAAAAACAACTTCTGACATAGTCCGGATGGGTAAGAAAAGGAATATCTGACAAATGGAGTAATTCGAGAGGATAACATGAAGCTAGAACCACAAATCTTCGAGAGAACAGACAAGATTTAGAGGAAAAACTCTTCTTCGGTCTTCAAATGACAACGAGAAATACCACCAAAATTGTTAAGGCACTCCGGGGAAACGAAAAGCAGAGAGGTTGAGGCAACAATGAAAATGATTCGAAATTGATCTTGGAAAAGATCTGACTGATGAAAATCATACTTACGTCAAACTTTGAAAAGGATTTGAGAATAGCTCCGGGAAATTAGAAGAGTCGGGTAAGATCCTGGGAAAAACCTGTGGGTTAGGGCCCACTAAAGAGAAAAAAAACACCGTTGGAAAGGGATGTTGAACAGATAGATGATGCACCGGAACAATTGAAATATTTGAATGAGGTGATAACCTTGAATTAATTTGAACACAGGCGAATCTCCTGAGATGTCTTGCACACTTCGGAAGGATAAACTAGCGACAGGCAAACGAGCAAGGAGAACACTTGATCCAAGGAAAAGAATATAATCACTACTGAAAATTGGAATTGAATCCACCGGAGAAGACAAAGAGATGAAGAATGACGAACAAAAGAGAATTCACTGGTTGAAACACTTGACGAAAAACTAAAGATGCTCCACACGAATGAAATTGATGGTCGAAAGAGACTCAAACTCTAGGAAGAAAAAGGGTGGGAGGGCGGGAAAACAAAGGCAACTTGGAAGGTAGAACCAACGAATATCTTGAAGAGAAAACATTGGTTGAAAGAAAGCAAAGGCTTCACATGAGTAGGATGGATACTCAATTACGGACTCTGGCCCTGAGAAGAAAAAGGGGTGGGCGGGTGGGAAAAAGAAAACAACTAAGGATTGAACTTGCAAAAACGAAGAGGGTCGAATCAACTTGACGAGAAATGCACCGGATGAAAAGAGCTGAGGAACAACGATCGAAAAACCAACTGCGTGATCCTAAAGAAAGTTTGAAGGGGAAGAGAAGTAATTCAAAACACATACGTCAAGATTCCTCACCAGAGCGACGAAGGGGCTGAGGAGTATAAAGAATTCCCACTCTCCGATATGACTGGACTCTGAAAAAAGTTTTCTTCTAGACTCGACAACGACCAAGCTACACGATCAAACAAGGGGGGCTCCTAAGGTCGGTCGAGGCTCTGATACCAACTTGTCATGCCCAATATGCGATACTATCCTAAAAAGACTCGAAGGTCCCACCAAGGATAGGACCGCATATTGATACGCTTTTGCAAGGTGGATATCATTACATCAACATTACATAATAGATGCGGATACATACAAAAGGCATACAATGCCACACGAATACACCATCATCTTACATAAGAGCACCATTCGACTACGGATGGAACACAAACAGAAACTCAAACGACATCCACCCTGCTAGCCCAGGCTGCCGATCTGGAACCTATCCCCCGATCGAAGAAGAAGAACTCCAAAACAAGTAACATCGCTCTCGCGTCATGATCATCGCATAACCTGTACCTGCAACTGTTGTTGTAGTAATCTGTGATCCACGGGGACTCAGCAATCCCATTACCATGGGTATCAAGACTAGCAAAGCTTAATGGAAAAGGAAGGGGTAAAGTGGTGAGGTTGCAGCAGCGACTAAGCATATATGGTGGCTATCATACACAAATAAGAGCAAGAAGAGAGCAAACGGAACGGTCGTGAAGCTAGCAATGATCAAGAAGTGATCCTGAACTCCTACTTATGTCAAACATAACCCAAAACCGTGTTCACTTCTCGGACTCCCACGAAAAGAGACCATCACGGCTACACACGCGGTTGATGCGTTTTAATTAAGTCAAGTGTCAAGTTATCTACAACCGGACATTAACAAATTCCCATCTGCCACATAACCGCAGGCACGGCTCTCGAAAGTTTATACCCTGCAGGGGTGTCCCAACTTAGCCCATCACAAGCTCTCACGGTCAACGAAGGATATTCCTTCTCCGAGGAAGACCCGATCAGTCTCGGAATCCCGGTTTACAAGACATTTCGACAATGGTAAAACAAGACCAACAAAGCCGCCCGATGTGCCGACAATCCCGATAGGAGCTGCACATATCTCGTTCTCGGGGCAACACCGGGTCAGACTAGCTACGAGTAAAACCAGCCCTCAAGTTTCCCTGAGGTGGCCCCGCAGGCAGCTCGATTCGGACCAGCACTTAGAGAAGCACTGGCCCGGGGGGGCTAAAATAAATATGACCCTTGAGAGAGCGACTCCCAAGGGAAAAGTAGGTGGTGGTGAGGCAAATGGTAAAACCAAGGTTGGGCCTTGCTGGAGGAGGTTTATTCAAAGCGAACTGTCAAGGGGGTCCCATAAATCACCCAACCATGTAAGGAACGCAAAATCAAGGAACATAATACCGGTATGACGGAAACTAGGGCGGCAAGAGTGGAACAAAACACCAGGCATAAGGCCGAGTCTTCCACCCTTTACCAAGTATATAGATGCATTAATTAAATAAGAGATATTGTGATATCCCAACATAATCCTGTACACCATGGAGCAATCTTCAACTTCACCTGCAACTAGCAATACTATAAGAGGGGCTGAGCAATGCGGGTAACATAGCCAAACAACGGTTTGCTGGGAAAGGTGAAATAGGTTAGAGGCTGACATGGCAATTTGGAAGGCTTGAAGAGCAAAAGATAGGTAGCGCAGCAAAGCGATAGAACGAGGCAACTAGCATAGCAATGATAGTAATGAGATCCAAGGTAACGGTCATCTTGCCTGAAATCCCGCTAGGAAGAAGAACGGGTCCATGAAGAAGACAAACGGAGGAAGCCGAACCAAGCGTAGACGAACGAATCCTCACGATCGCAACGAAACAGGAACTAACGAGAAGGAGCACAACCGGAAAGAAGCAAACAACAAGGTAAACACACAACACATAGACATGGCATGATGCTCAACCAAGTATGATGCATGACAAAGCTAGATGAGGCAACTCATGGCAAGAGATGATGCATACAAGAGCAACATATCAAAGCAAGTTTAAATGAGGCCGAAAACAACATATAACAATTCCGGTAAGTCCGCATATGCAAATTTCGGAATTGGTCCTGATCTGAACAAACATTAAGTTGAAGTTATTAAACAGCAAGTTAAGATGCACCAAGATGCTCTACACAAAATTCTAGTCAAGTTACATATAAAGTTCATTTAGTTCGGAGCTACGGCCTAGAAGATATGAGCAAAACAAGTTAAACATGGCATTGATGCAAAATGCATTCAAACATCAAGCAAACATCTCAAAACAAGGATGCAACATGATAATATGAAACTACATGCAACCCTAAACAAGTTTCATATAGAGCACACTCAAGACGGAGCAACGGTTCAACACATACACACAATACAAGTTTAAATGACAAGGTGTCCAAAACAGCAACTAGGCATCTAGCAAGCACCAAAATAATATGCTACTGCATCCCAGCATGAAAACAAAAGGCATGGGCATGAAGTATAGGTAAGGCATAGCAAAACATGAGCAGTGAGCTATCTCCAGAAAACAAAATAATATGCTCAAAAGGGACATGGCAAGATTGCAAATAATAACAGTTTCAGACTTAGCAGAAATAACATCAGGTTGCAAAGTTTAGAGCTATCAAACAACATGTTACAAGAACTTATCATGGCAAACAAAGGCACGGCATGCTAATACTAAAGACAAAGAACACAACTCCCTTAGTGAACTAATTCCAAAGATCAACAGAAAAGATGGTAGCATCCATACAAACATGGCAAATGATATGACAGATTCAGACATGGAAGGAACAACAATAAGTAGGTATGTTGATGAGCTTGTACAACTCACCAAAGAACAATACATGGCATGACAATGCAACCAACAGTAAGAATACATGTTTATTAATCTAAGCATGGCAACAACCATTTCATAGGGTGCATGGATCACTAGCAAAGCGCATGGCAAAACTGAACTTAATGTTAACAGGCTGACAGCAACATTATTTAGCAAGTTTGGAGCAAGATTACAACAAGCTACAGCAGGCTATAAATGCAACCAGGGGAATGCATGGATAGAGCATGACATGTATAACAAAACATCCTTAGTGAACATCTATAGATTATGCATAGAATGACTTGTAGCAGCAGATTTAAATAGCATCATGATATAGCGGTTTCAGCCTAGCAAAACAGCAACAGCAAGTACCCTACTTCACAAGCTTGATGCACTCACTACAAGACTCACAAAAGTACATGGATTTCACCACTGTAATTATGACATGATGTATCTTAAAACTCATGTATACATCAAGCTCATAAGATGCACGCACAAAATGCAATGAAAAAGACAAATCACCAAGTTCTGTGAACAGACAGCAGATTACATCATATAGCACATCTGCAACGATGATAAGGGCATCAAGATGGATTCAAACAAGCATGGCATAGTGTAACAAAATTAAGAGCATCTCATGATGAACATTTTGATATATTATACACTCCAAAAGGACATACATGCACAAAGTTACGACCCTCACAAAATGCCTATATGATGGTGTTTTATCAGGGACTTGGCCAATTCCAGGAAAAAAACATATGAGCGCGAGATAACTAAAGTACGCACGGGCGGGGATCTGGGTTTGCTCACCAAATGGGCTAGGCCCAGGAAGGAGGAGGCTGCAGCGGGCCTCGAGCGAGGCCGTGGCCCACTAGACGCGAGGGGCCGGCCTAGGAGGGGCGCTGGAGCGTTGCCTCCTCGACCCCGAGCGGGATCAGGGGCGGCGGAGGCCTTCTCCAGCAATGAGGAGACGAGGTGGTGGCGCGATCCGAAGGGGCCTGGCCGGATCCAGGCGGATATGGCCATGGCGCACCCATTTTCGGCGGCTAGGAGGCACGGCGGCATTGGGTACGCGAGATCCGGTGAAGCAGAGCTTGCGGCTAGGCTCGTCCATCGCGGCTCCTGCGGGGCTACAGAGACAGGGCCCGGGTGAGGGAGAGAGAGGACAGGGCAAAGGTACAGAGAGGGAGGAGGAGACGGGACCGGCCTGGCCGCCAGAGTTGGTCGCCGGGCGGCGGAGCGCGGGAGGAGGGCGGCGCACGGGAGCCACTCGAGGAGCTCCTCTCCTGGACCTAGTGCGCTCGGGCACGGGGCGCAGGGCGACGCTCGCGCGGGTGCTCGGGCCTAGCGGCGGCCCAGGGTGGGCCGACGATGGGCTTCAGCGGGCCGCGGGGAAGTAGGGCGCACGGTAGGCGACGCGTGGCAGCGCGGGGTTGGACGAAGCGGCGGCTGGCGGCGGCGCGCCCATTGGCAACTCGCCAAGTGGCGGATCTGGAGCGGGGCGGCGCTGAAATGGAGGTGGGAGGCGGCGGCGGCAGGTTGGAGGGGCGCGGAAACCAAGGAGGGAGGTAGGTAGAGGCCAAAAATGGCAAGAGGGTGTGATTAAATAGGAAAGGGGGCTAGGGTTAGTGGATTAGCTCCGTTTCGGAGCCGTTCGATCGCAATCAGACGGTCCGGAGCAGAGTGGGGTAGGTAATTGGGCCTAGTGGGCTGTGAAGAGAGGGTTGGGCTGAGAGAAGAGGGGAGAAATGCAGCCCGGCAACTGTTTCCGGATACCGAAAACGTCCGACGAAGGTACCGGCAACGGTACCGCTATAAGTTTAACGGTAGGGCTATCAAACGAGCTCCGAATGCGACGAAACTTGACAAGCGCTCTGTCTACACTATAATAAGACCGCACACCAAGTATCACCCCATTCCGAGAACATTTTTTGGCCACTTATAAAATAATATTTTGGAGGTGCCGCGGGCGTGTGCGAGTGTGGTTGGGCTCCGAATGGACAACGGAGAGAACCGGCGGAAACCGAATGGATGCAAGTTTTGAAAAACATGCAGATGAAATGCAAATGATGACATGGCAAAATGCAACACGCATGCAAATGACATGGCAACAACAACGAGTAGCTGGAAGACACCTAGCGCATCAGTTCCGGGGCGTTACAATGTCATACATAGTCATCACTTAGTCACTCATACTACAACAAGGTTTTGGCTATAAGGTTGGCTGTAAGTGTATTTATTTTTTTACTTCTCTCTATCTCTTTCTTTGTACTCCCTCCGTCCCATAATATAAGAACCTTTTTGACACTAGTGTAGTGCCAAAAATGTTCTTATATTATGGGACACAGGGAGTACTAGTATATTGCATTTGCCAAGGAGTGACCTCTTCCAATGAAATGGTGTTGCTAAGTTTGCTTCATTTAATTAGCTATAGACTCAAAATTGTCTTTTCACCTAGGTACACGCGCTTAGCACCGTTTCTTCCTTGGGTCACCAAACTAGTCTCTCTCTTCTTGATTAACTTGCCACATCAGACTTTATGCCTATGTGGCAAGCTTAAGCACCTGTAGGAGCAAGTAAGTACAATAGTGCGCTTTACATGGCATTTTTGCATATGTGGAGGAAAGAGAGGCAAGGAAAAAGTGGATAAGTGGGCTCTCATGCAAGAGCCAGCCTCTACTACATGGTGGAGCATTGGGAGAGGCACCTGTATGGAGGTGGTCAGGAATCAGGAGACTCACGCCGGTTGTAGCGCCGCAGTTAAAATGATAATGGCAAGTCAAATCACAGGGCCCCACCTGTCCAGCAGTAACTCGCTGTCAAATCACACATCCCTACGTTTGCAGCAGCCTACACCCTTGTCTTCTTGCGTCTCTGTCGAACCGACTAGGCGGAACTGCCCCGCCGCCTACCGCGCAGGAAAAGCCCCGCCCTCGACTTTTAAATAGTATACAGTATACTAATTTTGTATCCATGGATTGCGCCCGCGCCATGGAGCAAAGCGTCTAGAGAATGGCGGTACACATGTACGGAGTATACAGCACGCTCGTCGCGTTCGCGTCGTACCCCAGACGGTCGGTCGGTCTAGCACGCTGCTCTCCGAATGGAACGCGCGTCATATTGCGTTTGCACACACATGTGGGACGGCAATTGAGAACCAACCATAGGCACATTCCCCGGCCCCACAAGTCGGGTGACTTAATAGAAGAGGGAGACGAGCGATAGTACTATAGAAGTGGTGTACTACGTTGGTGCCTGGACGATCCCTGCAAGACACGGAAGATCAGTTCGTCCATGCATGTGACCAGACTCCAGCAGACACGCCTGGATTAGCTATCGTCTACATATCGTGTAGGCTGTGTTGTACATGGCTGTAGTTGTGGTGAGAAATCTAAAAAAAGGTTTCTTGTCATCTCGCAAAATTAGGTGTCATGTGCTTTGGATCATTGCGAGGGTTAAACAGCGACAACTGAGTTGGGCTAGTCATTGGGGGCACATGCACGAACAGTGACTACCCGGCTGCCATATAGGTCAAGCCGGCTATGTTAATTAGGACATCTATTGACGGACCCCTTTTCTATGAGTTTATCTTTAATTTGAGCTTTGTTCCTCGTCTAGTTTGTCTGTCGGGATTCATGTTGTCTCCTTTGGGCAGTGAGGTTATGATTTCTTGTCATGTGGCATTTTTTTCGTGTTATATGTTATAATCCGGTGCTTCAGATCAAAATGACGACAACTGCGCCTCCGGGCCACGTGCATGAAGACTTCTCGACAGTCATTGACGAGGTCAAGCCAGCTCCGATAGACAAAATAAAACTAGTACTACTCCACTATATAGGCAGGAGCCTCCGTGCTTGCTTGCTAGTGTTGCTCTCTTCACACTGTCTCGGCCTCTCCAGATCTAAACACGATAGCGGTGGCCACACTCTCTCTCTCTCTCTCTCTCTCTCTCTGCTCACCGCTGGTCACAGATCCAGCCGGATCCTCTCCGCCAGGGAAGGTGAGAAGGTGCAACGTTCACGCGGTCGTCCTCGGCGACGGCTCTTACCCATTGTTGGGCGCATCCCGATCAGCCTGCCTTGCCGTTCTCTCCCAAGCACCGCTGGCGAGGGAGGGCCTCCGACCCCTTCTTCCTCGCTGCCATAGTGTGGGTAGATCCGGCCTCCCGCCACCCACCTAGCGACATCCCGGCGACCATCAGGTATAACTTCCTTCCAAACCGGCCTTGCTCTACTTCCCGAGCTCCTAACGTCACTGGATTTGTATCTTTTACTATTTCTCAGGCCCCCTCGTAGATAGGATCGATCGGCTGTTCGAAAACCACCTAATTTTTTTACGTTTAAGAGGTAAAACTAGTTCATGCACTCAATCTAGTACTACTTGGTTCAAACAAGGAAGAAAGGGGGTGGGGTGGGGGAGGATTTGTTACCTGAATCTAGGACTTGGTCGAAAGAGGAAATAATGGGGGCGAAAAGTAGCAGAGACTGGCTATCCAACTGGTCTCTAGGTCTAATAGGAAAATAAAGGGAAACGCGGTACAAACTCAATATAAAGCCGATCTATTGGTTGAAAAAGGGAAGAAAGTGGGGACTAGGGGACAAGTCAACAGAGTAAGTCCAGCACTAGATTTGCTAGCCTCACACAGTATAAGGTGGCTATATCGAACAAAAATGGGACCAACCCAGATATCCTGTTCTGATGTTTGTTGCCCCGAGCCACTCTTATGTAATGCCACTGGTAAAATGTAGCAGTCGCACTGTTAAAAGTAAGGACACGTTAAACCAATGTTGTTTTCAATGTAATGCCTCCAGTAATATGAATCAATGGCACTTCTTTACATGTCCTGCTAAATTTTCCCATTAAGATAAGTTGGTTCTTTTTGTTAGAAATGCAACTGTCCTGGTCCGCCTACTCTCCCGTGCCCAAAGTAATGTCGTATTTAACAGTTGTCATAGTTAATCCTAATGCCCACACTAATATCTAGCAATGCCACTGCTTTAGAAATTGCTACTGTCCTTGTAGGATTGCCATTCAGACAAGGAACATGCTTCTTTTCATTTGATGCATGTTTCATCACTTGTTAGTCACCCTCCTTTCCACGTTTTTGTGCAAACAGAGATATACATTTCACGCTCGATCTTAGTTGAACTGCACAAATGATATCCAAATTATAGTTGAGCATTCCAGGAGCTTCACAACCAACCTTGATGTTGCTCAATTTTATTGCAACTAATGAAGAAGAAGCTCTGTGGGTTTCGTTTTCTGATGGAAATGGAACCGGGGCTGGAGCCCTTTTCTTAAAAAATTTGAAGAATAAGCTGCTAGCTCACGGGACATTGCTTCATTTTAGGTGAACTGCACCAAAAGGTCCCATGAATTGAATCATCCATGTTGGTGACTGAAAGAGCCAGCTTCAGCATCCCAGTCTAAGCACCCCCGGCCTCCATCCTTGTGACGCACGGTACACCTCGTGTGCCACCTGCTCGACCCTAGTGTCACTGATGAAATGAAGTAATAATACAGTTAAAATAGAGCGAGTGTCATCTCTATCATTTCATTTCCAATGTAGATAAAGAAAATGCTTCTCTTTGTTAATGTATGTTTCATCAACTAGTCCCATTGTTAATGTTTAAGCGTTTCTGCAAACTGGGGTGCATAATTTTAGTTGATATGTACAAAAATAGAGATTTGAATGTCTCAAGGCGCCTCCTTGTACTACCGCTGTACACTGATGTTCATCACTGGCAGAAGGTGTATCTGGGAGACTTGGGACGATGTCCAATATGAGGCGTACCGTATGAGGCATCGCAGGGCCCATCTCGCCCTCGCAGCATGGCATACTATGATACTATCGCAATATTTTCTTCTATTTATTTTGTGTGTTTCATCAACTAGTGCCACTATAATGTAATCATGCTTTTTCATTATCTGTGCAAACAGGGTTATTCAGCTGCATTTTGGTGGAACTGCACAAATGTACGTATGGAACCGGCATATATGCAGAGTGCGAGGTGTGCCAAGTAAAAATTACCGACACCAACCATGCTGCATGCACGCATTGGCATCCACCACCACCAGTGGGATGTGTGGCGCTCTCTGTGGACGGATCTTTCTCGGCAACAAATCCTCTAACCAAATACTAGTAGCTTATATTGGCAGTTTTCTAGGGAGTACTCTTTTCTGAAAGAAGCACCAATCTATTTTTCTTTATTTGTACACTGTGTCACAACTTTGACCCAAAGGTCCAGAGCTATTTTAGGGTGATTGGCGTAGTACTCGGAGACTGATTGTAAGCATGATTTTCATTAGTTGTCACACTGATTGTAAGCATGAGCAGGTGGAAGATTAGGTTAGTGCGAAGCTTACCTTAAACCCTACCGCCGCCGTTGAAACGAGGCGAGCGTCGAGGGAACCGTGGAGAACAGCGGGGAAGCGACGTCGCGCCATCCAGCCTCCTCTTGCGGTGGGAGAACGTATACTCCTATGGCTCCGGCTGGCTCTGCACCCTCACGAACGGCACACCATACTCGATCGATTCGTTATCCTCTGGGTGCTCGACCTTCGACCTGTACACCCACCACCTCCGCCTGAATGTCGACCCGGGCGAATCTGTCTGCTCCATCGCCCAGAGGAGATACTCGATGAACTCGGAGGGGGTGGGACTGCCGCCGAGGAGTACATGTACATCGTCACCCTCATCGTTGTCGTCTCGCTCTTTCTCATACATTGCCACATGGCCTGCACCGTCCTCGAAATCTCCCACTCATTGTCAAACCAACTAAGGATCTCCTTCAACCTGGCTAACTTTGCCTGGTCGCCGCCGGCGATCTGCCTGATTCGCTGCTGCATCCTCTCCATAGATGTCCTTCTGAGTGGTCTGGTGCTAGCTTTGGAAGATGGGAGGAGAGACGGTGGTCTTGCAATAGAGAAGAGGGAGAGGCGAGATGGTGGTTTTGGAATGGAGATGATGGAGAGGAGAGGAGGTGGTTTTGCAATGGAGAAGATCAGAAGAGGGAGAGGCGAGACGGTGGTTTTGGAATGGAGTTGATGGAGAGGAGAGGAGGTGGTTTTGCAATGGAGAAGATCAGAAGAGGGAGAGGTGAGATGGTGGTTTTGGAATGGACATGTGTAACGCCCCGGATCTGATGCGCCAGGTGTCTACCAGTTATTTGCCGTTGTTGCCATGTCATTTGCTTGTGTGTTGCATTTTATCATGTCATCATGTGCATCTCATTTTGCGTACGTGTTTGTTTCTTGCATCCGAGCATTTTCCCCGTTGTCCGTTTTGCAATCCGGCACTCCTATGTCATCCGGCGTTCCCTTTTTCCTCTTTTCATGTGCAGGTGTTAAACATTCTCGGAATGGAACGAGGTTTGCCAAGCGGCCTTGGTATGCCACTGGTAGACCGCCTGTCAAGTTTCGCGCCATTTGGAGGTCGTTTGATACTCCAACGGTTAACCACGTATCCGCAAAGACCTCTTTTGTGTGCAGCCCAACATCCCTTCCAAAGTGGCCCAAACCCCATCCAAACCCCCTCCATGCTCTCGATCGTTCGATCACGATCGTGTGGCCGAAAACCTGGCCTCATTTGGAGTCTCCTAGCTCCCTCTACCTATATATATGTGCCCCTCCCCGAAATTTCGGTGCAAACCCTAGATCAAACCTATCTCTCGCCCGCCGGACATGTCCAATCCCGCCGGACACGTCCAGCCGCCGCCCCTCCGCGAATCCTGCGTCCGGCGCCCGCGCCTCCGCCCGTCGCCGCCCTTGCACGCCCGTGCCCCGCCGCCCGGCTTCGCCCCTGCCGCGGCCTCCAGCCTCCATCCCACCGCCGGTGGCCGCCGTCGCCGCCTGCCGGCCTCGCACTCGCCGGGGCTGAGCCGCCCCGTCGCCGCCCCATCGCCTCCTCCGCCTCCCCTCGCTGGGATCCGGCCGGATCCGGCGAGATCCGGTCCGGATCCGCCTCCCCGACACCTCTCCGACCACCACCACGTCCAGCTCCGGCGACCCCACTCCGGCGAGCCTCGGTTCCCGTGCCCGTTGACTTTCCCACGAGGTTGAATTTTCTGCTAAGTCCCCGAATCTGTGATATTTTATGCCATGTTCATCGCATCATAACTTGCTGCATACTGCTCCGTTTCGTGCGTGTAATATGTCAAATTGTTCATCTCGACGAGTGCTTCATTTCATTCCATTGCATCATGTTCATCTGAGTCCATCTTGATGCCCGAATCATTGTTGCAAGAGTGCATGTTGCTGTTAATCTGCTGAAACTGTTATAACTTGATGAATTGTCATTTTTGCCATGTTTGATGTGTGCATTCGATGAGGTTGATGTCTACATGTGTTTTAAACTATGTCATGCCATCTTCATAGAGGTGCAATCCATGTATTTTTGTGAGTTACGTGCTGAGTGCATCAAGCTTGTTAAGGAGGGTACTTGCTGTTACTATTTTGCTAGGCTGAATCTGTTATTTTGTGATGCCATGTAAACCTGCTGCTACAAGTCATTCTATGCATAATCTGGAGATGTTCACTAAGGATGATTTGTTATACATGTCATTATATATCCATCCATGCCCCTGGTTGCATTTATAGCCTTCTGTAGATTGTTGTAATCTTGCTCTCAATTTGCTAAATAATGTTGATGTCAGCCTGTTAACATTAAGTTCAGTTTTGCCATGAGCTTTGCTAGTGATCCATGCACTCTATGAACTTGTTCTTGCCATGCTTAGCTTCATAAACATGTCTTCTTGCTGATGGTTGCCTTGTCATGCCATTTATTGCTCTGTCGTGACTGTTTCAAGCTCACCAACATGCCTACTTATTGTTGTTCCTGCCATGTCTGAATCTGTCATATAACTTGCCATGTTTACGTAGGTGCCATCATATTTTCTGTGCCCTTTTGGCTCATGGTCAGTAAGGGACTTTTGTTATATGCTATTAGTAGATTCATGCCATGCCTTTGTTTGCCATGATAAGTTCCTGTAACATGTTGTTTGATAGCTCTAAACATTGCAACCTGATGTTAATTCTGCTAAGCCTGAAACTGTTATTATTTGCAATCTTGACATGTCCTTTCGAGCATGATCCAGTGATTTCTGGAGATAGCTCAGTGTTCATGTTTTGTCATGCTTTACCTGTACTTCATGCACATGCCTTTTGATATTATGTTGAGGTGATGTAGCATATTGTTTTGATGCTTGCTAGATGCCTAGTTGCTGTTTTGGACAGCTTGTCCTTTAAACTTGTATAGTGTGTATGTGTTGAACCGTTGCTCTGTTTCGAGTGTGCTCTATATGAAACTTGCTTGATTTTGCATGTAGCTTCATATTATCATGTTGCATCCATGTTTGAGAGTGCTTGCTTGATGTTTGTATGCATTTTGCATCAATGCCATGTTTAACTTGTTTTGCTCATATCTTCTAGGCCGTAGCTCCGAATTAAATGAACTTTATATGTAACTTGACTAGAATCTCATGTAGATCATCTTGGTGCATCTTAACTTGCTGTTTAACAACTTGAACATAATGTTTATTCAGTTCTGTACCAACTTCTAAATTTGCATATGAGGACTTACCGGAATTGTTATATGTTGTTCCCGGCCTCATTTAAACTTGCTTTGATGTGTTACTCTTGTTTGCATCGTCTCTTGCCATGAGTAGCTTCATGTAGCTTTGTCATGCATCATGCTTGGTTGTGCATCATGTCATGTATATGTGTGGTGTGTTTACTATGTTGTGTGCTTCTTCTCGATAGTTCCCGTTTCATTGCGATCGTGAGGATTCGTTCGTCTACGCTTGGTTCATCTTCGTGGCTTCATCTTCTTCATGGACTCGTTCTTCTTCCTAGCGGGATTTCAGGCAAGATGATCGCTACCCTGGATCTCACTACTATCATTGCTATGCTAGTTGCTTCGTTCTATCGCTTTGCTGCGCTACCTATCTTTTGCTCTTCAAGCCTCCCCAAATTGCCATGAACCTCTAACCTTTTGCACCCTTCCTAGCAAACCGTCGCTTGGCTATGTTACCGCTTTGCTCAGCCCCTCTTATAGTGTTGCTAGTTGCAGGTGAAGTTGAAGATTGCTCCATGGTGGACAGGATTTTGTTGGGATATCACAATATCTCTTATTTAATTAATGCATCTATATACTTGGTAAAGGGTGGAAGGCTCGGCCTTATGCCTGGTGTTTTGTTCCACTCTTGCCGCCCTAGTTTCCGTCATACCGGTGTTATGTTCCCGGATTTTGCGTTCCTTATGCGGTCGGGTGATTTATGGGACCCCCTTGACAGTTCGCTTTGAATAAAACTCCTCCAGCATGGCCCAACCTTGGTTTTACCATTTGCCTCACCACCACCTACTTTTCCCTTGGGAGTAATTAACCCAAGGGTCAACTTTATTTTAGCCCCCCCCCCCCCCCCGGGCCAATGCTTGTCTAAGTGTTGGTCCGAACCGAGTAGACTGTGGGGCCCCCTCGGGGAAACTCGAGGTCTGGTTTTACTCGTAGGATGTCCCATCCGGTGTTGCCCTGAGAACGAGATATGCGCAGCTCCTATCGGGATTGTCGGCGCATCGGGCGGCTTTGCTGGTCTTGTTTTACCATTGTCAAAATGTCTTGTAAACCGTGATTCCGAGACTGATCAGGTCTTCCTGGGAGAAGGAATATCCTTCGTTGATTGCGAGAGCTTATCATGGGCTAAGTTGGGATACCCCTGCAGGGTATAAACTTTCGAGAGCCGTGCCCGCGGTTATGTGGCAGATGGGAATTTGTTAATATCCGGTTGTAGATAACTTGACACCTGATTTGAATTAAAATGCATCAACCGTGTGTGTAGCCGTGATGGTCTCTTTTCGGCGGAGTCCGGGAAGTGAACACAGTTTCTGGGTTGTGTTTGACGTAAGTAGGAGTTCAGGATCACCTCTTGATCATTACTAGTTCACGACCGTTCCTTTGCTTCTCTTCTCGCTCTCATTTGCGTATGTTAGCCACCATACTTGCTTAGTCGCTGCTACAACCTCACCACTTTACCCCTTCCTTTCCCATTAAGCTTTGCTAGTTTTGATACCCATGGTAATGGGATTGTTGAGTCCTCGTGGCTCACAGATTACTACAACAACAGTTGCAGGTACAGGTTTGTGATGATCATGACGCGAGAGTGATGTTTGCTTGTTTGGAGTTCTTGTTCTGCTTCTTCTTCGATCAGGGGATAGGTTCCAGGTCGGCAGCCTGGGCTAGCAGGGTGGATGTCGTTTGAGTTTCTGTTTGTGTTTCATCCGTAGTAGGATGGTGCTCTTATGTAAGATGATGTTGTATTCGTGTGGCATTGTATGCCTCTTGTATGTATCCCCATCTATTATGTAATGTTGATGTAATGATATCCACCTTGCAAAAGCGTTTCAATATGCGGGTCTATCCTTGGTGGGACCTTCGAGTTCCTTTTGGATAGGGTCGCATATTTGGCGTGACAAGTTGGTATCAGAGCCTCGACCGACCCTAGGAGCCCCCTTGATTGATCGTGTAGTTTGGCCGTTGTTGAGTCTAGAAGAAAACTATTTTCAGAGACTAGTTATATCGGAGAGTAGGAATTCTTTTTACTCCTCAGCCCCTTTGTCGCTCTTGTGAGGAATCTTGACGTAGGTGTTTTGAGTTACTCCTCTTCCCCTTCAAATTTTTCATTAGGATCACGTGGTTAGTTTTTCGTTCGTTGGTTCTCAGCTCTTTTCATCCGGTGCATTTCTCGCCAAGTTGACTCAAGCCTCTTCATCTTTGCCAAGTTCAATCCTCAGTTGTTTTCTTTCCCACCCGCCCACCCCTTTTTCTCCTCGGAGCCGGAGTCCGTAATTGAGTATCCATCCTACTCGTGTGAAGTCTTTGGTTTCTTTCCTCAATGATTACAACCGGTGTTTTCTCTTCAAGATATTCATCGGTTTCCCCTTTCAAGTTGCCTTTGTTTTCCCGCCCTCCCACCCCTTTTCTTCCCGGAGTCCGAGTCTCTATTCGTGCATCAATTTCATTCGTGTGGAGTTCTCTTCAGTCTTCCCTCAGTTGTTCCAACCGGTGAATTCTCTTTTGTTTGACATTCTTCATCTCTTTTCTTTTCTAGTGGATTCAATTCAAGTTTTTCGGGTTGATCACATTATTTTCCTTGGATCAAGTGTTCTCCTTGCTCGTTCGCCTCTCGCCAGTTTATCCTTCCGGAGTGTTCAAGATATCTCAGGAGATTCATCTGTGTTCCAATTAATTCAAGGTTGTCACCTCATTCAAATATTTCATTTGTTCCGGTGCATCATCTATCTGTTCAACATCCCTTTCCAACAGTGTTATCTCTTCAGTGGGCCCTAACCCACAGGTCTTTTCCCAGGATCTTGCCTGACTCTTCTGATTCCCCCGGAGTTATTCTCAATTCTTTTCAAGGGTGACGTAAGAATGGATTCCATCAGTCACATGCCTTCTCCAAGATCTCTTTCAAATTCTTTTCATTGTTGGCTCAACCTTTTCGGTTTTTCATTCTCCCAGAGTATCTCAGTAATTTTGGTGGTGTTTTTCCATCGTCATTTGAAGACCGAAGAAGAATTTTTCTTCTAAATCTTGCCCGTTCTCCCGAAGATTCGTGGTTCTAGCTTCATGTTATCCTCTCGAATAATTCCATTTGTCAGATATTCTTTTCTTACCCATCTGGAGTATGTCAGGAGTTGTTTTCCATTTCTTTTCACCGGAGGCCATCATTCCAGAAGAATTCTTCGTCCTCACATTTCAGCTACCGTTATCCATTTATCTCGGCGCTCCGTTCAAATGTTCTTTAATCAGCTTGTTATATCTTCGTTCTTTTGCATCTAAATCCCCTTAAGCATATTGGTTCTTCTAATTCTTCCCGGTGATTCATTCTCTTTCATCAGTAATTTTTTACTAATTCTTATGGTGGTTCGTTCAAGATTCTTTTTCCTTGATTATCATTTTAATCCATTCGTTCTTTCGAATCCTACCGGTGGTTCATGAAGACTTTCTCAAGTTTTGTGCTATACCCCCCCTTAATCCCTTTCAAGAAGAATAAGTAGTGTGCAAAAATACATTGTGTCATCAATTTAATTTGACGAAGGATAAGCATACAATAAATCTTATTCTTATTTCCTCAAAGTGAGTAATCCCTTCCTTCGGAGTTTGTTCTTGATGTATAAATTCTAGTTTCAAGTGTTTTCATATATTCTTTTCTGGAGTTCAAATTTCCTTGGCCATTTCGTCGGAATCTCCATCTAAATCATCGCAAGGCTCATATTATTCTTTCTTCCTTCATTTTATCTCGTCATCCTTTTGTTACCGGAGTTCTTACGGTGGTTCGTCATGATTTAATTCATTCTTCAAGTGTTCATCAAGATTTTTGTTGGTGGAGCTCAAGTATCTTTCTTCTTGCATATCAAAGTGCAATTAATTCTCCGAATTCTTTTGAAGTGGAGTTTTGCATTTCTTCGTTCTTCTCAGCTATTTAATCTTTTCTGCTCGTGGTCGATTATCACCTCATAATCTGGAGATGTTATCCGTAAGTCCATGACAAGCTTATTCTTTTCGTTGTTGATTTTCTCAACAACTTCGTTTAAACCTCCCTTCTAAAGATGCTTTCAATTTCATTCGTGGCACAAGTTGACATTTTCTTCTCCGTTCTTTTCATTCAACTCTTTCAATTCTTTCCGGAGGTTTTGTGTCATGTCTTCATCAAGTGACATTCCATCCTCTCAAGCTCGTGTTCTATTCCTCCATGTTTTAGTCGGAGTGCTGCCTAAATCCTTTCAGTCTTATTCGTTTCTTATCTCGTTCTAACCGGAGTGGTTTCATAGCCTATCTGATTTCGTGAGCTTTCGATTCTCGTCGTTCTCGTCATTCCTCTCTTCTTCTCAAGTGCTCTCGATTGTTTGCTTCTTCTCTTGAGTTCTTGTTTCACCACATCCCTTTCCCTTCCGTCTCGGTCCTAAGATCTCGGGACGAGATCTCTTGTTAGTGGAGGAGTGTTGTCACGCCCCGGATCCGATGCGTCAGGTGTCTGCCAGTTATTCGCCATTGTTGCCATGTCATTTGCTTGCGTGTTGCATTTTATCATGTCATCGTGTGCATCTCATTTTGCATGCGTGTTCGTTTCTTGCATTCGAGCATTTTCCCTGTTGTCCGTTTTGCAATCCGGCACTCCTATGTCATCTGGCGTTCCCTTTTTGCCTCTTTTCATGTGAGGGTGTTAAACATTCTCGGAATGGAACATGGTTTGCCAAGCGGCCTTGGTATACCACCGGTAGACCGCCTGTCAAGTTTCGTGCCATTTGGAGGTCGTTTGATACTCCAACGGTTAACCGGGTAACCGCAAAGGCCTCTTTTGTGTGCAGCCCAACACCCCTTCCAAAGTGGCCCAAAACCCATCCAAACCCCCTCCATGCTCTCGGTCGTTCGATCACGATCGCGTGGCCGAAAACCGTGCCTCATTTGGAGTCTCCTAGCTCCCTCTAACTATATATATGTGCCCCTCCCCGAAATTTCGGTGCAAACCCTAGATCAAACCTATCTCTCACCCGCCGGACATGTCCAATCCCGCCGGACACGTCCAGCCGCCGCCCCTCCGCGAATCCTGCGTCCGGCGCCCGCGCCTCCGCCCGTCGCCGCCCTTGCGTGCCCGTGCCCCGCCGCCCGGCTTCGCCCTGCCGCGGCCTCCAGCCGCCATCCCGCCGCCGGAGGCCGCCGTCGCCGCCTGCCGGCCTCGCACTCGCCGGGGCTGAGCCGCCCCGTCGCCGCCCTGTCGCCTCCTCCGCCTCCCCTCGCCGGGATCTGGCCGGATCCGGCGAGATCCGGTCCGGATCCGCCTCCCCGACACCTCTCCGGCCACCACCACGTCCAGCTCCGGCGACCCCACTCCAGCGAGCCTCGGTTCCCGTGCCCGTTGACTTCCCCACGAGGTTGAATTTTCTGCATAGTCCCCGAATCTGTGATATTTTATGCCATGTTCATCGCATCATAACTTGCTGCATACTGCTCCGTTTCGTGCGTTTAATATGTCAAATTGTTCGTCTCGACGAGTACCTCATTTAGTTCCATTGCATCATGTTCATTTGAGTCCATCATGATGCCTGAATCATCATTGCAGGAGTGCATGGTTGCTGTTAATCTGCTGAAACTATTATAACTTGATGATTTGTCATTTTTGCCATGTTTGATGTGTGCATCCTATAAGGTTGATGTCTACATGTGTTTTGAACTATGTCATGCCATATTCACAGAGGTGCAATCCATTTATTTTTGTGAGTTGTGTGCTGAGTGCATCAAGCTTGTTAAGGAGGGTACTTGTTGTTACTGTTTTGCTAGGCTGAATCTGTTATTTTGTGATGCCATGTAAACCTCCTGCTACAAGTCATTCTATGCATAATCTGGAGATGTTCACTAAGGATGATTTGTTATACATGTCATTATATATCCATCCATGCCCCTGGTTGCATTTATAGCCTTCTGTAGATTGTTGTAATCTTGCTCTCAATTTGCTAAATAATGTTGATGTCAGCCTGTTAACATTAAGTTCAGTTTTGCCATGAGCTTTGCTAGTGATCCATGCACTCTATGAACTTGTTCTTGCCATGCTTAGCTTCATAAACATGTCTTCTTGCTGATGGTTGCCTTTTCATGCCATTTATTGCTCTGTCGTGACTGTTTCAAGCTCACCAACATGCCTACTTATTGTTGTTCCTGCCATGTCTGAATCTGTCATATAACTTGCCATGTTTACATAGGTGCCATCATATTTTCTGTGCCCTTTTGGCTCATGGTCCGTAAGGGACTTTTGTTATATGCTATTAGTAGATTCATGCCATGCCTTTGTTTGCCATGATAAGTTCCTGTAACATGTTGTTTGATACCTCTAAACATTGCAACCTGATGTTAATTCTGCTAAGCCTGAAACTGTTATTATTTGCAATCTTGACATGTCCTTTCGAGCATGATCCAGTGATTTCTGGAGATAGCTCAGTGTTCATGTTTTGTCATGCTTTCCCTGTACTTCATGCCCATGCCTTTTGATCTTATGTTGAGGTGCTGTAGTATATTGTTTTGATGCTTGCTAGATGCCTAGTTGCTGTTTTGGACAGCTTGTCCTTTAAACTTGTATAGAGTGTATGTGTTGAACCGTTGCTCCGTTTCGAGTGTCCTCTATATGAAACTTGCTTGATTTTGCATGTAGATTCATATTATCATGTTGCGTCCATGTTTGAGAGTGCTTGCTTGATGTTTGTATGCATTTTGCATCAATGCCATGTTTAACTTGTTTTGCTCATATCTTCTAGGCCGTAGCTCCGAATTAAATGAACTTTATATATAACTTGACTAGAATCTCGTGTAGATCATCTTGGTGCATCTTAACTTGCTGTTTAACAACTTGAACATAAGGTTTATTCAGTTCTGGACCAACTTCTAAATTTGCATATGAGGACTTACCGGAATTGTTATATGTTGTTCCCGGCCTCATTTAAACTTGCTTTGATGTGTTACTATTGTTTGCATCGTCTCTTGCCATGAGTAGCTTCATGTAGCTTTGTCATGCATCATGCTTGGTTGTGCATCATGTCATGAATATGTGTGGTGTGTTTACTATGTTGTGTGCTTCTTCTCGATAGTTCCCGTTTCATTGCGATCGTGAGGATTCGTTCGTCTACGCTTGGTTCGTCTTCATGGCTTCATCTTCTTCATGGACTCGTTCTTCTTCCTAGTGGTATTTCAGGCAAGATGATCGCTACCCTGGATCTCACTACTATCATTGCTATGCTAGTTGCTTCATTCTATCGCTTTGCTGCGCTACCTATCTTTTGCTCTTCAAGCCTCCCCAAATTGCCATGAACCTCTAACCTTTTGCACCCTTCCTAGCAAACCATCGCTTGGCTATGTTACCGCTTTGCTCAGCCCCTCTTATAGCGTTGTTAGTTGCAGGTGAAGTTGAAGATTGCTCCATGGTGGACAGGATTTTGTTGGGATTTCACAATATCTCTTATTTAATTAATGCATCTATATACTTGGTAAAGGGTGGAAGGCTCGGCCTTATGCCTAGTGTTTTGTTCCACTCTTGCCGCCCTAGTTTCCGTCATACTGGTGTTATGTTCCCGAATTTTGCGTTCCTTACGCGGTCGGGTGATTTATGGGACCCCCTTGATAGTTCGCTTTGAATAAAACTCCTCCAGCAAGGCCCAACCTTAGTTTTACCATTTGCCTCACCACCACCTACTTTTCCCTTGGGAGTAATTAACCCAAGGGTCATCTTTATTTTAGCCCCCCCCCCCCGGCCAATGCTTGTCTAAGTGTTGGTCCGAACCGAGTAGACTGCCGGGCCCCCTCGGGGAAACTCGAGGTCTGGTTTTACTCGTAGGATGTCTCATCCGGTGTTGCCCTGAGAACGAGATATGCGCAGCTCCTATCGGGATTGTCGGCGCATCGGGCGGCTTTGCTAGTCTTGTTTTACCATTGTCGAAATGTCTTGTAAACCAGGATTCCGAGACTGATCGGGTCTTCCTGGGAGAAGGAATATCCTTCGTTGATCGTGAGAGCTTATCATGGGCTAAGTTGGGACACCCCTGCAGGGTATAAACTTTCGAGAGCCGTGCCCGCGGTTATGTGGCAGATGGGAATTTGTTAATGTCCAGTTGTAGATAACTTGACACCTGATTCGAATTAAAATGCTTCAACCGTGTGTGTAGCCGTGATGGTCTCTTTTCGGTGGAGTTCGGGAAGTGAACACGGTTTATGGGTTATGTTTGAAGTAAGTAGGAGTTCAGGATCACCTCTTGATCATTACTAGTTGACGGCCGTTCCTTTGCTTCTCTTCTCGCTCTCATTTGCGTATGTTAGCCACCATGCTTGCTTAGTCGCTGCTGCAACCTCACCACTTTACCCCTTCCTTTCCCATTAAGCTTTGCTAGTCTTGATACCCATGGTAATGGGATTGTTGAGTCCTCGTGGCTCACAGATTACTACAACAATAGTTGCAGGTACAGGTTTGCGATGATCATGACGCGAGAGCGATGTTTGCTTGTTTGGAGTTCTTATTCTGCTTCTTCTTCGATCAGGGGATAGGTTCCAGGTCGGCAGCCTGGCTAGCAGGGTGGATGTCGTTTGTGTTTCTGTTTGTGTTTCATCCGTAGTCGGATGGTGCTCTTATGTAAGACGATGTTGTATTCGTGTGGCATTGTATGCCTCTTGTATGTATCCCCATCTATTATGTAATGTTGATGTAATGATATCCACCTTGCAAAAGCGTTTCAATATGCGGGTCTATCCTTGGTGGGACCTTCGAGTTCCTTTTGGATAGGGTCGCATATTGGGCGTGACAACATGATGGAGAGGAGAGGAGCTGGTTTTGGAATGGAGATGATGGAGAGGAGAGGAGGTGGTTTTGCAATGGAGAAGATCAGAAGAGGGAGAGGCGAGACGGTGGTTTTGGAATGGAGATGATGGAGAGGAGAGGAGGTGGTTTTGCAATGGAGAAGAGGGAGAGGAGCGTGCGGCAGCGATTTAGGATTGGACGAGAGGGCCGGCGCGCTGTGACTGGATCAAAATCAAAATCAATTTACCCTTCAATTAAGAAAGCGACCCCACATTAACTAGTCTCCCTTTTATTCTGGGTCATAATTGACCATGATTTTTGCACATAAAATATATGTTATACGTTGCAAAAATAATATAATTTGAAAGTACATTCAGATACGAACCAAACGATACAATTTTTGGTGACATGCATTCACATTTTGCTTATCAAATACAGTACGTGGTCAAGCTTTGACCCAAAATATGCAAAACAACAAAAAATACTTCCAAGACCAGCGCCGCTCTTCCGCTCTTCTCCTCTTAAACTACCGCCGCTCCTCTCGTGTTCCAATCTAAATCCAGCGTCACTCCTCTCCTCTTCCATTTCAAAACCACCGCCCCTCCTCTCCTGTTCCAGTCCAAAACCAGCGTCGCTCCTCTCCCGTTCTAATCCAAAACCAGCGCTGCTCCTCTCCTCTTCCATTCAAAAACCGTTTGGGGAACGTAGTAATTTCAAAATTTTCCTACGCACACGCAAGATCATGGTGATGGCATAGCAAAGAGAGGGGAGAGTATTGTCTACGTACCCTCGTAGACCGTTAAGTGGAAGCGTTATGACAACGCGGTTGATGTAGTCGTACGTCTTCACGATCCGACCGATCCAAGCACCGAACGTACGGCACCTCCGTGTTCAGCACACGTTCAGCTCGATGACGTTCCCCGGGCTCCAATCCAGCAAAGCGTCGGGGATGAGTTCCGTCAGCACGACGGCGTGGTGACGATGATGATGTTCTACCGGCGCAGGGCTTCGCCTAAACTCCGCGACGATATGACCGAGGTGGAATATGGTGGAGGGTGGCACCGCACACGGCTAAGGAACGATCCGTAGATCAACTTGTGTCTCTATGGGGTGCCCCCTGCCCCCGTATATAAAGGAGCAAGGGGGAGGCCGGCCGGCCCAAGGGGGGTGCGCCAAGGAGGAGGAATCCTCCTCCTAGTAGGAGTAGGACTCCCCCTTTCCTACTCCTACTAGGAGGGGGAAGGAAGGGGGAGAGGGGGGAAGGAAAGAGGGGGGCGCCCCCCCCCCCTCCTAGTCCAATTCGGACCAGAGGGAGAGGGGGCACGCGGCCCACCCTGGCCGCCCCTCTCTCTTTCCCCTAAGGCCCACTAGGCCCATTACTTCTCCCGGGGGGTTCCGGTAACCCTCCGGCACTCCGGTTTTCTCCGAAAACACCCGGAACACTTCCGGTGTCCGAATATAGCCGTCCAATATATCAATCTTTATGTCTCGACCATTCTGAGACTCCTCGTCATGTCCGTGATCACATCCGGGACTCCGAACAAACTTCGGTACATCAAAACTTTTAAACTCATAATAAAACTGTCATCGAAACCTTAAGCGTGCGGACCCTACGGGTTCGAGAACTATGTAGACATGACCTAGAACTGTTTCCGGTCAATAACCAATAGTGGAGCCTAGATGTTCATATTGGCTCCTACATATTCTACGAAGATCTTTATCGGTCAAACCGCATAACAACATACATTGTTCCCTTTGTAATCGGTATGTTACTTGCCCGAGATTTGATCGTCGGTATCCAATACCTAGTTCAATCTCATTACCGGCAAGTCTCTTTACTCGTTCTGTAATACATCATTCTGTAACTAACTCATTAGTTACAATGCTTGCAAGGCTTAAGTGATGTGTATTACCGAGAGGGCCCAGAGATACCTCTTCGACAATTGGAGTGACAAATCCTAATCTCGAAATACGCCAACCCAACATGTACCATCGGAGACACCTGTAGAGCTCCTTTATAATCACCCAGTTATGTTGTGACGTTTGGTAGCACACAAAGTGTTCCTCCGGTAAACGGGAGTTGCATAATCTCATAGTCATAGGAACATGTATAAGTCATGAACAAAGCAATAGCAACATACTAAACGATCAAGTGCTAAGCTAACGGAATGGGTCAAGTCAATCACATCATTCTCCCAATGATGTGATCCCGTTTAATCAAATGACAACTCATGTCTATGGTTAGGAAACTTAACCATCTTTGATTAACGAGCTAGTCAAATAGAGGCATACTAGTGACACTATGTTTGTCTATGTATTCACACATGTATTATGTTTCCGGTTAATACAATTCTAGCATGAATAATAAACATTTATCATGAAATAAGGAAATAAATAATAACTTTATTATTGCCTCTAGGGCATATTTTCCTTCAGTCTCCCACTTGCACTAGAGTCAATAATCTAGTTCACATCGCCATGTGATTTAACACCAATATTCACATCTGTATGTGATTAATACCCATAGTTCACATCTTCATGTGATCAACACTCGAAGGGTTTACTAGAGTCAATAATCTAGCTCACATCGCTATGTGATTAACACCCAAAGAGTACAAAGGTATGATCATGTTTTGTTCGTGAGAGAAATTTAGTCAACGGGTTTGTCACATTCAGAGCCGTATGTATGTCTACAATGCTCTGCTCGGGGCTACTCTAGCTAATTGCTCCCACTTTCAATATGTATCCAGATTGAGACTTAGAGTCATCTGGATCGGTGTAAAAGCTTGCATCGATGTAACTCTTTACGATGAACTCTTTTATCACCTCCATAATCGAGAAACATCTCCTTAGTCCTCACTAAGGATATTCTTAACCGCTTTCCAGTGATCTACTCTTAGATCAAAATTGTATTCCTTTGCAAAACTCAGAGCAAGGTATACAATAGGTCTGGTACACAGCATAGCATACTTTATAGAACCTATGACTGAGGCATAGGGAATGACTTTTCATTATTTTTCTATTTTCTGCCATAGTCGGGTTTTGAGTCTTACTCAACTTCACACCTTTGCAACACAGGCAAGAACTTCTTTCTTTGACTGTTCCATTTTGAACTACTTCAAAATCTTGTCAAGGTATGTACTCATTGAAAATCTTATCAAGCATCTTGATCTATCTCAATAGATCTTGATGCTCAATATGTAAGCAGCTTCACCGAGGTCTTGCTTTGAAAAAACTCTTTTGAAGTATCCTTTCATGCTATCCAGAATTTCTATATCATTTCCAATCAACAATATGTCATCCACATATAATATTAGAAATGCTACAGAGCTCCCACTCACTTTCTTGTCAATACAGGCTTCACCGCAAGTCTGTATAAAACTATATGCTTTGATCAACTTACCAAAGCGTATATTCCTACTCCGAGATGCTTGCACCAGTCCATAGATGGATCGCTGGAGCTTGCACATTTTGTTAGCACCTTTAGGATTGACAAAACCTTCCGGTTGCATCATATACAACTCTTCTTTAAGAAAACCATTAAGGAATGCAGTTTTGACATCCATTTGCCAGATTTCATAAATTGTGGCAATTGCTAACATGATTCGGACAGACTTAAGCATCGCTACAGTTGAGAAAATCTCATTGTAGTCAACACCTTGAACTTTGTCAAAAACCTTTTTGCGACAAGTTGAGCTTTGTAGATAGTAACACTACTATCGACGTCCGTCTTCCTCTTGAAGATCCATTTATTTTCTGTGGCTTGCCGATCATCGGGCAAGTCCACCAAAGTCCACACTTTGTTCTCATACATGGATCCTATCTCAGATTTCATGGCCTCCAGCCATTTTGCGGAATCTGGGCTCATCATCGCTTCCTCATAGTTCGTAGGTTTATCATTGTCTAGTAACATGACTTTCAGAACAGGATTACCGTACCACTCTGGTGCGGACCGTACTCTGGAAGACCTACGAGGTCCTGTAGTAACTTGATCTGAAGTTTCATGATCATCATCATTGGCTTCCTCACTAATTGGTGTAGAAATCACTGGAACTGATTTCAGTGATGAACAACTTTCCAATTTGGGAGAAGGTACAATTACCTCATCAAGTTCTACTTTCCTCCCACTCACTTCTTTCGAGAGAAACTCCTTCTCTAGAAAGGATCCATTTTTAGCAACGAATATCTTGCCTTCGGATCTGTGATAGAAGGTGTACCCAACAATTTCCTTTGGGTATTCTATGAAGACGCACTTCTCCGATTTGGGTTTGAGCTTATCAGGATGAAACTTTTTCACATAAGCATTGCAGCCCCAAACTTTAAGAAACGACAACTTGGGTTTCTTGCTAAACCACAGTTCATATGTTGTCGTCTCAATGGATTTAGATGGTGCACTTTTAATGTGAATGCAGTTGTCTCTAATGCATAACCCCAAAACAATATTGGTAAATCAGTAAGAGACATCATAGATCGCACCATATCCAATAAAGTGCGGTTACGACGTTCGGACACACCATAACGTTGTGGTGTTCCAGGTGGCGTGAGATGTGAAACTATTCCACATTGTTTTATATGAAGGCCAAACTGATAACTCAAATATTCTCCTCCACAATCAGATCGTAGAAACTTTATTTTCTTGTTACAATGATTCTCCACTTCACTCTGAAATTCTTTGAACTTTTCAACTATTTCAGACTTATGTTTCATCAAGTAGATATACGCATATCTGCTCAAATCATCTGTGAAGGTTAGAAAATAACGATACTTGCCACGAGCCTTCATACTCATTGGTCTTCATACATCAGTATGTATTATTTCCAACAAGTCAGAGGCTCGTTCCATTGTTCCGAAGAACGGAGTTTTAGTCATCTTGCCCAAAAGGCACGGTTCGCAAGCATCAAATGATTCATAACCAAGTGATTTCGAAAATCCATCTTTATGGAGTTTCTTCATGCGCTTTAAACCAATATGACCCAAACGGCAGTGCCACAAATAAGTTGCACTATCATTATTAACTTTGCATCTTTTGGCATCAATATTATGAATATGTGTATCACTACAATCGAGATCCAACAAACTATTTTCATTGGGTGTATGACCATTAAAGGTTTTATTCATGTAAACAGAACAACAATTATTCTCTGATTTTAAATGAATAATCGTATTGCAATAAACATGATCAAATCATATTCATGCTCAACGCAAATGCCAAATAACATTTATTTAGGTTTAACACTAATCCCAAAAGTATAGGGAGTGTGCGATGATGATCATATCAATCTTGGAACTACTTCCAACACTCATCGTCACTTCCCCTTCAACTAGTCTCTGTTTATTCTGTAACTCCTGTTTCGAGTTACTAATCTTAGCAACCGAACAAGTATCAAATACTCAGGGGCTACTATAAACACTAGTAAGGCACACATCAATAATCTGTATATCAAATATACCCTCGTTCACTTTGCCATCCTTCTTATTCACCAAATATTCAGGGCATTTCCGCTTCCAGTGACCATTTCCTTTGCAGTGTAAACACTCTGGCTATGGTCCAGCTTTGGGCTTCTTCGCAGGAGTGACAACTTGCTTGTCTTTCCACTTGAAGTTTCCTTTTCTTTCCCTTTGCCCTTTTCTTGAAACTAGTGGTCTTGTCAATCATCAACACTTGATGCTCTTTCTTTATTTCTACCTTCGTCGATTTCAACATCACGAAGAGCTCGGGAATCGTTTTCGTCATCCCTTGCATACTATAGTTCATCACGAAGTTCTAGTAACTTAGTGATGGTGACTAGAGAATTCTGTCAATCACTATCTTATCTGGAAGATTAACTCCCACTTGATTCAAGTGATTGAAGTACCCAGATAATCTGAGCGCGTGCTCACTAGTTGAGCGATTCTCCTCCATCTTTTAGCTATAGAACTTGTTGGAGACTTCATATCTCTCAACTCGGGTATTTGTTTGAAATATTAACTTCAATTCCTGGATCATCTCATATGGTCCATGACGTTCAAAACGTCTTTGAAGTCCCGATTCTAAGCCGTTAAGCATGGTGCACTAAACTATCAAGTAGTCATCATATTAAGCTAGCCAAACGTTCATAACGTCTGCACCTGCTCCTGCAATAGGTCTGTCACCTAGAGGTGCATTAAGGACATAATTCTTATGTGCAGCAATGAGGATAAACCTCAGATCACGGATCGAATCCGCATCATTGCTACTAACATTTTTCAACACAATTTTCTCTAGGAACATATCAAAATAAACATATGAAAGCAACACCGCAAGCTATTAATCTACAACATAATTTGCAAAATACTACCAGGACTAAGTTCATGATAAATTTAAGTTCAATTAATCATATTACTTAAGAACTCCCACTTAGACTGACATCTCTCTTGTCATCTAAGTGATCACGTGATCCAAATCAACTAAACCATAACCGATCATCACGTGAGATGGAGTAGTTTTCAATGGTGAACATCACTATGTTGATCATATCTACTATATGATTCACGCTCGACCTTTTGGTCTCCGTGTTCCGAGGCCATATCTGCATATGCTAGGCTCGTCAAGTTTAACCTGAGTATTCTGCGTGTGCAAAACTGGCTTGCACCCATTGTAGATGGACGTTGAGCTTATCACACCCGATCATCACGTGGTGTCTGGGCACGACGAACTTTAGCAACGGTGCATACTCAAGGAGAACACTTCTTGATAATTTTAAGAGAGAGATCATCTTAAAATGCTACCGCCAAACAAAGCAAGATAAGATGCATAAAGGATAAACATCACATGCAATCAATATAAGTGATATGATATGGCCATCATCATCTTGTGCTTGTGATCTCCATCTTCAAAGCACCGTCGTGATCACCATTGTCACCAGCGTGACACCTTGATCTCCATCGTAGCATCGTTGTCGTCTCGCCAACTATTGCTTCTACGACTATCGCTACCGCTTAGTGATAAAGTGAAGCAATTACAGGGCGTTTGCATTTCATACAATAAAGCGACAACCATATGGCTCCTGCCAGTTGCCGATAACTTCGGTTACAAAACATGATCATCTCATACAATAAAATATAGCATCACGTCTTGACCATATCACATCACAACATGCCCTGCAAAAACAAGTTAGACGTCCTCTACTTTGTTGTTGCAAGTTTTACGTGGCTGCTACGGGCTTAGCAAGAACCGTTCTTACCTACGCATCAAAAACCACAACGATAGTTCGTCAAGTTAGTGTTGTTTTAACCTTCGCAAGGACCAGGCGTAGCCACACTCGGTTCAACTAAAGTGAGAGAGACAGACACCCGCCAGCCACCTTTAAGCACGAGTGCTCGTAACGGTGAAACCAGTCTCGCGTAAGCGTACGCGTAATGTCGGTCCGGGCCGCTTCATCTCACAATACCGCTGAACCAAAGTATGACATGCTGGTAAGCAATATGACTTGTATCGCCCACAACTCACTTGTGTTCTACTCGTGCATATGACATCTACGCATAAAACCAGGCTCGGATGCCACTGTTGGGGAACGTAGTAATTTCAAAATTTTCCTACGCACACGCAAGATCATGGTGATGGCATAGCAACAAGAGGGGAGAGTATTGTCTACGTACCCTCGTAGACCATTAAGCGGAAGCGTTATGACAACGCGGTTGATGTAGTCATACGTCTTCACGATCCGACCGATCCAAGCACCGAACGTACGGCACCTCCGTGTTTAGCACACGTTCAGCTCGATGACATTCCCCGGGCTCCAATCCAGCAAAGCGTCGGGGATGAGTTCCGTCAGCACGACGGTGTGGTGATGATGATGATGTTCTACCGGCGCAGGGCTTCGCCTAAACTCCGCGACGATATGACCGAGGTGGAATATGGTGGAGGGGGGCATCGCACACGGCTAAGGAACGATCCGTAGATCAACTTGTGTCTCTATGGGGTGCCCCCTGCCCCCGTATATAAAGGAGCAAGGGGGGAGGCCGGCCGGCCCAAGGGGGGCGCGCCAAGGAGGAGGAATCCTCCTCCTAGTAGGAGTAGGACTCCCCCTTTCCTACTCCTACTAGGAGGGGGAAGGAAGGGGGGAGGGGGAAGGAAAGAGGGGGGCGCCGTCCCCCCCCCCCCTCCTAGTCCAATTCGGACCAGAGGGAGAGGGGGCACGCGGCCCACCCTGGCCGCCCCTCTCTCTTTCCCCTAAGGCCCACTAGGCCCATTACTTCTCCCGGGGGGGTTCCGGTAACCCTCCGGCACTCCGATTTTCTCCGAAAACACCCGGAACACTTTCGGTGTCCGAATATAGCCGTCCAATATATCAATCTTTATGTCTCGACCATTCTGAGACTCCTCGTCATGTCCGTGATCACATCCGGGACTCCGAACAAACTTCGGTACATCAAAACTTATAAACTCATAATAAAACTGTCATCGAAACCTTAAGCGTGCGGACCCTACGGGTTCGAGAACTATGTAGACATGACCTAGAACTGTTTCCGGTCAATAACCAATAGTGGAACCTGGATGTTCATATTGGCTCCTACATATTCTACGAAGATCTTTATCGGTCAAACCGCATAACAACATACATTGTTCCATTTGTCATTGGTATGTTACTTGCCCGAGATTCGATCGTCGGTATCCAGTACCTAGTTCAATCTCGTTACCGGCAAGTCTCTTTACTCGTTCTGTAATACATCATTCCGTAACTAACTCATTAGTTACAATGCTTGCAAGGCTTAAGTGATGTGTATTACCGAGAGGGCCCAGAGATACCTCTTCGACAATCGGAGTGAAAAATCCTAATCTTGAAATACGCCAACCCAACATGTACCATCGGAGACACCTGTAGAGCTCCTTTATAATCACCCAGTTACGTTGTGACGTTTCGTAGCACACAAAGTGTTCCTCCGGTAAACGGGAGTTGCATAATCTCATAGTCATAGGAACATGTATAAGTCATGAACAAAGCAATAGCAACATACTAAACGTTCAAGTGCTAAGCTAACGGAATGGGTCAAGTCAATCACATCATTCTCCTAATGATGTGATCCCGTTTAATCAAATGACAACTCATGTCTATGGTTAGGAAACTTAACCATCTTTGATTAACGAGCTAGTCAAGTAGAGGCATACTAGTGACACTATGTTTGTCTATGTATTCACACATGTATTATGTTTCCGGTTAATACAATTCTAGCATGAATAATAAACATTTATCATGAAATAAGGAAATAAATAATAACTTTATTATTGCCTCTAGGGCATATTTTCCTTCAAAACCACCGCCGGCGAGTGAAGGTGCTGTGGAGAAGTAGATCGATGGAGGAGTACAACCGATACGTGAGGATCGCAGATGGCGACCCTGTGAAGCTAGCTAGGATGTTGGAGATACAGTCTTGGTTTGACAATAAGGACCAACTAGCGACGACGGTGACATCCATGGACAAATATCTGCAACAGAGCGAAAAGGCGGCGATACTCCCGGAGGGAGTCGCGCCGGAGTACATAGAGCTGCTCCTCTGGGCCATGGAGCAAACAGATTCACCGAATCCGATCATGAGGGAGCGGTGGTGGGAGTATCGATCCCAGATGGAGCATCCACCAGAGATTGAAGGATCGAGCATCTACAGGGTGCCGTTTGTGAGGGTGTCCTGCCAAAGCGAGCCGATGGAGTCTTCGTTGACCGAACCCAACTGCAAGAGAAGAAAAGCAGTTGGCCCGACGATGCTTCCCCGCTGAGGGAGTCCTGGATTAGGGGGTGTCCGGATGGCCGGACTATAGCCTTTGGCCAGACTCCTGGACTATGAAGATACAAGATTGAAGACTTCGTCCCGTGTCCGGATGGGATTTTCCTTGGCGTGGAAGGCAAGCTTGGCGATACGGATATGTAGATCTCCTACCATTGTAACCAACTCTGTGTAACCCTAACCCTCTTCGGTGCCTATATAAACCGGAGGGTTTTAGTCCATAGGACGAAGAACAATCATACCATAGACTAGCTTCTAGGGTTTAGCCTCTCTGATCTCGTGGTAGATCTACTCTTGTACTACCCATATCATCAATATTAATCAAGCAGGAGTAGGGTTTTACCTCCATCGAGAGGGCCCGAACCTGGGTAAAAACATCGTGTCCCTTGTCTCCTGTTACCATCCGCCTAGACGCACAGTTCAGGACCCCCTACCCGAGATCCGCCGGTTTTGACACCGACATTGGTGCTCTCATTGAGAGTTCCTCTATGTCGTGATCTTCAGGCCCGATGGCTCCTCCGATCATCAACAACGATGCGGTCCAGGGTGAGACTTTTCTCCCCGGACAGATCTTCGTATTCGGCGGTTTTGCACTGCGGGCCAATTCGCTTGGCCATCTGGAGCAGATTGAAAGCTATGCCCCTGGCCATCAGGTCAGATTTGGAAGTTTGAACTATACGGCTGACGTCCGCGGAGACTTGATCTTTGACGGGTTCGAGACACAGCCAAGCGCGCCGCACTGTCACGACGGGCATGATCTAGCTCTGCCGCCAGACAGTGCCCTGGAGGCCGCACAAGTGTCCGCTTCGACCCTTAGCTCGGAGCCGACTGTGCCGATCGAGGACGGGTGGCTGGACACCGCCTCGGGGGCTGCGATCTCTATGGCGATTGAGCGGAACACCAACCCTGTCCTTTGCGAAGCTCGTGACTCCAAGGTGCCGGACTGCGAACCTTCCGCGCGCCTGCCAATCGAATCCGATTGGGCGCCGATCATGGAGTTCACCACCGCGGACATCTTTCAGCACTCGCCCTTTGGCAACATCCTGAATTCACTAAAGTCTCTCTCTTTATCAGGGGAACCCTGGCCGAACTATAGTCAGCAAGGTTGGGATGCGGACGACGAATAAATTCGACTCCCACCCACCACCCACTTTGTAGCCACTGTTGAAAGTTTAAACGACGTGCTCGACTTCAACTCCGAAGACATCGACGGTATGGACGACGATGTAGGAGACAAA
Source organism: Triticum timopheevii (assembly GCA_963921465.1). Taxonomy (NCBI): domain Eukaryota; kingdom Viridiplantae; phylum Streptophyta; class Magnoliopsida; order Poales; family Poaceae; genus Triticum; species Triticum timopheevii. The sequence continues at coordinate 142,037,338 of OY997264.1, read as the reverse complement.
CATGAACCAGCACCTATAGTGCACTGGACAGCCACCTCATCTCACGACGTATACATGGTGGACACACCTAAAGGAAGCGACGACGAGGAACAACGGGACGCCACGAGGGATCATTCCCTCGAAAAGCAGTCAAACGGCGACGTAAGCGCCGCTCAAAGTCCCGCCTCGACAAGGACAGCAGCCATACAGACCCAGCCATAGAGCGGGGCGAACCGGTGGACGACGAACATGCTATCGAGCAACCGTCTGAATAGGACAATCTGGATAAACAGCCCATCCCCGGCGAAGATAACAGTCCGGACGATCTCACGCCGGACAAGTTGCTGGAGCAGAAGAACCTCCACAAAAGGCTCGTCGCCACTGTGCGTAGCCTGAAAAAGCAGAAGCGGAAGCTTAAAACAGCGGAAGATGCGCTCAGAATTAGATGGAGCAAAGTACTCAACACCGCTGACAAATACGGCGATAGTCGCCGAACAAAGAGCTACCCGAAGCGAAAACTACTGCCCAAATTTGATGAGGAGGCCGTAGAGCCCCCGCAATCAAAAAGCAAGGAGACCACCCGGTCGGATAGACGACCCCATGGCAAACATAGAGCGGCAAACGGCGCCGCACACAAGCCGGCACGCGATCCGCACACGGATTCGCATCAAAAAGATGGCCCAGTTAGATCTATCTACGGGCCAAGAAAGCAAGCTCTAGTAAGCAATGCAACACATCAAGTATCTGAATATTACGGTACACCTAAATATAGGGGTGCCGCACACCCCCTATGTTTCACCGATGAGGTTCTGAATTATGAATTTCCAGCGGGATTCAAGCCCGTAAACATAGAGGCATACGACGGAACAACAGACCCTGGAGTCTGGATCGAGGATTACATCCTCCACATACACATGGCTAGAGGAGATGACCTCCACGCCATAAAATACTTACCCCTCAAGCTCAAAGGGCCAGCCCGGCATTGGCTCAAAAGCCTCCCCGAAAACACCATTGGAAGTTGGGAGGAGCTCGAGGATGCTTTTCGGGCAAATTTTCAAGGGACCTATGTCCGACCTCCGGATGCAGACGATTTAAGTCACATAACTCAACAACCAAGAGAGTCAGCCTGCAAATTCTGGAACAGATTCCTTACTAAAAAGAACCAAATAGTCGACTGTCCGGACGCCGAAGCCTTAGCAGCTTTCAAACACAACGTCCGAGACGAATGGCTTGCCAAACACCTCGGCCAAGAAAAGCCAAGAACAATGGCCACATTAACAAGCCTCATGACCCGCTTTTGCGCGGGAGAGGATAGCTGGCTGGCAAGATGTAGTACCAGTGACCGAAGTACATCTGAAGTCAGGGATGGAAACGGGAAACCGCGACACAGCAAGGACCAGCGCCGGACCAAGGGAAACAGCCCGAAGAGCACGGCAGTCAACGCCGGATTCAAAAGCTCACGACAGAATCACAAAAAACTGCCCCTTAAGGATAACAGGGACGAGCTATCTAACTTAAACAAAATCTTGGACAAGATATGCCAAATCCACAGTACTCCCGGGAAGCCTGCAAACCATACCCACAGAGATTGTTGGGTCTTCAAGCAGCCCGGCAAACTCAACGCCGAACACAAGGGGCTCGACACACCAAGCGAGGACGATGACGAACCCCACAAGCAGAGCACCGGAAAACAAAAGGATTTCCCACAAGAAGTCAAAATAGTAAACTCACTTTACGTGACAAAAGGGGAAAACAGAATGGCGTCCATAGAGATACGCGCCATACGGCCTATCCCAGAGGAGTCCCGCCACTGGTTGTCAAAACCAATCACCTTCGACCATCATGATTACTCTAGAAGTATCCGGAATGCAGGATGGACTGCCTTGATATTAGATCCGATAATCGACGGACTCCAATTTACACAAGTCCTAATGGACGACGGCAGTGATCTAAACATGCTATATCAGGACACAATCCGCAAAAATGGGGATAGACCCAACCAAAATTCGCCATAGCAACACTTCCTTTCAAGGGGTAATGCCAAACCCATATGCCCATTGTACGGGCTCTCTACTGCTAGAAGTTGTGTTCGGCTCACCCGACAACTTCCGCCGCAAAAAGTTAACCTTCCACCTCGCCCCATTCACAAGTATCTACCAAGCACTACTGGGACGCGAAGCTTTCGCCCGCTTTAACGCAATACTGCATTATGCATCCCTTATACTTAAAATGCCCGGTCCATGAGGCATCATCTCCTTAAAGGGAAATACCGAGCGTTCCTCGAGCGCGGAAGATTGTGTGACTGCCTTGACAGCCACACACTAAACCGGCTTCACCAATCAAAGCACCTAAATAGGTCGTTCAGACCCCGGACACGGCTAGACGAGTCCGGCGTAAACACACAAGGGCTTACTAGCCGCATACCCCTGTACAAGAGGCTCCGCGCATGTACAACAAGAGACAATAAAGCTTAATTTTATTCATTTTTTGAATTGTACTTTGTTTATTTAGTATAACGTACATCTTCGCACGATCTTTTTCAACTAAGTTCCTCTCTTTTACAGATGAACACCATGCTACACCTGTCCAGGATACGGCACAACGGAGACACAGGCGCAGACGTGCAGTAGGGACCTGTTGCAAGGATTCTTTTCAGATTAAGACCCTGCGTAAACCTTTTTTATTGTCTCTTGTTGATACACATCCCCTGGTCTCTTGCTATAACCGAGGAGGAGGCTGGCGTTTTGGCATGGGCCACGTCAGAATTTTGCGCGTACCTGGACACCAGGGGCTTATTACCAAGGGCGTTGTTCGGCCCGTTTTCATAAAGACCGAATACCTTAGGGAGTGTTCGGCGTCTCAAGTTAGGCCTTATATGCATCAACTCCGAATCATGTCTTTGGTCAAATGTTGGGTTTGCCCGGCTCCTGTGTTTTGCTGCCTTACGTTCCGCTCTATCGGCTAAGGCGGCACCAGGAGAACTACTGCGATTGTGCCCCGGTTCGGCCAGGCGAGCACCTCAGTAGAGAAAGCCGAAAACTGACTGTCATGATATAGCGTGAGACTGGTCAACCACTCGATGACCCGCCGGAATCTTTAGGATTCCTCCGCATTGACGAAGGGCCGTTTCCCGGTCAGGCACATACGCGCCCCGAATTCGGGTGAGCGCGGTGCCCCTAGGGGCTATATAGTAGCCCCACTGTCAAACTCCTATGGCTAAGTGAAAGTGATAAAGCATTATAGTCCGGTTGCCTAGTTTGCTACGCGACCACCTCCTTTATAGGACCAAGACGTTGGATCAAGTGTGAAAATGCACCTTTTGAAAACACCCCCGCATTATATGCGTGGGGGCTGAAGCCGAAGACTGCCATCTTTCAGGCTATATACACATATACATTAACGGCTGCACAGGAGGCATTTTAATTCTTGAAGGCACAAGTATAAAAAGCTTTTATATTCCATCGATACATTGTTTCACAATAAAACATGTTATTCGAACATAATATCCTTCGAGCACTGTGTCTCTATTAAACGAGCGCCCTGCAGAACTTCCTGAAAATAGTGCTCGACAGGTACTCGGCTTCCGTCCGAATCTTGGGATGCAACATCGGTGGCCTTCATCTCCGCCCAGTATGTCTTGACACGGGCAAGAGCCATCCGCGCACCCTCTATGCATGTCGACCTCCTCATTGCATTGATACGCGGCGCTGCACCAAGCCAAAATAACTCTTCGGCTCGGGCCTTTTCGGCCACAAAAGACTCATCACATCCTTCATGGCTAGTCCGGATAACCTATTCAGCTCTGCCCATTCGGCCAAGTGATCGGTTAATGGAAGGGGGCGCTCCGGATTATAGAACTGCGACCAAAAAACATTTTCCATTTCGTGATCCTTTTGATCTCGGAAGTGTTCGGCCGCATCCGCGACACTTGCCGCCAAGTCCAGATAAGCATCCTCCGCACTCCACAGCCGGTCCAACTTAGCATATTTAGGATCCATGAATTTCCTCTGTAGCAGAAAGGGCTTTCCAGCTGCGATATCTCCGGGCTGACACAGCTCCTCCTTCATAGCTCTCATCGCAGAGCGAGCATCCTTGGCCTCGGTAGTGGCCTTCTTCAGGTCCTCCTGTACCGCTCGATCTTATTTTTCAAGAAGCTTGCAGCGGTCGGCAACATTCTTCAACTTCACGGCCATCTCGGCCATTTCCTTCTTGCTTCGGAAGTGAGCAGCCTGTTCGGCTTTTAGCTCTTCGGCCGCCTTTAAGGCAGCCACATCACTCTTTCTGGCCTGTTCCTTGGCTCGGGCGAGCTCCACCCGAAGGTTCTCCATGGCAGCGGCACCATCTGCATCAAGCATACATGTCGTAAGGCACGGGCATCAAGCTCCCTTACCAGGTGTCCGCGGAGAAATTGCATACCTTGTGACTCGTCAAGACGCTTATTGACAAGCACGATGTCGGCATCCGCCACGTCAAGCTGCCGCTTTAGTTCGGCAAATTCATCAGTCCGGCTAGCCACCGGACCCTTCGCCACCTACATAGGAAGGGCGACATATTATACCTGGGATTATGATCCTCGGTGCGCTGTCATTTTTTTGGACAGCACACCGAGCCTCAGGGGATACTATCTACACAGAGCGCATTTTATATGCGGAACTGTCAGAAGGTACATCATTTTGCGTACCTCAAAACCTGTCAGTAAACTTCTGACGGCTTCGTGCAATCCGCTCTCAGTGGATGAAATCCTTTCAATCACCGTACCCATTAACGCACTGTGATCTTCTGAGATAGACGCCCGCCCGAGCAGATCCTTCAGCTCCTCCGCCCGTACACCAGGTGGTGCTGGACTTGTCCGATGGCCTTTTTCGAAGGCCGGACGCGGAGGGTTTTGAGGGGACATACGACTGCCTTCCGGCCCCGCCAGACTCGGAGAAACCCTCCGCGACGACACCTCAGGGTCGCGCGCCTCACAAGACGGTACAGCAGGAGGAGGCGTTTCGCTCTCCATCATCTCCGGACGAAGATCCCCTGAAGATGAGATCTGCTGAGAAGGGCTGAGATCCGAACTACAAGGTAAAATTCCGGTTATCTTAATCAAAAATAGGGCAGGGATATCCTTTATTTTAACAAAAAACTCCCCTTTTTACTAACGGCTCGGTGGAGGGCTGATCCCCTTGGGGGCACAATGCGGCCGAGGCATCTCTCGGCGCAGGACCCTCTGACGAAGATTTCTTCCCCCGCTTTGAGACCATGGTCTCCGGGTCCTCAGAGGCGGTCCTCTTCTTCCCTTGGATGGAGGGATTCTCGATCCCTCCTTTCCTGACAGCCTCCTTCGCAGAGGCGGTAGTTTCCTTGTTCCCCCCTTCACCTTCTTCCGAAGGCGCAACCTCCAGCATCCTGGTTAACACGGGATCCGGCGTGGTCTCAGGGAGGGGGCCGGACACCTGATTAACTTTGCTTTCGCTATCCACTCCTGCTCAAGGGACAGCTCTTTTGAGGGCAAATTCATGATAAATATGGGATAGCGTGTCCGGGTACAGGGCTACTTACTTGAGTATCCGGGCGATTGCAGCTCAGACCTACGTCCTCGGTCAAGTCCGGACACATCACTTGTGATCCGAAGAAAAGCTTGTACATCTCCACGGGCGTCGCGCCCATAAAATGTTGGAGATCTCGTGGTCCCTCCGGGTTAAATTCCCACAGGCAGAGGGTGCGACGTTTGCAGGGCAGGGTGCGACGAATCAGCATGACCTGCACTACTCGACCATAGTGATCTCTCTCTCTCTAGGAGATCTTGAATGCGGCCCTGCAACAAGGGCATGTCCTTGGACGGCCCCCGGTCAAGTCCTTTATTGACCCATGACGCCAGCCGTGGTGGAGGACCCGAGCGAAAGGCAGGTGGCGCCACCCATTTGGTGCCCCTAGGAGCTGTGATATAAAACCACTCTTGTTGCCATAGGCTGAGCTCCTCTTGAAAAGAGCCCTCGGGCCACGGAGCATCAGCATTCTTGCTTATAACAGCCCCTCTGCACTCTGCCTGCTGCCCCTTGATCATCTTCGGCTCCACTTTGAAGGTCTTGAGCCACAATCTGAAGTGAGGGGTAATGCGGAGGAAGGCTTCGCATACGATAATGAATGATGAGATGTGGAGGATGGACTCCGGATCCAAGTCATGAAATTCCAACCCATAATAAAACATGAGCCCCCTCACGAAGGGGTCCGTCGGGAAGCCTAGCCCCCGAAGGAAGTGAGACGCGAACACCACGCTTTCACCAGGCTTGGGAGTGGGAATAACCCGCCCTTGGGCAGGCAGCCTGTGCAAAATTTCGCCGGTTAGATACCTGGCATCTCTTAGCTTTAGCACGTCTTCTTCCATAACGGAGGAAGGCATCCACCGGCCTTGCAGGTCGGAGCCGGACATCATCGAAGGTCCGAAGCGCCTGAATCTGGAGCTTTGGGTGTTGGAACTCGAGGCGAGGGGCGGATTCGATTGATATTGAAAGAAATGAGTGGAGCCTTGGTCTCTTTATAAAGAGGTTGAATACCAAGAGCCCTCCCCGTGACCGTTCGGGACTCGCCTTCGATAGAGGAGACGTGCCAACGGGCACGACTGGGTTACCCGTGCCCGTATTAATGAGAATCACGGAATAAGGGGACACGATCTCTGCTTTAACAAGACGTGCCAAGGAAACTGCCTCGCTAAACGCGCTAAGGTGGGACAGTAAAAACGATTCGAATAAAGGCTTGGCCGTGGTGTGATGTCATGCCACGGAATACGTCAGCAGATTGAATTTGTGTAAATATTATTCTCTCTACGGTGGTATGTGGAACTTATTTTGCAGAGCCGGACACTATCCTTGTGTTCAAAATCTTCTATGAAGTATTCGGAGGAGGAACTCGCCTTGCAATGCTGAAGACAATATGCGCGCCGGACTCGTCGTCATTGAAGCCTGGTTCAGGGGCTACTGAGGGAGTCCTGGATTAGGGGGTGTCTGGATGGCCGGACTATAGCCTTTGGCCGGACTCCTAGACTATGAAGATACAAGATTGAAGACTTCGTCCCGTGTCCGGATGGGATTTTCCTTGGCGTGGAAGGCAAGCTTGGCGATACGGATATGTAGATCTCCTACCATTGTAACCGACTCTGTGTAACCCTAACCCTCTTCGGTGCCTATATAAACTGGAGGGTTTTAGTCCATAGGACGAAGAACAATCATACCATAGGCTAGCTTCTAGGGTTTAGCCTCTCTGATCTCGTGGTAGATCTACTCTTGTACTACCCATATCATCAATATCAATCAAGCAGGAGTAGGGTTTTACCTCCATCGAGAGGGCCCGAACCTGGGTAAAAACATCGTGTCCCTTGTCTCCTGTTACCATCCGCCTAGACGCATAGTTCGGGACCCCCTACCCGAGATCCGCCGGTTTTGACACTGACACCCGCCATCGTCTCCCTCGCCGTTCACATCGTCTCACGGGGCGGTTGTCTGCCGCCAAGGAATAGGAGGGGGCTGCCCCCCCCCCCCCAGCCCAATAGTCGGGCAGGTTGTGAATTGTCAGGAGG